>OY284417.1:53643877-54993738 GCA_958301585.1 Merodon equestris | reverse complement strand
GTTTTCCTATTGTTCGCAACAAAATAATTGAGCTTCGTTGTGCCTGAGGAATCATATGCACGGATGTTTGAGTTATTCGATATGGCAGTTTTTTGGAAAAAAACCTGATATTTGAAATTGTGCACAACTAAACGAAATATGACTTGCCCGATCGTTCGCGACAAAATAAACGAGGTCATTTGTGCCTGAGCAGTCATATACACGGATACTTGAATTATTCGATTCAGCTGTTATTTGAGAAAACCCCGAAATTGAAAATTGAGCAAGAGTGAACTAAATATGACTAGTCCGATCGTCCCCGACGAAATAAACGAGATCATTTGTGGGTGAACAATCATATACACGGATGTTTGAGTTATTTGATTCGGCGGTTATTTGAGAAAACCCGGAATTGAAAATATTGCAAGCATAGACTGAGTTCTCCTATTGTTCGCCACAAAATAATTGAGGTTCGTTGTGCTTGAGGAATCATATGCACGGATGTTTGAGTTATCCGATATGGCAGTTTTTTTGGAAAAAGAGCCGAAATTTGAAATTGTGCACAACTAAACTAAATATGACTTGCCCGATCGTTCGCTACAAAATAAACGAGGTCATTTGTGCCTGAACAATCATACGCACGGACGTTTCAGTTATTCGATATGGCAGTTTTTTGGAAAAAGAGCCGAAATTTGAAATTGTGGACAACTAAACGAAATATGACTTGCCCGATCGTTTGCGGCCAAATAAACGAGGTCATTTGTGCCTGAGCAATTATATACACGGATGTTTGAAGTATTCGATTCAGCTGTTATTTGAGAATACCCGAAGTTGAAAATTGAGCAAGAGTGAACGAAATATGTCTAGTCCGATCGTTCCCGACGAAATAAACGAGGTCATTTGTGCCTGAACAATCATATGCACGAACGTTTCAGTTATTCGATATGGCAGTTTTTTGGAAAAAGAGCCGAAATTTGAAATTGTGGACAACTAAACGAAATATGACTTGCCCGATTGTTCGCTACAAAATAAACGAGGTCATTTGTGCCTGAGCAATCATATACACGGATGTTTAAGTTATTCAATTCGGCAGGTTTTTGAAAAAAACCCGAAATTTGAAATTGTGCACAATTAATCGAAATATGACTTCTCCGATCGTTTGCGGCCAAATAAATGAGGTCATTTGTGCCTGAGCAATCATATACACGGATGTTTGAAGTATTTGATTCGGCGGTTATTTGAGAAAACCCGGAATTGAAAATTGTGCAAGCATAGATGAATTATGAGTTCTCCCATTGTTCACAACAAAATAATTCAGGTCATTTGTGCCTCAGGAATCATATGCACGGATGTTTAAGTTATTCAATTCGGCAGTTTTTTGAAAAAAACCCGAAATTTGAAATTGTGCACAATTAATCGAAATATGACTTGCCCGATCGTTCGCTACAAAATAAACGAGGTCATTTGTGCCTGAGCAATCATATACACGGATGTTTAAGTTATTCAATTCGGCAGTTTTTTTGGAAAAACCCGAAATTTGAAATTGTGCACAATTAATCAAAATATGACTTCTCCGATCGTTTGCGGCCAAATAAACGAGGTCATTTGTGCCTGAGCAATCATATACACGGATGTTTGAAGTAATCGATTCAGCTGTTATTTGAGAATATCCGAAGTTGAAAATTGAGCAAGAGTGAACGAAATATGACTAGTCCGATCGTTCCCGACGAAATACACGAGGTCATTTGTGCCTGAACAATCATATACGCGGATGCTTGAGTTATTTGATTCGGCGGTTATTTGAGAAAACCCGGAATTGAAAATTGTGCAAGCATAGACGAATTATGAATTCTCCTATTGCTCGCAACAAAATAATTGAGGTTCTTTGTGCCTGAGGAATCATATGCACGGATGTTTAAGTTATTCAATTCGGCAGTTTTTTTGAAAAAAACTCGAAATTTGAAATTGTGCACAATTAATCGAAATATGACTTCTGCGATCGTTTGCGGCCAAATAAACGAGGTCATTTGTGCCTGAGGAATCATATGCACGGATGTTTAAGTTATTCGATTCGGCAGTTTTTTGGAAAAAAAACGAAATTTGAAATTGTTCACAATTAATCGAAATATGACTTGCCCGATCGTTTGCGGCAAAATAGACGAGGTCATTTGTGCCTGAACAATCATATGCACGGATGTTTAAGATATTCAATTCGGCAGTTTTTTGAAAAAAAACTCGAAATTTGAAATTGTGCACAATTAATCGAAATATGACTTCTGCGATCGTTTGCGGCCAAATAAACGAGGTCATTTGTGCCTGAGGAATCATATGCACGGATGTTTAAGTTATTCGATTCGGCAGTTTTTTGGAAAAAAAACGAAATTTGAAATTGTCCACAACTAAACGAAATATGACTTCTCCGGTCGTTTGCGGCCAAATAAACGAGGTCATTTGTGCCTGAGCAATCATATACACGGATGTTTGAAGTATTTGATTCGGCGGTTATTTGAGAAAACCCGGAATTGAAAATTGTGCAAGCATAGATGAATTATGAGTTCTCCCATTGTTCACAACAAAATAATTCAGGTCATTTGTGCCTCAGGAATCATATGCACGGATGTTTAAGTTATTCAATTCGGCAGTTTTTTGAAAAAAACCCGAAATTTGAAATTGTGCACAATTAATCGAAATATGACTTGCCCGATCGTTCGCTACAAAATAAACGAGGTCATTTGTGCCTGAGCAATCATATACACGGATGTTTAAGTTATTCAATTCGGCAGTTTTTTTGGAAAAACCCGAAATTTGAAATTGTGCACAATTAATCAAAATATGACTTCTCCGATCGTTTGCGGCCAAATAAACGAGGTCATTGGTGCCTGAGCAATTATATACACGGATGTTTGAAGTATTCGATTCAGCTGTTATTTGAGAATACCCGAAGTTGAAAATTGAGCAAGAGTGAACGAAATATGACTAGTCCGATCGTTCCCGACGAAATAAACGAGGTCATTTGTGCCTGAACAATCATATGCACGAACGTTTCAGTTATTCGATATGGCAGTTTTTTGGAAAAAGAGCCGAAATTTGAAATTGTGGACAACTAAACGAAATATGACTTGCCCGATCGTTCGCTATAAAATAAACGAGGTCATTTGTGCCTGAGCAATCATATACACGGATGTTTAAGTTATTCAATTCGGCAGGTTTTTGAAAAAAACCCGAAATTTGAAATTGTGCACAATTAATCGAAATATGACTTCTTCGATCGTTTGCGGCCAAATAAACGAGGTCATTTGTGCCTGAGCAATCATATACACGGATGTTTGAAGTATTTGATTCGGCGGTTATTTGAGAAAACCCGGAATTGAAAATTGTGCAAGCATAGATGAATTATGAGTTCTCCCATTGTTCACAACAAAATAATTCAGGTCATTTGTGCCTCAGGAATCATATGCACGGATGTTTAAGTTATTCAATTCGGCAGTTTTTTGAAAAAAACCCGAAATTTGAAATTGTGCACAATTAATCGAAATATGACTTGCCCGATCGTTCGCTACAAAATAAACGAGGTCATTTGTGCCTGAGCAATCATATACACGGATGTTTGAAGTATTCGATTCAGCTGTTATTTGAGAATATCCGAAGTTGAAAATTGAGCAAGAGTGAACGAAATATGACTAGTCCGATCGTTCCCGACGAAATACACGAGGTCATTTGTGCCTGAACAATCATATACGCGGATGCTTGAGTTATTTGATTCGGCGGTTATTTGAGAAAACCCGGAATTGAAAATTGTGCAAGCATAGACGAATTATGAATTCTCCTATTGCTCGCAACAAAATAATTGAGGTTCTTTGTGCCTGAGGAATCATATGCACGGATGTTTAAGTTATTCAATTCGGCAGTTTTTTTGAAAAAAACTCGAAATTTGAAATTGTGCACAATTAATCGAAATATGACTTCTGCGATCGTTTGCGGCCAAATAAACGAGGTCATTTGTGCCTGAGGAATCATATGCACGGATGTTTAAGTTATTCGATTCGGCAGTTTTTTGGAAAAAAAACGAAATTTGAAATTGTTCACAATTAATCGAAATATGACTTGCCCGATCGTTCGCGACAAAATAGACGAGGTCATTTGTGCCTGAACAATCATATGCACGGATGTTTAAGATATTCAATTCGGCAGTTTTTTGAAAAAAACTCGAAATTTGAAATTGTGCACAATTAATCGAAATGTGACTTCTGCGATCGTTTGCGGCCAAATAAACGAGGTCATTTGTGTCTGAGGAATCATATGCACGGATGTTTAAGTTATTCGATTCGGCAGTTTTTTGGAAAAAAAACGAAATTTGAAATTGTCCACAACTAAACGAAATATGACTTGCCTGATCGTTCGCGACAGAATAAACAATTTCATTTGTGCCTGAGGAATCATATGCACGGATGTTTGAGTTATTCGATTCGCCAGTTCTTTGAAAAAAAACCCGAAATTGTGCACAACTAAACGAAATATGACTAGTCCGATCGTCCCCGACGAAATAAACGAGATCATTTGTGGCTGAACAATCATATACACGGATGTTTGAGTTATTTGATTCGGCGGCTATTTGAGAAAACCCGGAATTGAAAATATTGCAAGCATAGACGAGTTATTAGTTCTCCTATTGTTCGCAACAAAATAATTGAGGTTCGTTGTGCCTGAGGAATCATATGCACGGATGTTTAAGTTATTCAATTCATCAGTTTTTTGAAAAAAACCCGAAATTTGAAATTGTGCACAATTAATCGAAATGTGACTTCTCCGATCGTTTGCGGCCAAATAAACGAGGTCATTTGTGCCTGAGCAATCATATACACGGATGTTTGAAGTATTCGATTCAGCTGTTATTTGAGAATACCCGAAGTTGAAAATTGAGCAAGAGTGAACGAAATATGACTAGTCCGATCGTTCCCGACGAAATAAACGAGGTCATTTGTGCCTGAACAATCATATGCACGAACGTTTCAGTTATTCGATACGGCAGTTTTTTGGAAAAAGAGCCGAAATTTGAAATTGTGGACAACTAAACGAAATGTGACTTGCCCGATCGTTCGCTACAAAATAAACGAGGTCATTTGTGCCTGAGCAATCATATACACGGATGTTTAAGTTATTCAATTCGGCAGTTTTTTGAAAAAAACCCGAAATTTGAAATTGTGCACAATTAATCGAAATATGACTTCTCCGATCGTTTGCGGCCAAATAAACGAGGTCATTTGTGCCTGAGCAATCATATACACGGATGTTTGAAGTATTTGATTCGGCGGTTATTTGAGAAAACCCGGAATTGAAAATTGTGCAAGCATAGATGAATTATGAGTTCTCCCATTGTTCACAACAAAATAATTCAGGTCATTTGTGCCTCAGGAATCATATGCACGGATGTTTAAGTTATTCAATTCGGCAGTTTTTTGAAAAAAACCCGAAATTTGAAATTGTGCACAATTAATCGAAATATGACTTGCCCGATCGTTCGCTACAAAATAAACGAGGTCATTTGTGCCTGAGCAATCATATACACGGATGTTTAAGTTATTCAATTCGGCAGTTTTTTTGGAAAAACCCGAAATTTGAAATTGTGCACAACTAATCAAAATATGACTTCTCCGATCGTTTGCGGCCAAATAAACGAGGTCATTTGTGCCTGAGCAATCATATACACGGATGTTTGAAGTATTCGATTCAGCTTTTATTTGAGAATATCCGAAGTTGAAAATTGAGCAAGAGTGAACGAAATATGACTAGTCCGATCGTTCCCGACGAAATACACGAGGTCATTTGTGCCTGAACAATCATATACGCGGATGCTTGAGTTATTTGATTCGGCGGTTATTTGAGAAAACCCGGAATTGAAAATTGTGCAAGCATAGACGAATTATGAATTCTCCTATTGCTCGCAACAAAATAATTGAGGTTCTTTGTGCCTGAGGAATCATATGCACGGATGTTTGAGTTATTCGATTCGCCAGTTCTTTGAAAAAAACCTGAAATTGTGCACAACTAAACGAAATATGACTAGTCCGATCGTCCCCGACGAAATAAACGAGATCATTTGTGGCTGAACAATCATATACACGGATGTTTGAGTTATTTGATTCGGCGGTTATTTGAGAAAACCCGAAATTGAAAATATTGCCAGCATAGACGAATTATGAGTTCTCCTATTGTTCGCAACAAAATAATTGAGCTTCTTTGTGCCTGAGGAATCATATGCACGGATGTTTAAGTTATTCAGTTCGGCAGTTTTTTGAAGAAAAAACCCGAAATTTGAAATTGTGCACAACTAAACGAAATATGACTAGTCCGATCGTTCCCGACGAAATACACGAGGTCATTTGTGCCTGAACAATTATATGCACGGATGTTTAAGATATTCAATTCGGCAGTTTTTTGAAAAAAACTCGAAATTTGAAATTGTGCACAATTAATCGAAATATGACTTCTGCGATCGTTTGCGGCCAAATAAACGAGGTCATTTGTGCCTGAGGAATCATATGCACGGATGTTTGAGTTATTCGATTCGCCAGTTATTTGAAAAAAAAACCCGAAATTGTGCACAACTAAACGAAATATGACTAGTCCGATCGTCCCCGACGAAATAAACGAGATCATTTGTGGCTGAACAATCATATACACGGATGTTTGAGTTATTTGATTCGGCGGTTATTTGAGAAAACCCGGAATTGAAAATATTGCAAGCATAGACGAGTTATTAGTTCTCCTATTGTTCGCAACAAAATAATTGAGGTTCGTTGTGCCTGAGGAATCATATGCACGGATGTTTAAGTTATTCAATTCGGCAGTTTTTTGAAAAAAACCGGAAATTTGAAATTGTGCACAATTAATCGAAATATGACTTCTCCGATCGTTTGCGGCCAAATAAACGAGGTCATTTGTGCCTGAGGAATCATATGCACGGATGTTTAAGTTATTCGATTCGGCAGTTTTTTGGAAAAAAACCGAAATTTGAAATTGTTCACAACTAAACGAAATATGACTTGCCTGATCGTTCGCGACAGAATAAACAATTTCATTTGTGCCTGAGGAATCATATGCACGGATGTTTGAGTTATTCGATTCGCCAGTTCTTTCAAAAAAAACCCGAAATTTGAAATTGTGCACAACTAAACGAAATATGACTAGTCCGATCGTCCCCGACGAAATAAACGAGATCATTTGTGGCTGAACAGTCATATACACGGAAGTTTGAGTTATTTGATTCGGCGGTTATTTGAGAAAACCCGAAATTGAAAATATTGCCAGCATAGACGAATTATGAGTTCTCCTATTGTTCGCAACAAAATAATTGAGGTTCTTTGTGCCTGAGGAATCATATGCACGGATGTTTAATTTATTCAGTTCGGCAGTTTTTTAAAGAAAAAACCCGAAATTTGAAATTGTGCACAACTAAACGAAATATGACTAGTCCGATTGTTCCCGACGAAATACACGAGGTCATTTGTGCCTGAACAATTATATGCACGGACGTTTCAGTTATTCGATTCGGCAGTTTTTTGGAAAAAAAAACGAAATTTGAAATTGTTCACAACTAAACGCAATATGACTTGCCTGATCGTTCGCGACAGAATAAACAATTTCATTTGTGCCTGAGGAATCATATGCACGGATGTTTGAGTTATTCGATTCGCCAGTTCTTTGAAAAAAAACCCGAAATTTGAAATTGTGCACAACTAAACGAAATATGACTAGTCCGATCGTTCCCGACGAAATACACGAGGTCATTTGTGCCTGAACAATCATATACGCGGATGCTTGAGTTATTTGATTCGGCGGTTATTTGAGAAAACCCGGAATTGAAAATTGTGCAAGCATAGACGAATTATGAATTCTCCTATTGCTCGCAACAAAATAATTGAGGTTCTTTGTGCCTGAGGAATCATATGCACGGATGTTTGAGTTATTCGATTCGCCAGTTCTTTGAAAAAAAACCTGAAATTGTGCACAACTAAACGAAATATGACTAGTCCGATCGTCCCCGACGAAATAAACGAGATCATTTGTGGCTGAACAATCATATACACGGATGTTTGAGTTATTTGATTCGGCGGTTATTTGAGAAAACCCGGAATTGAAAATATTGCAAGCATAGACGAGTTATTAGTTCTCCTATTGTTCGCAACAAAATAATTGAGGTTCGTTGTGTCTGAGGAATCATATGCACGGATGTTTAAGTTATTCAATTCGGCAGTTTTTTGAAAAAAACCCGAAATTTGAAATTGTGCACAATTAATCGAAATATGACTTCTCCGATCGTTTGCGGCCAAATAAACGAGGTCATTTGTGCCTGAGGAATCATATGCACGGATGTTTAAGTTATTCGATTCGGCAGTTTTTTGGAAAAAAACCGAAATTTGAAATTGTTCACAACTAAACGAAATATGACTTGCCTGATCGTTCGCGACAGAATAAACAATTTCATTTGTGCCTGAGGAATCATATGCACGGATGTTTGAGTTATTCGATTCGCCAGTTCTTTGAAAAAAAACCCGAAATTTGAAATTGTGCACAACTAAACGAAATATGACTAGTCCGATCGTCCCCGACGAAATAAACGAGATCATTTGTGGCTGAACAATCATATACACGGATGTTTGAGTTATTTGATTGGGCGGTTATTTGAGAAAACCCGAAATTGAAAATATTGCCAGCATAGACGAGTTATTAGTTCTCCTATTGTTCGCAACAAAATAATTGAGGTTCGTTGTGCCTGAGGAATCATATGCACGGATGTTTAAGTTATTCAATTCGGCAGTTTTTTGAAAAAAACCCGAAATTTGAAATTGTGCACAATTAATCGAAATATGACTTCTCCGATCGTTTGCGGCCAAATAAACGAGGTCATTTGTGCCTGAGGAATCATATGCACGGATGTTTAAGTTATTCGATATGGCAGTTTTTTGGAAAAAGAGCCGAAATTTGAAATTGTGCACAACTAAACGAAATATGACTTTTCCGATCGTTTGCGGCCAAATAAACGAGGTCATTTGTGCCTGAACAATCATATGCACGGATGTTTGAAGTATTCGATTCAGCTGTTATTTGAGAATACCCGACGTTGAAAATTGAGCAAGAGTGAACGAAATATGACTAGTCCGATCGTTCCCGACGAAATACACGAGGTCATTTGTGCCTGAACAACCATATACGCGGATGCTTGAGTTATTTGATTCGGCGGTTATTTGAGAAAACCCGGAATTGAAAATTGTGCAAGCATAGACGAATTATGAATTCTCCTATTGCTCGCAACAAAATAATTGAGGTTCTTTGTGCCTGAGGAATCATATGCACGGATGTTTAAGTTATTTAGTTCGGCAGTTTTTTGAAGAAAAAACCCGAAATTTTAAATTGTTCACAATTAATCGAAATATGACTTGCCCGATCGTTCGCGACAAAATAGACGAGGTCATTTGTGCCTGAACAATCATATGCACGGATGTTTAAGATATTCAATTCGGCAATTTTTTGAAAAAAACCCGAAATTTGAAATTGTGCACAATTAATCAAAATATGACTTCTCCGATCGTTTGCGGCCAAATAAACGAGGTCATTTGTGCCTGAGCAATCATATACACGGATGTTTGAGGTATTCGATTCGGCAGTTTTTTGGAAAAAAAAACGAAATTTGAAATTGTTCACAACTAAACGCAATATGACTTGCCTGATCGTTCGCGACAGAATAAACAATTTCATTTGTGCCTGAGGAATCATATGCACGGATGTTTGAGTTATTCGATTCGCCAGTTCTTTGAAAAAAAACCCGAAATTTGAAATCGTGCACAACTAAACGAAATATGACTAGTCCGATCGTCCCCGACAAAATAAACGAGATCATTTGTGGGTGAACAATCATATACACGGATGTTTGAGTTATTTGATTCGGCGGTTATTTGAGAAAACCCGGAATTGAAAATATTGCAAGCATAGACGAATTATGAGTTCTCCTATTGTTCGCAACAAAATAATTGAGGTTCGTTGTGCCTGAGGAATCATATGCACGGATGTTTAAGTTATTCGATTCGGCAGTTTTTTGGAAAAAAACCGAAATTTGAAATTGTTCACAACTAAACGAAATATGACTTGCCTGATCGTTCGCGACAGAATAAACAATTTCATTTGTGCCTGAGGAATTATATGCACGGATGTTTGAAGTATTCGATTCAGCTGTTATTTGAGAATACCCGAAGTTGAAAATTGAGCAAGAGTGAACGAAATATGACTAGTCCGATCGTTCCCGACGAAATAAACGAGGTCATTTGTGCCTGAGGAATCATATGCACGGATGTTTAAGTTATTCGATTCGGCAGTTTTTTGGAAAAAAAACGAAATTTGAGATTGGCCACAACTAAACGAAATATGACTTGCCTGATCGTTCGCGACAGAATAAACAATTTCATTTGTGCCTGAGGATTCATATGCACGGATGTTTGAGTTATTCGATTCGCCAGTTCTTTGAAAAAAAACCCGAAATTGTGCACAACTAAACGAAATATGACTTGCCTGATCGTTCGCGACAGAATAAACAATTTCATTTGTGCCTGAGGAATCATATGCACGGATGTTTGAAGTATTCGATTCAGCTGTTATTTGAGAATACCCGAAGTTGAAAATTGAGCAAGAGTGAACGAAATATGACTAGTCCGATCGTTCCCGACGAAATAAACGAGGTCATTTGTGCCTGAACAGTCATATACGCGGATGCTTGAGTTATTCAATTCGGCAGTTTTTTGAAAAAAACTCGAAATTTGAAATTGTGCACAATTAATCGAAATACGACTTCTCCGATCGTTTGCGGCCAAATAAACGAGGTCATTTGTGCCTGAGGAATCATATGCATGGATGTTTGAGTTATTTGATTCGGCGGTTATTTGAGAAAACCCGGAATTGAAAATATTGCAAGCATAGACGAATTATGAGTTCTCCTATTGTTCGCAACAAAATAATTGAGGTTCTTTGTACCTGAGGATCATATGCACGGATGTTTAAATTATTCAGTTCGGCAGTTTTTTGAAGAAAAAGCCCGAAATTTTAAATTGTGCACAACTAAACGAAATATGACTAGTCCGATCGTCCCCGACGAAATAAACGAGATCATTTGTGGCTGAACAATCATATACACGGATGTTTGAGTTATTTGATTCGGCGGTTATTTGAGAAAACCCGAAATTGAAAATATTGCCAGCATAGACGAATTATGAGTTCTCCTATTGTTCGAAACAAATAATTGAGGTTCTTTGTGCCTGAGGAATCATATGCACGGATGTTTAAGTTACTCAGTTCGGCAGTTTTTTGAAGAAAAAACCCGAAATTTGAAATTGTGCACAACTAAACGAAATATGACTAGTCCGATCGTTCCCGACGAAATACACGAGGTCATTTGTGCCTGAACAATCACATGCACGGATGTTTAAGATATTCAATTCGGCAGTTTTTTGAAAAAAACCCGAAATTTGAAATTGTGCACAATTAATCAAAATATGACTTCTCCGATCGTTTGCGGCCAAATAAACGAGGTCATTTGTGCCTGAACAATTATATGCACGGACGTTTCAGTTATTCGATATGGCAGCTTTTGGAAAAAGAGCCGGAATTTGAAATTGTGCACAACTAAACGAAATATGACTTTTCCGATCGTTTGCGGCCAAATAAACGAGGTCATTTGTGCCTGAACAATCATATGCACGGATGTTTGAGTTATTTGATTCGGCGGTTATTTGAGAAAACCCGGAATTGAAAATATTGCCAGCATAGACGAATTATGAGTTCTCCTATTGTTCGCAACAAAATAATTGAGGTTCTTTGTGCCTCAGGAATCATATGCACGGATGTTTAAGTTATTCAATTCGGCAGTTTTTTGAAAAAAACTCGAAATTTGAAATTGTGCACAATTAATCGAAATATGACTTCTGCGATCGTTTGCGGCCAAATAAACGAGGTCATTTGTGCCTGAGGAATCATATGCACGGATGTTTAAGTTATTCGATTCGGCAGTTTTTTGGAAAAAAAACGAAATTTGAAATTGTTCACAATTAATCGAAATATGACTTGCCCGATCGTTCGCGACAAAATAGACGAGGTCATTTGTGCCTGAACAATCATATGCACGGATGTTTAAGATATTCAATTCGGCAGTTTTTTGAAAAAAACTCGAAATTTGAAATTGTGCACAATTAATCGAAATATGACTTCTGCGATCGTTTGCGGCCAAATAAACGAGGTCATTTGTGCCTGAGGAATCATATGCACGGATGTTTAAGTTATTCGATTCGGCAGTTTTTTGGAAAAAAAACGAAATTTGAAATTGTTCACAATTAATCGAAATATGACTTGCCCGATCGTTCGCGACAAAATAGACGAGGTCATTTGTGCCTGAACAATCATATGCACGGATGTTTAAGATATTCAATTCGGCAGTTTTTTGAAAAAAACTCGAAATTTGAAATTGTGCACAATTAATCGAAATATGACTTCTGCGATCGTTTGCGGCCAAATAAACGAGGTCATTTGTGCCTGAGGAATCATATGCACGGATGTTTAAGTTATTCAATTCGGCAGTTTTTTGAAAAAAAACCCGAAATTTGAAATTGTGCACAATTAATCAAAATATGACTTCTCCGATCGTTTGCGGCCAAATAAACGAGGTCATTTGTGCCTGAACAATTATATGCACGGACGTTTCAGTTATTCGATATGGCAGCTTTTGGAAAAAGAGCCGGAATTTGAAATTGTGCACAACTAAACGAAATATGACTTTTCCGATCGTTTGCGGCCAAATAAACGAGGTCATTTGTGCCTGAACAATCATATGCACGGATGTTTGAGTTATTTGATTCGGCGGTTATTTGAGAAAACCCGGAATTGAAAATATTGCCAGCATAGACGAATTATGAGTTCTCCTATTGTTCGCAACAAAATAATTGAGGTTCTTTGTGCCTGAGGAATCATATGCACGGATGTTTAAGTTATTCAGTTCGGCAGTTTTTTGAAGAAAAAACCCGAAATTTGAAATTGTGCACAACTAAACGAAATATGACTAGTCCGATCGTTCCCGACGAAATACACGAGGTCATTTGTGCCTGAACAATCATATGCACGGATGTTTAAGTTATTCAGTTCGTCAGTTTTTTGAAGAAAAAACCCGAAATTTGAAATTGTGCACAACTAAACGAAATATGACTAGTCCGATCGTTCCCGACGAAATACACGAGGTCATTTGTGCCTGAACAATTATATGCACGGACGTTTCAGTTATTCGATATGGCAGCTTTTGGAAAAAGAGCCGGAATTTGAAATTGTGCACAACTAAACGAAATATGACTTTTCCGATCGTTTGCGGCCAAATAAACGAGGTCATTTGTGCCTGAACAATCATATGCACGGATGTTTGAAGTATTCGATTCAGCTGTTATTTGAGAATACCCGAAGTTGAAAATTGAGCAAGAGTGAACGAAATATGACTAGTCCGATCGTTCCCGACGAAATACACGAGGTCATTTGTGCCTGAACAATCATATACGCGGATGCTTGAGTTATTTGATTCGGCGGTTATTTGAGAAAATCCGGAATTGAAAATTGTGCAAGCATAGACGAATTATGAATTCTCCTATTGCTCGCAACAAAATAATTGAGGTTCTTTGTGCCTGAGGAATCATATGCACGGATGTTTAAGTTATTTAGTTCGGCAGTTTTTTGAAGAAAAAACCCGAAATTTTAAATTGTTCACAATTAATCGAAATATGACTTGCCCGATCGTTCGCGACAAAATAGACGAGGTCATTTGTGCCTGAACAATCATATGCCCGGATGTTTAAGATATTCAATTCGGCAGTTTTTTGAAAAAAACCCGAAATTTGAAATTGTGCACAATTAATCAAAATATGACTTCTCCGATCGTTTGCGGCCAAATAAACGAGGTCATTTGTGCCTGAGCAATCATATACACGGATGTTTGAGGTATTCGATTCAGCTGTTATTTGAGAATATCCGAAGTTGAAAATTGAGCAAGAGTGAACGAAATATGACTAGTCCGATCGTTCCCGACGAAATACACGAGGTCATTTTTGCCTGAACAATCATATACGCGGATGCTTGAGTTATTTGATTCGGCGGTTATTTGAGAAAACCCGGAATTGAAAATTGTGCAAACATAGACGAATTATGAAATCTCCTATTGCTCGCAACAAAATAATTGAGGTTCTTTGTGCCTGAGGAATCATATGCACGGATGTTTAAGTTATTCAGTTCGGCAGTTTTTTGAAGAAAAAACCCGAAATTTTAAATTGTTCACAATTAATCGAAATATGACTTGCCCGATCGTTCGCGACAAAATAGAGGAGGTCATTTGTGCCTGAACAATCATATGCACGGATGTTTAAGATATTCAATTCGGCAGTTTTTTGAAAAAAACTCGAAATTTGAAATTGTGCACAATTAATCGAAATATGACTTCTGCGATCGTTTGCGGCCAAATAAACGAGGTCATTTGTGCCTGAGGAATCATATGCACGGATGTTTAAGTTATTCGATTCGGCAGTTTTTTGGAAAAAAAACGAAATTTGAAATTGTTCACAACTAAACGCAATATGACTTGCCTGATCGTTCGCGACAGAATAAACAATTTCATTTGTGCCTGAGGAATCATATGCACGGATGTTTGAGTTGTTCGATTCGCCAGTTCTTTGAAAAAAAACCCGAAATTTGAAATTGTGCACAACTAAACGAAATATGACTAGTCCGATCGTCCCCGACGAAATAAACGAGATCATTTGTGGCTGAACAATCATATACACGGATGTTTGAGTTATTTGATTCGGCGGTTATTTGAGAAAACCCGGAATTGAAAATATTGCAAGCACAGACGAATTATGAGTTCTCCTATTGTTCGCAACAAAATAATTGAGGTTCGTTGTGCCTGAGCAATTATATACACGGATGTTTGAAGTATTCGATTCAGCTGTTATTTGAGAATACCCGAAGTTGAAAATTGAGCAAGAGTGAACGAAATATGACTAGTCCGATCGTTCCCGACGAAATAAACGAGGTCATTTGTGCCTGAACAGTCATATACGCGGATGCTTGAGTTATTCAATTCGGCAGTTTTTTGAAAAAAACTCGAAATTTGAAATTGTGCACAATTAATCGAAATACGACTTCTCCGATCGTTTGCGGCCAAATAAACGAGGTCATTTGTGCCTGAGGAATCATATGCACGGATGTTTGAGATACTTGATTCGGCGGTTATTTGAGAAAACCCGGAATTGAAAATATTGCAAGCATAGACGAATTATGAGTTCTCCTATTGTTCGCAACAAAATAATTGAGGTTCTTTGTACCTGAGGATCATATGCACGGATGTTTAAATTATTCAGTTCGGCAGTTTTTTGAAGAAAAAACCCGAAATTTTAAATTGTGCACAACTAAACGAAATATGACTAGTCCGATCGTCCCCGACGAAATAAACGAGATCATTTGTGGCTGAACAATCATATACACGGATGTTTGAGTTATTTGATTCGGCGGTTATTTGAGAAAACCCGGAATTGAAAATATTGCCAGCATAGACGAATTATGAGTTCTCCTATTGTTCGCAACAAAATAATTGAGGTTCTTTGTGCCTCAGGAATCATATGCACGGATGTTTAAGTTATTCAGTGCGGCAGTTTTTTGAAGAAAAAACCCGAAATTTGAAATTGTGCACAACTAAACGAAATATGACTAGTCCGATCGTTCCCGACGAAATACACGAGGTCATTTGTGCCTGAACAATTATATGCACGGACGTTTCAGTTATTCGATATGGCAGTTTTTTGGAAAAAGAGCCGAAATTTGAAATTGTGCACAACTAAACGAAATATGACTTTTCCGATCGTTTGCGGCCAAATAAACGAGGTCATTTGTGCCTGAACAATCATATGCACGGATGTTTGAAGTATTCGATTCAGCTGTTATTTGAGAATATCCGAAGTTGAAAATTGACCAAGAGTGAACGAAATATGACTAGTCCGATCGTTCCCGACGAAATACACGAGGTCATTTGTGCCTGAACAATCATATACGCGGATGCTTGAGTTATTTGATTCGGCGGTTATTTGAGAAAACCCGGAATTGAAAATTGTGCAAGCATAGACGAATTATGAATTCTCCTATTGCTCGCAACGAAATAATTGAGGTTCTTTGTGCCTGAGGAATCATATCCACGGATGTTTAAGTTATTTAGTTCGGCAGTTTTTTGAAGAAAAAACCCGAAATTTTAAATTGTTCACAATTAATCGAAATATGACTTGCCCGATCGTTCGCGACATAATAGACGAGGTCATTTGTGCCTGAACAATCATATGCACGGATGTTTAAGATATTCAATTCGGCAGTTTTTTGAAAAAAAACCCGAAATTTGAAATTGTGCACAATTAATCAAAATATGACTTCTCCGATCGTTTGCGGCCAAATAAACGAGGTCATTTGTGCCTGAGCAATCATATACACGGATGTTTGAGGTATTCGATTCAGCTGTTATTTGAGAATATCCGAAGTTGAAAATTGAGCAAGAGTGAACGAAATATGACTAGTCCGATCGTTCCCGACGAAATACACGAGGTCATTTGTGCCTGAACAATCATATACGCGGATGCTTGAGTTATTTGATTCGGCGGTTATTTGAGAAAACCCGGAATTGAAAATTGTGCAAGCATAGACGAATTATGAAATCTCCTATTGCTCGCAACAAAATAATTGAGGTTCTTTGTGCCTGAGGAATCATATGCACGGATGTTTAAGTTATTCAGTTCGGCAGTTTTTTGAAGAAAAAACCCGAAATTTTAAATTGTTCACAATTAATCGAAATATGACTTGCCCGATCGTTCGCGACAAAATAGACGAGGTCATTTGTGCCTGAACAATCATATGCACGGATGTTTAAGATATTCAATTCGGCAGTTTTTTGAAAAAAAAAGAAATTTGAAATTGTTCACAACTAAACGCAATATGACTTGCCTGATCGTTCGCGACAGAATAAACAATTTCATTTGTGCCTGAATAATCATATGCACGGATGTTTGAGTTATTCGATTCAGCTGTTATTTGAGAAAACCCGAAATTGAAAATTGAGCAAGAGTGAACGAAATATGACTAGTCCGATGGTTCCCGACGAAATAAACGAGGTCATTTGTGCCTGAACAATCATGTGCACGGATGTTTGAGTTATTCGATTCGGCAGTTTTTTTAAAAAAAAACCCGAAATTTGAAATCGTGCACAACTAAACGAAATATGACTAGTCCGATCGTCCCCGACGAAATAAACGAGATCATTTGTGGCTGAACAATCATATACACGGATGTTTGAGTTATTTGATTCGGCGGTTATTTGAGAAAACCCGGAATTGAAAATATTGCAAGCATAGACGAATTATGAGTTCTCCTATTGTTCAAAACAAAATAATTGAGGTTCGTTGTGCCTGAGGAATCATATGCACGGATGTTTAAGTTATTCAATTCGGCAGTTTTTTGAAAAAAACCCGAAATTTGAAATTGTGCACAATTAATCGAAATATGACTTCTCCGTTCGTTTGCGGCCAAATAAACGAGGTCATTTGTGCCTGAACAATCATATACACGGATGCTTGAATTATTCGATTCAGCTGTTATTTGAGAAAACCCGAAATTGAAAATTGAGCAAGGGTGAACTAAATATGACTAGTCCGATCGTCCCCGACGAAATAAACGAGATCATTTGTGGCTGAACAATCATATACACGGATGTTTGAGTTATTTGATTCGGCGGTTATTTGAGAAAACCCGGAATTGAAAATATTGCAAGCATAGACGAATTATGAGTTCTCCTATTGTTCGCAACAAAATAATTGAGGTCCGTTGTTCCTGAGCAATCATATACACGGATGTTTGAAGTATTCGATTCAGCTGTTATTTGAGAATACCCGAAGTTGAAAACTGAGCAAGAGTGAACGAAATATGACTAGTCCGATCGTTCCCGACGAAATACACGAGGTCATTTATGCCTGAACAATCATATACGCGGATGCTTGAGTTATTCAATTCGGCAGTTTTTTGAAAAAAACTCGAAATTTGAAATTGTGCACAATTAATCGAAATACGACTTCTCCGATCATTTGCGGCCAAATAAACGAGGTCATTTGTGCCTGAGGAATCATATGCACGGATGTTTGAGTTATTTGATTCGGCGGTTATTTGAGAAAACCCGGAATTGGAAATATTGCAAGCATAGACGAATTATGAGTTCTCCTATTGTTCGCAACAAAATAATTGAGGTTCTTTGTACCTGAGGAATCATATGCACGGATGTTTAAATTATTCAGTTCGGCAGTTTTTTGAAGAAAAAACCCGAAATTTTAAATTGTGCACAACTAAACGAAATATGACTAGTCCGATCGTCCCCGACGAAATAAACGAGATCATTTGTGCCTGAGGAATCATATGCACGGATGTTTGAGTTATTTGATTCGGCGGTTATTTGAGAAAACCCGGAATTGGAAATATTGCAAGCATAGACGAATTATGAGTTCTCCTATTGTTCGCAACAAAATAATTGAGGTTCTTTGTACCTGAGGAATCATATGCACGGATGTTTAAATTATTCAGTTCGGCAGTTTTTTGAAGAAAAAACCCGAAATTTTAAATTGTGCACAACTAAACGAAATATGATTAGTCCGATCGTCCCCGACGAAATACACGAGGTCATTTGTGCCTGAACAATTATATGCACGGACGTTTCAGTTATTCGATATGGCAGTTTTTTGGAAAAAGAGCCGAAATTTGAAATTGTGCACAACTAAACGAAATATGACTTTTCCGATCGTTTGCGGCCAAATAAACGAGGTCATTTGTGCCTGAACAATCATATGCACGGATGTTTGAAGTATTCGATTCAGCTGTTATTTGAGAATATCCGAAGTTGAAAATTGACCAAGAGTGAACGAAATATGACTAGTCCGATCGTTCCCGACGAAATACACGAGGTCATTTGTGCCTGAACAATCATATACGCGGATGCTTGAGTTATTTGATTCGGCGGTTATTTGAGAAAACCCGGAATTGAAAATTGTGCAAGCATAGACGAATTATGAATTCTCCTATTGCTCGCAACGAAATAATTGAGGTTCTTTGTGCCTGAGGAATCATATCCACGGATGTTTAAGTTATTTAGTTCGGCAGTTTTTTGAAGAAAAAACCCGAAATTTTAAATTGTTCACAATTAATCGAAATATGACTTGCCCGATCGTTCGCGACATAATAGACGAGGTCATTTGTGCCTGAACAATCATATGCACGGATGTTTAAGATATTCAATTCGGCAGTTTTTTGAAAAAAAACCCGAAATTTGAAATTGTGCACAATTAATCAAAATATGACTTCTCCGATCGTTTGCGGCCAAATAAACGAGGTCATTTGTGCCTGAGCAATCATATACACGGATGTTTGAGGTATTCGATTCAGCTGTTATTTGAGAATATCCGAAGTTGAAAATTGAGCAAGAGTGAACGAAATATGACTAGTCCGATCGTTCCCGACGAAATACACGAGGTCATTTGTGCCTGAACAATCATATACGCGGATGCTTGAGTTATTTGATTCGGCGGTTATTTGAGAAAACCCGGAATTGAAAATTGTGCAAGCATAGACGAATTATGAAATCTCCTATTGCTCGCAACAAAATAATTGAGGTTCTTTGTGCCTGAGGAATCATATGCACGGATGTTTAAGTTATTCAGTTCGGCAGTTTTTTGAAGAAAAAACCCGAAATTTTAAATTGTTCACAATTAATCGAAATATGACTTGCCCGATCGTTCGCGACAAAATAGACGAGGTCATTTGTGCCTGAACAATCATATGCACGGATGTTTAAGATATTCAATTCGGCAGTTTTTTGAAAAAAACTCGAAATTTGAAATTGTGCACAATTAATCGAAATATGACTTCTGCGATCGTTTGCGGCCAAATAAACGAGGTCATTTGTGCCTGAGGAATCATATGCACGGATGTTTAAGTTATTCGATTCGGCAGTTTTTTGGAAAAAAAAGAAATTTGAAATTGTTCACAACTAAACGCAATATGACTTGCCTGATCGTTCGCGACAGAATAAACAATTTCATTTGTGCCTGAATAATCATATGCACGGATGTTTGAGTTATTCGATTCAGCTGTTATTTGAGAAAACCCGAAATTGAAAATTGAGCAAGAGTGAACGAAATATGACTAGTCCGATGGTTCCCGACGAAATAAACGAGGTCATTTGTGCCTGAACAATCATGTGCACGGATGTTTGAGTTATTCGATTCGGCAGTTTTTTTAAAAAAAAACCCGAAATTTGAAATCGTGCACAACTAAACGAAATATGACTAGTCCGATCGTCCCCGACGAAATAAACGAGATCATTTGTGGCTGAACAATCATATACACGGATGTTTGAGTTATTTGATTCGGCGGTTATTTGAGAAAACCCGGAATTGAAAATATTGCAAGCATAGACGAATTATGAGTTCTCCTATTGTTCAAAACAAAATAATTGAGGTTCGTTGTGCCTGAGGAATCATATGCACGGATGTTTAAGTTATTCAATTCGGCAGTTTTTTGAAAAAAACCCGAAATTTGAAATTGTGCACAATTAATCGAAATATGACTTCTCCGTTCGTTTGCGGCCAAATAAACGAGGTCATTTGTGCCTGAACAATCATATACACGGATGCTTGAATTATTCGATTCAGCTGTTATTTGAGAAAACCCGAAATTGAAAATTGAGCAAGGGTGAACTAAATATGACTAGTCCGATCGTCCCCGACGAAATAAACGAGATCATTTGTGGCTGAACAATCATATACACGGATGTTTGAGTTATTTGATTCGGCGGTTATTTGAGAAAACCCGGAATTGAAAATATTGCAAGCATAGACGAATTATGAGTTCTCCTATTGTTCGCAACAAAATAATTGAGGTCCGTTGTTCCTGAGCAATCATATACACGGATGTTTGAAGTATTCGATTCAGCTGTTATTTGAGAATACCCGAAGTTGAAAACTGAGCAAGAGTGAACGAAATATGACTAGTCCGATCGTTCCCGACGAAATACACGAGGTCATTTATGCCTGAACAATCATATACGCGGATGCTTGAGTTATTCAATTCGGCAGTTTTTTGAAAAAAACTCGAAATTTGAAATTGTGCACAATTAATCGAAATACGACTTCTCCGATCATTTGCGGCCAAATAAACGAGGTCATTTGTGCCTGAGGAATCATATGCACGGATGTTTGAGTTATTTGATTCGGCGGTTATTTGAGAAAACCCGGAATTGGAAATATTGCAAGCATAGACGAATTATGAGTTCTCCTATTGTTCGCAACAAAATAATTGAGGTTCTTTGTACCTGAGGAATCATATGCACGGATGTTTAAATTATTCAGTTCGGCAGTTTTTTGAAGAAAAAACCCGAAATTTTAAATTGTGCACAACTAAACGAAATATGACTAGTCCGATCGTCCCCGACGAAATAAACGAGATCATTTGTGGCTGAACAATCATATACACGGATGTTTGAGTTATTTGATTCGGCGGTTATTTGAGAAAACCCGGAATTGAAAATATTGCAAGCATAGACGAATTATGAGTTCTCCTATTGTTCGCAACAAAATAATTGAGGTTCTTTGTGCCTGAGGAATCATATGCACGGATGTTTAAGTTATTCAGTTCGGCAGTTTTTTGAAGAAAAAACCCGAAATTTGAAATTGTGCACAACTAAACGAAATATGACTAGTCCGATCGTTCCCGACGAAATACACGAGGTCATTTGTGCCTGAACAATTATATGCACGGACGTTTCAGTTATTCGATATGGCAGTTTTTTGGAAAAAGAGCCGAAATTTTAAATTGTGCACAACTAAACGAAATATGACTTGCCCGATCGTTCGCGACAAAATAAACGAGGTCATTTGTGCCTGAGCAATCATATACACGGATGCTTGAATTATTCGATTCAGCTGTTATTTGAGAAAACCCGAAATTGAAAATTGAGCAATAGTGAACGAAATATGACTAGTCCGATGGTTCCCGACGAAATAAACGAGGTCATTTGTGCCTGAACAATCATGTGCACGGATGTTTGAGTTATTCGATATGGCAGTTTTTTGGAAAAAGAGCCGAAATTTTAAATTGTGCACAACTAAACGTAATATGACTTGCCCGATCGTTCGCTACAAAATAAACGAGGTCATTTGTGCCTGAACAATCAAATGCACGGATGATTGAGTTATTTGATTCGGCAGTTTTTTGAAAAAAAAACCCGAAATTTGAAATTGTGCACAACTAAACGAAATATGACTAGTCCGATCGTCCCCGACGAAATAAACGAGATCATTTGTGGCTGAACAATCATATACACGGATGTTTGAGTTATTTGAATCGGCGGTTATTTGAGAAAACCCGGAATTGAAAATATTGCAAGCATAGACGAATTATGAGTTCTCCTATTGTTCGCAACAAAATAATTGAGGTTCGTTGTGCCTGAGCAATCATATACACGGATGTTTGAAGTATTCGATTCAGCTGTTATTTGAGAATACCCGAAGTTGAAAACTGAGCAAGAGTGAACGAAATACGACTAGTCCGATCGTTCCCGACGAAATACACGAGGTCATTTGTGCCTGAACAATCATATACGCGGATGCTTGAGTTATTCAATTCGGCAGTTTTTTGAAAAAAAACTCGAAATTTGAAATTGTGCACAATTAATCGAAATACGACTTCTCCGATCGTTTGCGGTTAAAAATAAACGAGGTCATTTGTGCCTGAGGAATCATATGCACGGATGTTTGAGTTATTTGATTCGGCGGTTATTTGAGAAAACCCGGAATTGGAAATATTGCAAGCATAGACGAATTATGAGTTCTCCTATTGTTCGCAACAAAATAATTGAGGTTCTTTGTACCTGAGGAATCATATGCACGGATGTTTAAATTATTCAGTTCGGCAGTTTTTTGAAGAAAAAACCCGAAATTTTAAATTGTGCACAACTAAACGAAATATGACTAGTCCGATCGTCCCCGACGAAATAAACGAGATCATTTGTGGCTGAACAATCATATACACGGATGTTTGAGTTATTTGATTCGGCGGTTATTTGAGAAAACCCGGAATTGAAAATATTGCAAGCATAGACGAATTATGAGTTCTCCTATTGTTCGCAACAAAATAATTGAGGTTCGTTGTGCCTGAGCAGTCATATACACGGATGCTTGAATTATTCGATTCAGCTGTTATTTGAGAAAACCCGAAATTGAAAATTGAGCAAGAGTGAAATAAATATGACTAGTCCGATGGTTCCCGACGAAATAAACGAGGTCATTTGTGCCTGAACAATCATGTGCACGGATGTTTGAGTTATTCGATATGGCAGTTTTTTGGAAAAAGAGCCGAAATTTTAAATTGTGCACAACTAAACGTAATATGACTTGCCCGATCGTTCGCTACAAAATAAACGAGGTCATTTGTGCCTGAACAATCATATGCACGGATGATTGAGTTATTCGATTCGGCAGTTTTTTGAAAAAAAAAACCCGAAATTTGAAATTGTGCACAACTAAACGAAATATGACTAGTCCGATCGTCCCCGATGAAATAAACGAGATGATTTGTGGCTGAACAATTATATGCACGGACGTTTCAGTTATTCGATATGGCAGTTTTTTGGAAAAAGAGCCGAAATTTGAAATTGTGCACAACTAAACGTAATATGACTTGCCCGATCGTTCGCTACAAAATAAACGAGGTCATTTGTGCCTGAGGAATCATATGCACGGATGTTTAAGTTATTCAGTTCGGCAGTTTTTTGAAGAAAAAACCCGAAATTTGAAATTGTGCACAACTAAACGAAATATGACTAGTCCGATCGTTCCCGACGAAATACACGAGGTCATTTCTGCCTGAACAATTATATGCACGGACGTTTCAGTTATTCGATATGGCAGTTTTTTGGAAAAAGAGCCGAAATTTGAAATTGTGCACAACTAAGCGAAATATGACTTGCCCGATCGTTCGCGACAAAATAAACGAGGTCATTTGTGCCTGAGCAATCATATACACGGATGCTTGAATTATTCGATTCCGCTGTTATTTAAGAAAACCCGAAATTGAAAATTGAGCAAGAGTGAACGAAATATGACTAGTCCGATGGTTCCCAACGAAATAAACGAGGTCATTTGTGCCTGAACAATCATGTGCACGGATGTTTGAGTTATTCGATATGGCAGTTTTTTGGAAAAAGAGCCGAAATTTGAAATTGTGCACAACTAAACGAAATATGACTTGCCCGATCGTTCGCGACAAAATAAACGAGGTCATTTGTGCCTGAGCAATCATATACACGGATGCTTGAATTATTCGATTCCGCTGTTATTTGAGAAAACCCGAAATTGAAAATTGAGCAAGAGTGAACGAAATATGACTAGTCCGATCGTTTCCGACGAAATACACGAGGTCATTTATGCCTGAACAATCATATGCACGGATGTTTGAAGTATTTGATTCGGCGGTTATTTGAGAAAACCCGGAATTGAAAATTGTGCAAGCATAGATGAATTATGAGTTCTCCCATTGTTCACAAAAAAATAATTCAGGTCATTTGTGCCTCAGGAATCCTATGCACGGATGTTTAAGTTATTCAACTCGGCAGTTTTTTGAAAAAAACCCGAAATTTGAAATTGTGCACAATTAATCGAAATATGACTTGCCCGATCGTTCGCTACAAAATAAACGAGGTCATTTGTGCCTGAGCAATCATATACACGGATGTTTAAGTTATTCAATTCGGCAGTTTTTTGAAAAAAAACCGAAATTTGAAATTGTGCACAATTAATCAAAATATGACTTCTCCGATCGTTTGCGGCCAAATAAACGAGGTCATTTGTGCCTGAGCAATCATATACACGGATGTTTGAAGTATTCGATTCAGCTGTTATTTGAGAATATCCGAAGTTGAAAATTGAGCAAGAGTGAACGAAATATGACTAGTCCGATCGTTCCCGACGAAATACACGAGGTCATTTGTGCCTGAACAATCATATGCACGGATGTTTGAAGTATTTGATTCGGCGGTTATTTGAGAAAACCCGGAATTGAAAATTGTGCAAGCATAGATGAATTATGAGTTCTCCCATTGTTCACAACAAAATAATTCAGGTCATTTGTGCCTCAGGAATCATATGCACGGATGTTTAAGTTATTCAAGTCGGCAGTTTTTTGAAAAAAACCCGAAAGTTGAAATTGTGCACAATTAATCGAAATATGACTTGCCCGATCGTTCGCTACAAAATTAACGAGGTCATTTGTGCCTGAGCAATCATATACACGGATGTTTAAGTTATTCAATTCGGCAGTTTTTTGAAAAAAACCCGAAATTTGAAATTGTGCACAATTAATCAAAATATGACTTCTCCGATCGTTTGCGGCCAAATAAACGAGGTCATTTGTGCCTGAGCAATCATATGCACGGATGTTTGAAGTATTAGGGTGGTAGTGGTGCAATGGTAATCATCACCGACTGTTAAGCGGAAGGTCTGTAGTTCAAGTCTGACCATAGCCAAGAAAAAAATTCCTATACGGAAAAAAAACCCATGCAACAACACCAGTTGTGAATGAGAGATGATCAAAAAATGCTGACGAAGGCATAACACTCGCAGTATAAGATCACTTCAAAATTCATACTCTGCGTGTGCATTTCCAATATAAGATCTTAATGGCATGGAATAAAGTTACTGTAAAACTACAAACAACGCGACAAATTCAGTCGAATCCCAAGACATCCACCCCCGGAGAGTAGTGAACGAACATCTTCGACACAAACCATCTGCACCCCGTCCAGGTTGTGTGACAAACATCAAAAGAGCGTAACTCTTGAACCTGCACGAATTATAAAAAAAAAAAAAAAAAAAAAATTTGATTCGGCGGTTATTTGAGAAAACCCGGAATTGAAAATTGTGCAAGCATAGATGAATTATGAGTTCTCCCATTGTTCACAACAAAATAATTCAGGTCATTTGTGCCTCAGGAATCCTATGCACGGATGTTTAAGTTATTCAACTCGGCAGTTTTTTGAAAAAAACCCGAAATTTGAAATTGTGCACAATTAATCGAAATATGACTTCCCCGATCGTTCGCGACAAAATAAACGAGGTCATTTGTGCCTGAGCAATCATATACACGGATGCTTGAATTATTCGATTCAGCTGTTATTTGAGAAAACCCGAAATTGAAAATTGAGCAATAGTGAACGAAACATGACTAGTCCGATGGTTCCCGACGAAATAAACGAGGTCATTTGTGCCTGAACAATCATGTGCACGGATGTTTGAGTTATTCGATATGGCAGTTTTTTGGAAAAAGAGCCGAAATTTTAAATTGTGCACAACTAAACGTAATATGACTTGCCCGATCGTTCGCTACAAAATAAACGAGGTCATTTGTGCCTGAACAATCATATGCACGGATGATTGAGTTATTTGATTCGGCAGTTTTTTGAAAAAAAAACCCGAAATTTGAAATTGTGCACAACTAAACGAAATATGACTAGTCCGATCGTCCCCGACGAAATAAACGAGATCATTTGTGGCTGAACAATCATATACACGGATGTTTGAGTTATTTGATTCGGCGGTTATTTGAGAAAACCCGGAATTGAAAATATTGCAAGCATAGACGAATTATGAGTTCTCCTATTGTTCGCAACAAAATAATTGAGGTTCGTTGTGCCTGAGCAATCATATACACGGATGTTTGAAGTATTCGATTCAGCTGTTATTTGAGAATACCCGAAGTTGAAAACTGAGCAAGAGTGAACGAAATACGACTAGTCCGATCGTTCCCGACGAAATACACGAGGTCATTTGTGCCTGAACAATCATATACGCGGATGCTTGAGTTATTCAATTCGGCAGTTTTTTGAAAAAAAACTCGAAATTTGAAATTGTGCACAATTAATCGAAATACGACTTCTCCGATCGTTTGCGGTTAAAAATAAACGAGGTCATTTGTGCCTGAGGAATCATATGCACGGATGTTTGAGTTATTTGATTCGGCGGTTATTTGAGAAAACCCGGAATTGGAAATATTGCAAGCATAGACGAATTATGAGTTCTCCTATTGTTCGCAACAAAATAATTGAGGTTCTTTGTACCTGAGGAATCATATGCACGGATGTTTAAATTATTCAGTTCGGCAGTTTTTTGAAGAAAAAACCCGAAATTTTAAATTGTGCACAACTAAACGAAATATGACTAGTCCGATCGTCCCCGACGAAATAAACGAGATCATTTGTGGCTGAACAATCATATACACGGATGTTTGAGTTATTTGATTCGGCGGTTATTTGAGAAAACCCGGAATTGAAAATATTGCAAGCATAGACGAATTATGAGTTCTCCTATTGTTCGCAACAAAATAATTGAGGTTCGTTGTGCCTGAGCAGTCATATACACGGATGCTTGAATTATTCGATTCAGCTGTTATTTGAGAAAACCCGAAATTGAAAATTGAGCAAGAGTGAAATAAATATGACTAGTCCGATGGTTCCCGACGAAATAAACGAGGTCATTTGTGCCTGAACAATCATGTGCACGGATGTTTGAGTTATTCGATATGGCAGTTTTTTGGAAAAAGAGCCGAAATTTTAAATTGTGCACAACTAAACGTAATATGACTTGCCCGATCGTTCGCTACAAAATAAACGAGGTCATTTGTGCCTGAACAATCATATGCACGGATGATTGAGTTATTCGATTCGGCAGTTTTTTGAAAAAAAAAACCCGAAATTTGAAATTGTGCACAACTAAACGAAATATGACTAGTCCGATCGTCCCCGATGAAATAAACGAGATGATTTGTGGCTGAACAATTATATGCACGGACGTTTCAGTTATTCGATATGGCAGTTTTTTGGAAAAAGAGCCGAAATTTGAAATTGTGCACAACTAAACGTAATATGACTTGCCCGATCGTTCGCTACAAAATAAACGAGGTCATTTGTGCCTGAGGAATCATATGCACGGATGTTTAAGTTATTCAGTTCGGCAGTTTTTTGAAGAAAAAACCCGAAATTTGAAATTGTGCACAACTAAACGAAATATGACTAGTCCGATCGTTCCCGACGAAATACACGAGGTCATTTCTGCCTGAACAATTATATGCACGGACGTTTCAGTTATTCGATATGGCAGTTTTTTGGAAAAAGAGCCGAAATTTGAAATTGTGCACAACTAAACGAAATATGACTTGCCCGATCGTTCGCGACAAAATAAACGAGGTCATTTGTGCCTGAGCAATCATATACACGGATGCTTGAATTATTCGATTCCGCTGTTATTTAAGAAAACCCGAAATTGAAAATTGAGCAAGAGTGAACGAAATATGACTAGTCCGATGGTTCCCAACGAAATAAACGAGGTCATTTGTGCCTGAACAATCATGTGCACGGATGTTTGAGTTATTCGATATGGCAGTTTTTTGGAAAAAGAGCCGAAATTTGAAATTGTGCACAACTAAACGAAATATGACTTGCCCGATCGTTCGCGACAAAATAAACGAGGTCATTTGTGCCTAAGCAATCATATACACGGATGCTTGAATTATTCGATTCCGCTGTTATTTGAGAAAACCCGAAATTGAAAATTGAGCAAGAGTGAACGAAATATGACTAGTCCGATCGTTTCCGACGAAATACACGAGGTCATTTGTGCCTGAACAATCATATGCACGGATGTTTGAAGTATTTGATTCGGCGGTTATTTGAGAAAACCCGGAATTGAAAATTGTGCAAGCATAGATGAATTATGAGTTCTCCCATTGTTCACAAAAAAATAATTCAGGTCATTTGTGCCTCAGGAATCCTATGCACGGATGTTTAAGTTATTCAACTCGGCAGTTTTTTGAAAAAAACCCGAAATTTGAAATTGTGCACAATTAATCGAAATATGACTTGCCCGATCGTTCGCTACAAAATAAACGAGGTCATTTGTGCCTGAGCAATCATATACACGGATGTTTAAGTTATTCAATTCGGAATTTTTTGAAAAAAAACCGAAATTTGAAATTGTGCACAATTAATCAAAATATGACTTCTCCGATCGTTTGCGGCCAAATAAACGAGGTCATTTGTGCCTGAGCAATCATATACACGGATGTTTGAAGTATTCGATTCAGCTGTTATTTGAGAATATCCGAAGTTGAAAATTGAGCAAGAGTGAACGAAATATGACTAGTCCGATCGTTCCCGACGAAATACACGAGGTCATTTGTGCCTGAACAATCATATGCACGGATGTTTGAAGTATTTGATTCGGCGGTTATTTGAGAAAACCCGGAATTGAAAATTGTGCAAGCATAGATGAATTATGAGTTCTCCCATTGTTCACAACAAAATAATTCAGGTCATTTGTGCCTCAGGAATCATATGCACGGATGTTTAAGTTATTCAAGTCGGCAGTTTTTTGAAAAAAACCCGAAAGTTGAAATTGTGCACAATTAATCGAAATATGACTTGCCCGATCGTTCGCTACAAAATTAACGAGGTCATTTGTGCCTGAGCAATCATATACACGGATGTTTAAGTTATTCAATTCGGCAGTTTTTTGAAAAAAACCCGAAATTTGAAATTGTGCACAATTAATCAAAATATGACTTCTCCGATCGTTTGCGGCCAAATAAACGAGGTCATTTGTGCCTGAGCAATCATATGCACGGATGTTTGAAGTATTTGATTCGGCGGTTATTTGAGAAAACCCGGAATTGAAAATTGTGCAAGCATAGATGAATTATGAGTTCTCCCATTGTTCACAACAAAATAATTCAGGTCATTTGTGCCTCAGGAATCCTATGCACGGATGTTTAAGTTATTCAATTCGGCAGTTTTTTGAAAAAAACCCGAAATTTGAAATTGTGCACAATTAATCGAAATATGACTTGCCCGATCGTTCGCTACAAAATAAACGAGGTCATTTGTGCCTGAGCAATCATATACACGGATGTTTAAGTTATTCAATTCGGCAGTTTTTTGAAAAAAAACCCGAAATTTGAAATTGTGCACAATTAATCAAAATATGACTTCTCCGATCGTTTGCGGCCAAATAAACGAGGTCATTTGTGCCTGAGCAATCATATACACGGATGTTTGAAGTATTCGATTCAGCTGTTATTTGAGAATATCCGACGTTGAAAATTGAGCAAGAGTGAACGAAATATGACTAGTCCGATCGTTCCCGACGAAATACACGAGGTCATTTGTGCCTGAACAATCATATGCACGGATGTTTGAAGTATTTGATTCGGCGGTTATTTGAGAAAACCCGGAATTGAAAATTGTGCAAGCATAGATGAATTATGAGTTCTCCCATTGTTCACAACAAAATAATTCAGGTCATTTGTGCCTCAGGAATCATATGCACGGATGTTTAAGTTATTCAATTCGGCAGTTTTTTGAAAAAAACCCGAAAGTTGAAATTGTGCACAATTAATCGAAATATGACTTGCCCGATCGTTCGCTACAAAATTAACGAGGTCATTTGTGCCTGAGCAATCATATACACGGATGTTTAAGTTATTCAATTCGGCAGTTTTTTGAAAAAAACCCGAAATTTGAAATTGTGCACAATTAATCAAAATATGACTTCTCCGATCGTTTGCGGCCAAATAAACGAGGTCATTTGTGCCTGAGCAATCATATACACGGATGTTTAAGTTATTCAATTCGGCGGTTTTTTGAAAAAAACTCGAAATTTGAAATTGTGCACAATTAATCAAAATATGACTTCTCCGATCGTTTGCGGCCAAATAAACGAGGTCATTTGTGCCTGAGCAATCATATGCACGGATGTTTGAGTTATTTGATTCGGCGGTTATTTGAGAAAACCCGGAATTGGAAATATTGCAAGCATAGACGAATTATGAGTTCTCCTATTGTTCGCAACAAAATAATTGAGGTTCTTTGTACCTGAGGAATCATATGCACGGATGTTTAAATTATTCAGTTCGGCAGTTTTTTGAAGAAAAAACCCGAAATTTTAAATTGTGCACAACTAAACGAAATATGACTAGTCCGATCGTCCCCGACGAAATAAACGAGATCATTTGTGGCTGAACAATCATATACACGGATGTTTGAGTTATTTGATTCGGCGGTTATTTGAGAAAACCCGGAATTGAAAATATTGCAAGCATAGACGAATTATGAGTTCTCCTATTGTTCGCAACAAAATAATTGAGGTTCGTTGTGCCTGAGCAGTCATATACACGGATGCTTGAATTATTCGATTCAGCTGTTATTTGAGAAAACCCGAAATTGAAAATTGAGCAAGAGTGAAATAAATATGACTAGTCCGATGGTTCCCGACGAAATAAACGAGGTCATTTGTGCCTGAACAATCATGTGCACGGATGTTTGAGTTATTCAATTCGGCGGTTTTTTGGAAAAAGAGCCGAAATTTTAAATTGTGCACAACTAAACGTAATATGACTTGCCCGATCGTTCGCTACAAAATAAACGAGGTCATTTGTGCCTGAACAATCATATGCACGGATGATTGAGTTATTCGATTCGGCAGTTTTTTGAAAAAAAAAACCCGAAATTTGAAATTGTGCACAACTAAACAAAATATGACTAGTCCGATCGTCCCCGATGAAATAAACGAGATGATTTGTGGCTGAACAATTATATGCACGGACGTTTCAGTTATTCGATATGGCAGTTTTTTGGAAAAAGAGCCGAAATTTGAAATTGTGCACAACTAAACGTAATATGACTTGCCCGATCGTTCGCTACAAAATAAACGAGGTCATTTGTGGCTGAACAATCATATACACGGATGCTTGAATTATTCGATTCAGCTGTTATTTGAGAAAACCCGAAATTGAAAATTGAGCAAGAGTGAAATAAATATGACTAGTCCGATGGTTCCCAACGAAATAAACGAGGTCATTTGTGCCTGAACAATCATGTGCACGGATGTTTGAGTTATTCGATATGGCAGTTTTTTGGAAAAAGAGCCGAAATTTTAAATTGTGCACAACTAAACGTAATATGACTTGCCCGATCGTCCCCGACGAAATAAACGAGGTCATTTGTGCCTGAACAATCATATGCAGGGATGTTTGAGTTATTCGATATGGCAGTTTTTTGGAAAAAGAGCCGAAATTTGAAATTGTGCACAACTAAACGTAATATGACTTGCCCGATCGTTCGCTACAAAATAAACGAGGTCATTTGTGCCTGAACAATCATATGCACGGATGATTGAGTTATTCGATTCGTCAGTTTTTTGAAAAAAAAACCCGAAATTTGAAATTGTGCAGAACTAAACGAAATATGACTAGTCCGATCGTCCCCGACGAAATAAACGAGATCATTTGTGGCTGAACAATCATATACACGGATGTTTGACTTATTTGATTCGGCGGTTATTTGAGAAAACCCGGAATTGAAAATATTGCAAGCATAGACGAATTATGAGTTCTCCTATTGTTTGCAACAAAATAATTGAGGTTCGTTGTGCCTGAGGAATCAAATGCACGGATGTTTGAGTTATTCGATATGGCGGTTTTTTGGAAAAAGAGCCCAAATTTGAAATTGTGCACAACTAAACTAAATATGACTTGCCGAATCGCTCGCTACAAAATAAACGAGATCATTTGTGCCTGAACAATCATATGCACGGATGTTTAAGTTATTCAATTCGGCAGTTTTTTGAAAAAAAAAACCCGAAATTTTAAATTGTTCACAATTAATCGATATATGACTTGCCCGATCGTTCGCGACAAAATAGACGAGGTCATTTGTGCCTGAACAATCATATGCACGGATGTCTAAGTTATTCAATTCGGCAGTTTTTTGAAAAAAACCCGAAATTTGAAATTGTGCACAATTAATCGAAATATGACTTCTCCGATCGTTTGCGGCCAAATAAACGAGGTCATTTGTGCCTGAGCAATCATATACACGGATGTTTGAAGTATTCGATTTAGCTGTTATTTGAGAATACCCGAAGTTGAAAATTGAGCAAGAGTGAACGAAATATGACTAGTCCGATCGTTCCCGACGAAATACACGAGGTCATTTGTGCCTGAACAATCATATACGCGGATGCTTGAGTTATTTGATTCGGCGGTTATTTGAGAAAACCCGGAATTGAAAATTGTGCAAGCATAGACGAATTATGAATTCTCCTATTGCTCGCAACAAAATAATTGAGGTTCTTTGTGCCTGAGGAATCATATACACGGATGTTTAAGTTATTCAATTCGGCAGTTTTTTGAAGAAAACCCGAAATTTGAAATTGTGGACAATTAATCGAAATATGATTTCTCCGATCGTTTGCGGCCAAATAAACGAGGTCATTTGTGCCTGAACAATCATATGCACGGATGTTTGAAGTATTTGATTCGGCGGTTATTTGAGAAAACCCGGAATTGAAAATTGTGCAAGCATAGATGAATTATGAGTTCTCCCATTGTTCACAACAAAATAATTCAGGTCATTTGTGCCTCAGGAATCATATGCACGGATGTTTAAGTTATTCAATTCGGCAGTTTTTTGAAAAAAACCCGAAATTTGAAATTGTGCACAATTAATCGAAATATGACTTGCCCGATCGTTCGCTACAAAATAAACGAGGTCATTTGTGCCTGAGCAATCATATACACGGATGTTTAAGTTATTCAATTCGGCAATTTTTTGAAAAAAACCCGAAATTTGAAATTGTGCACAATTAATCGAAATATGACTTCTGCGATCGTTTGCGGCCAAATAAACGAGGTCCTTTGTGCCTGAGGAATCATATGCACGGATGTTTAAGATATTCGATTCGGCAGTTTTTTGGAAAAAAAACGAAATTTGAAATTGTTCACAACTAAACGCAATATGACTTGCCTGATCGTTCGCGACAGAATAAACAATTTCATTTGTGCCTGAGGAATCATATGCACGGATGTTTGAGTTATTCGATTCGCCAGTTCCTTGAAAAAAAACCCAAATGAGTTGTTCCGTGCAGGGACGGGTTAAGAATATCCCTGCAGCGATACCTCTCGCTTGTCGTAAAAGGCGACTAAAACAAAGGTAAACAAAAATCACATCTAGGCAATTTAGAAAACACCAAGGTGAGCCTAGGGACACATATACCACCATTAAACTGCCCCACAAGTGTACATGCAAATCAGTGGGTTGACACGACTGGAGATCACCGGTGTTGTAAGAGTAAGATCAAACAAAAAAATCTGAAGCATGCCCGTGTCACAAAAAAAAAGGCAGGCCGAAAAACAAATGCAAAAACACCAGCATTTGATTGGCCTCAGCGATGAAGTAATCCCAAACCGGGAAGCCTGCCGCTACTTTCTGAGGTCAAACCGGCGGACCCCACAAGCGGACCAGTAGGAATGCAGTTAAGTGGGAAGGTTATGGTCCTACACTTCTGACCATAACAACGCCGGAAAAAGGAAAAGAAGAAGATAGACGAATTATGAGTTCTCCTATTGTTCGCAACAAAATAATTGAGGTTCGTTGTGCCTGAGGAATCATATGCACTGTGTAAGTAAAGACTATTGTTTCGTGGTTTTTTTGAACATTATTATTATTTTAGAAATATAAAATTGAAACGCATTTAATTAAACAAAGATAGTGAAAAGAAGGATGAAGAAAAGAACGCTGTTGCCTGGCACGGCTCACTCGGCTGACTGTACACACTGTTGGGTTGATAGTTCTGTTCAAGGATCACACCAGACAGGGATGTCGACCACTTATACTCCTTGCAGGGATGTTAAACGCTTACAGTCGGCTTCTTGACAATTCGTTGCGACCACGCACGAAGCATGGGAATGGTCATCGTCGTCATCCTCATCAAGGTCATCGGGGGGTATTTGACACCACGGTTTCATCTTGTCGGATGCATATACGGATTTATAATGTCGTTGTGTTCGCTGAGCATGTGGGATGTCTTCAATCAGATATCGGTCGTGTGGAAGGATTTTAGTGATAATAAACGGGCCCTTATATCGAGGTTCCAATTTGCGTGATGTCCCCGTACTGACTGGTTCATGTTCGACTAGAACTAGGTCACCTGGATCATACATTGTTGGCTTGGAATGCTTTGCCTCGTAGCGCCTCTTTGCTTCTGCTCGATGATCATTAACCCGGGATGCAGCATTAGCTCGTAGCTGTTGCAACTCAGCGTCGCTTAGCACATGGTCGTCATCACGATGCAACGCTTGCACCAGTGTATTTTGCAATATATCTCGTGGCTCATAACCATAAAGAAGCTGAAAAGGAGAACAATTAGTAGTTTTATTTACCATAGTATTGATGCTCCATTGTATGAGATGCATCTGATCATCCCAGCGTTTATCGTTATCTGTGGTAGGCAGTAACATTGACAATATGATGCGATTTGTGCGTTCGACATGCCCATTCGCTCTCGGTGTTCGAACAGCATTAAGAATTCTCTTGATGTTATTCTCACGGCAAAATTTCTCAAAATTTTTTGAAGTAAAGGCTGACCCACGGTCAGATATAATTCGTTCCGGCATACCAAGGTAGCTAGTAACTTCTCTTAGAGTATCGATGACATGTTTTGTTGCGGTGCTCTTTACGGCGCGAATTATCGTAAATTTGGTAAATGCGTCCACGATCACCAATATATGTTCATTGCGTTTGGAGCTTCTAGGAAATGGCCCCAAATGGTCAATATGCAGTGTTGAAAAGGGTATCGGCTTGATGTCATCGTAATGGTATCTACCTTCTTGTCGACCACCTCGTTGTTTATTAAACGCACAAGCAACACATGATTTGATGTATCCTTTCACGTAATTTCTCATACGTGGAAACCAAAAAACATCACGGATTCTGCTTATCGTTTTATCAATGCCCATATGACCTGCTTTGTCATGGCATTCATATAATATGTGGTATCGTAACTGTTTAGGGACGACCCACAGATGCTTGTTATTGTACTTACGATACAAGCGACCATGCTCAATCACATATTCGTCGTTTTCGGATTTCCCTTCGGCCAGCGTATCGTTGACAATACGTTTAATAGTTCCATCTTGAAGTTGTATGGCGAACAACCAGTCAGCTTCGTCGATTATGGTTTTGGATATTTTTAGGTCAGCTGTTTCCAATTCATGCGCACTTTCATATGGTACTCGACTTAAAGCGTCAACATGTTCCATACGAGAACCTGGACGATGAACGACCTCGATGTCAAATTCTTGGATACGTAGCCACCATCTTGCAATTCGTGGTATTAGTTCTCGTTTTTCCATGGTTGTTCGTAAGGCGCTGCAATCAGTTATCACTCGGACATGTTTCCCATACACGTAATACTTAAATCGCTCCAGAGATTCAACGACAGCTAATGCTTCTAGCTCGTAACTGTGAAACTTTTGTTCGCCTTCTGTAGTAGAGCGGCTAAAATATGCGACAGGATGCAGCTGGTCATTTTCCTTTTGTAGTAACACTCCAGCTAAACCACTAGAACTAGCATCGGTGTGGACCTCATGTTCCGCGTTGACGTTATAGCTGATAAGGACTGGTTTCGATATTAAGCGTTGTTTAAGCTCATTGAATGCGTCGTGTTGTTGTTGTTCCCATTTAAAAGGACGGTTTTTGCGCAGAAGTTTACGTAATGGCTCGGAGATGATAGCGTATCCAGGTACAAATCTCCTGAAATAGCCACTAAGTCCCAGAAACTTCCGTATATCCGAAACATTTTCCGGCTGCGGAAACATAGCGATGGCATTCGTCTTAATTTCACCAGGGCTTATACCGCCGATGTGTAACTGGTGTCCTAAAAATGTAATTGTCTGTTTATAAAATTCACATTTGTCGACGTTTAACGTTAAGCCGCATTTTCGTAACACTTTGAGTATGCGTGTGAGCTTTTCATACATCTCGCTGAACGAATTGCTTCCAACTAAGATGTCATCCATATAATGCAGCATATCACCCTTTTGAACACGTTTTCGAATTTCTGCCATCAGTCGATTGAAGCAAGCGGGTGCATTTTTTAAACCAAATGGCATGCGCTTAAATTCGTATAGGCCATCAGTTGTAATGAAAGCCGTAAACTTGCGACTTTCTGGTGATACTACTATCTGATAATATCCACTATTTAAGTCTAATGATGAAAAATACCTGAATTGTTTGGCTTCCTGTAATTGTTCTTCTATATTGGGCACAGGAAAGTTTTCTTTTTTGATGAGCTTATTCAATCGACGATAATCGATACACAGGCGATCACTACCATTTTTCTTCTTTATCAATACTACAGGGCTGGCATACTCGGATGTGGACTTAGTGATGATATCCCGTTGCAGCAACTCTTTGATCATGGCGTTGACAATTTCTCGTTTGGGCTTAGGTATGCGGTAAGGTGCTTGAGATACGATTTGCGATTTGCGATTCTCGAGTTCGATTTTGGCTTCAACTACATTGGTTTTCCCAATTCCTTCTAGGCCGGTTGAAAAGACATCGCTGTAACTCTCGAGTAAAACCTTCATTTCTGACTTCTCAGCTTCGCTGTCAAAATTGCATAAAAGGTTTAGCAATTTATTTGTTTCAGTTACCTGATGCTGCGTTGCTCGTTTGTTCTCGAAACTTGTTTGTCCATTTTCGACCCTCAAGGTAAGGTTTGCGTTTATGATGACATCTTGTCCAATTAAGAAGTCTTGTTGTACGACTGCATCATCTGCGATGTAGACTTGCGCTGTGACAACCGTTTCATCAATGGATAAATTTAAAAGAATCGACTCGTTGAGAATGCGCACTCCTCCACAGATGCCTCGTATTTGCATAGAGCATTTGCGTCGTTCAGCGTTGATACGTTGCGCCACGGACTTTCGGACCATACTAGCTTGGCTGCCTGTATCAATAAAGGCGATATATGGTTGTGATTGGACGAAGATCGTTTTGCAAAAACACTCATCTTGATTCGTGGCCCCAAGTCGTCGTAAGTTCGCTTCGGATTTGCCGCAATCCTGGTTGTTCGGATGCACTTTGTTGCACGTTACACAGCGATGTCGTTTTGGCGGCTGTGGGCACTTACTTGAAAAATGACCCAACTCGCCACAGTTGAAGCAGTTAAATTTAGCTTTCGCGGTCGACGATGAGGGGGAGTCCTCTTGTTTTATTTTTGCATCAACACGTTTCGGTATCGGATCATATTTTGTTTCAGAGAGTCTACCTCGGTTGATGAAATAGTCCTCAATCACATTACGCATTTGTTTCATCGTCAAAAATTTGGTGGTCGCAATACTTTGTTGTAATTCTCGATGTTTCATACCAGCTCGCGTGTATCGTATTACGGCAGCTTCACTCAAATTGTAACGATTACCAAGTGATGACATGCGAAAGCAATATTCTTTAATAGTTTCCTTGGGTCGTCGAACAGCGTTTGACATAGCATAATGGACTTCTGCTTCGTCCGGTGACGAGCCAAACTCATCACGAATGGCATTTGCAAAATCTATCCATGTCGTATGTAAGTTTGGTGATGCATCGAGCCACATCCTAGCGGGACCTTTAAGACGTGTGTAGACAGCTAGCAATAGACACTTTTCATCCCAGCGGTAGGCCTCCACTACTTTATTAATACGATCAATAAACTGATCAACAGTAATAGCATTTTCGTCCGTTGGATCGTATTCCGGTAGACTATTCGCAATATCCTTAACCGATGCATTACGTGTGGTCGTATTAGTGTTGGCAACATCAATAATGGAATTCACACCCACGTGATGTTCAGCCACTACAGTTGGTTGCTGGTTGTGCGTTGCATTTTGCATTTGTATTAACTGCGCCATCATCCCTCGTAGTTCTTTCATTTCTGCCTGAAGTTGCGTTAGCGGCGTCATTTCAACCATCTCCTCGTCAGCGAATGAGTCTGGAATTTCGATGTCTTCTGACTCCTCGTGAGCGACCAAACGCTGAACTAACTGATCACGTGAACCCGATGTTTTCAACTGCCGTTGTCGCAAAAGGAACTTTAGTTGATCCACTTTCAACTCGTTTATTTTCGTCATTTTGTTTAGATAAGAAAAACAAACAAAAAAAGTCTGCGCTTCGAACTTACGGTTTCGTTATCTTTACGTTCGTCTTTACAATCGCTGTTCTGTTCGAAGTATTTACTGATAAGTTTATCACCAATTTCCTATCTGCATATACACACCGTTTGCACATACACACCGTTTGCATAAAAAAAAACAATACCGCTTGTATGTAAATGCCGTTTGTATGTAAATACCGCTTGTATGTATATACGCCACAATCAACGGAAGTACTGTACACGATGATGAATTTTATTTGAAATGGCTTGGGTTATGTCTCTATCATATTATATATGTATTTATATATATCCCACTTCTGAACTGTAAGTAAAGACTATTGTTTCGTGGTTTTTTTGAACATTATTATTATTTTAGAAATATAAAATTGAAACGCATTTAATTAAACAAAGATAGTGAAAAGAAGGATGAAGAAAAGAACGCTGTTGCCTGGCACGGCTCACTCGGCTGACTGTACACACTGTTGGGTTGATAGTTCTGTTCAAGGATCACACCAGACAGGGATGTCGAGCACTTATACTCCTTGCAGGGATGTTAAACGCTTACAACTGATGTTTAAGTTATTCAATTCGGCAGTTTTTTGAAAAAAACCCGAAATTTGAAATTGTGCACAATTAATCGAAATATGACTTCTCCATTCGTTTGCGGCCAAATAAACGAGGTCATTTGTGCCTGAGGAATCATATGCACGGATGTTTAGGTTATTCGATTCGGCAGTTTTTTGGAAAAAAAAACGAAATTTGAAATTGTTCACAACTAAACGCAATATGACTTGCCTGATCGTTCGCGACAGAATAAACAATTTCATTTGTGCCTGAGGAATCATATGCACGGATGTTTGAGTTATTCGATTCGCCAGTTCTTTGAAAAAAAAAACCCGAAATTTGAAATCGTGCACAACTAAACGAAATATGACTAGTCCGATCGTCCCCGACGAAATAAACGAGATCATTTGTGGCTGAACAATCATATACACGGATGTTTGAGTTATTTGATTCGGCGGTTATTTGACAAAAACCCGGAATTGAAAATATTGCAAGCATAGACGAATTATGAGTTCTCCTATTGTTCGCAACAAAATAATTGAGGTTCGTTGTGCCTGAGCAATCATATACAAGGATGTTTGAGGTATTCGATTCAGCTGTTATTTGAGAATACCCGAAGTTGAAAACTGAGCAAGAGTGAATGAAATATGACTAGTCCGATCGTTCCCGACGAAATACACGAGGTCATTTGTGCCTGAACAATCATATACGCGGATGCTTGAGGTATTCAATTCGGCAGTTTTTTGAAAAAAACTCGAAATTTGAAATTGTGCACAATTAATCGAAATACGACTTCTCCGATCGTTTGCGGCCAAATAAACGAGGTCATTTGTGCCTGAGGAATCATATGCACGGATGTTTGAGTTATTTGATTCGGCGGTTATTTGAGAAAACCCGGAATTGGAAATATTGCAAGCATAGACGAATTATGAGTTCTCCTATTGTTCGCAACCAAATAATTGAGGTTCTTTGTACCTGAGGAATCATATGCACGGATGTTTAAATTATTCAGTTCGGCAGTTTTTTGAAGAAAAAACCCGAAATTTTAAATTGTGCACAACTAAACGAAATATGACTAGTCCGATCGTCCCCGACGAAATAAACGAGATCATTTGTGGCTGAACAATCATATACACGGATGTTTGAGTTATTTGATTCGGCGGTTATTTGAGAAAACCCGGAATTGAAAATATTGCAAGCATAGACGAATTATGAGTTCTCCTATTGTTCGCAACAAAATAATTGAGGTTCTTTGTGCCTGAGGAATCATATACACGGATGTTTAAGTTATTCAGTTCGGCAGTTTTTTTGATGAAAAAACCCGAAATTTGAAATTGTGCACAACTAAACGAAATATGACTAGTCCGATCGTTCCCGACGAAATACACGAGGTCATTTGTGCCTGAACAATTATATGCACGGACGTTTCAGTTATTCGATATGGCAGTTTTTTGGAAAAAGAGCCGAAATTTGAAATTGTGCACAACTAAACGTAATATGACTTGCCCGATCGTTCGCTACAAAATAAACGAGGTCATTTGTGCCTGAGGAATCATATGCACGGATGTTTAAGTTATTCAGTTCGGCAGTTTTTTGAAGAAAAAACCCGAAATTTGAAATTGTGCACAACTAAACGAAATATGACTAGTCCGATCGTTACACGAGGTCATGACTACACGAGGTCATTTGTGCCTAAACAATCATATGCACGGATGATTGATTTATTCGATTCGGCAGTTTTTTGAAAAAAAAAACCCGAAATTTGAAATTGTGCACAACTAAACGAAATATGACTAGTCCGATCGTCCCCGATGAAATAAACGAGATCATTTGTGGCTGAACAATTATATGCACGGACGTTTCAGTTATTCGATATGGCAGTTTTTTGGAAAAAGAGCCGAAATTTGAAATTGTGCACAACTAAACGTAATATGACTTGCCCGATCGTTCGCTACAAAATAAACGAGGTCATTTGTGCCTGAGGAATCATATGCACGGATGTTTAAGTTATTCAGTTCGGCAGTTTTTTGAAGAAAAAACCCGAAATTTGAAATTGTGCACAACTAAACGAAATATGACTAGTCCGATCGTTCCCGACGAAATACACGAGGTCATTTGTGCCTGAACAATTATATGCACGGATGTTTGACTTATTTGATTCGGCGGTTATTTGAGAAAACCCGGAATTGAAAAAAACCCGAAATTTGAAATTGTGCACAATTAATCGAAATATGACTTCTCCGATCGTTTGCGGCCAAATAAACGAGGTCATTTGTGCCTGAGCAATCATATACACGGATGTTTGAAGTATTCGATTTAGCTGTTATTTGAGAATACCCGAAGTTGAAAATTGAGCAAGAGTGAACGAAATATGACTAGTCCGATCGTTCCCGACGAAATACACGAGGTCATTTGTGCCTGAACAATCATATACGCGGATGCTTGAGTTATTTGATTCGGCGGTTATTTGAGAAAACCCGGAATTGAAAATTGTGCAAGCATAGACGAATTATGAATTCTCCTATTGCTCGCAACAAAATAATTGAGGTTCTTTGTGCCTGAGGAATCATATACACGGATGTTTAAGTTATTCAATTCGGCAGTTTTTTGAAGAAAACCCGAAATTTAAATTGTGGACAATTAATCGAAATATGACTTCTCCGATCGTTTGCGGCCAAATAAACGAGGTCATTTGTGCCTGAGCAATCATATACACGGATGTTTAAGTTATTCAATTCGGCAGTTTTTTGAAAAAAACTCGAAATTTGAAATTGTGCACAATTAATCAAAATATGACTAGTCCGATCGTTCCCGACGAAATACACGAGGTCATTTGTGCCTGAACAATCATATACGCGGATGCTTGAGTTATTTGATTCGGCGGTTATTTGAGAAAACCCGGAATTGAAAATTGTGCAAGCATAGATGAATTATGAGTTCTCCCATTGTTCACAACAAAATAATTCAGGTCATTTGTGCCTCAGGAATCATATGCACGGATGTTTAAGTTATTCAATTCGGCAGTTTTTTGAAAAAAACCCGAAAGTTGAAATTGTGCACAATTAATCGAAATATGACTTGCCCGATCGTTCGCTACAAAATAAACGAGGTCATTTGTGCCTGAGCAATCATATACACGGATGTTTAAGTTATTCAATTCGGCAATTTTTTTAAAAAAACCCGAAATTTGAAATTGTGCACAATTAATCAAAATATGACTTCTCCGATCGTTTGCGGCCAAATAAACGAGGTCATTTGTGCCTGAGCAATCATATACACGGATGTTTGAAGTATTCGATTCAGCTGTTATTTGAGAATATCCGAAGTTGAAAATTGAGCAAGAGTGAACGAAATATGACTAGTCCGATCGTTCCCGACGAAATACACGAGGTCATTTGTGCCTGAACAATCATATGCACGGATGTTTGAAGTATTTGATTCGGCGGTTATTTGAGAAAACCCGGAATTGAAAATTGTGCAAGCATAGATGAATTATGAGTTCTCCCATTGTTCACAACAAAATAATTCAGGTCATTTGTGCCTCAGGAAACATATGCACGGATGTTTAAGTTATTCAATTCGGCAGTTTTTGAAAAAAAACCGAAAGTTGAAATTGTGCACAATTAATCGAAATATGACTTGCCCGATCGTTCGCTACAAAATAAACGAGGTCATTTGTGCCTGAGCAATCATATACACGGATGTTTAAGTTATTCAATTCGGCAGTTTTTTGAAAAAAACCCGAAATTTGAAATTGTGCACAATTAATCAAAATATGACTTCTATGATCGTTTGCGGCCAAATAAACGAGGTCATTTGTGCCTGAGCAATCATATACACGGATGTTTAAGTTTTCAATTCGGCAGTTTTTTGAAAAAAACTCGAAATTTGAAATTGTGCACAATTAATCAAAATATGACTTCTCCGATCGTTTGCGGCCAAATAAACGAGGTCATTTGTGCCTGAGGAATCATATGCACGGATGTTTAAGTTATTCGATTCGGCAGTTTTTTGGAAAAAAACCGAAATTTGAAATTGTTCACAACTAAACGAAATATGACTTGCCTGATCGTTCGCGACAGAATAAACAATTTCATTTGTGCCTGAGGAATCATATGCACGGATGCTTGAGTTATTTGATTCGGCGGTTATTTGAGAAAACCCGGAATTGAAAATTGTGCAAGCATAGACGAATTATGAATTCTCCTATTGCTCGCAACAAAATAATTGAGGTTCTTTGTGCCTGAGGAATCATATGCACGGATGTTTAAGTTATTCAATTCGGCAGTTTTTTGAAAAAAACTCGAAATTTGAAATTGTGCACAATTAATCGAAATACGACTTCTCCGATCGTTCCCGACGAAATACACGAGGTCATTTGTGCCTGAACAATCATATACGCGGATGCTTGAGTTATTTGATTCGGCGGTTATTTGAGAAAACCCGGAATTGAAAATTGTGCAAGCATAGACGAATTATGAAATCTCCTATTGCTCGCAACAAAATAATTGAGGTTCTTTGTGCCTGAGGAATCATATGCACGGATGTTTAAGTTATTCAGTTCGGCAGTTTTTTGAAGAAAAAACCCGAAATTTTAAATTGTTCACAATTAATCGAAATATGACTTGCCCGGTCGTTCGCGACAAAATAGACGAGGTCATTTGTGCCTGAACAATCATATGCACGGATGTTTAAGATATTCAATTCGGCAGTTTTTTGAAAAAAACTCGAAATTTGAAATTGTGCACAATTAATCGAAATATGACTTCTGCGATCGTTTGCGGCCAAATAAACGAGGTCATTTGTGCCTGAGGAATCATATGCACGCATGTTTAAGATATTCGATTCGTCAGTTTTTTGGAAAAAAAACGAAATTTGAAATTGTTCACAACTAAACGCAATATGACTTGCCTGATCGTTCGCGACAGAATAAACAATTTCATTTGTGCCTGAGGAATCATATGCACGGATGTTTGAGTTATTCGATTCGCCAGTTCCTTGAAAAAAAACCCGAAATTTGAAATCGTGCACAACTAAACGAAATATGACTAGTCCGATCGTTCCCGACGAAATACACGAGGTCATTTGTGCCTGAACAATCATATACGCGGATGCTTGAGTTATTTGATTCGGCGGTTATTTGAGAAAACCCGGAATTGAAAATATTGCAAGCATAGACGAATTATGAGTTCTCCTATTGTTCGCAACAAAATAATTGAGGTTCGTTGTGCCTGAGGAATCATATGCACTGATGTTTAAGTTCGGCAGTTTTTTGAAAAAAACCCGAAATTTGAAATTGTGCACAATTAATCGAAATATGACTTCTCCGTTCGTTTGCGGCCAAATAAACGAGGTCATTTGTGCCTGAGGAATCATATGCACGGATGTTTAAGATATTCGATTCGGCAGTTTTTTGGAAAAAAAACGAAATTTGAAATTGTTCACAACTAAACGCAATATGACTTGCCTGATCGTTCGCGACAGAATAAACAATTTCATTTGTGCCTGAGGAATCATATGCACGGATGTTTGAGTTATTCGATTCGCCAGTTCCTTGAAAAAAAACCCGAAATTTGAAATCGTGCACAACTAAACGAAATATGACTAGTCCGATCGTTCCCGACGAAATACACGAGGTCATTTGTGCCTGAACAATCATATACGCGGATGCTTGAGTTATTTGATTCGGCGGTTATTTGAGAAAACCCGGAATTGAAAATATTGCAAGCATAGACGAATTATGAGTTCTCCTATTGTTCGCAACAAAATAATTGAGGTTCGTTGTGCCTGAGGAATCATATGCACTGATGTTTAAGTTCGGCAGTTTTTTGAAAAAAACCCGAAATTTGAAATTGTGCACAATTAATCGAAATATGACTTCTCCGTTCGTTTGCGGCCAAATAAACGAGGTCATTTGTGCCTGAGGAATCATATGCACGGATGTTTAAGTTATTCGATTCGGCAGTTTTTTGGAAAAAAACCGAAATTTGAAATTGTTCACAACTAAACGAAATATGACTTGCCTGATCGTTCGCGACAGAATAAACAATTTCATTTGTGCCTGAGGAATCATATGCACGGATGTTTGAGTTATTCGATTCGCCAGTTCTTTGAAAAAAAAACCCGAAATTTGAAATTGTGCACAACTAAACGAAATATGACTAGTCCGATCGTCCCCGACGAAATAAACGAGATCATTTGTGGCTGAACAATCATATACACGGATGTTTGAGTTATTTGATTCGGCGGTTATTTGAGAAAACCCGGAATTGAAAATATTGCAAGCATAGACGAATTATGAGTTCTCCTATTGTTCGCAACAAAATAATTGAGGTTCGTTGTGCCTGAGCAATCATATATACGGATGTTTGAGGCATTCGATTCAGCTGTTATTTGAGAATACCCGAAGTTGAAAACTGAGCAAGAGTGAACGAAATATGACTAGTCCGATCGTTCCCGACGAAATACACGAGGTCATTTGTGCCTGAACAATCATATACGCGGATGCTTGAGTTATTCAATTCGGCAGTTTTTTTGAAAAAAACTCGAAATTTGAAATTGTGCACAATTAATCGAAATACGACTTCTCCGATCGTTTGCGGCCAAATAAACGAGGTCATTTGTGCCTGAGGAATCATATGCACGGATGTTTGAGTTATTTGATTCGGCGGTTATTTGGGAAAACCCGGAATTGGAAATATTGCAAGCATAGACGAATTATGAGTTCTCCTATTGTTCGCAACAAAATAATTGAGGTTCTTTGTACCTGAGGAATCATATGCACGGATGTTTAAATTATTCAGTTTGGCAGTTTTTTGAAGAAAAAACCCGAAATTTTAAATTGTGCACAACTAAACGAAATATGACTAGTCCGATCGTCCCCGACGAAATAAACGAGATCATTTGTGGCTGAACAATCATATACACGGATGTTTGAGTTATTTGATTCGGCGGTTATTTGAGAAAACTCGGAATTGAAAATATTGCAAGCATAGACGAATTATGAGTTCTCCTATTGTTCGCAACAAAATAATTGAGGTTCTTTGTGCCTGAGGAATCATATGCACGGATGTTTAAGTTATTCAGTTCGGCAGTTTTTTTGATGAAAAAACCCGAAATTTGAAATTGTGCACAACTAAACGAAATATGACTAGTCTGATCGTTCCCGACGAAATACACGAGGTCATTTGTGCCTGAACAATTATATGCACGGACGTTTCAGTTATTCGATATGGCAGTTTTTTGGAAAAAGAGCCGAAATTTGAAATTGTGCACAACTAAACGAAATATGACTTGCCCGATCGTTCGCGACAAAATTAACGAGGTCATTTGTGCCTGAGCAATCATATACACGGATGCTTGAATTATTCGATTCAGCTGTTATTTGAGAAAACCCGAAATTGAAAATTGAGCAAGAGTGAACGAAATATGACTAGTCCGATGGTTCCCGATGAAATAAACGAGGTCATTTGTGCCTGAACAATCATGTGCACGGATGTTTGAGTTATTCGATATGGCAGTTTTTTGGAAAAAGAGCCGAAATTTTAAATTGTGCACAACTAAACGAAATATGACTTGCCCGATCGTTCGCGACAAAATAAACGAGGTCATTTGTGCCCGAACAATCATATGCACGGATGTTTGAAGTATTTGATTCGGCGGTTATTTGAGAAAACCCGGAATTGAAAATTGTGCAAGCATAGATGAATTATGAGTTCTCCCATTGTTCACAACAAAATAATTCAGGTCATTTGTGCCTCAGGAATCCTATGCACGGATGTTTAAGTTATTCAATTCGGCAGTTTTTTGAAAAAAACCCGAAATTTGAAATTGTGCACAATTAATCGAAATATGACTTGCCCGATCGTTCGCTACAAAATAAACGAGGTCATTTGTGCCTGAGCAATCATATGCACGGATGTTTGAGTTATTTGATTCGGCGGTTATTTGGGAAAACCCGGAATTGGAAATATTGCAAGCATAGACGAATTATGAGTTCTCCTATTGTTCGCAACAAAATAATTGAGGTTCTTTGTGCCTGAGGAATCATATACACGGATGTTTAAGTTATTCAGTTCGGCAGTTTTTTTGATGAAAAAACCCGAAATTTGAAATTGTGCACAACTAAACGAAATATGACTAGTCCGATCGTTCCCGACGAAATACACGAGGTCATTTGTGCCTGAACAATTATATGCATGGACGTTTCAGTTATTCGATATGGCAGTTTTTTGGAAAAAGAGCCGAAATTTGAAATTGTGCACAACTAAACGTAATATGACTTGCCCGATCGTTCGCTACAAAATAAACGAGGTCATTTGTGCCTGAGGAATCATATGCACGGATGTTTAAGTTATTCAGTTCGGCAGTTTTTTGAAGAAAAAACCCGAAATTTGAAATTGTGCACAACTAAACGAAATATGACTAGTCCGATCGTTCCCGACGAAATACACGAGGTCATTTGTGCCTAAACAATCATATGCACGGATGATTGATTTATTCGATTCGGCAGTTTTTTGAAAAAAAAAACCCGAAATTTGAAATTGTGCACAACTAAACGAAATATGACTAGTCCGATCGTCCCCGATGAAATAAACGAGATCATTTGTGGCTGAACAATTATATGCACGGACGTTTCAGTTATTCGATATGGCAGTTTTTTGGAAAAAGAGCCGAAATTTGAAATTGTGCACAACTAAACGTAATATGACTTGCCCGATCGTTCGCTACAAAATAAACGAGGTCATTTGTGCCTGAGGAATCATATGCACGGATGTTTAAGTTATTCAGTTCGGCAGTTTTTTGAAGAAAAAACCCGAAATTTGAAATTGTGCACAACTAAACGAAATATGACTAGTCCGATCGTTCCCGACGAAATACACGAGGTCATTTGTGCCTGAACAATTATATGCACGGATGTTTGACTTATTTGATTCGGCGGTTATTTGAGAAAACCCGGAATTGAAAAAAACCCGAAATTTGAAATTGTGCACAATTAATCGAAATATGATTTCTCCGATCGTTTGCGGCCAAATAAACGAGGTCATTTGTGCCTGAGCAATCATATACACGGATGTTTGAAGTATTCGATTTAGCTGTTATTTGAGAATACCCGAAGTTGAAAATTGAGCAAGAGTGAACGAAATATGACTAGTCCGATCGTTCCCGACGAAATACACGAGGTCATTTGTGCCTGAACAATCATATACGCGGATGCTTGAGTTATTTGATTCGGCGGTTATTTGAGAAAACCCGGAATTGAAAATTGTGCAAGCATAGACGAATTATGAATTCTCCTATTGCTCGCAACAAAATAATTGAGGTTCTTTGTGCCTGAGGAATCATATACACGGATGTTTAAGTTATTCAATTCGGCAGTTTTTTGAAGAAAACCCGAAATTTAAATTGTGGACAATTAATCGAAATATGACTTCTCCGATCGTTTGCGGCCAAATAAACGAGGTCATTTGTGCCTGAGCAATCATATACACGGATGTTTAAGTTATTCAATTCGGCAGTTTTTTGAAAAAAACTCGAAATTTGAAATTGTGCACAATTAATCAAAATATGACTTCTCCGATCGTTTGCGGCCAAATAAACGAGGTCATTTGTGCCTGAGCAATCATATACACGGATGTTTGAAGTATTCGATTCAGCTGTTATTTGAGAATATCCGAAGTTGAAAATTGAGCAAGAGTGAACGAAATATGACTAGTCCGATCGTTCCCGACGAAATACACGAGGTCATTTGTGCCTGAACAATCATATGCACGGATGTTTGAAGTATTTGATTCGGCGGTTATTTGAGAAAACCCGGAATTGAAAATTGTGCAAGCATAGATGAATTATGAGTTCTCCCATTGTTCACAACAAAATAATTCAGGTCATTTGTGCCTCAGGAAACATATGCACGGATGTTTAAGTTATTCAATTCGGCAGTTTTTGAAAAAAAACCGAAAGTTGAAATTGTGCACAATTAATCGAAATATGACTTGCCCGATCGTTCGCTACAAAATAAACGAGGTCATTTGTGCCTGAGCAATCATATACACGGATGTTTAAGTTATTCAATTCGGCAGTTTTTTGAAAAAAACCCGAAATTTGAAATTGTGCACAATTAATCAAAATATGACTTCTCCGATCGTTTGCGGCCAAATAAACGAGGTCATTTGTGCCTGAGCAATCATATACACGGATGTTTAAGTTTTCAATTCGGCAGTTTTTTGAAAAAAACTCGAAATTTGAAATTGTGCACAATTAATCAAAATATGACTTCTCCGATCGTTTGCGGCCAAATAAACGAGGTCATTTGTGCCTGAGGAATCATATGCACGGATGTTTAAGTTATTCGATTCGGCAGTTTTTTGGAAAAAAACCGAAATTTGAAATTGTTCACAACTAAACGAAATATGACTTGCCTGATCGTTCGCGACAGAATAAACAATTTCATTTGTGCCTGAGGAATCATATGCACGGATGCTTGAGTTATTTGATTCGGCGGTTATTTGAAAAAAAAACCCGAAATTGTGCACAACTAAACGAAATATGACTAGTCCGATCGTCCCCGACGAAATAAACGAGATCATTTGTGGCTGAACAATCATATACACGGATGTTTGAGTTATTTGATTCGGCGGTTATTTGAGAAAACCCGGAATTGAAAATTGTGCAAGCATAGATGAATTATGAGTTCTCCCATTGTTCACAACAAAATAATTCAGGTCATTTGTGCCTCAGGAAACATATGCACGGATGTTTAAGTTATTCAATTCGGCAGTTTTTGAAAAAAAACCGAAAGTTGAAATTGTGCACAATTAATCGAAATATGACTTGCCCGATCGTTCGCTACAAAATAAACGAGGTCATTTGTGCCTGAGCAATCATATGCACGGATGTTTAAGTTATTCAATTCGGCAGTTTTTGAAAAAAAACCGAAAGTTGAAATTGTGCACAATTAATCAAAATATGACTTCTCCGATCGTTTGCGGCCAAATAAACGAGGTCATTTGTGCCTGAGCAATCATATACACGGATGTTTAAGTTTTCAATTCGGCAGTTTTTTGAAAAAAACTCGAAATTTGAAATTGTGCACAATTAATCAAAATATGACTTCTCCGATCGTTTGCGGCCAAATAAACGAGGTCATTTGTGCCTGAGCAATCATATACACGGATGTTTAAGTTATTCAATTCGGCAGTTTTTTGAAAAAAACTCGAAATTTGAAATTGTGCACAATTAATCAAAATATGACTAGTCCGATCGTTCCCGACGAAATACACGAGGTCATTTGTGCCTGAACAATCATATACGCGGATGCTTGAGTTATTTGATTCGGCGGTTATTTGAGAAAACCCGGAATTGAAAATTGTGCAAGCATAGACGAATTATGAATTCTCCTATTGCTCGCAACAAAATAATTGAGGTTCTTTGTGCCTGAGGAATCATATGCACGGATGTTTAAGTTATTCAATTCGGCAGTTTTTTGAAAAAAACTCGAAATTTGAAATTGTGCACAATTAATCGAAATACGACTTCTCCGATCGTTCCCGACGAAATACACGAGGTCATTTGTGCCTGAACAATCATATACGCGGATGCTTGAGTTATTTGATTCGGCGGTTATTTGAGAAAACCCGGAATTGAAAATTGTGCAAGCATAGACGAATTATGAAATCTCCTATTGCTCGCAACAAAATAATTGAGGTTCTTTGTGCCTGAGGAATCATATGCACGGATGTTTAAGTTATTCAGTTCGGCAGTTTTTTGAAGAAAAAACCCGAAATTTTAAATTGTTCACAATTAATCGAAATATGACTTGCCCGGTCGTTCGCGACAAAATAGACGAGGTCATTTGTGCCTGAACAATCATATGCACGGATGTTTAAGATATTCAATTCGGCAGTTTTTTGAAAAAAACTCGAAATTTGAAATTGTGCACAATTAATCGAAATATGACTTCTGCGATCGTTTGCGGCCAAATAAACGAGGTCATTTGTGCCTGAGGAATCATATGCACGGATGTTTAAGATATTCGATTCGGCAGTTTTTTGGAAAAAAAACGAAATTTGAAATTGTTCACAACTAAACGCAATATGACTTGCCTGATCGTTCGCGACAGAATAAACAATTTCATTTGTGCCTGAGGAATCATATGCACGGATGTTTGAGTTATTCGATTCGCCAGTTCCTTGAAAAAAAACCCGAAATTTGAAATCGTGCACAACTAAACGAAATATGACTAGTCCGATCGTCCCCGACGAAATAAACGAGATCATTTGTGGCTGAACAATCATATACACGGATGTTTGAGTTATTTGATTCGGCGGTTATTTGAGAAAACCCGGAATTGAAAATATTGCAAGCATAGACGAATTATGAGTTCTCCTATTGTTCGCAACAAAATAATTGAGGTTCGTTGTGCCTGAGGAATCATATGCACTGATGTTTAAGTTCGGCAGTTTTTTGAAAAAAACCCGAAATTTGAAATTGTGCACAATTAATCGAAATATGACTTCTCCGTTCGTTTGCGGCCAAATAAACGAGGTCATTTGTGCCTGAGGAATCATATGCACGGATGTTTAAGTTATTCGATTCGGCAGTTTTTTGGAAAAAAACCGAAATTTGAAATTGTTCACAACTAAACGAAATATGACTTGCCTGATCGTTCGCGACAGAATAAACAATTTCATTTGTGCCTGAGGAATCATATGCACGGATGTTTGAGTTATTCGATTCGCCAGTTCTTTGAAAAAAAAACCCGAAATTTGAAATTGTGCACAACTAAACGAAATATGACTAGTCCGATCGTCCCCGACGAAATAAACGAGATCATTTGTGGCTGAACAATCATATACACGGATGTTTGAGTTATTTGATTCGGCGGTTATTTGAGAAAACCCGGAATTGAAAATATTGCAAGCATAGACGAATTATGAGTTCTCCTATTGTTCGCAACAAAATAATTGAGGTTCGTTGTGCCTGAGCAATCATATATACGGATGTTTGAGGCATTCGATTCAGCTGTTATTTGAGAATACCCGAAGTTGAAAACTGAGCAAGAGTGAACGAAATATGACTAGTCCGATCGTTCCCGACGAAATACACGAGGTCATTTGTGCCTGAACAATCATATACGCGGATGCTTGAGTTATTCAATTCGGCAGTTTTTTGAAAAAAACTCGAAATTTGAAATTGTGCACAATTAATCGAAATACGACTTCTCCGATCGTTTGCGGCCAAATAAACGAGGTCATTTGTGCCTGAGGAATCATATGCACGGATGTTTGAGTTATTTGATTCGGCGGTTATTTGGGAAAACCCGGAATTGGAAATATTGCAAGCATAGACGAATTATGAGTTCTCCTATTGTTCGCAACAAAATAATTGAGGTTCTTTGTACCTGAGGAATCATATGCACGGATGTTTAAATTATTCAGTTTGGCAGTTTTTTGAAGAAAACACCCGAAATTTTAAATTGTGCACAACTAAACGAAATATGACTAGTCCGATCGTCCCCGACGAAATAAACGAGATCATTTGTGGCTGAACAATCATATACACGGATGTTTGAGTTATTTGATTCGGCGGTTATTTGAGAAAACTCGGAATTGAAAATATTGCAAGCATAGACGAATTATGAGTTCTCCTATTGTTCGCAACAAAATAATTGAGGTTCTTTGTGCCTGAGGAATCATATGCACGGATGTTTAAGTTATTCAGTTCGGCAGTTTTTTTGATGAAAAAACCCGAAATTTGAAATTGTGCACAACTAAACGAAATATGACTAGTCCGATCGTTCCCGACGAAATACACGAGGTCATTTGTGCCTGAACAATTATATGCACGGACGTTTCAGTTATTCGATATGGCAGTTTTTTGGAAAAAGAGCCGAAATTTGAAATTGTGCACAACTAAACGAAATATGACTTGCCCGATCGTTCGCGACAAAATTAACGAGGTCATTTGTGCCTGAGCAATCATATACACGGATGCTTGAATTATTCGATTCAGCTGTTATTTGAGAAAACCCGAAATTGAAAATTGAGCAAGAGTGAACGAAATATGACTAGTCCGATGGTTCCCGATGAAATAAACGAGGTCATTTGTGCCTGAACAATCATGTGCACGGATGTTTGAGTTATTCGATATGGCAGTTTTTTGGAAAAAGAGCCGAAATTTTAAATTGTGCACAACTAAACGAAATATGACTTGCCCGATCGTTCGCGACAAAATAAACGAGGTCATTTGTGCCTGAACAATCATATGCACGGATGTTTGAAGTATTTGATTCGGCGGTTATTTGAGAAAACCCGGAATTGAAAATTGTGCAAGTATAGATGAATTATGAGTTCTCCCATTGTTCACAACAAAATAATTCAGGTCATTTGTGCCTCAGGAATCCTATGCACGGATGTTTAAGTTATTCAATTCGGCAGTTTTTTGAAAAAAACCCGAAATTTGAAATTGTGCACAATTAATCGAAATATGACTTGCCCGATCGTTCGCTACAAAATAAACGAGGTCATTTGTGCCTGAGCAATCATATGCACGGATGTTTGAGTTATTTGATTCGGCGGTTATTTGGGAAAACCCGGAATTGGAAATATTGCAAGCATAGACGAATTATGAGTTCTCCTATTGTTCGCAACAAAATAATTGAGGTTCTTTGTGCCTGAGGAATCATATACACGGATGTTTAAGTTATTCAGTTCGGCAGTTTTTTTGATGAAAAAACCCGAAATTTGAAATTGTGCACAACTAAACGAAATATGACTAGTCCGATCGTTCCCGACGAAATACACGAGGTCATTTGTGCCTGAACAATTATATGCACGGACGTTTCAGTTATTCGATATGGCAGTTTTTTGGAAAAAGAGCCGAAATTTGAAATTGTGCACAACTAAACGTAATATGACTTGCCCGATCGTTCGCTACAAAATAAACGAGGTCATTTGTGCCTGAGGAATCATATGCACGGATGTTTAAGTTATTCAGTTCGGCAGTTTTTTGAAGAAAAAACCCGAAATTTGAAATTGTGCACAACTAAACGAAATATGACTAGTCCGATCGTTCCCGACGAAATACACGAGGTCATTTGTGCCTAAACAATCATATGCACGGATGATTGATTTATTCGATTCGGCAGTTTTTTGAAAAAAAAAACCCGAAATTTGAAATTGTGCACAACTAAACGAAATATGACTAGTCCGATCGTCCCCGATGAAATAAACGAGATCATTTGTGGCTGAACAATTATATGCACGGACGTTTCAGTTATTCGATATGGCAGTTTTTTGGAAAAAGAGCCGAAATTTGAAATTGTGCACAACTAAACGTAATATGACTTGCCCGATCGTTCGCTACAAAATAAACGAGGTCATTTGTGCCTGAGGAATCATATGCACGGATGTTTAAGTTATTCAGTTCGGCAGTTTTTTGAAGAAAAAACCCGAAATTTGAAATTGTGAACAACTAAACGAAATATGACTAGTCCGATCGTTCCCGACGAAATACACGAGGTCATTTGTGCCTGAACAATTATATGCACGGATGTTTGACTTATTTGATTCGGCGGTTATTTGAGAAAACCCGGAATTGAAAAAAACCCGAAATTTGAAATTGTGCACAATTAATCGAAATATGACTTCTCCGATCGTTTGCGGCCAAATAAACGAGGTCATTTGTGCCTGAGCAATCATATACACGGATGTTTGAAGTATTCGATTTAGCTGTTATTTGAGAATACCCGAAGTTGAAAATTGAGAAAGAGTGAACGAAATATGACTAGTCCGATCGTTCCCGACGAAATACACGAGGTCATTTGTGCCTGAACAATCATATACGCGGATGCTTGAGTTATTTGATTCGGCGGTTATTTGAGAAAACCCGGAATTGAAAATTGTGCAAGCATAGACGAATTATGAATTCTCCTATTGCTCGCAACAAAATAATTGAGGTTCTTTGTGCCTGAGGAATCATATACACGGATGTTTAAGTTATTCAATTCGGCAGTTTTTTGAAGAAAACCCGAAATTTAAATTGTGGACAATTAATCGAAATATGACTTCTCCGATCGTTTGCGGCCAAATAAACGAGGTCATTTGTGCCTGAGCAATCATATACACGGATGTTTAAGTTATTCAATTCGGCAGTTTCTTGAAAAAAACTCGAAATTTGAAATTGTGCACAATTAATCAAAATATGACTAGTCCGATCGTTCCCGACGAAATACACGAGGTCATTTGTGCCTGAACAATCATATACGCGGATGCTTGAGTTATTTGATTCGGCGGTTATTTGAGAAAACCCGGAATTGAAAATTGTGCAAGCATAGATGAATTATGAGTTCTCCCATTGTTCACAACAAAATAATTCAGGTCATTTGTGCCTCAGGAATCATATGCACGGATGTTTAAGTTATTCAATTCGGCAGTTTTTTGAAAAAAAACCCGAAAGTTGAAATTGTGCACAATTAATCGAAATATGACTTGCCCGATCGTTCGCTACAAAATAAACGAGGTCATTTGTGCCTGAGCAATCATATACACGGATGTTTAAGTTATTCAATTCGGCAATTTTTTGGAAAAACCCGAAATTTGAAATTGTGCACAATTAATCAAAATATGACTTCTCCGATCGTTTGCGGCCAAATAAACGAGGTCATTTGTGCCTGAGCAATCATATACACGGATGTTTGAAGTATTCGATTCAGCTGTTATTTGAGAATATCCGAAGTTGAAAATTGAGCAAGAGCGAACGAAATATGACTAGTCCGATCGTTCCCGACGAAATACACGAGGTCATTTGTGCCTGAACAATCATATGCACGGATGTTTGAAGTATTCAATTCGGCAGTTTCTTGAAAAAAACTCGAAATTTGAAATTGTGCACAATTAATCAAAATATGACTAGTCCGATCGTTCCCGACGAAATACACGAGGTCATTTGTGCCTGAACAATCATATACGCGGATGCTTGAGTTATTTGATTCGGCGGTTATTTGAGAAAACCCGGAATTGAAAATTGTGCAAGCATAGATGAATTATGAGTTCTCCCATTGTTCACAACAAAATAATTCAGGTCATTTGTGCCTCAGGAAACATATGCACGGATGTTTAAGTTATTCAATTCGGCAGTTTTTGAAAAAAAACCGAAAGTTGAAATTGTGCACAATTAATCGAAATATGACTTGCCCGATCGTTCGCTACAAAATAAACGAGGTCATTTGTGCCTGAGCAATCATATACACGGATGTTTAAGTTATTCAATTCGGCAGTTTTTTGAAAAAAACCCGAAATTGGAAATTGTGCACAATTAATCAAAATATGACTTCTCCGATCGTTTGCGGCCAAATAAACGAGGTCATTTGTGCCTGAGCAATCATATACACGGATGTTTAAGTTTTCAATTCGGCAGTTTTTTGAAAAAAACTCGAAATTTGAAATTGTGCACAATTAATCAAAATATGACTTCTCCGATCGTTTGCGGCCAAATAAACGAGGTCATTTGTGCCTGAGGAATCATATGCACGGATGTTTAAGTTATTCGATTCGGCAGTTTTTTGGAAAAAAACCGAAATTTGAAATTGTTCACAACTAAACGAAATATGACTTGCCTGATCGTTCGCGACAGAATAAACAATTTCATTTGTGCCTGAGGAATCATATGCACGGATGCTTGAGTTATTTGATTCGGCGGTTATTTGAAAAAAAAACCCGAAATTGTGCACAACTAAACGAAATATGACTAGTCCGATCGTCCCCGACGAAATAAACGAGATCATTTGTGGCTGAACAATCATATACACGGATGTTTGAGTTATTTGATTCGGCGGTTATTTGAGAAAACCCGGAATTGAAAATTGTGCAAGCATAGATGAATTATGAGTTCTCCCATTGTTCACAACAAAATAATTCAGGTCATTTGTGCCTCAGGAAACATATGCACGGATGTTTAAGTTATTCAATTCGGCAGTTTTTGAAAAAAAACCGAAAGTTGAAATTGTGCACAATTAATCGAAATATGACTTGCCCGATCGTTCGCTACAAAATAAACGAGGTCATTTGTGCCTGAGCAATCATATACACGGATGTTAAAGTTATTCAATTCGGCAGTTTTTTGAAAAAAACCCGAAATTTGAAATTGTGCACAATTAATCAAAATATGACTTCTCCGATCGTTTGCGGCCAAATAAACGAGGTCATTTGTGCCTGAGCAATCATATACACGGATGTTTAAGTTTTCAATTCGGCAGTTTTTTGAAAAAAACTCGAAATTTGAAATTGTGCACAATTAATCAAAATATGACTTCTCCGATCGTTTGCGGCCAAATAAACGAGGTCATTTGTGCCTGAGCAATCATATACACGGATGTTTAAGTTATTCAATTCGGCAGTTTTTTGAAAAAAACTCGAAATTTGAAATTGTGCACAATTAATCAAAATATGACTAGTCCGATCGTTCCCGACGAAATACACGAGGTCATTTGTGCCTGAACAATCATATACGCGGATGCTTGAGTTATTTGATTCGGCGGTTATTTGAGAAAACCCGGAATTGAAAATTGTGCAAGCATAGACGAATTATGAATTCTCCTATTGCTCGCAACAAAATAATTGAGGTTCTTTGTGCCTGAGGAATCATATGCACGGATGTTTAAGTTATTCAATTCGGCAGTTTTTTGAAAAAAACTCGAAATTTGAAATTGTGCACAATTAATCGAAATACGACTTCTCCGATCGTTCCCGACGAAATACACGAGGTCATTTGTGCCTGAACAATCATATACGCGGATGCTTGAGTTATTTGATTCGGCGGTTATTTGAGAAAACCCGGAATTGAAAATTGTGCAAGCATAGACGAATTATGAAATCTCCTATTGCTCGCAACAAAATAATTGAGGTTCTTTGTGCCTGAGGAATCATATGCACGGATGTTTAAGTTATTCAGTTCGGCAGTTTTTTGAAGAAAAAACCCGAAATTTTAAATTGTTCACAATTAATCGAAATATGACTTGCCCGGTCGTTCGCGACAAAATAGACGAGGTCATTTGTGCCTGAACAATCATATGCACGGATGTTTAAGATATTCAATTCGGCAGTTTTTTGAAAAAAACTCGAAATTTGAAATTGTGCACAATTAATCGAAATATGACTTCTGCGATCGTTTGCGGCCAAACAAACGAGGTCATTTGTGCCTGAGGAATCATATGCACGGATGTTTAAGATATTCGATTCGGCAGTTTTTTGGAAAAAAAACGAAATTTGAAATTGTTCACAACTAAACGCAATATGACTTGCCTGATCGTTCGCGACAGAATAAACAATTTCATTTGTGCCTGAGGAATCATATGCACGGATGTTTGAGTTATTCGATTCGCCAGTTCCTTGAAAAAAAACCCGAAATTTGAAATCGTGCACAACTAAACGAAATATGACTAGTCCGATCGTCCCCGACGAAATAAACGAGATCATTTGTGGCTGAACAATCATATACACGGATGTTTGAGTTATTTGATTCGGCGGTTATTTGAGAAAACCCGGAATTGAAAATATTGCAAGCATAGACGAATTATGAGTTCTCCTATTGTTCGCAACAAAATAATTGAGGTTCGTTGTGCCTGAGGAATCATATGCACTGATGTTTAAGTTCGGCAGTTTTTTGAAAAAAACCCGAAATTTGAAATTGTGCACAATTAATCGAAATATGACTTCTCCGTTCGTTTGCGGCCAAATAAACGAGGTCATTTGTGCCTGAGGAATCATATGCACGGATGTTTAAGTTATTCGATTCGGCAGTTTTTTGGAAAAAAACCGAAATTTGAAATTGTTCACAACTAAACGAAATATGACTTGCCTGATCGTTCGCGACAGAATAAACAATTTCATTTGTGCCTGAGGAATCATATGCACGGATGTTTGAGTTATTCGATTCGCCAGTTCTTTGAAAAAAAAACCCGAAATTTGAAATTGTGCACAACTAAACGAAATATGACTAGTCCGATCGTCCCCGACGAAATAAACGAGATCATTTGTGGCTGAACAATCATATACACGGATGTTTGAGTTATTTGATTCGGCGGTTATTTGAGAAAACCCGGAATTGAAAATATTGCAAGCATAGACGAATTATGAGTTCTCCTATTGTTCGCAACAAAATAATTGAGGTTCGTTGTGCCTGAGCAATCATATATACGGATGTTTGAGGCATTCGATTCAGCTGTTATTTGAGAATACCCGAAGTTGAAAACTGAGCAAGAGTGAACGAAATATGACTAGTCCGATCGTTCCCGACGAAATACACGAGGTCATTTGTGCCTGAACAATCATATACGCGGATGCTTGAGTTATTCAATTCGGCAGTTTTTTGAAAAAAACTCGAAATTTGAAATTGTGCACAATTAATCGAAATACGACTTCTCCGATCGTTTGCGGCCAAATAAACGAGGTCATTTGTGCCTGAGGAATCATATGCACGGATGTTTGAGTTATTTGATTCGGCGGTTATTTGGGAAAACCCGGAATTGGAAATATTGCAAGCATAGACGAATTATGAGTTCTCCTATTGTTCGCAACAAAATAATTGAGGTTCTTTGTACCTGAGGAATCATATGCACGGATGTTTAAATTATTCAGTTCGGCAGTTTTTTGAAGAAAAAACCCGAAATTTTAAATTGTGCACAACTAAACGAAATATGACTAGTCCGATCGTCCCCGACGAAATAAACGAGATCATTTGTGGCTGAACAATCATATACACGGATGTTTGAGTTATTTGATTCGGCGGTTATTTGAGAAAACTCGGAATTGAAAATATTGCAAGCATAGACGAATTATGAGTTCTCCTATTGTTCGCAACAAAATAATTGAGGTTCTTTGTGCCTGAGGAATCATATGCACGGATGTTTAAGTTATTCAGTTCGGCAGTTTTTTTGATGAAAAAACCCGAAATTTGAAATTGTGCACAACTAAACGAAATATGACTAGTCCGATCGTTCCCGACGAAATACACGAGGTCATTTGTGCCTGAACAATTATATGCACGGACGTTTCAGTTATTCGATATGGCAGTTTTTTGGAAAAAGAGCCGAAATTTGAAATTGTGCACAACTAAACGAAATATGACTTGCCCGATCGTTCGCGACAAAATTAACGAGGTCATTTGTGCCTGAGCAATCATATACACGGATGCTTGAATTATTCGATTCAGCTGTTATTTGAGAAAACCCGAAATTGAAAATTGAGCAAGAGTGAACGAAATATGACTAGTCCGATGGTTCCCGATGAAATAAACGAGGTCATTTGTGCCTGAACAATCATGTGCACGGATGTTTGAGTTATTCGATATGGCAGTTTTTTGGAAAAAGAGCCGAAATTTTAAATTGTGCACAACTAAACGAAATATGACTTGCCCGATCGTTCGCGACAAAATAAACGAGGTCATTTGTGCCTGAACAATCATATGCACGGATGTTTGAAGTATTTGATTCGGCGGTTATTTGAGAAAACCCGGAATTGAAAATTGTGCAAGCATAGATGAATTATGAGTTCTCCCATTGTTCACAACAAAATAATTCAGGTCATTTGTGCCTCAGGAATCCTATGCACGGATGTTTAAGTTATTCAATTCGGCAGTTTTTTGAAAAAAACCCGAAATTTGAAATTGTGCACAATTAATCGAAATATGACTTGCCCGATCGTTCGCTACAAAATAAACGAGGTCATTTGTGCCTGAGCAATCATATGCACGGATGTTTGAGTTATTTGATTCGGCGGTTATTTGGGAAAACCCGGAATTGGAAATATTGCAAGCATAGACGAATTATGAGTTCTCCTATTGTTCGCAACAAAATAATTGAGGTTCTTTGTACCTGAGGAATCATATGCACGGATGTTTAAGTTATTCAATTCGGCAGTTTTTTGAAAAAAACCCGAAATTTGAAATTGTGCACAATTAATCGAAATATGACTTGCCCGATCGTTCGCTACAAAATAAACGAGGTCATTTGTGCCTGAGGAATCATATGCACGGATGTTTGAGTTATTTGATTCGGCGGTTATTTGAGAAAACCCGGAATTGGAAATATTGCAAGCATAGACGAATTATGAGTTCTCCTATTGTTCGCATCAAAATAATTGAGGTTCTTTGTACCTGAGGAATCATATGCACGGATGTTTAAATTATTCAGTTCGGCAGTTTTTTGAAGAAAAAACCCGAAATTTTAAATTGTGCACAACTAAACGAAATATGACTAGTCCGATCGTCCCCGACGAAATAAACGAGATCATTTGTGGCTGAACAATCATATACACGGATGTTTGAGTTATTTGATTCGGCGGTTATTTGAGAAAACCCGGAATTGAAAATATTGCAAGCATAGACGAATTATGAGTTCTCCTATTGTTCGCAACAAAATAATTGAGGTTCGTTGTGCCTGAGCAGTCATATACACGGATGCTTGAATTATTCGATTCAGCTGTTATTTGAGAAAACCCGAAATTGAAAATTGAGCAAGAGTGAAATAAATATGACTAGTCCGATGGTTCCCGACGAAATAAACGAGGTCATTTGTGCCTGAACAATCATGTGCACGGATGTTTGAGTTATTCGATTTGGCAGTTTTTTGGAAAAAGAGCCGAAATTTTAAATTGTGCACAACTAAACGTAATATGACTTGCCCGATCGTTCGCTACAAAATAAACGAGGTCATTTGTGCCTGAACAATCATATGGACGGATGATTGAGTTATTCGATTCGGCAGTTTTTTGAAAAAAAAAACCCGAAATTTGAAATTGTGCACAACTAAACGAAATATGACTAGTCCGATCGTCCCCGATGAAATAAACGAGATGATTTGTGGCTGAACAATTATATGCACGGACGTTTCAGTTATTCGATATGGCAGTTTTTTGGAAAAAGAGCCGAAATTTGAAATTGTGCACAACTAAACGTAATATGACTTGCCCGATCGTTCGCTACAAAATAAACGAGGTCATTTGTGCCTGAGGAATCATATGCACGGATGTTTAAGTTATTCAGTTCGGCAGTTTTTTGAAGAAAAAACCCGAAATTTGAAATTGTGCACAACTAAACGAAATATGACTAGTCCGATCGTTCCCGACGAAATACACGAGGTCATTTGTGCCTGAGCAATCATATGCACGGATGTTTGAGTTATTTGATTCGGCGGTTATTTGGGAAAACCCGGAATTGGAAATATTGCAAGCATAGACGAATTATGAGTTCTCCTATTGTTCGCAACAAAATAATTGAGGTTCTTTGTACCTGAGGAATCATATGCACGGATGTTTAAGTTATTCAATTCGGCAGTTTTTTGAAAAAAACCCGAAATTTGAAATTGTGCACAATTAATCGAAATATGACTTGCCCGATCGTTCGCTACAAAATAAACGAGGTCATTTGTGCCTGAGGAATCATATGCACGGATGTTTGAGTTATTTGATTCGGCGGTTATTTGAGAAAACCCGGAATTGGAAATATTGCAAGCATAGACGAATTATGAGTTCTCCTATTGTTCGCATCAAAATAATTGAGGTTCTTTGTACCTGAGGAATCATATGCACGGATGTTTAAATTATTCAGTTCGGCAGTTTTTTGAAGAAAAAACCCGAAATTTTAAATTGTGCACAACTAAACGAAATATGACTAGTCCGATCGTCCCCGACGAAATAAACGAGATCATTTGTGGCTGAACAATCATATACACGGATGTTTGAGTTATTTGATTCGGCGGTTATTTGAGAAAACCCGGAATTGAAAATATTGCAAGCATAGACGAATTATGAGTTCTCCTATTGTTCGCAACAAAATAATTAAGGTTCGTTGTGCCTGAGCAGTCATATACACGGATGCTTGAATTATTCGATTCAGCTGTTATTTGAGAAAACCCGAAATTGAAAATTGAGCAAGAGTGAAATAAATATGACTAGTCCGATGGTTCCCGACGAAATAAACGAGGTCATTTGTGCCTGAACAATCATGTGCACGGATGTTTGAGTTATTCGATATGGCAGTTTTTTGGAAAAAGAGCCGAAATTTTAAATTGTGCACAACTAAACGTAATATGACTTGCCCGATCGTTCGCTACAAAATAAACGAGGTCATTTGTGCCTGAACAATCATATGCACGGATGATTGAGTTATTCGATTCGGCAGTTTTTTGAAAAAAAAAACCCGAAATTTGAAATTGTGCACAACTAAACGAAATATGACTAGTCCGATCGTCCCCGATGAAATAAACGAGATGATTTGTGGCTGAACAATTATATGCACGGACGTTTCAGTTATTCGATATGGCAGTTTTTTGGAAAAAGAGCCGAAATTTGAAATTGTGCACAACTAAACGTAATATGACTTGCCCGATCGTTCGCTACAAAATAAACGAGGTCATTTGTGCCTGAGGAATCATATGCACGGATGTTTAAGTTATTCAGTTCGGCAGTTTTTTGAAGAAAAAACCCGAAATTTGAAATTGTGCACAACTAAACGAAATATGACTAGTCCGATCGTTCCCGACGAAATACACGAGGTCATTTGTGCCTGAACAATTATATGCACGGACGTTTCAGTTATTCGATATGGCAGTTTTTTGGAAAAAGAGCAGAAATTTGAAATTGTGAACAACTAAACGAAATATGACTTGCCCGATCGTTCGCGACAAAATAAACGAGGTCATTTGTGCCTGAGCAATCATATACACGGATGCTTGAATTATTCGATTCCGCTGTTATTTAAGAAAACCCGAAATTGAAAATTGAGCAAGAGTGAACGAAATATGACTAGTCCGATGGTTCCCAACGAAATAAACGAGGTCATTTGTGCCTGAACAATCATGTGCACGGATGTTTGAGTTATTCGATATGGCAGTTTTTTGGAAAAAGAGCCGAAATTTGAAATTGTGCACAACTAAACGAAATATGACTTGCCCGATCGTTCGCGACAAAATAAACGAGGTCATTTGTGCCTGAGCAATCATATACACGGATGCTTGAATTATTCGATTCCGCTGTTATTTGAGAAAACCCGAAATTGAAAATTGAGCAAGAGTGAACGAAATATGACTAGTCCGATCGTTTCCGACGAAATACACGAGGTCATTTGTGCCTGAACAATCATATGCACGGATGTTTGAAGTATTTGATTCGGCGGTTATTTGAGAAAACCCGGAATTGAAAATTGTGCAAGCATAGATGAATTATGAGTTCTCCCATTGTTCACAACAAAATAATTCAGGTCATTTGTGCCTCAGGAATCCTATGCACGGATGTTTAAGTTATTCAATTCGGCAGATTTTTGAAAAAAACCCGAAATTTGAAATTGTGCACAATTAATCGAAATATGACTTGCCCGATCGTTCGCTACAAAATAAACGAGGTCATTTGTGCCTGAGCAATCATATACACGGATGTTTAAGTTATTCAATTCGGCAGTTTTTTGAAAAAAAACCGAAATTTGAAATTGTGCACAATTAATCAAAATATGACTTCTCCGATCGTTTGCGGCCAAATAAACGAGGTCATTTGTGCCTGAGCAATCATATACACGGATGTTTGAAGTATTCGATTCAGCTGTTATTTGAGAATATCCGAAGTTGAAAATTGAGCAAGAGTGAACGAAATATGACTAGTCCGATCGTTCCCGACGAAATACACGAGGTCATTTGTGCCTGAACAATCATATGCACGGATGTTTGAAGTATTTGATTCGGCGGTTATTTGAGAAAACCCGGAATTGAAAATTGTGCAAGCATAGATGAATTATGAGTTCTCCCATTGTTCACAACAAAATAATTCAGGTCATTTGTGCCTCAGGAATCATATGCACGGATGTTTAAGTTATTCAATTCGGCAGTTTTTTGAAAAAAACCCGAAAGTTGAAATTGTGCACAATTAATCGAAATATGACTTGCCCGATCGTTCGCTACAAAATTAACGAGGTCATTTGTGCCTGAGCAATCATATACACGGATGTTTAAGTTATTCAATTCGGCAGTTTTTTGAAAAAAACCCGAAATTTGAAATTGTGCACAATTAATCAAAATATGACTTCTCCGATCGTTTGCGGCCAAATAAACGAGGTCATTTGTGCCTGAGCAATCATATGCACGGATGTTTGAAGTATTTGATTCGGCGGTTATTTGAGAAAACCCGGAATTGAAAATTGTGCAAGCATAGATGAATTATGAGTTCTCCCATTGTTCACAACAAAATAATTCAGGTCATTTGTGCCTCAGGAATCCTATGCACGGATGTTTAAGTTATTCAATTCGGCAGTTTTTTGAAAAAAAACCCGAAATTTGAAATTGTGCACAATTAATCGAAATATGACTTGCCCGACCGTTCGCTACAAAATAAACGAGGTCATTTGTGCCTGAGCAATCATATACACGGATGTTTAAGTTATTCAATTCGGCAGTTTTTTGAAAAAAACCCGAAATTTGAAATTGTGCACAATTAATCAAAATATGACTTCTCCGATCGTTTGCGGCCAAATAAACGAGGTCATTTGTGCCTGAGCAATCATATACACGGATGTTTGAAGTATTCGATTCAGCTGTTATTTGAGAATATCCGACGTTGAAAATTGAGCAAGAGTGAACGAAATATGACTAGTCCGATCGTTCCCGACGAAATACACGAGGTCATTTGTGCCTGAACAATCATATGCACGGATGTTTGAAGTATTTGATTCGGCGGTTATTTGAGAAAACCCGGAATTGAAAATTGTGCAAGCATAGATGAATTATGAGTTCTCCCATTGTTCACAACAAAATAATTCAGGTCATTTGTGCCTCAGGAATCATATGCACGGATGTTTAAGTTATTCAATTCGGCAGTTTTTTGAAAAAAACCCGAAAGTTGAAATTGTGCACAATTAATCGAAATATGACTTGCCCGATCGTCCGCTACAAAATTAACGAGGTCATTTGTGCCTGAGCAATCATATACACGGATGTTTAAGTTATTCAATTCGGCAGTTTTTTGAAAAAAACCCGAAATTTGAAATTGTGCACAATTAATCAAAATATGACTTCTCCGATCGTTTGCGCCCAAATAAACGAGGTCATTTGTGCCTGAGCAATCATATACACGGATGTTTAAGTTATTCAATTCGGCGGTTTTTTGAAAAAAACTCGAAATTTGAAATTGTGCACAATTAATCAAAATATGACTTCTCCGATCGTTTGCGGCCAAATAAACGAGGTCATTTGTGCCTGAGCAATCATATACACGGATGTTTGAAGTATTCGATTCAGCTGTTATTTGAGAATATCCGAAGTTGAAAATTGAGCAAGAGTGAACGAAATATGACTAGTCCGATCGTTCCCGACGAAATACACGAGGTCATTTGTGCCTGAACAATCATATACGCGGATGCTTGAGTTATTTGATTCGGCGGTTATTTGAGAAAACCCGGAATTGAAAATTGTGCAAGCATAGACGAATTATGAATTCTCCTATTGCTCGCAACAAAATAATTGAGGTTCTTTGTGCCTGAGGAATCATATACACGGATGTTTAAGTTATTCAATTCGGCAGTTTTTTGAAGAAAACCCGAAATTTGAAATTGTGGACAATTAATCGAAATATGACTTCTCCGATCGTTTGCGGCCAAATAAACGAGGTCATTTGTGCCTGAGCAATCATATACACGGATGTTTAAGTTATTCAGTTCGGCAGTTTTTTTGATGAAAAAACCCGAAATTTGAAATTGTGCACAACTAAACGAAATATGACTAGTCCGATCGTTCACGACGAAATACACGAGGTCATTTGTGCCTGAACAATTATATGCACGGACGTTTCAGTTATTCGATATGGCAGTTTTTTGGAAAAAGAGCCGAAATTTGAAATTGTGCACAACTAAACGAAATATGACTTGCCCGATCGTTCGCGACAAAATAAACGAGGTCATTTGTGCCTGAGCAATCATATACACGGATGCTTGAATTATTCGATTCAGCTGTTATTTGAGAAAACCCGAAATTGAAAATTGAGCAAGAGTGAAATAAATATGACTAGTCCGATGGTTCCCGACGAAATAAACGAGGTCATTTGTGCCTGAACAATCATGTGCACGGATGTTTGAGTTATTCGATATGGCAGTTTTTTGGAAAAAGAGCCGAAATTTTAAATTGTGCACAACTAAACGTAATATGACTTGCCCGATCGTTCGCTACAAAATAAACGAGGTCATTTGTGCCTGAACAATCATATGCACGGATGATTGAGTTATTCGATTCGGCAGTTTTTTGAAAAAAAAAACCCGAAATTTTAAATTGTGCACAACTAAACAAAATATGACTAGTCCGATCGTCCCCGATGAAATAAACGAGATGATTTGTGGCTGAACAATTATATGCACGGACGTTTCAGTTATTCGATATGGCAGTTTTTTGGAAAAAGAGCCGAAATTTGAAATTGTGCACAACTAAACGTAATATGACTTGCCCGATCGTTCGCTACAAAATAAACGAGGTCATTTGTGGCTGAACAATCGGATGCTTGAATTATTCGATTCAGCTGTTATTTGAGAAAACCCGAAATTGAAAATTGAGCAAGAGTGAAATAAATATGACTAGTCCGATGGTTCCCAACGAAATAAACGAGGTCATTTGTGCCTGAACAATCATGTGCACGGATGTTTGAGTTATTCGATATGGCAGTTTTTTGGAAAAAGAGCCGAAATTTTAAATTGTGCACAACTAAACGTAATATGACTTGCCCGATCGTTCGCTACAAAATAAACGAGGTCATTTGTGCCTGAACAATCATATGCACGGATGATTGAGTTATTCGATTCGGCAGTTTTTTGAAAAAAAAAACCCGAAATTTTAAATTGTGCACAACTAAACAAAATATGACTAGTCCGATCGTCCCCGATGAAATAAACGAGATGATTTGTGGCTGAACAATTATATGCACGGACGTTTCAGTTATTCGATATGGCAGTTTTTTGGAAAAAGAGCCGAAATTTGAAATTGTGCACAACTAAACGTAATATGACTTGCCCGATCGTTCGCTACAAAATAAACGAGGTCATTTGTGCCTGAACAATCATGTGCACGGATGTTTGAGTTATTCGATATGGCAGTTTTTTGGAAAAAGAGCCGAAATTTTAAATTGTGCACAACTAAACGTAATATGACTTGCCCGATCGTTCGCTACAAAATAAACGAGGTCATTTGTGCCTGAGCAATCATATACACGGATGTTTGAAGTATTCGATTCAGCTGTTATTTGAGAAAACCCGAAATTGAAAATTGAGCAAGAGTGAAATAAATATGACTAGTCCGATGGTTCCCGACGAAATAAACGAGGTCATTTGTGCCTGAACAATCATGTGCACGGATGTTTGAGTTATTCGATATGGCAGTTTTTTGGAAAAAGAGCCGAAATTTTAAATTGTGCACAACTAAACGTAATATGACTTGCCCGATCGTTCGCTACAAAATAAACGAGGTCATTTGTGCCTGAACAATCATATGCACGGATGATTGAGTTATTCGATTCGGCAGTTTTTTGAAAAAAAAAACCCCAAATTTTAAATTGTGCACAACTAAACAAAATATGACTAGTCCGATCGTCCCCGATGAAATAAACGAGATGATTTGTGGCTGAACAATTATATGCACGGACGTTTCAGTTATTCGATATGGCAGTTTTTTGGAAAAAGAGCCGAAATTTGAAATTGTGCACAACTAAACGTAATATGACTTGCCCGATCGTTCGCTACAAAATAAACGAGGTCATTTGTGGCTGAACAATCATATACACGGATGCTTGAATTATTCGATTCAGCTGTTATTTGAGAAAACCCGAAATTGAAAATTGAGCAAGAGTGAAATAAATATGACTAGTCCGATGGTTCCCAACGAAATAAACGAGGTCATTTGTGCCTGAACAATCATGTGCACGGATGTTTGCGTTATTCGATATGGCAGTTTTTTGGAAAAAGAGCCGAAATTTTAAATTGTGCACAACTAAACGTAATATGACTTGCCCGATCGTCCCCGACGAAATAAACGAGGTCATTTGTGCCTGAACAATCATATGCAGGGATGTTTGAGTTATTCGATATGGCAGTTTTTTGGAAAAAGAGCCGAAATTTGAAATTGTGCACAACTAAACGTAATATGACTTGCCCGATCGTTCGCTACAAAATAAACGAGGTCATTTGTGCCTGAACAATCATATGCACGGATGATTGAGTTATTCGATTCGTCAGTTTTTTGAAAAAAAAACCCGAAATTTGAAATTGTGCAGAACTAAACGAAATATGACTAGTCCGATCGTCCCCGACGAAATAAACGAGATCATTTGTGGCTGAACAATCATATACACGGATGTTTGACTTATTTGATTCGGCGGTTATTTGAGAAAACCCGGAATTGAAAATATTGCAAGCATAGACGAATTATGAGTTCTCCTATTGTTTGCAACAAAATTATTGAGGTTCGTTGTGCCTGAGGAATCAAATGCACGGATGTTTGAGTTATTCGATATGGCGGTTTTTTGGAAAAAGAGCCCAAATTTGAAATTGTGCACAACTAAACTAAATATGACTTGCCCAATCGCTCGCTACAAAATAAACGAGATCATTTGTGCCTGAACAATCATATGCACGGATGTTTAAGTTATTCAATTCGGCAGTTTTTTGAAAAAAAAACCCGAAATTTTAAATTGTTCACAATTAATCGATATATGACTTGCCCGATCGTTCGCGACAAAATAGACGAGGTCATTTGTGCCTGAACAATCATATGCACGGATGTCTAAGTTATTCAATTCGGCAGTTTTTTGAAAAAAACCCGAAATTTGAAATTGTGCACAATTAATCGAAATATGACTTCTCCGATCGTTTGCGGCCAAATAAACGAGGTCATTTGTGCCTGAGCAATCATATACACGGATGTTTGAAGTATTCGATTTAGCTGTTATTTGAGAATACCCGAAGTTGAAAATTGAGCAAGAGTGAACGAAATATGACTAGTCCGATCGTTCCCGATGAAATACACGAGGTCATTTGTGCCTGAACAATCATATACGCGGATGCTTGAGTTATTTGATTCGGCGGTTATTTGAGAAAACCCGGAATTGAAAATTGTGCAAGCATAGACGAATTATGAATTCTCCTATTGCTCGCAACAAAATAATTGAGGTTCTTTGTGCCTGAGGAATCATATACACGGATGATTAAGTTATTCAATTCGGCAGTTTTTTGAAGAAAACCCGAAATTTGAAATTGTGGACAATTAATCGAAATATGATTTCTCCGATCGTTTGCGGCCAAATAAACGAGGTCATTTGTGCCTGAACAATCATATGCACGGATGTTTGAAGTATTTGATTCGGCGGTTATTTGAGAAAACCCGGAATTGAAAATTGTGCAAGCATAGATGAATTATGAGTTCTCCCATTGTTCACAACAAAATAATTCAGGTCATTTGTGCCTCAGGAATCATATGCACGGATGTTTAAGTTATTCGATTCGGCAGTTTTTTGGAAAAAAAACGAAATTTGAAATTGTTCACAACTAAACGCAATATGACTTGCCTGATCGTTCGCGACAGAATAAACAATTTCATTTGTGCCTGAGGAATCATATGCACGGATGTTTGAGTTATTCGATTCGCCAGTTCTTTGAAAAAAAACCCGAAATTTGAAATCGTGCACAACTAAACGAAATATGACTAGTCCGATCGTCCCCGACGAAATAAACGAGATCATTTGTGGCTGAACAATCATATACACGGATGTTTGAGTTATTTGATTCGGCGGTTATTTGAGAAAACCCGGAATTGAAAATATTGCAAGCATAGACGAATTATGAGTTCTCCTATTGTTCGCAACAAAATAATTGAGGTTCGTTGTGCCTGAGCAATCATATACACGGATGTTTGAGGTATTCGATTCAGCTGTTATTTGAGAATACCCGAAGTTGAAAACTGAGCAAGAGTGAACGAAATATGACTAGTCCGATCGTTCCCGACGAAATACACGAGGTCATTTGTGCCTGAACAATCATATACGCGGATGCTTGAGGTATTCAATTCGGCAGTTTTTTGAAAAAAACTCGAAATTTGAAATTGTGCACAATTAATCGAAATACGACTTCTCCGATCGTTTGCGGCCAAATAAACGAGGTCATTTGTGCCTGAGGAATCATATGCACGGATGTTTGAGTTATTTGATTCGGCGGTTATTTGAGAAAACCCGGAATTGGAAATATTGCAAGCATAGACGAATTATGAGTTCTCCTATTGTTCGCAACCAAATAATTGAGGTTCTTTGTACCTGAGGAATCATATGCACGGATGTTTAAATTATTCAGTTCGGCAGTTTTTTGAAGAAAAAACCCGAAATTTTAAATTGTGCACAACTAAACGAAATATGACTAGTCCGATCGTCCCCGACGAAATAAACGAGATCATTTGTGGCTGAACAATCATATACACGGATGTTTGAGTTATTTGATTCGGCGGTTATTTGAGAAAACCCGGAATTGAAAATATTGCAAGCATAGACGAATTATGAGTTCTCCTATTGTTCGCAACAAAATAATTGAGGTTCTTTGTGCCTGAGGAATCATATACACGGATGTTTAAGTTATTCAGTTCGGCAGTTTTTTTGATGAAAAAACCCGAAATTTGAAATTGTGCACAACTAAACGAAATATGACTAGTCCGATCGTTCCCGACGAAATACACGAGGTCATTTGTGCCTGAACAATTATATGCACGGATGTTTGACTTATTTGATTCGGCGGTTATTTGAGAAAACCCGGAATTGAAAAAAACCCGAAATTTGAAATTGTGCACAATTAATCGAAATATGACTTCTCCGATCGTTTGCGGCCAAATAAACGAGGTCATTTGTGCCTGAGCAATCATATACGCGGATGCTTGAGTTATTTGATTCGGCGGTTATTTGAGAAAACCCGGAATTGAAAATTGTGCAAGCAAAGACGAAATATGTTTGAGTTATTCGATTCGGCAGTTTTTTGAAAAAAAAAAACCCGATATTTGAAATTGTGCACAACTAAACGATATACGACTTGCCCGATCGTTCGCGACAAAATAAACGAGGTCATTTGTGCCTGAGCAATCATATACACGGATGCTTGAATTATTCAATTCGGCAGTTTTTTGAAAAAAAACTCGAAATTTGAAATTGTGCACAATTAATCGAAATACGACTTCTCCGATCGTTTGCGGCCAAATAAACGAGGTCATTTGTGCCTGAACAATCATATGCACGGATGTTTGAGTTATTCAATTCGCCAGTTCTTTGAAAAAAAACCCGAAATTTGAAATTGTGCACAACTAAACGAAATATGACTTGCCCGATCGTTCGCGACAAAATAAACGAGGTCATTTGTGCCTGAGCAATCATATACACGGATGCTTGAATTATTCGATTCAGCTGTTATTTGAGAAAACCCGAAATTGAAAATTGAGCAAGAGTGAAATAAATATGACTAGTCCGATGGTTCCCGACGAAATAAACGAGGTCATTTGTGCCTGAACAATCATGTGCACGGATGTTTGAGTTATTCGATATGGCAGTTTTTTGGAAAAAGAGCCGAAATTTGAAATTGTGCACAACTAAACGTAATATGACTTGCCCGATCGTTCGCTACAAAATAAACGAGGTCATTTGTGCCTGAGGAATCATATGCACGGATGTTTAAGTTATTCAGTTCGGCAGTTTTTTGAAGAAAAAACCCGAAATTTGAAATTGTGCACAACTAAACGAAATATGACTAGTCCGATCGTTCCCGACGAAATACACGAGGTCATTTGTGCCTAAACAATCATATGCACGGATGATTGATTTATTCGATTCGGCAGTTTTTTGAAAAAAAAACCCGAAATTTGAAATTGTGCACAACTAAACGAAATATGACTAGTCCGATCGTCCCCGATGAAATAAACGAGATCATTTGTGGCTGAACAATTATATGCATGGACGTTTCAGTTATTCGATATGGCAGTTTTTTGGAAAAAGAGCCGAAATTTGAAATTGTGCACAACTAAACGTAATATGACTTGCCCGATCGTTCGCTACAAAATAAACGAGGTCATTTGTGCCTGAGGAATCATATGCACGGATGTTTAAGTTATTCAGTTCGGCAGTTTTTTGAAGAAAAAACCCGAAATTTGAAATTGTGCACAACTAAACGAAATATGACTAGTCCGATCGTTCCCGACGAAATACACGAGGTCATTTGTGCCTGAACAATTATATGCACGGATGTTTGACTTATTTGATTCGGCGGTTATTTGAGAAAACCCGGAATTGAAAAAAACCCGAAATTTGAAATTGTGCACAATTAATCGAAATATGACTTCTCCGATCGTTTGCTCCCAAATAAACGAGGTCATTTGTGCCTGAGCAATCATATACACGGATGTTTGAAGTATTCGATTTAGCTGTTATTTGAGAATACCCGAAGTTGAAAATTGAGCAAGAGTGAACGAAATATGACTAGTCCGATCGTTCCCGACGAAATACACGAGGTCATTTGTGCCTGAACAATCATATACGCGGATGCTTGAGTTATTTGATTCGGCGGTTATTTGAGAAAACCCGGAATTGAAAATTGTGCAAGCATAGACGAATTATGAATTCTCCTATTGCTCGCAACAAAATAATTGAGGTTCTTTGTGCCTGAGGAATCATATACACGGATGTTTAAGTTATTCAATTCGGCAGTTTTTTTAAGAAAACCCGAAATTTGAAATTGTGGACAATTAATCGAAATATGACTTCTCCGATCGTTTGCGGCCAAATAAACGAGGTCATTTGTGCCTGAGCAATCATATACACGGATGTTTAAGTTATTCAATTCGGCAGTTTTTTGAAAAAAACTCGAAATTTGAAATTGTGCACAATTAATCAAAATATGACTAGTCCGATCGTTCCCGACGAAATACACGATGTCATTTGTGCCTGAACAATCATATACGCGGATGCTTGAGTTATTTGATTCGGCGGTTATTTGAGAAAACCCGGAATTGAAAATTGTGCAAGCATAGATGAATTATGAGTTCTCCCATTGTTCACAACAAAATAATTCAGGTCATTTGTGCCTCAGGAATCATATGCACGGATGTTTAAGTTATTCAATTCGGCAGTTTTTTGAAAAAAACCCGAAAGTTGAAATTGTGCACAATTAATCGAAATATGACTTGCCCGATCGTTCGCTACAAAATAAACGAGGTCATTTGTGCCTGAGCAATCATATACACGGATGTTTAAGTTATTCAATTCGGCAATTTTTTGGAAAAAAAACGAAATTTGAAATTGTGCACAATTAATCAAAATATGACTTCTCCGATCGTTTGCGGCCAAATAAACGAGGTCATTTGTGCCTGAGCAATCATATACACGGATGTTTGAAGTATTCGATTCAGCTGTTATTTGAGAATATCCGAAGTGGAAAATTGAGCAAGAGTGAACGAAATATGAATAGTCCGATCGTTCCCGACGAAATACACGAGGTCATTTGTGCCTGAACAATCATATGCACGGATGTTTGAAGTATTTGATTCGGCGGTTATTTGAGAAAACCCGGAATTGAAAATTGTGCAAGCATAGATGAATTATGAGTTCTTCCATTGTTCACAACAAAATAATTCAGGTCATTTGTGCCTCAGGAAACATATGCACGGATGTTTAAGTTATTCAATTCGGCAGTTTTTGAAAAAAACCCGAAAGTTGAAATTGTGCACAATTAATCGAAATATGACTTGCCCGATCGTTCGCTACAAAATAAACGAGGTCATTTGTGCCTGAGCAATCATATACACGGATGTTTAAGTTATTCAATTCGGCAGTTTTTTGAAAAAAACCCGAAATTTGAAATTGTGCACAATTAATCAAAATATGACTTCTCCGATCGTTTGCGGCCAAATAAACGAGGTCATTTGTGCCTGAGCAATCATATACACGGATGTTTAAGTTTTCAATTCGGCAGTTTTTTGAAAAAAACTCGAAATTTGAAATTGTGCACAATTAATCAAAATATGACTTCTCCGATCGTTTGCGGCCAAATAAACGAGGTCATTTGTGCCTGAGCAATCATATACACGGATGTTTAAGTTATTCAATTCGGCAGTTTTTTGAAAAAAACTCGAAATTTTAAATTGTGCACAATTAATCAAAATATGACTAGTCCGATCGTTCCCGACGAAATACACGAGGTCATTTGTGCCTGAACAATCATATACGCGGATGCTTGAGTTATTTGATTCGGCGGTTATTTGAGAAAACCCGGAATTGAAAATTGTGCATGCATAGACGAATTATGAATTCTCCTATTGCTCGCAACAAAATAATTGAGGTTCTTTGTGCCTGAGGAATCATATGCACGGATGTTTAAGTTATTCAATTCGGCAGTTTTTTGAAAAAAACTCGAAATTTGAAATTGTGCACAATTAATCGAAATACGACTTCTCCGATCGTTCCCGACGAAATACACGAGGTCATTTGTGCCTGAACAATCATATACGCGGATGCTTGAGTTATTTGATTCGGCGGTTATTTGAGAAAACCCGGAATTGAAAATTGTGCAAGCATAGACGAATTATGAAATCTCCTATTGCTCGCAACAAAATAATTGAGGTTCTTTGTGCCTGAGGAATCATATGCACGGATGTTTAAGTTATTCAGTTCGGCAGTTTTTTGAAGAAAAAACCCGAAATTTTAAATTGTTCACAATTAATCGAAATATGACTTGCCCGGTCGTTCGCGACAAAATAGACGAGGTCATTTGTGCCTGAACAATCATATGCACGGATGTTTAAGATATTCAATTCGGCAGTTTTTTGAAAAAAACTCGAAATTTGAAATTGTGCACAATTAATCGAAATATGACTTCTGCGATCGTTTGCGGCCAAATAAACGAGGTCATTTGTGCCTGAGGAATCATATGCACGGATGTTTAAGATATTCGATTCGGCAGTTTTTTGGAAAAAAAACGAAATTTGAAATTGTTCACAACTAAACGCAATATGACTTGCCTGATCGTTCGCGACAGAATAAACAATTTCATTTGTGCCTGAGGAATCATATGTTGGGATGTTTGAGTTATTCGATTCGCCAGTTCCTTGAAAAAAAACCCGAAATTTGAAATCGTGCACAACTAAACGAAATATGACTAGTCCGATCGTCCCCGACGAAATAAACGAGATCATTTGTGGCTGAACAATCATATACACGGATGTTTGAGTTATTTGATTCGGCGGTTATTTGAGAAAACCCGGAATTGAAAATATTGCAAGCATAGACGAATTATGAGTTCTCCTATTGTTCGCAACAAAATAATTGAGGTTCGTTGTGCCTGAGGAATCATATGCACTGATGTTTAAGTTCGGCAGTTTTTTGAAAAAAACCCGAAATTTGAAATTGTGCACAATTAATCGAAATATGACTTCTCCGTTCGTTTGCGGCCAAATAAACGAGGTCATTTGTGCCTGAGGAATCATATGCACGGATGTTTAAGTTATTCGATTCGGCAGTTTTTTGGAAAAAAAACCGAAATTTGAAATTGTTCACAACTAAACGAAATATGACTTGCCTGATCGTTCGCGACAGAATAAACAATTTCATTTGTGCCTGAGGAATCATATGCACGGATGTTTGAGTTATTCGATTCGCCAGTTCTTTGAAAAAAAAACCCGAAATTTGAAATTGTGCACAACTAAACGAAATATGACTAGTCCGATCGTCCCCGACGAAATAAACGAGATCATTTGTGGCTGAACAATCATATACACGGATGTTTGAGTTATTTGATTCGGCGGTTATTTGAGAAAACCCGGAATTGAAAATATTGCAAGCATAGACGAATTATGAGTTCTCCTATTGTTCGCAACAAAATAATTGAGGTTCGTTGTGCCTGAGCAATCATATATACGGATGTTTGAGGCATTCGATTCAGCTGTTATTTGAGAATACCCGAAGTTGAAAACTGAGCAAGAGTGAACGAAATATGACTAGTCCGATCGTTCCCGACGAAATACACGAGGTCATTTGTGCCTGAACAATCATATACGCGGATGCTTGAGTTATTCAATTCGGCAGTTTTTTGAAAAAAACTCGAAATTTGAAATTGTGCACAATTAATCGAAATACGACTTCTCCGATCGTTTGCGGCCAAATAAACGAGGTCATTTGTGCCTGAGGAATCATATGCACGGATGTTTGAGTTATTTGATTCGGCGGTTATTTGGGAAAACCCGGAATTGGAAATATTGCAAGCATAGACGAATTATGAGTTCTCCTATTGTTCGCAACAAAATAATTGAGGTTCTTTGTACCTGAGGAATCATATGCACGGATGTTTAAATTATTCAGTTCGGCAGTTTTTTGAAGAAAAAACCCGAAATTTTAAATTGTGCACAACTAAACGAAATATGACTAGTCCGATCGTCCCCGACGAAATAAACGAGATCATTTGTGGCTGAACAATCATATACACGGATGTTTGAGTTATTTGATTCGGCGGTTATTTGAGAAAACTCGGAATTGAAAATATTGCAAGCATAGACGAATTATGAGTTCTCCTATTGTTCGCAACAAAATAATTGAGGTTCTTTGTGCCTGAGGAATCATATGCACGGATGTTTAAGTTATTCAGTTCGGCAGTTTTTTTGATGAAAAAACCCGAAATTTGAAATTGTGCACAACTAAACGAAATATGACTAGTCCGATCGTTCCCGACGAAATACACGAGGTCATTTGTGCCTGAACAATTATATGCACGGACGTTTCAGTTATTCGATATGGCAGTTTTTTGGAAAAAGAGCCGAAATTTGAAATTGTGCACAACTAAACGAAATATGACTGCCCGATCGTTCGCGACAAAATTAACGAGGTCATTTGTGCCTGAGCAATCATATACACGGATGCTTGAATGATTCGATTCAGCTGTTATTTGAGAAAACCCGAAATTGAAAATTGAGCAAGAGTGAACGAAATATGACTAGTCCGATGGTTCCCGATGAAATAAACGAGGTCATTTGTGCCTGAACAATCATGTGCACGGATGTTTGAGTTATTCGATATGGCAGTTTTTTGGAAAAAGAGCCGAAATTTTAAATTGTGCACAACTAAACGTAATATGACTTGCCCGATCGTTCACTACAAAATAAACGAGGTCATTTGTGCCTGAACAATCATATGCACGGATGATTGATTTATTCGATTCGGCAGTTTTTTGAAAAAAAAACCCGAAATTTGAAATTGTGCACAACTAAACGAAATATGACTAGTCCGATCGTCCCCGATGAAATAAACGAGATCATTTGTGGCTGAACAATTATATGCACGGACGTTTCAGTTATTCGATATGGCAGTTTTTTGGAAAAAGAGCCGAAATTTGAAATTGTGCACAACTAAACGTAATATGACTTGCCCGATCGTTCGCTACAAAATAAACGAGGTCATTTGTGCCTGAGGAATCATATGCACGGATGTTTAAGTTATTCAGTTCGTCAGTTTTTTGAAGAAAAAACCCGAAATTTGAAATTGTGCACAACTAAACGAAATATGACTAGTCCGATCGTTCCCGACGAAATACACGAGGTCATTTGTGCCTGAACAATTATATGCACGGACGTTTCAGTTATTCGATATGGCAGCTTTTGGAAAAAGAGCCGGAATTTGAAATTGTGCACAACTAAACGAAATATGACTTTTCCGATCGTTTGCGGCCAAATAAACGAGGTCGTTTGTGCCTGAACAATCATATGCACGGATGTTTGAAGTATTCGATTCAGCTGTTATTTGAGAATACCCGAAGTTGAAAATTGAGCAAGAGTGAACGAAATATGACTAGTCCGATCGTTCCCGACGAAATACACGAGGTCATTTGTGCCTGAACAATCATATACGCGGATGCTTGAGTTATTTGATTCGGCGGTTATTTGAGAAAACCCGGAATTGAAAATTGTGCAAGCATAGACGAATTATGAATTCTCCTATTGCTCGCAACAAAATAATTGAGGTTCTTTGTGCCTGAGGAATCATATGCACGGATGTTTAAGTTATTTAGTTCGGCAGTTTTTTGAAGAAAAAACCCGAAATTTTAAATTGTTCACAATTAATCGAAATATGACTTGCCCGATCGTTCGCGACAAAATAGACGAGGTCATTTGTGCCTGAACAATCATATGCACGGATGTTTAAGATATTCAATTCGGCAGTTTTTTGAAAAAAACCCGAAATTTGAAATTGTGCACAATTAATCAAAATATGACTTCTCCGATCGTTTGCGGCCAAATAAACGAGGTCATTTGTGCCTGAGCAATCATATACACGGATGTTTGAGGTATTCGATTCAGCTGTTATTTGAGAATATCCGAAGTTGAAAATTGAGCAAGAGTGAACGAAATATGACTAGTCCGATCGTTCCCGACGAAATACACGAGGTCATTTTTGCCTGAACAATCATATACGCGGATGCTTGAGTTATTTGATTCGGCGGTTATTTGAGAAAACCCGGAATTGAAAATTGTGCAAGCATAGACGAATTATGAAATCTCCTATTGCTCGCAACAAAATAATTGAGGTTCTTTGTGCCTGAGGAATCATATGCACGGATGTTTAAGTTATTCAGTTCGGCAGTTTTTTGAAGAAAAAACCCGAAATTTTAAATTGTTCACAATTAATCGAAATATGACTTGCCCGATCGTTCGCGACAAAATAGACGAGGTCATTTGTGCCTGAACAATCATATGCACGGATGTTTAAGATATTCAATTCGGCAGTTTTTTGAAAAAAACTCGAAATTTGAAATTGTGCACAATTAATCGAAATATGACTTCTGCGATCGTTTGCGGCCAAATAAACGAGGTCATTTGTGCCTGAGGAATCATATGCACGGATGTTTAAGTTATTCGATTCGGCAGTTTTTTGGAAAAAAAAACGAAATTTGAAATTGTTCACAACTAAACGCAATATGACTTGCCTGATCGTTCGCGACAGAATAAACAATTTCATTTGTGCCTGAGGAATCATATGCACGGATGTTTGAGTTGTTCGATTCGCCAGTTCTTTGAAAAAAAACCCGAAATTTGAAATTGTGCACAACTAAACGAAATATGACTAGTCCGATCGTCCCCGACGAAATAAACGAGATCATTTGTGGCTGAACAATCATATACACGGATGTTTGAGTTATTTGATTCGGCGGTTATTTGAGAAAACCCGGAATTGAAAATATTGCAAGCACAGACGAATTATGAGTTCTCCTATTGTTCGCAACAAAATAATTGAGGTTCGTTGTGCCTGAGCAATTATATACACGGATGTTTGAAGTATTCGATTCAGCTGTTATTTGAGAATACCCGAAGTTGAAAATTGAGCAAGAGTGAACGAAATATGACTAGTCCGATCGTTCCCGACGAAATAAACGAGGTCATTTGTGCCTGAACAGTCATATACGCGGATGCTTGAGTTATTCAATTCGGCAGTTTTTTGAAAAAAACTCGAAATTTGAAATTGTGCACAATTAATCGAAATACGACTTCTCCGATCGTTTGCGGCCAAATAAACGAGGTCATTTGTGCCTGAGGAATCATATGCACGGATGTTTGAGTTATTTGATTCGGCGGTTATTTGAGAAAACCCGGAATTGAAAATATTGCAAGCATAGACGAATTATGAGTTCTCCTATTGTTCGCAACAAAATAATTAAGGTTCTTTGTACCTGAGGATCATATGCACGGATGTTTAAATTATTCAGTTCGACAGTTTTTTGAAGAAAAAACCCGAAATTTTAAATTGTGCACAACTAAACGAAATATGACTAGTCCGATCGTCCCCGACGAAATAAACGACATCATTTGTGGCTGAACAATCATATACACGGATGTTTGAGTTATTTGATTCGGCGGTTATTTGAGAAAACCCGGAATTGAAAATATTGCAAGCATAGACGAATTATAAGTTCTCCTATTGTTCGCAACAAAATAATTGAGGTTCTTTGTGCCTGAGGAATCATATGCACGGATGTTTAAGTTATTCAGTTCGACAGTTTTTTGAAGAAAAAACCCGAAATTTGAAATTGTGCACAACTAAACGAAATATGACTAGTCCGATCGTCCCCGATGAAATAAACGAGATCATTTGTGGCTGAACAATTATATGCACGGACGTTTCAGTTATTCGATATGGCAGTTTTTTGGAAAAAGAGCCGAAATTTGAAATTGTGCACAACTAAACGTAATATGACTTGCCCGATCGTTCGCTACAAAATAAACGAGGTCATTTGTGCCTGAGGAATCATATGCACGGATGTTTAAGTTATTCAGTTCGGCAGTTTTTTGAAGAAAAAACCCGAAATTTTAAATTGTTCACAATTAATCGAAATATGACTTGCCCGATCGTTCGCGACAAAATAGACGAGGTCATTTGTGCCTGAACAATCATATGCACGGATGTTTAAGATATTCAATTCGGCAGTTTTTTGAAAAAAACCCGAAATTTGAAATTGTGCACAATTAATCAAAATATGACTTCTCCGATCGTTTGCGGCCAAATAAACGAGGTCATTTGTGCCTGAGCAATCATATACACGGATGTTTGAGGTATTCGATTCAGCTGTTATTTGAGAATATCCGAAGTTGAAAATTGAGCAAGAGTGAACGAAATATGACTAGTCCAATCGTTCCCGACGAAATTCACGAGGTCATTTGTGCCTGAACAATCATATACGCGGATGCTTGAGTTATTTGATTCGGCGGTTATTTGAGAAAACCCGGAATTGAAAATTGTGCAAGCATAGACGAATTATGAAATCTCCTATTGCTCGCAACAAAATAATTGAGGTTCTTTGTGCCTGAGGAATCATATGCACGGATGTTTAAATTATTCAGTTCGGCAGTTTTTTGAAGAAAAAACCCGAAATTTTAAATTGTTCACAATTAATCGAAATATGACTTGCCCGATCGTTCGCGACAAAATAGACGAGGTCATTTGTGCCTGAACAATCATATGCACGGATGTTTAAGATATTCAATTCGGTAGTTTTTTGAAAAAAACCCGAAATTTGAAATTGTGCACAATTAATCAAAATATGACTTCTCCGATCGTTTGCGGCCAAATAAACGAGGTCATTTGTGCCTGAGCAATCATATACACGGATGTTTGAGGTATTCGATTCAGCTGTTATTTGAGAATATCCGAAGTTGAAAATTGAGCAAGAGTGAACGAAATATGACTAGTCCAATCGTTCCCGACGAAATACACGAGGTCATTTGTGCCTGAACAATCATATACGCGGATGCTTGAGTTATTTGATTCGGCGGTTATTTGAGAAAACCCGGAATTGAAAATTGTGCAAGCATAGACGAATTATGAAATCTCCTATTGCTCGCAACAAAATAATTGACGTTCTTTGTGCCTGAGGAATCATATGCACGGATGTTTAAGTTATTCAGTTCGGCAGTTTTTTGAAGAAAAAACCCGAAATTTTAAATTGTTCACAATTAATCGAAATATGACTTGCCCGATCGTTCGCGACAAAATAGACGAGGTCATTTGTGCCTGAACAATCATATGCACGGATGTTTAAGATATTCAATTCGGCAGTTTTTTGAAAAAAACTCGAAATTTGAAATTGTGCACAATTAATCGAAATATGACTTCTGCGATCGTTTGCGGCCAAATAAACGAGGTCATTTGTGCCTGAGGAATCATATGCACGGATGTTTAAGTTATTCGATTCGGCAGTTTTTTGGAAAAAAAACGAAATTTGAAATTGTTCACAACTAAACGCAATATGACTTGCCTGATCGTTCGCGACAGAATAAACAATTTCATTTGTGCCTGAATAATCATATGCACGGATGTTTGAGTTATTCGATTCAGCTGTTATTTGAGAAAACCCGAAATTGAAAATTGAGCAAGAGTGAACGAAATATGACTAGTCCGATGGTTCCCGACGAAATAAACGAGGTCATTTGTGCCTGAACAATCATGTGCACGGATGTTTGAGTTATTCGATTCGGCAGTTTTTTGAAAAAAAAACCCGAAATTTGAAATCGTGCACAACTAAACGAAATATGACTAGTCCGATCGTCCCCGACGAAATAAACGAGATCATTTGTGGCTGAACAATCATATACACGGATGTTTGAGTTATTTGATTCGGCGGTTATTTGAGAAAACCCGGAATTGAAAATATTGCAAGCATAGACGAATTATGAGTTCTCCTATTGTTCAAAACAAAATAATTGAGGTTCGTTGTGCCTGAGGAATCATATGCACGGATGTTTAACCCTGGAATGCTACACTTATTTGCGAAAATTATTATGCTACACTGGGGTACAATGGTACCCCAAAGAAAAACGACATTTTTATATGAAAAAAAATGTATTCAGCGAATTCATAAAAGAAACTAAGAATACAGAATAATAGTAGTTTTTTTTGCAAAAAAAGAGGAAAGTGAAATAATATTATTCTGAACAAGTTGGACATATTTTATTTTGGTGTTGCAGACAAATGAATTTTTTGCATTTCTATCCCGGCTTCTTGGGCAAAATGCACCCTACCCGCGGTGGTAGTTGGCTTTGTTTGCTCTTCTGCTGCTGGGGTTATTTTTATTATACCGCATATTGTCTCGCGGAGTTCACGCCTCAAAGTTGGAGTTTGTAAGCAACGTTTCATATGTGGTTTCACTAAATCTATTGCCAGTTTTTTTAAGTATGTTCTTCTGTTTTTCAATTTTTCTTTGTTTTGTGCGTAAGAACCACGTAAAAGGATCATTGAGTTGTATCCCACAATATTAAGCAAATTACAAAACAAGCAAATTGGCCAGCGGCGCGTCTTTCTACCAGTAGAATAAGTGTGACACAATTGGTCTAAGGTGTCCACTCCGCCCTTTGTTGAATTATAGAATTGTATTATCTCTGGTAGTTCGGTGGAATTTGGCTCATCACCTTTTTCATGCATTGTAGAAAGCATCAATACAATTCTTTTTTTCTTTTTTGGTGGACAGTACGACAACAAAGTAAGTTGGTTACTATAGCAAAACATGGAAGAGTTTACCTGTCTATCCTTGAGTTCCAAAAATGATGAAGGTATTTCTTTTTTATTTTTCCTAAAAGTGCCCACAACGGTTATGTTTTTTTTCAAAAGATATTGGGCAGTCTCCACTGACGTAAACCAATTATCCATAGTCAGATTTCTGTTGGTACCATGAAAAGAACTAGTAAGTTTGTCACAATAGTACTGGGCAACCGGAACATCGCGTGGTGTGGAATCTTTGCCTATGTAAACTTCAGCGTCGAGTACAAAGGCCGTTTTAGCATCGCAACACATCACTATCTTGATTCCATACTTGTCGGGTTTTGATGGAATGTACATTTTAAATGGACAACGACCTCGAAAACCAACTAATTGTTCATCAATCGTGGTATATTCCGATGGAACATATAATTGTTTCATCTTATTTATGGATCTCTCGAACACTTCTCGAAATGCTGCAAGTTTGTCCGTCGTTTTCCTCTGAGCTCTGGTGTCTTTGTCGTCAAATCGAAGACAGTTGATTAGAAACCTAAAACGTGCTTCGGGCATAGTTGCCCGAAATATTGGTATTCCACTGTCTTTATCAAATAACTGTTTGGTAAACACTCCATTCATTTTCATTACACCGGCATAATAAAACAAACCAATGAGTGCCTGTATTTCGGTAGAATCCGTGTCTTTGGTGAAAGAAGGTGTATTAGTTGTTTCTGTATCATTGTCATCGTCATCGTCCACCTTTTTGGCATATGTTAATCTTTGGACTTTTATTTCTTTGTTTGTATATGCCGTAATATCTCCAAGGTTTTCTCTGGTAAAACATAGTTCCCAGGATTCTATTCCTGACTTTATTTGCTTGGATTCATTTTTATTTCCAGACAAATTTAGAACCAGATTTCTTTTTGGTGTACGATGTACTGTACCTTTAACCCCTGACCATTTGAACCCATTTTTACCTCTTAGTTTAGTGGGAACCTTCAACATTTTAACTTTGGCTTGCTCGGCACGGTATATTTGTGCCAGTGTTACACAATCTTCAGAATCAGAGGATGGAAAGGAATTCTGGGAGCAAACTGGAGTAGAAGAAATTGAGTGGTCTTCGTTCTCAGTCAACGATGTAAGCCGATGTTGATCTGGGCTAGTAGAATAGTAACGGATGTCTTCAATATCGCATTCCTCGTTCCCTTTTAAGTCATCTCTAAAATCTGGTATGATGGCATCGTCCTCATCACTCTCGCCATGAAAATCATCGGAATCAGAATCATACAGAATTTTGTGTATTTCCGAGATATCATCCGGTTTCGATAAGTCGAAAAGCTTTTCTTGGAAAGTCATTTTTACTGAGAACTATAAACAAATAAATTAATAAGTGCACGAGTATAACAAAACTGAGTACTTGTTACATTTACTAAAAAATAGTTTAATAAGACTTACATACTCACGTTAAAAGAAAACACTGAAATAACGTTTTTTACTATATTCGTATTCTGCTACACTGGGGTACACGTGTATCCCAATATCAAATTTCAGCACAATGAGAAACACTCCGAGCGCCGTCAGTATCACATACGAACTGATGCAACAAGCCATAAAACTACTCAGCAGCTCAAGCTTGCAGCTCCATCTGCTACCGATTGGCGGTAATTTAAAAAAAAACTGGGGTACACGTGTACCCCAAGTAGCATTCCAGGGTTAAGTTATTCAATTCGGCAGTTTTTTGAAAAAAACCCGAAATTTGAAATTGTGCACAATTAATCGAAATATGACTTCTCCGTTCGTTTGCGGCCAAATAAACGAGGTCATTTGTGCCTGAACAATCATATACACGGATGCTTGAATTATTCGATTCAGCTGTTATTTGAGAAAACCCGAAATTGAAAATTGAGCAAGGGTGAACTAAATATGACTAGTCCGATCGTCCCCGACGAAATAAACGAGATCATTTGTGGCTGAACAATCATATACACGGATGTTTGAGTTATTTGATTCGGCGGTTATTGCAAGCATAGACGAATTATGAGTTCTCCTATTGTTCGCAACAAAATAATTGAGGTCCGTTGTTCCTGAGCAATCATATACACGGATGTTTGAAGTATTCGATTCAGCTGTTATTTGAGAATACCCGAAGTTGAAAACTGAGCAAGAGTGAACGAAATATGACTAGTCCGATCGTTCCCGACGAAATACACGAGGTCATTTATGCCTGAACAATCATATACGCGGATGCTTGAGTTATTCAATTCGGCAGTTTTTTGAAAAACTCGAAATTTGAAATTGTGCACAATTAATCGAAATACGACTTCTCCGATCATTTGCGGCCAAATAAACGAGGTCATTTGTGCCTGAGGAATCATATGCACGGATGTTTGAGTTATTTGATTCGGCGGTTATTTGAGAAAACCCGGAATTGGAAATATTGCAAGCATAGACGAATTATGAGTTCTCCTATTGTTCGCAACAAAATAATTGAGGTTCGCTGTGCCTGAGCAATCATATACACGGATGTTTGAAGTATTCGATTCAGCTGTTATTTGAGAATACCCGAAGTTGAAAACTGAGCAAGAGTGAACGAAATATGACTAGTCCGATCGTTCCCGACGAAATACACGAGGTCATTTGTGCCTGAACAATCATATACGCGGATGCTTGAGTTATTCAATTCGGCAGTTTTTTGAAAAAAACTCGAAATTTGAAATTGTGCACAATTAATCGAAATACGACTTCTCCGATCGTTTGCGGTTAAAAATAAACGAGGTCATTTGTGCCTGAGGAATCATATGCACGGATGTTTGAGTTATTTGATTCGGCGGTTATTTGAGAAAACCCGGAATTGGAAATATTGCAAGCATAGACGAATTATGAGTTCTCCTATTGTTCGCAACAAAATAATTGAGGTTCTTTGTACCTGAGGAATCATATGCACGGATGTTTAAATTATTCAGTTCGGCAGTTTTTTGAAGAAAAAACCCGAAATTTTAAATTGTGCACAACTAAACGAAATATGACTAGTCCGATCGTCCCCGACGAAATAAACGAGATCATTTGTGGCTGAACAATCATATACACGGATGTTTGAGTTATTTGATTCGGCGGTTATTTGAGAAAACCCGGAATTCAAAATATTGCAAGCATAGACGAATTATGAGTTCTCCTATTGTTCGCAACAAAATAATTGAGGTTCGTTGTGCCTGAGCAGTCATATACACGGATGCTTGAATTATTCGATTCAGCTGTTATTTGAGAAAACCCGAAATTGAAAATTGAGCAAGAGTGAAATAAATATGACTAGTCCGATGGTTCCCGACGAAATAAACGAGGTCATTTGTGCCTGAACAATCATGTGCACGGATGTTTGAGTTATTCGATATGGCAGTTTTTTGGAAAAAGAGCCGAAATTTTAAATTGTGCACAACTAAACGTAATATGACTTGCCCGATCGTTCGCTACAAAATAAACGAGGTCATTTGTGCCTGAACAATCATATGCACGGATGATTGAGTTATTCGATTCGGCAGTTTTTTGAAAAAAAAAAACCCGAAATTTGAAATTGTGCACAACTAAACGAAATATGACTAGTCCGATCGTCCCCGATGAAATAAACGAGATGATTTGTGGCTGAACAATTATATGCACGGACGTTTCAGTTATTCGATATGGCAGTTTTTTGGAAAAAGAGCCGAAATTTGAAATTGTGCACAACTAAACGAAATATGACGCCCGATCGTTCGCGACAAAATAAACGAGGTCATTTGTGCCTGAGCAATCATATACACGGATGCTTGAATTATTCGATTCCGCTGTTATTTAAGAAAACCCGAAATTGAAAATTGAGCAAGAGTGAACGAAATATGACTAGTCCGATGGTTCCCAACGAAATAAACGAGGTCATTTGTGCCTGAACAATCATATACACGGATGTTTGAGTTATTTGATTCGGCGGTTATTTGAGAAAACCCGGAATTCAAAATATTGCAAGCATAGACGAATTATGAGTTCTCCTATTGTTCGCAACAAAATAATTGAGGTTCGTTGTGCCTGAGCAGTCATATACACGGATGCTTGAATTATTCGATTCAGCTGTTATTTGAGAAAACCCGAAATTGAAAATTGAGCAAGAGTGAAATAAATATGACTAGTCCGATGGTTCCCGACGAAATAAACGAGGTCATTTGTGCCTGAACAATCATGTGCACGGATGTTTGAGTTATTCGATATGGCAGTTTTTTGGAAAAAGAGCCGAAATTTGAAATTGTGCACAACTAAACGTAATATGACTTGCCCGATCGTCCCCGACGAAATAAACGAGGTCATTTGTGCCTGAACAATCATATGCAGGGATGTTTGAGTTATTCGATATGGCAGTTTTTTGGAAAAAGAGCCGAAATTTGAAATTGTGCACAACTAAACGAAATATGACTTGCCCGATCGTTCGCGACAAAATAAACGAGGTCATTTGTGCCTGAGCAATCATATACACGGATGCTTGAATTATTCGATTCCGCTGTTATTTGAGAAAACCCGAAATTGAAAATTGAGCAAGAGTGAACGAAATATGACTAGTCCGATCGTTTCCGACGAAATACACGAGGTCATTTGTGCCTGAACAATCATATGCACGGATGTTTGAAGTATTTGATTCGGCGGTTATTTGAGAAAACCCGGAATTGAAAATTGTGCAATCATAGATGAATTATGAGTTCTCCCATTGTTCACAACAAAATAATTCAGGTCATTTGTGCCTCAGGAATCCTATGCACGGATGTTTAAGTTATTCAATTCGGCAGTTTTTTGAAAAAAACCCGAAATTTGAAATTGTGCACAATTAATCGAAATATGACTTGCCCGATCGTTCGCTACAAAATAAACGAGGTCATTTGTGCCTGAGCAATCATATACACGGATGTTTAAGTTATTCAATTCGGCAGTTTTTTGAAAAAAACCCGAAATTTGAAATTGTGCACAATTAATCGAAATATGACTTCTCCGTTCGTTTGCGGCCAAATAAACGAGGTCATTTGTGCCTGAACAATCATATACACGGATGCTTGAATTATTCGATTCAGCTGTTATTTGAGAAAACCCGAAATTGAAAATTGAGCAAGAGTGAACGAAATATGACTAGTCCGATCGTTTCCGACGAAATAAACGAGGTCATTTGTGCCTGAACAATCATGTGCACGGATGTTTGAGTTATTCGATATGGCAGTTTTTTGGAAAAAGAGCCGAAATTTTAAATTGTGCACAACTAAACGTAATATGACTTGCCCGATCGTTCGCTACAAAATAAACGAGGTCATTTGTGCCTGAACAATCATATGCACGGATGATTGAGTTATTCGATTCGGCAGTTTTTTGAAAAAAAAAAAACCCGAAATTTGAAATTGTGCACAACTAAACGAAATATGACTAGTCCGATCGTCCCCGATGAAATAAACGAGATGATTTGTGGCTGAACAATTATATGCACGGACGTTTCAGTTATTCGATATGGCAGTTTTTTGGAAAAAGAGCCGAAATTTGAAATTGTGCACAACTAAACGTAATATGACTTGCCCGATCGTTCGCTACAAAATAAACGAGGTCATTTGTGCCTGAGGAATCATATGCACGGATGTTTAAGTTATTCAGTTCGGCAGTTTTTTGAAGAAAAAACCCGAAATTTGAAATTGTGCACAACTAAACGAAATATGACTAGTCCGATCGTTCCCGACGAAATACACGAGGTCATTTGTGCCTGAACAATTATATGCACGGACGTTTCAGTTATTCGATATGGCAGTTTTTTGGAAAAAGAGCCGAAATTTGAAATTGTGCACAACTAAACGAAATATGACGCCCGATCGTTCGCGACAAAATAAACGAGGTCATTTGTGCCTGAGCAATCATATACACGGATGCTTGAATTATTCGATTCCGCTGTTATTTAAGAAAACCCGAAATTGAAAATTGAGCAAGAGTGAACGAAATATGACTAGTCCGATGGTTCCCAACGAAATAAACGAGGTCATTTGTGCCTGAACAATCATATGCACGGATGATTGATTTATTCGATTCGGCAGTTTTTTGAAAAAAAAACCCGAAATTTGAAATTGTGCACAACTAAACGAAATATGACTAGTCCGATCGTCCCCGATGAAATAAACGAGATCATTTGTGGCTGAACAATTATATGCACGGACGTTTCAGTTATTCGATATGGCAGTTTTTTGGAAAAAGAGCCGAAATTTGAAATTGTGCACAACTAAACGTAATATGACTTGCCCGATCGTTCGCTACAAAATAAACGAGGTCATTTGTGCCTGAGGAATCATATGCACGGATGTTTAAGTTATTCAGTTCGGCAGTTTTTTGAAGAAAAAACCCGAAATTTGAAATTGTGCACAACTAAACGAAATATGACTAGTCCGATCGTTCCCGACGAAATACGCGAGGTCATTTGTGCCTGAACAATCATATGCACGGATATTTAAGTTATTCAGTTCGTCAGTTTTTTGAAGAAAAAACCCGAAATTTGAAATTGTGCACAACTAAACGAAATATGACTAGTCCGATCGTTCCCGACGAAATACACGAGGTCATTTGTGCCTGAACAATTATATGCACGGACGTTTCAGTTATTCGATATGGCAGCTTTTGGAAAAAGAGCCGGAATTTGAAATTGTGCACAACTAAACGAAATATGACTTTTCCGATCGTTTGCGGCCAAATAAACGAGGTCGTTTGTGCCTGAACAATCATATGCACGGATGTTTGAAGTATTCGATTCAGCTGTTATTTGAGAATACCCGAAGTTGAAAATTGAGCAAGAGTGAACGAAATATGACTAGTCCGATCGTTCCCGACGAAATACACGAGGTCATTTGTGCCTGAACAATCATATACGCGGATGCTTGAGTTATTTGATTCGGCGGTTATTTGAGAAAACCCGGAATTGAAAATTGTGCAAGCATAGACGAATTATGAATTCTCCTATTGCTCGCAACAAAATAATTGAGGTTCTTTGTGCCTGAGGAATCATATGCACGGATGTTTAAGTTATTTAGTTCGGCAGTTTTTTGAAGAAAAAACCCGAAATTTTAAATTGTTCACAATTAATCGAAATATGACTTGCCCGATCGTTCGCGACAAAATAGACGAGGTCATTTGTGCCTGAACAATCATATGCACGGATGTTTAAGATATTCAATTCGGCAGTTTTTTGAAAAAAACCCGAAATTTGAAATTGTGCACAATTAATCAAAATATGACTTCTCCGATCGTTTGCGGCCAAATAAACGAGGTCATTTGTGCCTGAGCAATCATATACACGGATGTTTGAGGTATTCGATTCAGCTGTTATTTGAGAATATCCGAAGTTGAAAATTGAGCAAGAGTGAACGAAATATGACTAGTCCGATCGTTCCCGACGAAATACACGAGGTCATTTTTGCCTGAACAATCATATACGCGGATGCTTGAGTTATTTGATTCGGCGGTTATTTGAGAAAACCCGGAATTGAAAATTGTGCAAGCATAGACGAATTATGAAATCTCCTATTGCTCGCAACAAAATAATTGAGGTTCTTTGTGCCTGAGGAATCATATGCACGGATGTTTAAGTTATTCAGTTCGGCAGTTTTTTGAAGAAAAAACCCGAAATTTTAAATTGTTCACAATTAATCGAAATATGACTTGCCCGATCGTTCGCGACAAAATAGACGAGGTCATTTGTGCCTGAACAATCATATGCACGGATGTTTAAGATATTCAATTCGGCAGTTTTTTGAAAAAAACTCGAAATTTGAAATTGTGCACAATTAATCGAAATATGACTTCTGCGATCGTTTGCGGCCAAATAAACGAGGTCATTTGTGCCTGAGGAATCATATGCACGGATGTTTAAGTTATTCGATTCGGCAGTTTTTTGGAAAAAAAACGAAATTTGAAATTGTTCACAACTAAACGCAATATGACTTGCCTGATCGTTCGCGACAGAATAAACAATTTCATTTGTGCCTGAGGAATCATATGCACGGATGTTTAAGTTATTCGATTCGGCAGTTTTTTGGAAAAAAACCGAAATTTGAAATTGTTCACAACTAAACGAAATATGACTTGCCTGATCGTTCGCGACAGAATAAACAATTTCATTTGTGCCTGAGGAATCATATGCACGGATGTTTGAGTTGTTCGATTCGCCAGTTCTTTGAAAAAAAACCCGAAATTTGAAATTGTGCACAACTAAACGAAATATGACTAGTCCGATCGTCCCCGACGAAATAAACGAGATCATTTGTGGCTGAACAATCATATACACGGATGTTTGAGTTATTTGATTCGGCGGTTATTTGAGAAAACCCGGAATTGAAAATATTGCAAGCACAGACGAATTATGAGTTCTCCTATTGTTCGCAACAAAATAATTGAGGTTCGTTGTGCCTGAGCAATTATATACACGGATGTTTGAAGTATTCGATTCAGCTGTTATTTGAGAATACCCGAAGTTGAAAATTGAGCAAGAGTGAACGAAATATGACTAGTCCGATCGTTCCCGACGAAATAAACGAGGTCATTTGTGCCTGAACAGTCATATACGCGGATGCTTGAGTTATTCAATTCGGCAGTTTTTTGAAAAAAACTCGAAATTTGAAATTGTGCACAATTAATCGAAATACGACTTCTCCGATCGTTTGCGGCCAAATAAACGAGGTCATTTGTGCCTGAGGAATCATATGCACGGATGTTTGAGTTATTTGATTCGGCGGTTATTTGAGAAAACCCGGAATTGAAAATATTGCAAGCATAGACGAATTATGAGTTCTCCTATTGTTCGCAACAAAATAATTGAGGTTCTTTGTACCTGAGGATCATATGCACGGATGTTTAAATTATTCAGTTCGACAGTTTTTTGAAGAAAAAACCCGAAATTTTAAATTGTGCACAACTAAACGAAATATGACTAGTCCGATCGTCCCCGACGAAATAAACGACATCATTTGTGGCTGAACAATCATATACACGGATGTTTGAGTTATTTGATTCGGCGGTTATTTGAGAAAACCCGGAATTGAAAATATTGCAAGCATAGACGAATTATGAGTTCTCCTATTGTTCGCAACAAAATAATTGAGGTTCTTTGTGCCTGAGGAATCATATGCACGGATGTTTAAGTTATTCAGTTCGACAGTTTTTTGAAGAAAAAACCCGAAATTTGAAATTGTGCACAACTAAACGAAATATGACTAGTCCGATCGTCCCCGATGAAATAAACGAGATCATTTGTGGCTGAACAATTATATGCACGGACGTTTCAGTTATTCGATATGGCAGTTTTTTGGAAAAAGAGCCGAAATTTGAAATTGTGCACAACTAAACGTAATATGACTTGCCCGATCGTTCGCTACAAAATAAACGAGGTCATTTGTGCCTGAGGAATCATATGCACGGATGTTTAAGTTATTCAGTTCGGCAGTTTTTTGAAGAAAAAACCCGAAATTTTAAATTGTTCACAATTAATCGAAATATGACTTGCCCGATCGTTCGCGACAAAATAGACGAGGTCATTTGTGCCTGAACAATCATATGCACGGATGTTTAAGATATTCAATTCGGCAGTTTTTTGAAAAAAACCCGAAATTTGAAATTGTGCACAATTAATCAAAATATGACTTCTCCGATCGTTTGCGGCCAAATAAACGAGGTCATTTGTGCCTGAGCAATCATATACACGGATGTTTGAGGTATTCGATTCAGCTGTTATTTGAGAATATCCGAAGTTGAAAATTGAGCAAGAGTGAACGAAATATGACTAGTCCAATCGTTCCCGACGAAATACACGAGGTCATTTGTGCCTGAACAATCATATACGCGGATGCTTGAGTTATTTGATTCGGCGGTTATTTGAGAAAACCCGGAATTGAAAATTGTGCAAGCATAGACGAATTATGAAATCTCCTATTGCTCGCAACAAAATAATTGAGGTTCTTTGTGCCTGAGGAATCATATGCACGGATGTTTAAATTATTCAGTTCGGCAGTTTTTTGAAGAAAAAACCCGAAATTTTAAATTGTTCACAATTAATCGAAATATGACTTGCCCGATCGTTCGCGACAAAATAGACGAGGTCATTTGTGCCTGAACAATCATATGCACGGATGTTTAAGATATTCAATTCGGCAGTTTTTTGAAAAAAACCCGAAATTTGAAATTGTGCACAATTAATCAAAATATGACTTCTCCGATCGTTTGCGGCCAAATAAACGAGGTCATTTGTGCCTGAGCAATCATATACACGGATGTTTGAGGTATTCGATTCAGCTGTTATTTGAGAATATCCGAAGTTGAAAATTGAGCAAGAGTGAACGAAATATGACTAGTCCAATCGTTCCCGACGAAATACACGAGGTCATTTGTGCCTGAACAATCATATACGCGGATGCTTGAGTTATTTGATTCGGCGGTTATTTGAGAAAACCCGGAATTGAAAATTGTGCAAGCATAGACGAATTATGAAATCTCCTATTGCTCGCAACAAAATAATTGAGGTTCTTTGTGCCTGAGGAATCATATGCACGGATGTTTAAGTTATTCAGTTCGGCAGTTTTTTGAAGAAAAAACCCGAAATTTTAAATTGTTCACAATTAATCGAAATATGACTTGCCCGATCGTTCGCGACAAAATAGACGAGGTCATTTGTGCCTGAACAATCATATGCACGGATGTTTAAGATATTCAATTCGGCAGTTTTTTGAAAAAAACTCGAAATTTGAAATTGTGCACAATTAATCGAAATATGACTTCTGCGATCGTTTGCGGCCAAATAAACGAGGTCATTTGTGCCTGAGGAATCATATGCACGGATGTTTAAGTTATTCGATTCGGCAGTTTTTTGGAAAAAAAACGAAATTTGAAATTGTTCACAACTAAACGCAATATGACTTGCCTGATCGTTCGCGACAGAATAAACAATTTCATTTGTGCCTGAATAATCATATGCACGGATGTTTGAGTTATTCGATTCAGCTGTTATTTGAGAAAACCCGAAATTGAAAATTGAGCAAGAGTGAACGAAATATGACTAGTCCGATGGTTCCCGACGAAATAAACGAGGTCATTTGTGCCTGAACAATCATGTGCACGGATGTTTGAGTTATTCGATTCGGCAGTTTTTTGAAAAAAAAAACCCGAAATTTGAAATCGTGCACAACTAAACGAAATATGACTAGTCCGATCGTCCCCGACGAAATAAACGAGATCATTTGTGGCTGAACAATCATATACACGGATGTTTGAGTTATTTGATTCGGCGGTTATTTGAGAAAACCCGGAATTGAAAATATTGCAAGCATAGACGAATTATGAGTTCTCCTATTGTTCAAAACAAAATAATTGAGGTTCGTTGTGCCTGAGGAATCATATGCACGGATGTTAAACCCTGGAATGCTACACTTATTTGCGAAAATTATTATGCTACACTGGGGTACAATGGTACCCCAAAGAAAAACGACATTTTTATATGAAAAAAAATGTATTCAGCGAATTCATAAAAGAAACTAAGAATACAGAATAATAGTAGTTTTTTTTGCAAAAAAAGAGGAAAGTGAAATAATATTATTCTGAACAAGTTGGACATATTTTATTTTGGTGTTGCAGACAAATGAATTTTTTGCATTTCTATCCCGGCTTCTTGGGCAAAATGCACCCTACCCGCGGTGGTAGTTGGCTTTGTTTGCTCTTCTGCTGCTGGGGTTATTTTTATTATACCGCATATTGTCTCGCGGAGTTCACGCCTCAAAGTTGGAGTTTGTAAGCAACGTTTCATATGTGGTTTCACTAAATCTATTGCCAGTTTTTTTAAGTATGTTCTTCTGTTTTTCAATTTTTCTTTGTTTTGTGCGTAAGAACCACGTAAAAGGATCATTGAGTTGTATCCCACAATATTAAGCAAATTACAAAACAAGCAAATTGGCCAGCGGCGCGTCTTTCTACCAGTAGAATAAGTGTGACACAATTGGTCTAAGGTGTCCACTCCGCCCTTTGTTGAATTATAGAATTGTATTATCTCTGGTAGTTCGGTGGAATTTGGCTCATCACCTTTTTCATGCATTGTAGAAAGCATCAATACAATTCTTTTTTTCTTTTTTGGTGGACAGTACGACAACAAAGTAAGTTGGTTACTATAGCAAAACATGGAAGAGTTTACCTGTCTATCCTTGAGTTCCAAAAATGATGAAGGTATTTCTTTTTTATTTTTCCTAAAAGTGCCCACAACGGTTATGTTTTTTTTCAAAAGATATTGGGCAGTCTCCACTGACGTAAACCAATTATCCATAGTCAGATTTCTGTTGGTACCATGAAAAGAACTAGTAAGTTTGTCACAATAGTACTGGGCAACCGGAACATCGCGTGGTGTGGAATCTTTGCCTATGTAAACTTCAGCGTCGAGTACAAAGGCCGTTTTAGCATCGCAACACATCACTATCTTGATTCCATACTTGTCGGGTTTTGATGGAATGTACATTTTAAATGGACAACGACCTCGAAAACCAACTAATTGTTCATCAATCGTGGTATATTCCGATGGAACATATAATTGTTTCATCTTATTTATGGATCTCTCGAACACTTCTCGAAATGCTGCAAGTTTGTCCGTCGTTTTCCTCTGAGCTCTGGTGTCTTTGTCGTCAAATCGAAGACAGTTGATTAGAAACCTAAAACGTGCTTCGGGCATAGTTGCCCGAAATATTGGTATTCCACTGTCTTTATCAAATAACTGTTTGGTAAACACTCCATTCATTTTCATTACACCGGCATAATAAAACAAACCAATGAGTGCCTGTATTTCGGTAGAATCCGTGTCTTTGGTGAAAGAAGGTGTATTAGTTGTTTCTGTATCATTGTCATCGTCATCGTCCACCTTTTTGGCATATGTTAATCTTTGGACTTTTATTTCTTTGTTTGTATATGCCGTAATATCTCCAAGGTTTTCTCTGGTAAAACATAGTTCCCAGGATTCTATTCCTGACTTTATTTGCTTGGATTCATTTTTATTTCCAGACAAATTTAGAACCAGATTTCTTTTTGGTGTACGATGTACTGTACCTTTAACCCCTGACCATTTGAACCCATTTTTACCTCTTAGTTTAGTGGGAACCTTCAACATTTTAACTTTGGCTTGCTCGGCACGGTATATTTGTGCCAGTGTTACACAATCTTCAGAATCAGAGGATGGAAAGGAATTCTGGGAGCAAACTGGAGTAGAAGAAATTGAGTGGTCTTCGTTCTCAGTCAACGATGTAAGCCGATGTTGATCTGGGCTAGTAGAATAGTAACGGATGTCTTCAATATCGCATTCCTCGTTCCCTTTTAAGTCATCTCTAAAATCTGGTATGATGGCATCGTCCTCATCACTCTCGCCATGAAAATCATCGGAATCAGAATCATACAGAATTTTGTGTATTTCCGAGATATCATCCGGTTTCGATAAGTCGAAAAGCTTTTCTTGGAAAGTCATTTTTACTGAGAACTATAAACAAATAAATTAATAAGTGCACGAGTATAACAAAACTGAGTACTTGTTACATTTACTAAAAAATAGTTTAATAAGACTTACATACTCACGTTAAAAGAAAACACTGAAATAACGTTTTTTACTATATTCGTATTCTGCTACACTGGGGTACACGTGTATCCCAATATCAAATTTCAGCACAATGAGAAACACTCCGAGCGCCGTCAGTATCACATACGAACTGATGCAACAAGCCATAAAACTACTCAGCAGCTCAAGCTTGCAGCTCCATCTGCTACCGATTGGCGGTAATTTAAAAAAAAACTGGGGTACACGTGTACCCCAAGTAGCATTCCAGGGTTAAGTTATTCAATTCGGCAGTTTTTTGAAAAAAACCCGAAATTTGAAATTGTGCACAATTAATCGAAATATGACTTCTCCGTTCGTTTGCGGCCAAATAAACGAGGTCATTTGTGCCTGAACAATCATATACACGGATGCTTGAATTATTCGATTCAGCTGTTATTTGAGAAAACCCGAAATTGAAAATTGAGCAAGGGTGAACTAAATATGACTAGTCCGATCGTCCCCGACGAAATAAACGAGATCATTTGTGGCTGAACAATCATATACACGGATGTTTGAGTTATTTGATTCGGCGGTTATTGCAAGCATAGACGAATTATGAGTTCTCCTATTGTTCGCAACAAAATAATTGAGGTCCGTTGTTCCTGAGCAATCATATACACGGATGTTTGAAGTATTCGATTCAGCTGTTATTTGAGAATACCCGAAGTTGAAAACTGAGCAAGAGTGAACGAAATATGACTAGTCCGATCGTTCCCGACGAAATACACGAGGTCATTTATGCCTGAACAATCATATACGCGGATGCTTGAGTTATTCAATTCGGCAGTTTTTTGAAAAACTCGAAATTTGAAATTGTGCACAATTAATCGAAATACGACTTCTCCGATCATTTGCGGCCAAATAAACGAGGTCATTTGTGCCTGAGGAATCATATGCACGGATGTTTGAGTTATTTGATTCGGCGGTTATTTGAGAAAACCCGGAATTGGAAATATTGCAAGCATAGACGAATTATGAGTTCTCCTATTGTTCGCAACAAAATAATTGAGGTTCGCTGTGCCTGAGCAATCATATACACGGATGTTTGAAGTATTCGATTCAGCTGTTATTTGAGAATACCCGAAGTTGAAAACTGAGCAAGAGTGAACGAAATATGACTAGTCCGATCGTTCCCGACGAAATACACGAGGTCATTTGTGCCTGAACAATCATATACGCGGATGCTTGAGTTATTCAATTCGGCAGTTTTTTGAAAAAAACTCGAAATTTGAAATTGTGCACAATTAATCGAAATACGACTTCTCCGATCGTTTGCGGTTAAAAATAAACGAGGTCATTTGTGCCTGAGGAATCATATGCACGGATGTTTGAGTTATTTGATTCGGCGGTTATTTGAGAAAACCCGGAATTGGAAATATTGCAAGCATAGACGAATTATGAGTTCTCCTATTGTTCGCAACAAAATAATTGAGGTTCTTTGTACCTGAGGAATCATATGCACGGATGTTTAAATTATTCAGTTCGGCAGTTTTTTGAAGAAAAAACCCGAAATTTTAAATTGTGCACAACTAAACGAAATATGACTAGTCCGATCGTCCCCGACGAAATAAACGAGATCATTTGTGGCTGAACAATCATATACACGGATGTTTGAGTTATTTGATTCGGCGGTTATTTGAGAAAACCCGGAATTCAAAATATTGCAAGCATAGACGAATTATGAGTTCTCCTATTGTTCGCAACAAAATAATTGAGGTTCGTTGTGCCTGAGCAGTCATATACACGGATGCTTGAATTATTCGATTCAGCTGTTATTTGAGAAAACCCGAAATTGAAAATTGAGCAAGAGTGAAATAAATATGACTAGTCCGATGGTTCCCGACGAAATAAACGAGGTCATTTGTGCCTGAACAATCATGTGCACGGATGTTTGAGTTATTCGATATGGCAGTTTTTTGGAAAAAGAGCCGAAATTTTAAATTGTGCACAACTAAACGTAATATGACTTGCCCGATCGTTCGCTACAAAATAAACGAGGTCATTTGTGCCTGAACAATCATATGCACGGATGATTGAGTTATTCGATTCGGCAGTTTTTTGAAAAAAAAAAACCCGAAATTTGAAATTGTGCACAACTAAACGAAATATGACTAGTCCGATCGTCCCCGATGAAATAAACGAGATGATTTGTGGCTGAACAATTATATGCACGGACGTTTCAGTTATTCGATATGGCAGTTTTTTGGAAAAAGAGCCGAAATTTGAAATTGTGCACAACTAAACGAAATATGACGCCCGATCGTTCGCGACAAAATAAACGAGGTCATTTGTGCCTGAGCAATCATATACACGGATGCTTGAATTATTCGATTCCGCTGTTATTTAAGAAAACCCGAAATTGAAAATTGAGCAAGAGTGAACGAAATATGACTAGTCCGATGGTTCCCAACGAAATAAACGAGGTCATTTGTGCCTGAACAATCATATACACGGATGTTTGAGTTATTTGATTCGGCGGTTATTTGAGAAAACCCGGAATTCAAAATATTGCAAGCATAGACGAATTATGAGTTCTCCTATTGTTCGCAACAAAATAATTGAGGTTCGTTGTGCCTGAGCAGTCATATACACGGATGCTTGAATTATTCGATTCAGCTGTTATTTGAGAAAACCCGAAATTGAAAATTGAGCAAGAGTGAAATAAATATGACTAGTCCGATGGTTCCCGACGAAATAAACGAGGTCATTTGTGCCTGAACAATCATGTGCACGGATGTTTGAGTTATTCGATATGGCAGTTTTTTGGAAAAAGAGCCGAAATTTGAAATTGTGCACAACTAAACGTAATATGACTTGCCCGATCGTCCCCGACGAAATAAACGAGGTCATTTGTGCCTGAACAATCATATGCAGGGATGTTTGAGTTATTCGATATGGCAGTTTTTTGGAAAAAGAGCCGAAATTTGAAATTGTGCACAACTAAACGAAATATGACTTGCCCGATCGTTCGCGACAAAATAAACGAGGTCATTTGTGCCTGAGCAATCATATACACGGATGCTTGAATTATTCGATTCCGCTGTTATTTGAGAAAACCCGAAATTGAAAATTGAGCAAGAGTGAACGAAATATGACTAGTCCGATCGTTTCCGACGAAATACACGAGGTCATTTGTGCCTGAACAATCATATGCACGGATGTTTGAAGTATTTGATTCGGCGGTTATTTGAGAAAACCCGGAATTGAAAATTGTGCAATCATAGATGAATTATGAGTTCTCCCATTGTTCACAACAAAATAATTCAGGTCATTTGTGCCTCAGGAATCCTATGCACGGATGTTTAAGTTATTCAATTCGGCAGTTTTTTGAAAAAAACCCGAAATTTGAAATTGTGCACAATTAATCGAAATATGACTTGCCCGATCGTTCGCTACAAAATAAACGAGGTCATTTGTGCCTGAGCAATCATATACACGGATGTTTAAGTTATTCAATTCGGCAGTTTTTTGAAAAAAACCCGAAATTTGAAATTGTGCACAATTAATCGAAATATGACTTCTCCGTTCGTTTGCGGCCAAATAAACGAGGTCATTTGTGCCTGAACAATCATATACACGGATGCTTGAATTATTCGATTCAGCTGTTATTTGAGAAAACCCGAAATTGAAAATTGAGCAAGAGTGAACGAAATATGACTAGTCCGATCGTTTCCGACGAAATAAACGAGGTCATTTGTGCCTGAACAATCATGTGCACGGATGTTTGAGTTATTCGATATGGCAGTTTTTTGGAAAAAGAGCCGAAATTTTAAATTGTGCACAACTAAACGTAATATGACTTGCCCGATCGTTCGCTACAAAATAAACGAGGTCATTTGTGCCTGAACAATCATATGCACGGATGATTGAGTTATTCGATTCGGCAGTTTTTTGAAAAAAAAAAAACCCGAAATTTGAAATTGTGCACAACTAAACGAAATATGACTAGTCCGATCGTCCCCGATGAAATAAACGAGATGATTTGTGGCTGAACAATTATATGCACGGACGTTTCAGTTATTCGATATGGCAGTTTTTTGGAAAAAGAGCCGAAATTTGAAATTGTGCACAACTAAACGTAATATGACTTGCCCGATCGTTCGCTACAAAATAAACGAGGTCATTTGTGCCTGAGGAATCATATGCACGGATGTTTAAGTTATTCAGTTCGGCAGTTTTTTGAAGAAAAAACCCGAAATTTGAAATTGTGCACAACTAAACGAAATATGACTAGTCCGATCGTTCCCGACGAAATACACGAGGTCATTTGTGCCTGAACAATTATATGCACGGACGTTTCAGTTATTCGATATGGCAGTTTTTTGGAAAAAGAGCCGAAATTTGAAATTGTGCACAACTAAACGAAATATGACGCCCGATCGTTCGCGACAAAATAAACGAGGTCATTTGTGCCTGAGCAATCATATACACGGATGCTTGAATTATTCGATTCCGCTGTTATTTAAGAAAACCCGAAATTGAAAATTGAGCAAGAGTGAACGAAATATGACTAGTCCGATGGTTCCCAACGAAATAAACGAGGTCATTTGTGCCTGAACAATCATGTGCACGGATGTTTGAGTTATTCGATATGGCAGTTTTTTGGAAAAAGAGCCGAAATTTTAAATTGTGCACAACTAAACGTAATATGACTTGCCCGATCGTCCCCGACGAAATAAACGAGGTCATTTGTGCCTGAACAATCATATGCAGGGATGTTTGAGTTATTCGATATGGCAGTTTTTTGGAAAAAGAGCCGAAATTTGAAATTGTGCACAACTAAACGAAATATGACTTGCCCGATCGTTCGCGACAAAATAAACGAGGTCATTTGTGCCTGAGCAATCATATACACGGATGCTTGAATTATTCGATTCCGCTGTTATTTGAGAAAACCCGAAATTGAAAATTGAGCAAGAGTGAACGAAATATGACTAGTCCGATCGTTTCCGACGAAATACACGAGGTCATTTGTGCCTGAACAATCATATGCACGGATGTTTGAAGTATTTGATTCGGCGGTTATTTGAGAAAACCCGGAATTGAAAATTGTGCAATCATAGATGGATTATGAGTTCTCCCATTGTTCACAACAAAATAATTCAGGTCATTTGTGCCTCAGGAATCATATGCACGGATGTTTAAGTTATTCAATTCGGCAGTTTTTTTGAAAAAAACCCGAAATTTGAAATTGTGCACAATTAATCGAAATATGACTTGCCCGATCGTTCGCTACAAAATAAACGAGGTCATTTGTGCCTGAGCAATCATATACACGGATGTTTAAGTTATTCAATTCGGCAGTTTTTTGAAAAAAACCCGAAATTTGAAATTGGGCACAATTAATCAAAATATGACTTCTCCGATCGTTTGCGGCCAAATAAACGAGGTCATTTGTGCCTGAGCAATCATATACACGGATGTTTGAAGTATTCGATTCAGCTGTTATTTGAGAATATCCGAAGTTGAAAATTGAGCAAGAGTGAACGAAATATGACTAGTCCGATCGTTCCCGACGAAATACACGAGGTCATTTGTGCCTGAACAATCATATGCACGGATGTTTGAAGTATTTGATTCGGCGGTTATTTGAGAAAACCCGGAATTGAAAATTGTGCAAGCATAGATGAATTATGAGTTCTCCCATTGTTCACAACAAAATAATTCAGGTCATTTGTGCCTCAGGAATCATATGCACGGATGTTTAAGTTATTCAATTCGGCAGTTTTTTGAAAAAAACCCGAAAGTTGAAATTGTGCACAATTAATCGAAATATGACTTGCCCGATCGTTCGCTACAAAATTAACGAGGTCATTTGTGCCTGAGCAATCATATACACGGATGTTTAAGTTATTCAATTCGGCAGTTTTTTGAAAAAAACCCGAAATTTGAAATTGTGCACAATTAATCAAAATATGACTTCTCCGATCGTTTGCGGCCAAATAAACGAGGTCATTTGTGCCTGAGCAATCATATCCACGGATGTTTGAAGTATTTGATTCGGCGGTTATTTGAGAAAACCCGGAATTGAAAATTGTGCAAGCATAGATGAATTATGAGTTCTCCCATTGTTCACAACAAAATAATTCAGGTCATTTGTGCCTCAGGAATCCTATGCACGGATGTTTAAGTTATTCAATTCGACAGTTTTTTGAAAAAAACCCGAAATTTGAAATTGTGCACAATTAATCGAAATATGACTTGCCCGATCGTTCGCTACAAAATAAACGAGGTCATTTGTGCCTGAGCAATCATATACACGGATGTTTAAGTTATTCAATTCGGCAGTTTTTTGAAAAAAACCCGAAATTTGAAATTGTGCACAATTAATCAAAATATGACTTCTCCGATCGTTTGCGGCCAAATAAACGAGGTCATTTGTGCCTGAGCAATCATATACACGGATGTTTGAAGTATTCGATTCAGCTGTTATTTGAGAATATCCGAAGTTGAAAATTGAGCAAGAGTGAACGAAATATGACTAGTCCGATCGTTCCCGACGAAATACACGAGGTCATTTGTGCCTGAACAATCATATGCACGGATGTTTGAAGTATTTGATTCGGCGGTTATTTGAGAAAACCCGGAATTGAAAATTGTGCAAGCATAGATGAATTATGAGTTCTCCCATTGTTCACAACAAAATAATTCAGGTCATTTGTGCCTCAGGAATCATATGCACGGATGTTTAAGTTATTCAATTCGGCAGTTTTTTGAAAAAAACCCGAAAGTTGAAATTGTGCACAATTAATCGAAATATGACTTGCCCGATCGTTCGCTACAAAATTAACGAGGTCATTTGTGCCTGAGCAATCATATACACGGATGTTTAAGTTATTCAATTCGGCAGTTTTTTGAAAAAAACCCGAAATTTGAAATTGTGCACAATTAATCAAAATATGACTTCTCCGATCGTTTGCGGCCAAATAAACGAGGTCATTTGTGCCTGAGCAATCATATACACGGATGTTTAAGTTATTCAATTCGGCGGTTTTTTGAAAAAAACTCGAAATTTGAAATTGTGCACAATTAATCAAAATATGACTTCTCCGATCGTTTGCGGCCAAATAAACGAGGTCATTTGTGCCTGAGCAATCATATACACGGATGTTTGAAGTATTCGATTCAGCTGTTATTTGAGAATATCCGAAGTTGAAAATTGAGCAAGAGTGAACGAAATATGACTAGTCCGATCGTTCCCGACGAAATACACGAGGTCATTTGTGCCTGAACAATCATATACGCGGATGCTTGAGTTATTTGATTCGGCGGTTATTTGAGAAAACCCGGAATTGAAAATTGTGCAAGCATAGACGAATTATGAATTCTCCTATTGCTCGCAACAAAATAATTCAGGTTCTTTGTGCCTGAGGAATCATATGCACGGATGTTTAAGTTATTCAGTTCGGCAGTTTTTTTGATGAAAAAACCCGAAATTTGAAATTGTGCACAACTAAACGAAATATGACTAGTCCGATCGTTCACGACGAAATACACGAGGTCATTTGTGCCTGAACAATTATATGCACGGACGTTTCAGTTATTCGATATGGCAGTTTTTTGGAAAAAGAGCCGAAATTTGAAATTGTGCACAACTAAACGAAATATGACTTGCCGATCGTTCGCGACAAAATAAACGAGGTCATTTGTGCCTGAGCAATCATATACACGGATGCTTGAATTATTCGATTCAGCTGTTATTTGAGAAAACCCGAAATTGAAAATTGAGCAAGAGTGAAATAAATATGACTAGTCCGATGGTTCCCGACGAAATAAACGAGGTCATTTGTGCCTGAACAATCATGTGCACGGATGTTTGAGTTATTCGATATGGCAGTTTTTTGGAAAAAGAGCCGAAATTTTAAATTGTGCACAACTAAACGTAATATGACTTGCCCGATCGTTCGCTACAAAATAAACGAGGTCATTTGTGCCTGAACAATCATATGCACGGATGATTGAGTTATTCGATTCGGCAGTTTTTTGAAAAAAAAAACCCGAAATTTGAAATTGTGCACAACTAAACGAAATATGACTAGTCCGATCGTCCCCGATGAAATAAACGAGATGATTTGTGGCTGAACAATTATATGCACGGACGTTTCAGTTATTCGATATGGCAGTTTTTTGGAAAAAGAGCCGAAATTTGAAATTGTGCACAACTAAACGTAATATGACTTGCCCGATCGTTCGCTACAAAATAAACGAGGTCATTTGTGGCTGAACAATCATATACACGGATGCTTGAATTATTCGATTCAGCTGTTATTTGAGAAAACCCGAAATTGAAAATTGAGCAAGAGTGAAATAAATATGACTAGTCCGATGGTTCCCAACGAAATAAACGAGGTCATTTGTGCCTGAGCAATCATATACACGGATGTTTGAAGTATTCGATTCAGCTGTTATTTGAGAATATCCGAAGTTGAAAATTGAGCAAGAGTGAACGAAATATGACTAGTCCGATCGTTCCCGACGAAATACACGAGGTCATTTGTGCCTGAACAATCATATGCACGGATGTTTGAAGTATTTGATTCGGCGGTTATTTGAGAAAACCCGGAATTGAAAATTGTGCAAGCATAGATGAATTATGAGTTCTCCCATTGTTCACAACAAAATAATTCAGGTCATTTGTGCCTCAGGAATCATATGCACGGATGTTTAAGTTATTCAATTCGGCAGTTTTTTGAAAAAAACCCGAAAGTTGAAATTGTGCACAATTAATCGAAATATGACTTGCCCGATCGTTCGCTACAAAATTAACGAGGTCATTTGTGCCTGAGCAATCATATACACGGATGTTTAAGTTATTCAATTCGGCAGTTTTTTGAAAAAAACCCGAAATTTGAAATTGTGCACAATTAATCAAAATATGACTTCTCCGATCGTTTGCGGCCAAATAAACGAGGTCATTTGTGCCTGAGCAATCATATCCACGGATGTTTGAAGTATTTGATTCGGCGGTTATTTGAGAAAACCCGGAATTGAAAATTGTGCAAGCATAGATGAATTATGAGTTCTCCCATTGTTCACAACAAAATAATTCAGGTCATTTGTGCCTCAGGAATCCTATGCACGGATGTTTAAGTTATTCAATTCGGCAGTTTTTTGAAAAAAACCCGAAATTTGAAATTGTGCACAATTAATCGAAATATGACTTGCCCGATCGTTCGCTACAAAATAAACGAGGTCATTTGTGCCTGAGCAATCATATACACGGATGTTTAAGTTATTCAATTCGGCAGTTTTTTGAAAAAAACCCGAAATTTGAAATTGTGCACAATTAATCAAAATATGACTTCTCCGATCGTTTGCGGCCAAATAAACGAGGTCATTTGTGCCTGAGCAATCATATACACGGATGTTTGAAGTATTCGATTCAGCTGTTATTTGAGAATATCCGAAGTTGAAAATTGAGCAAGAGTGAACGAAATATGACTAGTCCGATCGTTCCCGACGAAATACACGAGGTCATTTGTGCCTGAACAATCATATGCACGGATGTTTGAAGTATTTGATTCGGCGGTTATTTGAGAAAACCCGGAATTGAAAATTGTGCAAGCATAGATGAATTATGAGTTCTCCCATTGTTCACAACAAAATAATTCAGGTCATTTGTGCCTCAGGAATCATATGCACGGATGTTTAAGTTATTCAATTCGGCAGTTTTTTGAAAAAAACCCGAAAGTTGAAATTGTGCACAATTAATCGAAATATGACTTGCCCGATCGTTCGCTACAAAATTAACGAGGTCATTTGTGCCTGAGCAATCATATACACGGATGTTTAAGTTATTCAATTCGGCAGTTTTTTGAAAAAAACCCGAAATTTGAAATTGTGCACAATTAATCAAAATATGACTTCTCCGATCGTTTGCGGCCAAATAAACGAGGTCATTTGTGCCTGAGCAATCATATACACGGATGTTTAAGTTATTCAATTCGGCGGTTTTTTGAAAAAAACTCGAAATTTGAAATTGTGCACAATTAATCAAAATATGACTTCTCCGATCGTTTGCGGCCAAATAAACGAGGTCATTTGTGCCTGAGCAATCATATACACGGATGTTTGAAGTATTCGATTCAGCTGTTATTTGAGAATATCCGAAGTTGAAAATTGAGCAAGAGTGAACGAAATATGACTAGTCCGATCGTTCCCGACGAAATACACGAGGTCATTTGTGCCTGAACAATCATATACGCGGATGCTTGAGTTATTTGATTCGGCGGTTATTTGAGAAAACCCGGAATTGAAAATTGTGCAAGCATAGACGAATTATGAATTCTCCTATTGCTCGCAACAAAATAATTCAGGTTCTTTGTGCCTGAGGAATCATATGCACGGATGTTTAAGTTATTCAGTTCGGCAGTTTTTTTGATGAAAAAACCCGAAATTTGAAATTGTGCACAACTAAACGAAATATGACTAGTCCGATCGTTCACGACGAAATACACGAGGTCATTTGTGCCTGAACAATTATATGCACGGACGTTTCAGTTATTCGATATGGCAGTTTTTTGGAAAAAGAGCCGAAATTTGAAATTGTGCACAACTAAACGAAATATGACTTGCCCGATCGTTCGCGACAAAATAAACGAGGTCATTTGTGCCTGAGCAATCATATACACGGATGCTTGAATTATTCGATTCGGCTGTTATTTGAGAAAACCCGAAATTGAAAATTGAGCAAGAGTGAAATAAATATGACTAGTCCGATGGTTCCCGACGAAATAAACGAGGTCATTTGTGCCTGAACAATCATGTGCACGGATGTTTGAGTTATTCGATATGGCAGTTTTTTGGAAAAAGAGTCGAAATTTTAAATTGTGCACAACTAAACGTAATATGACTTGCCCGATCGTTCGCTACAAAATAAACGAGGTCATTTGTGCCTGAACAATCATATGCACGGATGATTGAGTTATTCGATTCGGCAGTTTTTTGAAAAAAAAAACCCGAAATTTGAAATTGTGCACAACTAAACGAAATATGACTAGTCCGATCGTCCCCGATGAAATAAACGAGATGATTTGTGGCTGAACAATTATATGCACGGACGTTTCAGTTATTCGATATGGCAGTTTTTTGGAAAAAGAGCCGAAATTTGAAATTGTGCACAACTAAACGTAATATGACTTGCCCGATCGTTCGCTACAAAATAAACGAGGTCATTTGTGGCTGAACAATCATATACACGGATGCTTGAATTATTCGATTCAGCTGTTATTTGAGAAAACCCGAAATTGAAAATTGAGCAAGAGTGAAATAAATATGACTAGTCCGATGGTTCCCAACGAAATAAACGAGGTCATTTGTGCCTGAACAATCATGTGCACGGATGTTTGAGTTATTCGATATGGCAGTTTTTTGGAAAAAGAGCCGAAATTTTAAATTGTGCACAACTAAACGTAATATGACTTGCCCGATCGTCCCCGACGAAATAAACGAGGTCATTTGTGCCTGAACAATCATATGCAGGGATGTTTGAGTTATTCGATATGGCAGTTTTTTGGAAAAAGAGCCGAAATTTGAAATTGTGCACAACTAAACGTAATATGACTTGCCCGATCGTTCGCTACAAAATAAACGAGGTCATTTGTGCCTGAACAATCATATGCACGGATGATTGAGTTATTCGATTCGTCAGTTTTTTTGAAAAAAAACCCGAAATTTGAAATTGTGCAGAACTAAACGAAATATGACTAGTCCGATCGTCCCCGACGAAATAAACGAGATCATTTGTGGCTGAACAATCATATACACGGATGTTTGACTTATTTGATTCGGCGGTTATTTGAGAAAACCCGGAATTGAAAATATTGCAAGCATAGACGAATTATGAGTTCTCCTATTGTTTGCAACAAAATAATTGAGGTTCGTTGTGCCTGAGGAATCAAATGCACGGATGTTTGAGTTATTCGATATGGCGGTTTTTTGGAAAAAGAGCCCAAATTTGAAATTGTGCACAACTAAACTAAATATGACTTGCCCAATCGCTCGCTACAAAATAAACGAGATCATTTGTGCCTGAACAATCATATGCACGGATGTTTAAGTTATTCAATTCGGCAGTTTTTTGAAAAAAAACCCGAAATTTTAAATTGTTCACAATTAATCGATATATGACTTGCCCGATCGTTCGCGACAAAATAGACGAGGTCATTTGTGCCTGAACAATCATATGCACGGATGTCTAAGTTATTCAATTCGGCAGTTTTTTGAAAAAAACCCGAAATTTGAAATTGTGCACAATTAATCGAAATATGACTTCTCCGATCGTTTGGGGCCAAATAAACGAGGTCATTTGTGCCTGAGCAATCATATACACGGATGTTTGAAGTATTCGATTTAGCTGTTATTTGAGAATACCCGAAGTTGAAAATTGAGCAAGAGTGAACGAAATATGACTAGTCCGATCGTTCCCGACGAAATACACGAGGTCATTTGTGCCTGAACAATCATATACGCGGATGCTTGAGTTATTTGATTCGGCGGTTATTTGAGAAAACCCGGAATTGAAAATTGTGCAAGCATAGACGAATTATGAATTCTCCTATTGCTCGCAACAAAATAATTGAGGTTCTTTGTGCCTGAGGAATCATATGCACGGATGTCTAAGTTATTCAATTCGGCAGTTTTTTGAAGAAAACCCGAAATTTGAAATTGTGGACAATTAATCGAAATATGACTTCTCCGATCGTTTGCGGCCAAATAAACGAGGTCATTTGTGCCTGAACAATCATATGCACGGATGTTTGAAGTATTTGATTCGGCGGTTATTTGAGAAAACCCGGAATTGAAAATTGTGCAAGCATAGATGAATTATGAGTTCTCCCATTGTTCACCACAAAATAATTCAGGTCATTTGTGCCTCAGGAATCATATGCACGGATGTTTAAGTTATTCAATTCGGCAGTTTTTTGAAAAAAACCCGAAATTTGAAATTGTGCACAATTAATCGAAATATGACTTGCCCGATCGTTCGCTACAAAATAAACGAGGTCATTTGTGCCTGAGCAATCATATACACGGATGTTTAAGTTATTCAATTCGGCAATTTTTTGAAAAAAACCCGAAATTTGAAATTGTGCACAATTAATCGAAATATGACTTCTGCGATCGTTTGCGGCCAAATAAACGAGGTCCTTTGTGCCTGAGGAATCATATGCACGGATGTTTAAGATATTCGATTCGGCAGTTTTTTGGAAAAAAAACGAAATTTGAAATTGTTCACAACTAAACGCAATATGACTTACCTGATCGTTCGCGACAGAATAAACAATTTCATTTGTGCCTGAGGAATCATATGCACGGATGTTTGAGTTATTCGATTCGCCAGTTCCTTGAAAAAAAACCCAAATGAGTTGTTCCGTGCAGGGACGGGTTAAGAATATCCCTGCAGCGATACCTCTCGCTTGTCGTAAAAGGCGACTAAAACAAAGGTAAACAAAAATCACATCTAGGCAATTTAGAAAACACCAAGGTGAGCCTAGGGACACATATACCACCATTAAACTGCCCCACAAGTGTACATGCAAATCAGTGGGTTGACACGACTGGAGATCACCGGTGTTGTAAGAGTAAGATCAAACAAAAAAATCTGAAGCATGCCCGTGTCACAAAAAAAAAAGGCAGGCCGAAAAACAAATGCAAAAACACCAGCATTTGATTGGCCTCAGCGATGAAGTAATCCCAAACCGGGAAGCCTGCCGCTACTTTATGAGGTCAAACTGCGGACCCCACAAGCGGACCAGTAGGAATGCAGTTAAGTGGGAAGGTTATGGTCCTACACTTCTGACCATAACAACGCCGGAAAAAGGAAAAGAAGAAGATAGACGAATTATGAGTTCTCCTATTGTTCGCAACAAAATAATTGAGGTTCGTTGTGCCTGAGGAATCATATGCACTGATGTTTAAGTTATTCAATTCGGCAGTTTTTTGAAAAAAACCCGAAATTTGAAATTGTGCACAATTAATCGAAATATGACTTCTCCATTCGTTTGCGGCCAAATAAACGAGGTCATTTGTGCCTGAGGAATCATATGCACTGATGTTTAAGTTATTCGATTCGGCAGTTTTTTGGAAAAAAAAACGAAATTTGAAATTGTTCACAACTAAACGCAATATGACTTGCCTGATCGTTCGCGACAGAATAAACAATTTCATTTGTGCCTGAGGAATCATATGCACGGATGTTTGAGTTATTCGATTCGCCAGTTCTTTGAAAAAAAACCCGAAATTTGAAATCGTGCACAACTAAACGAAATATGACTAGTCCGATCGTCCCCGACGAAATAAACGAGATCATTTGTGGCTGAACAATCATATACACGGATGTTTGAGTTATTTGATTCGGCGGTTATTTGAGAAAACCCGGAATTGAAAATATTGCAAGCATAGACGAATTATGAGTTCTCCTATTGTTCGCAACAAAATAATTGAGGTTCGTTGTGCCTGAGCAATCATATACACGGATGTTTGAGGTATTCGATTCAGCTGTTATTTGAGAATACCCGAAGTTGAAAACTGAGCAAGAGTGAACGAAATATGACTAGTCCGATCGTTCCCGACGAAATACACGAGGTCATTTGTGCCTGAACAATCATATACGCGGATGCTTGAGGTATTCAATTCGGCAGTTTTTTGAAAAAAACTCGAAATTTGAAATTGTGCACAATTAATCGAAATACGACTTCTCCGATCGTTTGCGGCCAAATAAACGAGGTCATTTGTGCCTGAGGAATCATATGCACGGATGTTTGAGTTATTTGATTCGGCGGTTATTTGAGAAAACCCGGAATTGGAAATATTGCAAGCATAGACGAATTATGAGTTCTCCTATTGTTCGCAACCAAATAATTGAGGTTCTTTGTACCTGAGGAATCATATGCACGGATGTTTAAATTAATCAGTTCGGCAGTTTTTTGATGAAAAAACCCGAAATTTGAAATTGTGCACAACTAAACGAAATATGACTAGTCCGATCGTTCCCGACGAAATACACGAGGTCATTTGTGCCTGAACAATTATATGCACGGACGTTTCAGTTATTCGATATGGCAGTTTTTTGGAAAAAGAGCCGAAATTTGAAATTGTGCACAACTAAACGAAATATGACTTGCCCGATCGTTCGCTACAAAATAAACGAGGTCATTTGTGCCTGAACAATCATATACACGGATGCTTGAATTATTCGATTCAGCTGTTATTTGAGAAAACCCGAAATTGAAAATTGAGCAAGAGTGAACGAAATATGACTAGTCCGATGGTTCCCGACGAAATAAACGAGGTCATTTGTGCCTGAACAATCATGTGCACGGATGTTTGAGTTATTCGATATGGCAGTTTTTTGGAAAAAGAGCCGAAATTTTAAATTGTGCACAACTAAACGTAATATGACTTGCCCGATCGTTCGCTATAAAATAAACGAGGTCATTTGTGCCTGAACAATCATATGCACGTATGATTGATTTATTCGATTCGGCAGTTTTTTGAAAAAAAAACCCGAAATTTGAAATTGTGCACAACTAAACGAAATATGACTAGTCCGATCGTCCCCGATGAAATAAACGAGATCATTTGTGGCTGAACAATTATATGCACGGACGTTTCAGTTATTCGATATGGCAGTTTTTTGGAAAAAGAGCCGAAATTTGAAATTGTGCACAACTAAACGTAATATGACTTGCCCGATCGTTCGCTACAAAATAAACGAGGTCATTTGTGCCTGAGGAATCATATGCACGGATGTTTAAGTTATTCAGTTCGGCAGTTTTTTGAAGAAAAAACCCGAAATTTGAAATTGTGCACAACTAAACGAAATATGACTAGTCCGATCGTTCCCGACGAAATACACGAGGTCATTTGTGCCTGAACAATTATATGCACGGATGTTTGACTTATTTGATTCGGCGGTTATTTGAGAAAACCCGGAATGGAAAAAAACCCGAAATTTGAAATTGTGCACAATTAATCGAAATATGACTTCTCCGATCGTTTGCGGCCAAATAAACGAGGTCATTTGTGCCTGAGCAATCATATACACGGATGTTTGAAGTATTCGATTTAGCTGTTATTTGAGAATACCCGAAGTTGAAAATTGAGCAAGAGTGAACGAAATATGACTAGTCCGATCGTTCCCGACGAAATACACGAGGTCATTTGTGCCTGAACAATCATATGCACGGATGTTTGAAGTATTTGATTCGGCGGTTATTTGAGAAAACCCGGAATTGAAAATTGTGCAAGCATAGATGAACTATGAGTTCTCCCATTGTTCACAACAAAATAATTCAGGTCATTTGTGCCTCAGGAAACATATGCACGGATGTTTAAGTTATTCAATTCGGCAGTTTTTTGAAAAAAACTCGAAATTTGAAATTGTGCACAATTAATCAAAATATGACTAGTCCGATCGTTCCCGACGAAATACACGAGGTCATTTGTGCCTGAACAATCATATACGCGGATGCTTGAGTTATTTGATTCGGCGGTTATTTGAGAAAACCCGGAATTGAAAATTGTGCAAGCATAGACGAATTATGAATTCTCCTATTGCTCGCAACAAAATAATTGAGGTTCTTTGTGCCTGAGGAATCATATGCACGGATGTTTAAGTTATTCAATTCGGCAGTTTTTTGAAAAAAAACTCGAAATTTGAAATTGTGCACAATTAATCGAAATACGACTTCTCCGATCGTTCCCGACGAAATACACGAGGTCATTTGTGCCTGAACAATCATATACGCGGATGCTTGAGTTATTTGATTCGGCGGTTATTTGAGAAAACCCGGAATTGAAAATTGTGCAAGCATAGACGAATTATGAAATCTCCTATTGCTCGCAACAAAATAATTGAGGTTCTTTGTGCCTGAGGAATCATATGCACGGAAGTTTAAGTTATTCAGTTCGGCAGTTTTTTGAAGAAAAAACCCGAAATTTTAAATTGTTCACAATTAATCTAAATATGACTTGCCCGATCGTTCGCGACAAAATAGACGAGGTCATTTGTGCCTGAACAATCATATGCACGGATGTTTAAGATATTCAATTCGGCAGTTTTTTGAAAAAAACTCGAAATTTGAAATTGTGCACAATTAATCGAAATATGACTTCTGCGATCGTTTGCGGCCAAATAAACGAGGTCATTTGTGCCTGAGGAATCATATGCACGGATGTTTAAGATATTCGATTCGGCAGTTTTTTGGAAAAAAAACGAAATTTGAAATTGTTCACAACTAAACGCAATATGACTTGCCTGATCGTTCGCGACAGAATAAACAATTTCATTTGTGCCTGAGGAATCATATGCACGGATGTTTGAGTTATTCGATTCGCCAGTTCCTTGAAAAAAAAACCCGAAATTTGAAATCGTGCACAACTAAACGAAATATGACTAGTCCGATCGTCCCCGACGAAATAAACGAGATCATTTGTGGCTGAACAATCATATACACGGATGTTTGAGTTATTTGATTCGGCGGTTATTTGAGAAAACCCGGAATTGAAAATATTGCAAGCATAGACGAATTATGAGTTCTCCTATTGTTCGCAACAAAATAATTGAGGTTCGTTGTGCCTGAGGAATCATATGCACTGATGTTTAAGTTATTCAATTCGGCAGTTTTTTGAAAAAACCCGAAATTTGAAATTGTGCACAATTAATCGAAATATGACTTCTCCGTTCGTTTGCGGCCAAATAAACGAGGTCATTTGTGCCTGAGGAATCATATGCACGGATGTTTAAGTTATTCGATTCGGCAGTTTTTTGGAAAAAAACCGAAATTTGAAATTGTTCACAACTAAACGAAATATGACTTGCCTGATCGTTCGCGACGGAATAAACAATTTCATTTGTGCCTGAGGAATCATATGCACGGATGTTTAAATTATTCAGTTCGGCAGTTTTTTGATGAAAAAACCCGAAATTTGAAATTGTGCACAACTAAACGAAATATGACTAGTCCGATCGTTCCCGACGAAATACACGAGGTCATTTGTGCCTGAACAATTATATGCACGGACGTTTCAGTTATTCGATATGGCAGTTTTTTGGAAAAAGAGCCGAAATTTGAAATTGTGCACAACTAAACGAAATATGACTTGCCCGATCGTTCGCTACAAAATAAACGAGGTCATTTGTGCCTGAACAATCATATACACGGATGCTTGAATTATTCGATTCAGCTGTTATTTGAGAAAACCCGAAATTGAAAATTGAGCAAGAGTGAACGAAATATGACTAGTCCGATGGTTCCCGACGAAATAAACGAGGTCATTTGTGCCTGAACAATCATGTGCACGGATGTTTGAGTTATTCGATATGGCAGTTTTTTGGAAAAAGAGCCGAAATTTTAAATTGTGCACAACTAAACGTAATATGACTTGCCCGATCGTTCGCTATAAAATAAACGAGGTCATTTGTGCCTGAACAATCATATGCACGTATGATTGATTTATTCGATTCGGCAGTTTTTTGAAAAAAAAACCCGAAATTTGAAATTGTGCACAACTAAACGAAATATGACTAGTCCGATCGTCCCCGATGAAATAAACGAGATCATTTGTGGCTGAACAATTATATGCACGGACGTTTCAGTTATTCGATATGGCAGTTTTTTGGAAAAAGAGCCGAAATTTGAAATTGTGCACAACTAAACGTAATATGACTTGCCCGATCGTTCGCTACAAAATAAACGAGGTCATTTGTGCCTGAGGAATCATATGCACGGATGTTTAAGTTATTCAGTTCGGCAGTTTTTTGAAGAAAAAACCCGAAATTTGAAATTGTGCACAACTAAACGAAATATGACTAGTCCGATCGTTCCCGACGAAATACACGAGGTCATTTGTGCCTGAACAATTATATGCACGGATGTTTGACTTATTTGATTCGGCGGTTATTTGAGAAAACCCGGAATGGAAAAAAACCCGAAATTTGAAATTGTGCACAATTAATCGAAATATGACTTCTCCGATCGTTTGCGGCCAAATAAACGAGGTCATTTGTGCCTGAGCAATCATATACACGGATGTTTGAAGTATTCGATTTAGCTGTTATTTGAGAATACCCGAAGTTGAAAATTGAGCAAGAGTGAACGAAATATGACTAGTCCGATCGTTCCCGACGAAATACACGAGGTCATTTGTGCCTGAACAATCATATGCACGGATGTTTGAAGTATTTGATTCGGCGGTTATTTGAGAAAACCCGGAATTGAAAATTGTGCAAGCATAGATGAACTATGAGTTCTCCCATTGTTCACAACAAAATAATTCAGGTCATTTGTGCCTCAGGAAACATATGCACGGATGTTTAAGTTATTCAATTCGGCAGTTTTTTGAAAAAAAACTCGAAATTTGAAATTGTGCACAATTAATCGAAATACGACTTCTCCGATCGTTCCCGACGAAATACACGAGGTCATTTGTGCCTGAACAATCATATACGCGGATGCTTGAGTTATTTGATTCGGCGGTTATTTGAGAAAACCCGGAATTGAAAATTGTGCAAGCATAGACGAATTATGAAATCTCCTATTGCTCGCAACAAAATAATTGAGGTTCTTTGTGCCTGAGGAATCATATGCACGGAAGTTTAAGTTATTCAGTTCGGCAGTTTTTTGAAGAAAAAACCCGAAATTTTAAATTGTTCACAATTAATCTAAATATGACTTGCCCGATCGTTCGCGACAAAATAGACGAGGTCATTTGTGCCTGAACAATCATATGCACGGATGTTTAAGATATTCAATTCGGCAGTTTTTTGAAAAAAACTCGAAATTTGAAATTGTGCACAATTAATCGAAATATGACTTCTGCGATCGTTTGCGGCCAAATAAACGAGGTCATTTGTGCCTGAGGAATCATATGCACGGATGTTTAAGATATTCGATTCGGCAGTTTTTTGGAAAAAAAACGAAATTTGAAATTGTTCACAACTAAACGCAATATGACTTGCCTGATCGTTCGCGACAGAATAAACAATTTCATTTGTGCCTGAGGAATCATATGCACGGATGTTTGAGTTATTCGATTCGCCAGTTCCTTGAAAAAAAAACCCGAAATTTGAAATCGTGCACAACTAAACGAAATATGACTAGTCCGATCGTCCCCGACGAAATAAACGAGATCATTTGTGGCTGAACAATCATATACACGGATGTTTGAGTTATTTGATTCGGCGGTTATTTGAGAAAACCCGGAATTGAAAATATTGCAAGCATAGACGAATTATGAGTTCTCCTATTGTTCGCAACAAAATAATTGAGGTTCGTTGTGCCTGAGGAATCATATGCACTGATGTTTAAGTTATTCAATTCGGCAGTTTTTTGAAAAAACCCGAAATTTGAAATTGTGCACAATTAATCGAAATATGACTTCTCCGTTCGTTTGCGGCCAAATAAACGAGGTCATTTGTGCCTGAGGAATCATATGCACGGATGTTTAAGTTATTCGATTCGGCAGTTTTTTGGAAAAAAACCGAAATTTGAAATTGTTCACAACTAAACGAAATATGACTTGCCTGATCGTTCGCGACAGAATAAACAATTTCATTTGTGCCTGAGGAATCATATGCACGGATGTTTGAGTTATTCGATTCGCCAGTTCTTTGAAAAAAAAACCCGAAATTTGAAATTGTGCACAACTAAACGAAATATGACTAGTCCGATCGTCCCCGACGAAATAAACGAGATCATTTGTGGCTGAACAATCATATACACGGATGTTTGAGTTATTTGATTCGGCGGTTATTTGAGAAAACCCGGAATTGAAAATATTGCAAGCATAGACGAATTATGAGTTCTCCTATTGTTCGCAACAAAATAATTGAGGTTCGTTGTGCCTGAGCAATCATATATACGGATGTTTGAGGTATTCGATTCAGCTGTTATTTGAGAATACCCGAAGTTGAAAACTGAGCAAGAGTGAACGAAATATGACTAGTCCGATCGTTCCCGACGAAATACACGAGGTTATTTGTGCCTGAACAATCATATACGCGGATGCTTGAGTTATTCAATTCGGCAGTTTTTTGAAAAAAACTCGAAATTTGAAATTGTGCACAATTAATCGAAATACGACTTCTCCGATCGTTTGCGGCCAAATAAACGAGGTCATTTGTGCCTGAGGAATCATATGCACGGATGTTTGAGTTATTTGATTCGGCGGTTATTTGAGAAAACCCGGAATTGGAAATATTGCAAGCATAGACGAATTATGAGTTCTCCTATTGTTCGCAACAAAATAATTGAGGTTCTTTGTACCTGAGGAATCATATGCACGGATGTTTAAATTATTCAGTTCGGCAGTTTTTTGAAGAAAAAACCCGAAATTTTAAATTGTGCACAACTAAACGAACTATGACTAGTCCGATCGTCCCCGACGAAATAAACGAGATCATTTGTGGCTGAACAATCATATACACGGATGTTTGAGTTATTTGATTCGGCGGTTATTTGAGAAAACTCGGAATTGAAAATATTGCAAGCATAGTCGAATTATGAGTTCTCCTATTGTTCGCAACAAAATAATTGAGGTTCTTTGTGCCTGAGGAATCATATGCACGGATGTTTAAGTTATTCAGTTCGGCAGTTTTTTTGATGAAAAAACCCGAAATTTTAAATTGTGCACAACTAAACGAAATATGACTAGTCCGATCGTTCCCGACGAAATACACGAGGTCATTTGTGCCTGAACAATTATATGCACGGACGTTTCAGTTATTCGATATGGCAGTTTTTTGGAAAAAGAGCCGAAATTTGAAATTGTGCACAACTAAACGAAATATGACTTGCCCGATCGTTCGCGACAAAATAAACGAGGTCATTTGTGCCTGAGCAATCATATACACGGATGCTTGAATTATTCGATTCAGCTGTTATTTGAGAAAACCCGAAATTGAAAATTGAGCAAGAGTGAACGAAATATGACTAGTCCGATGGTTCCCGACGAAATAAACGAGGTCATTTGTGCCTGAACAATCATGTGCACGGATGTTTGAGTTATTCGATATGGCAGTTTTTTGGAAAAAGAGCCGAAATTTTAAATTGTGCACAACTAAACGTAATATGACTTGCCCGATCGTTCGCTACAAAATAAACGAGGTCATTTGTGCCTGAACAATCATATGCACGGATGATTGATTTATTCGATTCGGCAGTTTTTTGAAAAAAAAACCCGAAATTTGAAATTGTGCACAACTAAACGAAATATGACTAGTCCGATCGTCCCCGATGAAATAAACGAGATCATTTGTGGCTGAACAATTACATGCACGGACGTTTCAGTTATTCGATATGGCAGTTTTTTGGAAAAAGAGCCGAAATTTGAAATTGTGCACAACTAAACGTAATATGACTTGCCCGATCGTTCGCTACAAAATAAACGAGGTCATTTGTGCCTGAGGAATCATATGCACGGATGTTTAAGTTATTCAGTTCGGCAGTTTTTTGAAGAAAAAACCCGAAATTTGAAATTGTGCACAACTAAACGAAATATGACTAGTCCGATCGTTCCCGACGAAATACACGAGGTCATTTGTGCCTGAACAATTATATGCACGGATGTTTGACTTATTTGATTCGGCGGTTATTTGAGAAAACCCGGAATTGAAAAAAACCCGAAATTTGAAATTGTGCACAATTAATCGAAATATGACTTCTCCGATCGTTTGCGGCCAAATAAACGAGGTCATTTGTGCCTGAGCAATCATATACACGGATGTTTGAAGTATTCGATTTAGCTGTTATTTGAGAATACCCGAAGTTGAAAATTGAGCAAGAGTGAACGAAATATGACTAGTCCGATCGTTCCCGACGAAATACACGAGGTCATTTGTGCCTGAACAATCATATACGCGGATGCTTGAGTTATTTGATTCGGCGGTTATTTGAGAAAACCCGGAATTGAAAATTGTGCAAGCATAGACGAATTATGAATTCTCCTATTGCTCGCAACAAAATAATTGAGGTTCTTTGTGCCTGAGGAATCATATACACGGATGTTTAAGTTATTCAATTCGGCAGTTTTTTGAAGAAAACCCGAAATTTGAAATTGTGGACAATTAATCGAAATATGACTTCTCCGATCGTTTGCGGCCAAATAAACGAGGTCATTTGTGCCTGAACAATCATATGCACGGATGTTTGAAGTATTTGATTCGGCGGTTATTTGAGAAAACCCGGAATTGAAAATTGTGCAAGCATAGATGAATTATGAGTTCTCCCATTGTTCACAACAAAATAATTCAGGTCATTTGTGCCTCAGGAATCATATGCACGGATGTTTAAGTTATTCAATTCGGCAGTTTTTTGAAAAAAACCCGAAATTTGAAATTGTGCACAATTAATCGAAATATGACTTCTCCGATCGTTTGCGGCCAAATAAACGAGGTCAATTGTGCCTGAGCAATCATATACACGGATGTTTGAAGTATTCGATTCAGCTGTTATTTGAGAATATCCGAAGTTGAAAATTGAGCAAGAGTGAACGAAATATGACTAGTCCGATCGTTCCCGACGAAATACACGAGGTCATTTGTGCCTGAACAATCATATGCACGGATGTTTGAAGTATTTGATTCGGCGGTTATTTGAGAAAACCCGGAATTGAAAATTGTGCAAGCATAGATGAATTATGAGTTCTCCCATTGTTCACAACATAATAATTCAGGTCATTTGTGCCTCAGGAATCATATGCACGGATGTTTAAGTTATTCAATTCGGCAGTTTTTTGAAAAAAACCCGAAATTTGAAATTGTGCACAATTAATCGAAATATGACTTGCCCGATCGTTCGCTACAAAATAAACGAGGTCATTTGTGCCTGAGCAATCATATACACGGATGTTTAAGTTATTCAATTCGGCAGTTTTTTGAAAAAAACCCGAAATTTGAAATTGTGCACAATTAATCAAAATATGACTTCTCCGATCGTTTGCGGCCAAATAAACGAGGTCATTTGTGCCTGAGCAATCATATACACGGATGTTTAAGTTATTCAATTCGGCAGTTTTTTGAAAAAAACTCGAAATTTGAAATTGTGCACAATTAATCAAAATATGACTTCTCCGATCGTTTGCGGCCAAATAAACGAGGTCATTTGTGCCTGAACAATCATATACACGGATGTTTGAGTTATTTGATTCGGCGGTTATTTGAGAAAACCCGGAATTGAAATTATTGCAAGCATAGACGAATTATGAGTTCTCCTATAGTTCGCAACAAAATAATTGAGGTTCGTTGTGCCTGAGGAATCATATGCACGGATGTTTAAGTTATTCAGTTCGGCAGTTTTTTGAAAAAAACCCGAAATTTGAAATTGTGCACAATTAATCGAAATATGACTTCTCCGATCGTTCCCGACGAAATACACGAGGTCATTTGTGCCTGAACAATCATATACGCGGATGCTTGAGTTATTTGATTCGGCGGTTATTTGAGAAAACCCGGAATTGAAAATTGTGCAAGCATAGACGAATTATGAATTCTCCTATTGCTCGCAACAAAATAATTGAGGTTCTTTGTGCCTGAGGAATCATATGCACGGATATTTAAGTTATTCAATTCGGCAGTTTTTTGAAAAAAACTCGAAATTTGAAATTGTGCACAATTAATCGAAATACGACTTCTCCGATCGTTCCCGACGAAATACACGAGGCCATTTGTGCCTGAACAATCATATACGCGGATGCTTGAGTTATTTGATTCGGCGGTTATTTGAGAAAACCCGGAATTGAAAATTGTGCAAGCATAGACGAATTATGAAATCTCCTATTGCTCGCAACAAAATAATTGAGGTTCTTTGTGCCTGAGGAATCATATGCACGGATGCTTAAGTTATTCAGTTCGGCAGTTTTTTGAAGAAAAAACCCGAAATTTTAAATTGTTCACAATTAATCGAAATATGACTTGCCCGATCGTTCGCGACAAAATAGACGAGGTCATTTGTGCCTGAACAATCATATGCACGGATGTTTAAGATATTCAATTCGGCAGTTTTTTGAAAAAAACTCCAAATTTGAAATTGTGCACAATTAATCGAAATATGACTTCTGCGATCGTTTGCGGCCAAATAAACGAGGTCATTTGTGCCTGAGGAATCATATGCACGGATGTTTAAGATATTCGATTCGGCAGTTTTTTGGAAAAAAAACGAAATTTGAAATCGTTCACAACTAAACGCAATACGACTTGCCTGATCGTTCGCGACAGAATAAACAATTTCATTTGTGCCTGAGGAATCATATGCACGGATGTTTGAGTTATTCGATTCGCCAGTTCCTTGAAAAAAAACCCGAAATTTGAAATCGTGCACAACTAAACGAAATATGACTAGTCCGATCGTCCCCGACGAAATAAACGAGATCATTTGTGGCTGAACAATCATATACACGGATGTTTGAGTTATTTGATTCGGCGGTTATTTGAGAAAACCCGGAATTGAAAATATTGCAGGCATAGACGAATTATGAGTTCTCCTATTGTTCGCAACAAAATAATTGAGGTTCGTTGTGCCTGAGGAATCATATGCACGGATGTTTAAGTTATTCAATTCGGCAGTTTTTTGAAAAAAACCCGAAATTTGAAATTGTGCACAATTAATCGAAATATGACTTCTCCGTTCGTTTGCGGCCAAATAAACGAGGTCATTTGTGCCTGAGGAATCATATGCACGGATGTTTAAGTTATTCGATTCGGCAGTTTTTTGGAAAAAAACCGAAATTTGAAATTGTTCACAACTAAACGAAATATGACTTGCCTGATCGTTCGCGACAGAATAAACAATTTCATTTGTGCCTGAGGAATCATATGCAAGGATGTTTGAGTTATTCGATTCGCCAGTTCTTTGAAAAAAAACCCGAAATTTGAAATTGTGCACAACTAAACGAAATATGACTAGTCCGATCGTCCCCGACGAAATAAACGAGATCATTTGTGGCTGAACAATCATATACACGGATGTTTGAGTTATTTGATTCGGCGGTTATTTGAGAAAACCCGGAATTGAAAATATTGCAAGCATAGACGAATTATGAGTTCTCCTATTGTTCGCAACAAAATAATTGAGGTTCGTTGTGCCTGAGCAATCATATACACGGATGTTTGAGGTATTCGATTCAGCTGTTATTTGAGAATACCCGAAGTTGAAAACTGAGCAAGAGTGAACGAAATATGACTAGTCCGATCGTCCCCGACGAAATAACCGAGATCATTTGTGGCTGAACAATCATATACACGGATGTTTGAGTTATTTGATTCGGCGGTTATTTGAGAAAACCCGGAATTGAAAATATTGCAAGCATAGACGAATTATGAGTTCTCCTATTGTTCGCAACAAAATAATTGAGGTTCTTTGTGCCTGAGGAATCATATGCACGGATGTTTAAGTTATTCAGTTCGGCAGTTTTTTTGATGAAAAAACCCGAAATTTGAAATTGTGCACAACTAAACGAAATATGACTAGTCCGATCGTTCCCGACGAAATACACGAGGTCATTTGTGCCTGAACAATTATATGCACGGACGTTTCAGTTATTCGATATGGCAGTTTTTTGGAAAAAGAGCCGAAATTTGAAATTGTTCACAACTAAACGAAATATGACTTGCCTGATCGTTCGCGACAGAATAAACAATTTCATTTGTGAATGAGGAATCATATGCACGGATGTTTGAGTTATTCGATTCGCCAGTTCTTTGAAAAAAAACCCGAAATTTGAAATTGTGCACAACTAAACGAAATATGACTAGTCCGATCGTCCCCGACGAAATAAACGAGATCATTTGTGGCTGAACAATCATATACACGGATGTTTGAGTTATTTGATTCAGCTGTTATTTGAGAAAACCCGAAATTGAAAATTGAGCAAGAGTGAACGAAATATGACTAGTCCGATGGTTCCCGACGAAATAAACGAGGTCATTTGTGCCTGAACAATCATGTGCACGGATGTTTGAGTTATTCGATATGGCAGTTTTTTGGAAAAAGAGCCGAAATTTTAAATTGTGCGCAACTAAACGAAATATGACTAGTCCGATCGTTCCCGACGAAATACACGAGGTCATTTGTGCCTGAACAATTATATGCACGGATGTTTGACTTATTTGATTCGGCGGTTATTTGAGAAAACCCGGAATTGAAAAAAGCCCGAAATTTGAAATTGTGCACAATTAATCGAAATATGACTTCTCCGATCGTTTGCGGCCAAATAAACGAGGTCATTTGTGCCTGAGCAATCATATACACGGATGTTTGAGTTATTTGATTCAGCTGTTATTTGAGAAAACCCGAAATTGAAAATTGAGCAAGAGTGAACGAAATATGACTAGTCCGATGGTTCCCGACGAAATAAACGAGGTCATTTGTGCCTGAACAATCATGTGCACGGATGTTTGAGTTATTCGATATGGCAGTTTTTTGGAAAAAGAGCCGAAATTTAAAATTGTGCACAACTAAACGTAATATGACTTGCCCGATCTTTCGCTACAAAATAAACGAGGTCATTTGTGCCTGAACAATCATATGCACGGATGATTGATTTATTCGATTCGGCAGTTTTTTGAAAAAAAAAAACCCGAAATTTGAAATTGTGCACAACTAAACGAAATATGACTAGTCCGATCGTTCCCGACGAAATACACGAGGTCATTTGTGCCTGAACAATCATATGCACGGATGTTTGAAGTATTTGATTCGGCGGTTATTTGAGAAAACCCGGAATTGAAAATTGTGCAAGCATAGATGAATTATGAGTTCTCCCATTGTTCACAACAAAATAATTCAGGTCATTTGTGCCTCAGGAATCATATGCACGGATGTTTAAGTTATTCAATTCGGCAGTTTTTTGAAAAAAACCCGAAATTTGAAATTGTGCACAATTAATCGAAATATGACTTGCCCGATCGTTCGCTACAAAATAAACGAGGTCATTTGTGCCTGAGCAATCATATACACGGATGTTTAAGTTATTCAATTCGGCAGTTTTTTGAAAAAAACCCGAAATTTGAAATTGTGCACAATTAATCAAAATATGACTTCTCCGATCGTTTGCGGCCAAATAAACGAGGTCATTTGTGCCTGAGCAATCATATACACGGATGTTTAAGTTATTCAATTCGGCAGTTTTTTGAAAAAAACTCGAAATTTGAAATTGTGCACAATTAATCAAAATATGACTTCTCCGATCGTTTGCGGCCAAATAAACGAGGTCATTTGTGCCTGAGCAATCATATACACGGATGTTTGAAGTATTCGATTCAGCTGTTATTTGAGAATATCCGAAGTTGAAAATTGAGCAAGAGTGAACGAAATATGACTAGTCCGATCGTTCCCGACGAAATACACGAGGTCATTTGTGAATGAACAATCATATACGCGAATGCTTGAGTTATTTGATTCGGCGGTTATTTGAGAAAACCCGGAATTGAAAATTGTGCAAGCATAGACGAATTATGAATTCTCCTATTGCTCGCAACAAAATAATTGAGGTTCTTTGTGCCTGAGGAATCATATGCACGGATGTTTAAATTATTCAGTTCGGCAGTTTCTTGAAGAAAAAACCCGAAATTTTAAATTGTTCACAATTAATCGAAATATGACTTGCCCGATCGTTCGCGACAAAATAGACGAGGTCATTTGTGCCTGAACAATCATATGCACGGATGTTTAAGATATTCAATTCGGCAGTTTTTTGAAAAAAACTCGAAATTTGAAATTGTGCACAATTAATCGAAATATGACTTCTGCGATCGTTTGCGGCCAAATAAACGAGGTCATTTGTGCCTGAGGAATCATATGCACGGATGTTTAAGTTATTCGATTCGGCAGTTTTTTTGGAAAAAAAACGAAATTTGAAATTGTTCACAACTAAACGAAAAATGACTTGCCTAATCGTTCGCGACAGAATAAACAATTTAAACAATTTCATTTGTGCCTGAGGAATCATATGCACGGATGTTTGAGTTATTCGATTCGCCAGTTCTTTGAAAAAAAACCCGAAATTTGAAATTGTGCACAACTAAACGAAATATGACTAGTCCGATCGTCCCCGACGAAATAAACGAGATCATTTGTGGCTGAACAATCATATACACGGATGTTTGAGTTATTTGATTCGGCGGTTATTTGAGAAAACCCGGAATTGAAATTATTGCAAGCATAGATGAATTATGAGTTCTCCTATAGTTCGCAACAAAATAATTGAGGTTCGTTGTGCCTGAGGAATCATATGCACGGATGTTTTAGTTATTCAGTTCGGCAGTTTTTTGAAAAAAACCCGAAATTTGAAATTGTGCACAATTAATCGAAATATGACTTCTCCGATCGTTCCCGACGAAATACACGAGGTCATTTGTGCCTGAACAATCATATACGCGGATGCTTGAGTTATTTGATTCGGCGGTTATTTGAGAAAACCCGGAATTGAAAATTGTGCAAGCATAGACGAATTATGAATTCTCCTATTGCTCGCAACAAAATAATTGAGGTTCTTTGTGCCTGAGGAATCATATGCACGGATATTTAAGTTATTCAATTCGGCAGTTTTTTGAAAAAAACTCGAAATTTGAAATTGTGCACAATTAATCGAAATACGACTTCTCCGATCGTTCCCGACGAAATACACGAGGCCATTTGTGCCTGAACAATCATATACGCGAATGCTTGAGTTATTTGATTCGGCGGTTATTTGAGAAAACCCGGAATTGAAAATTGTGCAAGCATAGACGAATTATGAAATCTCCTATTGCTCGCAACAAAATAATTGAGGTTCTTTGTGCCTGAGGAATCATATGCACGGATGCTTAAGTTATTCAGTTCGGCAGTTTTTTGAAGAAAAAACCCGAAATTTTAAATTGTTCACAATTAATCGAAATATGACTTGCCCGATCGTTCGCGACAAAATAGACGAGGTCATTTGTGCCTGAACAATCATATGCACGGATGTTTAAGATATTCAATTCGGCAGTTTTTTGAAAAAAACTCCAAATTTGAAATTGTGCACAATTAATCGAAATATGACTTCTGCGATCGTTTGCGGCCAAATAAACGAGGTCATTTGTGCCTGAGGAATCATATGCACGGATGTTTAAGATATTCGATTCGGCAGTTTTTTGGAAAAAAAACGAAATTTGAAATCGTTCACAACTAAACGCAATACGACTTGCCTGATCGTTCGCGACAGAATAAACAATTTCATTTGTGCCTGAGGAATCATATGCACGGATGTTTGAGTTATTCGATTCGCCAGTTCCTTGAAAAAAAACCCGAAATTTGAAATCGTGCACAACTAAACGAAATATGACTAGTCCGATCGTCCCCGACGAAATAAACGAGATCATTTGTGGCTGAACAATCATATACACGGATGTTTGAGTTATTTGATTCGGCGGTTATTTGAGAAAACCCGGAATTGAAAATATTGCAGGCATAGACGAATTATGAGTTCTCCTATTGTTCGCAACAAAATAATTGAGGTTCGTTGTGCCTGAGGAATCATATGCACGGATGTTTAAGTTATTCAATTCGGCAGTTTTTTGAAAAAAACCCGAAATTTGAAATTGTGCACAATTAATCGAAATATGACTTCTCCGTTCGTTTGCGGCCAAATAAACGAGGTCATTTGTGCCTGAGGAATCATATGCACGGATGTTTAAGTTATTCGATTCGGCAGTTTTTTGGAAAAAAACCGAAATTTGAAATTGTTCACAACTAAACGAAATATGACTTGCCTGATCGTTCGCGACAGAATAAACAATTTCATTTGTGCCTGAGGAATCATATGCAAGGATGTTTGAGTTATTCGATTCGCCAGTTCTTTGAAAAAAAACCCGAAATTTGAAATTGTGCACAACTAAACGAAATATGACTAGTCCGATCGTCCCCGACGAAATAAACGAGATCATTTGTGGCTGAACAATCATATACACGGATGTTTGAGTTATTTGATTCGGCGGTTATTTGAGAAAACCCGGAATTGAAAATATTGCAAGCATAGACGAATTATGAGTTCTCCTATTGTTCGCAACAAAATAATTGAGGTTCGTTGTGCCTGAGCAATCATATACACGGATGTTTGAGGTATTCGATTCAGCTGTTATTTGAGAATACCCGAAGTTGAAAACTGAGCAAGAGTGAACGAAATATGACTAGTCCGATCGTCCCCGACGAAATAACCGAGATCATTTGTGGCTGAACAATCATATACACGGATGTTTGAGTTATTTGATTCGGCGGTTGTTTGAGAAAACCCGGAATTGAAAATATTGCAAGCATAGACGAATTATGAGTTCTCCTATTGTTCGCAACAAAATAATTGAGGTTCTTTGTGCCTGAGGAATCATATGCACGGATGTTTAAGTTATTCAGTTCGGCAGTTTTTTTGATGAAAAAACCCGAAATTTGAAATTGTGCACAACTAAACGAAATATGACTAGTCCGATCGTTCCCGACGAAATACACGAGGTCATTTGTGCCTGAACAATTATATGCACGGACGTTTCAGTTATTCGATATGGCAGTTTTTTGGAAAAAGAGCCGAAATTTGAAATTGTTCACAACTAAACGAAATATGACTTGCCTGATCGTTCGCGACAGAATAAATAATTTCATTTGTGCCTGAGGAATCATATGCACGGATGTTTGAGTTATTCGATTCGCCAGTTCTTTGAAAAAAAACCCGAAATTTGAAATTGTGCACAACTAAACGAAATATGACTAGTCCGATCGTCCCCGACGAAATAAACGAGATCATTTGTGGCTGAACAATCATATACACGGATGTTTGAGTTATTTGATTCAGCTGTTATTTGAGAAAACCCGAAATTGAAAATTGAGCAAGAGTGAACGAAATATGACTAGTCCGATGGTTCCCGACGAAATAAACGAGGTCATTTGTGCCTGAACAATCATGTGCACGGATGTTTGAGTTATTCGATATGGCAGTTTTTTGGAAAAAGAGCCGAAATTTTAAATTGTGCACAACTAAACGAAATATGACTAGTCCGATCGTTCCCGACGAAATACACGAGGTCATTTGTGCCTGAACAATTATATGCACGGATGTTTGACTTATTTGATTCGGCGGTTATTTGAGAAAACCCGGAATTGAAAAAAGCCCGAAATTTGAAATTGTGCACAATTAATCGAAATATGACTTCTCCGATCGTTTGCGGCCAAATAAACGAGGTCATTTGTGCCTGAGCAATCATATACACGGATGTTTGAGTTATTTGATTCAGCTGTTATTTGAGAAAACCCGAAATTGAAAATTGAGCAAGAGTGAACGAAATATGACTAGTCCGATGGTTCCCGACGAAATAAACGAGGTCATTTGTGCCTGAACAATCATGTGCACGGATGTTTGAGTTATTCGATATGGCAGTTTTTTGGAAAAAGAGCCGAAATTTAAAATTGTGCACAACTAAACGTAATATGACTTGCCCGATCTTTCGCTACAAAATAAACGAGGTCATTTGTGCCTGAACAATCATATGCACGGATGATTGATTTATTCGATTCGGCAGTTTTTTGAAAAAAAAAACCCGAAATTTGAAATTGTGCACAACTAAACGAAATATGACTAGTCCGATCGTCCCCGATGAAATAAACGAGATCATTTGTGGCTGAACAATTATATGCACGGACGTTTCAGTTATTCGATATGGCAGTTTTTTGGAAAAAGAGCCGAAATTTGAAATTGTGCACAACTAAACGTAATATGACTTGCCCGATCGTTCGCTACAAAATAAACGAGGTCATTTGTGCCTGAGGAATCATATGCACGGATGTTTAAGTTATTCAGTTCGGCAGTTTTTTGAAGAAAAAACCCGAAATTTGAAATTGTGCACAACTAAACGAAATATGACTAGTCCGATCGTTCCCGACGAAATACACGAGGTCATTTGTGCCTGAACAATTATATGCACGGATGTTTGACTTATTTGATTCGGCGGTTATTTGAGAAAACCCGGAATTGAAAAAAGCCCGAAATTTGAAATTGTGCACAATTAATCGAAATATGACTTCTCCGATCGTTTGCGGCCAAATAAACGAGGTCATTTGTGCCTGAGCAATCATATACACGGATGTTTGATGTATTCGATTTAGCTGTTATTTGAGAATACCCGAAGTTGAAAATTGAGCAAGAGTGAACGAAATATGGCTAGTCCGATCGTTCCCGACGAAATACACGAGGTCATTTGTGCCTGAACAATCATATACGCGGATGCTTCAGTTATTTGATTCGGCTGTTATTTGAGAAAACCCGGAATTGAAAATTGTGCAAGCATAGATGAATTATGAGTTCTCCCATTGTTCACAACGAAATAATTCAGGTCATTTGTGCCTCAGGAATCATATGCACGGATGTTTAAGTTATTCAATTCGGCAGTTTTTTGAAAAAAACCCGAAATTTGAAATTGTGCACAATTAATCGAAATATGACTTGCCCGATCGTTCGCTACAAAATAAACGAGGTCATTTATGCCTGAGCAATCATATACACGGATGTTTAAGTTATTCAATTCGGCAGTTTTTTGAAAAAAAACCGAAATTTGAAATTGTGCACAATTAATCAAAATATGACTTCGCCGATCGTTTGCGGCCAAATAAACGAGGTCATTTGTGCCTGAGCAATCATATACACGGATGTTTAAGTTATTCAGTACGGCAGTTTTTTGAAAAAAACTCGAAATTTGAAATTGTGCACAATTAATCAAAATATGACTTCTCCGATCGTTTGCGGCCAAATAAACGAGGTCATTTGTGCCTGAGCAATCATATTCACGGATGTTTGAAGTATTCGATTCAGCTGTTATTTGAGAATATCCGAAGTTGAAAATTGAGCAAGAGTGAACGAAATATGACTAGTCCGATCGTTCCCGACGAAATACACGAGGTCATTTGTGCCTGAACAATCATATACGCGAATGCTTGAGTTATTTGATTCGGCGGTTATTTGAGAAAACCCGGAATTGAAAATTGTGCAAGCATAGACGAATTATGAATTCTCCTATTGCTCGCAACAAAATAATTGAGGTTCTTTGTGCCTGAGGAATCATATGCACGGATGTTTAAGTTATTCAGTTCGGCAGTTTTTTGAAGAAAAAACCCGAAATTTTAAATTGTTCACAATTAATCGAAATATGACTTGCCCGATCGTTCGCGACAAAATAGACGAGGTCATTTGTGCCTGAACAATCATATGCACGGATGTTTAAGATATTCAATTCGGCAGTTTTTTGAAAAAAAACTCGAAATTTGAAATTGTGCACAATTAATCGAAATATGACTTCTGCGATCGTTTGCGGCCAAATAAACGAGGTCATTTGTGCCTGAGGAATCATATGCACGGATGTTTAAGTTATTCGATTCGGCAGTTTTTTTGGAAAAAAAAACGAAATTTGAAATTGTTCACAACTAAACGAAAAATGACTTGCCTGATCGTTCGCGACAGAATAAACAATTTCATTTGTGCCTGAGGAATCATATGCACGGATGTTTGAGTTATTCGATTCGCCAGTTCTTTGAAAAAAAACCCGAAATTTGAAATTGTGCACAACTAAACGAAATATGACTAGTCCGATCGTCCCCGACGAAATAAACGAGATCATTTGTGGCTGAACAATCATATACACGGATGTTTGAGTTATTTGATTCGGCGGTTATCTGAGAAAACCCGGAATTGAAAACATTGCAAGCATAGACGAATTATGAGTTCTCCTATTGTTCGCAACAAAATAATTGAGGTTCGTTGTGCCTGAGGAATCATATGCACGGATGTTTAAGTTATTCAGTTCGGCAGTTTTTTGAAAAAACCCCGAAATTTGAAATTGTGCACAATTAATCGAAATATGACTTCTCCGATCGTTTGCGGCCAAATAAACGAGGTCATTTGTGCCTGAGGAATTATATGCACGGATGTTTAAGTTATTCGATTCGGCAGTTTTTTGGAAAAAAACCGAAATTTGAAATTGTTCACAACTAAACGAAATATGACTTGCCTGATCGTTCGCGACCGAATAAACAATTTCATTTGTGCCTGAGGAATCATATGCACGGATGTTTGAGTTATTCGATTCGCCAGTTCTTTGAAAAAAAACCCGAAATTTGAAATTGTGCACAACTAAACGAAATATGACTAGTCCGATCGTCCCCGAGGAAATAAACGAGATCATTTGTGGCTGAACAATCATATACACGGATGTTTGAGTTATTTGATTCGGCGGTTATTTGAGAAAACCCGGAATTGAAAATATTGCAAGCATAGACGAATTATAAGTTCTCCTATTGTTCGCAACAAAATAATTGAGGTTCGTTATGCCTGAGCAATTATATACACGAATGTTTGAAGTATTCGATTCAGCTGTTATTTGAGAATAGCCGAAGTTGAAAATTGAGCAAGAGTGAACGAAATATGACTAGTCCGATCGTTCCCGACGAAACAAACGAGGTCATTTGTGCCTGAACAATCATATACGCGGATGCTTGAGTTATTCAATTCGGCAGTTTTTTGAAAAAAACTCGAAATTTGAAATTGTGCACAATTAATCGAAATACGACTTCTCCGATCGTTTGCGGCCACATAAACGAGGTCATTTGTGCCTGAGGAATCATATGCACGGATGTTTGCGTTGTTTGATTCGGCGGTTATTTGAGAAAACCCGGAATTGAAAATATTGCAAGCATAGACGAATTATGAGTTCTCCTATTGTTCGCAACAAAATAATTGAGGTTCTTTGTACCTGAGGAATCATATGCACGGATGTTTAAATTATTCAGTTCGGCAGTTTTTTGAAGAAAAAACCCGAAATTTTAAATTGTGCACAACTAAACGAAATATGACTAGTCCGATCGTCCCCGACGAAGTAAACGAGATCATTTGTGGCTGAACAATCATATACACGGATGTTTGAGTTATTTGATTCGGCGGTTATTTGAGAAAACCCGGAACTGAAAATATTGCCAGCATAGACGAATTATGAGTTCTCCTATTGTTCGCAACAAAATAATTGAGGTCCTTTGTACCTGAGGAATCATATGCACGGATGTTTAAATTATTCAGTTCGGCAGTTTTTTGAAGAAAAAACCCAAAATTTGAAATTGTGCACAACTAAACGAAATATGACTAGTCCGATCGTTCCCGACGAAATACACGAGGTCATTTGTGCCTGAACAATTATATGCACGGACGTTTCAGTTATTCGATATGGCAGTTTTTTGGAAAAGAGCCGAAATTTGAAATTGTGCACAACTAAACGTAATATGACTTGCCCGATCGTTCGCTACAAAATAAACGAGGTCATTTGTGCCTGAGGAATCATATGCACGGATGTTTAAGTTATTCAGTTCGGCAGTTTTTTGAAGAAAAAACCCGAAATTTGAAATTGTGCACAACTAAACGAAATATGACTAGTCCGATCGTTCCCGACGAAATACACGAGGTCATTTGTGCCTGAACAATTATATGCACGGATGTTTGACTTATTTGATTCGGCGGTTATTTGAGAAAACCCGGAATTGAAAAAAACCCGAAATTTGAAATTGTGCACAATTAATCGAAATATGACTTCTCCGATCGTTCGCTACAAAATAAACGAGGTCATTTGTGCCTGAGCAATCATATACACGGATGTTTAAGTTATTCAATTCGGCAGTTTTTTGAAAAAAACCCGAAATTTGAAATTGTTCACAATTAATCAAAATATGACTTCTCCGATCGTTTGCGGCCAAATAAACGAGGTCATTTGTGCCTGAGGAATTATATGCACGGATGTTTAAGTTATTCGATTCGGCAGTTTTTTGGAAAAAAACCGAAATTTGAAATTGTTCACAACTAAACGAAATATGACTTGCCTGATCGTTCGCGACCGAATAAACAATTTCATTTGTGCCTGAGGAATCATATGCACGGATGTTTGAGTTATTCGATTCGCCAGTTCTTTGAAAAAAAACCCGAAATTTGAAATTGTGCACAACTAAACGAAATATGACTAGTCCGATCGTCCCCGAGGAAATAAACGAGATCATTTGTGGCTGAACAATCATATACACGGATGTTTGAGTTATTTGATTCGGCGGTTATTTGAGAAAACCCGGAATTGAAAATATTGCAAGCATAGACGAATTATAAGTTCTCCTATTGTTCGCAACAAAATAATTGAGGTTCGTTATGCCTGAGCAATTATATACACGAATGTTTGAAGTATTCGATTCAGCTGTTATTTGAGAATAGCCGAAGTTGAAAATTGAGCAAGAGTGAACGAAATATGACTAGTCCGATCGTTCCCGACGAAACAAACGAGGTCATTTGTGCCTGAACAATCATATACGCGGATGCTTGAGTTATTCAATTCGGCAGTTTTTTGAAAAAAACTCGAAATTTGAAATTGTGCACAATTAATCGAAATACGACTTCTCCGATCGTTTGCGGCCACATAAACGAGGTCATTTGTGCCTGAGGAATCATATGCACGGATGTTTGCGTTGTTTGATTCGGCGGTTATTTGAGAAAACCCGGAATTGAAAATATTGCAAGCATAGACGAATTATGAGTTCTCCTATTGTTCGCAACAAAATAATTGAGGTTCTTTGTACCTGAGGAATCATATGCACGGATGTTTAAATTATTCAGTTCGGCAGTTTTTTGAAGAAAAAACCCGAAATTTTAAATTGTGCACAACTAAACGAAATATGACTAGTCCGATCGTCCCCGACGAAGTAAACGAGATCATTTGTGGCTGAACAATCATATACACGGATGTTTGAGTTATTTGATTCGGCGGTTATTTGAGAAAACCCGGAACTGAAAATATTGCCAGCATAGACGAATTATGAGTTCTCCTATTGTTCGCAACAAAATAATTGAGGTCCTTTGTACCTGAGGAATCATATGCACGGATGTTTAAATTATTCAGTTCGGCAGTTTTTTGAAGAAAAAACCCAAAATTTGAAATTGTGCACAACTAAACGAAATATGACTAGTCCGATCGTTCCCGACGAAATACACGAGGTCATTTGTGCCTGAACAATTATATGCACGGACGTTTCAGTTATTCGATATGGCAGTTTTTTGGAAAAGAGCCGAAATTTGAAATTGTGCACAACTAAACGTAATATGACTTGCCCGATCGTTCGCTACAAAATAAACGAGGTCATTTGTGCCTGAGGAATCATATGCACGGATGTTTAAGTTATTCAGTTCGGCAGTTTTTTGAAGAAAAAACCCGAAATTTGAAATTGTGCACAACTAAACGAAATATGACTAGTCCGATCGTTCCCGACGAAATACACGAGGTCATTTGTGCCTGAACAATTATATGCACGGATGTTTGACTTATTTGATTCGGCGGTTATTTGAGAAAACCCGGAATTGAAAAAAACCCGAAATTTGAAATTGTGCACAATTAATCGAAATATGACTTCTCCGATCGTTCGCTACAAAATAAACGAGGTCATTTGTGCCTGAGCAATCATATACACGGATGTTTAAGTTATTCAGTTCGGCAGTTTTTTGAAGAAAAAACCCGAAATTTGAAATTGTGCACAACTAAACGAAATATGACTAGTCCGATCGTTCCCGACGAAATACACGAGGTCATTTGTGCCTGAACAATTATATGCACGGATGTTTGACTTATTTGATTCGGCGGTTATTTGAGAAAACCCGGAATTGAAAAAAACCCGAAATTTGAAATTGTGCACAATTAATCGAAATATGACTTCTCCGATCGTTCGCTACAAAATAAACGAGGTCATTTGTGCCTGAGCAATCATATACACGGATGTTTAAGTTATTCAATTCGGCAGTTTTTTGAAGAAAAAACCCAAAATTTGAAATTGTGCACAACTAAACGAAATATGACTAGTCCGATCGTTCCCGACGAAATACACGAGGTCATTTGTGCCTGAACAATTATATGCACGGACGTTTCAGTTATTCGATATGGCAGTTTTTTGGAAAAGAGCCGAAATTTGAAATTGTGCACAACTAAACGTAATATGACTTGCCCGATCGTTCGCTACAAAATAAACGAGGTCATTTGTGCCTGAGGAATCATATGCACGGATGTTTAAGTTATTCAGTTCGGCAGTTTTTTGAAGAAAAAACCCGAAATTTGAAATTGTGCACAACTAAACGAAATATGACTAGTCCGATCGTTCCCGACGAAATACACGAGGTCATTTGTGCCTGAACAATTATATGCACGGATGTTTGACTTATTTGATTCGGCGGTTATTTGAGAAAACCCGGAATTGAAAAAAACCCGAAATTTGAAATTGTGCACAACTAAACGTAATATGACTTGCCCGATCGTTCGCTACAAAATAAACGAGGTCCTTTGTACCTGAGGAATCATATGCACGGATGTTTAAATTATTCAGTTCGGCAGTTTTTTGAAGAAAAAACCCAAAATTTGAAATTGTGCACAACTAAACGAAATATGACTAGTCCGATCGTTCCCGACGAAATACACGAGGTCATTTGTGCCTGAACAATTATATGCACGGACGTTTCAGTTATTCGATATGGCAGTTTTTTGGAAAAGAGCCGAAATTTGAAATTGTGCACAACTAAACGTAATATGACTTGCCCGATCGTTCGCTACAAAATAAACGAGGTCATTTGTGCCTGAGGAATCATATGCACGGATGTTTAAGTTATTCAGTTCGGCAGTTTTTTGAAGAAAAAACCCAAAATTTGAAATTGTGCACAACTAAACGAAATATGACTAGTCCGATCGTTCCCGACGAAATACACGAGGTCATTTGTGCCTGAACAATTATATGCACGGATGTTTGAAGTATTCGATTCAGCTGTTATTTGAGAATATCCGAAGTTGAAAATTGAGCAAGAGTGAACGAAATATGACTAGTCCGATCGTTCCCGACGAAATACACGAGGTCATTTGTGCCTGAACAATCATATACGCGAATGCTTGAGTTATTTGATTCGGCGGTTATTTGAGAAAACCCGGAATTGAAAATTGTGCAAGCATAGACGAATTATGAATTCTCCTATTGCTCGCAACAAAATAATTGAGGTTCTTTGTGCCTGAGGAATCATATACACGGATGTTTAAGTTATTCAATTCGGCAGTTTTTTGAAGAAAACCCGAAATTTGAAATTGTGGACAATTAATCGAAATATGACTTCTCCGATCGTTTGCGGCCAAATAAACGAGGTCATTTGTGCCTGAACAATCATATGCACGGATGTTTGAAGTATTTGATTCGGCGGTTATTTGAGAAAACCCGGAATTGAAAATTGTGCAAGCATAGATGAATTATGAGTTCTCCCATTGTTCACAACAAAATAATTCAGGTCATTTGTGCCTCAGGAATCATATGCACGGATGTTTAAGTTATTCAATTCGGCAGTTTTTTGAAAAAAACCCGAAATTTGAAATTGTGCACAATTAATCGAAATATGACTTCTCCGATCGTTTGCGGCCAAATAAACGAGGTCAATTGTGCCTGAGCAATCATATACACGGATGTTTGAAGTATTCGATTCAGCTGTTATTTGAGAATATCCGAAGTTGAAAATTGAGCAAGAGTGAACGAAATATGACTAGTCCGATCGTTCCCGACGAAATACACGAGGTCATTTGTGCCTGAACAATCATATGCACGGATGTTTGAAGTATTTGATTCGGCGGTTATTTGAGAAAACCCGGAATTGAAAATTGTGCAAGCATAGATGAATTATGAGTTCTCCCATTGTTCACAACATAATAATTCAGGTCATTTGTGCCTCAGGAATCATATGCACGGATGTTTAAGTTATTCAATTCGGCAGTTTTTTGAAAAAAACCCGAAATTTGAAATTGTGCACAATTAATCGAAATATGACTTGCCCGATCGTTCGCTACAAAATAAACGAGGTCATTTGTGCCTGAGCAATCATATACACGGATGTTTAAGTTATTCAATTCGGCAGTTTTTTGAAAAAAACCCGAAATTTGAAATTGTTCACAATTAATCAAAATATGACTTCTCCGATCGTTTGCGGCCAAATAAACGAGGTCATTTGTGCCTGAGCAATCATATACACGGATGTTTAAGTTATTCAATTCGGCAGTTTTTTGAAAAAAACTCGAAATTTGAAATTGTGCACAATTAATCAAAATATGACTTCTCCGATCGTTTGCGGCCAAATAAACGAGGTCATTTGTGCCTGAACAATCATATACACGGATGTTTGAGTTATTTGATTCGGCGGTTATTTGAGAAAACCCGGAATTGAAATTATTGCAAGCATAGACGAATTATGAGTTCTCCTATAGTTCGCAACAAAATAATTGAGGTTCGTTGTGCCTGAGGAATCATATGCACGGATGTTTAAGTTATTCAGTTCGGCAGTTTTTTGAAAAAAACCCGAAATTTGAAATTGTGCACAATTAATCGAAATATGACTTCTCCGATCGTTCCCGACGAAATACACGAGGTCATTTGTGCCTGAACAATCATATACGCGGATGCTTGAGTTATTTGATTCGGCGGTTATTTGAGAAAACCCGGAATTGAAAATTGTGCAAGCATAGACGAATTATGAATTCTCCTATTGCTCGCAACAAAATAATTGAGGTTCTTTGTGCCTGAGGAATCATATGCACGGATATTTAAGTTATTCAATTCGGCAGTTTTTTGAAAAAAACTCGAAATTTGAAATTGTGCACAATTAATCGAAATACGACTTCTCCGATCGTTCCCGACGAAATACACGAGGCCATTTGTGCCTGAACAATCATATACGCGGATGCTTGAGTTATTTGATTCGGCGGTTATTTGAGAAAACCCGGAATTGAAAATTGTGCAAGCATAGACGAATTATGAAATCTCCTATTGCTCGCAACAAAATAATTGAGGTTCTTTGTGCCTGAGGAATCATATGCACGGATGCTTAAGTTATTCAGTTCGGCAGTTTTTTGAAGAAAAAACCCGAAATTTTAAATTGTTCACAATTAATCGAAATATGACTTGCCCGATCGTTCGCGACAAAATAGACGAGGTCATTTGTGCCTGAACAATCATATGCACGGATGTTTAAGATATTCAATTCGGCAGTTTTTTGAAAAAAACTCCAAATTTGAAATTGTGCACAATTAATCGAAATATGACTTCTGCGATCGTTTGCGGCCAAATAAACGAGGTCATTTGTGCCTGAGGAATCATATGCACGGATGTTTAAGATATTCGATTCGGCAGTTTTTTGGAAAAAAAACGAAATTTGAAATCGTTCACAACTAAACGCAATACGACTTGCCTGATCGTTCGCGACAGAATAAACAATTTCATTTGTGCCTGAGGAATCATATGCACGGATGTTTGAGTTATTCGATTCGCCAGTTCCTTGAAAAAAAACCCGAAATTTGAAATCGTGCACAACTAAACGAAATATGACTAGTCCGATCGTCCCCGACGAAATAAACGAGATCATTTGTGGCTGAACAATCATATACACGGATGTTTGAGTTATTTGATTCGGCGGTTATTTGAGAAAACCCGGAATTGAAAATATTGCAGGCATAGACGAATTATGAGTTCTCCTATTGTTCGCAACAAAATAATTGAGGTTCGTTGTGCCTGAGGAATCATATGCACGGATGTTTAAGTTATTCAATTCGGCAGTTTTTTGAAAAAAACCCGAAATTTGAAATTGTGCACAATTAATCGAAATATGACTTCTCCGTTCGTTTGCGGCCAAATAAACGAGGTCATTTGTGCCTGAGGAATCATATGCACGGATGTTTAAGTTATTCGATTCGGCAGTTTTTTGGAAAAAAACCGAAATTTGAAATTGTTCACAACTAAACGAAATATGACTTGCCTGATCGTTCGCGACAGAATAAACAATTTCATTTGTGCCTGAGGAATCATATGCAAGGATGTTTGAGTTATTCGATTCGCCAGTTCTTTGAAAAAAAACCCGAAATTTGAAATTGTGCACAACTAAACGAAATATGACTAGTCCGATCGTCCCCGACGAAATAAACGAGATCATTTGTGGCTGAACAATCATATACACGGATGTTTGAGTTATTTGATTCGGCGGTTATTTGAGAAAACCCGGAATTGAAAATATTGCAAGCATAGACGAATTATGAGTTCTCCTATTGTTCGCAACAAAATAATTGAGGTTCGTTGTGCCTGAGCAATCATATACACGGATGTTTGAGGTATTCGATTCAGCTGTTATTTGAGAATACCCGAAGTTGAAAACTGAGCAAGAGTGAACGAAATATGACTAGTCCGATCGTCCCCGACGAAATAACCGAGATCATTTGTGGCTGAACAATCATATACACGGATGTTTGAGTTATTTGATTCGGCGGTTATTTGAGAAAACCCGGAATTGAAAATATTGCAAGCATAGACGAATTATGAGTTCTCCTATTGTTCGCAACAAAATAATTGAGGTTCTTTGTGCCTGAGGAATCATATGCACGGATGTTTAAGTTATTCAGTTCGGCAGTTTTTTTGATGAAAAAACCCGAAATTTGAAATTGTGCACAACTAAACGAAATATGACTAGTCCGATCGTTCCCGACGAAATACACGAGGTCATTTGTGCCTGAACAATTATATGCACGGACGTTTCAGTTATTCGATATGGCAGTTTTTTGGAAAAAGAGCCGAAATTTGAAATTGTTCACAACTAAACGAAATATGACTTGCCTGATCGTTCGCGACAGAATAAACAATTTCATTTGTGCCTGAGGAATCATATGCACGGATGTTTGAGTTATTCGATTCGCCAGTTCTTTGAAAAAAAACCCGAAATTTGAAATTGTGCACAACTAAACGAAATATGACTAGTCCGATCGTCCCCGACGAAATAAACGAGATCATTTGTGGCTGAACAATCATATACACGGATGTTTGAGTTATTTGATTCAGCTGTTATTTGAGAAAACCCGAAATTGAAAATTGAGCAAGAGTGAACGAAATATGACTAGTCCGATGGTTCCCGACGAAATAAACGAGGTCATTTGTGCCTGAACAATCATGTGCACGGATGTTTGAGTTATTCGATATGGCAGTTTTTTGGAAAAAGAGCCGAAATTTTAAATTGTGCGCAACTAAACGAAATATGACTAGTCCGATCGTTCCCGACGAAATACACGAGGTCATTTGTGCCTGAACAATTATATGCACGGATGTTTGACTTATTTGATTCGGCGGTTATTTGAGAAAACCCGGAATTGAAAAAAGCCCGAAATTTGAAATTGTGCACAATTAATCGAAATATGACTTCTCCGATCGTTTGCGGCCAAATAAACGAGGTCATTTGTGCCTGAGCAATCATATACACGGATGTTTGAGTTATTTGATTCAGCTGTTATTTGAGAAAACCCGAAATTGAAAATTGAGCAAGAGTGAACGAAATATGACTAGTCCGATGGTTCCCGACGAAATAAACGAGGTCATTTGTGCCTGAACAATCATGTGCACGGATGTTTGAGTTATTCGATATGGCAGTTTTTTGGAAAAAGAGCCGAAATTTAAAATTGTGCACAACTAAACGTAATATGACTTGCCCGATCTTTCGCTACAAAATAAACGAGGTCATTTGTGCCTGAACAATCATATGCACGGATGATTGATTTATTCGATTCGGCAGTTTTTTGAAAAAAAAAACCCGAAATTTGAAATTGTGCACAACTAAACGAAATATGACTAGTCCGATCGTCCCCGATGAAATAAACGAGATCATTTGTGGCTGAACAATTATATGCACGGACGTTTCAGTTATTCGATATGGCAGTTTTTTGGAAAAAGAGCCGAAATTTGAAATTGTGCACAACTAAACGTAATATGACTTGCCCGATCGTTCGCTACAAAATAAACGAGGTCATTTGTGCCTGAGGAATCATATGCACGGATGTTTAAGTTATTCAGTTCGGCAGTTTTTTGAAGAAAAAACCCGAAATTTGAAATTGTGCACAACTAAACGAAATATGACTAGTCCGATCGTTCCCGACGAAATACACGAGGTCATTTGTGCCTGAACAATTATATGCACGGATGTTTGACTTATTTGATTCGGCGGTTATTTGAGAAAACCCGGAATTGAAAAAAGCCCGAAATTTGAAATTGTGCACAATTAATCGAAATATGACTTCTCCGATCGTTTGCGGCCAAATAAACGAGGTCATTTGTGCCTGAGCAATCATATACACGGATGTTTGATGTATTCGATTTAGCTGTTATTTGAGAATACCCGAAGTTGAAAATTGAGCAAGAGTGAACGAAATATGACTAGTCCGATCGTTCCCGACGAAATACACGAGGTCATTTGTGCCTGAACAATCATATACGCGGATGCTTGAGTTATTTGATTCGGCTGTTATTTGAGAAAACCCGGAATTGAAAATTGTGCAAGCATAGATGAATTATGAGTTCTCCCATTGTTCACAACGAAATAATTCAGGTCATTTGTGCCTCAGGAATCATATGCACGGATGTTTAAGTTATTCAATTCGGCAGTTTTTTGAAAAAAACCCGAAATTTGAAATTGTGCACAATTAATCGAAATATGACTTGCCCGATCGTTCGCTACAAAATAAACGAGGTCATTTATGCCTGAGCAATCATATACACGGATGTTTAAGTTATTCAGTACGGCAGTTTTTTGAAAAAAACTCGAAATTTGAAATTGTGCACAATTAATCAAAATATGACTTCTCCGATCGTTTGCGGCCAAATAAACGAGGTCATTTGTGCCTGAGCAATCATATTCACGGATGTTTGAAGTATTCGATTCAGCTGTTATTTGAGAATATCCGAAGTTGAAAATTGAGCAAGAGTGAACGAAATATGACTAGTCCGATCGTTCCCGACGAAATACACGAGGTCATTTGTGCCTGAACAATCATATACGCGAATGCTTGAGTTATTTGATTCGGCGGTTATTTGAGAAAACCCGGAATTGAAAATTGTGCAAGCATAGACGAATTATGAATTCTCCTATTGCTCGCAACAAAATAATTGAGGTTCTTTGTGCCTGAGGAATCATATGCACGGATGTTTAAGTTATTCAGTTCGGCAGTTTTTTGAAGAAAAAACCCGAAATTTTAAATTGTTCACAATTAATCGAAATATGACTTGCCCGATCGTTCGCGACAAAATAGACGAGGTCATTTGTGCCTGAACAATCATATGCACGGATGTTTAAGATATTCAATTCGGCAGTTTTTTGAAAAAAAACTCGACATTTGAAATTGTGCACAATTAATCGAAATATGACTTCTGCGATCGTTTGCGGCCAAATAAACGAGGTCATTTGTGCCTGAGGAATCATATGCACGGATGTTTAAGTTATTCGATTCGGCAGTTTTTTTGGAAAAAAAAAACGAAATTTGAAATTGTTCACAACTAAACGAAAAATGACTTGCCTGATCGTTAGCGACAGAATAAACAATTTCATTTGTGCCTGAGGAATCATATGCACGGATGTTTGAGTTATTCGATTCGCCAGTTCTTTGAAAAAAAACCCGAAATTTGAAATTGTGCACAACTAAACGAAATATGACTAGTCCGATCGTCCCCGACGAAATAAACGAGATCATTTGTGGCTGAACAATCATATACACGGATGTTTGAGTTATTTGATTCGGCGGTTATCTGAGAAAACCCGGAATTGAAAACATTGCAAGCATAGACGAATTATGAGTTCTCCTATTGTTCGCAACAAAATAATTGAGGTTCGTTGTGCCTGAGGAATCATATGCACGGATGTTTAAGTTATTCAGTTCGGCAGTTTTTTGAAAAAACCCCGAAATTTGAAATTGTGCACAATTAATCGAAATATGACTTCTCCGATCGTTTGCGGCCAAATAAACGAGGTCATTTGTGCCTGAGGAATTATATGCACGGATGTTTAAGTTATTCGATTCGGCAGTTTTTTGGAAAAAAACCGAAATTTGAAATTGTTCACAACTAAACGAAATATGACTTGCCTGATCGTTCGCGACCGAATAAACAATTTCATTTGTGCCTGAGGAATCATATGCACGGATGTTTGAGTTATTCGATTCGCCAGTTCTTTGAAAAAAAACCCGAAATTTGAAATTGTGCACAACTAAACGAAATATGACTAGTCCGATCGTCCCCGAGGAAATAAACGAGATCATTTGTGGCTGAACAATCATATACACGGATGTTTGAGTTATTTGATTCGGCGGTTATTTGAGAAAACCCGGAATTGAAAATATTGCAAGCATAGACGAATTATAAGTTCTCCTATTGTTCGCAACAAAATAATTGAGGTTCGTTATCCCTGAGCAATTATATACACGAATGTTTGAAGTATTCGATTCAGCTGTTATTTGAGAATAGCCGAAGTTGAAAATTGAGCAAGAGTGAACGAAATATGACTAGTCCGATCGTTCCCGACGAAACAAACGAGGTCATTTGTGCCTGAACAATCATATACGCGGATGCTTGAGTTATTCAATTCGGCAGTTTTTTGAAAAAAACTCGAAATTTGAAATTGTGCACAATTAATCGAAATACGACTTCTCCGATCGTTTGCGGCCACATAAACGAGGTCATTTGTGCCTGAGGAATCATATGCACGGATGTTTGCGTTGTTTGATTCGGCGGTTATTTGAGAAAACCCGGAATTGAAAATATTGCAAGCATAGACGAATTATGAGTTCTCCTATTGTTCGCAACAAAATAATTGAGGTTCTTTGTACCTGAGGAATCATATGCACGGATGTTTAAATTATTCAGTTCGGCAGTTTTTTGAAGAAAAAACCCGAAATTTTAAATTGTGCACAACTAAACGAAATATGACTAGTCCGATCGTCCCCGACGAAGTAAACGAGATCATTTGTGGCTGAACAATCATATACACGGATGTTTGAGTTATTTGATTCGGCGGTTATTTGAGAAAACCCGGAACTGAAAATATTGCCAGCATAGACGAATTATGAGTTCTCCTATTGTTCGCAACAAAATAATTGAGGTCCTTTGTACCTGAGGAATCATATGCACGGATGTTTAAATTATTCAGTTCGGCAGTTTTTTGAAGAAAAAACCCAAAATTTGAAATTGTGCACAACTAAACGAAATATGACTAGTCCGATCGTTCCCGACGAAATACACGAGGTCATTTGTGCCTGAACAATTATATGCACGGACGTTTCAGTTATTCGATATGGCAGTTTTTTGGAAAAAGAGCCGAAATTTGAAATTGTGCACAACTAAACGAAATATGACTTTTCCGATCGTTTGCGGCCAAATAAACGAGGTCATTTGTGCCTGAACAATCATATGCACGGATGTTTGAAGTATTCGATTCAGCTGTTATTTGAGAATATCCGAAGTTGAAAATTGAGCAAGAGTGAACGAAATATGACTAGTCCGATCGTTCCCGACGAAATAAACGAGGTCATTTGTGCCTGAACAATCATATACGCGGATGCTTGAGTTATTTGATTCGGCGGTTATTTGAGAAAACCCGGAATTGAAAATTGTGCAAGCATAGACGAATTATGAATTCTCCTATTGCTCGCAACAAAATAATTGAGGTTCTTTGTGCCTGAGGAATCATATGCACGGATGTTTAAGTTATTCAGTTCGGCAGTTTTTTGAAGAAAAAACCCGAAATTTTAAATTGTTCACAATTAATCGAAATATGACTTGCCCGATCGTTCGCGACAAAATAGACGAGGTCATTTGTGCCTGAACAATCATATACGCGGATGCTTGAGTTATTCAATTCGGCAGTTTTTTGAAAAAAACTCGAAATTTGAAATTGTGCACAATTAATCGAAATACGACTTCTCCGATCGTTTGCCGCCAAACAAACGAGGTCATTTGTGCTTGAGGAGTCATATGCACGGATGTTTGAGTTATTTGATTCGGCGGTTATTTGAGAAAACCCGGAATTGAAAATATTGCAAGCATAGACGAATTATGAGTTCTCCTATTGTTCGCAACAAAATAATTGAGGTTCTTTGTACCTGAGGAATCATATGCACGGATGTTTAAATTATTCAGTTCGGCAGTTTTTTGAAGAAAAAACCCGAAATTTTAAATTGTGCACAACTAAACGAAATATGACTAGTCCGATCGTCCCCGACGAAATAAACGAGATCATTTGTGGCTGAACAATCATATACACGGATGTTTGAGTTATTTGATTCGGTGGTTATTTGAGAAAACCCGGAATTGAAAATATTGCCAGCATAGACGAATTATGAGTTCTCCTATTGTTCGCAACAAAATAATTGAGGTTCTTTGTGCCTGAGGAATCATATGCACGGATGTTTAAGTTATTCAGTTCGGCAGTTTTTTGAAGAAAAAACCCGAAATTTGAAATTGTGCAGAACTAAACGAAATATGACTAGTCCGATCGTTCCCGACGAAATACACGAGGTCATTTGTGCCTGAACAATTATATGCACGGACGTTTCAGTTATTCGATATGGCAGTTTTTTGGAAAAAGAGCCGAAATTTGAAATTGTGCACAACTAAACGAAATATGACTTTTCCGATCGTTTGCGGCCAAATAAACGAGGTCATTTGTGCCTGAACAATCATATGCACGGATGTTTGAAGTATTCGATTCAGCTGTTATTTGAGAATATCCGAAGTTGAAAATTGAGCAAGAGTGAACGAAATATGACTAGTCCGATCGTTCCCGACGAAATAAACGAGGTCATTTGTGCCTGAACAATCACCCTGATACCCACAGATACCCTGAAAAAAGTTTATTGTGGATTGCGTAAATTACGATACTCGGCGAAATACCTGCATCAACGCTTAAAAATAAGATTAGTGAAAACGCTTGTAATGCCTTACATTTTGTTTAATTGTTCTGTGTTTCCCTGTCTTGACTCTGTCTGTAAGTATAGACTTAAGGTTGCGTTTAATGACTGTGTCCGCTTTATTTATAATATACCAAGATCCAATAGTGTGTCCAGTTTTACATCCTCAATTTACGGTCTCAATCTGAATTTGTATTTAAACTTCCGCAATATATTAAAATTATTTAAAATCATACAAACTAAATCTCCTAGTTATCTTTTTGAATTATTACACTTTGCTCAATCTAATAGAGGAAAGAAACTTATTATTCCTTCATTCACACGTTGCATCGGAGAGCGATCCTTTTTTGTATCTGCAATTCGCGCCTGGAACCATCTTCCACATGAATTGCAGACAATCAACTCATATGCCGTCTTTCAGAAAAAAACTTTTTCTTTATCTTACCGTTAACCGTTTTATTTTTTAAATTTTCTTTTTATTTTTTTTTTTTTTTTTTTTTTTTTTTTTTTTTTTTTTTTTTTTTTTTTTTTTTTTTTTATTATTTACTAATTGTTTTAAAAATTTATAATTTGTAACGTCTGGAAAACTATACTTTTAAAAGATATCTAATCTTGTAGTATAAATGTAACTATAATTAAATAAATATCAATATCAATATCAATATCAATATAAATCATATACGCGGATGCTTGAGTTATTTGATTCGGCGGTTATTTGAGAAAACCCGGAATTGAAAATTGTGCAAGCATAGACGAATTATGAAATCTCCTATTGCTCGCAACAAAATAATTGAGGTTCTTTGTGCCTGAGGAATCATATGCACGGATGTTTAAGTTATTCAGTTCGGCAGTTTTTTGAAGAAAAAACCCGAAATTTTAAATTGTTCACAATTAATCGAAATATGACTTGCCCGATCGTTCGCGACAAAATAGACGAGGTCATTTGTGCCTGAACAATCATATGCACGGATGTTTAAGATATTCAAATCAGCAATTTTTTGAAAAAAACTCGAATTTTGAAATTGTGCACAATTAATCGAAATATGACTTCTGCGATCGTTTGCGGCCAAATAAACGAGGTCATTTGTGCCTGAGGAATCATATGCACGGATGTGTAAGTTATTCGATTCGGCAGTTTTTTGAAAAAAAAAACGAAATTTGAAATTGTTCACAACTAAACGAAATATGACTTGCCTGATCGTTCGCGACAGAATAAACAATTTCATTTGTGCCTGAGGAATCATATGCATGGATGTTTGAGTTATTCGATGCGCCAGTTCTTTGAAAAAAACCCGAAATTTGAAATTGTGCACAACTAAACGAAATATGACTAGTCCGATCGTCCCCGACGAAATAAACGAGATCATTTGTGGCTGAACAATCATATACACGGATGTTTGAGTTATTTGATTCGGCGGTTATTTGAGAAAACCCGGAATTGAAAATATTGCAAGCATAGACGAATTATGAGTTCTCCTATTGTTCGCAACAAAATAATTGAGGTTCGTTGTGCCTGAGGAATCATATGCACGGATGTTTAAGTTATTCAATTCGGCAGTTTTTTGAAAAAAACCCGAAATTTGAAATTGTGCACAATTAATCGAAATATGACTTCTCCGTTCGTTTGCGGCCAAATAAACGAGGTCATTTGTGCCTGAGGAATCATATGCACGGATGTTTAAGTTATTCGATTCGGCAGTTTTTTGGAAAAAACCCGAAATTTGAAATTGTTCACAACTAAACGAAATATGACTTGCCTGATCGTTCGCGACAGAATAAACAATTTCATTTGTGCCTGAGGAATCATATGCACGGATGTTTGAGTTATTCTATTCGCCAGTTCTTTGAAAAAAACCCGAAATTTGAAATTGTGCACAACTAAACGAAATATGACTAGTCCGATCGTCCCCGACGAAATAAACGAGATCATTTGTGGCTGAACAATCATATACACGGATGTTTGAGTTATTTGATTCGGCGGTTATTTGAGAAAACCCGGAATTGAAAATATTGCAAGCATAGACGAATTATGCGTTCTCCTATTGTTCGCAACAAAATAATTGAGGTTCGTTGTGCCTGAGCAATCATATACACGGATGTTTGAAGTATTCGATTCAGCTGTTATTTGAGAATATCCGAAGTTGAAATCTGAGCAAGAGTGAACGAAATATGACTAGTCCGATCGTTCCCGACGAAATACACGAGGTCATTTGTGCCTGGACAATCATATACGCGGATGTTTGAGTTATTCGATATGGCAGTTTTTTGGAAGAGCCGAAATTTGAAATTGTGCACAACTAAACGAAATATGACTTGCCCGATCGTTCGCGACAAAATAAACGAGGTCATTTGTGTCTGAGCAATCAGATACACGGATGCTTGAATTATTTGATTCAGCTGTTATTTGAGAAAACCCGAAATTGAAAATTGAGCAAGAGTGAACGAAATATGACTAGTCCGATGGTTCCCGACGAAATAAACGAGGTCATTTGTGCCTGAACAATCATGTGCACGGATGTTTGAGTTATTCGATATGGCAGTTTTTTGGAAAAAGAGCCGAAATTTTAAATTGTGCACAACTAAACGTAATATGACTTGCCCGATCGTTCGCTACAAAATAAACGAGGTCATTTGTGCCTGAACAATCATATGCACGGATGATTGAGTTATTCGATTCGGCAGTTTTTTGAAAAAAAACCCGAAATTTGAAATTGTGCACAACTAAACGAAATATGACTAGTCCGATCGTCCCCGACGAAATAAACGAGATCATTTGTGGCTCAACAATTATATGCACGGACGTTTCAGTTATTCGATATGGCAGTTTTTTGGAAAAAGAGCCGAAATTTGAAATTGTGCACAACTAAACGTAATATGACTTGCCCGATCGTTCGCTACAAAATAAACGAGGTCATTTGTGCCTGAGTAATCATATGCACGGATGTTTAAGTTATTCAGTTCGGCAGTTTTTTGAAGAAAAAACCCGAAATTTGAAATTGTGCACAACTAAACGAAATATGACTAATCCGATCGTTCCCGACGAAATACACGAGGTCATTTGTGCCTGAACAATTATATGCACGGACGTTTCAGTTATTCGATATGGCAGTTTTTTGGAAAAAGAGCCGAAATTTGAAATTGTGCACAACTAAACGAAATATGACTTGCCCGATCGTTCGCGACAAAATAAACGAGGTCATTTGTGCCTGAGCAATCATATACACGGATACTTGAATTATTCGATTCCGCTGTTATTTGAGAATATCCGAAGTTGAAAATTGAGCAAGAGTGAACGAAATATGACTAGTCCGATCGTTCCCGACGAAATACACGAGGTCATTTGTGCCTGAACAATCATGTGCACGGATGTTTGAGTTATTCGATATGGCAGTTTTTTGGAAAAAGAGCCGAAATTTGAAATTGTGCACAACTAAACGTAATATGACTTGCCTGATCGTTCGCTACAAAATAAACGAGGTCATTTGTGCCTGAACAATCATATGCACGGATGATTGAGTTATTCGATTCGGCAGTTTTTTGAAAAAAAACCCGAAATTTGAAATTGTGCACAACTAAACGAAATATGACTAGTCCGATCGTCCCCGACGAAATAAACGAGATCATTTGTGGCTGAACAATCATATACACGGATGTTTGAATTATTCGATTCAGCTGTTATTTGAGAAAACCCGAAATTGAAAATTGAGCAAGAGTGAACGAAATATGACTAGTCCGATGGTTCCCGACGAAATAAACGAGGTCATTTGTGCCTGAACAATCATGTGCACGGATGTTTGAGTTATTCGATATGGCAGTTTTTTGGAAAAAGAGCCGAAATTTGAAATTGTGCACAACTAAACGTAATATGACTTGCCTGATCGTTCGCTACAAAATAAACGAGGTCATTTGTGCCTGAACAATCATATGCACGGATGCTTGAGTTATTCAATTCGGCAGTTTTTTGAAAAAAACTCGAAATTTGAAATTGTGCACAACTAAACGAAATATGACTAATCCGATCGTTCCCGACGAAATACACGAGGTCATTTGTGCCTGAACAATTATATGCACGGACGTTTCAGTTATTCGATATGGCAGTTTTTTGGAAAAGAGCCGAAATTTGAAATTGTGCACAACTAAACGAAATATGACTTGCCCGATCGTTCGCGACAAAATAAACGAGGTCATTTGTGCCTGAGCAATCATATACACGGATGCTTGAATTATTCGATTCAGCTGTTATTTGAGAAAACCCGAAATTGAAAATTGAGCAAGAGTGAACGAAATATGACTAGTCCGATGGTTCCCGACGAAATAAACGAGGTCATTTGTGCCTGAACAATCATGTGCACGGATGTTTGAGTTATTCGATATGGCAGTTTTTTGGAAAAAGAGCCGAAATTTGAAATTGTGCACAACTAAACGTAATATGACTTGCCTGATCGTTCGCTACAAAATAAACGAGGTCATTTGTGCCTGAACAATCATATGCACGGATGATTGAGTTATTCGATATGGCAGTTTTTTGGAAAAAGAGCCGAAATTTTAAATTGTGCACAACTAAACGTAATATGAATTGCCCGATCGTCCCCGACGAAATAAACGAGGTCATTTGTGCCTGAACAATCATATGCAGGGATGTTTGAGTTATTCGATATGGCAGTTTTTTGGAAAAAGAGCCGAAATTTGAAATTGTGCACAACTAAACGTAATATGACTTGCCTGATCGTTCGCTACAAAATAAACGAGGTCATTTGTGCCTGAACAATCATATGCACGGATGATTGAGTTATTCGATTCGGCAGTTTTTTGAAAAAAAACCCGAAATTTGAAATTGTGCACAACTAAACGAAATATGACTAGTCCGATCGTCCCCGACGAAATAAACGAGATCATTTGTGGCTGAACAATCATATACACGGATGTTTGACTTATTTGATTCGGCGGTTATTTGAGAAAACCCGGAATTGAAAATATTGCAAGCATAGACGAATTATGAGTTCTCCTATTGTTCGCAACAAAATAATTGAGGTTCGTTGTGCCTGAGGAATCAAATGCATGGATGTTTGAGTTATTCGATATGGCGGTTTTTTGGAAAAAGAGCCGAAATTTGAAATTGTGCACAACTAAACTAAATATGACTTGCCCAATCGTTCGCTACAAAATAAACGAGATCATTTGTGCCTGAACAATCATATGCACGGATGTTTAAGTTATTCAATTCGGCAGTTTTTTGAAAAAAAAACCCGAAATTTTAAATTGTTCACAATTAATCGATATATGACTTGCCCGATCGTTCGCGACAAAATAAACGAGGTCATTTGTGCCTGAGCAATCATATACACGGACGTTTCAGTTATTCGATATGGCAGTTTTTTGGAAAAGAGCCGAAATTTGAAATTGTGCACAACTAAACGAAATATGACTTGCCCGATCGTTCGCGACAAAATAAACGAGGTCATTTGTGCCTGAGCAATCATATACACGGATGCTTGAATTATTCGATTCAGCTGTTATTTGAGAAAACCCGAAATTGAAAATTGAGCAAGAGTGAACGAAATATGACTAGTCCGATGGTTCCCGACGAAATAAACGAGGTCATTTGTGCCTGAACAATCATGTGCACGGATGTTTGAGTTATTCGATATGGCAGTTTTTTGGAAAAAGAGCCGATATTTTAAATTGTGCACAACTAAACGTAATATGACTTGCCCGATCGTTCGCTACAAAATAAACGAGGTCATTTGTGCCTGAACAATCATATGCACGGATGATTGAGTTATTCGATTCGGCAGTTTTTTGAAAAAAAACCCGAAATTTGAAATTGTGCACAACTAAACGAAATATGACTAGTCCGATCGTCCCCGACGAAATAAACGAGATCATTTGTGGCTGAACAATTATATGCACGGACGTTTCAGTTATTCGATATGGCAGTTTTTTGGAAAAAGAGCCGAAATTTGAAATTGTGCACAACTAAACGTAATATGACTTGCCCGATCGTTCGCTACAAAATAAACGAGGTCATTTGTGCCTGAGTAATCATATGCACGGATGTTTAAGTTATTCAGTTCGGCAGTTTTTTGAAGAAAAAACCCGAAATTTGAAATTGTGCACAACTAAACGAAATATGACTAATCCGATCGTTCCCGACGAAATACACGAGGTCATTTGTGCCTGAACAATTATATGCACGGACGTTTCAGTTATTCGATATGGCAGTTTTTTGGAAAAAGAGCCGAAATTTGAAATTGTGCACAACTAAACGAAATATGACTTGCCCGATCGTTCGCGACAAAATAAACGAGGTCATTTGTGCCTGAGCAATCATATACACGGATGCTTGAATTATTCGATTCCGCTGTTATTTGAGAATATCCGAAGTTGAAAATTGAGCAAGAGTGAACGAAATATGACTAGTCCGATCGTTCCCGACGAAATACACGAGGTCATTTGTGCCTGAACAATCATGTGCACGGATGTTTGAGTTATTCGATATGGCAGTTTTTTGGAAAAAGAGCCGAAATTTTAAATTGTGCACAACTAAACGTAATATGACTTGCCCGATCGTCCCCGACGAAATAAACGAGGTCATTTGTGCCTGAACAATCATATGCAGGGATGTTTGAGTTATTCGATATGGCAGTTTTTTTGGAAAAAGAGCCGAAATTTGAAATTGTGCACAACTAAACGTAATATGACTTGCCTGATCGTTCGCTACAAAATAAACGAGGTCATTTGTGCCTGAACAATCATATGCACGGATGCTTGAGTTATTCAATTCGGCAGTTTTTTGAAAAAAACTCGAAATTTGAAATTGTGCACAATTAATCGAAATACGACTTCTCCGATCGTCATTTGTGCCTGAGGAATCATATGCACGGATGTTTGAGTTATTTGATTCGGCGGTTATTTGAGAAAACCCGGAATTGAAAATATTGCAAGCATAGACGAATTATGAGTTCTCCTATTATTCGCAACAAAATAATTGAGGTTCTTTGTACCTGAGGAATCATATGCACGGATGTTTAAATTATTCAGTTCGGCAGTTTTTTGAAGAAAAAACATAGCAATCACATACACGGATGCTTGAATTATTCGATTCAGCTGTTATTTGAGAAAACCCGAAATTGAAAATTGCGCAAGAGTGAACGAAATATGACTAGTCCGATCGTTCCCGACGAAATACACGAGGTCATTTGTGCCTGAACAATCATATGCACGGATGTTTGAGTTATTCGATATGGCAGTTTTTTGGAAAAAGAGCCGAAATTTTAAATTGTGCACAACTTAACGTAATATGACTTGCCCGATCGTTCGCTACAAAATAAACGAGGTCATTTGTGCCTGAACAATCATATGCACGGATGATTGAGTTATTCGATTCGGCAGTTTTTTGAAAAAAAACCCGAAATTTGAAATTGTGCACAACTAAACGAAATATGACTAGTCCGATCGTCCCCGACGAAATAAACGAGATCATTTGTGGCTGAACAATCATATACACGGATGTTTAACTTATTTGATTCGGCGGTTATTTGAGAAAACCCGGAATTGAAAATATTGCAAGCATAGACGAATTATGAGTTCTCCTATTGTTCGCAACAAAATAATTGAGGTTCGTTGTGCCTGAGGAATCAAATGCACGGATGTTTGAGTTATTCGATATGGCGGTTTTTTGGAAAAAGAGCCGAAATTTGAAATTGTGCACAACTAAACTAAATATGACTTGCCCGATCGTTCGCTACAAAATAAACGAGGTCATTTGTGCCTGAGGAATCATATGCATGGATGTTTAAGTTATTCAATTCGGCAGTTTTTTGAAGAAAAAACCCGAAATTTGAAATTGTGCACAACTAAACGTAATATGATTTGCCCGATCGTTCGCTACAAAATAAACTAGGTCATTTGTGCCTGAACAATCATATACACGGATGTTTGACTTATTTGATTCGGCGGTTATTTGAGAAAACCCGGAAATGAAAATATTGCAAGCATAGACGAATTATGAGTTCTCCCATTGTTCGCAACAAAATAATTGAGGTTCGTTGTGCCTGAGGAATCAAATGCACGGATGTTTGAGTTATTCGATATGGCGGTTGTTTGGAAAAAGAGCCGAAATTTGAAATTGTGCACAACTAAACTAAATATGACTTGCCCAATCGTTCGCTACAAAATAAACGAGATCATTTGTGCCTGAACAATCATATGGACGGATATTTAAGTTATTCAATTCGGCAGTTTTTTGAAAAAAAAACTCGAAATTTTAAATTGTTCACAATTAATCGATATATGACTTGCCCGATCGTTCGCGACAAAATAGACGAGGTCATTTGTGCCTGAACAATCATATGCACGGATGTCTAAGTTATTCCATTCGGCAGTTTTTTGAAAAAAACCCGAAATTTGAAATTGTGCACAATTAATCGAAATATGACTTCTCCGATCGTTTGCGGCCAAATAAATGAGGTCATTTGTGCCTGAGCAATCATATACACGGATGTTTGAAGTATTCGATTCAGCTGTTATTTGAGAATACCCGAAGTTGAAAATTGAGCAAGAGTGAACTATTCGACTAGTCCGATCGTTCCCGACGAAATACAGGAGGTCATTTGTGCCTGAACAATCATATATGCGGATGCTTGAGTTATTTGATTCGGCGGTTATTTGAGAAAACCCGGAATTGAAAATATTGCAAGCATAGACGAATTATGAGTTCTCCTATTGTTCGCAACAAAATAATTGAAGTTCGGTGTGCCTGAGGAATCATATGCACGGATGTTTGAGTTATTCGATATGGCAGTTTTTTGGAAAAAGAGGCGAAATTTGAAATTGTGCACAACTAAACTAAATATGACTTGCCCGATCGTTCGCTACAAAATAAACGAGGTCATTTGTGCCTGAACAATCATATGCATGGATGTTTAAGTTATTCAATTCGGCAGTTTTTTGAAGAAAAAACCCGAAATTTTAAATTGTTCACAATTAATCGATATATGACTTGCCGATCGTTCGCGACAAAATAGACGAGGTCATTTGTGCCTGAACAATCATATGCACGGATGTCTAAGTTATTCAATTCGGCAGTTTTTTGAAAAAAACCCGAAATTTGAAATTGTGCACAATTAATCGAAATATGACTTCTCCGATCGTTTGCGGCCAAATAAACGAGGTCATTTGTGCCTGAACAATCATATACGCGGATGCTTGAGTTATTTGATTCGGCGGTTATTTGAGAAAACCCGGAATTGAAAATTGTGCAAGCATAGACGAATTATGAATTCTCCTATTGCTCGCAACAAAATAATTGAGGTTCTTTGTGCCTGAGGAATCATATGCACGGATGTTTAAGTTATTCAGTTCGGCAGTTTTTTGAAGAAAAAACCCGAAATTTGAAATTGTGCACAACTAAACGAAATATGACTAGTCCGATCGTTCCCGACGAAATACACGAGGTCATTTGTGCCTGAACAATTATATGCACGGACGTTTCAGTTATTCGATATGGCAGTTTTTTGGAAGAGCCGAAATTTGAAATTGTGCACAACTAAACGAAATATGACTTGCCCGATCGTTCGCGACAAAATAAACGAGGTCATTTGTGCCTGAGCAATCATATACACGGATGCTTGATTTATTCGATTCAGCTGTTATTTGAGAAAACCCGAAATTGAAAATTGCGCAAGAGTGAACGAAATATGACTAGTCCGATCGTTCCCGACGAAATACACGAGGTCATTTGTGCCTGAACAATCATATACGCGGATGCTTGAGTTATTTGATTCGGCGGTTATTTGAGAAAACCCGGAATTGAAAATTGTGCAAGCATAGACGAATTATGAATTCTCCTATTGCTCGCAACAAAATAATTGAGGTTCTTTGTGCCTGAGGAATCATATGCACGGATGTTTAAGTTATTCAGTTCGGCAGTTTTTTGAAGAAAAAACCCGAAATTTGAAATTGTGCACAACTAAACGAAATATGACTAGTCCGATCGTTCCCGACGAAGTACACGAGGTCATTTGTGCCTGAACAATTATATGCACGGACGTTTCAGTTATTCGATATGGCAGTTTTTTGGAAAAAGAGCCGAAATTTGAAATTGTGCACAACTAAACGAAATATGACTTGCCCGATCGTTCGCGACAAAAAAACGAGGTCATTTGTGCCTGAGGAATCATATGCACGGATGTTTAAGTTATTCAGTTCGGCAGTTTTTTCAAGAAAAAACCCGAAATTTGAAATTGTGCACAACTAAACGAAATATGACTAGTCCGATCGTTCCCGACGAAATACACGAGGTCATTTGTGCCTGAACAATTATATGCACGGACGTTTCAGTTATTCGATATGGCAGTTTTTTGGAAAAAGAGCCGAAATTTGAAATTGTGCACAACTAAACGTAATATGACTTGCCCGATCGTTCGCTACAAAATAAACGAGGTCATTTGTGCCTGAGGAATCATATGCACGGATGTTTAAGTTATTCAGTTCGGCAGTTATTTGAAGAAAAAACCCGAAATTTGAAATTGTGCACAACTAAACGAAATATGACTAGTCCGATCGTTCCCGACGAAATACACGAGGTCATTTGTGCCTGAACAATTATATGCACGGACGTTTCAGTTATTCGATATGGCAGTTTTTTGGAAGAGCCGAAATTTGAAATTGTGCACAACTAAACGAAATATGACTTGCCCGATCGTTCGGGACAAAATAAACGAGGTCATTTGTGCCTGAGCAATCATATACACGGATGCTTGAATTATTCGATTCAGCTGTTATTTGAGAAAACCCGAAATTGAAAATTGAGCAAGAGTGAACGAAATATGACTAGTCCGATGGTTCCCGACGAAATAAACGAGGTCATTTGTGCCTGAACAATCATGTGCACGGATGTTTGAGTTATTCGATATGGCAGTTTTTTGGAAAAAGAGCCGAAATTTTAAATTGTGCACAACTAAACGTAATATGACTTGCCCGATCGTTCGCTACAAAATAAACGAGGTCATTTGTGCCTGAACAATCATATGCACGGATGATTGAGTTATTCGATTCGGCAGTTTTTTGAAAAAAAACCCGAAATTTGAAATTGTGCACAACTAAACGAAATATGACTAGTCCGATCGTCCCCGACGAAATAAACGAGATCATTTGTGGCTGAACAATTATATGCACGGACGTTTCAGTTATTCGATATGGCAGTTTTTTGGAAAAAGAGCCGAAATTTGAAATTGTGCACAACTAAACGTAATATGATTTGCCCGATCGTTCGCTACAAAATAAACTAGGTCATTTGTGCCTGAACAATCATATACACGGATGTTTGACTTATTTGATTCGGCGGTTATTTGAGAAAACCCGGAAATGAAAATATTGCAAGCATAGACGAATTATGAGTTCTCCCATTGTTCGCAACAAAATAATTGAGGTTCGTTGTGCCTGAGGAATCAAATGCACGGATGTTTGAGTTATTCGATATGGCGGTTGTTTGGAAAAAGAGCCGAAATTTGAAATTGTGCACAACTAAACTAAATATGACTTGCCCAATCGTTCGCTACAAAATAAACGAGATCATTTGTGCCTGAACAATCATATGGACGGATATTTAAGTTATTCAATTCGGCAGTTTTTTGAAAAAAAAACTCGAAATTTTAAATTGTTCACAATTAATCGATATATGACTTGCCCGATCGTTCGCGACAAAATAGACGAGGTCATTTGTGCCTGAACAATCATATGCACGGATGTCTAAGTTATTCCATTCGGCAGTTTTTTGAAAAAAACCCGAAATTTGAAATTGTGCACAATTAATCGAAATATGACTTCTCCGATCGTTTGCGGCCAAATAAATGAGGTCATTTGTGCCTGAGCAATCATATACACGGATGTTTGAAGTATTCGATTCAGCTGTTATTTGAGAATACCCGAAGTTGAAAATTGAGCAAGAGTGAACTATTCGACTAGTCCGATCGTTCCCGACGAAATACAGGAGGTCATTTGTGCCTGAACAATCATATATGCGGATGCTTGAGTTATTTGATTCGGCGGTTATTTGAGAAAACCCGGAATTGAAAATATTGCAAGCATAGACGAATTATGAGTTCTCCTATTGTTCGCAACAAAATAATTGAAGTTCGGTGTGCCTGAGGAATCATATGCACGGATGTTTGAGTTATTCGATATGGCAGTTTTTTGGAAAAAGAGGCGAAATTTGAAATTGTGCACAACTAAACTAAATATGACTTGCCCGATCGTTCGCTACAAAATAAACGAGGTCATTTGTGCCTGAACAATCATATGCATGGATGTTTAAGTTATTCAATTCGGCAGTTTTTTGAAGAAAAAACCCGAAATTTTAAATTGTTCACAATTAATCGATATATGACTTGCCGATCGTTCGCGACAAAATAGACGAGGTCATTTGTGCCTGAACAATCATATGCACGGATGTCTAAGTTATTCAATTCGGCAGTTTTTTGAAAAAAACCCGAAATTTGAAATTGTGCACAATTAATCGAAATATGACTTCTCCGATCGTTTGCGGCCAAATAAACGAGGTCATTTGTGCCTGAACAATCATATACGCGGATGCTTGAGTTATTTGATTCGGCGGTTATTTGAGAAAACCCGGAATTGAAAATTGTGCAAGCATAGACGAATTATGAATTCTCCTATTGCTCGCAACAAAATAATTGAGGTTCTTTGTGCCTGAGGAATCATATGCACGGATGTTTAAGTTATTCAGTTCGGCAGTTTTTTGAAGAAAAAACCCGAAATTTGAAATTGTGCACAACTAAACGAAATATGACTAGTCCGATCGTTCCCGACGAAATACATGAGGTCATTTGTGCCTGAACAATTATATGCACGGACGTTTCAGTTATTCGATATGGCAGTTTTTTGGAAGAGCCGAAATTTGAAATTGTGCACAACTAAACGAAATATGACTTGCCCGATCGTTCGCGACAAAATAAACGAGGTCATTTGTGCCTGAGCAATCATATACACGGATGCTTGATTTATTCGATTCAGCTGTTATTTGAGAAAACCCGAAATTGAAAATTGCGCAAGAGTGAACGAAATATGACTAGTCCGATCGTTCCCGACGAAATACACGAGGTCATTTATGCCTGAACAATCATATACGCGGATGCTTGAGTTATTTGATTCGGCGGTTATTTGAGAAAACCCGGAATTGAAAATTGTGCAAGCATAGACGAATTATGAATTCTCCTATTGCTCGCAACAAAATAATTGAGGTTCTTTGTGCCTGAGGAATCATATGCACGGATGTTTAAGTTATTCAGTTCGGCAGTTTTTTGAAGAAAAAACCCGAAATTTGAAATTGTGCACAACTAAACGAAATATGACTAGTCCGATCGTTCCCGACGAAGTACACGAGGTCATTTGTGCCTGAACAATTATATGCACGGACGTTTCAGTTATTCGATATGGCAGTTTTTTGGAAAAAGAGCCGAAATTTGAAATTGTGCACAACTAAACGAAATATGACTTGCCCGATCGTTCGCGACAAAATAAACGAGGTCATTTGTGCCTGAGGAATCATATGCACGGATGTTTAAGTTATTCAGTTCGGCAGTTTTTTCAAGAAAAAACCCGAAATTTGAAATTGTGCACAACTAAACGAAATATGACTAGTCCGATCGTTCCCGACGAAATACACGAGGTCATTTGTGCCTGAACAATTATATGCACGGACGTTTCAGTTATTCGATATGGCAGTTTTTTGGAAAAAGAGCCGAAATTTGAAATTGTGCACAACTAAACGTAATATGACTTGCCCGATCGTTCGCTACAAAATAAACGAGGTCATTTGTGCCTGAGGAATCATATGCACGGATGTTTAAGTTATTCAGTTCGGCAGTTATTTGAAGAAAAAACCCGAAATTTGAAATTGTGCACAACTAAACGAAATATGACTAGTCCGATCGTTCCCGACGAAATACACGAGGTCATTTGTGCCTGAACAATTATATGCACGGACGTTTCAGTTATTCGATATGGCAGTTTTTTGGAAGAGCCGAAATTTGAAATTGTGCACAACTAAACGAAATATGACTTGCCCGATCGTTCGCGACAAAATAAACGAGGTCATTTGTGCCTGAGCAATCATATACACGGATGCTTGAATTATTCGATTCAGCTGTTATTTGAGAAAACCCGAAATTGAAAATTGAGCAAGAGTGAACGAAATATGACTAGTCCGATGGTTCCCGACGAAATAAACGAGGTCATTTGTGCCTGAACAATCATGTGCACGGATGTTTGAGTTATTCGATATGGCAGTTTTTTGGAAAAAGAGCCGAAATTTTAAATTGTGCACAACTAAACGTAATATGACTTGCCCGATCGTTCGCTACAAAATAAACGAGGTCATTTGTGCCTGAACAATCATATGCACGGATGATTGAGTTATTCGACTCGGCAGTTTTTTGAAAAAAGACCCGAAATTTGAAATTGTGCACAACTAAACGAAATATGACTAGTCCGATCGTCCCCGACGAAATAAACGAGATCATTTGTGGCTGAACAATTATATGCACGGACGTTTCAGTTATTCGATATGGCAGTTTTTTGGAAAAAGAGCCGAAATTTGAAATTGTGCACAACTAAACGTAATATGACTTGCCCGATCGTTCGCTACAAAATAAACGAGGTCATTTGTGCCTGAGTAATCATATGCACGGATGTTTAAGTTATTCAGTTCGGCAGTTTTTTGAAGAAAAAACCCGAAATTTGAAATTGTGCACAACTAAACGAAATATGACTAATCCGATCGTTCCCGACGAAATACACGAGGTCATTTGTGCCTGAACAATTATATGCACGGACGTTTCAGTTATTCGATATGGCAGTTTTTTGGAAAAAGAGCCGAAATTTGAAATTGTGCACAACTAAACGAAATATGACTTGCCCGATCGTTCGCGACAAAATAAACGAGGTCATTTGTGCCTGAGCAATCATATACACGGATGCTTGATTTATTCGATTCCGCTGTTATTTGAGAATATCCGAAGTTGAAAATTGAGCAAGAGTGAACGAAATATGACTAGTCCGATCGTTCCCGACGAAATACACGAGGTCATTTGTGCCTGAACAATCATGTGCACGGATGTTTGAGTTATTCGAATGGCAGTTTTTTGGAAAAAGAGCCGAAATTTTAAATTGTGCACAACTAAACGTAATATGAATTGCCCGATCGTCCCCGACGAAATAAACGAGGTCATTTGTGCCTGAACAATCATATGCAGGGATGTTTGAGTTATTCGATATGGCCGTTTTTTGGAAAAAGAGCCGAAATTTGAAATTGTGCACAACTAAACGTAATATGACTTGCCTGATCGTTCGCTACAAAATAAACGAGGTCATTTGTGCCTGAACAATCATATGCACGGATGATTGAGTTATTCGATTCGGCAGTTTTTTGAAAAAAAACCCGAAATTTGAAATTGTGCACAACTAAACGAAATATGACTAGTCCGATCGTCCCCGACGAAATAAACGAGATCATTTCTGGCTGAACAATCATATACACGGATGTTTGACTTATTTGATTCGGCGGTTATTTGAGAAAACCCGGAATTGAAAATATTGCAAGCATAGACGAATTATGAGTTCTCCTATTGTTCGCAACAAAATAATTGAGGTTCGTTGTGCCTGAGGAATCAAATGCATGGATGTTTGAGTTATTCGATATGGCGGTTTTTTGGAAAAAGAGCCGAAATTTGAAATTGTGCACAACTAAACTAAATATGACTTGCCCAATCGTTCGCTACAAAATAAACGAGATCATTTGTGCCTGAACAATCATATGCACGGATGTTTAAGTTATTCAATTCGGCAGTTTTTTGAAAAAAAAACCCGAAATTTTAAATTGTTCACAATTAATCGATATATGACTTGCCCGATCGTTCGCGACAAAATAAACGAGGTCATTTGTGCCTGAGCAATCATATACACGGACGTTTCAGTTATTCGATATGGCAGTTTTTTGGAAAAAGAGCCGAAATTTGAAATTGTGCACAACTAAACGAAATATGACTTGCCCGATCGTTCGCGACAAAATAAACGAGGTCATTTGTGCCTGAGCAATCATATACACGGATGCTTGAATTATTCGATTCAGCTGTTATTTGAGAAAACCCGAAATTGAAAATTGAGCAAGAGTGAACGAAATATGACTAGTCCGATGGTTCCCGACGAAATAAACGAGGTCATTTGTGCCTGAACAATCATGTGCACGGATGTTTGAGTTATTCGATATGGCAGTTTTTTGGAAAAAGAGCCGAAATTTTAAATTGTGCACAACTAAACGTAATATGACTTGCCCGATCGTTCGCTACAAAATAAACGAGGTCATTTGTGCCTGAACAATCATATGCACGGATGATTGAGTTATTCGATTCGGCAGTTTTTTGAAAAAAAACCCGAAATTTGAAATTGTGCACAACTAAACGAAATATGACTAGTCCGATCGTCCCCGACGAAATAAACGAGATCATTTGTGGCTGAACAATTATATGCACGGACGTTTCAGTTATTCGATATGGCAGTTTTTTGGAAAAAGAGCCGAAATTTGAAATTGTGCACAACTAAACGTAATATGACTTGCCCGATCGTTCGCGACAAAATAAACGAGGTCATTTGTGCCTGAGCAATCATATACACGGATGCTTGAATTATTCGATTCCGCTGTTATTTGAGAATATCCGAAGTTGAAAATTGAGCAAGAGTGAACGAAATATGACTAGTCCGATCGTTCCCGACGAAATACACGAGGTCATTTGTGCCTGAACAATCATGTGCACGGATGTTTGAGTTATTCGATATGGCAGTTTTTTGGAAAAAGAGCCGAAATTTGAAATTGTGCACAACTAAACGAAATATGACTTGCCCGATCGTTCGCGACAAAATAAACGAGGTCATTTGTGCCTGAGCAATCATATACACGGATGCTTGAATTATTCGATTCCGCTGTTATTTGAGAATATCCGAAGTTGAAAATTGAGCAAGAGTGAACGAAATATGACTAGTCCGATCGTTCCCGACGAAATACACGAGGTCATTTGTGCCTGAACAATCATGTGCACGGATGTTTGAGTTATTCGATATGGCAGTTTTTTGGAAAAAGAGCCGAAATTTTAAATTGTGCACAACTAAACGTAATATGACTTGCCCGATCGTCCCCGACGAAATAAACGAGGTCATTTGTGCCTGAACAATCATATGCACGGATGTTTAAGTTATTCAATTCGGCAGTTTTTTGAAAAAAACCCGAAATTTGAAATTGTGCACTGTTCAGGGTAGAACTGATGACTGTACCGATTTCACCGAAAAAAGAAAAATCAAGAACTATTTGTTAAGAACGTTATAATTTATTCTAACAATGAAATCCTGACTTGTATTTATAATCCCTTTTTTGTTTTTGTTTTGAAAATGGGGTGAATAACCCAATGAACTACATTTGTTATATTCTGTGTATGTGTACGCTCTGCCATTTCCCCAGGTTTCGGAATGCATTGGGAGAATGGCAGATCGCATTACATTCCACATTCCACAAATTCGATTCTCGCACATTTGACAAGTTCTCATTCGTCAAGTGCGCGAGTCACATGTGTTGTTTTTATTTGTTATTTGTTTATTTTAATTTTTGTTAAATTTTTTTTTATTTAAATTATAAAATTGTTGAGTAGCAACATGCTCCCGGGCCAAACTATGTTTTTTCGTGGTGTCGTCGGGGGTGTGCATCTGTGGTGTTTTCTCGTTCGCGTTGTTGTGAAAGTGTCTCCCTTCCGTGGCTTCTGCGAGGTCGTGGTGTCATCTTGGTGTATGTGTACTTGTATGTCGCTCGGTTCGGGGTGATTATGTGGAAGGAAAAATAGATTTAATAATGTCATTGATTGTGGTTATTGAAAATGTGCTAGACGGTGAAAGTTAAAATTTATATGGTGTTTGTTATTGTTTCCTTCATGTCGACCTGTCTGTCTAACGCGCCCGTCATTGTCGGTTTGGGGCTGTTTCGGTTGTCCGGTTTCGATGGGGGTTGTGAGTCGTACGGCGAAGTTGAGACCGGTAAGGGGGATAATTTCGCGATCGGACGTTTTAGAGTGTTTGTTGCGGTTCGTATGGTCACCACGCGCGTAAGACCATCGGCTCCCGGATGGAGTTGTTGTACTCGAGCGAGTATCCACGATGACGGTGGTAAGTTGTCTTCTTTCACCAAGACTATATCTCCAACGTTGATGTTTTGTTGTATTCGTAGCCACTTTGGTCGATGTTGAAGCTGCTGAAGATAAGTTGTGCTCCATTTCTTCAAGAAGTCTTGGGTAAGTCGTTGTAAATATTTCCATTTATCCAAATGGTTGACGTTTTTTTCAATTAGGTTTCTCTTAGGTGCGGTCCGAAGCGATGTGCCAATTAGGAAGTGACCCGGAGTTAGAACGTCTAAATCGTTGGGATCCTGGGACATGGGACATAGTGGTCTGGAGTTCAAACAAGCTTCAATTTGGGTGAGTAATGTGTAATATTCTTCGAAGGTTAGCTTGGAGACGCCAATGGTCCGTTTAAGGTGAAATTTTATGGACTTTGCTCCTGCCTCCCAAAGGCCTCCAAAGTGTGGCGATGACGGGGGGTTAAAGTGCCATGTTGTCTTGAGTGCAGCAAGGCTGTTGGCGACCTCAGATGACCATTCTGTCGTGATGAATTTACTGTCCTTTAGGAGTTCGTTGTTCGCTCCTTTAAAGTTGGTGCCACAGTCACTGAATAGATTGGCACAGGTGCCCCGTCTGGATATGAATCGTCGATATGCTGCGATAAAGGCTGACGAGCTAAGATCGCTTACCAGCTCGATGTGGATTGCCTTCGTAGATAAACAGACGAATACGGCTATATACCCTTTGGTTGACTTATTGCATCGACCCTTCCAAAGCTTGATTTCCACTGGACCCGCATAGTCCACTCCGGTGTTCGTGAATGGCCTCGATATGGTTACGCGTTCCACCGGAAAGCTTCCCATGAGCTGCTCCTGCATCTTCGCGTTGAATCTGTGGCAGCGTACGCATCTGTGTATGGTTGATTTCAAGACACGTTTGGCGTTTGTTATCCAAAATGTGTTTCGGATCTCTGCCATCATAAGTTGTTGACCGCCATGAAGAGTGTTAAGATGGATGTCGCTTATAAGCAGCTTAGTGAAATGATGTGTATCCTTCAGGATGATTGGATGCCGTTGACTGTAAGGGCATGTTGAATTTGTCAGTCGTCCTCCTACTCTTAACATATTGTTCGCGTCGAGGAAGGGGTTCAAATTTTGTATTGTGCTCCCTTTTTTAAGCATGCTTCCTGCAATTAGCGCCTTGATCTCTTCTGGGAACAGTTCTTGTTGAACCAGCTTGATGAGCTGATGTTGGGATGTTTCCAGTTCTTCTGCTGTGAGTGGATGAGTATTAAAAGGAAGCTTCTTATTGGCTTGTAGATTGCTTCTCCATATTGCTACATTGCGAATAAGTCTTTTGAGACTAGAAAACCTTTGAAAGAAAGAGTTATTGATCACAATGTAGTGGGAGACCAAATGAACAAAATGGGTAAGTGTAGTTGTAAGGTTGTTTGTATAAAACATTGAAATATTTTCCTTTTTTTGTCTTTTAGTTTCTAAGTCGGTTTCGACGAGAATTTCTGCTGGGTGTTGCTGTGCAGTGAAGCCCTGCAGAAACTTGGGGCCACGCCACCACATGTCGCTTGTGGGAATCTCTTCCGGAGATAGCCCTCTGGATCCGATGTCAGCAGGATTTTCCTTCGATTTAACGTGTCGCCAGACGTTTGATCCGATTAAGTTGTGGATCTCTGTCACCCGGTTTGCGACAAATGTTGTACGTGTTGATGGGCTCCCACGAATCCAAGCTAAGCAAATGGTCGTTTCTGTGGTTGGAAGCTTCATTGTGTTGGAAATCCTATGCAAAAGCTTCGCCAAGACATGTGCAGCACATAATTCTAAACGCGGGAGACAGATTTTTCTCACGGGAGCAACTCTGGTTTTAGCGGCGATGATACTTACTTGTTCTTTGCCATTGTGTATCACGCGTGCGTAGATGACGGCTGCGTAGGCTTTCTCGGAAGCGTCACTGAATCCATGAAGTTGTAATGTTGCTGCGCTTTCATGACCGATCCAGCGGGGAATTTCTATGTCTTGGAGGTTGTTCAGCCCATGCCGAAGGTGCAACCACTCCCTTTTGAGATCTTCAGAGAGAGGAGAGTCCCAAGAGGCCTCATTTCGCCAGAGCTCCTGGAGAATTAGTTTTGCCTTGAGGACACACGGTGCGATCCAGCCAAGAGGGTCAAAGATGCGGGCAATGTCTGCTAAGACGGTTCGCTTAGTGTGTGTTTGGGTGTTTGGTAAGTCGATTTTGATTTTAAAGACATCGTTTGTTGGATGCCATTGGATACCTAGTGTCTTAATGGCATCTGATGATTCGAAACTGAGTGGAAGGTTAACTTCTCTATCCTTTTCAGGAACTTGCTCCAGAACTTTTGCTGAATTGCTCGCCCATTTGCGAAGTGGAAATCCACCGGAGTTCAATACTGAAATAATCTCCCTTTGGATATTGATGGCCTCTTCTTCGTTGTCAGCTCCGTATATCAGATCGTCAACGTAAAACCCCTCAGTAAGTACCTGATTTATGTTAGGATGTGTTTTGTGTCTATGGCCAGTTGATGCAGGATTCGTATTGCCAGGTATGGAGCTGCTGCCGTGCCGAAGGTGACAGTGTCTAAGGCATATGTTTTGATAGGCTCTCGTGTCGTTGCTCTCCAGAGAATGAGCTGATATTGGGTATCCTCTCGTCCCATCCTAATTTGCCTGTACATCATTTTAATGTCCGCTGAGAAGGCTATTTTGAACCTTCTCCATTTTGTAAGTAGATCTATGATGTCTGGTTGCATGCGTGGGCCAACCAGCAAATGGTCATTGAGTGATTGACCACTTGTTGTTTTGCAAGATGCGTCAAAAACAACTCGAAGTTTCGTCGTAGTGCTTGTCTCCTTGAAAACAGCATGATGAGGCAGGAAATAATGCTTCCTAGGCAGTAGTTGCTCTGATGAAACTTCTCTCATGTGTCACAATTTAGCATATTCGCCTATGCATTCGGTGTATGCTTCCTTCAGTTTATTGTTCGATTTGAATTTTTGTTCTAGTTGGAGGAATCTTGCCATTGCTGACCGTTTTGAGTCACCAAGAGTAGGATGTTTATTGTCCTTAAACGGAAGTCGAACTTCATACCTTCCGTCGTGAAGACGCCTTGTTGTTTGTTGGTAGTGTTGTAGACACTGTTCTTCTTCCGATGTGAGTTTACGATGTTCGAGATTCTCCTCAATTTCCCAAAACTGCCTTAATTGGGACTCAAGTGTATTGTGGTGGTTCTGCACCGTGATTGGATTTGACTGCACTGCTTGAGTCGTGTATCCGCTTAAAATCCATCCTAGTTCGGTAAGCTGCGCTATAGGTGCTCCATCTTGACCCTTGACGAGTCCTTCAAGGATGATCGATGAATAGACGTCAGCTCCTAAAAGTAAATCGATCTTCCCAGGGTTATAATATGAGGGGTCAGCTAAGTTTAAATTGGACAGATGACTCCATCTGTCTTTATTTAAAGGTTGGGTTGGAAGCACCGATGTAAGGTGAGAAAAAACGAACGCCCTAACTTCGAGACAGAATGAATTTGTTTGGGAATACATTGTGAAATGGGTCTGGTACCGCGACATGCCGGTAAGTGTTTGTCCCAGCCCTGTTACATTCGCGGTGATCTTGGTTCTCTTTAATCGTAGTAGTTGAGTTGCTCGTTCTGTTATAAACGATGCTTCAGAGCCTGGGTCCACTAGGGCTCTGAGTGTATGTTTTCTTCCGTCTATAGCCTTAACGTTGACCAAAGCCGTTGCTAATAAAACCTTTGCTTCCAGTTGGTTGAAATTCGTTGTAAATGTTTTACTCGTATTTGTGGTTGAGGGACCAGTGTTCCTGGCTGAGTTGTTCGCTTCAATGTGTAACATCGTGTGATGCTTAAAGCCACATTTGAAGCATCAATTACTGCTGTTGCATGTTGATGCATGGTGGTCGTACCCGAGGCAGTTGGAACATACTGCCTTTTCCTTTATTGCTTCTGCTCGATCTTTGGCATCCATGTTTAGAAAACGTTTGCATCGCCGAATGCTGTGGGGGCCGGTACACACGCGACAAAGAAATTGTTTAGCCGACGATTTGGTGTGAAATGTGTTGGCCTTCTTAAAAGGATTAGTGGGCGAAGATTTAAGGGAATGATTGAGCTCCGAAATATTTTCAAGGGAACTGAAGCGACAGGAGATAAAGGAGAGAAATGTCTTAATGGAGGGCTTTCGAATTGCCTATCTTGTCCTCCCAGTCTCTCTGTGTTTGGGGAGGTGATTTATGAAGTAATATATAGATGAGAATGCAGTCCCAACTATCAACTGCTATTCCAAGATTCGATAGTGCATGGATGCATTCCATAGTGGTATCATGCAATGATTTTAAGGACGCGGCGGTTTCATGGGTAAGTTTACTCTGTTCTATTAAAAGGCGTAATTGAGTGTTAACAAGTTTTCTTTTATTTTGATATCTATCTATCAGAATTTCCCAAGCGGCGGAATAATTTTTCCCATCGATCGGAAGATGCTGAATTAGACGCGCAGCTTCACCTGACACAAAACTCTTTAGGAATTGGAGTTTTTGCACCTCTGAGAGTTCTATGTTCTGGTCGACCATGGTTTGGAATATGTTGTGAAACTCGCACCACTCCTCAAATTGTCCGGAAAAGTTTTTTATCTGTATTCGCGGAAGACGGATATCAGATACGGAAGACCGCGATTGATTGATACGGGAACAATACAGATTCGCACCGTTACTCTCATTCAACTTCTCCAAATCATCGTGGAGAGAACCGATAAAGGTAAAATAGATTCTTTTTATTTCGGAGTATGTTTCCTCTACCAAGTATTTTTCTTTTAGGGGATCTGCAGACGCACTAATAATGTTAGAGTGTTCCTTCTTCGCACGTTTGAACAACTCTTCCACCTCCACTAAGCGCGCGTTCACATACCCCCTCGATTTTCGCGCCGCGGAATTCTTTTGGTATTCTTCCAAGTCATTTGAAAGTTCCTTGAGGGTAAGCTCTTGGAATTCAATTGATTTGTTTAGTTTCGCCATCTCGGATTGCACTATTTCAACACAGGGTACGATGCAGAGAGCGAAGACAATAGCGAGATAGATTGAGTTAGCAAATTGTTAGCACGGAGTCACTTATAGTTTAAGTTTGGATTAATATGCACTGTTTGTATGTTTGTATGTATGTTAATTAATGGTAATTAAATCGGTAATAATTCAATATAGGTAATTCAATATATGTAATATATGTAATTTATTTAATTTAATTAAGTAGATATATGTAAATGTTTTTTGTACTCAGCAGATATCCTGTTCGCCTTAGCTGTTGGGTGGTTGGATACCGCTGCCTTCTGGATCACTGCAACTGTAACTTCAACTGCAACTGGAACTGGATCTTCAACTGGAACTGTTCAACTGCAACTGTTCAACTGCAACTGTTCACCTGCAACTGTTCAACTGCAACAGTATCTTCAAGTGCTGGATCTTCGACTGCTACTGGATCTTCAACTGCAACTGGATCTTCAACTGCAACTGGATCTTCAACTGCAACTGGATCTTCAACTGCAACTGGATCTTCAACTGCAACTGGATCTTCAACTGCAACTGGATCTTCAACTGCAACTGGATCTTCAACTGCAACTGGATCTTCAACTGCAACTGGATCTTCAACTGCTGGAACTGTGTAACCACGATCACTGATGGGGATCTGGTGGATCTGGACTTTGCACTACTACACTGCAGGGGATCTTTAATTGCTGCAGATCGTTGATAGGGATCTGACTTGGCACCTTTTATTGTTTAATTATTATTTGATTTATTTGATTTATTTCAGATCGCTGATGGGGATCCGAATTTTAATTGATTATCACAGATCGCTGATGGGAATCTGGTTCGAAGGACCAATGTTCAGGGTAGAGCTGATGACTGTACCGATTTCACCGAAAAAAGAAAAATCAAGAACTATTTGTTAAGAACGTTATAATTTATTGTGTGTCCTCGCACAAGTTTTGATTTAGAAGAATCTAACAATGAAATCCTGACTTGTATTTATAATCCCTTTTTTGTTTTTGTTTTGAAAATGGGGTGAATAACCCAATGACCTACATTTGTTATATTCTGTGTATGTGTACGCTCTGCCATTTCCCCAGGTTTCGGAATGCATTGGGAGAATGGCAGATCGCATTACATTCCACATTCCACAAATTCGATTTTCGCGCATTTGACAAGTTCTCATTGGTCAAGTGCGCGAGTCACATGTGTTGTTTTTATTTGTTATTTGTTTATTTTAATTTTTGTTAAATTTTTTTTTATTTAAATTATAAAATTGTTGAGTAGCAACATGCACAATTAATCGAAATATGACTTGCCCGATCGTTCGCTACAAAATAAACGAGGTCATTTGTGCCTGAGCAATCATATACACGGATGTTTAAGTTACTCAATTCGGCAGTTTTTTTAAGAAAACCCGAAATTTGAAATTGTGCACAATTAATCAAAATATGACTTCTCCGATCGTTTGCGGCCAAATAAACGAGGTCATTTGTGCCTGAGCAATCATATACATGGATGTTTGAAGTATTCGATTCAGCTGTTATTTGAGAATATCCGAAGTTGAAAATTGAGCAAGAGTGAACGAAATATGATTAGTCCGATCGTTCCCGACGAAATAGACGAGGTCATTTGTGCCTGAACAATCATATACGCGGATGCTTGAGTTATTTGATTCGGCGGTTATTTGAGAAAACCCGGAATTGAAAATTGTGCAAGCATAGACGAATTATGAATTCTCCTATTGCTCGCAACAAAATAATTGAGGTTCTTTGTGCCTGAGGAATCATATGCACGGATGTTTAAGTTATTCAGTTCGGCAGTTTTTTGAAGAAAAAACCCGAAATTTTTAATTGTTCACAATTAATCGAAATATGACTTGCCCGATCGTTCGCGACAAAATAGACGAGGTCATTTGTGCCTGAACAATCATATGCACGGATGTTTAAGATATTCAATTCGGCAGTTTTTTGAAAAAAACTCGAAATTTGAAATTGTGCACAATTAATCGAAATATGACTTCTGCGATCGTTTGCGGCCAAATAAACGAGGTCATTTGTGCCTGAGGAATCATATGCACGGATGTTTAAGTTATTCGATTCGGCAGTTTTTTGAAAAAAAAACGAAATTTGAAATTGTTCACAACTAAACGAAAAATGACTTGCCTGATCGTTCGCGACAGAATAAACAATTTCATTTGTGCCTGAGGAATCATATGCACGGATGTTTGAGTTATTCGATTCGCCAGTTCTTTGAAAAAAAAACCCGAAATTTGAAATTGTGCACAACTAAACGAAATATGACTAGTCCGATCGTCCCCGACGAAATAAACGAGATCATTTGTGGCTGAACAATCATATACACGGATGTTTGAGTTATTTGATTCGGCGGTTATTTGAGAAAACCCGGAATTGAAAATATTGCAAGCATGGACGAATTATGAGTTCTCCTATTGTTCGCAACAAAATAATTGAGGTTCGTTGTGCCTGAGGAATCATATGCACGGATGTTTAAGTTATTCAGTTCGGCAGTTTTTTGAAAAAAAAACCGAAATTTGAAATTGTTCACAACTAAACGAAATATGACTTGCCTGATCGTTCGCGACAGAATAAACAATTTCATTTGTGCCTGAGGAATCATATGCACGGATGTTTGAGTTATTCGATTCGCCAGTTCTTTGAAGAAAAACCCGAAATTTGAAATTGTGCACAACTAAACGAAATATGACTAGTCCGATCGTCCCCGACGAAATAAACGAGATCATTTGTGGCTGAACAATCATATACACGGATGTTTGAGTTATTTGATTCGGCGGTTATTTGAGAAAACCCGGAATTGAAAATATTGCAAGCATAGACGAATTATGAGTTCTCCTATTGTTCGCAACAAAATAATTGAGGTTCGTTGTGCCTGAGCAATTATATACACGGATGTTTGAAGTATTCGATTCAGCTGTTATTTGAGAATACCCGAAGTTGAAAATTGAGCAAGAGTGAACGAAATATGACTAGTCCGATCGTTCCCGACGAAATAAATGAGGTCATTTGTGCCTGAACAATCATATACGCGGATGCTTGAGTTATTCAATTCGGCAGTTTTTTGAAAAAAACTCGAAATTTGAAATTGTGCACAATTAATCGAAATACGACTTCTCCGATCGTTTGCGGCCAAATAAACGAGGTCATTTGTGCCTGAGGAATCATATGCACGGATGTTTGAGTTATTTGATTCGGCGGTTATTTGAGAAAACCCGGAATTGAAAATATTGCAAGCATAGACGAATTATGAGTTCTCCTATTGTTCGCAACAAAATAATTGAGGTTCGTTGTGCCTGAGCAATTATATACACGGATGTTTGAAGTATTCGATTCAGCTGTTATTTGAGAATATCCGAAGTTGAAAATTGAGCAAGAGTGAACGAAATATGACTAGTCCGATCGTTCCCGACGAAATACACGAGGTCATTTGTGCCTGAACAATCATATACGCGGATGCTTGAGTTATTTGATTCGGCTTTTATTTGAGAAAACCCGGAATTGAAAATTGTGCAAGCATAGACGAATTTTGAATTCTCCTATTGCTCGCAACAAAATAATTGAGGTTCTTTGTGCCTGAGGAATCATATGCACGGATGTTTAAGTTATTCAGTTCGGCAGTTTTTTGAAGAAAAAACCCGAAATTTTAAATTGTTGACAATTAATCGAAATATGACTTGCCCGATCGTTCGCTACAAAATAAACGAGGTCATTTGTGCCTGAACAATCATATGCACGGATGTCTAAGTTATTCAATTCGGCAGTTTTTTGAAAAAAACCCGAAATTTGAAATTGTGCACAATTAATCGAAATATGACTTCTCCGATCGTTTGCGGCCAAATAAACGAGGTCATTTGTGCCTGAGCAATCATATACACGGATGTTTGAAGTATTCGATTCAACTGTTATTTGAGAATACCCGAAGTTGAAAATTGAGCAAGAGTGAACGAAATATGACTAGTCCGATCGTTCCCGACGAAATACACGAGGTCATTTGTGCCTGAACAATCATAAGCACGGATGTTTAAGTTATTCAATTCGGCAGTTTTTTGAAAAAAAAACCCGAAATTTTAAATTGTTCACAATTAATCGATATATGACTTGCCCGATCGTTCGCGACAAAATAGACGAGGTCATTTGTGCCTGAACAATCATATGCACGGATGTCTAAGTTATTCAATTCGGCAGTTTTTTGAAAAAAAAACCCGAAATTTGAAATTGTGCACAATTAATCGAAATATGACTTCTCCCATCGTTTGCGGCCAAATAAACGAGGTCATTTGTGCCTGAGCAATCATATACACGGATGTTTGAAGTATTCGATTCAGCTGTTATTTGAGAATACCCGAAGTTGAAAATTGAGCAAGAGTGAACGAAATATGACTAGTCCGATCGTTCCCGACGAAATACACGAGGTCATTTGTGCCTGAACAATCATATATGCGGATGCTTGAGTTATTTGATTCGGCGGTTATTTGAGAAAACCCGGAATTGAAAATATTGCAAGCATAGACGAATTATGAGTTCTCCTATTGTTCGCAACAAAATAATTGAGGTTCGGTGTGCCTGAGGAATCATATGCACGGATGTTTGAGTTATTCGATATGGCAGTTTTTTGGAAAAAGAGGCGAAATTTGAAATTGTGCACAACTAAACTAAATATGACTTGCCCGATCGTGCGCTACAAAATAAACGAGGTCAGTTGTGCCTGAACAATCATATGCACGGATGTCTAAGTTATTCAATTCGGCAGTTTTTTGAAAAAAACCCGAAATTTGAAATTGTGCACAATTAATCGAAATATGACTTCTCCGATCGTTTGCGGCCAAATAAACGAGGTCATTTGTGCCTGAACAATCATATGCACGGATGTTTAAGTTATTCAATTCGGCAGTTTTTTTGGAAAAAAAACCGAAATTTGAAATTGTGCACAACTAAACGAAATATGACTTGCCTGATCGTTCGCGACAGAATAAACAATTTCATTTGTGCCTGAGGAATCATATGCACGGATGTTTGAGTTATTCAATTCGCCAGTTCTTTGAAAAAAAACCCGAAATTTGAAATTGTGCACAACTAAACGAAATATGACTAGTCCGATCGTCCCCGACGAAATAAACGAGGTCATTTGTGCCCGAACAATCATATGCACGGATGTTTGAGTTATTCGATATGGCAGTTTTTTGGAAAAAGAGCCGAAATTTTAAATTGTGCACAACTAAACGTAATATGGCTTGCCCGATCGTCCCCGACGAAATAAACGAGGTCATTTGTGCCTGAACTATCATATGCAGATATGTTTGAGTTATTCGATATGGCAGTTTTTTGGAAAAAGAGCCGAAATTTGAAATTGTGCACAACTAAACGTAATATGACTTGCCCGATCGTTCGCTACAAAATAAACGAGGTCATTTGTGCCTGAACAATCATATACACGGATGTTTGACTTATTTGATTCGGCGGTTATTTGAGAAAACCCGGAATTGAAAATATTGCAAGCATAGACGAATTATGAGTTCTCCTATTGTTCGCAACAAAATAATTGAGGTTCGTTGTGCCTGAGGAATCAAATGCACGGATGTTTGTGTTATTCGATATGGCGGTTTTTTGGAAAAAGAGCCGAAATTTGAAATTGTGCACAACTAAACTAAATATGACTTGCCCAATCGTTCGCTACAAAATAAACGAGATCATTTGTGCCTGAACAATCATATGCACGGATGTTTAAGTTATTCAATTCGGCAGTTTTTTGAAGAAAACCCGAAATTTGAAATTGTGGACAATTAATCGAAATATGACTTCTCCGATCGTTTGCGGCCAAATAAACGAGGTCATTTGTGCCTGAGCAATCATATGCACGGATGTTTAAGTTATTCGATTCGGCAGTTTTTTGAAGAAAAAATCCGAAATTTTAAATTGTTCACAATTAATCGAAATATGACTTGCCCGATCGTTCGCGACAAAACAGACGTGGTCATTTGTGCCTGAACAATCATATGCACGGATGTTTAAGTTATTCAATTCGGCAGTTTTTTTGGAAAAAAAACCGAAATTTGAAATTGTGCACAACTAAACGAAATATGACTAGTCCGATCGTTCCCGACGAAATACACGAGGTCATTTGTGCCTGAGCAATCATATGCACGGATGTTTGAGTTATTCAATTCGCCAGTTCTTTGAAAAAAAACCCGAAAAATGAAATTGTGCACAACTAAACGAAATATGACTAGTCCGATCGTCCCCGACGAAATAAACGAGGTCATTTGTGCCTGAACATGCATGGATGTTTGAGTTATTCGATATGGCAGTTTTTTGGAAAAAGAGCCGAAATTTGAAATTGTGCACAGCTAAACTAAATATGACTTGCCCGATCGTTCGCTACAAAATAAACGAGGTTATTTGTGCCTGAACAATCATGTACACGTATGTTTGAGTTATTTAATTCGGCGGTTATTTGAGAAAACCCGGAATTGAAAATATTGCAAGCATAGACGAATTATGAGTTCTCCTATTGTTCGCAACAAAATAATTGAGGTTCGTTGTGCCTGAGGAATCAAATGCACGGATGTTTGTGTTATTCGATATGGCGGTTTTTTGGAAAAAGAGCCGAAATTTGAAATTGTGCACAACTAAACTAAATATGACTTGCCCAATCGTTCGCTACAAAATAAACGAGATCATTTGTGCCTGAACAATCATATGCACGGATGTTTAAGTTATTCAATTCGGCAGTTTTTTGAAGAAAACCCGAAATTTGAAATTGTGGACAATTAATCGAAATATGACTTCTCCGATCGTTTGCGGCCAAATAAACGAGGTCATTTGTGCCTGAGCAATCATATGCACGGATGTTTAAGTTATTCGATTCGGCAGTTTTTTGAAGAAAAAATCCGAAATTTTAAATTGTTCACAATTAATCGAAATATGACTTGCCCGATCGTTCGCGACAAAATAAACGAGGTCATTTGTGCCTGAACAATCATATGCACGGATGTTTAAGTTATTCAATTCGGCAGTTTTTTTGGAAAAAAAACCGAAATTTGAAATTGTGCACAACTAAACGAAATATGACTTGCCTGATCGTTCGCGACAGAATAAACAATTTCATTTGTGCCTGAGGAATCATATGCACGGATGTTTGAGTTATTCAATTCGCCAGTTCTTTGAAAAAAAACCCGAAATTTGAAATTGTGCACAACTAAACGAAATATGACTAGTCCGATCGTCCCCGACGAAATAAACGAGGTCATTTGTGCCTGAACAATCATATGCACGGATGTCTAAGTTATTCAATTCGGCAGTTTTTTGAAAAAAAAACCCGAAATTTTAAATTGTTCACAATTAATCGATATATGACTTGCCCGATCGTTCGCGACAAAATAGACGAGGTCATTTGTGCCTGAACAATCATATGCACGGATGTCTAAGTTATTCAATTCGGCAGTTTTTTGAAAAAAAAACCCGAAATTTGAAATTGTGCACAATTAATCGAAATATGACTTCTCCCATCGTTTGCGGCCAAATAAACGAGGTCATTTGTGCCTGAGCAATCATATACACGGATGTTTGAAGTATTCGATTCAGCTGTTATTTGAGAATACCCGAAGTTGAAAATTGAGCAAGAGTGAACGAAATATGACTAGTCCGATCGTTCCCGACGAAATACACGAGGTCATTTGTGCCTGAACAATCATATGCATCATAAGTTATTCAATTCGGCAGTTTTTTGAAGAAAACCCGAAATTTGAAATTGTGGACAATTAATCGAAATATGACTTCTCCGATCGTTTGCGGCCAAATAAACGAGGTCATTTGTGCCTGAGCAATCATATGCACGGATGTTTAAGTTATTCGATTCGGCAGTTTTTTGAAGAAAAAATCCGAAATTTTAAATTGTTCACAATTAATCGAAATATGACTTGCCCGATCGTTCGCGACAAAACAGACGTGGTCATTTGTGCCTGAACAATCATATGCACGGATGTTTAAGTTATTCAATTCGGCAGTTTTTTTGGAAAAAAAACCGAAATTTGAAATTGTGCACAACTAAACGAAATATGACTAGTCCGATCGTTCCCGACGAAATACACGAGGTCATTTGTGCCTGAGCAATCATATGCACGGATGTTTGAGTTATTCAATTCGCCAGTTCTTTGAAAAAAAACCCGAAAAATGAAATTGTGCACAACTAAACGAAATATGACTAGTCCGATCGTCCCCGACGAAATAAACGAGGTCATTTGTGCCTGAACATGCATGGATGTTTGAGTTATTCGATATGGCAGTTTTTTGGAAAAAGAGCCGAAATTTGAAATTGTGCACAGCTAAACTAAATATGACTTGCCCGATCGTTCGCTACAAAATAAACGAGGTTATTTGTGCCTGAACAATCATGTACACGTATGTTTGAGTTATTTAATTCGGCGGTTATTTGAGAAAACCCGGAATTGAAAATATTGCAAGCATAGACGAATTATGAGTTCTCCTATTGTTCGCAACAAAATAATTGAGGTTCGTTGTGCCTGAGGAATCAAATGCACGGATGTTTGTGTTATTCGATATGGCGGTTTTTTGGAAAAAGAGCCGAAATTTGAAATTGTGCACAACTAAACTAAATATGACTTGCCCAATCGTTCGCTACAAAATAAACGAGATCATTTGTGCCTGAACAATCATATGCACGGATGTTTAAGTTATTCAATTCGGCAGTTTTTTGAAGAAAACCCGAAATTTGAAATTGTGGACAATTAATCGAAATATGACTTCTCCGATCGTTTGCGGCCAAATAAACGAGGTCATTTGTGCCTGAGCAATCATATGCACGGATGTTTAAGTTATTCGATTCGGCAGTTTTTTGAAGAAAAAATCCGAAATTTTAAATTGTTCACAATTAATCGAAATATGACTTGCCCGATCGTTCGCGACAAAATAAACGAGGTCATTTGTGCCTGAACAATCATATGCACGGATGTTTAAGTTATTCAATTCGGCAGTTTTTTTGGAAAAAAAACCGAAATTTGAAATTGTGCACAACTAAACGAAATATGACTTGCCTGATCGTTCGCGACAAAATAAACAATTTCATTTGTGCCTGAGGAATCATATGCACGGATGTTTGAGTTATTCAATTCGCCAGTTCTTTGAAAAAAAACCCGAAATTTGAAATTGTGCACAACTAAACGAAATATGACTAGTCCGATCGTCCCCGACGAAATAAACGAGGTCATTTGTGCCCGAATAATCATATGCACGGATGTTTGAGTTATTCGATATGGCAGTTTTTTGGAAAAAGAGCCGAAATTTTAAATTGTGCACAACTAAACGTAATATGGCTTGCCCGATCGTCCCCGACGAAATAAACGAGGTCATTTGTGCCTGAACTATCATATGCAGGGATGTTTGAGTTATTCGATATGGCAGTTTTTTGGAAAAAGAGCCGAAATTTGAAATTGTGCACAACTAAACGTAATATGACTTGCCCGATCGTTCGCTACAAAATAAACGAGGTCATTTGTGCCTGAACAATCATATACACGGATGTTTGACTTATTTGATTCGGCGGTTATTTGAGAAAACCCGGAATTGAAAATATTGCAAGCATAGACGAATTATGAGTTCTCCTATTGTTCGCAACAAAATAATTGAGGTTCGTTGTGCCTGAGGAATCAAATGCACGGATGTTTGTGTTATTCGATATGGCGGTTTTTTGGAAAAAGAGCCGAAATTTGAAATTGTGCACAACTAAACTAAATATGACTTGCCCGATCGTTCGCTACAAAATAAACGAGGTCATTTGTGCCTGAACAATCATATACACGGATGTTTGACTTATTTGATTCGGCGGTTATTTGAGAAAACCCGGAATTGAAAATATTGCAAGCATAGACGAATTATGAGTTCTCCTATTGTTCGCAACAAAATAATTGAGGTTCGTTGTGCCTGAGGAATCAAATGCACGGATGTTTATGTTATTCGATATGGCGGTTTTTTGGAAAAAGAGGCGAAATTTGAAATTGTGCACAACTAAACTAAATATGACTTGCCCGATCGTGCGCTACAAAATAAACGAGGTCATTTGTGCCTGAGCAATCATATACACGGATGTTTGAAGTATTCGATTTAGCTGTTATTTGAGAATACCCGAAGTTGAAAATTGAGCAAGAGTGAACGAAATATGACTAGTCCGATCGTTCCCGACGAAATACACGAGGTCATTTGTGCCTGAACAATCATATACGCGGATGCTTGAGTTATTCAATTCGGCAGTTTTTTTGAAAAAAACTCGAAATTTGAAATTGTGAACAATTAATCCAAATACGACTTCTCCGATCGTTTGCGGCCAAATAAACGAGGTCATTTGTGCCTGAGGAATCATATGCACGGATGTTTGAGTTATTCGATATGGCAGTTTTTTGGAAAAAAACCTGATATTTGAAATTGTGCACAACTAAACGAAATATGACTTGCCCGATCGTTCGCGACAAAATAAACGAGGTCATTTGTGCCTGAGCAATCATATACACGGATACTTGAATTATTCGATTCAGCTGTTATTTGAGAAAACCCGAAATTGAAAATTGAGCAAGAGTGAACTAAATATGACTAGTCCGATCGTCCCCGACGAAATAAACGAGATCATTTGTGGGTGAACAATCATATACACGGATGTTTGAGTTATTTGATTCGGCGGTTATTTGAGAAAACCCGGAATTGAAAATATTGCAAGCATAGACTGAGTTCTCCTATTGTTCGCAACAAAATAATTGAGGTTCGTTGTGCTTGAGGAATCATATGCACGGATGTTTGAGTTATCCGATATGGCAGTTTTTTTGGAAAAAGAGCCGAAATTTGAAATTGTGCACAACTAAACTAAATATGACTTGCCCGATCGTCCGCTACAAAATAAAGGAGGTCATTTGTTTCTGAACAATCATATGCACGGATGTTTAAGTTATTCAATTCGGCAGTTTTTTGAAAAAAAAACCCGAAATTTGAAATTGTGCACAATTAATCGAAATATGACTTATCCGATCGTTTGCGGCCAAATAAACGAGGTCATTTGTGCCTGAGCAATCATATACACGAATGTTTGAAGTATTCGATTCAGCTGTTATTTGAGAATACCCGAAGTTGAAAATTGAGCAAGAGTGAACGAAATATGACTAGTCCGATCGTTCCCGACGAAATAAACGAGGTCATTTGTGCCTGAACAATCATACGCACGGACGTTTCAGTTATTCGATATGGCAGTTTTTTGGAAAAAGAGCCGAAATTTGAAATTGTGGACAACTAAACGAAATATGACTTGCCCGATCGTTTGCGGCCAAATAAACGAGGTCATTTGTGCCTGAGCAATTATATACACGGATGTTTGAAGTATTCGATTCAGCTGTTATTTGAGAATACCCGAAGTTGAAAATTGAGCAAGAGTGAACGAAATATGACTAGTCCGATCGTTCCCGACGAAATAAACGAGGTCATTTGTGCCTGAACAATCATATGCACGAACGTTTCAGTTATTCGATATGGCAGTTTTTTGGAAAAAGAGCCGAAATTTGAAATTGTGGACAACTAAACGAAATATGACTTGCCCGATCGTTCGCTACAAAATAAACGAGGTCATTTGTGCCTGAGCAATCATATACACGGATGTTTAAGTTATTCAATTCGGCAGTTTTTAAAAAAAAAAATGAAATTTGAAATTGTGCACAATTAATCGAAATATGACTTCTCCGATCGTTTGCGGCCAAATAAACGAGGTCATTTGTGCCTGAGCAATCATATACACGGATGTTTGAAGTATTTGATTCGGCGGTTATTTGAGAAAACCCGGAATTGAAAATTGTGCAAGCATAGATGAATTATGAGTTCTCCCATTGTTCACAACAAAATAATTCAGGTCATTTGTGCCTCAGGAATCATATGCACGGATGTTTAAGTTATTCAATTCGGCAGTTTTGTGAAAAAAACCCGAAATTTGAAATTGTGCACAATTCATCGAAATATGACTTGCCCGATCGTTCGCTACAAAATAAACGAGGTCATTTGTGCCTGCGCAATCATATACACGGATGTTTAAGTTATTCAATTCTGCAGTTTTTTGAAAAAAACCCGAAATTTGAAATTGTGCACAATTAATCAAAATATGACTTCTCCGATCGTTTGCGGCCAAATAAACGAGGTCATTTGTGCCTGAGCAATCATATGCACGGATGTTTGAAGTATTCGATGCAGCTGTTATTTGAGAATATCCGAAGTTGAAAATTGAGCAAGAGTGAACGAAATATGACTAGTCCGATCGTTCCCGACGAAATACACGAGGTCATTTGTGCCTGAACAATCATATACGCGGATGCTTGAGTTATTTGATTCGGCGGTTATTTGAGAAAACCCGGAATTGAAAATTGTGCAAGCATAGACGAATTATGAATTCTCCTATTGCTCGCAACAAAATAATTGAGGTTCTTTGTGCCTGAGGAATCATATGCACGGATGTTTAAGTTATTCAGTTCGGCAGTTTTTTGAAGAAAAAACCCGAAATTTTAAATTGTTCACAATTAATCGAAATATGACTTGCCCGATCGTTCGCGACAAAATAGACGAGGTCATTTGTGCCTGAACAATCATATGCACGGATGTTTAAGATATTCAATTCGGCAGTTTTTTGAAAAAAACCCGAAATTTGAAATTGTGCACAATTAATCAAAATATGACTTCTCCGATCGTTTGCGGCCAAATAATCGAGGTCATTTGTGCCTGAGCAATCATATACAAGTATGTTTGAGTTATTTGATTCGGCGGTTATTTGAGAAAACCCGGAATTGAAAATTGTGCAAGCATAGACGAAATATGTTTGAGTTATTCGATTCGCCAGTTCTTTGAAAAAAAACCCGAAATTTGAAATTGTGCACAACTAAACTAAATATGACTTGCCTGATCGTTCGCGACAGAATAAACAATTTCATTTGTGCCTGAGGAATCATATGCACGGATGTTTGAGTTATTCGATATGGCGGTTTTTTGGAAAAAGAGCCGAAATTTGAATTTGTGCACAACTAAACTAAATATGACTTGCCCAATCGTTCGCCACAAAATAAACGAGATCATTTGTGCCTGAACAATCATATGCACGGATGTTTAAGTTATTCAATTCGGCAGTTTTTTGAAAAAAAAACCCGAAATTTTAAATTGTTCACAATTAATCGATATATGACTTGCCCGATCGTTCGCGACAAAATAGACGAGGTCATTTGTGCCTGAACAATCATATGCACGGATGTTTAAGTTATTCAATTCGGCAGTTTTTTGAAAAAAAAACCCGAAATTTTAAATTGTTCACAATTAATCGATATATGACTTGCCCGATCGTTCGCGACAAAATAGACGAGGTCATTTGTGCCTGAGCAATCATATACACGGATGTTTGAAGTATTCCATTCAGCTGTTATTTGAGAATACCCGAAGTTGTAAATTGAGCAAGAGTGAACGAAATATGACTACTCCGATCGTTCCCGACGAAATAAACGAGGTCATTTGTGCCTGAACAATCATATACGCGGATGCTTGAGTTATTCAATTCGGCAGTTTTTTGAAAAAAAACCGAAATTTTAAATTGTGCACAATTAATCGAAATATGACTTCTCCGATCGTTTGCGGCCAAATAAACGAGGTCATTTGTGCCTGAGGAATCATATGCACGGATGTTTAAATTATTCGATTCGGCAGTTTTTGGAAAAAAACCGAAATTTGAAATTGTTCACAACTAAACGAAATATGACTTGCCTGATCGTTCGCGACAGAATAAACAATTTCATTTGTGCCTGAGGAATCATATGCACGGATGTTTGAGTTATTCGATTCGCCAGTTCTTTGAAAAAAAACCAGAAATTTGAAATTGTGCACAACTAAACGAAATATGACTACTCCGAACGTTCCCGACGAAATAAACGAGGTCATTTGTGCCTGAACAATCATATACGCGGATGCTTGAGTTATTCAATTCGGCAGTTTTTTGAAAAAAACCCGAAATTTTAAATTGTGCACAATTAATCGAAATATGACTTCTCCGATCGTTTGCGGCCAAATAAACGAGGTCATTTGTGCCTGAGGAATCATATGCACGGATGTTTGAGTTATTCGATATGGCAGTTTTTTGGAAAAAAACCTGATATTTGAAATTGTGCACAACTAAACGAAATATGACTTGCCCGATCGTTCGCGACAAAATAAACGAGGTCATTTGTGCCTGAGCAATCATATACACGGATACTTGAATTATTCGATTCAGCTGTTATTTGAGAAAACCCGAAATTGAAAATTGAGCAAGAGTGAACTAAATATGACTAGTCCGATCGTCCCCGACGAAATAAACGAGATCATTTGTGGGTGAACAATCATATACACGGATGTTTGAGTTATTTGATTCGGCGGTTATTTGAAAAAACCCGGAATTGAAAATATTGCAAGCATAGACTGAGTTCTCCTATTGTTCGCAACAAAATAATTGAGGTTCGTTGTGCTTGAGGAATCATATGCACGGATGTTTGAGTTATTCGATATGGCAGTTTTTTGGAAAAAGAGCCGAAATTTGAAATTGTGCACAGCTAAACTAAATATGACTTGGCCGATCGTTCGCTACAAAATAAACGAGGTCATTTGTGCCTGAACAATCATATACAAGTATGTTTGAGTTATTTGATTCGGCGGTTATTTGAGAAAACCCGGAATTGAAAATTGTGCAAGCATAGACGAAATATGTTTGAGTTATTCGATTCGCCAGTTCTTTGAAAAAAAACCCGAAATTTGAAATTGTGCACAACTAAACTAAATATGACTTGCCTGATCGTTCGCGACAGAATAAACAATTTCATTTGTGCCTGAGGAATCATATGCACGGATGTTTGAGTTATTCGATTCGCCAGTTCTTTGAAAAAAAACCAGAAATTTGAAATTGTGTACAACTAAACGAAATATGACTAGTCCGATCGTCCCCGACGAAATAAACGAGATCATTTGTGGCTGAACAATCATATACACGGATGTTTGAGTTATTTGATTCGGCGGTTATTTGAGAAAACCCGGAATTGAAAATATTGCAAAGCATAGACGAATTATGAGTTCTCCTATTGTTCGCAACAAAATAATTGAGGTTCGTTGTGCCTGAGCAATCATATACACGGATGTTTGAAGTATTCGATTCAGCTGTTATTTGAGAATACCCGAAGTTGAAAACTGAGCAAGAGTGAACGAAATATGACTAGTCCGATCGTTCCCGACGAAATACACGAGGTCATTTGTGGCTGAACAATCATATACGCGGATGCTTGAGTTATTCAATTCGGCAGTTTTTTTGAAAAAAACTCGAAATTTGAAATTGTGAACAATTAATCCAAATACGACTTCTCCGATCGTTTGCGGCCAAATAAACGAGGTCATTTGTGCCTGAGGAATCATATGCACGGATGTTTGAGTTATTCGATATGGCAGTTTTTTGGAAAAAAACCTGATATTTGAAATTGTGCACAACTAAACGAAATATGACTTGCCCGATCGTTCGCGACAAAATAAACGAGGTCATTTGTGCCTGAGCAATCATATACACGGATACTTGAATTATTCGATTCAGCTGTTATTTGAGAAAACCCGAAATTGAAAATTGAGCAAGAGTGAACTAAATATGACTAGTCCGATCGTCCCCGACGAAATAAACGAGATCATTTGTGGGTGAACAATCATATACACGGATGTTTGAGTTATTTGATTCGGCGGTTATTTGAGAAAACCCGGAATTGAAAATATTGCAAGCATAGACTGAGTTCTCCTATTGTTCGCAACAAAATAATTGAGGTTCGTTGTGCTTGAGGAATCATATGCACGGATGTTTGAGTTATCCGATATGGCAGTTTTTTTGGAAAAAGAGCCGAAATTTGAAATTGTGCACAACTAAACTAAATATGACTTGCCCGATCGTCCGCTACAAAATAAAGGAGGTCATTTGTTTCTGAACAATCATATGCACGGATGTTTAAGTTATTCAATTCGGCAGTTTTTTGAAAAAAAAACCCGAAATTTGAAATTGTGCACAATTAATCGAAATATGACTTATCCGATCGTTTGCGGCCAAATAAACGAGGTCATTTGTGCCTGAGCAATCATATACACGAATGTTTGAAGTATTCGATTCAGCTGTTATTTGAGAATACCCGAAGTTGAAAATTGAGCAAGAGTGAACGAAATATGACTAGTCCGATCGTTCCCGACGAAATAAACGAGGTCATTTGTGCCTGAACAATCATACGCACGGACGTTTCAGTTATTCGATATGGCAGTTTTTTGGAAAAAGAGCCGAAATTTGAAATTGTGGACAACTAAACGAAATATGACTTGCCCGATCGTTTGCGGCCAAATAAACGAGGTCATTTGTGCCTGAGCAATTATATACACGGATGTTTGAAGTATTCGATTCAGCTGTTATTTGAGAATACCCGAAGTTGAAAATTGAGCAAGAGTGAACGAAATATGACTAGTCCGATCGTTCCCGACGAAATAAACGAGGTCATTTGTGCCTGAACAATCATATGCACGAACGTTTCAGTTATTCGATATGGCAGTTTTTTGGAAAAAGAGCCGAAATTTGAAATTGTGGACAACTAAACGAAATATGACTTGCCCGATCGTTCGCTACAAAATAAACGAGGTCATTTGTGCCTGAGCAATCATATACACGGATGTTTAAGTTATTCAATTCGGCAGTTTTTAAAAAAAAAAATGAAATTTGAAATTGTGCACAATTAATCGAAATATGACTTCTCCGATCGTTTGCGGCCAAATAAACGAGGTCATTTGTGCCTGAGCAATCATATACACGGATGTTTGAAGTATTTGATTCGGCGGTTATTTGAGAAAACCCGGAATTGAAAATTGTGCAAGCATAGATGAATTATGAGTTCTCCCATTGTTCACAACAAAATAATTCAGGTCATTTGTGCCTCAGGAATCATATGCACGGATGTTTAAGTTATTCAATTCGGCAGTTTTGTGAAAAAAAACCCGAAATTTGAAATTGTGCACAATTCATCGAAATATGACTTGCCCGATCGTTCGCTACAAAATAAACGAGGTCATTTGTGCCTGAGCAATCATATACACGGATGTTTAAGTTATTCAATTCTGCAGTTTTTTGAAAAAAACCCGAAATTTGAAATTGTGCACAATTAATCAAAATATGACTTCTCCGATCGTTTGCGGCCAAATAAACGAGGTCATTTGTGCCTGAGCAATCATATGCACGGATGTTTGAAGTATTCGATGCAGCTGTTATTTGAGAATATCCGAAGTTGAAAATTGAGCAAGAGTGAACGAAATATGACTAGTCCGATCGTTCCCGACGAAATACACGAGGTCATTTGTGCCTGAACAATCATATACGCGGATGCTTGAGTTATTTGATTCGGCGGTTATTTGAGAAAACCCGGAATTGAAAATTGTGCAAGCATAGACGAATTATGAATTCTCCTATTGCTCGCAACAAAATAATTGAGGTTCTTTGTGCCTGAGGAATCATATGCACGGATGTTTAAGTTATTCAGTTCGGCAGTTTTTTGAAGAAAAAACCCGAAATTTTAAATTGTTCACAATTAATCGAAATATGACTTGCCCGATCGTTCGCGACAAAATAGACGAGGTCATTTGTGCCTGAACAATCATATGCACGGATGTTTAAGATATTCAATTCGGCAGTTTTTTGAAAAAAACCCGAAATTTGAAATTGTGCACAATTAATCAAAATATGACTTCTCCGATCGTTTGCGGCCAAATAAACGAGGTCATTTGTGCCTGAGCAATCATATACAAGTATGTTTGAGTTATTTGATTCGGCGGTTATTTGAGAAAACCCGGAATTGAAAATTGTGCAAGCATAGACGAAATATGTTTGAGTTATTCGATTCGCCAGTTCTTTGAAAAAAAAACCCGAAATTTGAAATTGTGCACAACTAAACTAAATATGACTTGCCTGATCGTTCGCGACAGAATAAACAATTTCATTTGTGCCTGAGGAATCATATGCACGGATGTTTGAGTTATTCGATATGGCGGTTTTTTGGAAAAAGAGCCGAAATTTGAATTTGTGCACAACTAAACTAAATATGACTTGCCCAATCGTTCGCCACAAAATAAACGAGATCATTTGTGCCTGAACAATCATATGCACGGATGTTTAAGTTATTCAATTCGGCAGTTTTTTGAAAAAAAAACCCGAAATTTTAAATTGTTCACAATTAATCGATATATGACTTGCCCGATCGTTCGCGACAAAATAGACGAGGTCATTTGTGCCTGAACAATCATATGCACGGATGTTTAAGTTATTCAATTCGGCAGTTTTTTGAAAAAAAAACCCGAAATTTTAAATTGTTCACAATTAATCGATATATGACTTGCCCGATCGTTCGCGACAAAATAGACGAGGTCATTTGTGCCTGAGCAATCATATACACGGATGTTTGAAGTATTCCATTCAGCTGTTATTTGAGAATACCCGAAGTTGTAAATTGAGCAAGAGTGAACGAAATATGACTACTCCGATCGTTCCCGACGAAATAAACGAGGTCATTTGTGCCTGAACAATCATATACGCGGATGCTTGAGTTATTCAATTCGGCAGTTTTTTGAAAAAAAACCGAAATTTTAAATTGTGCACAATTAATCGAAATATGACTTCTCCGATCGTTTGCGGCCAAATAAACGAGGTCATTTGTGCCTGAGGAATCATATGCACGGATGTTTAAGTTATTCGATTCGGCAGTTTTTGGAAAAAAACCGAAATTTGAAATTGTTCACAACTAAATGAAATATGACTTGCCTGATCGTTCGCGACAGAATAAACAATTTCATTTGTGCCTGAGGAATCATATGCACGGATGTTTGAGTTATTCGATTCGCCAGTTCTTTGAAAAAAAACCAGAAATTTGAAATTGTGCACAACTAAACGAAATATGACTACTCCGAACGTTCCCGACGAAATAAACGAGGTCATTTGTGCCTGAACAATCATATACGCGGATGCTTGAGTTATTCAATTCGGCAGTTTTTTGAAAAAAACCCGAAATTTTAAATTGTGCACAATTAATCGAAATATGACTTCTCCGATCGTTTGCGGCCAAATAAACGAGGTCATTTGTGCCTGAGGAATCATATGCACGGATGTTTGAGTTATTCGATATGGCAGTTTTTTGGAAAAAAACCTGATATTTGAAATTGTGCACAACTAAACGAAATATGACTTGCCCGATCGTTCGCGACAAAATAAACGAGGTCATTTGTGCCTGAGCAATCATATACACGGATACTTGAATTATTCGATTCAGCTGTTATTTGAGAAAACCCGAAATTGAAAATTGAGCAAGAGTGAACTAAATATGACTAGTCCGATCGTCCCCGACGAAATAAACGAGATCATTTGTGGGTGAACAATCATATACACGGATGTTTGAGTTATTTGATTCGGCGGTTATTTGAAAAAACCCGGAATTGAAAATATTGCAAGCATAGACTGAGTTCTCCTATTGTTCGCAACAAAATAATTGAGGTTCGTTGTGCTTGAGGAATCATATGCACGGATGTTTGAGTTATCCGATATGGCAGTTTTTTTGGAAAAAGAGCCGAAATTTGAAATTGTGCACAACTAAACTAAATATGACTTGCCCGATCGTCCGCTACAAAATAAAGGAGGTCATTTGTTTCTGAACAATCATATGCACGGATGTTTAAGTTATTCAATTCGGCAGTTTTTTGAAAAAAAAACCCGAAATTTTAAATTGTGCACAATTAATCGAAATATGACTTCTCCGATCGTTTGCGGCCAAATAAACGAGGTCATTTGTGCCTGAGGAATCATATGCACGGATGTTTAAATTATTCGATTCGGCAGTTTTTGGAAAAAAACCGAAATTTGAAATTGTTCACAACTAAACGAAATATGACTTGCCTGATCGTTCGCGACAGAATAAACAATTTCATTTGTGCCTGAGGAATCATATGCACGGATGTTTGAGTTATTCGAGTCGCCAGTTCTTTGAAAAAAAACCCGAAATTTGAAATTGGGCACAACTAAACGAAATATGACTAGTCCGATCGAAACCGACGAAATAAACGAGGTCATTTGTGCCTGAGGAATCATATGCACGGATGTTTGAGTTATTCGATATGGCAGTTTTTTGGAAAAAGAGCCGAAATTTGAAATTGTGCACAGCTAAACTAAATATGACTTGGCCGATCGTTCGCTACAAAATAACCGAGGTCATTTGTGCCTGAACAATCATATGCACGGATGATTGAGTTATTTGATTCGGCGGTTATTTGAGAAAACCCGCAGTTGAAAATTGAGCAAGAGTGAACGAAATATCACTAGTCCGATCGTTCCCGACGAAATACACGATGTCATTTGTGCCCGAACAAACATATACGCGGATGCTTGAGTTATTTGATTCGGCGGTTATTTGAGAAAACCCGGAATTGAAAATATTGCAAGCATAGACGAATTATGAGTTCTCCTATTGTTCGCAACAAAATAATTGAGGTTCGTTGTGCCTGAGGAATCATATGCACGGATGTTTAAGTTATTCAATTCGGCAGTTTTTTGAAAAAAACCCGAAATTTGAAATTGTGCACAATTAATCGAAATATGACTTCTCCGATCGTTTGCGGCCAAATAAACGAGGTCATTTGTGCCTGAGGAATCATATGCACGGATGTTTGAGTTATTCGATATGGCAGTTTTTTGGAAAAAGAGCCGAAATTTGAAATTGTGCACAGCTAAATTAAATATGACTTGGCCGATCGTTCGCTACAAAATAAACGAGGTCATTTGTGCCTGAACAATCATATACAAGTATGTTTGAGTTATTTGATTCGGCAGTTATTTGAGAAAACCCGGAATTGAAAATTGTGCAAGCATAGACGAAATATGTTTGAGTTATTCGATTCGCCAGTTCTTTGAAAAAAAACCCGAAATTTGAAATTGTGCACAACTAAACTAAATATGACTTGCCTGATCGTTCGCGACAGAATAAACAATTTCATTTGTGCCTGAGGAATCATATGCACGGATGTTTGAGTTATTCGATTCGCCAGTTTTTTGAAAAAAAACCAGAAATTTGAAATTGTGTACAACTAAACGAAATATGACTAGTCCGATCGTCCCCGACGAAATAAACGAGATCATTTGTGGCTGAACAATCATATACACGGATGTTTGAGTTATTTGATTCGGCGGTTATTTGAGAAAACCCGGAATTGAAAATATTGCAAGCATAGACGTATTATGAGTTCTCCTATTGTTCGCAACAAAATAATTGAGGTTCGTTGTGCCTGAGCAATCATATACACGGATGTTTGAAGTATTCGATTCAGCTGTTATTTGAGAATACCCGAAGTTGAAAACTGAGCAAGAGTGAACGAAATATGACTAGTCCGATCGTTCCCGACGAAATACACGAGGTCATTTGTGGCTGAACAATCATATACGAGGATGCTTGAGTTATTCAATTCGGCAGTTTTTTTGAAAAAAACTCGAAATTTGAAATTGTGAACAATTAATCCAAATACGACTTCTCCGATCGTTTGCGGCCAAATAAACGAGGTCATTTGTGCCTGAGGAATCATATGCACGGATGTTTGAGTTATTCGATATGGCAGTTTTTTGGAAAAAAAACCTGATATTTGAAATTGTGCACAACTAAACGAAATATGACTTGCCCGATCGTTCGCGACAAAATAAACGAGGTCATTTGTGCCTGAGCAATCATATACACGGATACTTGAATTATTCGATTCAGCTGTTATTTGAGAAAACCCGAAATTGAAAATTGAGCAAGAGTGAACTAAATATGACTAGTCCGATCGTCCCCGACGAAATAAACGAGATCATTTGTGGGTGAACAATCATATACACGGATGTTTGAGTTATTTGATTCGGCGGTTATTTGAGAAAACCCGGAATTGAAAATATTGCAAGCATAGACTGAGTTCTCCTATTGTTCGCAACAAAATAATTGAGGTTCGTTGTGCTTGAGGAATCATATGCACGGATGTTTGAGTTATCCGATATGGCAGTTTTTTTGGAAAAAGAGCCGAAATTTGAAATTGTGCACAACTAAACTAAATATGACTTGCCCGATCGTTCGCTACAAAATAAACGAGGTCATTTGTGCCTGAGCAATCATATACACGGATGTTTAAGTTATTCAATTCGGCAGTTTTTAAAAAAAAAAATGAAATTTGAAATTGTGCACAATTAATCGAAATATGACTTCTCCGATCGTTTGCGGCCAAATAAACGAGGTCATTTGTGCCTGAGCAATCATATACACGGATGTTTGAAGTATTTGATTCGGCGGTTATTTGAGAAAACCCGGAATTGAAAATTGTGCAAGCATAGATGAATTATGAGTTCTCCCATTGTTCACAACAAAATAATTCAGGTCATTTGTGCCTCAGGAATCATATGCACGGATGTTTAAGTTATTCAATTCGGCAGTTTTTTGAAAAAAACCCGAAATTTGAAATTGTGCACAATTAATCGAAATATGACTTGCTCGATCGTTCGCTACAAAATAAACGAGGTCATTTGTGCCTGAGCAATCATATACACGGATGTTTAAGTTATTCAATTCTGCAGTTTTTTGAAAAAAACCCGAAATTTGAAATTGTGCACAATTAATCAAAATATGACTTCTCCGATCGTTTGCGGCCAAATAAACGAGGTCATTTGTGCCTGAGCAATCATATGCACGGATGTTTGAAGTATTCGATGCAGCTGTTATTTGAGAATATCCGAAGTTGAAAATTGAGCAAGAGTGAACGAAATATGACTAGTCCGATCGTTCCCGACGAAATACACGAGGTCATTTGTGCCTGAACAATCATATACGCGGATGCTTGAGTTATTTGATTCGGCGGTTATTTGAGAAAACCCGGAATTGAAAATTGTGCAAGCATAGACGAATTATGAATTCTCCTATTGTTCGCAACAAAATAATTGAGGTTCTTTGTGCCTGAGGAATCATATGCACGGATGTTTAAGTTATTCAGTTCGGCAGTTTTTTGAAGAAAAAACCCGAAATTTTAAATTGTTCACAATTAATCGAAATATGACTTGCCCGATCGTTCGCGACAAAATAGACGAGGTCATTTGTGCCTGAACAATCATATGCACGGATGTTTAAGATATTCAATTCGGCAGTTTTTTGAAAAAAACCCGAAATTTGAAATTGTGCACAATTAATCAAAATATGACTTCTCCGATCGTTTGCGGCCAAATAAACGAGGTCATTTGTGCCTGAGCAATCATATACAAGTATGTTTGAGTTATTTGATTCGGCGGTTATTTGAGAAAACCCGGAATTGAAAATTGTGCAAGCATAGACGAAATATGTTTGAGTTATTCGATTCGCCAGTTCTTTGAAAAAAAAACCCGAAATTTGAAATTGTGCACAACTAAACTAAATATGACTTGCCTGATCGTTCGCGACAGAATAAACAATTTCATTTGTGCCTGAGGAATCATATGCACGGATGTTTGAGTTATTCGATTCGCCAGTTCTTTGAAAAAAAACCAGAAATTTGAAATTGTGTACAACTAAACGAAATATGACTAGTCCGATCGTCCCCGACGAAATAAACGAGATCATTTGTGGCTGAACAATCATATACACGGATGTTTGAGTTATTTGATTTGGCGGTTATTTGAGAAAACCCGGAATTGAAAATATTGCAAGCATAGACGAATTATGAGTTCTCCTATTGTTCGCAACAAAATAATTGAGGTTCGTTGTGCCTGAGCAATCATATACACGGATGTTTGAAATATTCGATTCAGCTGTTATTTGAGAATACCCGAAGTTGAAAACTGAGCAAGAGTGAACGAAATATGACTAGTCCGATCGTTCCCGACGAAATACACGAGGTCATTTGTGGCTGAACAATCATATACGCGGATGCTTGAGTTATTCAATTCGGCAGTTTTTTTGAAAAAAACTCGAAATTTGAAATTGTGAACAATTAATCCAAATACGACTTCTCCGATCGTTTGCGGCCAAATAAACGAGGTCATTTGTGCCTGAGGAATCATATGCACGGATGTTTGAGTTATTCGATATGGCAGTTTTTTGGGAAAAAACCTGATATTTGAAATTGTGCACAACTAAACGAAATATGACTTGCCCGATCGTTCGCGACAAAATAAACGAGGTCATTTGTGCCTGAGCAATCATATACACGTGTCATTAACGATTTCGTTGTCAGGAACTCTTTTTAAGAAAAAAAAACAACACAGATAGGACTCATTAATTTATTTCAAAAAAACAAGAAAACGATGAAAATTGGACTTCCGTAGACAGCGCTATCGACCGTTCGTTTCGGTTGCCGTTTTTTCTGCGTGGCGTCGTTTCAATTTTCTTTGACAGCGCTCTGGGCGCGTTCAGGCTGTCCCGCGGGATGAGTGCATTCAGTTGACACACGGATACTTGAATTATTCGATTCAGCTGTTATTTGAGAAAACCCGAAATTGAAAATTGAGCAAGAGTGAACTAAATATGACTAGTCCGATCGTCCCCGACGAAATAAACGAGATCATTTGTGGGTGAACAATCATATACACGGATGTTTGAGTTATTTGATTCGGCGGTTATTTGAGAAAACCCGGAATTGAAAATATTGCAAGCATAGACTGAGTTCTCCTATTGTTCGCAACAAAATAATTGAGGTTCGTTGTGCTTGAGGAATCATATGCACGGATGTTTGAGTTATCCGATATGGCAGTTTTTTTGGAAAAAGAGCCGAAATTTGAAATTGTGCACAACTAAACTAAATATGACTTGCCCGATCGTCCGCTACAAAATAAAGGAGGTCATTTGTTTCTGAACAATCATATGCACGGATGTTTAAGTTATTCAATTCGGCAGTTTTTTGAAAAAAAAACCCGAAATTTGAAATTGTGCACAATTAATCGAAATATGACTTATCCGATCGTTTGCGGCCAAATAAACGAGGTCATTTGTGCCTGAGCAATCATATACACGGATGTTTGAAGTATTCGATTCAGCTGTTATTTGAGAATACCCGAAGTTGAAAATTGAGCAAGTGTGAACGAAATATGACTAGTCCGATCGTTCCCGACGAAATAAACGAGGTCATTTGTGCCTGAACAATCATATGCACGAACGTTTCAGTTATTCGATATGGCAGTTTTTTGGAAAAAGAGCCGAAATTTGAAATTGTGGACAACTAAACGAAATATGACTTGCCCGATCGTTTGCGGCCAAATAAACGAGGTCATTTGTGCCTGAGCAATTATATACACGGATGTTTGAAGTATTCGATTCAGCTGTTATTTGAGAATACCCGAAGTTGAAAATTGAGCAAGAGTGAACGAAATATGACTAGTCCGATCGTTCCCGACGAAATAAACGAGGTCATTTGTGCCTGAACAATCATATGCACGAACGTTTCAGTTATTCGATATGGCAGTTTTTTGGAAAAAGAGCCGAAATTTGAAATTGTGGACAACTAAACGAAATATGACTTGCCCGATCGTTCGCTACAAAATAAACGAGGTCATTTGTGCCTGAGCAATCATATACACGGATGTTTAAGTTATTCAATTCGGCAGTTTTTAAAAAAAAAATGAAATTTGAAATTGTGCACATATAATCGAAATATGACTTCTCCGATCGTTTGCGGCCAAATAAACGAGGTCATTTGTGCCTGAGCAATCATATACACGGATGTTTGAAGTATTCCATTCAGCTGTTATTTGAGAATACCTGAAGTTGAAAATTGAGCAAGAGTGAACGAAATATGACTACTCCGATCGTTTCCGACGAAATAAACGAGGTCATTTGTGCCTGAACAATCATATACGCGGATGCTTGAGTTATTCAATTCGGCAGTTTTTTGAAAAAAACCCGAAATTTGAAATTGTGCACAATTAATCGAAATATGACTTCTCCGATCGTTTGCGGCCAAATAAACGAGGTCATTTGTGCCTGAACAATCATATGCATGGATGTTTAAGTTATTCAATTCGGCAGTTTTTTGAAAAAAAAACCCGAAATTTTAAATTGTTCACAATTAATCGATATATGACTTCTCCGATCGTTTGCGGCCAAATAAACGAGGTCATTTGTGCCTGAGGAATCATATGCACGGATGTTTAAGTTATTCGATTCGGCAGTTTTTTGGAAAAAAACCGAAATTTGAAATTGTTCACAACTAAACGAAATATGACTTGCCTGATCGTTCGCGACAGAATAAACAATTTCATTTGTGCCTGAGGAATCATATGCACGGATGATTGAGTTATTCGATTCGGCAGTTTTTTGAAAAAAAACCCGAAATTTGAAATTGTGCACAACCAAACGAAATATGACTAGTCCGATCGTCCCCGACGAAATAAACGAGATCATTTGTGGCTGAACAATCATATACACGGATGTTTGACTAATTTGATTCGGCGGTTATTTGAGAAAACCCGGAATTGAAAATATTGCAAGCATAGACGAATTATGAGTTCTCCTATTGTTCGCAACAAAATAATTGAGGTTCATTGTGCCTGAGGAATCATATGCACGGATGTTTGAGTTATTCGATATGGCGGTTTTTTGGAAAAAGAGCCGAAATTTGAATTTGTGCACAACTAAACTAAATATGACTTGCCCAATCGTTCGCCACAAAATAAACGAGATCATTTGTGCCTGAACAATCATATGCACGGATGTTTAAGTTATTCAATTCGGCAGTTTTTTGAAAAAAAAACCCGAAATTTTAAATTGTTCACAATTAATCGATATATGACTTGCCCGATCGTTCGCGACAAAATAGACGAGGTCATTTGTGCCTGAACAATCATATGCATGGATGTTTAAGTTATTCAATTCGGCAGTTTTTTGAAAAAAAAACCCGAAATTTTAAATTGTTCACAATTAATCGATATATGACTTGCCCGATCGTTCGCGACAAAATAGACGAGGTCATTTGTGCCTGAGCAATCATATACACGGATGTTTGAAGTATTCCATTCAGCTGTTATTTGAGAATACCTGAAGTTGAAAATTGAGCAAGAGTGAACGAAATATGACTACTCCGATCGTTTCCGACGAAATAAACGAGGTCATTTGTGCCTGAACAATCATATACGCGGATGCTTGAGTTATTCAATTCGGCAGTTTTTTGAAAAAAACCCGAAATTTGAAATTGTGCACAATTAATCGAAATATGACTTCTCCGATCGTTTGCGGCCAAATAAACGAGGTCATTTGTGCCTGAGGAATCATATGCACGGATGTTTAAGTTATTCGATTCGGCAGTTTTTTGGAAAAAAACCGAAATTTGAAATTGTTCACAACTAAACGAAATATGACTTGCCTGATCGTTCGCGACAGAATAAACAATTTCATTTGTGCCTGAGCAATCATATGCACGGATGTTTGAGTTATTCGATTCGCCAGTTCTTTGAAAAAAAACCAGAAATTTGAAATTGTGCACAACTAAACGAAATATGACTAGTCCGATCGTCCCCGACGAAATAAACGAGATCATTTGTGGCTGAACAATCATATACACGGATGTTTGAGTTATTCGATTCGCCAGTTCTTTGAAAAAAAACCCGAAATTTGAAATTGGGCACAACTAAACGAAATATGACTAGTCCGATCCACCCCGACGAAATAAACGAAGTCATTTGTGCCTGAGGAATCATATGCACGGATGTTTGAGTTATTCGATATGGCAGTTTTTTGGAAAAAGAGCCGAAATTTGAAATTGTGCACAGCTAAACTAAATATGACTTGGCCGATCGTTCGCTACAAAATAAACGAGGTCATTTGTGCCTGAACAATCATATGCACGGATGTTTGAGTTATTTGATTCGGCGGTTATTTGAGAAAACCCGGAATTGAAAATATTGCAAGCATAGACGAATTATGAGTTCTCCTATTGTTCGCAACAAAATAATTGAGGTTCGTTGTGCCTGAGGAATCATATGCACGGATGTTTAAGTTATTCAATTCGGCAGTTTTTTGAAAAAAACCCGAAATTTGAAATTGTGCACAATTAATCGAAATATGACTTCTCCGATCGTTTGCGGCCAAATAAACGAGGTCATTTGTGCCTGAGGAATCATATGCACGGATGTTTAAGTTATTCGATTCGGCAGTTTTTTGGAAAAAAACCGAAATTTGAAATTGTTCACAACTAAACGAAATATGACTTGCCTGATCGTTCGCGACAGAATAAACAATTTCATTTGTGCCTGAGGAATCATATGCACGGATGTTTGAGTTATTCGATTCGCCAGTTCTTTAAAAAAAACCCGAAATTTGAAATTGTGCACAACTAAACGAAATATGACTAGTCCGATCGTCCCCGACGAAATAAACGAGATCATTTGTGGCTGAACAATCATATACACGGATGTTTGAGTTATTTGATTCGGCGGTTATTTGAGAAAACCCGGAATTGAAAATATTGCAAGCATAGACGAATTATGAGTTCTCCTATTGTTCGCAACAAAATAATTGAGGTTCGTTGTGCCTGAGCAATTATATACACGGATGTTTGAAGTATTCGATGCAGCTGTTATTTGAGAATACCCGAAGTTGAAACTTGAGCGAGAGTGAGCGAAAGATGACTAGTCCGATCGTTCCCGACGAAATAAACGAGGTCATTTGTGCCTGAACAATCATATACGCGGATGCTTGAGTTATTCAATTCGGCAGATTTTTGAAAAAAACTCGAAATTTGAAATTGTGCACAATTAATCGAAATACGACTTCTCCGATCGTTTGCGGCCAAATAAACGAGGTCATTTGTGCCTGAGGAATCATATGCACGGATATTTGAGTTATTTGATTCGGCGGTTATTTGAGAAAACCCGGAATCGAAAATATTGCAAGCATAGACGAATTATGAGTTCTCCTATTGTTCGCAACAAAATAATTGAGGTTCTTTGTACCTGAGGAATCATATGCACGGATGTTTAAATTATTCAGTTCGGCAGTTTTTTGAAGAAAAAACCCGAAATTTTAAATTGTGCACAACTAAACGAAATATGACTAGTCCGATCGTCCCCGACGAAATAAACGAGATCATTTGTGGCTGAACAATCATATGCACGGATGTTTGAGTTATTTGATTCGGCGGTTATTTGAGAAAACCCGGAATTGAAAATTGTGCAAGCACAGACGAATTATGAATTCTCCTATTGCTCGCAACAAAATAATTGAGGTTCTTTGTGCCTGAGGAATCATATGCACGGATGTTTAAGTTATTCAGTTCGGCAGTTTTTTGAAGAAAAAACCCGAAATTTTAAATTGTTCACAATTAATCGAAATATGACTTGCCCGATCGTTCGCGACAAAATAGACGAGGTCATTTGTGCCTGAACAATCATATGCACGGATGTTTAAGATATTCAATTCGGCTGTTTTTTGAAAAAAACCCGAAATTTGAAATTGTGCACAATTAATCAAAATATGACTTCTCCGATCGTTTGCGGCCAAATAAACGAGGTCATTTGTGCCTGAGCAATCATATACACGGATGTTTGAAGAATTCGATTCAGCTGTTATTTGAGAATATCCGAAGTTGAAAATTGAGCAAGAGTGAACGAAATATGACTAGTCCGATCGTTCCCGACGAAATACACGAGATCATTTGTGCCTGAACAATCATATACGCGGATGCTTGAGTTATTTGATTCGGCGGTTATTTGAGAAAACCCGGAATTGAAAATTGTGCAAGCATAGACGAATTATGAAATCTCCTATTGCTCGCAACAAAATAATTGAGGTTCTTTGTGCCTGAGGAATCATATGCACGGATGTTTAAGTTATTCAGTTCGGCAGTTTTTTGAAGAAAAAACCCGAAATTTGAAATTGTGCAAATAAAAAAACGAGATCATTTGTGGCTGAACAATCATATACACGGATGTTTGAGTTATTTGATTCGGCGGTTATTTGAGAAAACCCGGAATTGAAAATATTGCCGGCATAGACGAATTATGAGTTCTCCTATTGTCCGCAACAAAATAATTGAGGTTCTTTGTGCCTGAGGAATCATATGCACGGATGTTTAAGTTATTCAGTTCGGCAGTTTTTTGAAGAAAAAACCCGAAATTTGAAATTGTGCACAACTAAACGAAATATGACTAGTCCGATCGTTCCCGACAAAATACACGAGGTCATTTGTGCCTGAACAATTATATGCACGGACGTTTCAGTTATTCGATATGGCAGTTTTTTGGAAAAAGAGCCGAAATTTGAAATTGTGCACAACTAAATGAAATATGACTTTTCCGATCGTTTTATTCGATTCAGCTGTTATTTGAGAATATCCGAAGTTGAAAATTGAGCAAGAGTGAACGAAATATGACTAGTCCGATCGTTCCCGACGAAATACACGAGGTCATTTGTGCCTGAACAATCATATACGCGGATGCTTGAGTTATTTGATTCGGCGGTTATTTGAGAAAACCCGGAATTGAAAATTGTGCAAGCATAGACGAATTATGAAATCTCCTATTGCTCGCAACAATATAATTGAGGTTCTTTGTGCCTGAGGAATCATATGCACGGATGTTTAAGTTATTCAGTTCGGCAGTTTTTTGAAGAAAAAACCCGAAATTTTAAATTGTTCACAATTAATCGAAATATGACTTCCCCGATCGTTCGCGACAAAATAGACGAGGTCATTTGTGCCTGAACAATCATATGCACGGATGTTTAAGATATTCAATTCGGCAGTTTTTTGAAAAAAACTCGAAATTTGAAATTGTGCACAATTAATCGAAATATGACTTCTGCGATCGTTTGCGGCCAAATAAACGAGGTCATTTGTGCCTGAGGAATCATATGCACGGATGTTTAACTTATTCGATTCGGCAGTTTTTTGGAAAAAAAACGAAATTTGAAATTGTTCACAACTAAACGAAATATGACTTGCCTGATCGTTCGCGACAGAATAAACAATTTCATTTGTGCCTGAGGAATCATATGCACGGATGTTTGAGTTATTCGATTCGCCAGTTCTTTGAAAAAAAACCCGAAATTTGAAATTGTGCACAACTAAACGAAATATGACTAGTCCGATCGTCTCCGACGAAATAAACGAGATCATTTGTGGCTGAACAATCATATACACGGATGTTTGAGTTATTTGATTCGGCGGTTATTTGAGAAAACCCGGAATTGAAAATATTGCAAGCATAGACGAATTATGAGTTCTCCTATTGTTCGCAACAAAATAATTGAGGTTCGTTGTGCCTGAGGAATCATATGCACGGATGTTTAAGTTATTCAATTCGGCAGTTTTTTGAAAAAAACCCGAAATTTGAAATTGTGCACAATTAATCGAAATATGACTTCTCCGTTCGTTTGCGGCCAAATAAACGAGGTCATTTGTGCCTGAGGAATCATATGCACGGATGTTTAAGTTATTCGATTCGGCAGTTTTCTGGAAAAAAACCGAAATTTGAAATTGTTCACAACTAAACGAAATATGACTTGCCTGATCGTTCGCGACAGAATAAACAATTTCATTTGTGCCTGAGGAATCATATGCACGGATGTTTGAGTTATTCGATTCGCAAGTTCTTTGAAAAAAAACCCGAAATTTGAAATTGTGCACAACTAAACGAAATATCCGATCGTCCCCGACGAAATAAACGAGATCATTTGTGGCTGAACAATCATATACACGGATGTTTGAGTTATTTGATTCGGCGGTTATTTGAGAAAACCCGGAATTGAAAATATTGCAAGCATAGACGAATTATGAGTTCTCCTATTGTTCGCAACAAAATAATTGAGGTTCGTTGTGCCTGAGCAATCATATACACGGATGTTTGAAATATTCGATTCAGCTGTTATTTGAGAATACCCGAAGTTGAAAACTGAGCAAGAGTGAACGAAATATGACTAGTCCGATCGTTCCCGACGAAATACACGAGGTCATTTGTGGCTGAACAATCATATACGCGGATGCTTGAGTTATTCAATTCGGCAGTTTTTTTGAAAAAAACTCGAAATTTGAAATTGTGAACAATTAATCCAAATACGACTTCTCCGATCGTTTGCGGCCAAATAAACGAGGTCATTTGTGCCTGAGGAATCATATGCACGGATGTTTGAGTTATTCGATATGGCAGTTTTTTGGGAAAAAACCTGATATTTGAAATTGTGCACAACTAAACGAAATATGACTTGCCCGATCGTTCGCGACAAAATAAACGAGGTCATTTGTGCCTGAGCAATCATATACACGTGTCATTAACGATTTCGTTGTCAGGAACTCTTTTTAAGAAAAAAAAACAACACAGATAGGACTCATTAATTTATTTCAAAAAAACAAGAAAACGATGAAAATTGGACTTCCGTAGACAGCGCTATCGACCGTTCGTTTCGGTTGCCGTTTTTTCTGCGTGGCGTCGTTTCAATTTTCTTTGACAGCGCTCTGGGCGCGTTCAGGCTGTCCCGCGGGATGAGTGCATTCAGTTGACACACGGATACTTGAATTATTCGATTCAGCTGTTATTTGAGAAAACCCGAAATTGAAAATTGAGCAAGAGTGAACTAAATATGACTAGTCCGATCGTCCCCGACGAAATAAACGAGATCATTTGTGGGTGAACAATCATATACACGGATGTTTGAGTTATTTGATTCGGCGGTTATTTGAGAAAACCCGGAATTGAAAATATTGCAAGCATAGACTGAGTTCTCCTATTGTTCGCAACAAAATAATTGAGGTTCGTTGTGCTTGAGGAATCATATGCACGGATGTTTGAGTTATCCGATATGGCAGTTTTTTTGGAAAAAGAGCCGAAATTTGAAATTGTGCACAACTAAACTAAATATGACTTGCCCGATCGTCCGCTACAAAATAAAGGAGGTCATTTGTTTCTGAACAATCATATGCACGGATGTTTAAGTTATTCAATTCGGCAGTTTTTTGAAAAAAAAACCCGAAATTTGAAATTGTGCACAATTAATCGAAATATGACTTATCCGATCGTTTGCGGCCAAATAAACGAGGTCATTTGTGCCTGAGCAATCATATACACGGATGTTTGAAGTATTCGATTCAGCTGTTATTTGAGAATACCCGAAGTTGAAAATTGAGCAAGTGTGAACGAAATATGACTAGTCCGATCGTTCCCGACGAAATAAACGAGGTCATTTGTGCCTGAACAATCATATGCACGAACGTTTCAGTTATTCGATATGGCAGTTTTTTGGAAAAAGAGCCGAAATTTGAAATTGTGGACAACTAAACGAAATATGACTTGCCCGATCGTTTGCGGCCAAATAAACGAGGTCATTTGTGCCTGAGCAATTATATACACGGATGTTTGAAGTATTCGATTCAGCTGTTATTTGAGAATACCCGAAGTTGAAAATTGAGCAAGAGTGAACGAAATATGACTAGTCCGATCGTTCCCGACGAAATAAACGAGGTCATTTGTGCCTGAACAATCATATGCACGAACGTTTCAGTTATTCGATATGGCAGTTTTTTGGAAAAAGAGCCGAAATTTGAAATTGTGGACAACTAAACGAAATATGACTTGCCCGATCGTTCGCTACAAAATAAACGAGGTCATTTGTGCCTGAGCAATCATATACACGGATGTTTAAGTTATTCAATTCGGCAGTTTTTAAAAAAAAAATGAAATTTGAAATTGTGCACAATTAATCGAAATATGACTTCTCCGATCGTTTGCGGCCAAATAAACGAGGTCATTTGTGCCTGAGCAATCATATACACGGATGTTTGAAGTATTCCATTCAGCTGTTATTTGAGAATACCTGAAGTTGAAAATTGAGCAAGAGTGAACGAAATATGACTACTCCGATCGTTTCCGACGAAATAAACGAGGTCATTTGTGCCTGAACAATCATATACGCGGATGCTTGAGTTATTCAATTCGGCAGTTTTTTGAAAAAAACCCGAAATTTGAAATTGTGCACAATTAATCGAAATATGACTTCTCCGATCGTTTGCGGCCAAATAAACGAGGTCATTTGTGCCTGAACAATCATATGCATGGATGTTTAAGTTATTCAATTCGGCAGTTTTTTGAAAAAAAAACCCGAAATTTTAAATTGTTCACAATTAATCGATATATGACTTCTCCGATCGTTTGCGGCCAAATAAACGAGGTCATTTGTGCCTGAGGAATCATATGCACGGATGTTTAAGTTATTCGATTCGGCAGTTTTTTGGAAAAAAACCGAAATTTGAAATTGTTCACAACTAAACGAAATATGACTTGCCTGATCGTTCGCGACAGAATAAACAATTTCATTTGTGCCTGAGGAATCATATGCACGGATGATTGAGTTATTCGATTCGGCAGTTTTTTGAAAAAAAACCCGAAATTTGAAATTGTGCACAACCAAACGAAATATGACTAGTCCGATCGTCCCCGACGAAATAAACGAGATCATTTGTGGCTGAACAATCATATACACGGATGTTTGACTAATTTGATTCGGCGGTTATTTGAGAAAACCCGGAATTGAAAATATTGCAAGCATAGACGAATTATGAGTTCTCCTATTGTTCGCAACAAAATAATTGAGGTTCATTGTGCCTGAGGAATCATATGCACGGATGTTTGAGTTATTCGATATGGCGGTTTTTTGGAAAAAGAGCCGAAATTTGAATTTGTGCACAACTAAACTAAATATGACTTGCCCAATCGTTCGCCACAAAATAAACGAGATCATTTGTGCCTGAACAATCATATGCACGGATGTTTAAGTTATTCAATTCGGCAGTTTTTTGAAAAAAAAACCCGAAATTTTAAATTGTTCACAATTAATCGATATATGACTTGCCCGATCGTTCGCGACAAAATAGACGAGGTCATTTGTGCCTGAACAATCATATGCATGGATGTTTAAGTTATTCAATTCGGCAGTTTTTTGAAAAAAAAACCCGAAATTTTAAATTGTTCACAATTAATCGATATATGACTTGCCCGATCGTTCGCGACAAAATAGACGAGGTCATTTGTGCCTGAGCAATCATATACACGGATGTTTGAAGTATTCCATTCAGCTGTTATTTGAGAATACCTGAAGTTGAAAATTGAGCAAGAGTGAACGAAATATGACTACTCCGATCGTTTCCGACGAAATAAACGAGGTCATTTGTGCCTGAACAATCATATACGCGGATGCTTGAGTTATTCAATTCGGCAGTTTTTTGAAAAAAACCCGAAATTTGAAATTGTGCACAATTAATCGAAATATGACTTCTCCGATCGTTTGCGGCCAAATAAACGAGGTCATTTGTGCCTGAGGAATCATATGCACGGATGTTTAAGTTATTCGATTCGGCAGTTTTTTGGAAAAAAACCGAAATTTGAAATTGTTCACAACTAAACGAAATATGACTTGCCTGATCGTTCGCGACAGAATAAACAATTTCATTTGTGCCTGAGCAATCATATGCACGGATGTTTGAGTTATTCGATTCGCCAGTTCTTTGAAAAAAAACCAGAAATTTGAAATTGTGCACAACTAAACGAAATATGACTAGTCCGATCGTCCCCGACGAAATAAACGAGATCATTTGTGGCTGAACAATCATATACACGGATGTTTGAGTTATTCGATTCGCCAGTTCTTTGAAAAAAAACCCGAAATTTGAAATTGGGCACAACTAAACGAAATATGACTAGTCCGATCCACCCCGACGAAATAAACGAAATCATTTGTGCCTGAGGAATCATATGCACGGATGTTTGAGTTATTCGATATGGCAGTTTTTTGGAAAAAGAGCCGAAATTTGAAATTGTGCACAGCTAAACTAAATATGACTTGGCCGATCGTTCGCTACAAAATAAACGAGGTCATTTGTGCCTGAACAATCATATGCACGGATGTTTGAGTTATTTGATTCGGCGGTTATTTGAGAAAACCCGGAATTGAAAATATTGCAAGCATAGACGAATTATGAGTTCTCCTATTGTTCGCAACAAAATAATTGAGGTTCGTTGTGCCTGAGGAATCATATGCACGGATGTTTAAGTTATTCAATTCGGCAGTTTTTTGAAAAAAACCCGAAATTTGAAATTGTGCACAATTAATCGAAATATGACTTCTCCGATCGTTTGCGGCCAAATAAACGAGGTCATTTGTGCCTGAGGAATCATATGCACGGATGTTTAAGTTATTCGATTCGGCAGTTTTTTGGAAAAAAACCGAAATTTGAAATTGTTCACAACTAAACGAAATATGACTTGCCTGATCGTTCGCGACAGAATAAACAATTTCATTTGTGCCTGAGGAATCATATGCACGGATGTTTGAGTTATTCGATTCGCCAGTTCTTTAAAAAAAACCCGAAATTTGAAATTGTGCACAACTAAACGAAATATGACTAGTCCGATCGTCCCCGACGAAATAAACGAGATCATTTGTGGCTGAACAATCATATACACGGATGTTTGAGTTATTTGATTCGGCGGTTATTTGAGAAAACCCGGAATTGAAAATATTGCAAGCATAGACGAATTATGAGTTCTCCTATTGTTCGCAACAAAATAATTGAGGTTCGTTGTGCCTGAGCAATTATATACACGGATGTTTGAAGTATTCGATGCAGCTGTTATTTGAGAATACCCGAAGTTGAAACTTGAGCGAGAGTGAGCGAAAGATGACTAGTCCGATCGTTCCCGACGAAATAAACGAGGTCATTTGTGCCTGAACAATCATATACGCGGATGCTTGAGTTATTCAATTCGGCAGATTTTTGAAAAAAACTCGAAATTTGAAATTGTGCACAATTAATCGAAATACGACTTCTCCGATCGTTTGCGGCCAAATAAACGAGGTCATTTGTGCCTGAGGAATCATATGCACGGATATTTGAGTTATTTGATTCGGCGGTTATTTGAGAAAACCCGGAATCGAAAATATTGCAAGCATAGACGAATTATGAGTTCTCCTATTGTTCGCAACAAAATAATTGAGGTTCTTTGTACCTGAGGAATCATATGCACGGATGTTTAAATTATTCAGTTCGGCAGTTTTTTGAAGAAAAAACCCGAAATTTTAAATTGTGCACAACTAAACGAAATATGACTAGTCCGATCGTCCCCGACGAAATAAACGAGATCATTTGTGGCTGAACAATCATATGCACGGATGTTTGAGTTATTTGATTCGGCGGTTATTTGAGAAAACCCGGAATTGAAAATTGTGCAAGCACAGACGAATTATGAATTCTCCTATTGCTCGCAACAAAATAATTGAGGTTCTTTGTGCCTGAGGAATCATATGCACGGATGTTTAAGTTATTCAGTTCGGCAGTTTTTTGAAGAAAAAACCCGAAATTTTAAATTGTTCACAATTAATCGAAATATGACTTGCCCGATCGTTCGCGACAAAATAGACGAGGTCATTTGTGCCTGAACAATCATATGCACGGATGTTTAAGATATTCAATTCGGCTGTTTTTTGAAAAAAACCCGAAATTTGAAATTGTGCACAATTAATCAAAATATGACTTCTCCGATCGTTTGCGGCCAAATAAACGAGGTCATTTGTGCCTGAGCAATCATATACACGGATGTTTGAAGAATTCGATTCAGCTGTTATTTGAGAATATCCGAAGTTGAAAATTGAGCAAGAGTGAACGAAATATGACTAGTCCGATCGTTCCCGACGAAATACACGAGATCATTTGTGCCTGAACAATCATATACGCGGATGCTTGAGTTATTTGATTCGGCGGTTATTTGAGAAAACCCGGAATTGAAAATTGTGCAAGCATAGACGAATTATGAAATCTCCTATTGCTCGCAACAAAATAATTGAGGTTCTTTGTGCCTGAGGAATCATATGCACGGATGTTTAAGTTATTCAGTTCGGCAGTTTTTTGAAGAAAAAACCCGAAATTTGAAATTGTGCAAATAAAAAAACGAGATCATTTGTGGCTGAACAATCATATACACGGATGTTTGAGTTATTTGATTCGGCGGTTATTTGAGAAAACCCGGAATTGAAAATATTGCCGGCATAGACGAATTATGAGTTCTCCTATTGTCCGCAACAAAATAATTGAGGTTCTTTGTGCCTGAGGAATCATATGCACGGATGTTTAAGTTATTCAGTTCGGCAGTTTTTTGAAGAAAAAACCCGAAATTTGAAATTGTGCACAACTAAACGAAATATGACTAGTCCGATCGTTCCCGACAAAATACACGAGGTCATTTGTGCCTGAACAATTATATGCACGGACGTTTCAGTTATTCGATATGGCAGTTTTTTGGAAAAAGAGCCGAAATTTGAAATTGTGCACAACTAAATGAAATATGACTTTTCCGATCGTTTTATTCGATTCAGCTGTTATTTGAGAATATCCGAAGTTGAAAATTGAGCAAGAGTGAACGAAATATGACTAGTCCGATCGTTCCCGACGAAATACACGAGGTCATTTGTGCCTGAACAATCATATACGCGGATGCTTGAGTTATTTGATTCGGCGGTTATTTGAGAAAACCCGGAATTGAAAATTGTGCAAGCATAGACGAATTATGAAATCTCCTATTGCTCGCAACAATATAATTGAGGTTCTTTGTGCCTGAGGAATCATATGCACGGATGTTTAAGTTATTCAGTTCGGCAGTTTTTTGAAGAAAAAACCCGAAATTTTAAATTGTTCACAATTAATCGAAATATGACTTCCCCGATCGTTCGCGACAAAATAGACGAGGTCATTTGTGCCTGAACAATCATATGCACGGATGTTTAAGATATTCAATTCGGCAGTTTTTTGAAAAAAACTCGAAATTTGAAATTGTGCACAATTAATCGAAATATGACTTCTGCGATCGTTTGCGGCCAAATAAACGAGGTCATTTGTGCCTGAGGAATCATATGCACGGATGTTTAACTTATTCGATTCGGCAGTTTTTTGGAAAAAAAACGAAATTTGAAATTGTTCACAACTAAACGAAATATGACTTGCCTGATCGTTCGCGACAGAATAAACAATTTCATTTGTGCCTGAGGAATCATATGCACGGATGTTTGAGTTATTCGATTCGCCAGTTCTTTGAAAAAAAACCCGAAATTTGAAATTGTGCACAACTAAACGAAATATGACTAGTCCGATCGTCTCCGACGAAATAAACGAGATCATTTGTGGCTGAACAATCATATACACGGATGTTTGAGTTATTTGATTCGGCGGTTATTTGAGAAAACCCGGAATTGAAAATATTGCAAGCATAGACGAATTATGAGTTCTCCTATTGTTCGCAACAAAATAATTGAGGTTCGTTGTGCCTGAGGAATCATATGCACGGATGTTTAAGTTATTCAATTCGGCAGTTTTTTGAAAAAAACCCGAAATTTGAAATTGTGCACAATTAATCGAAATATGACTTCTCCGTTCGTTTGCGGCCAAATAAACGAGGTCATTTGTGCCTGAGGAATCATATGCACGGATGTTTAAGTTATTCGATTCGGCAGTTTTCTGAAAAAAAACCGAAATTTGAAATTGTTCACAACTAAACGAAATATGACTTGCCTGATCGTTCGCGACAGAATAAACAATTTCATTTGTGCCTGAGGAATCATATGCACGGATGTTTGAGTTATTCGATTCGCAAGTTCTTTGAAAAAAAACCCGAAATTTGAAATTGTGCACAACTAAACGAAATATGACTAGTCCGATCGTCTCCGACGAAATAAACGAGATCATTTGTGGCTGAACAATCATATACACGGATGTTTGAGTTATTTGATTCGGCGGTTATTTGAGAAAACCCGGAATTGAAAATATTGCAAGCATAGACGAATTATGAGTTCTCCTATTGTTCGCAACAAAATAATTGAGGTTCGTTGTGCCTGAGCATTCATATACACGGATGTTTGAAGTATTCGATTCAGCTGTTATTTGAGACTACCCGAAGTTGAAAACTGAGCAAGAGTGAACGAAATATGACTAGTCCGATCGTTCCCGACGAAATACACGAGGTCATTTGTGCCTGAACAATCATATACGCGGATGCTTGAGTTATTCAATTCGGCAGATTTTTGAAAAAAACTCGAAATTTGAAATTGTGCACAATTAATCGAAATACGACTTCTCCGATCGTTTGCGGCCAAATAAACGAGGTCATTTGTGCCTGAGGAATCATATGCACGGATATTTGAGTTATTTGATTCGGCGGTTATTTGAGAAAACCCGGAATCGAAAATATTGCAAGCATAGACGAATTATGAGTTCTCCTATTGTTCGCAACAAAATAATTGAGGTTCTTTGTACCTGAGGAATCATATGCACGGATGTTTAAATTATTCAGTTCGGCAGTTTTTTGAAGAAAAAACCCGAAATTTTAAATTGTGCACAACTAAACGAAATATGACTAGTCCGATCGTCCCCGACGAAATAAACGAGATCATTTGTGGCTGAACAATCATATGCACGGATGTTTGAGTTATTTGATTCGGCGGTTATTTGAGAAAACCCGGAATTGAAAATTGTGCAAGCACAGACGAATTATGAATTCTCCTATTGCTCGCAACAAAATAATTGAGGTTCTTTGTGCCTGAGGAATCATATGCACGGATGTTTAAGTTATTCAGTTCGGCAGTTTTTTGAAGAAAAAACCCGAAATTTTAAATTGTTCACAATTAATCGAAATATGACTTGCCCGATCGTTCGCGACAAAATAGACGAGGTCATTTGTGCCTGAACAATCATATGCACGGATGTTTAAGATATTCAATTCGGCTGTTTTTTGAAAAAAACCCGAAATTTGAAATTGTGCACAATTAATCAAAATATGACTTCTCCGATCGTTTGCGGCCAAATAAACGAGGTCATTTGTGCCTGAGCAATCATATACACGGATGTTTGAAGAATTCGATTCAGCTGTTATTTGAGAATATCCGAAGTTGAAAATTGAGCAAGAGTGAACGAAATATGACTAGTCCGATCGTTCCCGACGAAATACACGAGATCATTTGTGCCTGAACAATCATATACGCGGATGCTTGAGTTATTTGATTCGGCGGTTATTTGAGAAAACCCGGAATTGAAAATTGTGCAAGCATAGACGAATTATGAAATCTCCTATTGCTCGCAACAAAATAATTGAGGTTCTTTGTCCTTAGGAATCATATGCACGGATGTTTAAGTTATTCAGTTCGGCAGTTTTTTGAAGAAAAAACCCGAAATTTGAAATTGTGCAAATAAAAAAACGAGATCATTTGTGGCTGAACAATCATATACACGGATGTTTGAGTTATTTGATTCGGCGGTTATTTGAGAAAACCCGGAATTGAAAATATTGCCGGCATAGACGAATTATGAGTTCTCCTATTGTCCGCAACAAAATAATTGAGGTTCTTTGTGCCTGAGGAATCATATGCACGGATGTTTAAGTTATTCAGTTCGGCAGTTTTTTGAAGAAAAAACCCGAAATTTGAAATTGTGCACAACTAAACGAAATATGACTAGTCCGATCGTTCCCGACAAAATACACGAGGTCATTTGTGCCTGAACAATTATATGCACGGACGTTTCAGTTATTCGATATGGCAGTTTTTTGGAAAAAGAGCCGAAATTTGAAATTGTGCACAACTAAATGAATTATGACTTTTCCGATCGTTTTATTCGATTCAGCTGTTATTTGAGAATATCCGAAGTTGAAAATTGAGCAAGAGTGAACGAAATATGACTAGTCCGATCGTTCCCGACGAAATACACGAGGTCATTTGTGCCTGAACAATCATATACGCGGATGCTTGAGTTATTTGATTCGGCGGTTATTTGAGAAAACCCGGAATTGAAAATTGTGCAAGCATAGACGAATTATGAAATCTCCTATTGCTCGCAACAAAATAATTGAGGTTCTTTGTGCCTGAGGAATCATATGCACGGATGTTTAAATTATTCAGTTCGGCAGTTTTTTGAAGAAAAAACCCGAAATTTTAAATTGTTCACAATTAATCGAAATATGACTTCCCCGATCGTTCGCGACAAAATAGACGAGGTCATTTGTGCCTGAACAATCATATGCACGGATGTTTAAGATATTCAATTCGGCAGTTTTTTGAAAAAAACTCGAAATTTGAAATTGTGCACAATTAATCGAAATATGACTTCTGCGATCGTTTGCGGCCAAATAAACGAGGTCATTTGTGCCTGAGGAATCATATGCACGGATGTTTAACTTATTCGATTCGGCAGTTTTTTGGAAAAAAAACGAAATTTGAAATTGTTCACAACTAAACGAAATATGACTTGCCTGATCGTTCGCGACAGAATAAACAATTTCATTTGTGCCTGAGGAATCATATGCACGGATGTTTGAGTTATTCGATTCGCCAGTTCTTTGAAAAAAAACCCGAAATTTGAAATTGTGCACAACTAAACGAAATATGACTAGTCCGATCGTCCCCGACGAAATAAACGAGATCATTTGTGGCTGAACAATCATATACACGGATGTTTGAGTTATTTGATTCGGCGGTTATTTGAGAAAACCCGGAATTGAAAATATTGCAAGCATAGACGAATTATGAGTTCTCCTATTGTTCGCAACAAAATAATTGAGGTTCGTTGTGCCTGAGAAATCATATGCACGGATGTTTAAGTTATTCAATTCGGCAGTTTTTTGAAAAAAACCCGAAATTTGAAATTGTGCACAATTAATCGAAATATGACTTCTCCGTTCGTTTGCGGCCAAATAAACGAGGTCATTTGTGCCTGAGGAATCATATGCACGGATGTTTAAGTTATTCGATTCGGCAGTTTTCTGGAAAAAAACCGAAATTTGAAATTGTTCACAACTAAACGAAATATGACTTGCCTGATCGTTCGCGACAGAATAAACAATTTCATTTGTGCCTGAGGAATCATATGCACGGATGTTTGAGTTATTCGATTCGCCAGTTCTTTGAAAAAAAACCCGAAATTTGAAATTGTGCACAACTAAACGAAATATCCGATCGTCCCCGACGAAATAAACGAGATCATTTGTGGCTGAACAATCATATACACGGATGTTTGAGTTATTTGATTCGGCGGTTATTTGAGAAAACCCGGAATTGAAAATATTGCAAGCATAGACGAATTATGAGTTCTCCTATTGTTCGCAACAAAATAATTGAGGTTCGTTGTGCCTGAGCATTCATATACACGGATGTTTGAAGTATTCGATTCAGCTGTTATTTGAGACTACCCGAATTTGAAAACTGAGCAAGAGTGAACGAAATATGACTAGTCCGATCGTTCCCGACGAAATACACGAGGTCATTTGTGCCTGAACAATCATATACGCGGATGCTTGAGTTACTCAATTCGGCAATTTTTTGCAAAAAAACTCGAAATTTGAAATTGTGCACAATTAATCGAAATACGACTTCTCCGATCGTTTGCGGCCAAATAAACGAGGTCATTTGTGCCTGAGGAATCATATGCACGGATGTTTGAGTTATTCGATATGGCAGTTTTTTTGGAAAAAGAGCCGAAATTTGAAATTGTGCACAACTAAACGTAATATGACTTGCCCGATCGTTCGCTACAAAATAAACGAGGTCATTTGTGCCTGAACAATCATATGCACGGACGATTGAGTTATTCGATTCGGCAGTTTTTTGAAAAAAAACCCGAAATTTGAAATTGTGCACAAGTAAATGAAATATGACTAGTCCGATGGTTCCCGACGAAATAAACGAGGTCATTTGTGCCTGAGGAATCATATGCACGGATGTTTGGGTTATTTGATTCGGCGGTTATTTGAGAAAACCCGGAATTGAAAATATTGCAAGCATAGACGAATTATGAGTTCTCCTATTGTTCGCAACAAAATAATTGAGGTTCTTTGTGCCTGAGGAATCATATGCACGGATGTTTAAGTTATTCAGTTCGGCAGTTTTTTGAAGAAAAAACCCGAAATTTGAAATTGTGCACAACTAAACGAAATATGACTAGTCATATCGTTCCCGACGAAATACACGAGGTCATTTGTGCCTGAACAATCATATGCACGGATGTTTGAGTTATTTGATTCGGCGGTTATTTGAGAAAACCCGGAATTGAAAATATTGCAAGCATAGACGAATTATGAGTTCTCCTATTGTTCGCAACAAAATAATTGAGGTTCGTTGTGCCTGAGGAATCATATGCACGGATGTTTAAGTTATTCAATTCGGCAGTTTTTTGAAAAAAACCCGAAATTTGAAATTGTGCACAATTAATCGAAATATGACTTCTCCGATCGTTTGCGGCCAAATAAACGAGGTCATTTGTGCCTGAGGAATCATATGCACGGATGTTTAAGTTATTCGATTCGGCAGTTTTTTGGAAAAAAACCGAAATTTGAAATTGTTCACAACTAAACGAAATATGACTTGCCTGATCGTTCGCGACAGAATAAACAATTTCATTTGTGCCTGAGGAATCATATGCACGGATGTTTGAGTTATTCGATTCGCCAGTTCTTTAAAAAAAACCCGAAATTTGAAATTGTGCACAACTAAACGAAATATGACTAGTCCGATCGTCCCCGACGAAATAAACGAGATCATTTGTGGCTGAACAATCATATACACGGATGTTTGAGTTATTTGATTCGGCGGTTATTTGAGAAAACCCGGAATTGAAAATATTGCAAGCATAGACGAATTATGAGTTCTCCTATTGTTCGCAACAAAATAATTGAGGTTCGTTGTGCCTGAGCAATTATATACACGGATGTTTGAAGTATTCGATGCAGCTGTTATTTGAGAATACCCGAAGTTGAAACTTGAGCGAGAGTGAGCGAAATATGACTAGTCCGATCGTTCCCGACGAAATAAACGAGGTCATTTGTGCCTGAACAATCATATACGCGGATGCTTGAGTTATTCGATTCGGCAGATTTTTGAAAAAAACTCGAAATTTGAAATTGTGCACAATTAATCGAAATACGACTTCTCCGATCGTTTGCGGCCAAATAAACGAGGTCATTTGTGCCTGAGGAATCATATGCACGGATATTTGAGTTATTTGATTCGGCGGTTATTTGAGAAAACCCGGAATCGAAAATATTGCAAGCATAGACGAATTATGAGTTCTCCTATTGTTCGCAACAAAATAATTGAGGTTCTTTGTACCTGAGGAATCATATGCACGGATGTTTAAATTATTCAGTTCGGCAGTTTTTTGAAGAAAAAACCCGAAATTTTAAATTGTGCACAACTAAACGAAATATGACTAGTCCGATCGTCCCCGACGAAATAAACGAGATCATTTGTGGCTGAACAATCATATGCACGGATGTTTGAGTTATTTGATTCGGCGGTTATTTGAGAAAACCCGGAATTGAAAATTGTGCAAGCACAGACGAATTATGAATTCTCCTATTGCTCGCAACAAAATAATTGAGGTTCTTTGTGCCTGAGGAATCATATGCACGGATGTTTAAGTTATTCAGTTCGGCAGTTTTTTGAAGAAAAAACCCGAAATTTTAAATTGTTCACAATTAATCGAAATATGACTTGCCCGATCGTTCGCGACAAAATAGACGAGGTCATTTGTGCCTGAACAATCATATGCACGGATGTTTAAGATATTCAATTCGGCTGTTTTTTGAAAAAAACCCGAAATTTGAAATTGTGCACAATTAATCAAAATATGACTTCTCCGATCGTTTGCGGCCAAATAAACGAGGTCATTTGTGCCTGAGCAATCATATACACGGATGTTTGAAGAATTCGATTCAGCTGTTATTTGAGAATATCCGAAGTTGAAAATTGAGCAAGAGTGAACGAAATATGACTAGTCCGATCGTTCCCGACGAAATACACGAGATCATTTGTGCCTGAACAATCATATACGCGGATGCTTGAGTTATTTGATTCGGCGGTTATTTGAGAAAACCCGGAATTGAAAATTGTGCAAGCATAGACGAATTATGAAATCTCCTATTGCTCGCAACAAAATAATTGAGGTTCTTTGTGCCTGAGGAATCATATGCACGGATGTTTAAGTTATTCAGTTCGGCAGTTTTTTGAAGAAAAAACCCGAAATTTGAAATTGTGCAAATAAAAAAACGAGATCATTTGTGGCTGAACAATCATATACACGGATGTTTGAGTTATTTGATTCGGCGGTTATTTGAGAAAACCCGGAATTGAAAATATTGCCGGCATAGACGAATTATGAGTTCTCCTATTGTCCGCAACAAAATAATTGAGGTTCTTTGTGCCTGAGGAATCATATGCACGGATGTTTAAGTTATTCAGTTCGGCAGTTTTTTGAAGAAAAAACCCGAAATTTGAAATTGTGCACAACTAAACGAAATATGACTAGTCCGATCGTTCCCGACAAAATACACGAGGTCATTTGTGCCTGAACAATTATATGCACGGACGTTTCAGTTATTCGATATGGCAGTTTTTTGGAAAAAGAGCCGAAATTTGAAATTGTGCACAACTAAATGAAATATGACTTTTCCGATCGTTTTATTCGATTCAGCTGTTATTTGAGAATATCCGAAGTTGAAAATTGAGCAAGAGTGAACGAAATATGACTAGTCCGATCGTTCCCGACGAAATACACGAGGTCATTTGTGCCTGAACAATCATATACGCGGATGCTTGAGTTATTTGATTCGGCGGTTATTTGAGAAAACCCGGAATTGAAAATTGTGCAAGCATAGACGAATTATGAAATCTCCTATTGCTCGCAACAAAATAATTGAGGTTCTTTGTGCCTGAGGAATCATATGCACGGATGTTTAAATTATTCAGTTCGGCAGTTTTTTGAAGAAAAAACCCGAAATTTTAAATTGTTCACAATTAATCGAAATATGACTTCCCCGATCGTTCGCGACAAAATAGACGAGGTCATTTGTGCCTGAACAATCATATGCACGGATGTTTAAGATATTCAATTCGGCAGTTTTTTGAAAAAAACTCGAAATTTGAAATTGTGCACAATTAATCGAAATATGACTTCTGCGATCGTTTGCGGCCAAATAAACGAGGTCATTTGTGCCTGAGGAATCATATGCACGGATGTTTAACTTATTCGATTCGGCAGTTTTTTGGAAAAAAAACGAAATTTGAAATTGTTCACAACTAAACGAAATATGACTTGCCTGATCGTTCGCGACAGAATAAACAATTTCATTTGTGCCTGAGGAATCATATGCACGGATGTTTGAGTTATTCGATTCGCCAGTTCTTTGAAAAAAAACCCGAAATTTGAAATTGTGCACAACTAAACGAAATATGACTAGTCCGATCGTCCCCGACGAAATAAACGAGATCATTTGTGGCTGAACAATCATATACACGGATGTTTGAGTTATTTGATTCGGCGGTTATTTGAGAAAACCTGGAATTGAAAATATTGCAAGCATAGACGAATTATGAGTTCTCCTATTGTTCGCAACAAAATAATTGAGGTTCGTTGTGCCTGAGGAATCATATGCACGGATGTTTAAGTTATTCAATTCGGCAGTTTTTTGAAAAAAACCCGAAATTTGAAATTGTGCACAATTAATCGAAATATGACTTCTCCGTTCGTTTGCGGCCAAATAAACGAGGTCATTTGTGCCTGAGGAATCATATGCACGGATGTTTAAGTTATTCGATTCGGCAGTTTTCTGGAAAAAAACCGAAATTTGAAATTGTTCACAACTAAACGAAATATGACTTGCCTGATCGTTCGCGACAGAATAAACAATTTCATTTGTGCCTGAGGAATCATATGCACGGATGTTTGAGTTATTCGATTCGCCAGTTCTTTGAAAAAAAAACCCGAAATTTGAAATTGTGCACAACTAAACGAAATATCCGATCGTCCCCGACGAAATAAACGAGATCATTTGTGGCTGAACAATCATATACACGGATGTTTGAGTTATTTGATTCGGCGGTTATTTGAGAAAACCCGGAATTGAAAATATTGCAAGCATAGACGAATTATGAGTTCTCCTATTGTTCGCAACAAAATAATTGAGGTTCGTTGTGCCTGAGCATTCATATACACGGATGTTTGAAGTATTCGATTCAGCTGTTATTTGAGACTACCCGAAGTTGAAAACTGAGCAAGAGTGAACGAAATATGACTAGTCCGATCGTTCCCGACGAAATACACGAGGTCATTTGTGCCTGAACAATCATATACGCGGATGCTTGAGTTATACAATTCGGCAATTTTTTGAAAAAAACTCGAAATTTGAAATTGTGCACAATTAATCGAAATACGACTTCTCCGATCGTTTGCGGCCAAATAAACGAGGTCATTTGTGCCTGAGAAATCATATGCACGGATGTTTGAGTTATTCGATATGGCAGTTTTTTGGAAAAAGAGCCGAAATTTGAAATTGTGCACAACTAAACGTAATATGACTTGCCCGATCGTTCGCTACAAAATAAACGAGGTCATTTGTGCCTGAACAATCATATGCACGGACGATTGAGTTATTCGATTCGGCAGTTTTTTGAAAAAAAACCCGAAATTTGAAATTGTGCACAAGTAAATGAAATATGACTAGTCCGATGGTTCCCGACGAAATAAACGAGGTCATTTGTGCCTGAGGAATCATATGCACGGATGTTTGGGTTATTTGATTCGGCGGTTATTTGAGAAAACCCGGAATTGAAAATATTGCAAGCATAGACGAATTATGAGTTCTCCTATTGTTCGCAACAAAATAATTGAGGTTCTTTGTGCCTGAGGAATCATATGCACGGATGTTTAAGTTATTCAGTTCGGCAGTTTTTTGAAGAAAAAACCCGAAATTTGAAATTGTGCACAACTAAACGAAATATGACTAGTCATATCGTTCCCGACGAAATACACGAGGTCATTTGTGCCTGAACAATTATATGCACGGACGTTTCAGTTATTCGATATGGCAGTTTTTTGGAAAAAGAGCCGAAATTTGAAATTGTGCACAACTAAACGAAATATGACTTGCCCGATCGTTCGCGACAAAATAAACGAGGTAATTTGTGCCTGAGCAATCATATACACGGATGCTTGAATTATTCGATTCAGCTGTTATTTGAGAAAACCCGAAATTGAAAATTGAGCAAGAGTGAACGAAATATGACTAGTCCGATGGTTCCCGACGAAATAAACGAGGTCATTTGTGCCTGAACAATCATGTGCACGGATTTTTGAGTTATTCGATATGGCAGTTTTTTGGAAAAAGAGCCGAAATTTTAAATTGTGCACAACTAAACGTAATATGACTTGCCCGATCGTTCGCTACAAAATAAACGAGGTCATTTGTGCCTGAACAATCATATACACGGATGTTTGACTTATTTGATTCGGCGGTTATTTGAGAAAACCCGGAATTGAAAATATTGCAAGCATAGACGAATTATGAGTTCTCCTATTGTTCGCAACAAAATAATTGAGGTTCGTTGTGCCTGAGGAATCAAATGCACGGATGTTTGAGTTATTCGACATGGCGGTTTTTTGGAAAAAGAGCCGAAATTTGAAATTGTGCACAACTAAACTAAATATGACTTGCCCAATCGTTCGCTACAAAATAAACGAGATCACTTGTGCCTGAACAATCATATGCACGGATGTTTAAGTTATTCAATTCGGCAGTTTTTTGAAAAAAAAAACCCGAAATTTTAAATTGTTCACAATTAATCGATATATGACTTGCCCGATCGTTCGCGACAAAATAGACGAGGTCATTTGTGCCTGAACAATCATATGCACGGATGTTTGAAGTATTCGATTCAGCTGTTATTTGAGAATACCCGAAGTTGAAAATTGAGCAAGAGTGAACGAAATATGACTAGTCCGATCGTTCCCGACGAAATACACGAGGTCATTTGTGGATGAACAATCATATATGCGGATGCTTGAGTTATTTGATTCGGCGGTTATTTGAGAAAACCCGGAATTGAAAATATTGCAAGCATAGACGAATTATGAGTTCTCCTATTGTTCGCAACAAAATAATTGAGGTTCGGTGTGCCTGAGGAATCATATGCACGGATGTTTGAGTTATTCGATATGGCAGTTTTTTGGAAAAAGAGGTGAAATTTGAAATTGTGCACAACTAAACTAAATATGACTTGCCCGATCGTTCGCTACAAAATAAACGAGGTCATTTGTGCCTGAACAATCATATGCACGGATGTTTAAGTTATTCAATTCGGCAGTTTTTTGAAGAAAAAACCCGAAATTTTAAATTGTTCACAATTAATCGATATATGACTTGCCCGATCGTTCGCGACAAAATAGACGAGGTCATTTGTGCCTGAACAATCATATGCACGGATGTCTAAGTTATTCAATTCGGCAGTTTTTTGAAAAAAACCCGAAATTTGAAATTGTGCACAATTAATCGAAATATGACTTCTCCGATCGTTTGCGGCCAAATAAACGAGGTCATTTGTGCCTGAACAATCATATACACGGATGTTTGAAGTATTCGATTCAGCTGTTATTTGAGAATACCCGAAGTTGAAAATTGAGCAAGAGTGAACGAAATATGACTAATCCGATCGTTCCCGACGAAATACACGAGGTCATTTGTGCCTGAACAATCATATGCACGGATGTTTGAGTTATTCGATTCGGCAGTTTTTTGAAAAAAAACCCGATATTTTAAATTGTGCACAACTAAACGAAATATGACTTGCCCGATCGTTCGCGACAGAATAAACAATTTCATTTGTGCCTGAGGAATCATATGCACGGATGTTTGAGTTATTCAATTCGCCAGTTCTTTGAAAAAAAACCCGAAATTTGAAATTGTGCACAACTAAACGAAATATGACTAGTCATATCGTTCCCGACGAAATACACGAGGTCATTTGTGCCTGAACAATTATATGCACGGACGTTTCAGTTATTCGATATGGCAGTTTTTTGGAAAAAGAGCCGAAATTTGAAATTGTGCACAACTAAACGAAATATGACTTGCCCGATCGTTCGCGACAAAATAAACGAGGTCATTTGTGCCTGAGCAATCATATACACGGATGCTTGAATTATTCGATTCAGCTGTTATTTGAGAAAACCCGAAATTGAAAATTGAGCAAGAGTGAACGAAATATGACTAGTCCGATGGTTCCGACGAAATAAACGAGGTCATTTGTGCCTGAACAATCATGTGCACGGATGTTTGAGTTATTCGATATGGCAGTTTTTTTGGAAAAAAAACGAAATTTGAAATTGTGCACAACTAAACGAAATATGACTTGCCTGATCGTTCGCGACAGAATAAACAATTTCATTTGTGCCTGAGGAATCAAATGCACGGATGTTTGAGTTATTCGATATGGCGGTTTTTTGGAAAAAGAGCCGAAATTTGAAATTGTGCACAACTAAACTAAATATGACTTGCCCAATCGTTCGCTACAAAATAAACGAGATCATTTGTGCCTGAACAATCATATGCACGGATGTTTAAGTTATTCAATTCGGCAGTTTTTTGAAAAAAAAACCCGAAATTTTAAATTGTTCACAATTAATCGATATATGACTTGCCCGATCGTTCGCGACAAAATAGACGAGGTCATTTGTGCCTGAACAATCATATGCACGGATGTCTAAGTTATTCAGTTCGGCAGTTTTTTGAAAAAAACCCGAAATTTGAAATTGTGCACAATTAATCGAAATATAACTTCTCCGATCGTTTGCGGCCAAATAAACGAGGTCATTTGTGCCTGAGCAATCATATACACGGATGTTTGAAGTATTCGATTCAGCTGTTATTTGAGAATACCCGAAGTTGAAAATTGAGCAAGAGTGAACGAAATATGACTAGTCCGATCGTTCCCGACGAAATACACGAGGTCATTTGTGCCTGAACAATCATATATGCGGATGCTTGAGTTATTTGATTCGGCGGTTATTTGAGAAAACCCGGAATTGAAAATATTGCAAGCATAGACGAATTATGAGTTCTCCTATTGTTCGCAACAAAATAATTGAGGTTCGGTGTGCCTGAGGAATCATATGCACGGATGTTTGAGTTATTCGATATGGCAGTTTTTTGGAAAAAGAGGTGAAATTTGAAATTGTGCACAACTAAACTAAATATGACTTGCCCGATCGTTCGCTACAAAATAAACGAGGTCATTTGTGCCTGAACAATCATATGCACGGATGTTTAAGTTATTCAATTCGGCAGTTTTTTGAAGAAAAAACCCGAAATTTTAAATTGTTCACAATTAATCGATATATGACTTGCCCGATCGTTCGCGACAAAATAGACGAGGTCATTTGTGCCTGAACAATCATATGCACGGATGTCTAAGTTATTCAATTCGGCAGTTTTTTGAAAAAAACCCGAAATTTGAAATTGTGCACAATTAATCGAAATATGACTTCTCCGATCGTTTGCGGCCAAATAAACGAGGTCATTTGTGCCTGAACAATCATATACACGGATGTTTGAAGTATTCGATTCAGCTGTTATTTGAGAATACCCGAAGTTGAAAATTGAGCAAGAGTGAACGAAATATGACTAATCCGATCGTTCCCGACGAAATACACGAGGTCATTTGTGCCTGAACAATCATATGCACGGATGTTTAAGTTATTCAATTCGGCAGTTTTTTTGAAAAAAAAACGAAATTTGAAATTGTGCACAACTAAACGAAATATGACTTGCCTGATCGTTCGCGACAGAATAAACAATTTCATTTGTGCCTGAGGAATCATATGCACGGATGTTTGAGTTATTCAATTCGCCAGTTCTTTGAAAAAAAACCCGAAATTTGAAATTGTGCACAACTAAACGAAATATGACTAGTCATATCGTTCCCGACGAAATACACGAGGTCATTTGTGCCTGAACAATTATATGCACGGACGTTTCAGTTATTCGATATGGCAGTTTTTTGGAAAAAGAGCCGAAATTTGAAATTGTGCACAACTAAACGAAATATGACTTGCCCGATCGTTCGCGACAAAATAAACGAGGTCATTTGTGCCTGAGCAATCATATACACGGATGCTTGAATTATTCGATTCAGCTGTTATTTGAGAAAACCCGAAATTGAAAATTGAGCAAGAGTGAACGAAATATGACTAGTCCGATGGTTCCGACGAAATAAACGAGGTCATTTGTGCCTGAACAATCATGTGCACGGATGTTTGAGTTATTCGATATGGCAGTTTTTTTGGAAAAAAAACGAAATTTGAAATTGTGCACAACTAAACGAAATATGACTTGCCTGATCGTTCGCGACAGAATAAACAATTTCATTTGTGCCTGAGGAATCAAATGCACGGATGTTTGAGTTATTCGATATGGCGGTTTTTTGGAAAAAGAGCCGAAATTTGAAATTGTGCACAACTAAACTAAATATGACTTGCCCAATCGTTCGCTACAAAATAAACGAGATCATTTGTGCCTGAACAATCATATGCACGGATGTTTAAGTTATTCAATTCGGCAGTTTTTTGAAAAAAAAACCCGAAATTTTAAATTGTTCACAATTAATCGATATATGACTTGCCCGATCGTTCGCGACAAAATAGACGAGGTCATTTGTGCCTGAACAATCATATGCACGGATGTCTAAGTTATTCAGTTCGGCAGTTTTTTGAAAAAAACCCGAAATTTGAAATTGTGCACAATTAATCGAAATATAACTTCTCCGATCGTTTGCGGCCAAATAAACGAGGTCATTTGTGCCTGAGCAATCATATACACGGATGTTTGAAGTATTCGATTCAGCTGTTATTTGAGAATACCCGAAGTTGAAAATTGAGCAAGAGTGAACGAAATATGACTAGTCCGATCGTTCCCGACGAAATACACGAGGTCATTTGTGCCTGAACAATCATATATGCGGATGCTTGAGTTATTTGATTCGGCGGTTATTTGAGAAAACCCGGAATTGAAAATATTGCAAGCATAGACGAATTATGAGTTCTCCTATTTTTCGCAACAAAATAATTGAGGTTCGGTGTGCCTGAGGAATCATATGCACGGATGTTTGAGTTATTCGATATGGCAGTTTTTTGGAAAAAGAGCCGAAATTTGAAATTGTGCACAACTAAACTAAATATGACTTGCCCGGTCGTTCGCTACAAAATAAACGAGGTCATTTGTGCCTGAACAATCATATGCACGGATGTTTAAGTTATTCAATTCGGCAGTTTTTTGACGAAAAAACCCGAAATTTTAAATTGTTCACAATTAATCGATATATGACTTGCCCGATCGTTCGCTACAAACTAGACGAGGTCATTTGTGCCTGAACAATCATATGCACGGATGTCTAAGTTATTCAATTCGGCAGTTTTTTGAAAAAAACCCGAAATTTGAAATTGTGCACAATTAATCGAAATATGACTTCTCCGATCGTTTGCGGCCAAATAAACGAGGTCATTTGTGCCTGAGCAATCATATACACGGATGTTTGAAGTATTCGATTTAGCTGTTATTTGAGAATACCCGAAGTTGAAAATTGAGCAAGAGTGAACGAAATATGACTAGTCCGATCGTTCCCGACGAAATACACGAGGTCATTTGTGCCTGAACAATCATATACGCGGATGCTTGAGTTATTTGATTCGGCGGTTATTTGAGAAAACCCGGAATTGAAAATTGTGCAAGCATAGACGAATTATGAATTCTCCTATTGCTCGCAACAAAATAATTGAGGTTTTTTGTGCCTGAGGAATCATATACACGGATGTTTAAGTTATTCGATTCGGCAGTTTTTTGAAGAAAAAACCCGAAATTTTAAATTGTTCACAATTAATCGAAATATGACTTGCCCGATCGTTCGCGACAAAACAGACGAGGTCATTTGTGCCTGAACAATCATATGCACGGATGTTTAAGTTATTCAATTCGGCAGTTTTTTTGGAAAAAAACCGAAATTTGAAATTGTGCACAACTAAACGAAATATGACTTGCCTGATCGTTCGCGACAGAATAAACAATTTCATTTGTGCCTGAGGAATCATATGCACGGATGTTTGAGTTATTCAATTCGCCAGTTCTTTGAAAAAAAACCCGAAATTTGAAATTGTGCACAACTAAACGAAATATGACTAGTCCGATCGTCCCCGACGAAATAAACGAGGTCATTTGTGCCTGAACAATCATATGCACGGATGTTTGAGTTATTCGATATGGCAGTTTTTTGGAAAAAGAGCCGAAATTTGAAATTGTGCACAGCTAAACTAAATATGACTTGCCCGATCGTTCCCTACAAAATAAACGAGGTTATTTGTGCCTGAACAATCATATACACGTATGTTTGAGTTAGTTGATTCGGCGGTTATTTGAGAAAACCCGGAATTGAAAATTGTGCAAGAAAAGACGAAATATGTTTGAGTTATTCGATTCGGCAGTTTTTTGAAAAAAAAAACTCGATATTTGAAATTGTGCACAACTAAACCATATACGACTTGCCCGATCGTTCGCGACAAAATAAACGAGGTCATTTGTGCCTGAGCAATCATATACACGGATGCTTGAATTATTCAATTCGGCAGTTTTTTGAAAAAAACTCGAAATTTGAAATTGTGCACAATTAATCGAAATACGACTTCTCCGATCTTTTGCGGCCAAATAAACGAGGTCATTTGTGCCTGAACAATAATATGCACGGATGTTTAAGTTATTCGATTCGGCAGTTTTTTGAAAAAAACTCGAAATTTGAAATTGTGCACAATTAATCGAAATACGACTTCTCCGATCTTTTGCGGCCAAATAAACGATTTCATTTGTGCCTGAGCAATCATATACACGGATGCTTGAATTATTCGATTCAGCTGTTATTTGAGAAAACCCGAAATTGAAAATTGAGCAAGAGTGAACGAAATATGACTAGTCCGATGGTTCCCGACGAAATAAACGAGGTCATTTGTGCCTGAACAATCATGTGCACGGATGTTTGAGTTATTCGATATGGCAGTTTTTTAGAAAAAGCCGAAATTTGAAATTGTGCACAATTAATCGAAATATGACTTCTCCGATCGTTTGCGGCCAAATAAACGAGGTCATTTGTGCCTGAACAATCATATACACGGATGTTTGAAGTATTCGATTCAGCTGTTATTTGAGAATACCCGAAGTTGAAAATTGAGCAAGAATTAACGAAATATGACTAGTCCGATCGTTCCCAACGAAATACACGAGGTCAATTGTGCCTGAACAATCATATGCACGGATGTCTAAGTTATTCAATTCGGCAGTTTTTTGAAAAAAACCCGAAATTTGAAATTGTGCACAACTAAACGAAATATGACTAGTCCGATCGTCCCCGACGAAATAAACGAGATCATTTGTGGCTGAACAATCATATACACGGATGTTTGACTAATTTGATTCGGCGGTTATTTGAGAAAACCCGGAATTGAAAATATTGCAAGCATAGACGAATTATGAGTTCTCCTATTTTTCGCAACAAAATAATTGAGGTTCGGTGTGCCTGAGGAATCATATGCACGGATGTTTGAGTTATTCGATATGGCAGTTTTTTGGAAAAAGAGGCGAAATTTGAAATTGTGCACAACTAAACTAAATATGACTTGCCCGGTCGTTCGCTACAAAATAAACGAGATCATTTGTGCCTGAACAATCATATGCACGGATGTTTGAAGTATTCGATTCAGCTGTTATTTGAGAATACCCGAAGTTGAAAATTGAGCAAGAGTGAACGAAATATGACTAGTCCGATCGTTCCCGACGAAATACACGAGGTCATTTGTGCCTGAACAATCATATATGCGGATGCTTGAGTTATTTGATTCGGCGGTTATTTGAGAAAACCCGGAATTGAAAATATTGCAAGCATAGACGAATTATGAGTTCTCCTATTTTTCGCAACAAAATAATTGAGGTTCGGTGTGCCTGAGGAATCATATGCACGGATGTTTGAGTTATTCGATATGGCAGTTTTTTGGAAAAAGAGGCGAAATTTGAAATTGTGCACAACTAAACGTAATATGACTTGCCCGATCGTTCGCTACAAAATAAACGAGGTCATTTGTGCCTGAACAATCATATACACGGATGTTTGAAGTATTCGATTCAGCTGTTATTTGAGAATACCCGAAGTTGAAAATTGAGCAAGAGTGAACGAAATATGACTAGTCCGATCGTTCCCGACGAAATACACGAGGTCATTTGTGCCTGAACAATCATATATGCGGATGCTTGAGTTATTTGATTCGGCGGTTATTTGAGAAAACCCGGAATTGAAAATATTGCAAGCATAGACGAATTATGAGTTCTCCTATTTTTCGCAACAAAATAATTGAGGTTCGGTGTGCCTGAGGAATCATATGCACGGATGTTTGAGTTATTCGATATGGCAGTTTCTTGGAAAAAGAGGCGAAATTTGAAATTGTGCACAACTAAACGTAATATGACTTGCCCGATCGTTCGCTACAAAATAAACGAGGTCATTTGTGCCTGAACAATCATATACACGGATGTTTGACTTATTTGATTCGGCGGTTATTTGAGAAAACCCGGTATTGAAAATATTGCAAGCATAGACGAATTATGAGTTCTCCTATTTTTCGCAACAAAATAATTGAGGTTCGGTGTGCCTGAGGAATCATATGCACGGATGTTTGAGTTATTCGATATGGCGGTTTTTTGGAAAAAGAGCCGAAATTTGAAATTGTGCACAACTAAACTAAATATGACTTGCCCAATCGTTCGCTACAAAATAAACGAGATCATTTGTGCCTGAACAATCATATGCACGGATGTTTAAGTTATTCAATTCGGCAGTTTTTTGAAAAAAAAAACCGAAATTTTAAATTGTTCACAATTAATCGATATATGACTTGCCCGATCGTTCGCGACAAAATAGACGAGGTCATTTGTGCCTGAACAATCATATGCACGGATGTCTAAGTTATTCAGTTCGGCAGTTTTTTGAAAAAAACCCGAAATTTGAAATTGTGCACAATTAATCGAAATATAACTTCTCCGATCGTTTGCGGCCAAATAAACGAGGTCATTTGTGCCTGAGCAATCATATACACGGATGTTTGAAGTATTCGATTCAGCTGTTATTTGAGAATACCCGAAGTTGAAAATTGAGCAAGAGTGAACGAAATATGACTAGTCCGATCGTTCCCGACGAAATACACGAGGTCATTTGTGCCTGAACAATCATATATGCGGATGCTTGAGTTATTTGATTCGGCGGTTATTTGAGAAAACCCGGAATTGAAAATATTGCAAGCATAGACGAATTATGAGTTCTCCTATTTTTCGCAACAAAATAATTGAGGTTCGGTGTGCCTGAGGAATCATATGCACGGATGTTTGAGTTATTCGATATGGCAGTTTTTTGGAAAAAGAGCCGAAATTTGAAATTGTGCACAACTAAACTAAATATGACTTGCCCGGTCGTTCGCTACAAAATAAACGAGGTCATTTGTGCCTGAACAATCATATGCACGGATGTTTAAGTTATTCAATTCGGCAGTTTCTTGACGAAAAAACCCGAAATTTTAAATTGTTCACAATTAATCGATATATGACTTGCCCGATCGTTCGCTACAAACTAGACGAGGTCATTTGTGCCTGAACAATCATATGCACGGATGTCTAAGTTATTCAATTCGGCAGTTTTTTGAAAAAAACCCGAAATTTGAAATTGTGCACAATTAATCGAAATATGACTTCTCCGATCGTTTGCGGCCAAATAAACGAGGTCATTTGTGCCTGAGCAATCATATACACGGATGTTTGAAGTATTCGATTTAGCTGTTATTTGAGAATACCCGAAGTTGAAAATTGAGCAAGAGTGAACGAAATATGACTAGTCCGATCGTTCCCGACGAAATACACGAGGTCATTTGTGCCTGAACAATCATATACGCGGATGCTTGAGTTATTTGATTCGGCGGTTATTTGAGAAAACCCGGAATTGAAAATTGTGCAAGCATAGACGAATTATGAATTCTCCTATTGCTCGCAACAAAATAATTGAGGTTTTTTGTGCCTGAGGAATCATATACACGGATGTTTAAGTTATTCGATTCGGCAGTTTTTTGAAGAAAAAACCCGAAATTTTAAATTGTTCACAATTAATCGAAATATGACTTGCCCGATCGTTCGCGACAAAACAGACGAGGTCATTTGTGCCTGAACAATCATATGCACGGATGTTTAAGTTATTCAATTCGGCAGTTTTTTTGGAAAAAAACCGAAATTTGAAATTGTGCACAACTAAACGAAATATGACTTGCCTGATCGTTCGCGACAGAATAAACAATTTCATTTGTGCCTGAGGAATCATATGCACGGATGTTTGAGTTATTCAATTCGCCAGTTCTTTGAAAAAAAACCCGAAATTTGAAATTGTGCACAACTAAACGAAATATGACTAGTCCGATCGTCCCCGACGAAATAAACGAGGTCATTTGTGCCTGAACAATCATATGCACGGATGTTTGAGTTATTCGATATGGCAGTTTTTTGGAAAAAGAGCCGAAATTTGAAATTGTGCACAGCTAAACTAAATATGACTTGCCCGATCGTTCCCTACAAAATAAACGAGGTTATTTGTGCCTGAACAATCATATACACGTATGTTTGAGTTAGTTGATTCGGCGGTTATTTGAGAAAACCCGGAATTGAAAATTGTGCAAGAAAAGACGAAATATGTTTGAGTTATTCGATTCGGCAGTTTTTTGAAAAAAAAAACTCGATATTTGAAATTGTGCACAACTAAACCATATACGACTTGCCCGATCGTTCGCGACAAAATAAACGAGGTCATTTGTGCCTGAGCAATCATATACACGGATGCTTGAATTATTCAATTCGGCAGTTTTTTGAAAAAAACTCGAAATTTGAAATTGTGCACAATTAATCGAAATACGACTTCTCCGATCTTTTGCGGCCAAATAAACGAGGTCATTTGTGCCTGAACAATAATATGCACGGATGTTTAAGTTATTCGATTCGGCAGTTTTTTGAAAAAAACTCGAAATTTGAAATTGTGCACAATTAATCGAAATACGACTTCTCCGATCTTTTGCGGCCAAATAAACGATTTCATTTGTGCCTGAGCAATCATATACACGGATGCTTGAATTATTCGATTCAGCTGTTATTTGAGAAAACCCGAAATTGAAAATTGAGCAAGAGTGAACGAAATATGACTAGTCCGATGGTTCCCGACGAAATAAACGAGGTCATTTGTGCCTGAACAATCATGTGCACGGATGTTTGAGTTATTCGATATGGCAGTTTTTTAGAAAAAGCCGAAATTTGAAATTGTGCACAATTAATCGAAATATGACTTCTCCGATCGTTTGCGGCCAAATAAACGAGGTCATTTGTGCCTGAACAATCATATACACGGATGTTTGAAGTATTCGATTCAGCTGTTATTTGAGAATACCCGAAGTTGAAAATTGAGCAAGAATTAACGAAATATGACTAGTCCGATCGTTCCCAACGAAATACACGAGGTCAATTGTGCCTGAACAATCATATGCACGGATGTCTAAGTTATTCAATTCGGCAGTTTTTTGAAAAAAACCCGAAATTTGAAATTGTGCACAACTAAACGAAATATGACTAGTCCGATCGTCCCCGACGAAATAAACGAGATCATTTGTGGCTGAACAATCATATACACGGATGTTTGACTAATTTGATTCGGCGGTTATTTGAGAAAACCCGGAATTGAAAATATTGCAAGCATAGACGAATTATGAGTTCTCCTATTTTTCGCAACAAAATAATTGAGGTTCGGTGTGCCTGAGGAATCATATGCACGGATGTTTGAGTTATTCGATATGGCAGTTTTTTGGAAAAAGAGGCGAAATTTGAAATTGTGCACAACTAAACTAAATATGACTTGCCCGGTCGTTCGCTACAAAATAAACGAGATCATTTGTGCCTGAACAATCATATGCACGGATGTTTGAAGTATTCGATTCAGCTGTTATTTGAGAATACCCGAAGTTGAAAATTGAGCAAGAGTGAACGAAATATGACTAGTCCGATCGTTCCCGACGAAATACACGAGGTCATTTGTGCCTGAACAATCATATATGCGGATGCTTGAGTTATTTGATTCGGCGGTTATTTGAGAAAACCCGGAATTGAAAATATTGCAAGCATAGACGAATTATGAGTTCTCCTATTTTTCGCAACAAAATAATTGAGGTTCGGTGTGCCTGAGGAATCATATGCACGGATGTTTGAGTTATTCGATATGGCAGTTTTTTGGAAAAAGAGGCGAAATTTGAAATTGTGCACAACTAAACGTAATATGACTTGCCCGATCGTTCGCTACAAAATAAACGAGGTCATTTGTGCCTGAACAATCATATACACGGATGTTTGAAGTATTCGATTCAGCTGTTATTTGAGAATACCCGAAGTTGAAAATTGAGCAAGAGTGAACGAAATATGACTAGTCCGATCGTTCCCGACGAAATACACGAGGTCATTTGTGCCTGAACAATCATATATGCGGATGCTTGAGTTATTTGATTCGGCGGTTATTTGAGAAAACCCGGAATTGAAAATATTGCAAGCATAGACGAATTATGAGTTCTCCTATTTTTCGCAACAAAATAATTGAGGTTCGGTGTGCCTGAGGAATCATATGCACGGATGTTTGAGTTATTCGATATGGCAGTTTCTTGGAAAAAGAGGCGAAATTTGAAATTGTGCACAACTAAACGTAATATGACTTGCCCGATCGTTCGCTACAAAATAAACGAGGTCATTTGTGCCTGAACAATCATATACACGGATGTTTGACTTATTTGATTCGGCGGTTATTTGAGAAAACCCGGTATTGAAAATATTGCAAGCATAGACGAATTATGAGTTCTCCTATTTTTCGCAACAAAATAATTGAGGTTCGGTGTGCCTGAGGAATCATATGCACGGATGTTTGAGTTATTCGATATGGCGGTTTTTTGGAAAAAGAGCCGAAATTTGAAATTGTGCACAACTAAACTAAATATGACTTGCCCAATCGTTCGCTACAAAATAAACGAGATCATTTGTGCCTGAACAATCATATGCACGGATGTTTAAGTTATTCAATTCGGCAGTTTTTTGAAAAAAAAAACCGAAATTTTAAATTGTTCACAATTAATCGATATATGACTTGCCCGATCGTTCGCGACAAAATAGACGAGGTCATTTGTGCCTGAACAATCATATGCACGGATGTCTAAGTTATTCAGTTCGGCAGTTTTTTGAAAAAAACCCGAAATTTGAAATTGTGCACAATTAATCGAAATATAACTTCTCCGATCGTTTGCGGCCAAATAAACGAGGTCATTTGTGCCTGAGCAATCATATACACGGATGTTTGAAGTATTCGATTCAGCTGTTATTTGAGAATACCCGAAGTTGAAAATTGTGCAAGAGTGAACGAAATATGACTAGTCCGATCGTTCCCGACGAAATACACGAGGTCATTTGTGCCTGAACAATCATATATGCGGATGCTTGAGTTATTTGATTCGGCGGTTATTTGAGAAAACCCGGAATTGAAAATATTGCAAGCATAGACGAATTATGAGTTCTCCTATTTTTCGCAACAAAATAATTGAGGTTCGGTGTGCCTGAGGAATCATATGCACGGATGTTTGAGTTATTCGCTATGGCAGTTTTTTGGAAAAAGAGGCGAAATTTGAAATTGTGCACAACTAAACTAAATATGACTTGCCCGGTCGTTCGCTACAAAATAAACGAGGTCATTTGTGCCTGAACAATCATATGCACGGATGTTTAAGTTATTCAATTCGGCAGTTTTTTGAAGAAAAAACCCGAAATTTTAAATTGTTCACAATTAATCGATATATGACTTGCCCGATCGTTCGCTACAAAATAGACGAGGTCACTTGTGCCTGAACAATCATATGCACGGATGTCTAAGTTATTCAATTCGGCAGTTTTTTGAAAAAAACCCGAAATTTGAAATTGTGCACAATTAATCGAAATATGACTTCTCCGATCGTTTGCGGCCAAATAAACGAGGTCATTTGTGCCTGAGCAATCATATACACGGATGTTTGAAGTATTCGATTTAGCTGTTATTTGAGAATACCCGAAGTTGAAAATTGAGCAAGAGTGAACGAAATATGACTAGTCCGATCGTTCCCGACGAAATACACGAGGTCATTTGTGCCTGAACAATCATATACGCGGATGCTTGAGTTATTTGATTCGGCGGTTATTTGAGAAAACCCGGAATTGAAAATTGTGCAAGCAGAGACGAATTATGAATTCTCCTATTGCTCGCAACAAAATAATTGAGGTTCTTTGTGCCTGAGGAATCATATACACGGATGTTTAAGTTATTCAATTCGGCAGTTTTTTGAAGAAAACCCGAAATTTGAAATTGTGGACAATTAATCGAAATATGACTTCTCCGATCGTTTGCGGCCAAATAAACGAGGTCATTTGTGCCTGAACAATCATATGCACGGATGTTTAAGTTATTCGATTCGGCAGTTTTTTGAAGAAAAAACCCGAAATTTTAAATTGTTCACAATTAATCGAAATATGACTTGCCCGATCGTTCGCGACAAAACAGACGAAGTCATTTGTGCCTGAGCAATCATATACACGGATGCTTGAATTATTCAATTCGGCAGTTTTTTGAAAAAAACTCGAAATTTGAAATTGTGCACAATTAATCGAAATACGACTTCTCCGATCTTTTGCGGCCAAATAAACGAGGTCATTTGTGCCTGAACAATAATATGCACGGATGTTTAAGTTATTCGATTCGGCAGTTTTTTGAAAAAAACTCGAAATTTGAAATTGTGCACAATTAATCGAAATACGACTTCTCCGATCTTTTGCGGCCAAATAAACGATTTCATTTGTGCCTGAGCAATCATATACACGGATGCTTGAATTATTCGATTCAGCTGTTATTTGAGAAAACCCGAAATTGAAAATTGAGCAAGAGTGAACGAAATATGACTAGTCCGATGGTTCCCGACGAAATAAACGAGGTCATTTGTTCCTGAACAATCATGTGCACGGATGTTTGAGTTATTCAATTCGGCAGTTTTTTGAAGAAAAAACCCGAAATTTTAAATTGTTCACAATTAATCGAAATATGACTTGCCCGATCGTTCGCGACAAAACAGACGAAGTCATTTGTGCCTGAACAATCATATGCACGGATGTTTAACTTATTCAATTCGGCAGTTTTTTTGGAAAAAAAACGAAATTTGAAATTGTGCACAACTAAACGATATATGACTTGCCTGATCGTTCGCGACAGAATAAACAATTTCATTTGTGCCTGAGGAATCATATGCACGGATGTTTGAGTTATTCAATTCGCCAGTTCTTTGAAAAAAAACCCGAAATTTGAAATTGTGCACAACTAAACGAAATATGACTAGTCCGATCGTCCCCGATGAAATAAACGAGGTCATTTGTGCCTGAACAATCATATGCACGGATGTTTGAGTTATTCGATATGGCAGTTTTTTGGAAAAAGGGCCGAAATTTGAAATTGTGCACAACTAAACGATATACGACTTGCCCGATCGTTCGCGACAAAATAAACGAGGTCATTTGTGCCTGAACAATCATATGCACGGATGTTTAAGTTATTCGATTCGGCAGTTTTTTGAAGAAAAAACCCGAAATTTTAAATTGTTCACAATTAATCGAAATATGACTTACCCGATCGTTCGCGACAAAACAGACGAGGTCATTTGTGCCTGAACAATCATATGCACGGATGTTTAAGTTATTCAATTCGGCAGTTTTTTTGGAAAAAACCGAAATTTGAAATTGTGCACAATTAATCGAAATACGACTTCTCCGATCGTTTGCAGCCAAATAAACGAGGTCATTTGTGCCTGAACAATCATATGCACGGATGTTTGAGTTATTTTATTCGGCGGTTATTTGAGAAAACCCGAAGTTGAAAATTGAGCAAGAGTGAACGAAATATGACTAGTCCGATCGTTCCCGACGAAATACACGAGGTCATTTGTGCCTGAACAATCATATATGCGGATGCTTGAGTTATTTGATTCGGCGGTTATTTGAGAAAACCCGGAATTGAAAATATTGCAAGCATAGACGAATTATGAGTTCTGCTATTGTTCGCAATAAAATAATTGAGGTTCGGTGTGCCTGAGGAATCATATGCACGGATGTTTGAGTTATTCGATATGGCAGTTTTTTGGAAAAAGAGGCGAAATTTGAAATTGTGCACACCTAAACTAAATATGACTTGCCCGATCGTTCGCTACAAAATAAACGAGGTCATTTGTGCCTGAACAATCATATGCACGGATGATTGAGTTATTCGATTCGGCAGTTTTTTGAAAAAAAACCCGAAATTTGAAATTGTGCACAACTAAACGAAATATGACTAGTGCGATCGTCCCCGACGAAATAAACGAGATCATTTGTGGCTGAACAATCATATACACGGATGTTTGACTTATTTGATTCGGCGGTTATTTGAGAAAACCCGGAATTGAAAATATTGCAAGCATAGACGAATTATGAGTTCTCCTATTGTTCGCAACAAAATAATTGAGGTTCGGTGTGCCTAAGCAATCATATACACGGATGCTTGATTTATTCAATTCGGCAGTTTTTTGAAAAAAACTCGAAATTTGAAATTGTGCACAATTAATCGAAATACGACTTCTCCGATCGTTTGCGGCCAAATAAACGAGGTCATTTGTGCCTGAACAATCATATGCACGGATGTTTAAGTTATTCGATTCGGCAGTTTTTTGAAAAAAACTCGAAATTTGAAATTGTGCACAATTAATCGAAATACGACTTCTCCGATCTTTTGCGGCCAAATAAACGAGGTCATTTGTGGCTGAACAATCATATGCACGGATGTTTGAGTTATTCGATATGGCAGTTTTTTGGAAAAAGAGGCGAAATTTGAAATTGTGCACAACTAAACTAAATATGACTTGCCCGATCGTTCGCTACAAAATAAACGAGGTCATTTGTGCCTGAACAATCATATGCACGGATGTTTGAGTTATTCAATTCGCCAGTTCTTTGAAAAAAAACCCGAAACTTGAAATTGTGCACAACTAAACGAAATATGACTAGTCCGATCGTTCCCGACGAAATACACGAGGTCATTTGTGCCTGAACAATCATATACGCGGATGCTTGAGTTATTCAATTCGGCAGTTTTTTGAAAAAAACTCGAAATTTGAAATTGTGCACAATTAATCGAAATACGACTTCTCCGATCGTTTGCGGTCAAATAAACGAGGTCATTTGTGCCTGAACAATCATATGCACGGATGTTTAAGTTATTCGATTCGGCAGTTTTTTGGAAAAAGAGCCGAAATTTGAAATTGTGCACAGCTAAACTAAATATGACTTGCCCGATCGTTCGCTACAAAATAAACGAGGTTATTTGTGCCTGAACAATCATATACACGTATGTTTGAGTTATTTGATTCGGCGGTTATTTGAGAAAACCCGGAATTGAAAATTGTGCAAGCAAAGACGAAATATGTTTGAGTTATTCGATTAGGCAGTTTTTTGAAAAAAAAAAACCCGATATTTGAAATTGTGCACAACTAAACGATATACGACTTCCCCGGTCGTTCGTGACAGAATAAACAATTTCATTTGTGCCTGAGGAATCATATGCACGGATGTTTGAGTTATTCAACTCGCCAGTTCTTTGAAAAAAAAACCCGAAATTTGAAATTGTGCACAACTAAACGAAATATGACTAGTCCGACCGTCCCCGACGAAATAAACGAGGTCATTTGTGCCTGAACAATCATATGCACGGATGTTTGAGTTATTCGATATGGCAGTTTTTTGGAAAAAGAGCCGAAATTTGAAATTGTGCACAGCTAAACTAAATATGACTTGCCCGATCGTTCGCTACAAAATAAACGAGGTTATTTGTGCCTGAACAATCATATACACGTATGTTTGAGTTATTTGATTCGGCGGTTATTTGAGAAAACCCGGAATTGAAAATTGTGCAAGCAAAGACGAAATATGTTTGAGTTATTCGATTCGGCAGTTTTTTGAAAAAAAAAAACCCGATATTTGAAATTGTGCACAACTAAACGATATACGACTTCCCCGGTCGTTCGCGACAAAATAGACGAGGTCATTTGTGCCTGAGCAATCATATACACGGATGCTTGAATTATTCAATTCGGCAGTTTTTTGAAAAAAACTCGAAATTTGAAATTGTGCACAATTAATCGAAATACGACTTCTCCGATCGTTTGCGGCCAAATAAACGAGGTCATTTGTGCCTGAACAATGATATGCACGGATGTTTGAGTTATTCAATTCGCCAGTTCTTTGAAAAAAAACCCGAAACTTGAAATTGTGCACAACTAAACGAAATATGACTAGTCCGATCGTTCCCGACGAAATACACGAGGTCATTTGTGCCTGAACAATCATATACGCGGATGCTTGAGTTATTCAATTCGGCAGTTTTTTGAAAAAAACTCGAAATTTGAAATTGTGCACAATTAATCGAAATACGACTTCTCCGATCGTTTGCGGTCAAATAAACGAGGTCATTTGTGCCTGAACAATCATATGCACGGATGTTTAAGTTATTCGATTCGCCAGTTTTTTGAAGAAAAAACCCGAAATTTTAAATTGTTCACAATTAATCGAAATATGACTTACCCGATCGTTCGCGATAAAACAGACGAGGTCATTTGTGCCTGAACAATCATATGCACGGATGTTTAAGTTATTCAATTCGGCAGTTTTTTTTGGAAAAAAACCGAAATTTGAAATTGTGCACAACTAAACGAAATATGACTTGCCTGATCGTTCGTGACAGAATAAACAATTTCATTTGTGCCTGAGGAATCATATGCACGGATGTTTGAGTTATTCAATTCGCCAGTTCTTTGAAAAAAAACTCGAAATTTGAAATTGTGCACAACTAAACGAAATATGACTAGTGTAGTGAATACACTACATGCACCTATTATATCACGTACCAACACCACGATTAGCCATTCCATAACCACGATCAAGCCAAATGTCTATGCTCAGCATTACGCTCAGTGCCTCACCTCTTGGATCGAGCTTGACCTACATTACTCATCGCTTTGCTTAGCAGTGACACCCTAAATCACGTGCACTTAAAAGCAAAACAAATGCGATGTAAACAAACGGTGAAAACCAAATGTAAACAAACCGAGTCAGTCGAATAGGTACAATGCCGATGATGCGCTTGTGCCTTTGACCGGTTGCCCAATGCATTGTGCGCTTGTACCTTTGACCGATTGCACAACGCATTGGACTAAATATTCAAAATAGCTGATCTATGGTTATGGGAATTTCGCAATGCATGTACGTGATAGAGGGGATAATATTCCTGCGACAAATTGTATAAAAGGAAAGGACTGAAAGGAAGGAGCAGCAGTACAAAATACGGCAGAGTAAGAGTGTTACTCAAATAAAACGTAATAAGTACCATAAAACCGTATTTTTATTCGCTCCGTTAGATACTCTTCTCCCAATAAAAGGGAAAGCACGGTATCTGACGTACAACATTTGGTGGCAGCGGTGGGATCCACGGAAAAGGATTCCGCTACCAACATATACGTGTTCAAAACTCGATGCGTTTCTGGGGCTATACACCAGAAAGTTTAAAGTGAAAAGTGATAAAAGTGCAAAGACCCAAGAAAATAAGACCTGGCGAATTCCTAAGAGGACGCCGGAGGCAAAGTTTGGGCAGTGGAAAAAGACCAGGGGTAACAACCATCTCTAGGGCGTGAAGCCTACCTGGCAATAACAACAACAGCAGCAGAAAAATATCAACAACAACAGCAGCAGAAAAAAAATATCAACAACAACAGCAGCAAAAAAAAAAATATCGGCGACAACAGCAGCAGAAATAATAATAATAATAAACGTAAATATTATCCTTTAGTTTTATATACATAGTTTATATTGTTTTTGTTATTTTTTGACTCTTACACTCTTAATATCTTATTGTTACTTTTGACTCTTCACCGTCTGCGCAAACATTTTTAAACATTTTTACCCGACGCAACGCCCAAACTTTAGAGCTATTCAAAGCCCTACCTTTCTTTCTCCAATACACTGACCCCATAACACTTTCCAAAGCATCCACCATGGAAACCAAAATTTCTCTGACTGACGTCAATAGCTTCATTCCTGCTTTTGATGGCAAGCCCGCAGAACTATCAAAATTCATTGAGTGCGGTAACACCCTATTCTCCTATATAAAAGAGGAAATGCAGCACAAGTTGTTCCTCAGCATTGTTAGGACTCGGCTCCAAGGCCCCGCCTTTGAGCTGATAAGGCACAAAGAATTGGCAACATGGAAGGATCTGGTAACTGAACTGCAATCCCAATTTAAGGAACACAGATCCCGCACTTCGGCGCAGAACCAGCTTCTGGCAGCTAAGCAAAACACCAGAGAAACGATAAAAGAATATGGTGACAGACTTTCTTTGTTACTTCTCGCGCTTGACTCAGCCACATATGATAGTTCCAATGAAAAGGCCGTCCAAGACTTCCTTATCCAAGAAAACCACAGACTTGCTTTACAAACATTTGAAGATGGAATTACGAATCCTAGTTTAAAATTGCTAGTAAAAGCCCACAATGCGAATCAATTAAAAGAGGCTATATCTTACGCCATCGATCAATCTCTTCGCATAAGTCACGACAACCCTCTTCCCACATCCTCAGCAAGAAATACTCACACACCTCGACTCATGTGTCGGACCTGCAATAAAACAGGCCACACTTCGGCAACTTGTTATCGGAACACCGATTTGCCAAACTTCATTCCCCGTTCTATTAAGCATGAAGCGCAGTGCAACCTGCAAATAATTCGATGTAGCTATTGCAACAAACCCCATCACACAGAAAACGAGTGCCGGCTCAAGATGTCTCACTCAAGACAGAACCACCAGGTCTCCCGGTACCCTAATAACCACCAACCTCACTTTCGAAACCGCAGTAACCAATATCCCGATTACATAAATCGACAGGTTAACCTACATCATGTACAACAACATCCCAAACCACAAAACAATAATACGGGAAACGACCTCCGTCGGGAGGAGGAAAACGGCAACTCTCCCCGACTAACAATCCAAGCCGATGTACACCCCCAACTACATTCTCAATAAAAATTCCCCTCGTCCCTAATAATAATTTATCAATGATACGAGTCCCTTTCGAGGATGGAAAATACAGGGATCTAATAATAGACACTGGAGCTGAAATCAGTATCATGCGGGGCCCCACCAATTCCCCTTTACTAAATAGAGATATGATAATATCCACTATGAGCGGCGAAAAGGTGATAAGTTCCAACATGACCACTGAAACCATGCTTTTCCAAATGAAAGGAGATTCAATTAAAATATCGCACCCCTTCCACATCTTGGACCATCAGGCCCAACAAAACTTCGATGGTATAATTGGAAACGACTTTCTAATAAAATACGAATGCTCCATCAACTACTGCGAACATCTCTTAAAAATTAATCCCTTTGTACCAAATTCCACTGCCATTATTTCTGGACTAGGAAAGGTATTCAATGAATATCCACCCCCTCAAAATATCAGAAGGCAACTTATAACCTCTAAGTCATATGACAAAGTTAACCTTTTAGAAAAACGTCAAGAAGCCATACCTTCCGAGGTAGTACCTACGGGTAATGCTGGAAAATATGATATTAGTACTAAACGGTGCGACCTAAGGCGACCGAGCACTAATTCATTTACCGGCAAACTCCAGTTTACAACTGACGGGTCCAACCTAACAGATCTTTGTTCCTCTACAATCAACACAGTGTACCATAACGGCACTGGAGGAGAAACAAAATCAAAGTGGGAACTCTGACTCCGCAACTCAAAACGGACCAGTAATCGAACAAAGGTACCCTGAACAAACAAGGAGTAAGCCAATTTTCAGTAAGCTTCAAAATTTGACGGATAACCTAGACGGTATAACTCTCGTATCACCTGAGGAAACTATATTAGAAAGCCCAGCGAAGTGTAAGACTAAGTCAAGCAAAAGCTTAGCGGAAAATAAGACTGAGGTTACACAAAATCCGGCAGACTACGAGACTAAGGCAAAAGAAACCTTAGCAGAGCATAAGACCGAGATCAATAATAACAAACAAAGGAAAATAAATAAATCTGTCATTCTTTTAAAACAAAGGAGCCAACAGGTAGTCGAAATTCCATTTAACCAATTAACCCCGTCTGAAATAATAACAAAGAAACAACAAATAATTCCAGGAGTTTACCTAGGCGAGACATTAACCAAACCCAATAACGAAAAAATTAAGGTACTTCTTATGAACACATTAGAAACGGATCAAAGAATCAATATTAACACAATCAATTTAGATTGGGACGATCTTAATGATTTCGAGATAATCAGAGACGAAAAACAAGAAAACTCCGTAAAAACCCGATTAAGTAAACTAGAGTCCCTAATTGAATTAGACCACTGCAACGCTGAAGAAAAAAGATCGATCCTTAAAACCATTAGTGGCATTGGATAAACATAATCTGCACCACTACTCGTTGATCTATACGATAGTAGCATTAACACTAGTCCTATTTTGCATTAAACGCTATCAAATCTACACTGTCAACAAAAACAAAACCCACAAAGTCACGAACAACACTGATCAGACCTTGCAAGTAGACAAAAAACCTGCAACTCCCGAATTTAGGTTGAGTATTTCAACAGACGGTTAGGAGTACAAAAGATATGCATACACCTAAAAATAAGAAATAAAAGTAAATTGTTTATTTTAAATATTTTGTGACAATAAATATATTCTTATACAACCTATATAATATAATAATGTGAAATCTTACCAATAAAAAAAAAAGCTAAACAATTAAACATATGTACGCATATAAATCGCTAATTATTCAAATATTTCCTATATACATACATATACATATATATAAAAAAAAAAAAAAAAAAAAAACAGTTACAATAAAAAAAAAGAAGAAGGAAATTATAATAATATGTATAACTTTTTATGTTCTCTAATATAATACTTTTATAACTTCAATATGTTTAATGTAACCTATATGTATCTATCTATAGTTAAATCTCAGTTAAAATTTTGTAAACTTCTCCTTTCAATCCTCCCCCCCTTTTGTCGGAAATTCAACCTCTTCAAGGCATAATTTCCTCCCTTTAAGGAGAGCGGGATGTAGTGAATACACTACATGCACCTATTATATCACGTACCAACACCACGATTAGCCATTCCATAACCACGATCAAGCCAAATGTCTATGCTCAGCATTACGCTCAGTGCCTCACCTCTTGGATCGAGCTTGACCTACATTACTCATTGCTTTGCTTAGCAGTGACACCCTAAATCACGTGCACTTAAAAGCAAAACAAATGCGATGTAAACAAACGGTGAAAACCAAATGTAAACAAACCGAGTCAGTCGAATAGGTACAATGCCGATGATGCGCTTGTGCCTTTGACCGGTTGCCCAATGCATTGTGCGCTTGTACCTTTGACCGATTGCACAACGCATTGGACTAAATATTCAAAATAGCTGATCTATGGTTATGGGAATTTCGCAATGCATGTACGTGATAGAGGGGATAATATTCCTGCGACAAATTGTATAAAAGGAAAGGACTGAAAGGAAGGAGCAGCAGTACAAAATACGGCAGAGTAAGAGTGTTACTCAAATAAAACGTAATAAGTACCATAAAACCGTATTTTTATTCGCTCCGTTAGATACTCTTCTCCCAATAAAAGGGAAAGCACGGTATCTGACGTACAACACTAGTCCGACCGTCCCCGACGAAATAAACGAGGTCATTTGTGCCTGAACAATCATATGCACGGATGTTTGAGTTATTCAATTCGCCAGTTCTTTGAAAAAAAACCCGAAACTTGAAATTGTGCACAACTAAACGAAATATGACTAGTCCGATCGTTCCCGACGAAATACACGAGGTCATTTGTGCCTGAACAATCATATACGCGGATGCTTGAGTTATTCAATTCGGCAGTTTTTTGAAAAAAACTCGAAATTTGAAATTGTGCACAATTAATCGAAATACGACTTCTCCGATCGTTTGCGGTCAAATAAACGAGGTCATTTGTGCCTGAACAATCATATGCACGGATGTTTAAGTTATTCGATTCGCCAGTTTTTTGAATAAAAAACCCGAAATTTTAAATTGTTCACAATTAATCGAAATATGACTTGCCCGATCGTTCGCGATAAAACAGACGAGGTCATTTGTGCCTGAACAATCATATGCACGGATGTTTAAGTTATTCAATTCGGCAGTTTTTTTGGAAAAAAACCGAAATTTGAAATTGTGCACAGCTAAACTAAATATGACTTGCCCGATCGTTCGCTACAAAATAAACGAGGTTATTTGTGCCTGAACAATCATATACACGTATGTTTGAGTTATTTGATTCGGCGGTTATTTGAGAAAACCCGGAATTGAAAATTGTGCAAGCAAAGACGAAATATGTTTGAGTTATTCGATTCGGCAGTTTTTTGAAAAAAAAAAACCCGATATTTGAAATTGTGCACAACTAAACGATATACGACTTCTCCGATCGTTTGCGGCCAAATAAACGAGGTCATTTGTGCCTGAACAATCATATGCACGGTTGTTTGAGTTATTCAATTCACCAGTTCTTTGAAAAAAAACCCGAAATTTGAAATTGTGCACAACTAAACGAAATATGACTAGTCCGATCGTCCCCGACGAAATAAACGAGATCATTTGTGGCTGAACAATCATATACACGGATGTTTGAGTTATTTGATTCGGCGGATATTTGAGAAAACCCGGAATTGAAAATATTGCAAGCATAGACGAATTATGAGTTCTCCTATTGTTCGCAACAAAATAATTGAGGTTCGTTGTGCCTGAGGAATCATATGCACGGATGTTTGAGTAATTCGATATGGCGGTTTTTTAGAAAAAGAGCCGAAATTTGAAATTGTGCACAACTAAACTAAATATGACTTACCCGATCGTCCCCGACGAAATAAACGAGGTCATTTGTGCCTGACCAATCATATGCACGGATATTTGAGTTGTTCGATATGGCAGTTTTTTTTTGAAAAAGAGCCGAAATTTGAAATTGTGCGCAACTAAACTAAATATGACTTGCCCGATCGTTCGCTACAAAATAAACGAGGTCATTTGTGCCTGAACAATCATATGCACGGATGTTTAAGTTATTCAATTCGGCAGTTTTTTGGAAAAAAACCGAAATTTGAAATTGTGCACAACTAAACGAAATATGATTTGCCTGATCGTTCGCGACAGAATAAACAATTTCATTTGTGCCTGAGGAATCATATGCACGGATGTTTGAGTTATTCGATTCGCCAGTTCTTTGAAAAAAAACCCGAAATTTGAAATTGTGCACAACTAAACGAAATATGACTAGTCCGATCGTCCCCGACGAAATAAACGAGGTCATTTGTGCCCGAACAATCATATGCACGGATGTTTGAGTTATTCGATATGGCAGTTTTTTGGAAAAAGAGCCGAAATTTGAAATTGTGCAAGCATAGACGAATTATGAATTCTCCTATTGCTCGCAACAAAATAATTGAGGTTCTTTGTGCCTGAGCAATCATATGCACGGATGTTTAAGTTATTCAGTTCGGCAGTTTTTTGAAGAAAAAACCCGAAATTTTAAATTGTTCACAATTAATCGAAATATGACTTGCCCGATCGTTCGCGACAAAATAGACGATGTCATTTGTGCCTGAACAATCATATGCACGGATGTTTAAATTATTCAATTCGGCAGTTTTTTGGAAAAAAACCGAAATTTGAAATTGTGCACAACTAAACGAAATATGACTAGTCCGATCGTCCCCGACGAAATAAACGAGGTCATTTGTGCCCGAACAATCATATGCACGGATGTTTGAGTTATTCGATTCGGCAGTTTTTTGAAAAAAAAAACCCGAAATTTGAAATTGTGCAAGCATAGACGAATTATGAATTCTCCTATTGCTCGCAACAAAATAATTGAGGTTCGTTGTGCCTGAGGAATCATATGCACGGATGTTTGAGTTATTCGATATGGCGGTTTTTTGGAAAAAGAGCCGAAATTTGAAATTGTGCACAACTAAACTAAATACGACTTGCCCGATCGTTCGCTACAAAATAAACGAGGTCATTTGTGCCTGAACAATCATATACACGTATGTTTGAGTTATTTGATTCGGCGGTTATTTGAGAAAACCCGGAATTGAAAATTGTGCAAGCAAAGACGAAATGTGTTTGAGTTATTCGATTCGGCAGTTTTTTGAAAAAAAAAACCCGATATTTGAAATTGTGCACAACTAAATGAAATATGACTAGTCCGATCGTCCCCGACGAAATAAACGAGGTCATTTGTGCCCGAACAATCATATGCACGGATGTTTGAGTTATTCGATATGGCAGTTTTTTGGAAAAAGAGCCGAAATTTGAAATTGTGCACAGCTAAACTAAATATGACTTGCCCGATCGTTCGCTACAAAATAAACGAGGTCATTTGTGCCTGAACAATCATATACACGTATGTTTGAGTTATTTGATTCATCGGTTATTTGAGAAAACGCGGAATTGAAAATTATGCAAGCAAAGACGAAATATGTTTGAGTTATTCGATTCGGCAGTTTTTTGAAAAAAAACCCGATATTTGAAATTGTGCACAACTAAACGAAATACGACTTGCCCGATCGTTCGCTACAAAATAAACGAAGTCATTTGTGCCTGAACAATCATATGCACGGATGTTTAAGTTATTCGATTCGGCAGTTTTTTGAGAAAACCCGAAATTGAAAATTGAGCAAGAGTGAACTAAATATGACTAGTCCGATCGTCCCCGACGAAATAAACGAGATCATTTGTGGCTGAACAATCATATACACGGATGTTTGAGTTATTTGATTCGGCGGTTATTTGAGAAAACCAGGAATTGAAAATATTGCAAGCATAGACGAATTATGAGTTCTCCTATTGTTCGCAACAAAATAATTGAGGTTCGTTGTGCCTGAGGAATCATATGCACGGATGTTTGAGTTATTCGATATGGCGGTTTTTTGGAAAAAGAGCCGAAATTTGAAATTGTGCACAACTAAACTAAATACGACTTGCCCAATCGTTCGCTACAAAATAAACGAAGTCATTTGTGCCTGAACAATCATATGCACGGATGTTTAAGTTATTCGATTCGGCAGTTTTTTGAGAAAACCCGAAATTGAAAATTGAGCAAGAGTGAACTAAATATGACTAGCCCGATCGTCCCCGACGAAATAAACGAGATCATTTGTGGCTGAACAATCATATACACGGATGTTTGAGATATTTGATTCGGCGGTTATTTGAGAAAACCAGGAATTGAAAATATTGCAAGCATAGACGAATTATGAGTTCTCCTATTGTTCGCAACAAAATAATTGAGGTTCGTTGTGCCTGAGGAATCATATGCACGGATGTTTGAGTTATTCGATTCGCCAGTTCTTTGAAAAAAAACCCGAAATTTGAAATTGTGCACAACTAAATGAAATATGACTAGTCCGATCGTCCCCGACGAAATAAACGAGGTCATTTGTGCCCGAACAATCATATGCACGGATGTTTGAGTTATTCGATTCGGCAGTTTTTTGAAAAAAAACCCGATATTTGAAATTGTGCACAACTAAACGAAATACGACTTGCCCGATCGTTCGCTACAAAATAAACGAAGTCATTTGTGCCTGAACAATCATATGCACGGATGTTTAAGTTATTCAATTCGGCAGTTTTTTGGAAAAAAACCGAAATTTGAAATTGTGCACAACTAAACGAAATATGATTTGCCTGATCGTTCGCGACAGAATAAACAATTTCATTTGTGCCTGAGGAATCATATGCACGGATGTTTGAGTTATTCGATTCGCCAGTTCTTTGAAAAAAAACCCGAAATTTGAAATTGTGCACAACTAAACGAAATATGACTAGTCCGATCGTCCCCGACGAAATAAACGAGGTCATTTGTGCCCGAACAATCATATGCACGGATGTTTGAGTTATTCGATATGGCAGTTTTTTGGAAAAAGAGCCGAAATTTGAAATTGTGCAAGCATAGACGAATTATGAATTCTCCTATTGCTCGCAACAAAATAATTGAGGTTCTTTGTGCCTGAGCAATCATATGCACGGATGTTTAAGTTATTCAGTTCGGCAGTTTTTTGAAGAAAAAACCCGAAATTTTAAATTGTTCACAATTAATCGAAATATGACTTGCCCGATCGTTCGCGACAAAATAGACGATGTCATTTGTGCCTGAACAATCATATGCACGGATGTTTAAATTATTCAATTCGGCAGTTTTTTGGAAAAAAACCGAAATTTGAAATTGTGCACAACTAAACGAAATATGACTAGTCCGATCGTCCCCGACGAAATAAACGAGGTCATTTGTGCCCGAACAATCATATGCACGGATGTTTGAGTTATTCGATTCGGCAGTTTTTTGAAAAAAAAAACCCGAAATTTGAAATTGTGCAAGCATAGACGAATTATGAATTCTCCTATTGCTCGCAACAAAATAATTGAGGTTCGTTGTGCCTGAGGAATCATATGCACGGATGTTTGAGTTATTCGATATGGCGGTTTTTTGGAAAAAGAGCCGAAATTTGAAATTGTGCACAACTAAACTAAATACGACTTGCCCGATCGTTCGCTACAAAATAAACGAGGTCATTTGTGCCTGAACAATCATATACACGTATGTTTGAGTTATTTGATTCGGCGGTTATTTGAGAAAACCCGGAATTGAAAATTGTGCAAGCAAAGACGAAATGTGTTTGAGTTATTCGATTCGGCAGTTTTTTGAAAAAAAAAACCCGATATTTGAAATTGTGCACAACTAAATGAAATATGACTAGTCCGATCGTCCCCGACGAAATAAACGAGGTCATTTGTGCCCGAACAATCATATGCACGGATGTTTGAGTTATTCGATATGGCAGTTTTTTGGAAAAAGAGCCGAAATTTGAAATTGTGCACAGCTAAACTAAATATGACTTGCCCGATCGTTCGCTACAAAATAAACGAGGTCATTTGTGCCTGAACAATCATATACACGTATGTTTGAGTTATTTGATTCATCGGTTATTTGAGAAAACGCGGAATTGAAAATTATGCAAGCAAAGACGAAATATGTTTGAGTTATTCGATTCGGCAGTTTTTTGAAAAAAAACCCGATATTTGAAATTGTGCACAACTAAACGAAATACGACTTGCCCGATCGTTCGCTACAAAATAAACGAAGTCATTTGTGCCTGAACAATCATATGCACGGATGTTTAAGTTATTCGATTCGGCAGTTTTTTGAGAAAACCCGAAATTGAAAATTGAGCAAGAGTGAACTAAATATGACTAGTCCGATCGTCCCCGACGAAATAAACGAGATCATTTGTGGCTGAACAATCATATACACGGATGTTTGAGTTATTTGATTCGGCGGTTATTTGAGAAAACCAGGAATTGAAAATATTGCAAGCATAGACGAATTATGAGTTCTCCTATTGTTCGCAACAAAATAATTGAGGTTCGTTGTGCCTGAGGAATCATATGCACGGATGTTTGAGTTATTCGATATGGCGGTTTTTTGGAAAAAGAGCCGAAATTTGAAATTGTGCACAACTAAACTAAATACGACTTGCCCAATCGTTCGCTACAAAATAAACGAAGTCATTTGTGCCTGAACAATCATATGCACGGATGTTTAAGTTATTCGATTCGGCAGTTTTTTGAGAAAACCCGAAATTGAAAATTGAGCAAGAGTGAACTAAATATGACTAGCCCGATCGTCCCCGACGAAATAAACGAGATCATTTGTGGCTGAACAATCATATACACGGATGTTTGAGATATTTGATTCGGCGGTTATTTGAGAAAACCAGGAATTGAAAATATTGCAAGCATAGACGAATTATGAGTTCTCCTATTGTTCGCAACAAAATAATTGAGGTTCGTTGTGCCTGAGGAATCATATGCACGGATGTTTGAGTTATTCGATCCGCCAGTTTTTTGAAAAAAAACCCGAAATTTGAAATTGTGCACAACTAAATGAAATATGACTAGTCCGATCGTCCCCGACGAAATAAACGAGGTCATTTGTGCCCGAACAATCATATGCACGGATGTTTGAGTTATTCGATTCGGCAGTTTTTTGAAAAAAAACCCGATATTTGAAATTGTGCACAACTAAACGAAATACGACTTGCCCGATCGTTCGCTACAAAATAAACGAAGTCATTTGTGCCTGAACAATCATATGCACGGATGTTTAAGTTATTCGATTCGGCAGTTTTTTGAGAAAACCCGAAATTGAAAATTGAGCAAGAGTGAACTAAATATGACTAGTCCGACCGTCCCCGACGAAATAAACGAGATCATTTGTGGCTTAACAATCATATACACGTATGTTTGAGTTATTTGATTCATCGGTTATTTGAGAAAACGCGGAATTGAAAATTATGCAAGCAAAGACGAAATATGTTTGAGTTATTCGATTCGGCAGTTTTTTGAAAAAAAACCCGATATTTGAAATTGTGCACAACTAAACGAAATACGACTTGCCCGATCGTTCGCTACAAAATAAACGAAGTCATTTGTGCCTGAACAATCATATGCACGGATGTTTAAGTTATTCGATTCGGCAGTTTTTTGAGAAAACCCGAAATTGAAAATTGAGCAAGAGTGAACTAAATATGACTAGTCCGATCGTCCCCGACGAAATAAACGAGATCATTTGTGGCTGAACAATCATATACACGGATGTTTGAGTTATTTGATTCGGCGGTTATTTGAGAAAACCAGGAATTGAAAATATTGCAAGCATAGACGAATTATGAGTTCTCCTATTGTTCGCAACAAAATAATTGAGGTTCGTTGTGCCTGAGGAATCATATGCACGGATGTTTGAGTTATTCGATTCGGCAGTTTTTTGAAAAAAAACCCGAAATTTGAAATTGTGCACAACTAAATGAAATATGACTAGTCCGATCGTCCCCGACGAAATAAACGAGGTCATTTGTGCCCGAACAATCATATGCACGGATGTTTGAGTTATTCGATTCGGCAGTTTTTTGAAAAAAAACCCGATATTTGAAATTGTGCACAACTAAACGAAATACGACTTGCCCGATCGTTCGCTACAAAATAAACGAAGTCATTTGTGCCTGAACAATCATATGCACGGATGTTTAAGTTATTCGATTCGGCAGTTTTTTGAGAAAACCCGAAATTGAAAATTGAGCAAGAGTGAACTAAATATGACTAGTCCGATCGTCCCCGACGAAATAAACGAGATCATTTGTGGCTGAACAATCATATACACGGATGTTTGACTTATTTGATTCGGCGGTTATTTGAGAAAACCCGGAATTGAAAATATTGCAAGCATAGACGAATTATGAGTTCTCCTATTGTTCGCAACAAAATAATTGAGGTTCGGTGTGCCTAAGCAATCATATACACGGATGCTTGATTTATTCAATTCGGCAGTTTTTTGAAAAAACTCGAAATTTGAAATTGTGCACAATTAATCGAAATACGACTTCTCCGATCGTTTGCGGCCAAATAAACGAGGTCATTTGTGCCTGAACAATCATATGCACGGATGTTTAAGTTATTCGATTCGGCAGTTTTTTGAAAAAGACTCGAAATTTGAAATTGTTCACAATTAATCGAAATACGACTTCTCCGATTTTTGCGGCCAAATAAACGAGGTCATTTGTGGCTGAACAATCATATGCACGGATGTTTAAGTTATTCGATTCGGCAGTTTTTTGAAGAGAAAACCCGAAATTTTAAATTGTTCACAATTAATCGAAATATGACTTGCCCGATCGTTCGCGACAAAACAGACGAGGTCATTTGTGCCTGAACAATCATATGCACGGATGTTTAAGTTATTCAATTCGGCAGTTTTTTTGGAAAAAAACCGAAATTTGAAATTGTGCACAACTAAACGAAATATGACTTGCCTGATCCTTCGCGACAGAATAAACAATTTCATTTGTGCCTGAGGAATCATATGCACGGATGTTTGAGTTATTCAATTCGCCAGTTCTTTGAAAAAAAACCCGAAACTTGAAATTGTGCACAACTAAACGAAATATGAATAGTCCGATCGTTCCCGACGAAATACACGAGGTCATTTGTGCCTGAACAATCATATACGCGGGTGCTTGAGTTATTCAATTCGGCAGTTTTTTGAAAAAAACTCGAAATTTGAAATTGTGCACAATTAATCGAAATACGACTTCTCCGATCGTTTGCGGTCAAATAAACGAGGTCATTTGTGCCTGAACAATCATATGCACGGATGTTTAAGTTATTCGATTCGGCAGTTTTTTGAGAAAACCCGAAATTGAAAATTGAGCAAGAGTGAACTAAATATGACTAGTCCGATCGTCCCCGACGAAATAAACGAGGTCATTTGTGCCTGAACAATCATATACACGTATGTTTGAGTTATTTGATTCATCGGTTATTTGAGAAAACGCGGAATTGAAAATTATGCAAGCAAAGACGAAATATGTTTGAGTTATTCGATTCGGCAGTTTTTTGAAAAAAAACCCGATATTTGAAATTGTGCACAACTAAACGAAATACGACTTGCCCGATCGTTCGCTACAAAATAAACGAAGTCATTTGTGCCTGAACAATCATATGCACGGATGTTTAAGTTATTCGATTCGGCAGTTTTTTGAGAAAACCCGAAATTGAAAATTGAGCAAGAGTGAACTAAATATGACTAGTCCGATCGTCCCCGACGAAATAAACGAGATCATTTGTGGCTGAACAATCATATACACGTATGTTTGAGTTATTTGATTCATCGGTTATTTGAGAAAACCAGGAATTGAAAATATTGCAAGCATAGACGAATTATGAGTTCTCCTATTGTTCGCAACAAAATAATTGAGGTTCGTTGTGCCTGAGGAATCATATGCACGGATGTTTGAGTTATTCGATATGGCAGTTTTTTGGAAAAAGAGCCGAAATTTGAAATTGTGCACAGCTAAACTAAATATGACTTGCCCGATCGTTCGCTACAAAATAAACGAGGTCATTTGTGCCTGAACAATCATATACACGTATGTTTGAGTTATTTGATTCATCGGTTATTTGAGAAAACGCGGAATTGAAAATTATGCAAGCAAACACGAAATATGTTTGAGTTATTCGATTCGGCAGTTTTTTGAAAAAAAACCCGATATTTGAAATTGTGCACAACTAAACGAAATACGACTTGCCCGATCGTTCGCTACAAAATAAACGAAGTCATTTGTGCCTGAACAATCATATGCACGGATGTTTAAGTTATTCGATTCGGCAGTTTTTTGAGAAAACCCGAAATTGAAAATTGAGCAAGAGTGAACTAAATATGACTAGTCCGATCGTCCCCGACGAAATAAACGAGATCATTTGTGGCTGAACAATCATATACACGGATGTTTGAGTTATTTGATTCGGCGGTTATTTGAGAAAACCAGGAATTGAAAATATTGCAAGCATAGACGAATTATGAGTTCTCCTATTGTTCGCAACAAAATAATTGAGGTTCGTTGTGCCTGAGGAATCATATGCACGGATGTTTGAGTTATTCGATATGGCGGTTTTTTGGAAAAAGAGCCGAAATTTGAAATTGTGCACAACTAAACTAAATACGACTTGCCCAATCGTTGGATACAAAATAAACGAGGTCATTTGTGCCCGAACAATCATATGCACGGATGTTTAAGTTATTCAATTCGGCAGTTTTGATTCGGCAGTTTTTTGAAAAAAAAATACGAAATTTGAAATTGTGCACAACTAAACGAAATATGACTTGCCCGATCGTCCCCGACAAAATAAACGAGGTCATTTGTGCCTGAACAATCATATGCACGGATGTTTGAGTTGTTCGATATGGCAGTTTTTTTTGGAAAAAGACCCGAAATTTGAAATTGTGCACAACTAAACTAAATATGACTTCCCCGATCGTTCGCTACAAAATAAACGAGGTCATTTGTGCCTGAACAATCATATGCACGGATGATTGAGTTATTCGATTCGGCAGTTTTTTTGAAAAAAAAACCCGAAATTTGAAATTGTGCACAGCTAAACTAAATATGACTTCTCCGATCGTTTGTGGCCAAATAAACGAGGTCATTTGTGCCTGAACAATCATATGCACGGATGATTGAGTTATTCGATTCTGCAGTTTTTTGAAAAAAAACATGAAATTTGAAATTGTGCACAGCTTAACTAAATATGACTTCTCCGATCGTCCCCGACGAAATAAACGAGATCAATTGTGGCTGAACAATCATATGCACGGATGATTGAGTTATTCGATTCGGCAGTTTTTTTGAAAAAAAAACCCGAAATTTGAAATTGTGCACAGCTAAACTAAATATGACTTCTCCGATCGTCCCCGACGAAATAAACGAGATCATTTGTGGCTGAACAATCATATACACGGATGTTTGAGTTATTTGATTCGGCGGTTATTTGAGAAAACCAGGAATTGAAAATATTGCAAGCATAGACGAATTATGAGTTCTCCTATTGTTCGCAACAAAATAATTGAGGTTCGTTGTGCCTGAGGAATCATATGCACGGATGTTTGAGTTATTCGATATGGCGGTTTTTTGGAAAAAGAGCCGAAATTTGAAATTGTGCATAACTAAACTAAATACGACTTGCCCAATCGTTGGATACAAAATAAACGAGGTCATTTGTGCCCGAACAATCATATGCACGGATGTTTGAGTTATTTGATTCGGCGGTTATTTGAGAAAACCCGGAATTGAAAATATTGCAAGCATAGACGAATTATGAGTTCTCCTATTGTTCGCCACAAAATAATTGAGGTTCGTTGTGCCTGAGGAATCATATGCACGGATGTTTGAGTTATTCGATATGGCAGTTTTTTGGAAAAAGAGCCGAAATTTGAAATTGTGCACAACTAAAGTAAATATGACTTGCCCGATCGTTCGCTACAAAATAAACGAAGTCATTTGTGCCTGAACAATCATATGCACGGATGTTTAAGTTATTCGATTCGGCAGTTTTTTGAAAAATACCCGAAATTTGAAATTGTGGACAATTAATCGAAATATGACTTCTCCGATCGTTTGCGGCCAAATAAACGAGGTCATTTGTGCCTGAGCAATCATATACACGGATGTTTGAAGTATTCGATTCAGCTGTTATTTGAGAATACCCGAAGTTGAAAATTGAGCAAGAGTGAACGAAATATGACTAGTCCGATCGTTCCCGACGAAATAAACGAGATCATTTGTGGCTGAACAATCATATACACGGATGTTTGAGTTATTTGATTCGGCGGTTATTTGAGAAAACCCGGAATTGAAAATATTGCAAGCATAGACGAATTATGAGTTCTCCTATTGTTCGCAACAAAACAATTGAGGTTCGTTGTGCCTGAGGAATCATATGCATGTTTGAGTTATTCGATATGGCGGTTTTTTGGAAAAAGAGCCGAAATTTGAAATTGTGCACAACTAAACTAAATATGACTTCCCCAATCGTTCGCTACAAAATAAACGAGGTCATTTGTGCCGAACAATCATATGCACGGATGTTTAAGTTATTCGATTCGGCAGTTTTTTGAAAAATACCCGAAATTTGAAATTGTGCACAGCTAAACTAAATATGACTTCTCCGATCGTTTGCGGCCAAATAAACGAGGTCATTTGTGCCTGAACAATCATATACACGGATGCTTGAATTATTCGATTCAGCTGTTATTTGAGAAAACCCGAAATTGAAAATTGAGCAAGGGTGAACTAAATATGACTAGTCCGATCGTCCCCGACGAAATAAACGAGATCATTCGTGGCTGAACACGTATTCGTATACACGGATGTTTGAGTTATTTGATTCAGCGGTTATTTGAGAAAACCCGGAATTGAAAATATTGCAAGCATAGACGAATTATGAGTTCTCCTATTGTTCGCAACAAAACAATTGAGGTTCGTTGTGCCTGAGGAATCATATGCACGGATGTTTGAGTTATTCGATATGGCGGTTTTTTGGAAAAAGAGCCGAAATTTGAAATTGTGCACAGCTAAACTAAATATGACTTCTCCGATCGTTTGTGGCCAAATAAACGAGGTCATTTGTGCCTGAACAATCATATGCACGGATGATTGAGTTATTCGATTCTGCAGTTTTTTGAAAAAAAAATACGAAATTTGAAATTGTGCACAACTAAACGAAATATGACTTGCCCGATCGTCCCCGACGAAATAGACGAGGTCATTTGTGCCTGAACAATCATATGCACGGATGTTTGAGTTATTCGATATGGCAGTTTTTTGGAAAAAGAGCCGAAATTTGAAATTATGCACAACTAAAGTAAATATGACTTGCCCGATCGTTCGCTACAAAATAAACGAAGTCATTTGTGCCTGAACAATCATATGCACGGATGTTTAAGTTATTCGATTCGGCAGTTTTTTGAAAAATACCCGAAATTTGAAATTGTGCACAGCTAAACTAAATATGACTTCTCCGATCGTTTGCGGCCAAATAAACGAGGTCATTTGTGCCTGAACAATCATATACACGGATGTTTGAGTTATTTGATTCGGCGGTTATTTGAGAAAACCCGGAATTGAAAATATTGCAAGCATAGACGAATTATGAGTTCTCCTATTGTTCGCAACAAAACAATTGAGGTTCGTTGTGCCTGAGGAATCATATGCACGGATGTTTGAGTTATTCGATATGGCGGTTTTTTGGAAAAAGAGCCGAAATTTGAAATTGTGCACAACTAAACTAAATATGACTTCCCCAATCGTTCGCTACAAAATAAACGAGGTCATTTGTGCCCGAACAATCATATGCACGGATGTTTAAGTTATTCAATTCGGCAGTTTTGATTCGGCAGTTTTTTGAAAAAAAAACCCGAAATTTGAAATTGTGCACAACTAAACGAAATATGACTTGCCCGATCGTCCCCGACGATATAAACGAGGTCATTTGTGCCAGAACAATCATATGCACGGATGTTTGAGTTGTTCGATATGGCAGTTTTTTTGGAAAAAGAGCCGAAATTTGAAGTTGTGCACAACTAAACTAAATATTTCTTGCCCGATCGTTCGCTACAAAATAAACGAGGTCATTTGTGCCTGAACAATCATATGCACGGATGATTGAGTTATTCGATTCGGCAGTTTTTTGAAAAAAAAACCCGAAATTTGAAATTGTGCACAACTAAACGAAATATGACTAATCCGATCGTCCCCGACGAAATAAACGAGATCATTTGTGGCTGAACAATCATATACACGGATGTTTAAATTATTCAAATCGGCAGTTTTGATTCGGCAGTTTTTTGAAAAAAAAACCCGAAATTTGAAATTGTGCACAACTAAACGAAATATGACTTGCCCGATCGTCCCCGACGAAATAAACGAGGTCATTTGTGCCTGAACAATCATATGCACGGATGTTTGAGTTGTTCGATATGGCAGTTTTTTTGGAAAAAGAGCCGAAATTTGAAGTTGTGCACAACTAAACTAAATATTTCTTGCCCGATCGTTCGCTACAAAATAAACGAGGTCATTTGTGCCTGAACAATCATATGCACGGATGATTGAGTTATTCGATTCGGCAGTTTTTTGAAAAAAAAACCCGAAATTTGAAATTGTGCACAACTAAACGAAATATGACTAGTCCGATCGTTCCCGACGAAATAAACGAGATCATTTGTGGCTGAACAATCATATACACGGATGTTTGAGTTATTTGATTCGGCGGTTATTTGAGAAAACCCGGAATTGAAAATATTGCAAGCATAGACGAATTACGAGTTCTCCTATTGTTCGCAACAAAACAATTGAGGTTCGTTGTGCCTGAGGAATCATATGCACGGATGTTTGAGTTATTCGATTCGGCAGTTTTTTGAAAAAAAACCCGATATTTGAAATTGTGCACAACTAAACGAAATACGACTTGCCCGATCGTTCGCTACAAAATAAACGAAGTCATTTGTGCCTGAACAATCATATGCACGGATGTTTAAGTTATTCGATTCGGCAGTTTTTTGAGAAAACCCGAAATTGAAAATTGAGCAAGAGTGAACTAAATATGACTAGTCCGATCGTCCCCGACGAAATAAACGAGATCATTTGTGGCTGAACAATCATATACACGGATGTTTGAGTTATTTGATTCGGCGGTTATTTGAGAAAACCCGGAATTGAAAATATTGCAAGCATAGACGGATTACGAGTTCTCCTATTGTTCGCAACAAAATAATTGAGGTTCGTTCGCAAGCATAGACGAATTATGAGTTCTCCTATTGTTCGCAACAAAATAATTGAGGTTCGTTGTGCCTGAGGAATCATATGCACGGATGTTTGAGTTATTCGATATGGCGGTTTTTTGGAAAAAGAGCCGAAATTTGAAATTGTGCACAACTAAACTAAATATGTCTTGCCCAATCGTTGGCTACAAAATAAACGAGGTCATTTGTGCCCGAACAATCATATGCACGGATGTTTAAGTTATTCAATTCGGCAGTTTTGATTCGGCAGTTTTTTGAAAAAAAAAACCCGAAATTTGAAATTGTGCACAACTAAACGAAATATGACTAGTCCGATCGTCCCCGACGAAATAAACGAGATCATTTGTGGCTGAACAATCATATACACGGATGTTTGAGTTATTCGATATGGCAGTTTTTTGGAAAAAGAGCCGAAATTTGAAATTGTGCACAACTAAACGAAATACGACTTGCCCGATCGTTCGCGACAAAATAAACGAGGTCATTTGTGCCTGAGCAATCATATACACGTATGCTTGAATTATTCGATTCAGCTGTTATTTGAGAAAACCCGAAATTGAAAATTGAGCAAGAGTGAACTAAATATGACTAGTCCGATCGTCCCCGACGAAATAAACGAGGTCATTTGTGCCTGAACAATCATATGCACGGATGTTTGAGTTGTTCGATATGGCAGTTTTTTTTGGAAAAAGACCCGAAATTTGAAATTGTGCACAACTAAACTAAATATGACTTGCCCGATCGTTCGCTACAAAACGAACGAGGTCATTTGTGCCTGAACAATCATATGCACGGATGATTGAGTTATTCGATTCTGCAGTTTTTTGAAAAAAAAAACCCGAAATTTGAAAATGTGCACAACTAAACGAAATATGACTAGTCCGATCGTCCCCGACGAAATAAACGAGATCATTTGTGGCTGAACAATCATATGCTCGGATGTTTGAGTTATTTGATTCGGCGGTTATTTGAGAAAACCCGGAATTGAAAATATTGCAAGCATAGACGAGTTATGAGTTCTCCTATTGTTCGCAACAAAATAATTGAGGTTCGTTGTGCCTGAGGAATCATATGCGCGGATGTTTGAGTTATTCGATATCGCAGTTTTTTGGAAAAAGAGCCGAAATTTGAAATTGTGCACAGCTAAACTAAATATGACTTCTCCGATCGTTTGCGGCCAAATAAACGAGGTCATTTGTGCCTGAACAATCATATGCACGGATGATTGAGTTATTCGATTCTGCAGTTTTTTGAAAAAAAAAACCCGAAATTTGAAATTGTGCACAACTAAACGAAATATGACTAGTCCGATCGGCCCCGACGAAATAAACGAGATCATTTGTGGCTGAATAATCATATACACGGATGTTTGAGTTATTTGATTCGGCGGTTATTTGAGAAAACCCGGAATTGGTGCCGTGAAATAACGCCGAGCGAAATAACACCGAATTCTCAAATTCGGCGTTATATCACTTTATGAAAGCGAAATAAGACCGACTTTCAAATTTGGCTTTATTTCGCTTTCATATAGAGAAATAAAGCCGAGCATTGTTTGTGAAATAAAGCCGAATTTCTGAGATAAAGCGAATGTAAAACTTTACCGCAACCAATGTCTGTTGCTTGCAACTTGACAAGCAGTTGGTTAACAAAAACAAATTCAATTTTACCGTAACCAGTGTTTGTCAAATCTAAGTCGACGTGCAACAATTCATTAGTTGGTCAATTTTCAGTGATAAAGGTGGTTTGAATAATGGCAAATTTTGATGAATCGATATTCTTGTATGAAATCTGCGAGGGTTTTAGAAAGGGAAGTGAACTTCTCTATGTTCTCGAAACCAAGCAACTTTATAAAGTCAAATCAAAATCAAGAATGTGCAAACGATACACGTGTTATGTGAAAGGTTGCAGTGCAAGTGCAGTTGTCGATTTTAACAATGAAAATTTGGTTAGGATTCCAAAATCCAGTGCTCGTCATAAACATTCGACGCAAGAAGACGTTCGGGGGAAATTAAAAGTATTAAGTGAAATAAAAAATAAGTGTGCTAAAGTTTCGCTTAAAAGAAGTGGAATTCGCGAAGTTTTCGACGAAGTGTGTACAAATGCTGGAACGAGTGCATCTGCAGTTCAGTTTGGCAAAGTACGACGACAACTGATAAACATAAGAAATAGTTCTTTTCCTAAGACTCCAGCATCACCTTCAGAGGTATGCGCGCTTTTCAAAAATCAAACAGTTATGAATAGTTTCGGTATGTCCCGTTATAAATGTGGTGAGCCATTCTACAGAGGCACTATTCTCGAAGAAAACTTTTCGTACTCAATCTTTATATCGCCAGCAATTGTTGAAGAAATACAGAAATTACCCGATGAAAACCAAAAAAACTATCTTCTGGACGGTACATTTAGCGTCGTCCCAACTTGCGGCTACAAACAACTTATTATAATACACTTTGCCCATAATGATCATGTAAGAATTTCCATTACAATAAAACTATTATGCTTCTCACATTGAGCTTTTTGTTAGCAACAAATCTGAACAAATGTACCTGCATGCATTTCAGTATATTGAAGCTAATTTGTATAAATTCAAACCCAATACTTTCGTGACCGATTTTGAAAAAGGCTTACGAAATGCCTTACAGAAAACATTTCCTTCTGCTGTACATTCAACCTGTTGGTTTCATTTTTGTCAGGCTATAAGGAGAAAATCATCTAAGCTACAAGGATTCATTACTTATATAAATAAAAACAAGGAAGCAAAGCGACTTTACCGCAAATTTTTAGTTCTTCCTCTATTGAAACCAAATGACATGCAATCTGCATTTCTACTTTTAAATAACGAAGCGAAAGATGTGCAACATAAATTTACGGGGGAGTATATGTTTAAGGATTTTCTGATATACTTCAAAAAACAGTGGATAGAAAAGGTAAGAAATAAATACCAAAAAAAAAAAAAAAATATTTATATTAGAAAGTTGTGTCCCAGTGAATTTATAATTTTAACGGTAACTTATATGTTTAGGAGACATTTTCGGCTGTTTCTGTATTTGGGTCCCCCATGAGATCAACCAGCGCTATAGAGGGTTATAATAGTCGATTAAGCAAGAAGTTGGTGAAATTTGGAAATTTCTTTAAGTTTGTCGATTGTCTGCTGGATGAAGATTTTATCAAATCGAAAGAATTTATAATGTCAACGGATGGTACACTCCAGATATAAGAACCACCAAAAAGAAAATACAAAGACAGAGGGCAGAAAATTGAAGCGAGTTTGATGAAATTGGACAAAAAATTAATATCAATCCACGACTTCCTTAATCAAATGACAAATGATAGCAACAACTTATTTCCCACAAATCCTTTTATTGAAAATGTATCCAGCGAAGAGGAAGAGGAAGTAAATGCCGGTGAAACAGAGAAGCATTTTATGAATGTTGATGATAAGCTCCTTTGTATCGTATGTTTTCGAAACTCACGTACCATTCTTCTGCAACCTTGTAATCACCTTAAGCTGTGCCTACACTGCTATACAGAGTTGTCAGAAAAATATTTAAAGATCAATAACCCAATTCTTTGTCCAATTTGCAAGCAAATTGTTCAAGGTACCACTCAAGTATATTGTTAGAACTATGTTCGAAGTTGTTCTTCTGAAATACTTAGAATTTATATCTTTCTGTTAACAAATACAAATGTTATATTTTACAACATATCTAAAAAATAAATGAAGTAGTTAGAAAAAAAAGCGAATTTTTAATACGGTTATATTTTGACTGTTGATATAGGCGCCTGCCTGACGAAAAGCACCTACCCCGAGCGGAGCAACGAAGTTGCGTGAGCGGGACCTGCCGCATACGAAAGAGAGTCTAAATCCCTTAGCCCCGCGAAGCGGGCCACCCAGGTACATATGCACGGATGATTGAGTTATTCGATTCTGCAGTTTTTTGAAAAAAAAAACCCGAAATTTGAAATTGTGCACAACTAAACGAAATATGACTAGTCCGATCGTCCCCGACGAAATAAACGAGATCATTTGTGGCTGAACAATCATATACACGGATGTTTGAGTTATTTGATTCGGCGGTTATTTGAGAAAACCCGGAATTGAAAATATTGCAAGCATAGACGAATTATGAGTTCTCCTATTGTTCGCAACAAAATAATTGAGGTTCGTTGTGCCTGAGGAATCATATGCACGGATATTTGAGTTATTTGATTCGGCGGTTATTTGAGAAAACCCGGAATTGAAAATATTGCGAGCATAGACGAATTATGAGTTCTCCTATTGTTCGCAACAAAATAATTGAGGTTCTTTGTACCTGAGGAATCATATGCACGGATGTTTAAATTATTCAGCTCGGCAGTTTTTTAAAGAAAAAACCCGAAATTTGAAATTGTGCACAACTAAACGAAATATGACTAGTCCGATCGTCCCCGACGAAATAAACGAGGTCATTTGTGCCCGAACAATCATATGCACGGATGTTTGAGTTATTCGATATGGCAGTTTTTTGGAAAAAGAGCCGAAATTTGAAATTGTGCACAACTAAACGAAATACGACTTGCCCGATCGTTCGCGACAAAATAAACGAGGTCATTTGTGCCTGAGCAATCATATACACGGATGCTTGAATTATTCGATTCAGCTGTTATTTGAGAAAACCCGAAATTGAAAATTGAGCAAGAGTGAACTAAACATGACTAGTCCGATCGTAACCGACGAAATAAACGAGATCATTTGTTGCTGAACAATCATATACACGGATGTTTGAGTTATTCGATATAGCAGTTTTTTGGAAAAAGAGCCGAAATTTGAAATTGTGCACAACTAAACGAAATACGACTTGCCCGATCGTTCGCGACAAAATAAACGAGGTCATTTGTGCCTGAGCAATCATATACACGTATGCTTGAATTATTCGATTCAGCTGTTATTTGAGAAAACCCGAAATTGAAAATTGAGCAAGAGTGAACTAAATATGACTAGTCCGATCGTCCCCGACGAAATAAACGAGATCATTTGTGGCTGAACAATCATATACACGGATGTTTGAGTTATTTGATTCGGCGGTTATTTGAGAAAACCCGGAATTGAAAATATTGCAAGCATAGACGGATTACGAGTTCTCCTATTGTTCGCAACAAAATAATTGAGGTTCGTTCGCAAGCTACGAGAAATTGAAATTTTCTTAAATTGTAAAATGGGAGAATTATTAAAATAGCAATTGATATTACAAGAGCAATTACTCCTCCTAATTTATTAGGGATAGATCGAAGAATTGCATAAGCAAATAAAAAATATCATTCAGGTTGAATATGGATAGGAGTAACTAAAGGATTAGCAGGAATAAAATTATCAGGATCTCCTAATAAGTAAGGATTAATTAAAGTTAATAAAGTAAGAATTAAAATTAAAACAATAAATCCCACAATATCCTTATAAGAAAAATATGGATGAAAAGGAATTTTATCTAAATTTGAATTTAAACCTAGAGGATTATTAGATCCTGTTTGATGGAGAAATAGAAGATGAATTATTACTATTGCTAATACAATAAATGGTAAAATAAAATGAAAAGTAAAAAATCGTGTTAAGGTAGCATTATCAACAGCAAATCCTCCTCAAATTCATTGAACTAAATCAGTCCCTAGATAAGGAATTGCAGATAATAAATTAGTAATAACAGTTGCTCCTCAAAATGATATTTGACCTCATGGTAAAACATATCCTATAAAAGCAGTTCCTATTACTAAAAATAAAATAATTGTTCCAGATAATCAGGTATGTGTAAATAAATATGAGCCATAATATATTCCTCGTCCTACATGTAAATAAATACAAACAAAAAAAAAAGAAGCACCATTGGCGTGTAGAGTTCGTAATAATCAACCATAATTTACATTTCGACAAATATGATCAACTCTATTAAAGGCTATACTAATATCTGCTGTATAATGTATTGCTAAAAATAAACCAGTTAAAATTTGAATTATTAAACATAATCCTAATAATGATCCAAAATTTCATCAAGTGGAAATATTTCTAGGAGTTGGTAGATCAATTAATGCATTGTTAGCAATTTTTAAAATTGGATGATTGATTCGTATTGGTTTGTTCATTAGTTAATTTATTAATCGAATAGGCCCATAAAATAGTTTAGTAATTTTTACAGTAGCAATTAATGTAATTAATAAATAGTTAATTAATAAAATTGTAATTATATTATTAGGGAAGTTATATAATTTGTATAGATTTATTGTATTTTCTGATATATATGAATTTATGTTATTTAGTGGTATTATTTCATTATTTATTAAATTATAACTAGTAAATATTTTATCAAAAAATAATAGAATAATAAATGTTAAAAATAAAATAAATAGATTTATAATTAATATTTTACTTGAAAATGAAAATATTTCATTTGATGCAAGAGAGGTTACATAAATAAATAGGACTAATATTCCCCCAATAAATGTTAAAAATAAAATATATGAAAATCAAAATCTTTTAGTTATTAAACCTGAAATACAACAAATTATAGTTGTTTGAATTAAAAGTATCATTCCTATACTTAATGGATGACTTATTTGTAGAAAAATAAAATTAAAAATTAATGTTAATGTATATAATATAATTTGAATAATATCAAGAAATAGTTTAATAAAAATATTAATTTTGGAGATTAATGATAAAGAGATTTCTTTTTTCTTGAAGTTTTAAAAGAAAATTATCTTATTTTTGGTATACAAGACCAATGTTTTTGTTAAACTATTAAAACTAATGATAATATTTATAAATTGATTATTGCCTTTTTTTTTAATATTTACAGGTATTTTAGTATTTGTTTCTAATCGAAAGCATTTACTATCAATGTTATTAAGATTAGAATATATTGTCTTATCTTTATTTTTAATATTATTTATTTATTTAAATATGTTAAATTTTGAAAATTATTTTAGAATAGTTTTTTTAACATTTAGAGTTTGTGAAGGTGTATTAGGATTATCTATTTTAGTTTCAATAATTCGTATATATGGAAATGATTATTTTCAATCTTTTAGAATTTTACAATGTTAAAAATTTTATTTATACTATTATTATTAATTCCTTTTAGTTTTATAAAAAATATATTTTGAATGGTTCAAAATATATTTTTTTTGATTATATTTATTTTAATTATTATGAATAATTATATAAATTATTGAGGTAGAGTATCATATTTTTTAGGAATAGATTTATTTTCTTATGGTATAATTTTATTAAGTGTTTGAATTTGTGCTTTAATATTAATAGCAAGAGGAATAATTTATAAGTCAAATAATTATAAAAATTTATTTTTATTGAATATTTTGTTGTTGTTATTATTATTAATTTTAACATTTAGAAGTATAAATTTATTTTTATTTTATTTTTTTTTTGAAGGAAGTTTAATTCCTACATTATTTTTAATTTTAGGATGAGGGTATCAACCTGAACGATTACAAGCTGGTATATATTTATTATTTTATACACTTTTAGTTTCATTACCAATATTAATTTCTATTTTTTATTTATATAATAATTTAAATACTATAAATTTTTATATAATAAATAATTATGATTTTGGTTATTTTATTTTTTATTTATCTATAATTTTTTCTTTTTTAGTAAAAATACCTATATTTTTAGTACATTTATGATTACCAAAAGCTCATGTTGAAGCACCTGTTTCAGGTTCAATAATTTTAGCTGGAATTATATTAAAATTAGGAGGTTATGGATTAATTCGAGTGTTTAATTTTTTACAATTTTTAGGAATAAAATATAATTTTTGATTTATTAGAATTAGATTAGTTGGTGGTGTATTAACAAGTTTAATTTGTTTACGTCAAACAGATTTAAAATCTTTAATTGCTTATTCGTCAGTTGCTCATATAGGAATTGTTTTAAGAGGACTTATAACAATAACTTATTGAGGTTTATGTGGTTCATATATTTTAATAATTGCTCATGGATTATGTTCATCGGGGTTATTTTGTTTAGCCAATATTAGTTATGAACGGCTAGGAAGTCGTAGTTTATTAATTAATAAGGGGTTATTAAATTTTATACCCTCTATAACATTATGATGATTTTTATTATGTTCGGCTAATATAGCTGCTCCTCCTACTTTAAATTTATTAGGGGAAATTTTTTTATTAAATAGAATTGTTAGATGATCTTGAGTTAGAATAATTATGTTAATATTATTATCATTTTTTAGAGCAGCTTATACATTGTATTTATACGCATATAGTCAACATGGAAAGTTTTATTCTGGTATTTATTCATTTAGAATAGGAGTTAATCGTGAATATTTATTATTATTTTTACATTGATTTTTTTTAAATTTGTTAATTTTAAAATCTGATATATTTTTATTATATTTAAATAGTTTAAAAAAAAATATTGATTTGTGGTGTCAATGATATGAATTTATTCATTTTAAATTGTGAAATATATATCTATTTGTTTAATTAATTTTGTTATATTATTTATTATTAGAATTAGTTTATTTTCTTTATCTATTTATTTTATTATAAATGAAATAATTTATTTTATTGAATGAGAAATTATTTCTTTAAATAGAATAAGAATTGTTATAACTTTTTTATTTGATTGAATAAGTTTAATATTTATATCTTTTGTTCTTTTAATTGCATCTTTAGTAATTTTTTATAGAAAGGAATATATAATAAGTGATATTAATATTAATCGATTTATTATTTTAGTAATATTATTTGTTATATCAATAATAATACTTATTATTAGTCCTAATTTAGTGAGAATTTTATTAGGATGAGATGGGTTAGGATTAGTTTCTTATTGTTTAGTAATTTATTTTAATAATGTTAAATCTTATAATGCTGGTATATTAACAGCTTTATCAAATCGAATTGGAGATGTTGCATTATTAATAGCAATTGCTTGAATATTAAATTATGGTAGTTGAAATTATATTTTTTACTTAGAATTTATATATAATGATTTTTGCATAAAAATTATTGGAGCATTAATTGTATTGGCTGCAATGACTAAAAGAGCTCAAATTCCTTTTTCTTCATGATTACCAGCTGCTATAGCTGCTCCAACACCTGTTTCTGCATTAGTTCATTCTTCTACATTAGTAACAGCTGGAGTATATTTATTAATTCGGTTTAATTTATTATTAAATGATACTTTTACTTGTAAAGTATTATTATTATTATCGGGTTTAACAATATTTATGTCAGGATTAGGAGCAACGAGCTTGCGAGACGAGTTATGAGTTCTCCTATTGTTCGCAACAAAATAATTGAGGTTCGTTGTGCCTGAGGAATCATATGCGCGGATGTTTGAGTTATTCGATATCGCAGTTTTTTGGAAAAAGAGCCGAAATTTGAAATTGTGCACAGCTAAACTAAATATGACTTCTCCGATCGTTTGCGGCCAAATAAACGAGGTCATTTGTGCCTGAACAATCATATGCACGGATGATTGAGTTATTCGATTCTGCAGTTTTTTGAAAAAAAAAAACCCGAAATTTGAAATTGTGCACAACTAAACGAAATATGACTAGTCCGATCGTCCCCGACGAAATAAACGAGATCATTTGTGGCTGAATAATCATATGCACGGATGTTTAAATTATTCAGCTCGGCAGTTTTTTAAAGAAAAAACCCGAAATTTGAAATTGTGCACAACTAAACGAAATATGACTAGTCCGATCGTCCCCGACGAAATAAACGAGGCCATTTGTGCCCGAACAATCATATCATATGCGCGGATGTTTGAGTTATTCGATATCGCAGTTTTTTGGAAAAAGAGCCGAAATTTGAAATTGTGCACAGCTAAACTAAATATGACTTCTCCGATCGTTTGCGGCCAAATAAACGAGGTCATTTGTGCCTGAACAATCATATGCACGGATGATTGAGTTATTCGATTCTGCAGTTTTTTGAAAAAAAAAACCCGAAATTTGAAATTGTGCACAACTAAACGAAATATGACTAGTCCGATCGTCCCCGACGAAATAAACGAGATCATTTGTGGCTGAATAATCATATACACGGATGTTTGAGTTATTCGATTCGGCAGTTTTTTGAGAAAACCCGAAATTGAAAATTGAGCAAGAGTGAACTAAATATGACTAGTCCGATCGTCCCCGACGAAATAAACGAGATCATTTGTGGCTGAATAATCATATACACGTATGCTTGAATTATTCGATTCAGCTGTTATTTGAGAAAACCCGAAATTGAAAATTGAGCAAGAGTGAACTAAATATGACTAGTCCGATCGTCCCCGACGAAATAAACGAGATCATTTGTGGCTGAACAATCATATACACGGATGTTTGAGTTATTTGATTCGGCGGTTATTTGAGAAAACCCGGAATTGAAAATATTGCAAGCATAGACGGATTACGAGTTCTCCTATTGTTCGCAACAAAATAATTGAGGTTCGTTCGCAAGCATAGACGAATTATGAGTTCTCCTATTGTTCGCAACAAAATAATTGAGGTTCGTTGTGCCTGAGCAATCATATGCACGGATGTTTGAGTTATTCGATGTGGCGGTTTTTTGGAAAAGAGCCGAAATTTGAAATTGTGCACAACTAAACTAAATATGACTTGCCCAATCGTTGGCTACAAAATAAACGAGGTCATTTGTGCCCGAACAATCATATGCACGGATGTTTAAGTTATTCAATTCGGCAGTTTTTTGAAAAAAAAACCCGAAATTTGAAATTGTGCACAACTAAACGAAATATGACTTGCCCGATCGTCCCCGACGAAATGAACGAGGTCATTTGTGCCTGAACAATCATATGCACGGATGTTTGAGTTGTTCGATATGGCAGTTTTTTTTGGAAAAAGACCCGAAATTTGAAATTGTGCACAACTAAACTAAATATGACTTGCCCGATCGTTCGCTACAAAACAAACGAGATCATTTGTGCCTGAACAATCATATGCACGGATGATTGAGTTATTCGATTCGGCAGTTTTTTGAAAAAAAAACCCGAAATTTGAAAATGTGCACAACTAAACGAAATATGACTAGTCCGATCGTCCCCGACGAAATAAACGAGATCATTTGTGGCTGAACAATCATATACTCGGATGTTTGAGTTATTTGATTCGGCGGTTATTTGAGAAAACCCGGAATTGAAAATATTGCAAGCATAGACGAGTTATGAGTTCTCCTATTGTTCGCAACAAAATAATCGAGGTTCGTTGTGCCTGAGGAATCATATGCGCGGATGTTTGAGTTATTCGATATCGCAGTTTTTTGGAAAAAGAGCCGAAATATGAAATTGTGCACAGCTAAACTAAATATGACTTCTCCGATGGTTTGCGGCCAAATAAACGAGGTCATTTGTGCCTGAACAATCATATGCACGGATGATTGAGTTATTCGATTCTGCAGTTTTTTGAAAAAAAAACCCGAAATTTGAAATTGTGCACAACTAAACGAAATATGACTAGTCCGACCGTCCCCGACGAAATAAACGAGATCATTTGTGGCTGAATAATCATATACACGGATGTTTGAGTTATTTGATTCGGCGGTTATTTGAGAAAACCCGGAACCCCAAGCATAGACGAATTATGAGTTCTCCTATTGTTCGCAACAAAATAATTGAGGTTCGTTGTGCCTGAGGAATCATATGCACGGATGTTTGAGTTATTTGATTCGGCGGTTATTTGAGAAAACCCGGAATTGAAAATATTGCAAGCATAGACGAATTATGAGTTCTCCTATTGTTCGCAACAAAATAATTGAGGTTCTTTGTACCTGAGGAATCATATGCACGGATGTTTAAATTATTCAGTTCGGAAGTTTTTGAAGAAAAAACCCGAAATTTTAAATTGTGCACAACTAAACGAAATATGACTAGTCCGATCGTCCCCGACGAAATAAACGAGATCATTTGTGGCTGAACAATTATATGAACGGGCGTTTCAGTTATTCGATATGGCAGTTTTTTGGAAAAAGAGCCGAAATTTGAAATTGTGCACAACTAAACGAAATATGACTTGCCCGATCGTTCGCGACAAAATAAACGAGGTCATTTGTGCCTGAGCAATCATATACACGGATGCTTGAATTATTCGATTCAGCTGTTATTTGAGAAAACCCGAAATTGAAAATATTGCAAGCATAGACGAATTATGAGTTCTCCTATTGTTCGCAACAAAATAATTGAGGTTCTTTGTGCCTGAGGAATCATATGCACGGATGTTTAAGTTATTCAGTTCGGCAGTTTTTTGAAGAAAAAACCCAAAATTTGAAATTGTGCACAACTAAACGAAATATGACTAGTCCGATCGTTCCCGACGAAATACACGAGGTCATTTGTGCCTGAACAATTATATGCACGGACGTTTCAGTTATTCGATATGGCAGTTTTTTGGAAAAAGAGCCGAAATTTGAAATTGTGCACAACTAAACGAAATATGACTTGCCCGATCGTTCGCGACAAAATAAACGAGGTCATTTGTGCCTGAGCAATCATATACACGGATGCTTGAATTATTCGATTCAGCTGTTATTTGAGAAAACCCGAAATTGAAAATTGAGCAAGAGTGAACGAAATATGACTAGTCCGATGGTTCCCGACGAAATAAACGAGGTTATTTGTGCCTGAACAATCATGTGCACGGATGTTTGAGTTATTCGATATGGCAGTTTTTTGGAAAAAGAGCCGAAATTTTAAATTGTGCACAACTAAACTAAATATGACTTGCCCGATCGTTCGCTACAAAATAAGCGTGGTCATATGTCCCTGAACAATCATATGCAGGGATGTTTGAGTTATTCGATATGGCAGTTTTTTGGAAAAAGAGCCGAAATTTGAAATTGTGCACAACTAAACGTAATATGACTTGCCCGATCGTTCGCTACAAAATAAACGAGGTCATTTGTGCCTGAACAATCATATTGTAGTGTACCCAACACCATTCATCCATTCATTGACCATCCATCAATTGACTGGTCGCTAATACGTTAAAAAGTACGACATCGCATTGTCATTCGAATCCATGAATCAAAGTTCAGTTAGTGTCACCGAAAAGAAAAGTGCCGACACTTGAGAATCGAAGACAAAAAGAACATAATGATTTCGAGAATGATAGACGACACTGCCGACTGCAATAGAATAGAGTCATGCAGGTACAATCGATATGCATTGGAAATGCGACAATGATTTTTGTATAAATAGAGAACCAATAATTAAATAAAATCAGATTCAACTTGACATCCCAACCAAGTGTTTCTCTGGCATTCTTGCCATCCACCAACCTTATTCCCAAGCAGAACCTTTATGGCATTCGTGCCCTGCTTTTCCCAAACGCAATAACTACGGTAGAACCTTTATGGCATTCGTGCCCTACCTAGTTGTTGCCTAGGTCGCTCCCCCCCCCCCAGTTGTTTAGGCTTCCTACATGGCGATCCTGCCACTTCAAAACCAGGAGCAGAAGAGTCCAGGAGTTTCCAGATATTTAGATTGTATTAACGCACCATCAATGTCAAAAGCTGCTGCAGAGTACGTTGTTCAACAACCCGCAGGTGTACCAATATACATACCAACACAGAAGACATCAGGACCACAGAAGCTAACAGTAGAAGACTACAAAAGACGACAACTTCAAAACCAGGAGAGGAGAAGGACAGCCGTTCCTAGAGAAGAAACACATAAGAAAAAGTTCAATTAGAGGCTACACTGAGCAAACGTGGCGCGCAAAACTTGAAGAAATAGAGAAACTAAAAATAGAAGCTACCTATAAAACTGACAAAGCGGACACCCCGACAAGATTCTTTGAAATCTATAGAATAACAAAAGCAACAATACTCTCAAATTTGGAGAAAATAAACAAGATGGCTGACTTTAATATAGAAACTGCAATGAAAGTAATTCCCGTGTTCACAGGATCCTTCAAAGAACTTGACTCATTCTTAACACTGGTCGAGATCATACATAACACCCTTAAAGAAACCGAAAGAGCAACTTACATCGGATTCATCTTCCATGTAAAACTTGCACAAAACGTAAAGACTGCATTGGGATTCGTAACAACATTTACAACATTGACAGCACTAAAAGACAGTTTAAAAGAGAAATTTAAAAACACCACAACACTGTCGCAAGTACATACCAGACTGACTCAAGCAATCCAGAGAAACCAATCAGTAACATCATACAAAGACAGAGTATTATCCCTCATTGCTGATTTGAACACCCTACAAATAGAAGACTTGCCCTCCGAAGCCACTGAAGCTGAGAAAAAAGTAATTGAGAGAATCAATCAAAATTACGCCCTCACAGTCTTCAAGAATGGCATAAAGGAGACAATAAAACCAGCGATATTTGCCGCTCAGCCAAAATCCCTGTCAGAAGCAGTTAATCTGGCACTAGAACTTGAAAGAGACTCAAACCAAAGTTATAGCCAAATGATGTACGTAAGAAGAAACACGTACAATCACAACCAACAAAATGGTTATACAAACAGAAGAAACGACAACCGAAGGTATACAACAAATAACAATCAACGCCCAGTACAGAGATATAATCAACAAAACCATCCAAGGCAGAGACAAAACTTTCAAACGAATCACCAACAAAATTATAACCATCGAAATTATAACAATTATAACAACCCTCGGGCAAGACAGAATACCTTCAGCTCCAATACAAACAGACCAACAAACAACAGAAGAATAAACATCATAGAGGACCAGGGAAACGTAAATTCCCCGGAGGATTTCACTCCGGGATACCAAAACTAATACTGCGTGTCACACAAAACCCAATTAATTATGTAGCAATGTACATAAACAAATTAAAAAGAAACCTAACATACCTAATAGACACTGGCGCTGATATATCGATATGCAAAGAAGACAACATAGACACCAATGACTTGTTGAACGAGAAATGCAGACTAACTGGAATAACCAATGAAGAAATACAGTCACTAGGCACAACATACATAAATCTCAAACTTGCGAACTACACCATCACACACAAATTCCACATAGTCGATACCAACTTCCCCCTAGCAACAGATGGTATTCTAGGACGAGACTTCTTTACCCAACATATGTGCAAGATAGACTACGAGACGTATACCTTAACAACAACTATAAATGGAGATGAAATAACCATTCCAATGATGTCGAATAATAGAAACACAATAAAAATTCCACCCAGAACGGAAGCAATATACCCAATTAACTTAAATGTAACCGAAGACAGCGTAATACTGAACAAAGAGGTTGAAAAAGGAGTATTTATAGCTAACGCAATAATCCCGGCCAAAGGCACATGCCACATTAGAATACTAAATGTTAACGACTATGAGGTAACACTCAAGAACATCAAACCAGAACTAGAAAAGTTGGACGAATACAATATTATGAAAACAGAAAACCCAAAATACAACAATTACAGACTACAACAATTGACGAAAGAACTAAAGATAGATCACTCTGACCCCGAAGCAAGAAAAACACTAACACGAATACTCGAAGATTATCAGGACATTTTTCATCTAGAAAACGAACCACTGTCAACCAACAACTTCTATACACAGAAACTGGAGACAATAGATAACATCCCAGTATACATTAAAAACTACAGACTCCCACAAATACAAAATTGCGAGATAAAAGAACAAGTCAAAAACCTCCTAGAAAACGACATAATAGAAAATTCAATTAGTCCATACAATTCTCCACTACTCTTAGTCCCCAAAAAAAAGTGATGGAAATACAAAGAAATGGCGCTTAGTAGTAGACTTTCGCAAATTAAATAACAAAATTGTCAACGACAAATTTCCGTTAACAAGAATCGAAGACGTGCTAGACAAACTAGGAAGAGCAAAATATTTTTCTACACTGGACATGACAAGTTCTTTTCATCAAATACCATTGGACAAAAAGTCAAGACCACTAACAGCATTCTCTACACAGGACGGTCATTATCAATTTAAGAGACTACCATTCGGTTTAAAAATATCTTCGAATAGCTTTCAACGAATGTTAACAATAGCATTAAGCGGGTTAGAATCCAACGCATTTCTCTACGTAGATGACATTATCATTTTCGGGTGCAGTCTACAACATCATAATGACAACCTTACTAAAGTGTTCGACAAATTAAGACACTACAATCTGAAGTTAAATGCAAGCAAGTGTCAATTCCTAAAATCTGAAGTTGTATATTTAGGACATCTAATAACAAACAAAGGCATAAAAACAGATCCCTCAAAGTATAAAACAATTGAGAACTACCCGACGCCAAAAAACGCAGACGAGGTGAGAAGATTTGTAGCATTCTGCAACTACTACAGACGATTTATACCAAATTTTGCAGATATCGCAAAAAGTCTAAATTCACTTTTGAAAAAGAATCAACCATTTATCTGGTCAAATGAATGCGCGAAAGCATTCACAGATCTAAAACAAAAACTAATCAACCCTCCGATCCTACAATATCCAAACTTCGACAAACCATTTATAGTTACAACCGATGCATCAGATTTTGCACTAGGTGCAATATTGTCACAAGGTGAAATAGGACATGATCTACCAATTTCCTATGCTAGCAAATCCTTACAAAAGCATGATATAAACAAACCAATCATAGAAAAGGAACTGTTAGCAATACATTGGGGAATAAATTTCTTTAAACCCTATCTATATGGAAGGAAATTCATAGTAGTAACAGACCACAGACCTTTAATTTCGCTATTCTCACATAAGAATCCATCCTCGAAAATGATGAGAATCCGACTAGACCTATCAGACTACGACTTTGAGATAGTTTACAAACAAGGAAAGATGAATACAAATGCCGATGCACTATCAAGAATAAAAATCAATAGTGACATTTTAAAATCCATGATGGTAGATAAAAATAATAATACAAGCCAAAATGATGTTGACTCCAAGGAGCAGATCATGGTAATAACAAGGGATATGGCACAAAAGATTGCCAATGAAGAAAATAAAAAGGAGAAATACACATCTCAACAGAAGACTGATCATCTTCACATGTGGGATTGTACATCCATAGCTGACGTCAGAAATATGAAGAAGTTAAAATTTGAAATAACGAGTGATAAAATGAAAAATAGTACTATTGAAATTAAAGAAAATGAAGTTATAGTAAGATGCAGCGATAATCTAGCGAAACACGTTTCGATCCTAGAGAAGCTCGTATCAAAATTAAAGAGGGTACCCGTAAAAGAAGTAGCGCTAAATGAAAATGATATTATATTTGAATATATAGAAAAGGAAGAATTAAAGAAAATATATAATACGTTGCAACGAAATGAAAGACACTCGACAATGAAGGTATTAACATATAAACCCCCAAAACAAATAATAAAACATGAAGAAAAAATTAACATTATCAAAGAATACCACAACACACCGCATGGAGGACACTTAGGCATACGAAAAACTATGACGAAAATCAAACAAAGATATGTATGGAAAAATATGAGACAAATGGTTAAAAAGTTTGTAAACGCTTGTGAAACATGTGCTAAAAACAAGCAGACAAGACATACAAGAGAGAAAATGGTTATAACAGATACACCAAGTACAAGTTTTGAAACAATTCAAATAGACACAGTTGGACCTCTCAGAATATCCAACGGATATAGATATATTTTAACAATGCAGTGCGAATTAACTAAATATGTCATTACACACCCTATTGAAAGTAAGGACGCTAAAACAATCGCCAAAACATTAATTGAACAATTTATATTAAAGTACGGATGTTTCAAAATTCTCAAATCAGATAATGGTACCGAATTCAAAAACGAACTTATGAAAAATATATGTGAATTGCTGAAAATTGATACAATCTACTCAGCCCCATACCATCATCAAAGTATAGGATTAAAAGAAAAAAAAACGTTCTTTGAATAAAAAACAGAATTTCCTTTTTTGTTTTCTTTATTGAAATATTCGATTGAAATATTCGCGTCCGCTCTTCTTCAACTCGGGAACACAACACACTTTGGAGGAGTTCTGTTCCAAGCTTTTATACTCTGCGATGCGTGGTGGAGTCATGGATTGACTTAAGTGTTTCTTGTCATATGTAGGGCAATGGACAATGGGCATTGCACTAAGTTCGGCTTTATGCTTGCGTGTTATTTCGGTTATTAGGTCTATCATATGCAGGGCAATGGACAGTGGGCATTGCACTGCGTTCGGCTTTATGCTTGCGTGTTATTTTGGTTATTAGGTCTATCATATGCAGGGCAATGGACAGTGGGCATTGCACTGCGCCGTAAGTGTTTTTTGTTTGTTTTGGGGAAACGCGGATATTGGTTTGATTGTTTGTTTTGGTGGAGTTTGTTGCTCCACTTATTTGTTCCGCAATGTCGACTTTTCTTTCTGTGAGCATCTGTTCTGCTGTGACAGCATAATTATATTATGTTGTGTATGGGTTCAGTGTGCTTGGCTGTAACTTATAGGCTCATTAGAAAGAAACCACAGAGTTCTGAACGAATTTCTACTAAATTTCACAGAAGATTATGAATGGGATATTTGGACACCATATTATGCATTTGCTTACAACATTACACCGCACGTAGACACCGGCTATACACCGTATGAACTTATTTTTGGAAAATTACCGTATGTACCAAGCGATATAATAAACAGCAAAGTAAAAGCATATAATCTAGATAACTATGTAAATGAAGTAAAAACTAGACTTAGACATGCGATACAAAAAGCACGAGATATAATTAGCAATGTAAAATGTAAAAGAAAATTAGAATACGACAAATACACAAATGTATCAAATCTTAGAATAGGAGATTTAGTATTTGTAAAACTAGAAAGTAAGAAAAAATTACAAAGTCCATATCACGGGCCATACAAAATTGTAGCAAAAGATAATACAAATTCAATAATTGAAATAAACGGAGAACTTAAAAAGTTCCACAACAATAGCCTTAAGAAATTTAATAAATTGTAGATTAATGTAAAAATTGTAAGACCATTATAAACAAACTAGAAATTAAATAGTTTTAAACATTGTAATTAGTAAGAAAACCTCAATGTAAAGCAAATCCAAAACATATCGATTCCGAAAAATCTTGTAAAATTATTCTTCCAATAATTTTCCGCTTAAGAGTAAGGGTGTAGTGTACCCAACACCATTCATCCATCAATTGACTGGTCGCTAATACGTTAAAAAGTACGACATCGCATTGTCATTCGAATCCATGAATCAAAGTTCAGTTAGTGTCACCGAAAAGAAAAGTGCCGACACTTGAGAATCGAAGACAAAAAGAACATAATGATTTCGAGAATGATAGACGACACTGCCGACTGCAATAGAATAGAGTCATGCAGGTACAATCGATATGCATTGGAAATGCGACAATGATTTTTGTATAAATAGAGAACCAATAATTAAATAAAATCAGATTCAACTTGACATCCCAACCAAGTGTTTCTCTGGCATTCTTGCCATCCACCAACCTTATTCCCAAGCAGAACCTTTATGGCATTCGTGCCCTGCTTTTCCCAAACGCAATAACTACGGTAGAACCTTTATGGCATTCGTGCCCTACCTAGTTGTTGCCTAGGTCGCTCCCCCCCCCCCCCCAGTTGTTTAGGCTTCCTACAATATGCACGGATGATTGAGTTATTCGATTCGGCAGTTTTTTGAAAAAAAAACCCGAAATTTGAAATTGTGCACAACTAAACGAAATATGACTAGTCCGATCGTCCCCGACGAAATAAACGAGATCATTTGTGGCTGAACAATTATATGCACGGACGTTTCAGTTATTCGATATGGCAGTTTTTTGGAAAAAGAGCCGAAATTTGAAATTGTGCACAACTAAACGAAATATGACTTGCCCGATCGTTCGCGACAAAATAAACGAGGTCATTTGTGCCTGAGGAATCATATGCACGGATGTTTAAGATATTCAGTTCGGCAGTTTTTTGAAGAAAAAACCCGAAATTTGAAATTGTGCACAACTAAACGAAATATGACTAGTCCGATCGTTCCCGACGAAATACACGAGGTCATTTGTGCCTGAACAATTATATGCACGGACGTTTCAGTTATTCGATATGGCAGTTTTTTGGAAAAAGAGCCGAAATTTGAAATTGTGCACAACTAAACGAAATATGACTTGCCCGATCGTTCGCGACAAAATAAACGAGGTCATTTGTGCCTGAGCAATCATATACACGGATGCTTGAATTATTCGATTCAGCTGTTATTTGAGAAAACCCGAAATTGAAAATTGAGCAAGACTGAACGAAATATGACTAGTCCGATGGTTCCCGACGAAATAAACGAGGTCATTTGTGCCTGAACAATCATGTGCACGGATGTTTGAGTTATTCGATATGGCAGTTTTTTGGAAAAAGAGGCGAAATTTTAAATTGTGCACAACTAAACGTAATATGACTTGCCCGATCGTTCCCGACGAAATAAACGAGGTCATTTGTGCCTGAACAATCATGTGCACGGATGTTTGAGTTATTCGATATGGCAGTTTTTTGGAAAAAGAGCCGAAATTTGAAATTGTGCACAACTAAACGTAATATGACTTGCCCGATCGTTCGCTACAAAATAAACGAGGTCATTTGTGCCTGAACAATCATATGCACGGATGATTGAGTTATTCGATTCGGCAGTTTTTTGAAAAAAAAACCCGAAATTTGAAATTGTGCACAACTAAACGTAATATGACTTGCCCGATCGTCCCCGACGAAATGAACGAGATCATTTGTGGCTGAACAATCATATGCAGGGATGTTTGAGTTATTCGATATGGCAGTTTTTTGGAAAAAGAGCCGAAATTTGAAATTGTGCACAACTAAACGTAATATGACTTGCCCGATCGTTCGCGACAAAATAGATGAGGTCATTTGTGCCTGAACAATCATATGCACGGATGTTTAAGTTATTCAGTTCGGCAGTTTTTTGAAGAAAAAACCCGAAATTTTAAATTGTTCACAATTAATCGAAATATGACTTGCCCGATCGTTCGCGACAAAATAGATGAGGTCATTTGTGCCTGAACAATCATATGCACGGATGTTTAAGATATTCAATTCGGCAGTTTTTTGAAAAAAACTCGAAATTTGAAATTGTGCACAATTAATCGAAATATGACTTCTGCGATCGTTTGCGGCCAAATAAACGAGGTCATTTGTGCCTGAGGAATCATATGCACGGATGTTTAAGTTATTCGATTGGGCAGTTGTTTGGAAAAAAAACCCGAAATTTGAAATTGTGCACAACTAAACGAAATATGACTAGTCCGATCGTCCCCGACGAAATACACGAGGTCATTTGTGCCTGATTGATGATGATGATTTGTGAATATACGCGGATGCTTGAGTTATTTGATTCGGCGGTTATTTGAGAAAACCCGGAATTGAAAATATTGCAAGCATAGACGAATTATAAGTTCTCCTATTGTTCGCAACAAAATAATTGAGATTCTTTGTACCTGAGGAATCATATGCACGGATGTTTAAATTATTCAGTTCGGCAGTTTTTTGAAGAAAAAACCCGAAATTTGAAATTGTGCACAACTAAACGAAATATGACTAGTCCGATGGTTCCCGACGAAATAAACGAGGTCATTTGTGCCTGAACAATTATATGCACGGACGTTTCAGTTATTCGATATGGCAGTTTTTTGGAAAAAGAGCCGAAATTTGAAATTGTGCACAACTAAACGAAATATGACTTGCCCGATCGTTCGCGACAAAATAAACGAGGTCATTTGTGCCTGAGCAATCATATACACGGATGCTTGAATTATTCGATTCAGCTGTTATTTGAGAAAACCCGAAATTGAAAATTAAGCAAGACTGAACGAAATATGACTAGTCCGATGGTTCCCGACGAAATAAACGAGGTCATTTGTGCCTGAACAATCATGTGCACGGATGTTTGAGTTATTCGATATGGCAGTTTTTTGGAAAAAGAGCCGAAATTTGAAATTGTGCACAATTAATCGAAATATGACTTGCCTGATCGTTCGCGACAGAATAAACAATTTCATTTGTGCCTGAGGAATCATATGGACGGATGTTTGAGTTATTCGATTCGCCAGTTCTTTGAAAAAAAAACCGAAATTTGAAATTGTGCACAACTAAACGAAATATGACTAGTCCGATCGTCCCCGACGAAATAAACGAGATCATTTGTGGCTGAACAATCATATACACGGATGTTTGAGTTATTTGATTCGGCGGTTATTTGAGAAAACCAGGAATTGAAAATATTGCAGGCATAGACGAATTATGAGTTCTCCTATTGTTCGCAACAAAATAATTGAGGTTAGTTGTGCCTGAGCAATCATATACACGGATGTTTGAAGTATTCGATTCAGCTGTTATTTGAGAATACCCGAAGTTGAAAACTGAGCAAGAGTGAACGAAATATGACTAGTCCGATCGTTCCCGACGAAATACACGAGGTCATTTGTGCCTGAACAATCATATACGCGGATGCTTGAGTTATTCAATTCGGCAGTTTTTTGAAAAAAACTCGAAATTTGAAATTGTGCACAATTAATCGAAATACGACTTCTCCGATCGTTTGCGGCCAAATAAACGAGGTCATTTGTGCCTGAAGAATCATATGCACGGATGTTTGAGTTATTTGATTCGGCGGTTATTTGAGAAAACCCGGAATTGGAAATATTGCAAGCATAGACGAATTATGAGTTCTCCTATTGTTCGCAACAAAATAATTGAGATTCTTTGTACCTGAGGAATCATATGCACGGATGTTTAAATTATTCAGTTCGGCAGTTTTTTGAAGAAAAAACCCGAAATTTGAAATTGTGCACAACTAAACGAAATATGACTAGTCCGATCGTCCCCGACGAAATATACGAGATCATTTGTGGCTGAACAATCATATACACGGATGTTTGAGTTATTTGATTCGGCGGTTATTTGAGAAAACCCGGAATTGAAAATATTACCAGCATAGACGAATTATGAGTTCTCCTATTGTTCGCAACAAAATAATTGAGGTTCTTTGTGCCTGAGGAATCATATGCACGGATGTTTAAGTTATTCAGTTCGGCAGTTTTTTGAAGAAAAAACCCGAAATTTGAAATTGTGCACAACTAAACTAAATATGACTTGCCCGATCGTTCGCTACAAAATAAACGAGGTAATTTGTGCCTGAACAATCATATACACGGATGTTCGAATTATTTGATTCGGCGGTTATTTGGAAAAAAACCGAAATTTGAAATTGTGCACAACTAAACGAAATATGACTTTCCCGATCGTTTGCGAAAAAATAAACGATATCATTTGTGCCGGAACAATCATATACACGGATGTTTGAGTTATTTGATTCGGCGGTTATTTGGAAAAAAACCGAAATTTGAAATTGTGCACAACTAAACCAAATATGACTTCTCCGATCGTCCCCGACGAAATGAACGAGATCATTTGTGGCTGAACAATCATATGCAGGGATGTTTGAGTTATTCGATATGGCAGTTTTTTGGAAAAAAAACCCGAAATTTGAAATTGTGCACAACTAAACGTAATATGACTTGCCCGATCGTCCCCGACGAAATGAACGAGATCATTTAAGTTATTCAGTTCGGCAGTTTTTTGAAGAAAAAACCCGAAATTTTAAATTGTTCACAGTTAATCGAAATATGACTTGCCCGATCGTTCGCGACAAAATAGACGAGGTCATTTGTGCCTGAACAATCATATGCACGGATGATTGAGTTATTCGATTCGGCAGTTTTTTGAAAAAAAAACCCGAAATTTGAAATTGTGCACAACTAAACGTAATATGACTTGCCCGATCGTCCCCGACGAAATGAACGAGATCATTTGTGGCTGAACAATCATATGCAGGGATGTTTGAGTTATTCGATATGGCAGTTTTTTGGAAAAGAGCCGAAATTTGAAATTGTGCACAACTAAACGTAATATGACTTGCCCGATCGTTCGCTACAAAATAAACGAGGTCATTTGTGCCTGAACAATCATATGCACGGATGTTTAAGATATTCAATTCGGCAGTTTTTTGAAAAAACTCGAAATTTGAAATTATGCACAATTAATCGAAATATAACTTCTGCGATCGTTTGCGGCCAAATAAACGAGGTCATTTGTGCCTGAGGAATCATATGCACGGATGTTTAAGTTATTCGATTCGGCAGTTTTTTGGAAAAAAAACGAAATTTGAAATTGTTCACAACTAAACGAAATATGACTTGCCTGATCGTTCGCGACAGAATAAACAATTTCATTTGTGCCTGAGGAATCATATGCACGAATGTTTGAGTTATTCGATTCGCCAGTTCTTTGAAAAAAAACCCGAAATTTGAAATTGTGCACAACTAAACGAAATATGACTAGTCCGATCGTCCCCGACGAAATAAACGACGTCATTTGTGCCTGAACAATCATATGCACCGATGTTTGAGTTATTCGATATGGCAGTTTTTTGGAAAAAGAGCCGAAATTTGAAATTGTGCACAACTAAACTAAATATGACTTGCCCGATCGTTCGCTACAAAATAAACGAGGTAATTTGTGCCTGAACAATCATATGCACGGATGATTGAGATTTTCGATTCGGCAGTTATTTGGAAAAAAACCGAAATTTGAAATTGTGCACAACTAAACGAAATATGACTTGCCCGATCGTTTGCGAAAAAATAAACGATATCATTTGTGCCTGAGCAATCATATACACGGATGTTTGAGTTATTTGGAAAAAACCGAAATTTGAAATTGTGCACAACTAAAATAAATATGACTTCTCCGATCGTTTGCGAAAAAATAAACGATATCATTTGTGCCTGAACAATCTTATACACGGATGTTTGAGTTATTTGATTCGGCGGTTATTTGGAAAAAACCGAAATTTGAAATTGTGCACAACTAAACCAAATATGACTTCTCCGACCGTTTGCGACCAAATAAACGAAGTCATTTGTGCCTGAACAATCATATACACGGATGTTTGAGTTATTTGATACGGCGGTTATTTGGAAAAAAACCGAAATTTTAAATTGTGCACAACTAAACGAAATATGACTAGTCCGATCGTCCCCGACGAAATAAACGAGGTCATTTGTGCCTGAACAATCATATGCACCGATGTTTGAGTTATTCGATATGGCAGTTTTTTGGAAAAAGAGCCGAAATTTGAAATTGTGCACGACTAAACTAAATATGACTTCTCCGATCGTTTGCACGATCATATGTACGGATGTTTGAGTTATTCTATATGACAGTTTTTTGGAAAAAGAGCCGAAATTTGAAATTGTACACAACTAAACGACATGTGACTTGCCCGATCGTTCGCGACAAAATAAACGAAGTCATTTGTGCCTGAACAATCATATACACGGATGTTTGAGTTATTTGATACGGCGGTTATTTGGAAAAAAACCGAAATTTGAAATTGTGCACAACTAAACTAAATATGACTTCTCCGATCGCTTGCGACCAAACAAACGAAGTCATTTGTGCCTGAGCAATCATATACACGGATGTTTGAGTTATTTGATTGGGCAGTTATTTGGAAAAAAACCGAAATTTTAAATTGTGCACAACTAAACTAAATATGACTTCTCTGATCGTTTGCGAAAAAATAAACGATATCATTTGTGCCTGAACAATCATATACACGGATGTTCGAATTATTTGATTCGGCGGTTATTTGGAAAAAAACCGAAATTTGAAATTGTGCACAACTAAACTAAATATGACTTCTCCGATCGTTTGCGAAAAAATAAACGATATCATTTGTGCCTGAACAATCATATACACGGGTGTTCGAATTATTTGATTCGGCAGTTTTTTGGAAAAAACCCAAATTTGAAATTGTGCACAACTAAACTAAATATGACTTGCCCGATCGTTCGCTACAAAATAAACGAGGTAATTTGTGCCTGAACAATCATATACACGGATGTTCGAATTATTTGATTCGGCGGTTATTTGGAAAAAAACCGAAATTTGAAATTGTGCACAACTAAACGAAATATGACTTTCCCGATCGTTTGCGAAAAAATAAACGATATCATTTGTGCCGGAACAATCATATACACGGATGTTTGAGTTATTTGATTCGGCGGTTATTTGGAAAAAAACCGAAATTTTAAATTGTGCACAACTAAACTAAATATGACTTCTCTGATCGTTTGCGAAAAAATAAACGATATCATTTGTGCCTGAACAATCATATACACTGATGTTCGAATTATTTGATACGGCGGTTATTTGGAAAAAAACCGAAATTTGAAATTATGCACAACTAAACGAAATATGACTTGCCGATCGTTTGCGAAAAAATAAACGATATCATTTGTGCCTGAGCAATCATATACACGGATGATTGAATTATTCGATTCAGCTGTTAATTGGAAAACCCGAAATTGAAAATTGTGCAAGCATAGACGAATTATGATTTCTCCTATTGTTCCAACAAAATAATTGAGGTTCTTTCTGCCTGAGGAATCATATGCACGGATGTTTAAGTTATTCAGTTCGGCAGTTTTTTGAAGAAAAAACCCGAAATTTTAAATTGTTCACAGTTAATCGAAATATGACTTGCCCGATCGTTCGCGGCAAAATAGACGAGGTCATTTGTGCCTGAACAATCATATGCACGGATGATTGAGTTATTCGATTCGGCAGTTTTTTGAAAAAAAAACCCGAAATTTGAAATTGTGCACAACTAAACGTAATATGACTTGCCCGATCGTCCCCGACGAAATGAACGAGATCATTTGTGGCTGAACAATCATATGCAGGGATGTTTGAGTTATTCGATATGGCAGTTTTTTGGAAAAAGAGCCGAAATTTGAAATTGTGCACAACTAAACGTAATATGACTTGCCCGATCGTTCGCTACAAAATAAACGAGGTTATTTGTGCCTGAACAATCATATGCACGGATGATTGAGTTATTCGATTCGGGAGTTTTTTGAAAAAAAAACCCGAAATTTGAAATTGTGCACAACTAAACGTAATATGACTTGCCCGATCGTCCCCGACGAAATGAACGAGATCATTTGTGGCTGAACAATCATATGCAGGGATGTTTGAGTTATTCGATATGGCAGTTTTTTGGAAAAAGAGCCGAAATTTGAAATTGTGCACAATATGACTTGCCCGATCGTTCGCTACAAAATAAACGAGGTCATTTGTGCCTGAACAATCATATGCACGGATGTTTAAGATATTCAATTCGGCAGTTTTTTGAAAAAAACTCGAAATTTGAAATTATGCACAATTAATCGAAATATAACTTCTGCGATCGTTTGCGGCCAAATAAACGAGGTCATTTGTGCCTGAGGAATCATATGCACGGATGTTTAAGTTATTCGATTCGGCAGTTTTTTGGAAAAAAAACGAAATTTGAAATTGTTCACAACTAAACTAAATATGACTTGCCCGATCGTTCGCTACAAAATAAACGAGGTAATTTGTGCCTGAACAATCATATGCACGGATGATTGAGTTTTTCGATTCGGCAGTTATTTGGAAAAAAACCGAAATTTGAAATTGTGCACAACTAAACGAAATATGACTTGCCCGATCGTTTGCGAAAAAATAAACGATATCATTTGTGCCTGAGCAATCATATACACGGATGTTTGAGTTATTTGATTCGGCAGTTATTTGGAAAAAACCGAAATTTGAAATTGTGCACAACTAAAATAAATATGACTTCTCCGATCGTTTGCGAAAAAATAAACGAAGTCATTTGTGCCTGAACAATCATATACACGGATGTTTGAGTTATTTGATTCGGCGGTTATTTGGAAAAAAACCGAAATTTGAAATTGTGCACAACTAAACCAAATATGACTTCTCTGATCGTTTGCGAAAAAATAAACGATATCATTTGTGCCTGAACAATCATATACACGGATGTTCGAATTATTTGATTCGGCGGTTATTTGGAAAAAAACCGAAATTTGAAATTGTGCACAACTAAACTAAATATGACTTCTCCGATCGTTTGCGAAAAAATAAACGATATCATTTGTGCCTGAACAATCATATACACGGATGTTCGAATTATTTGATTCGGCAGTTTTTTGGAAAAAACCCAAATTTGAAATTGTGCACAACTAAACTAAATATGACTTGCCCGATCGTTCGCTACAAAATAAACGAGGTAATTTGTGCCTGAACAATCATATACACGGATGTTCGAATTATTTGATTCGGCGGTTATTTGGAAAAAAACCGAAATTTGAAATTGTGCACAACTAAACGAAATATGACTTTCCCGATCGTTTGCGAAAAAATAAACGATATCATTTGTGCCGGAACAATCATATACACGGATGTTTGAGTTATTTGATTCGGCGGTTATTTGGAAAAAAACCGAAATTTGAAATTGTGCACAACTAAACCAAATATGACTTCTCCGATCGTCCCCGACGAAATGAACGAGATCATTTGTGGCTGAACAATCATATGCAGGGATGTTTGAGTTATTCGATATGGCAGTTTTTTGGAAAAAAAACCCGAAATTTGAAATTGTGCACAACTAAACGTAATATGACTTGCCCGATCGTCCCCGACGAAATGAACGAGATCATTTAAGTTATTCAGTTCGGCAGTTTTTTGAAGAAAAAACCCGAAATTTTAAATTGTTCACAGTTAATCGAAATATGACTTGCCCGATCGTTCGCGACAAAATAGACGAGGTCATTTGTGCCTGAACAATCATATGCACGGATGATTGAGTTATTCGATTCGGCAGTTTTTTGAAAAAAAAACCCGAAATTTGAAATTGTGCACAACTAAACGTAATATGACTTGCCCGATCGTCCCCGACGAAATAAACGAGGTCATTTGTGCCTGAACAATCATATGCACCGATGTTTGAGTTATTCGATATGGCAGTTTTTTGGAAAAAGAGCCGAAATTTGAAATTGTGCACAACTAAACGTAATATGACTTGCCCGATCGTTCGCTACAAAATAAACGAGGTTATTTGTGCCTGAACAATCATATGCACGGATGATTGAGTTATTCGATTCGGCAGTTTTTTGAAAAAAAAAACCCGAAATTTGAAATTGTGCACAACTAAACGTAATATGACTTGCCCGATCGTCCCCGACGAAATAAACGAGGTCATTTGTGCCTGAACAATCATATGCACCGATGTTTGAGTTATTCGATATGGCAGTTTTTTGGAAAAAGAGCCGAAATTTGAAATTGTGCACAACTAAACTAAATATGACTTGCCCGATCGTTCGCTACAAAATAAACGAGGTAATTTGTGCCTGAACAATCATATGCACGGATGATTGAGTTTTTCGATTCGGCAGTTATTTGGAAAAAAACCGAAATTTGAAATTGTGCACAACTAAACGAAATATGACTTGCCCGATCGTTTGCGAAAAAATAAACGATATCATTTGTGCCTGAGCAATCATATACACGGATGTTTGAGTTATTTGATTCGGCAGTTATTTGGAAAAAACCGAAATTTGAAATTGTGCACAACTAAAATAAATATGACTTCTCCGATCATTTGCGAAAAAATAAACGATATCATTTGTGCCTGAACAATCATATACACGGATGTTTGAGTTATTTGATTCGGCGGTTATTTGGAAAAAAACCGAAATTTGAAATTGTGCACAACTAAACCAAATATGACTTCTCCGACCGTTTGCGACCAAATAAACGAAGTCATTTGTGCCTGAACAATCATATACACGGATGTTTGAGTTATTTGATACGGCGGTTATTTGGAAAAAAACCGAAATTTGAAATTGTGCACGACTAAACTAAATATGACTTCTCCGATCGTTTGCACGATCATATGTACGGATGTTTGAGTTATTCTATATGGCAGTTTTTTGGAAAAAGAGCCGAAATTTGAAATTGTACACAATTAAACGACATATGACTTGCCCGATCGTTCGCGACAAAATAAACGAGGTCATTTGTGCCAGAACAATCATATACACGGATGTTTGAGTTATTTGATTCGGTGGTTATTTGAAAAAACCCGGAATTGGATATTGTGCAAGCACAGACGAATTATGAGTTCTCCAATTGCTCGCAACAAAATAATTGAGGTTCGTTGTGCCTGAGGGATCATATGCACGGATGTTTGAGTTATTCACATCGGCAGTTTTTTCGAAAAAAAAACCCGAAATTTGAAATTGTGCACAACTAAACGAAATATGACTTGCCCGATCGTTCGCGACAAAATAAACGAAGTCATTTGTGCCTGAACAATCATATACACGGATGTTTGAGTTATTTGATACGGCGGTTATTTGGAAAAAAACCGAAATTTGAAATTGTGCACAACTAAACTAAATATGACTTCTCCGATCGCTTGCGACCAAACAAACGAAGTCATTTGTGCCTGAGCAATCATATACACGGATGTTTGAGTTATTTGATTGGGCGGTTATTTGGAAAAAAACCGAAATTTTAAATTGTGCACAACTAAACTAAATATGACTTCTCTGATCGTTTGCGAAAAAATAAACGATATCATTTGTGCCTGAACAATCATATACACGGATGTTCGAATTATTTGATTCGGCGGTTATTTGGAAAAAAACCGAAATTTGAAATTGTGCACAACTAAACTAAATATGACTTCTCCGATCGTTTGCGAAAAAATAAACGATATCATTTGTGCCTGAACAATCATATACACGGATGTTCGAATTATTTGATTCGGCAGTTTTTTGGAAAAAACCCAAATTTGAAATTGTGCACAACTAAACTAAATATGACTTGCCCGATCGTTCGCTACAAAATAAACGAGGTAATTTGTGCCTGAACAATCATATACACGGATGTTCGAATTATTTGATTCGGCGGTTATTTGGAAAAAAACCGAAATTTGAAATTGTGCACAACTAAACGAAATATGACTTTCCCGATCGTTTGCGAAAAAATAAACGATATCATTTGTGCCGGAACAATCATATACACGGATGTTTGAGTTATTTGATTCGGCGGTTATTTGGAAAAAAACCGAAATTTTAAATTGTGCACAACTAAACTAAATATGACTTCTCTGATCGTTTGCGAAAAAATAAACGATATCATTTGTGCCTGAACAATCATATACACTGATGTTCGAATTATTTGATACGGCGGTTATTTGGAAAAAAACCGAAATTTGAAATTATGCACAACTAAACGAAATATGACTTGCCGATCGTTTGCGAAAAAATAAACGATATCATTTGTGCCTGAGCAATCATATACACGGATGATTGAATTATTCGATTCAGCTGTTATTTGGAAAACCCGAAATTGAAAATTGTGCAAGCATAGACGAATTATGATTTCTCCTATTGTTCCAACAAAATAATTGAGGTTCTTTCTGCCTGAGGAATCATATGCACGGATGTTTAAATTATTCAGTTCGGCAGTTTTTTTGGAAAAAACCGAAATTTGGAATTGTACACAACTAAACGAAATATGACTTGACGAGGTCATTTGTGCCTGAACAATCATATACACGGATGTTTGAGTTATTTGATTCGGTGGTTATTTGAGAAAACCCGGCATTGAATATTGTGCAAGCATAGACGAATTATGAGTTCTCCTATTGTTCGCAACAAAATAATTGGGGTTCGTTGTGCCTGAGGGATCATATGCACGGATGTTTGAGTTATTCAAATCGGCAGTTTTTTTCGAAAAAAGAACCCCAAATTTGAAATTGTGAACAACTAAACGAAATATGACTTGCCCGATCGTTCGCGACAAAATAAACGAAGTCATTTGTGCCTGAACAATCATATACACGGATGTTTGAGATATTTGATTCGGTGGTTATTTGAGAAAACCCGGAATTGAATATTGTGCAAGCATAGACGAATTATGAGTTCTCCTATTTTTCGCAACAAAATAATTGAGGTTCTTTGTGCCTGAGGAATCATATGCACGGATGTTTAAGTTATTCAGTTCGGCAGTTTTTTGAAGAAAAAACCCGAAATTTGAAATTGTGCACAACTAAACGAAATATGACTAGTCCGATCGTTCCCGAAATACACGATGTCATTTGTGCCTGAACAATTATATGCACGGACGTTTCAGTTATTCTATATGACAGTTTTTTGGAAAAAGAGCCGAAATTTGAAACTGTGCACAACTAAACGAAATATGACTTTTCCGATCGTTTGCGGCCAAATAAACGAGGTCATTTGTGCCTGAACAATCATATGCACGGATGTTTGAAGTATTCGATTCAGCTGTTATTTGAGAATATGCGAAGTTGAAAATTGAGCAAGAGTGAACGAAATATGACTAGTCCCATCGTTCCCGACGAAATACACGAGGTCATTTGTGCCTGAACAATCATATACGCGGATGCTTGAGTTATTTGATTCGGCGGTTATTTGAGAAAACCCGGAATTGAAAATTGTGCAAGCATAGACGAATTATGAATTCTCCTATTGCTCGCAACAAAATAATTGAGGTTCTTTGTGCATGAGGAATCATCTGCACGGATGTTTAAGTTATTCAGTTCGGCAGTTTTTTGAAGAAAAAACCCGAAATTTTAAATTGTTCACAATTAATCGAAATATGACTTGCCCGATCGTTCGCGACAAAATAGACGAGGTCATTTGTGCCTGAACAATCATATGCACGGATGTTTAAGATATTCAATTCGGCAGTTTTTTGAAAAAAACCCGAAATTTGAAATTGTGCACAATTAATCAAAATATGACTTCTCCGATCGTTTGCGGCCAAATAAACGAGGTCATTTGTGCCTGAGCAAATATACACGGATGTTTGAAGTATTCGATTCAGCTGTTATTTGAGAATATCCGAAGTTGAAAATTGAGCAAGAGTGAACGAAATATGACTAGTCCGATCGTCCCCGACGAAATAAATGAGATCATTTGTGGCTGAACAATCATATACACGGATGTTTGAGTTATTTGATACGGCGGTTATTTGAGAAAACCCGGAATTGAAAATATTGCAAGCATAGACGAATTACGAGTTCTCCTATTGTTCGCAACAAAATAATTGAGGTTCGTTCGCAAGCATAGACGAATTATGAGTTCTCCTATTGTTCGCAACAAAATAATTGAGGTTCGTTGTACCTGAGGAATCATATGCACGGATGTTTGAGTTATTTGATTCGGCGGTTATTTGAGAAAACCCGGAATTGGAAATATTGCAAGCATGGACGAATTATGAGTTCTCCTATTGTTCGCAACAAAATAATTGAGATTCTTTGTACCTGAGGAATCATATGCACGGATGTTTAAATTATTCAGTTCGGCAGTTTTTTGAAGAAAAAACCCGAAATTTGAAATTGTGCACAACTAAACGAAATATGACTAGTCCGATCGTTCCCGACGAAATACACGAGGTCATTTGTGCCTGAACAATCATATACGCGGATGCTTGAGTTATTTGATTCGGCGGTTATTTGAGAAAACCCGGAATTGAAAATTGTGCAAGCATAGACGAATTATGAAATCTCCTATTGCTCGCAACAAAATGATTGAGGTTCTTTGTGCCTGAGGAATCATATGCACGGATGTTTAAGTTATTCAGTTCGGCAGTTTTTTGAAGAAAAAACCCGAAATTTTAAATTGTTCACAGTTAATCGAAATATGACTTGCCCGATCGTTCGCGACAAAATAGACGAGGTCATTTGTGCCTGAACAATCATATGCACGGATGATTGAGTTATTCGATTCGGCAGTTTTTTGAAAAAAAAAACCCGAAATTTGAAATTGTGCACAACTAAACGTAATATGACTTGCCCGATCGTCCCCGACGAAATGAACGAGATCATTTGTGGCTGAACAATCATATGCAGGGATGTTTGAGTTATTCGATATGGCAGTTTTTTGGAAAAAGAGCCGAAATTTGAAATTGTGCACAACTAAACGTAATATGACTTGCCCGATCGTTCGCTACAAAATAAACGAGGTTATTTGTGCCTGAACAATCATATGCACGGATGATTGAGTTATTCGATTCGGCAGTTTTTTGAAAAAAAAACCCGAAATTTGAAATTGTGCACAACTAAACGTAATATGACTTGCCCGATCGTCCCCGACGAAATGAACGAGATCATTTGTGGCTGAACAATCATATGCAGGGATGTTTGAGTTATTCGATATGGCAGTTTTTTGGAAAAAAAACCCGAAATTTGAAATTGTGCACAACTAAACGTAATATGACTTGCCCGGTCGTCCCCGACGAAATGAACGAGATCATTTAAGTTATTCAGTTCGGCAGTTTTTTGAAGAAAAAACCCGAAATTTTAAATTGTTCACAGTTAATCGAAATATGACTTGCCCGATCGTTCGCGACAAAATAGACGAGGTCATTTGTGCCTGAACAATCATATGCACGGATGATTGAGTTATTCGATTCGGCAGTTTTTTGAAAAAAAAACCCGAAATTTGAAATTGTGCACAACTAAACGTAATATGACTTGCCCGATCGTCCCCGACGAAATGAACGAGATCATTTGTGGCTGAACAATCATATGCAGGGATGTTTGAGTTATTCGATATGGCAGTTTTTTGGAAAAAGAGCCGAAATTTGAAATTGTGCACAACTAAACGTAATATGACTTGCCCGATCGTTCGCTACAAAATAAACGAGGTCATTTGTGCCTGAACAATCATATGCACGGATGTTTAAGATATTCAATTCGGCAGTTTTTTGAAAAAACTCGAAATTTGAAATTGTTCACAACTAAACGAAATATGACTTGCCTGATCGTTCGCGACAGAATAAACAATTTCATTTGTGCCTGAGGAATCATATGCACGAATGTTTGAGTTATTCGATTCGCCAGTTCTTTGAAAAAAAACCCGAAATTTGAAATTGTGCACAACTAAACGAAATATAACTTCTGCGATCGTTTGCGGCCAAATAAACGAGGTCATTTGTGCCTGAGGAATCATATGCACGGATGTTTAAGTTATTCGATTCGGCAGTTTTTTGGAAAAAAAACGAAATTTGAAATTGTTCACAACTAAACGAAATATGACTTGCCTGATCGTTCGCGACAGAATAAACAATTTCATTTGTGCCTGAGGAATCATATGCACGAATGTTTGAGTTATTCGATTCGCCAGTTCTTTGAAAAAAAACCCGAAATTTGAAATTGTGCACAACTAAACGAAATATGACTAGTCCGATCGTCCCCGACGAAATAAACGAGGTCATTTGTGCCTGAACAATCATATGCACCGATGTTTGAGTTATTCGATATGGCAGTTTTTTGGAAAAAGAGCCGAAATTTGAAATTGTGCACAACTAAACTAAATATGACTTGCCCGATCGTTCGCTACAAAATAAACGAGGTAATTTGTGCCTGAACAATCATATGCACGGATGATTGAGTTTTTCGATTCGGCAGTTATTTGGAAAAAAACCGAAATTTGAAATTGTGCACAACTAAACGAAATATGACTTGCCCGATCGTTTGCGAAAAAATAAACGATATCATTTGTGCCTGAGCAATCATATACACGGATGTTTGAGTTATTTGATTCGGCAGTTATTTGGAAAAAACCGAAATTTGAAATTGTGCACAACTAAAATAAATATGACTTCTCCGATCGTTTGCGAAAAAATAAACGATATCATTTGTGCCTGAACAATCTTATACACGGATGTTTGAGTTATTTGATTCGGCGGTTATTTGGAAAAAACCGAAATTTGAAATTGTGCACAACTAAACCAAATATGACTTCTCCGACCGTTTGCGACCAAATAAACGAAGTCATTTGTGCCTGAACAATCATATACACGGATACGGCGGTTATTTGGAAAAAAACCGAAATTTGAAATTGTGCACGACTAAACTAAATATGACTTCTCCGATCGTTTGCACGATCATATGTACGGATGTTTGAGTTATTCTATATGACAGTTTTTTGGAAAAAGAGCCGAAATTTGAAATTGTACACAACTAAACGACATGTGACTTGCCCGATCGTTCGCGACAAAATAAACGAAGTCATTTGTGCCTGAACAATCATATACACGGATGTTTGAGTTATTTGATACGGCGGTTATTTGGAAAAAAACCGAAATTTGAAATTGTGCACAACTAAACTAAATATGACTTCTCCGATCGCTTGCGACCAAACAAACGAAGTCATTTGTGCCTGAGCAATCATATACACGGATGTTTGAGTTATTTGATTGGGCAGTTATTTCGAAAAAAACCGAAATTTTAAATTGTGCACAACTAAACTAAATATGACTTCTCTGATCGTTTGCGAAAAAATAAACGATATCATTTGTGCCTGAACAATCATATACACGGATGTTCGAATTATTTGATTCGGCGGTTATTTGGAAAAAAAACCGAAATTTGAAATTGTGCACAACTAAACTAAATATGACTTCTCCGATCGTTTGCGAAAAAATAAACGATATCATTTGTGCCTGAACAATCATATACACGGATGTTCGAATTATTTGATTCGGCAGTTTTTTGGAAAAAACCCAAATTTGAAATTGTGCACAACTAAACTAAATATGACTTGCCCGATCGTTCGCTACAAAATAAACGAGGTAATTTGTGCCTGAACAATCATATACACGGATGTTCGAATTATTTGATTCGGCGGTTATTTGGAAAAAAACCGAAATTTGAAATTGTGCACAACTAAACGAAATATGACTTTCCCGATCGTTTGCGAAAAAATAAACGATATCATTTGTGCCGGAACAATCATATACACGGATGTTTGAGTTATTTGATTCGGCGGTTATTTGGAAAAAAACCGAAATTTTAAATTGTGCACAACTAAACTAAATATGACTTCTCTGATCGTTTGCGAAAAAATAAACGATATCATTTGTGCCTGAACAATCATATACACTGATGTTCGAATTATTTGATACGGCGGTTATTTGGAAAAAAACCGAAATTTGAAATTATGCACAACTAAACGAAATATGACTTGCCGATCGTTTGCGAAAAAATAAACGATATCATTTGTGCCTGAGCAATCATATACACGGATGATTGAATTATTCGATTCAGCTGTTAATTGGAAAACCCGAAATTGAAAATTGTGCAAGCATAGACGAATTATGATTTCTCCTATTGTTCCAACAAAATAATTGAGGTTCTTTCTGCCTGAGGAATCATATGCACGGATGTTTAAGTTATTCAGTTCGGCAGTTTTTTGAAGAAAAAACCCGAAATTTTAAATTGTTCACAGTTAATCGAAATATGACTTGCCCGATCGTTCGCGGCAAAATAGACGAGGTCATTTGTGCCTGAACAATCATATGCACGGATGATTGAGTTATTCGATTCGGCAGGTTTTTGAAAAAAAAACCCGAAATTTGAAATTGTGCACAACTAAACGTAATATGACTTGCCCGATCGTCCCCGACGAAATGAACGAGATCATTTGTGGCTGAACAATCATATGCAGGGATGTTTGAGTTATTCGATATGGCAGTTTTTTGGAAAAAGAGCCGAAATTTGAAATTGTGCACAACTAAACGTAATATGACTTGCCCGATCGTTTGCGAAAAAATAAACGATATCATTTGTGCCTGAGCAATCATATACACGGATGTTTGAGTTATTTGATTCGGCAGTTATTTGGAAAAAACCGAAATTTGAAATTGTGCACAACTAAAATAAATATGACTTCTCCGATCGTTTGCGAAAAAATAAACGAAGTCATTTGTGCCTGAACAATCATATACACGGATGTTTGAGTTATTTGATTCGGCGGCTATTTGGAAAAAAACCGAAATTTGAAATTGTGCACAACTAAACCAAATATGACTTCTCCGATCGTCCCCGACGAAATGAACGAGATCATTTGTGGCTGAACAATCATATGCAGGGATGTTTGAGTTATTCGATATGGCAGTTTTTTGGAAAAAGAGCCGAAATTTGAAATTGTGCACAATATGACTTGCCCGATCGTTCGCTACAAAATAAACGAGGTAATTTGTGCCTGAACAATCATATGCACGGATGTTTAAGATATTCATTTCGGCAGTTTTTTGAAAAAAACTCGAAATTTGAAATTATGCACAATTAATCGAAATATAACTTCTGCGATCGTTTGCGGCCAAATAAACGAGGTCATTTGTGCCTGAGGAATCATATGCACGGATGTTTAAGTTATTCGATTCGGCAGTTTTTTGGAAAAAAAACGAAATTTGAAATTGTTCACAACTAAACTAAATATGACTTGCCCGATCGTTCGCTACAAAATAAACGAGGTAATTTGTGCCTGAACAATCATATGCACGGATGATTGAGTTTTTCGATTCGGCAGTTATTTGGAAAAAAACCGAAATTTGAAATTGTGCACAACTAAACGAAATATGACTTGCCCGATCGTTTGCGAAAAAATAAACGATATCATTTGTGCCTGAGCAATCATATACACGGATGTTTGAGTTATTTGATTCGGCAGTTATTTGGAAAAAACCGAAATTTGAAATTGTGCACAACTAAAATAAATATGACTTCTCCGATCGTTTGCGAAAAAATAAACGAAGTCATTTGTGCCTGAACAATCATATACACGGATGTTTGAGTTATTTGATTCGGCGGCTATTTGGAAAAAAACCGAAATTTGAAATTGTGCACAACTAAACCAAATATGACTTCTCCGATCGTCCCCGACGAAATGAACGAGATCATTTGTGGCTGAACAATCATATGTAGGGATGTTTGAGTTATTCGATATGGCAGTTTTTTGGAAAAAAAACCCGAAATTTGAAATTGTGCACAACTAAACGTAATATGACTTGCCCGATCGTCCCCGACGAAATGAACGAGATCATTTAAGTTATTCAGTTCGGCAGTTTTTTGAAGAAAAAACCCGAAATTTTAAATTGTTCACAGTTAATCGAAATATGACTTGCCCGATCGTTCGCGACAAAATAGACGAGGTCATTTGTGCCTGAACAATCATATGCACGGATGATTGAGTTATTCGATTCGGCAGTTTTTTGAAAAAAAAACCCGAAATTTGAAATTGTGCACAACTAAACGTAATATGACTTGCCCGATCGTCCCCGACGAAATGAACGAGATCATTTGTGGCTGAACAATCATATGCAGGGATGTTTGAGTTATTCGATATGGCAGTTTTTTGGAAAAAGAGCCGAAATTTGAAATTGTGCACAATATGACTTGCCCGATCGTTCGCTACAAAATAAACGAGGTCATTTGTGCCTGAACAATCATATGCACGGATGTTTAAGATATTCAATTCGGCAGTTTTTTGAAAAAACTCGAAATTTGAAATTATGCACAATTAATCGAAATATAACTTCTGCGATCGTTTGCGGCCAAATAAACGAGGTCATTTGTGCCTGAGGAATCATATGCACGGATGTTTAAGTTATTCGATTCGGCAGTTTTTTGGAAAAAAAACGAAATTTGAAATTGTTCACAACTAAACGAAATATGACTTGCCTGATCGTTCGCGACAGAATAAACAATTTCATTTGTGCCTGAGGAATCATATGCACGAATGTTTGAGTTATTCGATTCGCCAGTTCTTTGAAAAAAAACCCGAAATTTGAAATTGTGCACAACTAAACGAAATATGACTAGTCCGATCGTCCCCGACGAAATAAACGAGGTCATTTGTGCCTGAACAATCATATGCACCGATGTTTGAGTTATTCGATATGGCAGTTTTTTGGAAAAAGAGCCGAAATTTGAAATTGTGCACAACTAAACTAAATATGACTTGCCCGATCGTTCGCTACAAAATAAACGAGGTAATTTGTGCCTGAACAATCATATGCACGGATGATTGAGTTTTTCGATTCGGCAGTTATTTGGAAAAAAACCGAAATTTGAAATTGTGCACAACTAAACGAAATATGACTTGCCCGATCGTTTGCGAAAAAATAAACGATATCATTTGTGCCTGAGCAATCATATACACGGATGTTTGAGTTATTTGATTCGGCAGTTATTTGGAAAAAACCGAAATTTGAAATTGTGCACAACTAAAATAAATATGACTTCTCCGATCGTTTGCGAAAAAATAAACGATATCATTTGTGCCTGAACAATCTTATACACGGATGTTTGAGTTATTTGATTCGGCGGTTATTTGGAAAAAACCGAAATTTGAAATTGTGCACAACTAAACCAAATATGACTTCTCCGACCGTTTGCGACCAAATAAACGAAGTCATTTGTGCCTGAACAATCATATACACGGATGTTTGAGTTATTTGATATGGCGGTTATTTGGAAAAAAACCGAAATTTGAAATTGTGCACGACTAAACTAAATATGACTTCTCCGATCGTTTGCACGATCATATGTACGGATGTTTGAGTTATTCTATATGACAGTTTTTTGGAAAAAGAGCCGAAATTTGAAATTGTACACAACTAAACGACATGTGACTTGCCCGATCGTTCGCGACAAAATAAACGAAGTCATTTGTGCCTGAACAATCATATACACGGATGTTTGAGTTATTTGATACGGCGGTTATTTGGAAAAAAACCGAAATTTGAAATTGTGCACAACTAAACTAAATATGACTTCTCCGATCGCTTGCGACCAAACAAACGAAGTCATTTGTGCCTGAGCAATCATATACACGGATGTTTGAGTTATTTGATTGGGCAGTTATTTCGAAAAAAACCGAAATTTTAAATTGTGCACAACTAAACTAAATATGACTTCTCTGATCGTTTGCGAAAAAATAAACGATATCATTTGTGCCTGAACAATCATATACACGGATGTTCGAATTATTTGATTCGGCGGTTATTTGGAAAAAAAACCGAAATTTGAAATTGTGCACAACTAAACTAAATATGACTTCTCCGATCGTTTGCGAAAAAATAAACGATATCATTTGTGCCTTAACAATCATATACACGGATGTTCGAATTATTTGATTCGGCAGTTTTTTGGAAAAAACCCAAATTTGAAATTGTGCACAACTAAACTAAATATGACTTGCCCGATCGTTCGCTACAAAATAAACCAGGTAATTTGTGCCTGAACAATCATATACACGGATGTTCGAATTATTTGATTCGGCGGTTATTTGGAAAAAAACCGAAATTTGAAATTGTGCACAACTAAACGAAATATGACTTTCCCGATCGTTTGCGAAAAAATAAACGATATCATTTGTGCCGGAACAATCATATACACGGATGTTTGAGTTATTTGATTCGGCGGTTATTTGGAAAAAAACCGAAATTTTAAATTGTGCACAACTAAACTAAATATGACTTCTCTGATCGTTTGCGAAAAAATAAACGATATCATTTGTGCCTGAACAATCATATACACTGATGTTCGAATTATTTGATACGGCGGTTATTTGGAAAAAAACCGAAATTTGAAATTATGCACAACTAAACGAAATATGACTTGCCGATCGTTTGCGAAAAAATAAACGATATCATTTGTGCCTGAGCAATCATATACACGGATGATTGAATTATTCGATTCAGCTGTTAATTGGAAAACCCGAAATTGAAAATTGTGCAAGCATAGACGAATTATGATTTCTCCTATTGTTCCAACAAAATAATTGAGGTTCTTTCTGCCTGAGGAATCATATGCACGGATGTTTAAGTTATTCAGTTCGGCAGTTTTTTGAAGAAAAAACCCGAAATTTTAAATTGTTCACAGTTAATCGAAATATGACTTGCCCGATCGTTCGCGGCAAAATAGACGAGGTCATTTGTGCCTGAACAATCATATGCACGGATGATTGAGTTATTCGATTCGGCAGTTTTTTGAAAAAAAAACCCGAAATTTGAAATTGTGCACAACTAAACGTAATATGACTTGCCCGATCGTCCCCGACGAAATGAACGAGATCATTTGTGGCTGAACAATCATATGCAGGGATGTTTGAGTTATTCGATATGGCAGTTTTTTGGAAAAAGAGCCGAAATTTGAAATTGTGCACAACTAAACGTAATAGGACTTGCCCGATCGTTTGCGAAAAAATAAACGATATCATTTGTGCCTGAGCAATCATATACACGGATGTTTGAGTTATTTGATTCGGCAGTTATTTGGAAAAAACCGAAATTTGAAATTGTGCACAACTAAAATAAATATGACTTCTCCGATCGTTTGCGAAAAAATAAACGAAGTCATTTGTGCCTGAACAATCATATACACGGATGATTGAGTTATTTGATTCGGCGGCTATTTGGAAAAAAACCGAAATTTGAAATTGTGCACAACTAAACCAAATATGACTTCTCCGATCGTCCCCGACGAAATGAACGAGATCATTTGTGGCTGAACAATCATATGCAGGGATGTTTGAGTTATTCGATATGGCAGTTTTTTGGAAAAAGAGCCGAAATTTGAAATTGTGCACAATATGACTTGCCCGATCGTTCGCTACAAAATAAACGAGGTCATTTGTGCCTGAACAATCATATGCACGGATGTTTAAGATATTCAATTCGGCAGTTTTTTGAAAAAAACTCGAAATTTGAAATTATGCACAATTAATCGAAATATAACTTCTGCGATCGTTTGCGGCCAAATAAACGAGGTCATTTGTGCCTGAGGAATCATATGCACGGATGTTTAAGTTATTCGATTCGGCAGTTTTTTGGAAAAAAAACGAAATTTGAAATTGTTCACAACTAAACTAAATATGACTTGCCCGATCGTTCGCTACAAAATAAACGAGGTAATTTGTGCCTGAACAATCATATGCACGGATGATTGAGTTTTTCGATTCGGCAGTTATTTGGAAAAAAACCGAAATTTGAAATTGTGCACAACTAAACGAAATATGACTTGCCCGATCGTTTGCGAAAAAATAAACGATATCATTTGTGCCTGAGCAATCATATACACGGATGTTTGAGTTATTTGATTCGGCAGTTATTTGGAAAAAACCGAAATTTGAAATTGTGCACAACTAAAATAAATATGACTTCTCCGATCGTTTGCGAAAAAATAAACGAAGTCATTTGTGCCTGAACAATCATATACACGGATGTTTGAGTTATTTGATTCGGCGGCTATTTGGAAAAAAACCGAAATTTGAAATTGTGCACAACTAAACCAAATATGACTTCTCCGATCGTCCCCGACGAAATGAACGAGATCATTTGTGGCTGAACAATCATATGCAGGGATGTTTGAGTTATTCGATATGGCAGTTTTTTGGAAAAAAAACCCGAAATTTGAAATTGTGCACAACTAAACGTAATATGACTTGCCCGATCGTCCCCGACGAAATGAACGAGATCATTTAAGTTATTCAGTTCGGCAGTTTTTTGAAGAAAAAACCCGAAATTTTAAATTGTTCACAGTTAATCGAAATATGACTTGCCCGATCGTTCGCGACAAAATAGACGAGGTCATTTGTGCCTGAACAATCATATGCACGGATGATTGAGTTTTTCGATTCGGCAGTTATTTGGAAAAAAACCGAAATTTGAAATTGTGCACAACTAAACGAAATATGACTTGCCCGATCGTTTGCGAAAAAATAAACGATATCAATTGTGCCTGAGCAATCATATACACGGATGTTTGATGCCGATTTGATTCGGCAGTTATTTGGAAAAAACCGAAATTTGAAATTGTGCACAACTAAAATAAATATGACTTCTCCGATCGTTTGCGAAAAAATAAACGATATCATTTGTGCCTGAACAATCATATACACGGATGTTTGAGTTATTTGATACGGCGGTTATTTGGAAAAAAACCGAAATTTGAAATTGTGCACGACTAAACTAAATATGACTTGCCCGATCGTCCCCGACGAAATAAACGAGGTCATTTGTGCCTGAACAATCATATGCACCGATGTTTGAGTTATTCGATATGGCAGTTTTTTGGAAAAAGAGCCGAAATTTGAAATTGTGCACAACTAAACTAAATATGACTTGCCCGATCGTTCGCTACAAAATAAACGAGGTAATTTGTGCCTGAACAATCATATGCACGGATGATTGAGTTTTTCGATTCGGCAGTTATTTGGAAAAAAACCGAAATTTGAAATTGTGCACAACTAAACGAAATATGACTTGCCCGATCGTTTGCGAAAAAATAAACGATATCATTTGTGCCTGAGCAATCATATACACGGATGTTTGAGTTATTTGATTCGGCGGTTATTTGGAAAAAAACCGAAATTTGAAATTGTGCACAACTAAACCAAATATGACTTCTCCGACCGTTTGCGACCAAATAAACGAAGTCATTTGTGCCTGAACAATCATATACACGGATGTTTGAGTTATTTGATACGGCGGTTATTTGGAAAAAAACCGAAATTTGAAATTGTGCACGACTAAACTAAATATGACTTCTCCGATCGTTTGCACGATCATATGTACGGATGTTTGAGTTATTCTATATGGCAGTTTTTTGGAAAAAGAGCCGAAATTTGAAATTGTACACAACTAAACGACATATGACTTGCCCGATCGTTCGCGACAAAATAAACGAGGTCATTTGTTCCTGAACAATCATATACACGGATGTTTGAGTTATTTGATTCGGTGGTTATTTGAAAAAACCCGGAATTGGATATTGTGCAAGCACAGACGAATTATGAGTTCTCCAATTGTTCGCAACAAAATAATTGAGGTTCGTTGTGCCTGAGGGATCATATGCACGGATGTTTGAGATATTCACATCGGCAGTTTTTTTCGAAAAAAAAACCCGAAATTTGAAATTGTGCACAACTAAACGAAATATGACTTGCCCGATCGTTCGCGACAAAATAAACGAAGTCATTTGTGCCTGAACAATCATATACACGGATGTTTGAGTTATTTGATACGGCGGTTATTTGGAAAAAAACCGAAATTTGAAATTGTGCACAACTAAACTAAATATGGCTTCTCCGATCGCTTGCGACCAAACAAACGAAGTCATTTGTGCCTGAGCAATCATATACACGGATGTTTGAGTTATTTGATTGGGCGGTTATTTGGAAAAAAACCGAAATTTGAAATTGTGCACAACTAAACTAAATATGACTTCTCCGATCGTTTGCGAAAAAATAAACGATATCATTTGTGCCTGAACAATCATATACACGGATGTTCGAATTATTTGATTCGGCAGTTTTTTGGAAAAAACCCAAATTTGAAATTGTGCACAACTAAACTAAATATGACTTGCCCGATCGTTCGCTACAAAATAAACGAGGTAATTTGTGCCTGAACAATCATATACACGGATGTTCGAATTATTTGATTCGGCGGTTATTTGGAAAAAAACCGAAATTTGAAATTGTGCACAACTAAACGAAATATGACTTTCCCGATCGTTTGCGAAAAAATAAACGATATCATTTGTGCCGGAACAATCATATACACGAATGTTTGAGTTATTTGATTCGGCGGTTATTTGGAAAAAAACCGAAATTTTAAATTGTGCACAACTAAACTAAATATGACTTCTCTGATCGTTTGCGAAAAAATAAACGATATCATTTGTGCCTGAACAATCATATACACTGATGTTCGAATTATTTGATACGGCGGTTATTTGGAAAAAACCGAAATTTGAAATTATGCACAACTAAACGAAATATGACTTGCCGATCGTTTGCGAAAAAATAAACGATATCATTTGTGCCTGAGCAATCATATACACGGATGATTGAATTATTCGATTCAGCTGTTATTTGGAAAACCCGAAATTGAAAATTGTGCAAGCATAGACGAATTATGATTTCTCCTATTGTTCCAACAAAATAATTGAGGTTCTTTCTGCCTGAGGAATCATATGCACGGATGTTTAAATTATTCAGTTCGGCAGTTTTTTTGGAAAAAACCGAAATTTGGAATTGTACACAACTAAACGAAATATGACTTGACGAGGTCATTTGTGCCTGAACAATCATATACACGGATGTTTGAGTTATTTGATTCGGTGGTTATTTGAGAAAACCCGGAATTGAATATTGTGCAAGCATAGACGAATTATGAGTTCTCCTATTGTTCGCAACAAAATAATTGGGGTTCGTTGTGCCTGAGGGATCATATGCACGGATGTTTGAGTTATTCAAATCGGCAGTTTTTTTTCGAAAAAAGAACCCCAAATTTGAAATTGTGCACAACTAAACGAAATATGACTTGCCCGATCGTTCGCGACAAAATAAACGAAGTCATTTGTGCCTGAACAATCATATACACGGATGTTTGAGTTATTCGATATGGCAGTTTTTTGGAAAAAGAGCCGAAATTTGAAATTGTACACAACTAAACGAAATATGACTTGCCCGATCGTTCGCGACAAAATAAACGAGGACATTTGTGCCTGAACAATCATATACACGGATGTTTGAGATATTTGATTCGGTGGTTATTTGAGAAAACCCGGAATTGAATATTGTGCAAGCATAGACGAATTATGAGTTCTCCTATTTTTCGCAACAAAATAATTGAGGTTCGTTGTGCCTGAGGGATCATATGCACGGATGTTTGAGTTATTCAAATCGGCAGTTTTTTCGAAAAAAAAAACCCGAAATTTGAAATTGTGCACAACTAAACCAAATATGACTTCTCCGATCGTTTGCGACCAAACAAACGAAGTCATTTGTGCCTGAACAATCATATACACGGATATTTGAGTTATTTGATTCGGCGGTTATTTAAAAAAAAAACCGAAATTTGAAATTGTGCACAACTAAACCAAATATGACTTCTCCGATCGTTTGCGACCAAATAAACGAAGTCATTTGTGCCTGAGCAATCATATACACGGATGTTTGAGTTATTTGATTCGGCGGTTATTTGGAAAAAAACCGAAATTTTAAATTGTGCACAACTAAACTAAATATGACTTCTCCGATCGTTTGCGAAAAAATAAACGATATCATTTGTGCCTGAACAATCATATACACGGATGTTCGAATTATTTGATTCGGCGTTTATTTGGAAAGAAACCGAAATTTGAAATTGTGCACAACTAAACTAAATATGACTTCTCCGATCGTTTGCGAAAAAATAAACGATATCATTTGTGCCTGAACAATCATATACACGGATGTTCGAATTATTTGATTCGGCAGTTTTTTGGAAAAAACCGAAATTTGAAATTGTGCACAACTAAACTAAATATGACTTGCCCGATCGTTCGCTACAAAATAAACGAGGTAATTTGTGCCTGAACAATCATATACACGGATGTTCGAATTATTTGCTTCGGCGGTTATTTGAAAAAAAACCGAAATTTGAAATTGTGCACAACTAAACTAAATATGACTTCTCCGCTCGTTTGCGACCAAACAAACGAAGTCATTTGTGCCTGAGCAATCATATACACGGATGTTGGAGTTATTTGATACGGCGGTTATTTGGAAAAAAACCGAAATTTGAAATTGTGCACAACTAAACTAAATATGACTTCTCCGATCGTTTGCGAAAAAATAAACGATATCATTTGTGCCTGAACAATCATATACACGGATGTTCGAATTATTTGATTCGGCGTTTATTTGGAAAGAAACCGAAATTTTAAATTGTGCACAACTAAACTAAATATGACTTCTCCGATCGTTTGCGAAAAAATAAACGAAGTCATTTGTGCCTGAGCAATCATATACACGGATGTTTGAGTTATTTGATTCGGCGGTTATTTGGAAAAAAACCGAAATTTTAAATTGTGCACAACTAAACTAAATATGACTTGCCCGATCGTTCGCTACAAAATAAACGAGGTAATTTGTGCCTGAACAATCATATACACGGATGTTCGAATTATTTGCTTCGGCGGTTATTTGAAAAAAAACCGAAATTTGAAATTGTGCACAACTAAACGAAATATGACTTTCCCGATCGTTTGCGAAAAAATAAACGATATCATTTGTGCCTGAACAATCATATACACGGATGTTCGAATTATTTGATTCGGCAGTTTTTTGGAAAAAACCGAAATTTGAAATTGTGCACAACTAAACTAAATATGACTTGCCCGATCGTTCGCTACAAAATAAACGAGGTAATTTGTGCCTGAACAATCATATACACGGATGTTCGAATTATTTGCTTCGGCGGTTATTTGAAAAAAAACCGAAATTTGAAATTGTGCACAACTAAACTAAATATGACTTCTCCGCTCGTTTGCGACCAAACAAACGAAGTCATTTGTGCCTGAGCAATCATATACACGGATGTTTGAGTTATTTGATTCGGCGGTTATTTGGAAAAAAACCGAAACTTTAAATTGTGCACAACTAAACTAAATATGACTTCTCCGATCGTTTGCGAAAAAATAAACGATATCATTTGTGCCTGAACAATCATATACACGGATGTTCGAATTATTTGATTCGGCGTTTATTTGGAAAGAAACCGAAATTTGAAATTGTGCACAACTAAACTAAATATGACTTCTCCGATCGTTTGCGAAAAAATAAACGATATCATTTGTGCCTGAACAATCATATACACGGATGTTCGAATTATTTGATTCGGCAGTTTTTTGGAAAAAACCGAAATTTGAAATTGTGCACAACTAAACTAAATATGACTTGCCCGATCGTTCGCTACAAAATAAACGAGGTAATTTGTGCCTGAACAATCATATACACGGATGTTCGAATTATTTGCTTCGGCGGTTATTTGAAAAAAAACCGAAATTTGAAATTGTGCACAACTAAACGAAATATGACTTTCCCGATCGTTTGCGAAAAAATAAACGATATCATTTGTGCCGGAACAATCATATACACTGATGTTCGAATTATTTGATTCGGCGGTTATTTGGAAAAAACCGAAATTTGAAATTGTGCACAACTAAACGAAATATGACTTGCCCGATCGTTTGCGAAAAAACAAACGATATCATTTGTGCCTGAGCAATCATATACACGGATGTTTGAATTATTCGATTCAGCTGTTATTTGGAAAACCCGAAATTGAAAATTGTGCATAGACGAATTATGAGTTCTCCTATTGTTCCAACAAAATAATTGAGGTTCTTTCTGCCTGAGGAATCATATGCAAGGATGTTTAAATTATTCAGTTCGGCAGTTTTTTGGAAGAAAAACCGAAATTTGAGATAGTGCACAACTAAACGAAATATGACTTGCCGATCGTTCGCGACAAAATAAGCGAGGTCGTTTGTGCCTGAGCAATCATATACACGGATGTTTGAATCATTCGATACAGCTGTTATTTGAGAAAACCCGGAAATGAAAATTGTGCATGTATAGACGTATTATGAGTTCTCCTATTGTTCGCTACAAAATAATTGAGGTTCTTTGTGGCTGAGGAATCATATGCACGGATGTTTGAATTATTTGATACAGCTGTTATTTGAGAAAACCTGGAATTGAAAATTGTGCAAATATAGACGAATTATGAGTTCTCCTATTGTTCGCAACAAAATAATTGAGGTTCCTTGTGGCTGAGGAATCATATGCACGGATGTTTAAATTATTCAATTCGGCAGTTTTTTGGATGAAGAACCGAAATTTGAGATTGTGCACAACTAAACGAAATATGACTGCCCGATCGTTGGGGACAAAATAAGCGAGGTCATTTGTGCCTGAGCAATCATATACACGGATGTTTGAGTTATTTGATACGGCGGTTATTTGAAAAAAAACCGAAATTTGAAATTGTGCACAACTAAACTAAATATGACTTCTCTGATCGTTTGCAAAAAAATAAACGATATCATTTGTGCCTGAACAATCATATACACGGATGTTCGAATTATTTGATTCGGCGGTTATTTGGAAAACCCGAAATTGAAAATTGTGCAAGCATAGACGAATTATGAGTTCTCCTATTGTTCCAACAAAATAACTGAGGTTCTTTCTGCCTCAGGAATCATATGCACGGATGTTTAAATTATTCAGTTCGGCAGTTTTTTGGAACAAAAACCGAAATTTGAGATAGTGCACAACTAAACGAAATATGACTAGTCCGATCGTCCCAAACGAAATAAACGAGATCATTTGTGGCTGAACGATCATATACACGGATGTTTGAGTTATTTGATTCGGCGGTTATTTGAGAAAACCCGGAATTGAAAATATTGCCAGCATAGACGAATTATGAGTTCTCCTATTGTTCGCAACAAAATAATTGAGGTTCGTTGTGCCTGAGGGATCATATGCACGGATGTTTGAGTTATTCAAATCGGCAGTTTTTTCGAAAAAAAAACCCGAAATTTGAAATTGTGCACAACTAAACGAAATATGACTTGAACGATCGTTCGCGACAAAATAAACGAAGTCATTTGTGCCTGAACAATCATATACACGAATGTTTGAGTTATTCGATATGGCAGTTTTTTGGAAAAAGAGCCGAAATTTGAAATTGTACACAACTAAACGAAATATGACTTGCCCGATCGTTCGCGACAAAATAAACGAGGACATTTGTGCCTGAACAATCATATACACGGATGTTTGAGTTATTTGATTCGGTGGTTATTTGAGAAAACCCGGAATTGAATATTGTGCAAGCATAGACGAATTATGAGTTCTCCTATTTTTCGCAATAAAATAATTGAGGTTCGTTGTGCCTGAGGGATCATATGCACGGATGTTTGAATTATTTGATACAGCTGTTATTTGAGAAAACCTGGAATTGAAAATTGTGCAAATATAGACGAATTATGAGTTCTCCTATTGTTCGCAACAAAATAATTGAGGTTCCTTGTGGCTGAGGAATCATATGCACGGATGTTTAAATTATTCAATTCGGCAGTTTTTTGGATGAAGAACCGAAATTTGAGATTGTGCACAACTAAACGAAATATGACTTGCCCGATCGTTGGGGACAAAATAAGCGAGGTCATTTGTGCCTGAGCAATCATATACACGGATGTTTGAGTTATTTGATACGGCGGTTATTTGAAAAAAAACCGAAATTTGAAATTGTGCACAACTAAACTAAATATGACTTCTCTGATCGTTTGCGAAAAAATAAACGATATCATTTGTGCCTGAACAATCATATACACGGATGTTCGAATTATTTGATTCGGCGGTTATTTGGAAAACCCGAAATTGAAAATTGTGCAAGCATAGACGAATTATGAGTACTCCTATTGTTCCAACAAAATAATTGAGGTTCTTTCTGCCTGAGGAATCATATGCACGGATGTTTAAATTATTCAGTTCGGCAGTTTTTTGGAACAAAAACCGAAATTTGAGATAGTGCACAACTAAACGAAATATGACTAGTCCGATCGTCCCAAACGAAATAAACGAGATCATTTGTGGCTGAACGATCATATACACGGATGTTTGAGTTATTTGATTCGGCGGTTATTTGAGAAAACCCGGAATTGAAAATATTGCAAGCATAGACGAATTATGAGTTCTCCTATTGTTCGCAACCAAATAATTGAGGTTCGTTGTGCCTGAGCAATCATATACACGGATGTTTGAAGTATTCGATTCAGCTGTTATTTGAGAATACCCGAAGTTGAAAACTGAGCAAGAGTGAACGAAATATGACTAGTCCGATCGTTCCCGACGAAATACACGAGGTCATTTGTGCCTGAACAATCATATACGCGGATGCTTGAGTTATTCAATTCGGCAGTTTTTTGAAAAAAACTCGAAATTTGAAATTGTGCACAATTAATCAAAATACGACTTCTCCGATCGTTTGCGGCTAAATAAACGAGGTCATTTGTGCCTGAGGAATCATATGCACGGATGTTTGAGTTATTTGATTCGGCGGTTATTTGAGAAAACCCGGAATTGGAAATATTGCAAGCATAGACGAATTATGAGTTCTCCTATTGTTCGCAACAAAATAATTGAGGTTCTTTGTACCTGAGGAATCATATGCACGGATGTTTAAATTATTCAGTTCGGCAGTTTTTTGAAGAAAAAACCCGAAATTTGAAATTGTGCACAACTAAACGAAATATGACTAGTCCGATCGTCCCCGACGAAATAAACGAGATCATTTGTGGGTGAACAATCATATACACGGATGTTTGAGTTATTTGATTCGGCGGTTATTTGAGAAAACCCGGAATTGAAAATATTGCCAGCATAGACGAATTATGAGTTCTCCTATTGTTCGCAACAAAATAATTGAGGTTCGTTGTGCCTGAGGGATCATATGCACGGATGTTTGAGTTATTCAAATCGGCAGTTTTTTCGAAAAAAAAAACCGAAATTTGAAATTGTACACAACTAAACGAAATATGACTTGCCCGATCGTTCGCGACAAAATAAACCAGGACATTTGTGCCTGAACAATCATATACACGGATGTTTGAGTTATTTGATTCGGTGGTTATTTGAGAAAACCCGGAATTGAATATTGTGCAAGCATAGACGAATTATGAGTTCTCCTATTTTTCGCAACAAAATAATTGAGGTTCGTTGTGCCTGAGGGATCATATGCACGGATGTTTGAGTTATTCAAATCGGCAGTTTTTTCGAAAAAAAAACCCGAAATTTGAAATTGTGCACAACTAAACGAAATATGACTTGAACGATCGTTCGCGACAAAATAAACGAAGTCATTTGTGCCTGAACAATCATATACACGGATGTTTGAGTTATTTGATTCGGCGGTTATTTAAAAAAAAACTGAAATTTGAAATTGTGCACAACTAAACCAAATATGACTTCTCCGATCGTTTGCGACCAAATAAACGAAGTCATTTGTGCCTGAACAATCATATACACGGATGTTTGAGTTATTTGATACGGCGGTTATTTGGAAAAAAACCGAAATTTGAAATTGTGCACAACTAAACTAAATATGACTTCTTCGATCGTTTGCGACCAAACAAACGAAGTCATTTGTGCCTGAGCAATCATATACACGGATGTTTGAGTTATTTGATTCGGCGGTTATTTGGAAAAAAACCGAAATTTTAAATTGTGCACAACTAAACTAAATATGACTTCTCCGATCGTTTGCAAAAAAATAAACGATATCATTTGTGCCTGAACAATCATATACACGGATGTTCGAATTATTTGATTCGGCGTTTATTTGGAAAGAAACCGAAATCTGAAATTGTGCACAACTAAACTAAATATGACTTCTCCGATCGTTTGCGAAAAAATAAACGATATCATTTGTGCCTGAACAATCATATACACGGATGTTCGAATTATTTGATTCGGCAGTTTTTTGGAAAAAACCGAAATTTGAAATTGTGCACAACTAAACTAAATATGACTTGCCCGGTCGTTCGCTACAAAAATAAACGATATCATTTGTGCCGGAACAATCATATACACTGATGTTCGAATTATTTGATTCGGCGGTTATTTGGAAAAAACCGAAATTTGAAATTGCGCACAACTAAACGAAATATGACTTGCCCGATCGTTTGCGAAAAAACAAACGATATCATTTGTGCCTGAGCAATCATATACACGGATGTTTGAATTATTCGATTCAGCTGTTATTTGGAAAACCCGAAATTGAAAATTGTGCAAGCATAGACGAATTATGAGTTCTCCTATTGTTCCAACAAAATAATTGAGGTTCTTTCTGCCTGAGGAATCATATGCACGGATGTTTAAATTATTCAGTTCGGCAGTTTTTTGGAAGAAAAACCGAAATTTGAGATAGTGCACAACTAAACGAAATATGACTTTCCCGATCGTTTGCGAAAAAATAAACGATATCATTTGTGCCGGAACAATCATATACACTGATGTTCGAATTATTTGATTCGGCGGTTATTTGGAAAAAACCGAAATTTGAAATTGCGCACAACTAAACGAAATATGACTTGCCCGATCGTTTGCGAAAAAACAAACGATATCATTTGTGCCTGAGCAATCATATACACGGATGTTTGAATCATTCGATACAGCTGTTATTTGAGAAAACCCGGAAATGAAAATTGTGCATGTATAGACGAATTATGAGTTCTCCTATTGTTCGCAACAAAATAATTGAGGTTCCTTGTGGCTGAGGAATCATATGCACGGATGTTTGAATTATTTGATACAGCTGTTATTTGAGAAAACCTGGAATTGAAAATTGTGCAAATATAGACGAATTATGAGTTCTCCTATTGTTCGCAACAAAATAATTGAGGTTCCTTGTGGCTGAGGATGTTTAAATTATTCAATTCGGCAGTTTTTTGGATGAAGAACCGAAATTTGAGATTGTGCACAACTAAACGAAATATGACTTGCCCGATCGTTGGGAACAAAATAAGCGAGGTTATTTGTGCCTGAGCAATCATATATACGGATGTTTGAGTTATTTGATTCGGCGGTTATTTGAGAAAACCCGGAATTGAAAATATTGCCAGCATAGACGAATTATGAGTTCTCCTATTGTTCGCAACAAAATAATTGAGGTTCGTTGTGCCTGAGGGATCATATGCACGGATGTTTGAGTTATTCAAATCGGCAGTTTTTTCGAAAAAAAAACCCGAAATTTGAAATTGTGCACAACTAAACGAAATATGACTTGAACGATCGTTCGCGACAAAATAAACGAAGTCATTTGTGCCTGAACAATCATATACACGAATGTTTGAGTTATTCGATATGGCAGTTTTTTGGAAAAAGAGCCGAAATTTGAAATTGTACACAACTAAACGAAATATGACTTGCCCGATCGTTCGCGACAAAATAAACGAGGACATTTGTGCCTGAACAATCATATACACGGATGTTTGAGTTATTTGATTCGGTGGTTATTTGAGAAAACCCGGAATTGAATATTGTGCAAGCATAGACGAATTATGAGTTCTCCTATTTTTCGCAATTAAATAATTGAGGTTCGTTGTGCCTGAGGGATCATATGCACGGATGTTTGAATTATTTGATACAGCTGTTATTTGAGAAAACCTGGAATTGAAAATTGTGCAAATATAGACGAATTATGAGTTCTCCTATTGTTCGCAACAAAATAATTGAGGTTCCTTGTGGCTGAGGAATCATATGCACGGATGTTTAAATTATTCAATTCGGCAGTTTTTTGGATGAAGAACCGAAATTTGAGATTGTGCACAACTAAACGAAATATGACTTGCCCGATCGTTGGGGACAAAATAAGCGAGGTCATTTGTGCCTGAGCAATCATATACACGGATGTTTGAGTTATTTGATACGGCGGTTATTTGAAAAAAAACCGAAATTTGAAATTGTGCACAACTAAACTAAATATGACTTCTCTGATCGTTTGCGAAAAAATAAACGATATCATTTGTGCCTGAACAATCATATACACGGATGTTCGAATTATTTGATTCGGCGGTTATTTGGAAAACCCGAAATTGAAAATTGTGCAAGCATAGACGAATTATGAGTTCTCCTATTGTTCCAACAAAATAATTGAGGTTCTTTCTGCCTGAGGAATCATATGCACGGATGTTTAAATTATTCAGTTCGGCAGTTTTTTGGAACAAAAACCGAAATTTGAGATAGTGCACAACTAAACGAAATATGACTAGTCCGATCGTCCCAAACGAAATAAACGAGATCATTTGTGGCTGAACGATCATATACACGGATGTTTGAGTTATTTGATTCGGCGGTTATTTGAGAAAACCCGGAATTGAAAATATTGCAAGCATAGACGAATTATGAGTTCTCCTATTGTTCGCAACAAAATAATTGAGGTTCGTTGTGCCTGAGCAATCATATACACGGATGTTTGAAGTATTCGATTCAGCTGTTATTTGAGAATACCCGAAGTTGAAAACTGAGCAAGAGTGAACGAAATATGACTAGTCCGATCGTTCCCGACGAAATACACGAGGTCATTTGTGCCTGAACAATCATATACGCGGATGCTTGAGTTATTCAATTCGGCAGTTTTTTGAAAAAAACTCGAAATTTGAAATTGTGCACAATTAATCAAAATACGACTTCTCCGATCGTTTGCGGCTAAATAAACGAGGTCATTTGTGCCTGAGGAATCATATGCACGGATGTTTGAGTTATTTGATTCGGCGGTTATTTGAGAAAACCCGGAATTGGAAATATTGCAAGCATAGACGAATTATGAGTTCTCCTATTGTTCGCAACAAAATAATTGAGGTTCTTTGTACCTGAGGAATCATATGCACGGATGTTTAAATTATTCAGTTCGGCAGTTTTTTGAAGAAAAAACCCGAAATTTGAAATTGTGCACAACTAAACGAAATATGACTAGTCCGATCGTCCCCGACGAAATAAACGAGATCATTTGTGGGTGAACAATCATATACACGGATGTTTGAGTTATTTGATTCGGCGGTTATTTGAGAAAACCCGGAATTGAAAATATTGCCAGCATAGACGAATTATGAGTTCTCCTATTGTTCGCAACAAAATAATTGAGGTTCGTTGTGCCTGAGGGATCATATGCACGGATGTTTGAGTTATTCAAATCGGCAGTTTTTTCGAAAAAAAAACCCGAAATTTGAAATTGTGCACAACTAAACGAAATATGACTTGAACGATGGTTCGCGACAAAATAAACGAAGTCATTTGTGCCTGAACAATCATATACACGGATGTTTGAGTTATTCGATATGGCAGTTTTTTGGAAAAAGAGCCGAAATTTGAAATTGTACACAACTAAACGAAATATGACTTGCCCGATCGTTCGCGACAAAATAAACCAGGACATTTGTGCCTGAACAATCATATACACGGATGTTTGAGTTATTTGATTCGGTGGTTATTTGAGAAAACCCGGAATTGAATATTGTGCAAGCATAGACGAATTATGAGTTCTCCTATTTTTCGCAACAAAATAATTGAGGTTCGTTGTGCCTGAGGGATCATATGCACGGATGTTTGAGTTATTCAAATCGGCAGTTTTTTCGAAAAAAAAAACCCGAAATTTGAAATTGTGCACAACTAAACCAAATATGACTTCTCCGATCGTTTGCGACCAAATAAACGAAGTCATTTGTGCCTGAACAATCATATACACGGATGTTTGAGTTATTTGATTCGGCGGTTATTTAAAAAAAAACTGAAATTTGAAATTGTGCACAACTAAACCAAATATGACTTCTCCGATCGTTTGCGACCAAATAAACGAAGTCATTTGTGCCTGAACAATCATATACACGGATGTTTGAGTTATTTGATACGGCGGTTATTTGGAAAAAAACCGAAATTTGAAATTGTGCACAACTAAACTAAATATGACTTCTTCGATCGTTTGCGACCAAACAAACGAAGTCATTTGTGCCTGAGCAATCATATACACGGATGTTTGAGTTATTTGATTCGGCGGTTATTTGGAAAAAAACCGAAATTTTAAATTGTGCACAACTAAACTAAATATGACTTCTCCGATCGTTTGCAAAAAAATAAACGATATCATTTGTGCCTGAACAATCATATACACGGATGTTCGAATTATTTGATTCGGCGTTTATTTGGAAAGAAACCGAAATCTGAAATTGTGCACAACTAAACTAAATATGACTTCTCCGATCGTTTGCGAAAAAATAAACGATATCATTTGTGCCTGAACAATCATATACACGGATGTTCGAATTATTTGATTCGGCAGTTTTTTGGAAAAAACCGAAATTTGAAATTGTGCACAACTAAACTAAATATGACTTGCCCGGTCGTTCGCTACAAAAAAAACGAGGTAATTTGTGCCTGAACAATCATATACACGGATGTTCGGATTATTTGCTTCGGCGGTTATTTGAAAAAAAACCGAAATTTGAAATTGTGCACAACTAAACGAAATATGACTTTCCCGATCGTTTGCGAAAAAATAAACGATATCATTTGTGCCGGAACAATCATATACACTGATGTTCGAATTATTTGATTCGGCGGTTATTTGGAAAAAACCGAAATTTGAAATTGCGCACAACTAAACGAAATATGACTTGCCCGATCGTTTGCGAAAAAACAAACGATATCATTTGTGCCTGAGCAATCATATACACGGATGTTTGAATTATTCGATTCAGCTGTTATTTGGAAAACCCGAAATTGAAAATTGTGCAAGCATAGACGAATTATGAGTTCTCCTATTGTTCCAACAAAATAATTGAGGTTCTTTCTGCCTGAGGAATCATATGCACGGATGTTTAAATTATTCAGTTCGGCAGTTTTTTGGAAGAAAAACCGAAATTTGAGATAGTGCACAACTAAACGAAATATGACTTTCCCGATCGTTTGCGAAAAAATAAACGATATCATTTGTGCCGGAACAATCATATACACTGATGTTCGAATTATTTGATTCGGCGGTTATTTGGAAAAAACCGAAATTTGAAATTGCGCACAACTAAACGAAATATGACTTGCCCGATCGTTTGCGAAAAAACAAACGATATCATTTGTGCCTGAGCAATCATATACACGGATGTTTGAATCATTCGATACAGCTGTTATTTGAGAAAACCCGGAAATGAAAATTGTGCATGTATAGACGAATTATGAGTTCTCCTATTGTTCGCAACAAAATAATTGAGGTTCCTTGTGGCTGAGGAATCATATGCACGGATGTTTGAATTATTTGATACAGCTGTTATTTGAGAAAACCTGGAATTGAAAATTGTGCAAATATAGACGAATTATGAGTTCTCCTATTGTTCGCAACAAAATAATTGAGGTTCCTTGTGGCTGAGGATGTTTAAATTATTCAATTCGGCAGTTTTTTGGATGAAGAACCGAAATTTGAGATTGTGCACAACTAAACGAAATATGACTTGCCCGATCGTTGGGGACAAAATAAGCGAGGTTATTTGTGCCTGAGCAATCATATACACGGATGTTTGAGTTATTTGATACGGCGGTTATTTGGAAAAAAACCGAAATTTGAAATTGTGCACAACTAAACTAAATATGACTTCTCCGATCGCTTGCGACCAAACAAACGAAGTCATTTGTGCCTGAGCAATCATATACACGGATGTTTGAGTTATTTGATTGGGCGGTTATTTGGAAAAAAACCGAAATTTTAAATTGTGCACAACTAAACTAAATATGACTTCTCTGATCGTTTGCGAATAAATAAACGATATCATTTGTGCCTGAACAATCATATACACGGATGTTCGAATTATTTGATTCGGCGGTTATTTGGAAAACCCGAAATTGAAAGTTGTGCAAGCATAGACGAATTATGAGTTCTCCTATTGTTCCAACAAAATAATTGAGGTTCTTTCTGCCTGAGGAATCATATGCACGGAAGTTTAAATTATTCAGTTCGGCAGTTGTTTGGAAGAAAAACCGAAATTTGAGATAGTGCACAACTAAACCAAATATGACTAGTCCGATCGTCCCCGACGAAATAAACGAGATCATTTGTGGCTGGACGATCATATACACGGATGTTTGAGTTATTTGATTCGGCGGTTATTTGAGAAAACCCGGAATTTAAAATATTGCAAGCATAGACGAATTATGAGTTCTCCTATTGTTCGCAACAAAATAATTGAGGTTCGTTGTGCCTGAGCAATCATATACACGGATGTTTGAAGTATTCGATTCAGCTGTTATTTGAGAATACCCGAAGTTGAAAACTGAGCAAGAGTGAACGAAATATGACTAGTCCGATCGTTCCCGACGAAATACACGAGGTCATTTGTGCCTGAACAATCATATACGCGAATGCTTGAGTTATTCAATTCGGCAGTTTTTTGAAAAAAACTCGAAATTTTGAAATTGTGCACAATTAATCGAAATACGACTTCTCCGATCGTTTGCGGCCAAATAAACGAGGTCATTTGTGCCTTAGGAATCATATGCACGGATGTTTGAGTTATTTGATTCGGCGGTTATTTGAGAAAACCCGGAATTGGAAATATTGCAAGCATAGACGAATTATGAGTTCTCCTATTGTTCGCAACAAAATAATTGAGGTTCTTTGTACCTGAGGAATCATATGCACGGATGTTTAAATTATTCAGTTCGGCAGTTTTTTGAAGAAAAAACCCGAAATTTGAAATTGTGCACAACTAAACGAAATATGACTAGTCCGATCGTCCCCGACGAAATAAACGAGATCATTTGTGGCTGAACAATCATATACACGGATGTTTGAGTTATTTGATTCGGCGGTTATTTGAGAAAACCCGGAATTGAAAATATTGCAAGCATAGACGAATTATGAGTTCTCCTATTGTTCGCAACAAAATAATTGAGGTTCGTTGTGCCTGAGGAATCATATGCACGGATGTTTAAGTTATTCGATTCGGCAGTTTTTTGGAAAAAAAACCAAATTTGAAATTGTTCACAACTAAACGAAATATGACTTGCCTGATCGTTCGCGACAGAATAAACAATTTCATTTGTGCCTGAGGAATCATATGCACGGATGTTTGAGTTATTCGATTCGCCAGTTCTTTGAAAAAAAACCCGAATTTTGAAATTGTGCACAACTAAACGAAATATGACTAGTCCGATCGTCCCCGACGAAATAAACGAGGTCATTTGTGCCTGAACAATCATATGCACCGATGTTTGAGTTATTCGATATGGCAGTTTTTTGGAAAAAGAGCCGAAATTTGAAATTGTGCACAACTAAACTAAATATGACTTGCCCGATCGTTCGCTACAAAATAAACGAGGTAATTTGTGCCTGAACAATCATATGCACGGATGATTGAGTTTTTCGATTCGGCAGTTATTTGGAAAAAAACCGAAATTTGAAATTGTGCACAACTAAACGAAATATGACTTGCCCGATCGTTTGCGAAAAAATAAACGATATCATTTGTGCCTGAGCAATCATATACACGGATGTTTGAGTTATTTGATTCGGCAGTTATTTGGAAAAAACCGAAATTTGAAATTGTGCACAACTAAAATAAATATGACTTCTCCGATCGTTTGCGAAAAAATAAACGATATCATTTGTGCCTGAACAATTATATACACGGATGTTTGAGTTATTTGATTCGGCGGTTATTTGGAAAAAAACCGAAATTTGAAATTGTGCACAACTAAACCAAATATGACTTCTCCGACCGGTTGCGACCAAATAAACGAAGTCATTTGTGCCTGAACAATCATATACACGGATGTTTGAGTTATTTGATACGGCGGTTATTTGGAAAAAAACCGAAAATTGAAATTGTGCACGACTAAACTAAATATGACTTCTCCGATCGTTTGCACGATCATATGCACGGATGTTTGAGTTATTCTATATGGCAGTTTTTTGGAAAAAGAGCCGAAATTTGAAATTGTACACAACTAAACGACATATGACTTGCCCGATCGTTCGCGACAAAATAAACTAGGTCATTTGTGCCTGAACAATCATATACACGGATGTTTGAGTTATTTGATTCGGTGGTTATTTGAAAAAACCCGCAATTGAATATTGTGCAAGCACAGACGAATTATGAGTTCTCCTATTGTTCGCAACAAAATAATTGAGGTTCGTTGTGCCTGAGGGATCATATGCACGGATGTTTGAGTTATTCACATCGGCAGTTTTTTCGAAAAAAAAACCCGAAATTTGAAATTGTGCACAACTAAACGAAATATGACTTGCCCGATCGTTCGCCACAAAATAAACGAAGTCATTTGTGCGTGAACAATCATATACACGGACGTTTGAGTTATTTGATACGGCGGTTATTTAGAAAAAAACCGAAATTTGAAATTGTGCACAACTAAACCAAATATGACTTCTCCGACCGGTTGCGACTAAATATGACTTCTCCGATCGCTTGCGACCAAACAAACGAAGTCATTTGTGCCTGAGCAATCATATACACGGATGTTTGAGTTATTTGATTGGGCGGTTATTTGGAAAAAAACCGAAATTTGAAATTGTGCACAACTAAACGAAATATGACTTGCCCGATCGTTTGCGAAAAAATAAACGATATCATTTGTGCCTGAGCAATCATATACACGGGTGTTTGAGTTATTTGATTCGGCAGTTATTTGGAAAAAACCGAAATTTGAAATTGTGCACAACTAAAATAAATATGACTTCTCCGATCGTTTGCGAAAAAATAAACGATATCATTTGTGCCTGAACAATTATATACACGGATGTTTCAGTTATTTGATTCGGCGGTTATTTGGAAAAAAACCGAAATTTGAAATTGTGCACAACTAAACCAAATATGACTTCTCCGACCGGTTGCGACCAAATAAACGAAGTCATTTGTGCCTGAACAATCATATACACGGATGTTTGAGTTATTTGCTACGGCGGTTATTTGGAAAAAAACCGAAAATTGAAATTGTGCACGACTAAACTAAATATGACTTCTCCGATCGTTTGCACGATCATATGCACGGATGTTTGAGTTATTCTATATGGCAGTTTTTTGGAAAAAGAGCCGAAATTTGAAATTGTACACAACTAAACGACATATGACTTGCCCGATCGTTCGCGACAAAATAAACGAGGTCATTTGTGCCTGAACAATCATATACACGGATGTTTGAGTTATTTGATTCGGTGGTTATTTGAAAAAACCCGGAATTGAATATTGTGCAAGCACAGACGAATTATGAGTTCTCCTATTGTTCGCAACAAAATAATTGAGGTTCGTTGTGCCTGAGTGATCATATGCACGGATGTTTGAGTTATTCACATCGGCAGTTTTTTCGAAAAAAAAACCCGAAATTTGAAATTGTGCACAACTAAACGAAATATGACTTGCCCGATCGTTCGCCACAAAATAAACGAAGTCATTTGTGCCTGAACAATCATATACACGGATGTTTGAGTTATTTGATTCGGCAGTTTTTTTTGGGAAAAACCCAAATTTGAAATTGTGCACAACTAAACTAAATATGACTTGCCGATCGTTTGCGAAAAAATAAACGATATCATTTGTGCCTGAGCAATCAAATACACGGATGATTGAATTATTCGATTCAGCTGTTATTTCGAAAACCCGAAATTGAAAATTGTGCAAGCATAGACGAATTATGATTTCTCCTATTGTTCCAACAAAATAATTGAGGTTCTTTCTGCCTGAGGAATCATATGCACGGATGTTTAATTATTCAGTTCGGCAGTTTTTTGGAAAAAACCGAAATTTGGAATTGTACACAACTAAACGAAATATGACTTGACGAGGTCATTTGTGCCTGAACAATCATATACACGGATGTTTGAGTTATTTGATTCGGTGGTTATTTGAGAACACCCGGAATTGAATATTGTGCAAGCATAGACGAATTATGAGTTCTCCTATTGTTCGCAACAAAATAATTGAGGTTCGTTGTGCCTGAGGAATCATATGCACGGATGTTTGAGTTATTCAAATCGGCAGTTTTTTTCGAAAAAAAAACCCGAAATTTGCAATTGTGCACAACTAAACGAAATATGACTTGCCCGATCGTTCGCGACAAAATAAACGAAGTCATTTGTGCCTGAACAATCATATACACGTATGTTTGAGTTATTCGATATGGCAGTTTTTTGAAAAAAGAGCCGAAATTTGAAATTGTACACAACTAAACGAAATATGACTTGCCCGATCGTTCGCGACAAAATAAACGAGGTCATTTGTGCCTGAACAATCATATATACGGATGTTTGAGTTATTTGATTCGGTGGTTATTTGAGAAAACCCGGAATTGAATATTGTGCAAGCATAGACGAATTATGAGTCCTCCTATTTTTCGCAACAAAATAATTGAAGTTCGTTGTGCCTGAGGGATCATATGCACGGATGTTTGAGTTATTCAAATCGGCAGTTTTTTCGAAAAAAAAACCCGAAATTTGAAATTGTGCACAACTAAACCAAATATGACTTCTCCGATCGTTTGCGACCAAATAAACGAAGTCATTTGTGCCTGAACAATCATATACACGGATGTTTGAGTTATTTGATTCGGCGGTTATTTAAAAAAAAACCGAAATTTGAAATTGTGCACAACTAAACCAAATATGACTTCTCCGATCGTTTGCGACCAAATAAACGAAGTCATTTGTGCCTGAACATTCATATACACGGATGTTTGAGTTATTTGATACGGCGGTTATTTGGAAAAAAACCGAAATTTGAAATTGTGCACAACTAAACTAAATATGACTTCTCCGATCGCTTGCGACCAAACAAACGAAGTCATTTGTGCCTGAGCAATCATATACACGGATGTTTGAGTTATTTGATTGGGCGGTTATTTGGAAAAAAAACCGAAATTTTGAATTGTGCACAACTAAACTAAATATGACTTCTCTGATCGTTTGCGAAAAAATAAACGATATCATTTGTGCCTGAACAATCATATACACGGATGTTCGAATTATTTGATTCGGCGGTTATTTGGAAGAAAACCGAAATTTGAAATTGTGCACAACTAAACTAAATATGACTTCTCTGATCGTTTGCGAAAAAATAAACGATATCATTTGTGCCTGAACAATCATATACACGGATGTTCGAATTATTTGATTCGGCAGTTTTTTTGGAAAAAACCCAAATTTGAAATTGTGCACAACTTAACTAAATATGACTTGCCCGATCGTTCGCTACAAAATAAACGAGGTAATTTGTGCCTGAACAATCATATACACGGATGTCCGAATTATTTGATTCGGCGGTTATTTGGAAAAAAACCGAAATTTTAAATTGTGCACAACTAAACTAAGTATGACTTCTCTGATCGTTTGCGAAAAAATAAACGATATCATTTGTGCCTGAACAATCATATACAGTGATGTTCGAATTATTTGATATTTCGGTTATTTGGAAAAAAAACCGAAATTTGAAATTGTGCACAACTAAACGAAATATGACTTGCCGATCGTTTGCGAAAAAATAAACGATATCATTTGTGCCTGAGCAATCATATACATGGATGATTGAATTATTGGATTCAGCTGTTATTTGGAAAAAACGAAATTGAAAATTGTGCAAGCATAGACGAATTATGAGTTCTCCTATTGTTCCAACAAAATAATTGAGGTTCTTTCTGCCTGAGGAATCATATGCACGGATGTTTAAATTATTCAGTTCGGCAGTTTTTTGGAAAAAAACGAAATTTGGAATTGTACACAACTAAACGAAATATGACATGACGAGGTCATTTGTGCCTGAACAATCATATACACGGATGTTTGAGTTATTTGATTCGGTGGTTATTCGAGAAAACCCGGAATTGAATATTGTGCAAGCATAGACGAATTATGAGTTCTCCTATTGTTCGCAACAAAATAATTGAGGTTCGTTGTGCCTGAGGGATCATATGCACGGATGTTTGAGTTATTCAAATCGGCAGTTTTTTTCGAAAAAAAAACCCGAAATTTGAAATTGTGCACAACTAAACGAAATATGACTTGCCCGATCGTTCGCGACAAAATAAACGAAGTCATTTGTGCCTGAACAATCATATACACGGATGTTTGAGTTATTCGATATGGCAGTTTTTTGGAAAAAGAGCCGAAATTTGAAATTGTACACAACTAAACGAAATATGACTTGCCCGATCGTTCGCGACAAAATAAACGAGGTCATTTGTGCCTGAACAATCATATACACGGATGTGTGAGTTATTAGATTCGGTGGTTATTTGAGAAAACCCGGAATTGAATATTGTGCAAGCATAGACGAATTATGAGTTCTCCTATTTTTCGCAACAAAATAATTGAGGTTCGTTGTGTGTGAGGGATCATATGCACGGATGTTTGAGTTATTCAAATCGGCAGTTTTTTCGAAAAAAAAACCCGAAATTTGAAATTGTGCACAACTAAACCAAATACGACTTCTCCGATCGTTTGCGACCAAATAAACGAAGTCATTTGTGCCTGAACAATCATATACACGGATGTTTGAGTTATTTGATACGGCGGTTATTTGGAAAAAAACCGAAATTTGAAATTGTGCACAACTAAACTAAATATGACTTCTCCGATCGTTTGCGACCAAACAAACGAAGTCATTTGTGCCTGAGCAATCATATACACGGATGTTTGAGTTATTTGATTCGGCGGTTATTTGGAAAAAAACCGAAATTTTAAATTGTGCACAACTAAACTAAATATGACTTGCCCGATCGTTTGCGAAAAAATAAACGATATCATTTGTGCCGGAACAATCATATACACTGATGTTCGAATTATTTGATTCGGCGGTTATTTGGAAAAAACCGAAATTTGAAATTGTGCACAACTAAACGAAATATGACTTGCCCGATCGTTTGCGAAAAAACAAACGATATCATTTGTGCCTGAGCAATCATATACACGGATGTTTGAATTATTCGATTCAGCTGTTATTTGGAAAACCCGAAATTGAAAATTGTGCAAGCATAGACGAATTATGAGTTCTCCTATTGTTCGCAACAAAATAATTGAGGTTCCTTGTGGCTGAGGAATCATATGCACGGATGTTTAAATTATTCAATTCGGCAGTTTTTTGGATGAAGAACCGAAATTTGAGATTGTGCACAACTAAACGAAATATGACTTGCCCGATCGTTGGGGACAAAATAAGCGAGGTCATTTGTGCCTGAGCAATCATATACACGGATGTTTGAGTTATTTGAAACGGCGGTTATTTGGAAAAAAACCGAAATTTGAAATTGTGCACAACTAAACTAAATATGACTTCTCCGATCGTTTGCGACCAAACAAACGAAGTCATTTGTGCCTGAGCAATCATATACACGGATGTTTGAGTTATTTGATTCGGCGGTTATTTGGAAAAAAACCGAAATTTTAAATTGTGCACAACTAAACTAAATATGATTTCTCCGATCGTTTGCGAAAAAATAAACGATATCATTTGTGCCTGAACAATCCTATACACGCATGTTTGAGTTATTTGATTCGGCGGTTATTTAAAAAAAACCGAAATTCGAAATTGTGCACAACTAAACCAAATATGACTTCTCCGATCGTTTGCGACCAAATAAACGAAGTCATTTGTGCCTGAATAATCATATACACGGATGTTTGAGTTATTTGATACGGCGGTTATTTGGAAAAAAACCGAAATTTGAAATTGTGCACAACTAAACTAAATATGACTTCTCCGATCGTTTGCGACCAAACAAACGAAGTCATTTGTGCCTGAGCAATCATATACACGGATGTTTGAGTTATTTGATTCGGCGGTTATTTGAAAAAAAACCGAAATTTTAAATTGTGCACAACTAAACTAAATATGACTTCTCTGATCGTTTGCGAAAAAATAAACGATATCATTTGTGCCTGAACAATCATATACACTGATGTTCGAATTATTTGATTCGGCGGTTATTTGGAAAAAAACCGAAATTTGAAATTGTGCACAACTAAACGAAATATGACTTGCCCGATCGTTTGCGAAAAAACAAACGATATCATTTGTGCCTGAGCAATCATATACACGGATGTTTGAATTATTCGATTCAGCTGTTATTTGGAAAACCCGAAATTGAAAATTGTGCAAGCATAGACGAATTATGAGTTCTCCTATTGTTCCAACAAAATAATTGAGGTTCTTTCTGCCTGAGGAATCATATGCACGGATGTTTAAATTATTCAGTTCGGCAGTTTTTTGGAAGAAAAACCGAAATTTGAGATAGTGCACAACTAAACGAAATATGACTTGCCCGATCGTTCGCGACAAAATAAGCGAGGTCGTTTGTGCCTGAGCAATCATATACACGGATGTTTGAATTATTCGATACAGCTGTTATTTGAGAAAACCCGGAAATGAAAATTGTGCATGTATAGAGGAATTATGAGTTCTCCTATTGTTCGCAACAAAATAATTGAGGTTCTTTGTGGCTGAGGAATCATATGCACGGATATTTAAATTATTCAATTCGGCAGTTTTTTGGATGAAAAACCGAAATTTGAGATTGTGCACAACTAAACGAATTATGACTTGCCCAATCGTTGGCGACAAAATAAGCGAGGTCATTTCTGCCTGAGCAATCTTATACACGGATGTTTGAATTATTCGATTCAGCTGTTAATTGGAAAACGCGAAATTGAAAATTGAGCAAGGGTGAACGAAATATGACTAGTCCGATCGTCCCCGACAAAATAAACGAGGTCATTTCTGCCTGAACAATCATATGCACGGATGTTTGAGTTATTCGATTCGGCAGTTTTTTGAAAAAAAACCCGATATTTTAAATTGTGCACAACTAAACGAAATATGACTTGCCCGATCGTTCGCGACAAAATAAGCGAGGTCATTTGTGCCTGAGCAATCATATACACGGATGTTTGAATTATTCGATACAGCTGTTATTTGAGAAAACCCGGAAATGAAAATTGAGCAAGAGTGAACGAAACATGACTAGTCCGATAATTCCCGACGAAATACACGAAGTCATTTGTGCCTAATCAATCATATACGCGGATGCTTGAGTTATTTGATTCGGCGGTTATTTGAGAAAACCCGGAATTGAAAATTGTGCAAGCATAGACGAATTATGAGTTCTCCTATTGTTCGCAACAGAATAATTGAGGTTCTTTGTGGCTGAGGAATCATATGCACGGATGTTTAAGTTATTCAATTCGGCAGTTTTTTGAAAAAAAATCCGACATTTCAAATTGTGCACAATTAATCGAAATATAACGTGCCCGATCGTTCGCGACAAAATACACGAGGTAATTTGTGCTCGAACAATCATAATACACGGATGTTGGGGTCATTTGATTCGGCGGTTATTTGAGAAAACCCGGAATTGAAAATTGAGCCAGAGTGAACGAAATATGTCTAGTCCGATCGTCCCCGACGAAATAAACGAGGTCATTTGTGCCTGAACAATCATATACACGGATGTTTGAGTTATTTGATTCAGCTGTTATTTGAGAAAACCCGGAATTAAAAATTGTACAAGCATAGACGAATTATAAGTTCTCCTATTGTTCCAAAAAAATAATTGAGGTTCTTTCTGCCTGAGGAATCATATGCACGGATGTTTAAATTATTCAGTTCGGCAGTTTTTTGGAAAAAACCGAAATTTGGAATTGTACACAACTAAACGAAATATGACTTGACGAGGTCATTTGTGCCTGAACAATCATATACACGGATGTTTGAGTTATTTGATTCGGTGGTTATTTGAGAAAACCCGGAATTGAATATTGTGCAAGCATAGACGAATTATGAGTTCTCCTATTTTTCGCAACAAAATAATTGAGGTTCGTTGTGCCTGAGGGATCATATGCACGGATGTTTGAGTTATTCAAATCGGCAGTTTTTTCGAAAAAAAAACCCGAAATTTGAAATTGTGCACAACTAAACTAAATATGACTTCTCCGATCGTTTGCGAAAAAATAAACGATATCATTTGTGCCTGAACAATCATATGCACGGATGTTTGAATTATTCGATTCAGCTGTTATTTGGAAAACCCGAAATTGAAAATGGTGCAAGCATAGACGAATTATGAGTTCTCCTATTGTTCCAACAAAATAATTGAAGTTCTTTCTGCCTGAGGAATCACATGCACGGATGTTTAAGTTATTCAATTCAGCAGTTTTCTGAAAAAAAAACCGAAATTTGAAATTGTGCACAATTAATCGAAATGTGACTTGCTCGCGACAAAATAAACGAGGTCATTTGTTCCTGAACAATCAAATGCACGGATGTCTGAGTTATTCGATATGGCAGTTTTTTGGAAAAAGAGCCGAAATTTGAAATTGTGCACAACTAAACTAAATATGACTTGCCCGATCGTTCGCTACAAAATAAACGATGTCATTTGTGCCTGAGCAATCATATACACGGATGTTTGAATTATTTGATACAGCTGTTATTTGAGAAAACCTGGAATTGAAAATTGTGCAAATATAGACGAATTATGAGTTCTCCTATTGTTGGCAACAAAATAATTGAGGTTCCTTGTGGCTGAGGAATCATATGCATTATGGATGTTTAAATTATTCAATTCGGCAGTTTTTTGGATGAAGAACCGAAATTTGAGATTGTGCACAACTAAACGAAATATGACTTGCCAGATCGTTGGGGACAAAATAAGCGAGGTCATTTGTGCCTGAGTAATCTTATACACGGATGTTTGAATTATTCGATTCAGCTGTTATTTGAGAAAACCCGAAATTGAAAATTGAGCAAGAGTGAACGAAATATGACTAGTCCGATAATTCCCGACGAAATACACGAAGTCATTTGTGCCTGAACAATCATATGCACGGATGTTTGAGTTATTCGATTCGGCAGTTTTTTGAAAAAAAACCCGATATTTTAAATTGTGCACAACTAAACGAAATATGACTTGCCCGATCGTTCGCGACAAAATAAGCGAGGTCATTTGTGCCTGAGCAATCATATACACGGATGTTTGAATTATTCGATACAGCTGTTATTTGAGAAAACCCGGAAATGAAAATTGAGCAAGAGTGAACGAAACATGACTAGTCCGATAATTCCCGACGAAATACACGAAGTCATTTGTGCCTAATCAATCATATACGCGGATGCTTGAGTTATTTGATTCGGCGGTTATTTGAGAAAACCCGGAATTGAAAATTGTGCAAGCATAGACGAATTATGAGTTCTCCTATTGTTCGCAACAGAATAATTGAGGTTCTTTGTGGCTGAGGAATCATATGCACGGATGTTTAAGTTATTCAATTCGGCAGTTTTTTGAAAAAAAATCCGACATTTCAAATTGTGCACAATTAATCGAAATATAACGTGCCCGATCGTTCGCGACAAAATACACGAGGTAATTTGTGCTCGAACAATCATAATACACGGATGTTGGGGTCATTTGATTCGGCGGTTATTTGAGAAAACCCGGAATTGAAAATTGTGCAAGCATAGACGAATTATGAGTTCTCCTATTGTTCGCAACAGAATAATTGAGGTTCTTTGTGGCTGAGGAATCATATGCACGGATGTTTAAGTTATTCAGTTCGGCAGTTTTTTGAAAAAAAAATCCGACATTTGAAATTGTGCACAACTAAACCAAATATGACTTCTCCGATCGTTGGGGACAAAATAAGCGAGGTCATTTGTGCCTGAGCAATCATATACACGGATGTTTGAGATATTTGATACGGCGGTTATTTGGAAAAAAACCGAAATTTGAAATTGTGCACAACTAAACTAAATATGACTTCTCCGATCGTTTGCGACCAAACAAACGAAGTCATTTGTGCCTGAGCAATCATATACACGGATGTTTGAGTTATTTGATTCGGCGGTTATTTGGAAAAAAACCGAAATTTTAAATTGTGCACAACTAAACTAAATATGACTTCTCCGATCGTTTGCGAAAAAATAAACGATATCATTTGTGCCTGAACAATCATATACACGGATGTTTGAGTTATTTGATTCGGCGGTTATTTAAAAAAAAACCGAAATTCGAAATTGTGCACAACTAAACCAAATATGACTTCTCCGATCGTTTGCGACCAAATAAACGAAGTCATTTGTGCCTGAACAATCATATACACGGATGTTCGAATTATTTGATTCGGCGTTTATTTGGAAAAAAACCGAAATTTGAAATTGTGCACAACTAAACTAAATATGACTTCTCCGATCGTTTGCGAAAAAATAAAAGATATCATTTGTGCCTGAACAATCATATACACGGATGTTCGAATTATTTGATTCGGCAGTTTTTGGAAAAAACCAAAATTTGAAATTGTGCACAACTAAACTAAATATGACTTGCCCGATCGTTCGCTACAAAATAAACGAGGTAATTTGTGCCTGAACAATCATATACACGGATGTTCGAATTATTTGCTTCGGCGGTTATTTGGAAAAAAACCGAAATTTGAAATTGTGCACAACTAAACGAAATATGACTTTCCCGATCGTTTGCGAAAAAATAAACGATATCATTTGTGCCGGAACAATCATATACACGGCTGTTTGAGTTATTTGATTCGGCGGTTATTTGGAAAAAAACCGAAATTTTAAATTGTGCACAACTAAACTAAATATGACTTCTCTGATCGTTTGCGAAAAAATAAACGATATCATTTGTGCCTGTACAATCATATACACTGATGTTCGAATTATTTGATTCGGCGGTTATTTGGAAAAAAACCGAAATTTGAAATTGTGCACAACTAAACGAAATATGACTTGCCCGATCGTTTGCGAAAAAACAAACGATATCATTTGTGCCTGAGCAATCATATACACGGATGTTTGAATTATTCGATTCAGCTGTTATTTGGAAAACCCGAAATTGAAAATTTTGCAAGCATAGACGAATTATGAGTTTGTTCCAACAAAATAATTGAGGTTTTTTCTGCCTGAGGAATCATATGCACGGATGTTCGAATTATTTGATTCGGCAGTTTTTGGAAAAAACCAAAATTTGAAATTGTGCACAACTAAACTAAATATGACTTTCCCGATCGTTTGCGAAAAAATAAACGATATCATTTGTGCCGGAACAATCATATACACGGATGTTTGAGTTATTTGATTCGGCGGTTATTTGGAAAAAAACCGAAATTTTAAATTGTGCACAACTAAACTAAATATGACTTCTCTGATCGTTTGCGAAAAAATAAACGATATCATTTGTGCCTGAACAATCATATACACTGATGTTCGAATTATTTGATTCGGCGGTTATTTGGAAAAAAACCGAAATTTGAAATTGTGCACAACTAAACGAAATATGACTAGTCCGATCCTCCCCGACGAAATAAACGAGGTCATTTGTGCCTGAACAATCATATGCACGGATGTTTAAATTATTCAATTCGGCAGTTTTTTGGATGAAAAACCGAAATTTGAGATTGTGCACAACTAAACGAAATATGACTTGCCCAATCGTTGGCGACAAAATAAGCGAGGTCATTTCTGCCTGAGCAATCTTATACACGGATGTTTGAATTATTCGATTCAGCTGTTAATTGGAAAACGCGAAATTGAAAATTGAGCAAGGGTGAACGAAATATGACTAGTCCGATCGTCCCCAACAAAATAAACGAGGTCATTTCTGCCTGAACAATCATATGCACGGATGTTTGAGTTATTCGATTCGGCAGTTTTTTGAAAAAAAAACCCGATATTTTAAATTGTGCACAACTAACGAAATATGACTTGCCCGATCGTTCGCGACAAAATAAGCGAGGTCATTTGTACTGAGCAATCATATACACGGATGTTTGAATTATTCGATTCAGCTGTTATTTGGAAAACCCGAAATTGAAAATTGAGCAAGAGTAAACGAAATATGACTAGTCCGATCGTCCCCGACGAAATAAACGAGGTCATTTGTGCCTGAACAATCATATACACGGATGTTTGAATTATTTGATACAGCTGTTATTTGAGAAAACCCGGAATTGAAAATTGTGCAAGCATAGACGAATTATGAGTTCCCTATTGTTCGCAACAAAATAATTGAGGTTATTTGTGCCTGAATAATCATATGCACGGATGTTTAAATTATTCAATTCGGCTGTTTTTTGGAAGAAAAACCAAAATTTGAGATTTTGCACAACTAAACGAAATATGACTTGCCCGATCGTTCGCGACAAAATAAACGAGGTCATTTGTGCCTAAACAATCATATACACGGATGTTTGAATTATTTGATACAGCTGTTATTTGAGAAAACCTGGAATTGAAAATTGTGCAAATATAGACGAATTATGAGTTCTCCTATTGTTCGCAACAAAATAATTGAGGTTCCTTGTGGCTGAGGAATCATATGCACGGATGTTTAAATTATTCAATTCGGCAGTTTTTTGGGTGAAGAACCGAAATTTGAGATTGTGCACAACTAAACGAAATATGACTTGCCCGATCGTTGGGGACAAAATAAGCGAGGTCATTTGTGCCTGAGCAATCTTATACACGGATGTTTGAATTATTCGATTCAGCTGTTATTTGAGAAAACCTGGAATGGAAAATTGTGCAAATATAGACGAATTATGAGTTCTCCTATTGTTCGCAACAAAATAATTGAGGTTCTGTGTGGCTGAGGAATCATATGCACGGATGTTTAAATTATTCAATTCGGCAGTTTTTTGGAAGAAGAACCGAAATTTGAGATTGTGCACAACTAAACGAAATATGACTTGCCCGATCGTTGGGGACAAAATAAGCGAGGTCATTTGTGCCTGAGCAATCTTATACACGGATGTTTGAATTATTCGATTCAGCTGTTATTTGAGAAAACCCGAAATTGAAAATTGAGCAAGAGTGAACGAAATATGACTAGTCCGATAATTCCCGACGAAATACACGAAGTCATTTGTGCCTGAACAATCATATGCACGGATGTTTGAGTTATTCGATTCGGCAGTTTTTTGAAAAAAAAACCCGATATTTTAAATTGTGCACAACTAAACGAAATATGACTTGCCCGATCGTTCGCGACAAAATAAGCGAGGTCATTTGTGCCTGAGCAATCATATACACGGATGTTTGAATTATTCGATACAGCTGTTATTTGACAAAACCCGGAAATGAAAATTGAGCAAGAGTGAACGAAATATGACTAGTCCGATAATTCCCGACGAAATACACGAAGTCATTTGTGCCTAATCAATCATATACGCGGATGCTTGAGTTATTTGATTCGGCGGTTATTTGAGAAAACCCGGAATTGAAAATTGTGCAAGCATAGACGAATTATGAGTTCTCCTATTGTTCGCAACAGAATAATTGAGGTTCTTTGTGGCTGAGGAATCATATGCACGGATGTTTAAGTTATTCAGTTCGGCAGTTTTTTGAAAAAAAATCCGACATTTTAAATTGTGCACAATTAATCGAAATGTGACTTGCTCGATCGTTCGCGACAAAATAAACGAGGTCATTTGTTCCTGAACAATCAAATGCACGGATGTCTGAGTTATTCGATATGGCAGTTTTTTGGAAAAAGAGCCGAAATTTGAAATTGTGCACAACTAAACTAAATATGACGTGCCCGATCGTTCGCGACAAAATACACGAGGTAATTTGTGCTCGAACAATCATAATACACGGATGTTGGGGTCATTTGATTCGGCGGTTATTTGAGAAAACCCGGAATTGAAAATTGAGCAAGAGTGAACGAAATATGACTAGTCCGATCGTCCCCGACGAAATAAACGAGGTCATTTGTGCCTGAACAATCATATACACGGATGTTTGAGTTATTTGATTCAGCTGTTATTTGAGAAAACCCGGAATTAAAAATTGCACAAGCATAGACGAATTATGAGTTCTCCTATTGTTCCAATAAAATAATTGAGGTTCTTTCTGCCTGAGGAATCATATGCACGGATGTTTAAGTTATTCAATTCAGCAGTTTTCTGAAAAAAAACCGAAATTTGAAATTGTGCACAATTAATCGAAATGTGACTTGCTCGATCGTTCGCGACAAAATAAACGAGGTCATTTGTTCCTGAACAATCAAATGCACGGATGTCTGAGTTATTCGATATGGCAGTTTTTTGGAAAAAGAGCCGAAATTTGAAATTGTGCACAACTAAACGAAATATGACTTGCCCGATCGTCCTCGACGAAATGAACGAGGTCATTTGTGCCTGAACAATCATCTGCAGGGATGTTTAAGTTATTAAACTCGGCAGTTCTTTGAAAAAAAAACCCGAAATTTGAAATTGTGCGCAACCAAACTAAATATGACTTCTCCGATCTTTTGCGAGCAAATAAATGAGGTCATTTGTGCCTGAACAGTCATATGCAAGGGTGTTTAAGTTATTCAATTCGGCAGTTTTTTGGAAAAAAAACCGAAATTTGAAATTGTGCACAACTAAACGAAATATGACTAGTCGAATCGTCCCCGACGAAATAAACGATATCATTTGTGCCTGAACAATCATATACACTGATGTTCGAATTATTTGATACGGCGGTTATTTGGAAAAAAACCGAAATTTGAAATTGTGCACAACTAAACGAAATATGACTTGCCCGATCGTTTGCGAAAAAATAAACGATATCATTTGTGCCTGAGCAATCATATACACGGATGATTGAATTATTCGATTCAGCTGTTATTTGGAAAACCCGAAATTGAAAATTGTGCAAGCATAGACGAATTATGAGTTCTCCTATTGTTCCAACAAAATAATTGAAGTTCTTTCTGCCTGAGGAATCACATGCACGGATGTTTAAGTTATTCAATTCAGCAGTTTTCTGAAAAAAAAACCGAAATTTGAAATTGTGCACAATTAATCGAAATGTGACTTGCTCGATCGTTCGCGACAAAATAAACGAGGTCATTTGTTCCTGAACAATCAAATGCACGGATGTCTGAGTTATTCGATATGGCAGCCGAAATTTGAAATTGTGCACAACTAAACTAAATATGACTTGCCCGATCGTTCGCTACAAAATAAACGAGGTCATTTGTGCCTGAGCAATCATATACACGGATGTTTGAATTATTTGATACAGCTGTTATTTGAGAAAACCTGGAATTGAAAATTGTGCAAATATAGACGAATTATGAGTTCTCCTATTGTTCGCAACAAAATAATTGAGGTTCCTTGTGGCTGAGGAATCATATGCACGGATGTTTAAATTATTCAATTCGGCAGTTTTTTGGATGAAGAACCGAAATTTGAGATTGTGCACAACTAAACGAAATATGACTTGCCAGATCGTTGGGGACAAAATAAGCGAGGTCATTTGTGCCTGAGCAATTTTATACACGGATGCTTGAATTATTCGATTCAGCTGTTATTTGAGAAAACCCGAAATTGAAAATTGAGCAAGAGTGAACGAAATATGACTAGTCCGATAATTAGCGACGAAATACACGAAGTCATTTGTGCCTGAACAATCATATGCACGGATGTTTGAGTTATTCGATTCGGCAGTTTTTTGAAAAAAAAACCCGATATTTTAAATTGTGCACAACTAAACGAAATATGACTTTCCCGATCGTTCGCGACAAAATAAGCGAGGTCATTTGTGCCTGAGCAATCATATACACGGATGTTTGAATTATTCGATACAGCTGTTATTTGAGAAAACCCGGAAATGAAAATTGAGCAAGAGTGAACGAAACATGACTAGTCCGATAATTCCCGACGAAATACACGAAGTCATTTGTGCCTAATCAATCATATACGCGGATGCTTGAGTTATTTGATTCGGCGGTTATTTGAGAAAACCCGGAATTGAAAATTGTGCAAGCATAGACGAATTATGAGTTCTCCTATTGTTCGCAACAGAATAATTGAGGTTCTTTGTGGCTGAGGAATCATATGCACGGATGTTTAAGTTATTCAATTCGGCAGTTTTTTGAAAAAAAATCCGACATTTCAAATTGTGCACAATTAATCGAAATATAACGTGCCCGATCGTTCGCGACAAAATACACGAGGTAATTTGTGCTCGAACAATCATAATACACGGATGTTGGGGTCATTTGATTCGGCGGTTATTTGAGAAAACCCGGAATTGAAAATTGAGCAAGAGTGAACGAAATATGACTAGTCCGATCGTCCCCGACGAAATAAACGAGGTCATTTGTGCCTGAACAATCATATACACGGATGTTTGAGTTATTTGATTCAGCTGTTATTTGAGAAAACCCGGAATTAAAAATTGTGTAAGCACAGACGAATTATGAGTTCTCCTATTGTTCCAATAAAATAATTGAGGTTCTTTCTGCCTGAGGAATCATATGCACGGATGTTTAAGTTATTCAATTCAGCAGTTTTCTGAAAAAAAAACCGAAATTTGAAATTGTGCACAATTAATCGAAATGTGACTTGCTCGATCGTTCGCGACAAAATAAACGAGGTCATTTGTTCCTGAACAATCAAATGCACGTATGTCTGAGTTATTCGATATGGCAGTTTTTTGGAAAAAGAGCCGAAATTTGAAATTGTGGACAACTAAACGAAATATGACTTGCCCGATCGTTCGCTACAAAATAAACGAGGTCATTTGTGCCTGTACAATCATATGCACGGATGATTTAATTATTCGATTCGGCAGTTTTAAAAAAAAAAAAACCCGAAATTTGAAATTGTGCACAACTAAACGAAATATGACTTGCCCGATCGTTCGCGACAAAATAAACGAGGTCATTTGTGCCTGAGGAATCATATGCACGGATGTTTGAGTTATTCGATTCGGCAGTTCTTTGAAAAAAAACCCGAAGTTTGAAATTGTGCACAACTAAACGAAATATGACTAGTCCGATCGTCCTCGACGAAATGAACGAGGTCATTTGTGCCTGAGGAATCATATGCACGGATGTTTAAGTTATTAAACTCGGCAGTTCTTTGAAAAAAAAACCCGAAATTTGAAATTGTGCGCAACCAAACTAAATATGACTTCTCCGATCGTTTGCGACCAAATAAACGAGGTCATTTGTGCCTGAACAGTCATATGCAAGGGTGTTTAAGTTATTCAATTCCGCAGTTTTTTGGAAAAAAAACCGAAATTTGAAATTGTGCACAACTAAACGAAATATGACTAGTCCAATCGTCCCCGACGAAATAAACTAGGTCATTTGTGCCTGAACAATCATATGCACGGATGTTTGAGTTATTCGATATGGCAGTTTTTTGGAAAAAAAGCCGAAATTTGAAATTGTGCACAACTAAACTAAATATGACTTGCCCGATCGTTCGCTACAAAATAAACGAGGTAACTTGTGCCTGAACAATCATATGCACGGATGATTGAGTTATTCGATTCGGCAGTTTTTTGAAAAAAAACCCGAAATTTGAAATTGTGCACAACTAAACGAAATATGACTTGCCCGATCGTTCGCGACAAAATAAACGAGGTCGTTTGTGCCTGAACAATCATATGCACGGATGATTGAGTTATTCGATTCGGCAGTTTTTTGAAAAAAAAACCCGAAATTTGAAATTGTGCACAACTAAACGAAATATGACTTGCCCGATCGTTCGCGAGAAAATAAACGAGGTCATGTTTGAGTTATTTGATTCAGCTGTTATTTGAGAGAACCCGAAATTGAAAATTGAGCAAGAGTGAACGAAATATGACTAGTCCGATCGTTCGCGACGAAATAAACGAGGTAACTTGTGCCTGAACAATCATATGCACGGATGATTGAGTTATTCGATTCGGCAGTTTTTTGAAAAAAAACCCGAAATTTGAAATTGTGCACAACTAAACTAAATATGACTTGCCCGATCGTTCGCTACAAAATAAACGAGGTAACTTGTGCCTGAACACTCATATGCACGGATGATTGAGTTATTCGATTCGGCAGTTTTATGAAAAAAAACCCGAAATTTGAAATTGTGCACAACTAAACGAAATATGACTTGCCCGATCGTTCGCGACAAAATAAACGAGGTAATTTGTGCCTGAACAATCATACGCACGGATGTTTGAGTTATTCGATATGGCAGTTTTTTGGAAAAAGAGCCGAAATTTGAAATTGTGCACAGCTAAACTAAATATGACTTGCCCGATCGTTCGCTACAAAATAAACGAGGTAATTTGTGCCTGAACAATCATATGCACGGATGATTGAGTTATTCGATTCGGCAGTTATTTGGAAAAAAACTGAAATTTGAAATTGTGCACAACTAAACGAAATATGACTTCTCCGATCGTTTGCGACCAAATAAACAAAGTCATTTGTGCCTGAACAATCATATACACGGATGTTTGAGTTATTTGATACGGCGGTTATTTGAAAAAAAATAATTGAGGTTCCTTGTGGCTGAGGAATCATATGCACGGATGTTTAAATTATTCAATTCGGCAGTTTTTTTTAAGAAAAACCGAAATTTGAGATTGTGCACAACTAAACGAAATATGACTTGCCCGATTGTTCGCGACAAAATAAGCGAGGTCATTTATGCCTGAGCAATCATATACGCGGATGCTTGAGTTATTTGATTCGGCGGTTATTTGAGAAAACCCGGAATTGAAAATTGTGCAAGCATAGACGAATTATGAGTTCTCCTATTGTTCGCAACAAAATAATTGAGGTTCTTTGTGGCTGAGGAATCATATGCACGGATGTTTAAATTATTCAATTCGGCAGTTTTTTGGAAGAAAAACCAAAATTTGAGATTTTGCACAACTAAACGAAATATGACTTGCCCGATCGTTCGCGACAAAATAAACGAGGTCACGGATGTTTGAGTTATTCGATTCGGCAGTTCTTTGAAAAAAAACCCGAAATTTGAAATTGTGCACAACTAAACGAAATATGACTAGTCCGATCGTCCCCGACGAAATAAACGAGGTCATTTGTGCCTGAACAATCATATGCACGGATGTTTGAGTTATTCGATATGGCAGTTTTTTGGAAAAAGAGCCGAAATTTGAAATTGTGCACAACTAAACTAAATATGACTTGCCCGATCGTTCGCTACAAAATAAACGAGGTAATTTGTGCCTGAACAATCATATGCACGGATGATTGAGTTATTCGATTCGGCAGTTATTTGGAAAAAAACCGAAATTTGAAATTGGGCAAGAGTGAACGAAATATGACTAGTCCGGTCCGCGCCGACAAAATAAACGAGGTAATTTGTGCCTGAACAATCATATACACGGATGTTTGAGTTATTTGATTCGGTGATTATTTGAGAAAACCCGGAATTGAATATTGTGCAAGCATAGACGAATTATGAGTTCTCCTATTGTTCGCAACAAAATAATTGAGGTTCGTTGTGCCTGAGGGATCATATGCACGGATGTTTGAGTTATTCAAATCGGCAGTTTTTTCGAAAAAAAACCCGAAATTTGAAATTGTGCACAACTAAACGGAATATGACTTGCCCGATCGTTCGCGACAAAATAAACGAGGTCATTTGTGCCTGAGCAATCATATACACGGATGTTTGAATTATTCGATACAGCTGTTATTTGAGAAAACCCGGAAATGAAAATTGTGCATGTATAGACGAATTATGAGTTCTCCTATTGTTCCAAAAAAATAATTGGGGTTCTTTCTGCCTGAGGAATCATATGCACCGATGTTTAAATTATTCAGTTCGGCAGTTTTTTGGAAAAAAACCGAAATTTGGAATTGTACACAACTAAACGAAATATGACTTGACGAGGTCATTTGTGCCTGAACAATCATATACACGGATGATTGAATTATTCGATTCAGCTGTTATTTGAAAAACCCGATATTGAAAATTGTGCAAGCATAGACGAATTATGAGTTCTCCTATTGTTCCAAAAAAATAATTGAGGTTCTTTCTGCCTGAGGAATCATATGCACGGATGTTTAAATTATTCAGTTCGGCAGTTTTTTGAAAAAATCCGAAATTTGGAATTGTACACAACTAAACGAAATATGACTTGACGAGGTCATTTGTGCCTGAACAATCATATACACGGATGTTTGAGTTATTTGATTCGGTGGTTATTTGAGAAAACCCGGAATTGAATATTGTGCAAGCATAGACGAATTATGAGTTCTCCTATTTTTCGCAACAAAATAATTGAGGTTCGTTGTGCCTGAGGGATCATATGCACGGATGTTTGAGTTATTCAAATCGGCAGTTTTTTCGAAAAAAAAACCCGAAATTTGAAATTGTGCACAACTTAACCAAATATGACTTCTCCGATCGTTTGCGACCAAATAAACGAAGTCATTTGTGCCTGAACAATCATATACACGGATGTTTGAGTTATTTGATACGGCGGTTATTTGGAAAAAAACCGAAATTTGAAATTGTGCACAACTAAACTAAATATGACTTCTCCGATCGTTTGCGAAAAAATAAACGATATCATTTGTGCCTGAACAATCATATACACAGATGTTCGAATTATTTGCTTCGGCGGTTATTTGGAAAAAAAACCGAAATTTGAAATTGTGCACAACTAAACGAAATATGACTTTCCCGATCGTTTGCGAAAAAATAAACGATATCATTTGTGCCTGAGCAATCATATACACGGATGTTTGAATTATTCGATTCAGCTGTTATTTGGAAAACCCGAAATTGAAAACTGTGCAAGCATAGACGAATTATGAGTTCTCCTATTGTTCCAACAAAATAATTGAAGTTCTTTCTGTCTGAGGAATCACATGCAATTATTCAGTTCGGCAGTTTTTTGGAAGAAAAACCGAAATTTGAGATAGTGCACAACTAAACGAAATATGACTTGCCCGATCGTTCGCGACAAAATAAGCGAGGTCGTTTGTGCCTGAGCAATCATATACACGGATGTTTGAATTATTCGGTACAGCTGTTATTTGAGAAAACCCGGAAATGAAAATTGTGCATGTATAGACGAATTATGAGTTCTCCTATTGTTCGCAACAAAATAATTGAGGTTCTTTGTGGCTGAGGAATCATATGCACGGATGTTTAAATTATTCAATTCGGCAGTTTTTTGGATGAAAAACCGAAATTTGAGATTGTGCACAACTAAACGAAATATGACTTGCCCAATCGTTGGCGACAAAATAAGCGAGGTCATTTCTGCCTGAGCAATCTTATACACGGATGTTTGAATTATTCGATTCAGCTGTTAATTGGAAAACGCGAAATTGAAAATTGAGCAAGGGTGAACGAAATATGACTAGTCCGATCGTCCCCGACAAAATAAACGAGGTCATTTCTGCCTGAACAATCATATGCACGGATGTTTGAGTTATTCGATTCGGCAGTTTTTGAAAAAAAAACCCGATATTTTAAATTGTGCACAACTAACGAAATATGACTTGCCCGATCGTTCGCGACAAAATAAGCGAGGTCATTTGTGCCTGAGCAATCATATACACGGATGTTTGAATTATTCGGTTCAGCTGTTATTTGGAAAACCCGAAATTGAAAATTGAGCAAGAGTAAACGAAATATGACTAGTCCGATCGTCCCCGACGAAATAAACGAGGTCATTTGTGCCTGAACAATCATATACACGAATGTTTGAGTTATTTGAATCGGCAGTGATTTGAGAAAACCGGGAATTGAAAATTGTGCAAGCATAGACGAATTATGAGTTCTCCTATTGTTCGCAACAAAATAATTGAGGTTATTTGTGCCTGAATAATCATATGCACGGATGTTTAAATTATTCAATTCGGCAGTTTTTTGGAAGAAAAACCAAAATTTGAGATTTTGCACAACTAAACGAAATATGACTTGCCCGATCGTTCGCGACAAAATAAACGAGGTCATTTGTGCCTAAACAATCATATACGCGGATGCTTGAGTTATTTGATTCGGCGGTTATTTGAGAAAACCCGGAATTGAAAATTGTGCAAGCATAGACGAATTATCAGTTCTCCTATTGTTCGCAACAAAATAATTGAGGTTCTTTGTGGCTGAGGAATCATATGCACGGATGTTTAAATTATTCAATTCGGCAGTTTTTTGGAAGAAAAACCGAAATTTGAGATTGTGCACAACTAAACGAAATATGACTTGCCCTATCGTTCGCGACAAAATAAGCGAGGTCATTTGTGCCTGAGCAATCATATACACGGATGTTTGAATTATTTGATACAGCTGTTATTTGAGAAAACCTGGAATTGAAAAGTGGGCAAATATAGACGAATTATGAGTTCTCCTATTGTTCGCAACAAAATAATTGAGGTTCCTTGCGGCTGAGGAATCATATGCACGGATGTTTAAATTATTCAATTCGGCAGTTTTTTGGATGAAGAACCGAAATTTGAGATTGTGCACAACTAAACGAAATATGACTTGCCAGATCGTTGGGGACAAAATAAGCGAGGTCATTTGTGCCTGAGCAATCTTATACACGGATGTTTGAATTATTCGATTCAGCTGTTATTTGAGAAAACCCGAAATTGAAAATTGAGCAAGAGTGAACGAAATATGACTAGTCCGATAATTCCCGACGAAATACACGAAGTCATTTGTGCCTAATCAATCATATACGCGGATGCTTGCGTTATTTGATTCGGCGGTTATTTTAGAAAACCCGGAAATGAAAATTGATCAAGAGTGAACCAAATATGACTAGTCCGATCGACCCCGACGAAATAACCGAGGTCATTTGTTCCTGAACAATCATATGCACGGATGTTTAAGTTATTCAATTCGGCAGTTTTTTGAAAAAAAACCGACATTTGAAATTGTGCACAATTGATCGAAATATGACTTCTCCGATCGTTTGCGGCCAAATAAACGAGGTCATTTGTGCCTGAGGAATCATATGCACGGATGTTTAAGTTATTCGATTCGGCATTTTTTTGAAAAAAAACCGAAATTTGAAATTGTGCACAACTAAACGAAATATGACTTGCCCGATCGTTCGCGACAAAATAAACGAGGTCATTTGTGCCTGAGGAATCATATGCACGGATGTTTGAGTTATTCGATTCGGAAGTTCTTTGAAAAAAAACCCGAAATTTGAAATTGTGCACGAGACGAAATAAACGAGGTCATTTGTGCCTGAACAATCATATACACGGATGTTCGAATTATTTGATTCGGCGGTTATTTGGAAAAAAACCGAAATTTGAAATTGTACACAACTAAATTAAATATGACTTCTCCGATCGTTTGCGAAAAAATAAGCGATATTATTTGTGCCGGAACAATCATATACACGGATGTTTGAGTTATTTGATTCGGCGGTTATTTGGAAAAAACCGAAATTTGAAATTGTCCACAACTAAACTAAATATGACTTCTCAGATCGTTTGCGACCAAATAAACGAAGTCATTTGTGCCTGAGCAATCATATACACGGATGTTTGAATTATTCGATACAGCTGTTATTTGAGAAAACCCGGAAATGAAAATTGAGCAAGAGTGAACGAAATATGACTAGTCCGATAATTCCCGACGAAATACACGAAGTCATTTGTGCCTAATCAATCATATACGCGGATGCTTGAGTTATTTGATTCGGCGGTTATTTGAGAAAACCCGGAATTGAAAATTGTGCAAGCATAGACGAATTATGAGTTCTCCTATTGTTCGCAACAGAATAATTGAGGTTCTTTGTGGCTGAGGAATCATATGCACGGATGTTTAAGTTATTCAATTCGGCAGTTTTTTGGAAGAAAAACCAAAATTTGAAATTGTGCACAATTAATCGAAATGTGACTTGCTCGATCGTTGGCGACAAAATAAACGATGTCATTTGTTCCTGAACAATCAAATGCACGGATGTCTGAGTTATTCGATAAGGCAGTTTTTTGGAAAAAGAGCCGAAATTTGAAGTTGTGGACAACTAAACTAAATATGACTTGCCCGATCGTTAGCGACAAAATACACGAGGTAATTTGTGCTCCAACAATCATAATACACGGATGTTGGGGTCATTTGATTCGGCGGTTATTTGGGAAAACCCGGAATTGAAAATTGAGCAAGAGTGAACGAAATATGACTAGTCCGATCGTCCCCGACGAAATAAACGAGTTATTTGATTCAGCTGTTATTTAAGAAAACCCGGAATTAAAAATTGTGCAAGCATAGACGAATTATGAGTTCGCCTATTGTTCCAAAAAAATAATTGAGGTTCTTTCTGCCTGAGGAATCATATGCACGGATGTTTAAGTTATACAATTCAGCAGTTTTCTGAAAAAAAACCGAAATTTGAAATTGTGCACAATTAATCGAAATGTGACTTGCTCGATCGTTCGCGACAAAATAAACGATGTCATTTGTTCCTGAACAATCAAATGCACGGATGTCTGAGTTATTCGATATGGCAGTTTTTTGGAAAAAGAGCCGAAATTTGAAATTGTGGACAACTATACTAAATATGACTTGCCCGATCGTTCGCTACAAAATAAACGAGGTCATTTGTGCCTCAACAATCATATGCACGGATGATTTAATTATTCGATTCGGCAGTTTTAAAAAAAAAAAACCCGAAATTTGAAATTGTGCACAACTAAACGAAATATGACTTGCCCCATCGTTCGCGACAAAATAAACGAGGTCATTTGTGCCTGAGGAATCATATGCACGGATGTTTGAGTTATTCGATTCGGCAGTTCTTTGAAAAAAAACCCGAAGTTTGAAATTGTGCACAACTAAACGAAATATGACTAGTCCGATCGTCCTCGACGAAATGAACGAGGTCATTTGTGCCTGAACAATCATCTGCAGGGATGTTTAAGTTATTAAACTCGGCAGTTCTTTGAAAAAAAAACCCGAAATTTGAAATTGTGCGCAACCAAACTAAATATGACTTCTCCGATCGTTTGCGACCAAATAAACGAGGTCATTTGTGCCTGAACAGTCATATGCAAGGGTGTTTAAGTTATTCAGTTCGGCAGTTTTTTGGAAAAAAAACCGAAATTTGAAATTGTGCACAACTAAACGAAATATGACTAGTCGAATCGTCCCCGACGAAATAAACTAGGTCATTTGTGCCTGAACAATCATATGCACGGATGTTTGAGTTATTCGATATGGCAGTTTTTTGGAAAAAGAGCCGAAATTTGAAATTGTGCACAACTAAACTAAATATGACTTGCCCGATCGTTCGCTACAAAATAAACGAGGTAACTTGTGCCTGAACAATCATATGCACGGATGATTGAGTTATTCGATTCGGCAGTTTTTTGAAAAAAAACCCGAAATTTGAAATTGTGCACAACTAAACGAAATATGACTTGCCCGATCGTTCGCGACAAAATAAACGAGGTCGTTTGTGCCTGAACAATCATATGCACGGATGATTGAGTTATTCGATTCGGCAGTTTTTTGAAAAAAAACCCGAAATTTGAAATTGTGCACAACTAAACGAAATATGACTTGCCCGATCGTTCGCGACAAAATAAACGAGGTCATGTTTGAGTTATTTGATTCAGCTGTTATTTGAGAAAACCCGAAATTGAAAATTGAGCAAGAGTGAACGAAATATGACTAGCCCGATCGTCCCCGACGAAATAAACGAGGTAATTTGTGGCTGAACAATCATATGCACGGATGTTTGAGTTATTCGATATGGCAGTTTTTTGGAAAAAGAGCCGAAATTTTAAATTGTGCACAACTAAACGTAATATGACTTGCCCGATCGTCCCCGACGAAATAAACGATGTCATTTGTGCCTGAACAATCATATGCAGGGATGTTTGAGTTATTCGATATGGCAGTTTTTTGGAAAAAGAGCCGAAATTTGAAATTGTGCACAACTAAACGTAATATGACTTGCCCGATCGTTCGCTACAAAATAAACGAGGTCATTTGTGCCTGAACAATCATATGCCCGGATGATTGAGTTATTCGATTCGGCAGTTATTTGGAAAAAAACCGAAATTTGAAATTGTGCACAACTAAACGAAATATGACTTCTCCGATAGTTTGCGACCAAATAAACAAAGTCATTTGTGCCTGAACAATCATATACACGGATGTTTGAGTTATTTGATACGGCGGATATTTGAAAAAAAAACCGAAATTTAAAATTGTGCACAACTAAACTAAATATGACTTCTCCCGTCGTTTGCGACCAAACAAACGAAGTCATTTGTGCCTGAGCAATCATATACACGGATGTTTGAGTTATTTGATTCGGCGTTTATTTGGAAAAAAAACCGAAATTTTAAATTGTGCACAACTAAACTAAATATGACTTCTCCGATCGTTTGCGAAAAATAAACGATATCATTTGTGCCTGAACAATCATATACACGGATGTTCGAATTATTTGATTCGGCGGTTATTTGGAAAAAAACTGAAATTTGAAATTGTGCACAACTAAACTAAATATGGCTTCTCCGATCGTATGCGAAAAAATAAACGATATCATTTGTGCCGGAACAATCATATACACGGATGTTTGAGTTATTTGATTCGGCGGTTATTTGGAAAAAACCGAAATTTGAAATTGTCCACAACTAAACTAAATATGACTTCTCAGATCGTTTGCGACCAAATAAACGAAATCATTTGTGCCTGAGCAATCATATGCACGGATGTTTGAGTTATTCGATTCGGCAGTTCTTTGAAAAAAAACCCGAAATTTGAAATTGTGCACAACTAAACGAAATATGACTAGTCCGATCGTCCCCGACGAAATAAACGAGGTCATTTGTGCCTGAACAATCATATGCACGGATGTTTGAGTTATTCGATATGGCAGTTTTTTGGAAAAAGAGCCGAAATTTGAAATTGTGCACAACTAAACTAAATATGACTTGCCCGATCGTTCGCTACAAAATAAACGATTTAATTTGTGCCTGAACAATCATATGCACGGATGATTGAGTTATTCGATTCGGCAGTTATTTGGAAAAAAACCGAAATTTGAAATTGGGCAAGAGTGAACGAAATATGACTAGTCCGATCCACGCCGACGAAATAAACGAGGTAATTTGTGCCTGAACAATCATATACACGGATGTTTGAGTTATTTGATTCGGTGATTATTTGAGAAAACCCGGAATTGAATATTGTGCAAGCATAGATGAATTATGAGTTCTCCTATTGTTCGCAATAAAATAATTGAGGTTCGTTGTCCCTGAGGGATCATATGCACGGATGTTTGAGTTATTCAAATCGGCAGTTTTTTCGAAAAAAAACCCGAAATTTGAAATTGTGCACAACTAAACGGAATATGACTTGCCCGATCGTTCGCGACAAAATAGACGAGGTCATTTGTGCCTGAGCAATCATATACACGGATGTTTGAGTTATTTGATTCGGCGGTTATGTGGAAAAAAACCGAAATTTGAAATTGTGCACAACTAAACGAAATATGACTTGCCCGATCGTTCGCGACAAAATAAACGAGGTCATTTGTGCCTGAGCAATCATATACACGGATGCTTGAATTATTCGATTCGGTGGTTATTTGGAAAAAAAACCGAAATTTGAAATTGAGCAAGAGTGAACGAAATATGACTAGTCCGATCCGCGCCGACAAAATAAACGAGGTAATTTGTGCCTGAACAATCATATACACGGATGTTTGAGTTATTTGATTCGGTGATTATTTGAGAAAACCCGGAATTGAATATTGTGCAAGCATAGACGAATTATGAGTTCTCCTATTGTTCGCAACAAAATAATTGAGGTTCGTTGTGCCTGAGCGATCATATGCACGGATGTTTGAGTTATTCAAATCGGCAGTTTTTTCGAAAAAAAAGCCGAAATTTGAAATTGTGCACAACTAAACGAAATATGACTTGCCCGATCATTCGCGACAAAATAAACGCGGTCATTTGTGCCTGAGCAATCATATACACGGATGTTTGAGTTATTTGATTCGGCAGTTATGTGGAAAAAAACCGAAATTTGAAATTGTGCACAATTAAACTAAATATGACTTCTCCGATCGTTTGCGAAAAAATAAACGATATCATTTGTGCCTGAACAATCATATACACGGATGTTTGAGTTATTTGATTCGGCGGTTATTTGAAAAAAAACCGAAATTTGAAATTGTGCACAAATAAACCAAATATGACTTCTCCGATCGTTTGCGACCAAATAAACGAAGTCATTTGTGCCTGAACAATCATATACACGGATGTTTGAGTTATTTGATACGGCGGTTATTTGGAAAAAAACCGAAATTTGAAATTGTGCACAATTAATCGAAATATGACTTGCTCGATCGTTCGCGACAAAATAAACGAGGTCATTTGTGCTTGAACAATCATATACACGGATGTTGGGGTTATTTGATTCGGCGGTTATTGGGAAAAAAACCGAAATTTGAAATTGTGCACAACTAAACGAAATATGACTTGCCCGCTCGTTCGCGACAAAATAAACGAGACCATTTGTGCCTGAACAATCATATGCACGGGTGTTTAAGTTATTCAATTCGGCAGTTTTTTGAAAAAAACCCGAAATTTGAAATTGTGCACAATTAATCGAAATATGCCTTGCTCGATCGTTCGCGACAAAATAAACGAGGTCATTTGTGCTTGAACAATCATATACACGGATGTTGGGGTTATTTGATTCGGCGGTTATTTTAGAAAACCCGGAAATGAAAATTGATCAAGAGTGAACCAAATATGACTAGTCCGATCGTCCCCGACGAAATAAACGAGGTCATTTGTTCCTGAACAATCATATGCACGGATGTTTAAGTTATTCGATATGGCAGTTTTTTGGAAAAAGAGCCGAAATTTTAAATTGTGCACAACTAAACGTAATATGACTTGCCCGATCGTCCCCAACGAAATAAACGATGTCATTTGTGCCTGAACAATCATATGCAGGGATGTTTGAGTTATTCGATATGGCAGTTTTTTGGAAAAAGAGCCGAAATTTGAAATTGTGCACAACTAAACGTAATATGACTTGCCCGATCGTTCGCTACAAAATAAACGAGGTCATTTGTGCCTGAACAATCATATGCCCGGATGATTGAGTTATTCGATTCGGCAGTTATTTGGAAAAAAACCGAAATTTGAAATTGTGCACAACTAAACGAAATATGACTTCTCCGATAGTTTGCGACCAAATAAACAAAGTCATTTGTGCCTGAACAATCATATACACGGATGTTTGAGTTATTTGATACGGCGGATATTTGAAAAAAAAACCGAAATTTAAAATTGTGCACAACTAAACTAAATATGACTTCTCCCGTCGTTTGCGACCAAACAAACGAAGTCATTTGTGCCTGAGCAATCATATACACGGATGTTTGAGTTATTTGATTCGGCGTTTATTTGGAAAAAAAACCGAAATTTTAAATTGTGCACAACTAAACTAAATATGACTTCTCCGATCGTTTGCGAAAAATAAACGATATCATTTGTGCCTGAACAATCATATACACGGATGTTCGAATTATTTGATTCGGCGGTTATTTGGAAAAAAACTGAAATTTGAAATTGTGCACAACTAAACTAAATATGGCTTCTCCGATCGTATGCGAAAAAATAAACGATATCATTTGTGCCGGAACAATCATATACACGGATGTTTGAGTTATTTGATTCGGCGGTTATTTGGAAAAAACCGAAATTTGAAATTGTCCACAACTAAACTAAATATGACTTCTCAGATCGTTTGCGACCAAATAAACGAAATCATTTGTGCCTGAGCAATCATATGCACGGATGTTTGAGTTATTCGATTCGGCAGTTCTTTGAAAAAAAACCCGAAATTTGAAATTGTGCACAACTAAACGAAATATGACTAGTCCGATCGTCCCCGACGAAATAAACGAGGTCATTTGTGCCTGAACAATCATATGCACGGATGTTTGAGTTATTCGATATGGCAGTTTTTTGGAAAAAGAGCCGAAATTTGAAATTGTGCACAACTAAACTAAATATGACTTGCCCGATCGTTCGCTACAAAATAAACGAGGTAATTTGTGCCTGAACAATCATATGCACGGATGATTGAGTTATTCGATTCGGCAGTTATTTGGAAAAAAACCGAAATTTGAAATTGGGCAAGAGTGAACGAAATATGACTTGCCCGATCGTTCGCGACAAAATAAACGAGGTCATTTGTGCCTGAGCAATCATATACACGGATGCTTGAATTATTCGATTCGGTGGTTATTTGGAAAAAAAACCGAAATTTGAAATTGAGCAAGAGTGAACGAAATATGACTAGTCCGATCCGCGCCGACAAAATAAACGAGGTAATTTGTGCCTGAACAATCATATACACGGATGTTTGAGTTATTTGATTCGGTGATTATTTGAGAAAACCCGGAATTGAATATTGTGCAAGCATAGACGAATTATGAGTTCTCCTATTGTTCGCAACAAAATAATTGAGGTTCGTTGTGCCTGAGCGATCATATGCACGGATGTTTGAGTTATTCAAATCGGCAGTTTTTTCGAAAAAAAAGCCGAAATTTGAAATTGTGCACAACTAAACGAAATATGACTTGCCCGATCATTCGCGACAAAATAAACGCGGTCATTTGTGCCTGAGCAATCATATACACGGATGTTTGAGTTATTTGATTCGGCAGTTATGTGGAAAAAAACCGAAATTTGAAATTGTGCACAATTAAACTAAATATGACTTCTCCGATCGTTTGCGAAAAAATAAACGATATCATTTGTGCCTGAACAATCATATACACGGATGTTTGAGTTATTTGATTCGGCGGTTATTTGAAAAAAAACCGAAATTTGAAATTGTGCACAAATAAACCAAATATGACTTCTCCGATCGTTTGCGACCAAATAAACGAAGTCATTTGTGCCTGAACAATCATATACACGGATGTTTGAGTTATTTGATACGGCGGTTATTTGGAAAAAAACCGAAATTTGAAATTGTGCACAATTAATCGAAATATGACTTGCTCGATCGTTCGCGACAAAATAAACGAGGTCATTTGTGCTTGAACAATCATATACACGGATGTTGGGGTTATTTGATTCGGCGGTTATTGGGAAAAAAACCGAAATTTGAAATTGTGCACAACTAAACGAAATATGACTTGCCCGCTCGTTCGCGACAAAATAAACGAGACCATTTGTGCCTGAACAATCATATGCACGGGTGTTTAAGTTATTCAATTCGGCAGTTTTTTGAAAAAAACCCGAAATTTGAAATTGTGCACAATTAATCGAAATATGACTTGCTCGATCGTTCGCGACAAAATAAACGAGGTCATTTGTGCTTGAACAATCATATACACGGATGTTGGGGTTATTTGATTCGGCGGTTATTTTAGAAAACCCGGAAATGAAAATTGATCAAGAGTGAACCAAATATGACTAGTCCGATCGTCCCCGACGAAATAAACGAGGTCATTTGTTCCTGAACAATCATATGCACGGATGTTTAAGTTATTCAATTCGGCAGTTTTTTGAAAAAAACCCGAAATTTGAAATTGTGCACAATTAATCGAAATATGAGTTGCTCGATCCTTCGCGACAAAATAAACGAGGTCATTTGTGCTTGAATAATCATATACACGGATGTTGGGGTTATTTGATTCGGCGGTTATTTTAGAAAACCCGGAAATGAAAATTGATCAAGAGTGAACCAGATATGGCTAGTCCGATCGTCCCCGACGAAATAAACGAGGTCATTTGTTCCTGAACAATCATATGCACGGATGTTTAAGTTATTCGATTCGGCAGTTTTTTGAAAAAAAAAACCGAAATTTGAAATTGTGCACAACTAAACGAAATATGACTTGCCCGATCGTTCGCGACAAAATAAACGAGGTCATTTGTGCCTTAGGAATCATATGCACGGATGTTTGAGTTATTCGATTCGGCAGTTCTTTGAAAAAAAAACCCGAAATTTGAAATTGTGCACAACTAAACGAAATATGACTAGTCCGATCAAATTTGAAATTGTACACAACTAAACTAAATATGACTTCTCCGATCGTTTGCGAAAAAATAAGCGATATCATTTGTGCCGGAACAATCATATACACGGATGTTTGAGTTATTTGATTCGGCGGTTATTTGGAAAAAACCGAAATTTGAAATTGTGCACAACTAAACTAAATATGACTTCTCAGATCGTTTGCGACCAAATAAACGAAGTCATTTGTGCCTGAGCAATCATATACACGGATGCTTGAATTATTCGATTCAGCTGTTATTTGAGAAAACCCGAAATTGAAAATTGAGCAAGAGTGAACTAAATATGACTAGTCTGATCGTCCCCGACGAAATAAACGAGGTCATTTGTGACTGAACAATCATGTACGCGGATGTTTGAGTTATTTGATTCGGCGGTTATTTGAGAAAACCCGGAATTGAAAATTGTGCAAGCATAGACGAAATTTGACTTCTCCGATCGTTCGCGACAAAATAAACGAGGTGATTTGTGCCTGAGGAATTATATGCACGGATGTTTGAGTTATTCGATTCGGCAGTTCTTTGAAAAAAAACCGAAATTTGAAATTGTGCACAACTAAACGAAATATGACTTGCCCGATCGTTCGCGACAAAATAAACGAGGTCATTTGTGTCTGAGCAATCATATACACGGATGCTTGAATTATTCGATTCGGCGGTTATTTGGAAAAAAAACCGAAATTTGAAATTGAGCAAGAGTGAACGAAATATGACTAGTCCGATCCGCGCCGACGAAATAAACGAGGTAATTTGTGCCTGAACAATCATATACACGGATGTTTGAGTTATTTGATTCGGTGATTATTTGGGAAAACCCGGAATTGAATATTGTGCAAGCATAGACGAATTATGAGTTCTCCTATTGTTCGCAACAAAATAATTGAGGTTCGTTGTGCCTGAGGGATCATATACACGGATGTTTGAGTTATTCAAATCGGCAGTTTTTTCGAAAAAAAACCCGAAATTTGAAATTGTGCACAACTAAACGGAATATGACTTGCCCGATCGTTCGCGACAAAATAAACGAGTTCATTTGTGCCTGAGCAATCATATACACGGATGTTTGAGTTATTTGATTCGGCGGTTATGTGGAAAAAAACCGAAATTTGAAATTGTGCACAGCTAAACGAAATATGACTTGCCCGATCGTTTGCGAAAAAATAAACGATATCATTTGTGCCTGCACAATCATATACACGGATGTTTGAGTTATTTGATTCGGCGGTTATTTGGAAAAAAACCGAAATTTGAAATTGTGTACAACTAAACCAAATATGACTTCTCCGATCGTTTGCGACTAAATAAACGAAGTCATTTGTGCCTGAACAATCATATACACGGATGTTTGAGTTATTTGATACGGCGGTTATTTGAAAAAAAACCGAAATTTGAAATTGTGCACAACTAAACTAAATATTACTTCTCCGATCGTTTGCGACCAAACAAACGAAGTCATTTGCGCCTGAGCAATCATATACACGGGTGTTTAAGTTATTCAATTCGGCAGTTTTTTGAAAAAAACCCGAAATTTTAAATTGTGCACAACTAAACTAAATATGACTTCTCCGATCGCTTGCGAAAAAATAAACGATATCATTTGTGCCTGAACAATCATATACACGGATGTTCGAATTATTTGATTCGGCGGTTATTTGGAAAAAAACCGAAATTTGAAATTCTGCACAACTAAACTAAATATGACTTCTCCGATCGTTTGCGAAAAAATAAACGATATCATTTGTGCCTGAACAATCATATACACGGATGTTTGAGTTATTTGATTCGGCGGTTATTTGGAAAAAAACCGAAATTTGAAATTGTGCACAACTAAACCAAATATGACTTCTCCGATCGTTTGCGACCAAATAAACGAAGTCATTTGTGCCTGAACAATCATATACACGGATGTTTGAGTTATTTGATACGGCGGTTATTTGGAAAAAAACCGAAATTTGAAATTGTGCACAACTAAACTAAATATGACTTCTCCGATCGTTTGCGACCAAACAAACGAAGTCATTTGCGCCTGAGCAATCATATACACGGATGTTTGAGTTATTTGATTCGGCGGTTATTTGGAAAAAAACCGAAATTTTAAATTGTGCACAACTAAACTAAATATGACTTCTCCGATCGTTTGCGAAAAAATAAACGATATCATTTGTGCCTGAACAATCATATACACGGATGTTCGAATTATTTGATTCGGCGGTTATTTGGAAAAAAACCGAAATTTGAAATTGTGCACAACTAAACAAAATATGACTTCTCCGATCGTTTGCGAAAAAATAAACGATATCATTTGTGCCTGAACAATCATATACACGGATGTTCGAATTATTTGATTCGGCGGTTATTTGGAAAAAAACCGAAATTTGAAATTGTGCACAACTAAACCAAATATGACTTCTCCGATCGTTTGCGACCAAATAAACGAAGTCATTTGTGTCTGAACAATCATATACACGGATGTTTGAGTTATTTGATACGGCGGTTATTTGGAAAAAAACCGAAATTTGAAATTGTGCACAACTAAACTAAATATGACTTCTCCGATCGTTTGCGAAAAAATAAACGATATCATTTGTGCCTGAACAATCATATACACGGATGTTCGAATTATTTGATTCGGCGGTTATTTGGAAAAAAACCGAAATTTGAAATTGTGCACAACTAAACTAAATATGACTTCTCCGATCGTTTGCGAAAAAATAAACGATATCATTTGTGCCTGAACAATCATATACACGGATGTTCGAATTATTTGATTCGGCGGTTATTTGGAAAAAACCGAAATTTGAAATTGTGCACAACTAAACTAAATATGACTTCTCGGATCGTTTGCGAAAAAATAAACGATATCATTTGTGCCTGAACAGTCATATACACGGATGTTCGAATTATTTGATTCGGCGGTTATTTGGAAAAAAACCGAAATTTGAAATTGTACACAACTAAACTAAATATGACTTCTCCGATCGTTTGCGAAAAAATAAACGATATCATTTGTGCCTGAGCAATCATATACACGGATGCTTGAATTATTCGATTCGGCGGTTATTTGGAAAAAAAACCGAAATTTGAAATTGAGGAAGAGTGAACGAAATATGACTACTCCGATCCGCGCCGACGAAATAAGCGAGGTAATTTGTGCCTGAACAATCATATACACGGATGTTTGAGTTATTTGAGAAAACCCGGAATTGAATATTGTGCAAGCATAGACGAATTATGAGTTCTCCTATTGTTCGCAACAAAATAATTGAGGTTCGTTGTGCCTGAGGGATCATATGCACGAATGTTTGAGTTATTCAAATCGGCGGTTTTTTCGAAAAAAAACCCGAAATTTGAAATTGTGCACAACTAAACGGAATATGACTTGCCCGCTCGTTCGCGACAAAATAAACGAGGTCATTTGTGCCTGAGCAATCATATACACGGATGTTTGAGTTATTTGATTCGGCGGTTATGTGGAAAAAAACCGAAATTTGAAATTGTGCACAACTAAACGAAATATGACTTGCCCGCTCGTTCGCGACAAAATAAACGAGACCATTTGTGCCTGAACAATCATATGCACGGGTGTTTAAGTTATTCAATTCGGCAGTTTTTTGAAAAAAACCCGAAATTTGAAATTGTGCACAATTAATCGAAATATGACTTGCTCGATCGTTCGCGACAAAATAAACGAGGTCATTTGTGCTTGAACAATCATATACACGGATGTTGGGGTTATTTGATTCGGCGGTTATTTTAGAAAGCCCGGAAATGAAAATTGATCAAGAGTGAACCAAATATGACTAGTCCGATCGTCCCCGACGAAATAAACGAGGTCATTTGTTCCTGAACAATCATATGCACGGATGTTTAAGTTATTCAATTCGGCAGTTTTTTGAAAAAAACCCGAAATTTGAAATTGTGCACAATTAATCGAAATATGACTTGCTCGATCGTTCGCGACAAAATAAACGAGGTCATTTGTGCTTGAACAATCATATACACGGATGTTGGGGTTATTTGATTCGGCGGTTATTTTAGAAAACCCGGAAATGAAAATTGATCAAGAGTGAACCAAATATGACTAGTCCGATCGACCCCGACGAAATAACCGAGGTCATTTGTTCCTGAACAATCATATGCACGGATGTTTAAGTCATTCAATTCGGCAGTTTTTTGAAAAAAAGCCGACATTTGAAATTGTGCACAATTAATCGAAATATGACTTCTCCGATCGTTTGCGGCCAAATAAACGAGGTCATTTGTGCCTGAGGAATCATATGCACGGATGTTTAAGTTATTCGATTCGGCATTTTTTTGAAAAAAAACCGAAATTTGAAATTGTGCACAACTAAACGAAATATGACTTGCCCGATCGTTCGCGACAAAATAAACGAGGTCATTTGTGCCTGAGGAATCATATGCACGGATGTTTGAGTTATTCGATTCGGAAGTTCTTTGAAAAAAAACCGAAATTTGAAATTGTACACAACTAAATTAAATATGACTTCTCCGATCGTTTGCGAAAAAATAAGCGATATCATTTGTGCCGGAACAATCATATACACGGATGTTTGAGTTATTTGATTCGGCGGTTATTTGGAAAAAACCGAAATTTGAAATTGTGCACAACTAAACTAAATATGACTTCTCAGATCGTTTGCGACCAAATAAACGAAGTCATTTGTGCCTGAGCAATCATATACACGGATGCTTGAATTATTCGATTCAGCTGTTATTTGAGAAAACCGGAAATTGAAAATTGAGCAAGAGTGAACTAAATATGACTAGTCTGATCGTCCCCGACGAAATAAACGAGGTCATTTTTGACTGAACAATCATGTACGCGGATGTTTGAGTTATTTGATTCGGCGGTTATTTGAGAAAACCCGGAATTGAAAATTGTGCAAGCATAGACGAAATATGACTTCTCCGATCGTTCGCGACAAAATAAACGAGGTGATTTGTGCCTGAGGAATTATATGCACGGATGTTTGAGTTATTCGATTCGGCAGTTCTTTGAAAAAAACCGAAATTTGAAATTGTGTACAACTAAACGAAATATGGCTTGCCCGATCGTTCGCGACAAAATAAACGAGGTCATTTGTGCCTGAGCAATCATATACACGGATGCTTGAATTATTCGATTCGGCGGTTATTTGGAAAAAAAACCGAAATTTGAAATTGAGCAAGAGTGAACGAAATATGACTAGTCCGATCCGCGCCGACGAAATAAACGAGGTAATTTGTGCCTGAACAATCATATACACGGATGTTTGAGTTATTTGATTCGGTGATTATTTGAGAAAACCCAGAATTGAATATTGTGCAAGAATAGACGAATTATGAGTTCTCCTATTGTTCGCAACAAAATAATTGAGGTTCGTTGTGCCTGAGCGATCATATGCACGGATGTTTGAGTTATTCAAATCGGCAGTTTTTTCGAAAAAAAAACCCGAAATTTGAAATTGTGCACAACTAAACGAAATATGACTTGCCCGATCGTTCGCGACAAAATAAACGTAGTCATTTGTGCCTGAGCAATCATATACACGGATGTTTGAGTTATTTGATTCGGCGGTTATTTGGAAAAAAAAAGTAATTTGAAATTGTGCACAACTAAACTAAATATGACTTCTCCGATCGTTTGCGACCAAACAAACGAAGTCATTTGAGCCTGAGCAATCATATACACGGATGTTTGAGTTATTTGATTCGGCGGTTATTTGGAAAAAAACCCAAATTTTAAATTGTGCACAACTAAACTAAATATGACTTCTCCGATCGTTTGCGAAAAAATAAACGATATCATTTGTGCCTGAGCAATCATATACACGGATGCTTGAATTATTCGATTCGGCGGTTATTTGGAAAAAAAACCGAAATTTGAAATTGAGCAAGAGTGAACGAAATATGACTAGTCCGATCCGCTCTTCCAAATTTCGGCTCTTTTCCCAAAAATCTGCCATATCGAATAATTCAACCATCCGTGGCACAAATGACTTCGTTTATTTGGTCGGGGACGATCGGACTTGTCATATTTGGTTCACTCTTGATCAATTTTCATTTCCGGGTTTTCTAAAATAACCGCCGAATCAAATAACCCCAACATCCGTGTATATGATTGTTCAGGCACAAATGACCTCGTTTATTTTGTCGCGAACGATCAGGCAAGTCATATTTCGTTTAGTTGTGCACAATTTCAAATTTCGGGTTTTTTTTTAAAAAAACTGCCGAATCGAATAATTAAATCATCCGTGCATATGATTGTTCAGGCACAAATGACCTCGTTTATTTTGTAGCGAACGATCGGGCAAGTCATATTTAGTTTAGTTGTGTACAATTTCAAATTTCGGCTCTTTTTCCAAAAAACTGCCATATCGAATAATTCAATCATCCGTGCATATGATTGTTCAGGCACAAATGACCTCGTTTATTTTGTCGCGAACGATCGGGCAAGTCATATTTCGTTTAGTTGTGCACAATTTAAAATTTCGGTTTTTTTCCAAATAACCGCCGAATCAAATAACTCAAACATCCGTGTATATGATTGCTCAGGCACAAATGATTTCCTTTGTTTGGTCGCAAACGATCGGAGAAGTCATATTTAGTTTAGTTGTGCACAATTTCGAATTTCGGGTTTTATTGTTTATTTGGCCGCAAACGTCGGAGAAGTCATATTTCGATTAATTGTGCACAATTTCAAATTTCGGGTTTTTTTTCCAAAAAACTGCCGAATCGAATAACTTAAACATCCGTGCATATGATTCCTCAGGCACAAATGACCTCGTTTATTTGGCCGCAAACGTCGGAGAAGTCATATTTCGATTAATTGTGCACAATTTCAAATTTCGGGTTTTTTTCAAAAAACTGCAGAATTGAATAACTTAAACATCCGTGCATATGATTGTTCAGGCACAAATGACCTCGTTTATTTGGTCAGGGACGATCGGAGAAATCATATATAGTTTAGTGGTGCACAATTTAAAATTTCGTTTTTTTTTCCAAATACCCGCCTATTCAAATAACTCAAACATCCGTGTATATGATTGTTCAGGCTCAAATCATATCGTTTATTTTTTCGCAAACGATCGGAGAAGTCATATTTAGTTTAGTTGTGCACAATTTCAAATTTCGGTTTTTATCCAAATAACTGCCGAATCAAATAACTCAAACATCCGTGTATATGATTGCTCAGGCACAAATGACCTCGTTTATTTGGCCGCAAACGTCGGAGAAGTCATATTTCGATTAATTGTGCACAATTTCAAATTTCGGGTTTTTTTCAAAAAACTGCAGAATTGAATAACTTAAACATCCGTGCATATGATTGTTCAGGCACAAATGACCTCGTTTATTTCGTCAGGGACGATCGGAGAAATCATATATAGTTTAGTGGTGCACAATTTAAAATTTCGGTTTTTTTCCAAATAACCGCCGATTCAAATAACTCAAACATCCGTGTATATGATTGTTCAGGCTCAAATCATATGGTTTATTTTTTCGCAAACGATCGGAGAAGTCATATTTAGTTTAGTTGTGCACAATTTCAAATTTCGGTTTTTTTTTAAATAACTGCCGAATCAAATAACTCAAACATCCGTGTATATGATTGCTCAGGCACAAATGACCTCATTTATTTTGTCGCGAACGATCGGGCAAGTCATATTTCGTTTAGTTGTGCACAATTTCAAATTTCGGGTTTTTTTTTCAAAAAAACTGCCGAATCGAATAACTCAATCATCCGTGCATATGATTGTTCAGGCACAAATGACCTCGTTTATTTTGTAGCGAACGATCGGGCAAGTCATATTTAGTTTAGTTGTGCACAATTTCAAATTTCGGCTCTTTTTCCAAAAAACTGCCATATCGAATAATTCAACCATCCGTGGCACAAATGACTTCGTTTATTTGGTCGCAAACGATCGGGCAAGTCATATTTAGTTTAGTTGTGCACAATTTCAAATTTCGGTTTTTTCCAAATAACCGCCGAATCAAATAACTCAAACATCCGTGTATATGATTGTTCAGGCACAAATGATATCGTTTATTTTTACGCAAACGATCGAAGAAGTCATATCTAGTTTAGTTGTGCACAATTTCAAATTTCGGTTTTTTTCCAAATAAATGCCCTATCGAATAACTCAAACATCCGTGCATATGATTGTTCAGGCAAAAATGACCTCGTTTATTTCGTCGGGGACGATCGGACTAGTCATATTTCGTTTAGTTGTGCACAATTTTAAATTTCGGGTTTTTTTTCAAAGAACTGCTGAATCGAATAACTCAAACGTCCGTGCATATGATTCCTCAGGCACAAATGACCTCGTTTATTTTGTCGCGAACCATCGGGCAAGTCATATTTCGTTTAGTTGTGCACAATTTCAAATTTCGGTTTTTTTTTCAAAAAACTGCCGAATCGAATATCTTAAACATTCGTGCATATGATTCCTCAGGCACAAATGACCTCGCTTATTTGGCCGCAAACGATCGGAGAAGTCATATTTCGATTAATTGTGCACAATTTCAAATTTCGGTTTTTTTCCAAATAACTGCCGAATCAAATAACTAAAACATCCGTGCATATGATTGTTCAGGCACAAATGACCTCGTTTATTTCGTCGGGGACGATCGGACTAGTCATATTTCGTTTAGTTGTGCACAATTTCAAATTTCGGGTGTTTTTTCAAAGAACTGCCGAATCGAATAACTCAAACATCCGTGCATATGATTCCTCAGGCACAAATGACCTCGTTTATTTTGCCGCGAACGATCGGGCAAGTCATATTTAGTTTAGTTGTGCACAATTTCAAATTTCGGTTTTTTTTTCAAAAAACTGCCGAATCGAATATCTTAAACATTCGTGCATATGATTCCTCAGGCACAAATGACCTCGCTTATTTGGCCGCAAACGATCGGAGAAGTCATATTTCGATTAATTGTGCACAATTTCAAATTTCTGGTTTTTTTCCAAAAATTGCCGAATTGAATAACTTAAACATCCATGCATATGATAGTTCAGGAACAAATGACCTCGTTTGTTTCGTCGGGGACGATCGGACTAGTCATATTTGGTTCACTCTTGATCAATTTTCATTTCCGGGTTTTCTCAAATAACCGCCGAATCAAATAACCCCAACATCCGGTTATATGATTGTTCAAGCACAAATGACCTCGGTTATTTTGTCGCGAACGATCGAGCAAGTCATATTTAGTTTGGTTGCGCACAATTTCAAATTTCGGGTTTTTTTCAAAAAACTGCCGAATTGAATAACTTAAACACCCGTGCATATGATTGTTCAGGCACAAATAACCTCGTTTATTTGGTCGCAAACGATCGGAGAAGTCATATTTAGTTTGGTTGCGCACAATTTCAAATTTCGGGTTTTTTTCAAAGAACTGCCGAGTTTAATAAGTTAAACATCCCTGCAGATGATTGTTCAGGCACAAATGACCTCGTTTGTTTCGTCGAGGACGATGGGACTAGTCATATTTCGTTTAGTTGTGCACAATTTCAAATTTCGGGTTTTTTTTTCAAAGAACTGCCCAATCGAATAACTCAAACATCCGTGCATATGATTCCTCAGGCACAAAGAACCTCAATTATTTTGTTGCGAACAATAGGAGAATTCATAACTCGTCTGTGCTTGCACAATTTTCAATTCCGCGTTTTCTCAAATAACCGCCGGATCAAATAACTCAAACATCCGCGTACATGATTGTTCAGGCACAAATGACCTCGTTTATTTCGTCGGAGACGATCGGACTAGTCATACTTAATTCACTCTTGCTCAATTTTCAATTTCGGGTTTTCTCAAATAACAGATGAATCGAATAATTCAAGCATCCGTGTATATGATTGCTCAGGCACAAATGGTCTCGTTTATTTTGTCGCGAACGATCGGGCAAGTCATATTTCGTTTAGTTGTGCACAATTTCAAATTTCGGTTTTTTTCCACATAACCGCCGAATCAAATAACTCAAACATCCATGTATATGATTGCTCAGGCACAAATGACCTCGTTTATTTTGTCGCGAACGAGCGGGCAAGTCATATTCCGTTTAGTTGTGCACAATTTCAAATTTCGGGTTTTTTTTCGAAAAAACCGCCGATTTGAATAACTCAAACATCCGCGCATATGATCCCTCAGGCACAACGAACCTCAATTATTTTGTTGCGAACAATAGGGGAACTCATAATTCGCCTATGCTTGCACAATATTCAATTCCGGGTTTTCTCAAATAACCGCCGAATCAAATAACTCAAACATCCATGTATATGATTGTTCAAGCACAAATGACCTCGTTTATTTTGTCGCGAACGATCGAGCAAGTCATATTTAGTTTGGTTGCGCACAATTTCAAATTTCGGGTTTTTTTCAAAAAACTGCCGAATTGAATAACTTAAACACCCGTGCATATGATTGTTCCGGCACAAATAACCTCGTTTATTTGGTCGCAAACGATCGGAGAAGTCATATTTAGTTTGGTTGCGCACAATTTCAAATTTCGGGTTTTTTTTCAAAGAACTGCCGAGTTTAATAAGTTAAACATCCCTGCAGATGATTGCTCAGGCACAAATGACCTCGTTTATTTTGTCGCGAACGAGCGGGCAAGTCATATTTCCTTTAGTTGTGCACAATTTCAAATTTCGGTTTTTTTCCACATAACCGCCGAATCAAATAACTCAAACATCCGTGTATATGATTGTTCAGGCACAAATTACCTCGTTTATTTCGTCGGCGCGGATCGGACTAGTCATATTTCGTTCACTCTTGCTCAATTTCAAATTTCGGTTTTTTTTCCAAATAACCGCCGAATCGAATAATTCAAGCATCCGTGTATATGATTGCTCAGGCACAAATGACTTCGTTTATTTGGTCGCAAACGATCTGAGAAGTCATATTTAGTTTAGTTGTGCACAATTTCAAATTTCGTTTTTTTCCGTATAACCGCCGAATCAAATAACTCAAACATCCGTGTATATGATTGTTCAGGCACAAATGATACCGTTTATTTTTTCGCAAACGATCGGAGAAGTCATATTTAGTTTAGGCGTGCACAATTTAAAATTTCGGTTTTTTCCAAATAACCGCCGAATCAAATAACTCAAACATCCGTGTATATGATTGCTCAGCCACAAATGACTTCGTTTATTTGGTCGCAAACGATCGGAGAAGTCATATTTAGTTTAGTTGCGCACAATTTCAAATTTCGTTTTTTTTTTCCAAATAACCGCCGAATCAAATAACTCAAACATCCGTGTATATGATTGCTCAGGCATAAATGATATCGTTTACTTTTTCGCAAACGATCGGAGAAGTCATATTTAGTTTAGTTGTGCACAATTTAAAATTTCGGTTTTTTCCAAATAACCGCCGAATCAAATAACTCAAACATCCGTGTATATGATTGCTCAGCCACAATTGACTTCGTTTATTTGGTCGCAAACGATCGGAGAAGTCATATTTAGTTTAGTTGCGCACAATTTCAAATTTCGTTTTTTTTTTTCCAAATAACCGCCGAATCAAATAACTCAAACATCCGTGTACATGATTGCTCAGGCACAAATGACTTCGTTTATTTGGTCGCAAACGATCGGAGAAGTCATATATAGTTTAGTGGTGCACAATTTAAAATTTCGGTTTTTTTCCAAATAACCGCCGAATCAAATAACTCAAATATCCGTGTATATGATTGTTCAGGCACAAATCATATCGTTTATTTTTTCGCATTTGAGTTATTTGATTCGGTGATTATTTGAGAAAACCCGGAATTGAATATTGTGCAAGCATAGACGAATTATGAGTTCTCCTATTGTTCGCAACAAAATAATACAACTAAACTAAATATGACTTCTCCGATCGTTTGCGAAAAAATAAACGATATCATTTGTGCCTGAACAATCATATACACGGATGTTCGAATTATTTGATTCGGCGGTTATTTGGAAAAAAACCAAAATTTGAAATTGTGCACACCTAAACTAAATATGACTTCTCCGATCGTTTGCGAAAAAATAAACGATATCATTTGTGCCTGAACAATCATATACACGGATGTTTGAGTTATTTGATTCGGCGGTTATTTGGAAAAAAACCGAAATTTGAAATTGTGCACAACTAAACCAAATATGACTTCTCCGATCGTTTGCGACCAAATAAACGAAGTCATTTGCGCCTGAGCAATCATATACACGGATGTTTGAGTTATTTGATTCGGCGGTTATTTAAAAAAAAAACCGAAATTTTAAATTGTGCACAACTAAACTAAATATGACTTCTCCGATCGTTTGCGAAAAAATAGACGATATCATTTGTGCCTGAACAATCATATACACGGATGTTCGAATTATTTGATTCGGCGGTTATTTGGAAAAAAACCGAAATTTGAAATTGTACACAACTAAACTAAATATGACTTCACCGATCGTTTGCGAAAAAAAAAAAGATATCATTTGTGCCGGAACAATCATATACACGGATGTTTGAGTTATTTGATTCGGCGGTTATTTGGAAAAAAACGAAATTTGAAATTGTGCACAACTAAACTAAATATGACTTCTCAGATCGTTTGCGACCAAATAAACGAAGTCATTTGTGCCTGAGCAATCATATACACGGATGCTTGAATTATTCGATTCGGCGGTTATTTGGAAAAAAAACCGAAATTTGAAATTGAGCAAGAGTGAACGAAATATGACTAGTCCGATCCGCGCCGACGAAATAAACGAGGTAATTTGTGCCTGAACAATCATATACATGGATGTTTGAGTTATTTGATTCGGTGATTATTTGAGAAAACCCGGAATTGAATATTGTGCAAGCATAGACGAATTATGAGTTCTCCTATTGTTCGCAACAAAATAATTGAGGTTCGTTGTGCCTGAGGGATCATATGCACGGAAGTTTGAGTTATTCAAATCGGCGGTTTTTTCGAAAAAAACCCGAAATTTGGAATTGTGCACAACTAAACGGAATATGACTTGCCCGCTCGTTCGCGACAAAATAAACGAGGTCATTTGTGCCTGAGCAGTCATATACACGGATGTTTGAGTTATTTGATTCGGCGGTTATTTGAGAAAACCCGGAATTGAAAATATTGCAAGCATAGACGAATTATGAGTTCTCCTATTGTTCGCAACAAAATAATTGAGGTTCGGTGTGCCTGAGGAATCATATGCACGGATGTTTGAGTTATTCGATATGGCAGTTTTTTGGAAAAAGAGGCGAAATTTGAAATTGTGCACAACTAAACTAAATATGACTTGCCCGATCGTTCGCTACAAAATAAACGAGGTCTTTTGTGCCTGAACAATCATATGCACGGATGTTTAAGTTATTCAATTCGGCAGTTTTTTGAAGAAAAAACCCGAAATTTTAAATTGTTCACAATTAATCGATATATGACTTGCCCGATCGTTCGCGACAAAATAGACGAGGTCATTTGTGCCTGAACAATCATATGCACGGATTTCTAAGTTATTCAATTCGGCAGTTTTTTGAAAAAAACCCGAAATTTGAAATTGTGCACAATTAATCGAAATATGACTTCTCCGATCGTTTGCGGCCAAATAAACGAGGTCATTTGTGCCTGAGCAATCATATACACGGATGTTTGAAGTATTCGATTTAGCTGTTATTTGAGAATACCCGAAGTTGAAAATTGAGCAAGAGTGAACGAAATATGACTAGTCCGATCGTTCCCGACGAAATACACGAGGTCATTTGTGCCCAAACAATCATATACGCGGATGCATGAGTTATTTGATTCGGCGGTTATTTGAGAAAACCCGGAATTGAAAATTGTGCAAGCATAGACGAATTATGAATTCTCCTATTGCTCGCAACAAAATAATTGAGGTTCTTTGTGCCTCAGGAATCATATACACGGATGTTTAAGTTATTCAATTCGGCAGTTTTTTGAAGAAAAAACCCGAAATTTTAAATTGTTCACAATTAATCGATATATGACTTGCCCGATCGTTCGCGACAAAATAGACGAGGTCATTTGTGCCTGAACAATCATATGCATGGCTGTCTAAGTTATTCAATTCGGCAGTTTTTTGAAAAATAACCCGAAATTTGAAATTGTGCACAATTAATCGAAATATGACTTCTCCGATCGTTTGCGGCCAAATAAACGAGGTCATTTGTGCCTGAGCAATCATATACACGGATGCTTGAATTATTCGATTCAGCTGTTATTTGAGAAAACCCGAAATTGAAAATTGAGCAAGAGTGAACGAAATATGACTAGTCCGATGGTTCCCGACGAAATAAACGAGGTCATTTGTGCCTGAACAATCATGTGCAGGGATGTTTGAGTTATTCGATATGGCAGTTTTTTGGAAAAAGAGCCGAAATTTGAAATTGTGCACAACTAAACGTAATATGACTTGCCCGATCGTCCCCGACGAAATAAACGAGGTCATTTGTGCCTGAACAATCGTATGCAGGGATGTTTGAGTTATTCGATATGGCAGTTTTTTGGAAAACGAGCCGAAATTTGAAATTGTGCACAACTAAACGTAATATGACTTGCCCGATCGTTCGCTACAAAATAAACGAGGTCATTTGTGCCTGAGGAATCATATGCACGGATGTTTGAGTTATTCGATATGGCAGTTTTTTGGAAAAAGAGCCGAAATTTGAAATTGTGCACAGCTAAACTAAATATGACTTGGCCGATCGTTCGCTACGAAATAAACGAGGTCATTTGTGCCTGAACAATCATATGCACGGATGATTTAGTTATTTGATTCGGCGGTTATTTGAGAAAACCCGCAGTTGAAAATTGAGCAAGAGTGAACGAAATATCACTAGTCCGATCGTTCCCGACGAAATACACGATGTCATTTGTGCCCGAACAAACATATACGCGGATGCTTGAGTTATTTGATTCGGCGGTTATTTGAGAAAACCCGGAATTGAAAATATTGCAAGCATAGACGAATTATGAGTTCTCCTATTGTTCGCAACAAAATAATTGAGGTTCGTTGTGCCTGAGGAATCATATGCACGGATGTTTAAGTTATTCAATTCGGCAGTTTTTTGAAAAAAACCCGAAATTTGACATTGTGCACAATTAATCGAAATATGACTTCTCCGATCGTTTGCGGCCAAATAAACGAGGTCATTTGTGCCTGAGGAATCATATGCACGGATGATTTAGTTATTTGATTCGGCGGTTATTTGAGAAAACCCGCAGTTGAAAATTGAGCAAGAGTGAACGAAATATCACTAGTCCGATCGTTCCCGACGAAATACACGATGTCATTTGTGCCCGAACAAACATATACGCGGATGCTTGAGTTATTTAATTCGGCGGTTATTTGAGAAAACCCGGAATTGAAAATATTGCAAGCATAGACGAATTATGAGTTCTCCTATTGTTCGCGACAAAATAGACGAGGTCATTTGTGCCTGAACAATCATATGCACGGATGTCTAAGTTATTCAATTCGGCAGTTTTTCGAAAAAAACCCGAAATTTGAAATTGTGCACAATTAATCGAAATATGACTTCTCCGATCGTTTGCGGCCAAATAAACGAGGTCATTTGTGCCTGAGCAATCATATACACGGATGTTTGAAGTATTCGATTCAGCTGTTATTTGAGAATACCCGAAGTTGTAAATTGAGCAAGAGTGAACGAAATATGACTACTCCGATCGTTCCCGACGAAATAAACGAGGTCATTTGTGCCTGAACAATCATATACGCGGATGCTTGAGTTATTCAATTCGGCAGTTTTTTGAAAAAAACACGAAATTTTAAATTGTGCACAATTAATCGAAATATGACTTCTCCGATCGTTTGCGGCCAAATAAACGAGGTCATTTGTGCCTGAGGAATCATATTTCCGTTTCATATTTGATTCGGCGGTTATTTGAGAAAACCCGCAGTTGAAAATTGAGCAAGAGTGAACGAAATATCACTAGTCCGATCGTTCCCGACGAAATACACGAGGTCATTTGTGCCCAAACAATCATATACGCGGATGCTTGAGTTATTTGATTCGGCGGTTATTTGAGAAAACCCGGAATTGAAAATATTGCAAGCATAGACGAATTATGAGTTCTCCTATTGTTCGCAACAAAATAATTGAGGTTCGTTGTGCCTGAGGAATCATATGCACGGATGTTTAAGTTATTCAATTCGGCAGTTTTTTGAAAAAAACCCGAAATTTGAAATTGTGCACAATTAATCGAAATATGACTTCTCCGATCGTTTGCGGCCAAATAAACGAGGTCATTTGTGCCTGAGGAATCATATGCACGGATGATTTAGTTATTTGATTCGGCGGTTATTTGAGAAAACCCGCAGTTGAAAATTGAGCAAGAGTGAACGAAATATCACTAGTCCGATCGTTCCCGACGAAATACACGATGTCATTTGTGCCCGAACAAACATATACGCGGATGCTTGAGTTATTTGATTCGGCGGTTATTTGAGAAAACCCGGAATTGAAAATATTGCAAGCATAGACGAATTATGAGTTCTCCTATTGTTCGCGACAAAATAGACGAGGTCATTTGTGCCTGAACAATCATATGCACGGATGTCTAAGTTATTCAATTCGGTAGTTTTTTGAAAAAAACCCGAAATTTGAAATTGTGCACAATTAATCGAAATATGACTTCTCCGATCGTTTGCGGCCAAATAAACGAGGTCATTTGTGCCTGAGGAATCATATGCACGGATGATTTAGTTATTTGATTCGGCGGTTATTTGAGAAAACCCGCAGTTGAAAATTGAGCAAGAGTGAACGAAATATTACTAGTCCGATCGTTCCCGACGAAATACACGATGTCATTTGTGCCCGAACAAACATATACGCGGATGCTTGAGTTATTTGATTCGGCGGTTATTTGAGAAAACCCGGAATTGAAAATATTGCAAGCATAGACGAATTATGAGTTCTCCTATTGTTCGCGACAAAATAGACGAGGTCATTTGTGCCTGAACAATCATATGCACGGATGTCTAAGTTATTCAATTCGGCAGTTTTTCGAAAAAAACCCTAAATTTGAAATTGTGCACAATTAATCGAAATATGACTTCTCCGATCGTTTGCGGCCAAATAAACGAGGTCATTTGTGCCTGAGCAATCATATACACGGATGTTTGAAGTATTCGATTCAGCTGTTATTTGAGAATACCCGAAGTTGTAAATTGAGCAAGAGTGAACGAAATATGACTACTCCGATCGTTCCCAACGAAATAAACGAGGTCATTTGTGCCTGAACAATCATATACGCGGATGCTTGAGTTATTCAATTCGGCAGTTTTTTGAAAAAAACACGAAATTTTAAATTGTGCACAATTAATCGAAATACGAGTTCTCCGATCGTTTGCGGCCAAATAAACGAGGTCATTTGTGCCTGAGGAATCATATGCACGGATGTTTGAGTTATTCGATATGGCAGTTTTTTGGAAAAAAACCTGATATTTGAAATTTTGCACAACTAAACGAAATATGACTTGCCCGATCGTTCGCGACAAAATAAACGAGGTCATTTGTGCCTGAGCAATCATATACACGGATACTTGAATTATTCGATTCAGCTGTTATTTGAGAAAACCCGAAGTTGAAAACTGAGCAAGAGTGAACGAAATATGACTAGTCCGATAGTTCCCGACGAAATACACGAGGTCATTTGTTGCTGAACAATCATATACGCGGATGCTTGAGTTATTCAATTCGGCAGTTTTTTTGAAAAAAACTCGAAATTTGAAATTGTGAACAATTAATCCAAATACGACTTCTCCGATCGTTTGCGGCCAAATAAACGAGGTCATTTGTGCCTGAGGAATCATATGCACGGATGTTTGAGTTATTCGATATGGCAGTTTTTTAAAAAAAAACCTGATATTTGAAATTGTGCAGTCATCGATCGAAATATGACTTCTCCGATCGTTTGCGGCCAAATAAACGAGGTCATTTGTGCCTGAGCAATCATATACACGGATGTTTGAAGTATTCGATTCAGCTGTTATTTGAGAATACCCGAAGCTGTAAATTGAGCAAGAGTGAACGAAATATGACTACTCCGATCGTTCCCGACGAAATAAACGAGGTCATTTGTGCCTGAACAATCATATACGCGGATGCTTGAGTTATTCAATTCGGCAGTTTTTTGAAAAAAACACGAAATTTTAAATTGTGCACAATTAATCGAAATATGACTTCTCCGATCGTTTGCGGCCAAATAAACGAGGTCATTTGTGCCTGAGGAATCATATGCACGGATGTTTGAGTTATTCGATATGGCAGTTTTTTGGAAAAAGAGCCGAAATTTGAAATTGTGCACAGCTAAACTAAATATGACTTGGCCGATCGTTCGCTACGAAATAAACGAGGTCATTTATGCACGGATGATTTAGTTATTTGATTCGGCGGTTATTTGAGAAAACCCGCAGTTGAAAATTGAGCAAGAGTGAACGAAATATCACTAGTCCGATCGTTCCCGACGAAATACACGAGATCTTTTGTGGCTGAACAATCATATACACGGATGTTTGAGTTATTCGATTCGCCAGTTCTTTGAAAAAAAACCCGAAATTTGAAATTGGGCACAACTAAACGAAATATGACTAGTCCGATCGATCCCGACGAAATAAACGAGGTCATTTGTGCCTGAGGAATCATATGCACGGATGTTTGAGTTATTCGATATGGCAGTTTTTTGGAAAAAGAGCCGAAATTTGAAATTGTGCACAGCTAAACTAAATATGACTTGGCCGATCGTTCGCTACGAAATAAACGAGGTCATTTGTGCCTGAACAATCATATGCACGGATGATTTAGTTATTTGATCCGGCGGTTATTTGAGAAAACCCGCAGTTGAAAATTGAGCAAGAGTGAACGAAATATCACTAGTCCGATCGTTCCCGACGAAATACACGATGTCATTTGTGCCCGAACAAACATATACGCGGATGCTTGAGTTATTTGATTCGGCGGTTATTTGAGAAAACCCGGAATTGAAAATATTGCAAGCATAGACGAATTATGAGTTCTCCTATTGTTCGCAACAAAATAATTGAGGTTCGTTGTGCCTGAGGAATCATATGCACGGATGTTTAAGTTATTCAATTCGGCAGTTTTTTGAAAAAAACCCGAAATTTGAAATTGTGCACAATTAATCGAAATATGACTTCTCCGATCGTTTGCGGCCAAATAAACGAGGTCATTTGTGCCTGAGGAATCATATGCACGGATGATTTAGTTATTTGATTCGGCGGTTATTTGAGAAAACCCGCAGTTGAAAATTGAGCAAGAGTGAACGAAATATTACTAGTCCGATCGTTCCCGACGAAATACACGATGTCATTTGTGCCCGAACAAACATATACGCGGATGCTTGAGTTATTTGATTCGGCGGTTATTTGAGAAAACCCGGAATTGAAAATATTGCAAGCATAGACGAATTATGAGTTCTCCTATTGTTCGCGACAAAATAGACGAGGTCATTTGTGCCTGAACAATCATATGCACGGATGTCTAAGTTATTCAATTCGGCAGTTTTTCGAAAAAAACCCTAAATTTGAAATTGTGCACAATTAATCGAAATATGACTTCTCCGATCGTTTGCGGCCAAATAAACGAGGTCATTTGTGCCTGAGCAATCATATACACGGATGTTTGAAGTATTCGATTCAGCTGTTATTTGAGAATACCCGAAGTTGTAAATTGAGCAAGAGTGAACGAAATATGACTACTCCGATCGTTCCCAACGAAATAAACGAGGTCATTTGTGCCTGAACAATCATATACGCGGATGCTTGAGTTATTCAATTCGGCAGTTTTTTGAAAAAAACACGAAATTTTAAATTGTGCACAATTAATCGAAATACGACTTCTCCGATCGTTTGCGGCCAAATAAACGAGGTCATTTGTGCCTGAGGAATCATATGCACGGATGTTTGAGTTATTCGATATGGCAGTTTTTTGGAAAAAAACCTGATATTTGAAATTGTGCACAACTAAACGAAATATGACTTGCCCGATCGTTCGCGACAAAATAAACGAGGTCATTTGTGCCTGAGCAATCATATACACGGATACTTGAATTATTCGATTCAGCTGTTATTTGAGAAAACCCGAAGTTGAAAACTGAGCAAGAGTGAACGAAATATGACTAGTCCGATAGTTCCCGACGAAATACACGAGGTCATTTGTTGCTGAACAATCATATACGCGGATGCTTGAGTTATTCAATTCGGCAGTTTTTTTGAAAAAAACTCGAAATTTGAAATTGTGAACAATTAATCCAAATACGACTTCTCCGATCGTTTGCGGCCAAATAAACGAGGTCATTTGTGCCTGAGGAATCATATGCACGGATGTTTGAGTTATTCGATATGGCAGTTTTTTGGAAAAAAACCTCATATTTGAAATTGTGCACAACTAAACGAAATATGACTTGCCCGATCGTTCGCGACAAAATAAACGAGGTCATTTGTGCCTGAGCAATCATATACACGGATACTTGAATTATTCGATTCAGCTGTTATTTGAGAAAACCCGAAATTGAAAATTGAGCAAGAGTGAACTAAATATGACTAGTCCGATCGTCCCCGACGAAATAAACGAGATCATTTGTGGGTGAACAATCATATACACGGATGTTTGAGTTATTTGATTCGGCGGTTATTTGAGAAAACCCGGAATTGAAAATATTGCAAGCATAGACTGAGTTCTCCTATTGTTCGCAACAAAATAATTGAGGTTCGTTCTGCTTGAGGAATCATATGCACGGATGTTTGAGTTATCCGATATGGCAGTTTTTTTTGGAAAAAGAGCCGAAATTTGAAATTGTGCACAACTAAACTAAATATGACTTGCCCGATCGTCCGCTACAAAATAAAGGAGGTCATTTGTTTCTGAACAATCATATGCACGGATGTTTAAGTTATTCAATTCGGCAGTTTTTTGAAAAAAAAACCCGAAATTTGAAATTGTGCACAATTAATCGAAATGTGACTTATCCGATCGTTTGCGGCCAAATAAACGAGGTCATTTGTGCCTGAGCAATCATATACACGGATGTTTGAAGTATTCGATTCAGCAGTTATTTGAGAATACCCGAAGTTGAAAATTGAGCAAGAGTGAACGAAATATGACTAGTCCGATCGTTCCCGACGAAATAAACGAGGTCATTTGTGCCTGAACAATCATACGCACGGACGTTTCAGTTATTCGATATGGCAGTTTTTTGGAAAAAGAGCCGAAATTTGAAATTGTGGACAACTAAACGAAATATGACTTGCCCGATCGTTTGCGGCCAAATAAACGAGGTCATTTGTGCCTGAGCAATTATATACACGGATGTTTGAAGTATTCGATTCAGCTGTTATTTGAGAATACCCGAAGTTGAAAATTGAGCAAGAGTGAACGAAATATGACTAGTCCGATCGTTCCCGACGAAATAAACGAGGTCATTTGTGCCTGAACAATCATATGCACGAACGTTTCAGTTATTCGATATGGCAGTTTTTTGGAAAAAGAGCCGAAATTTGAAATTGTGGACAACTAAACGAAATATGACTTGCCCGATCGTTCGCTACAAAATAAACGAGGTCATTTGTGCCTGAGCAATCATATACACGGATGTTTAAGTTATTCAATTCGGCAGTTTTTAAAAAAAAAAATGAAATTTGAAATTGTGCACAATTAATCGAAATATGTCTTCTCCGATCGTTTGCGGCCAAATAAACGAGGTCATTTGTGCCTGAGCAATCATATACACGGATGTTTGAAGTATTTGATTCGGCGGTTATTTGAGAAAACCCGGAATTGAAAATTGTGCAAGCATAGATGAATTATGAGTTCTCCCATTGTTCACAACAAAATAATTCAGGTCATTTGTGCCTCAGGAATCATATGCACGGATGTTTAAGTTATTCATTTCGGCAGTTTTTTGAAAAAAACCCGAAATTTAAAATTGTGCACAATTAATCGAAATATGACTTGCCCGATCGTTCGCTACAAAATAAACGAGGTCATTTGTGCCTGAGCAATCATATACACGGATGTTTAAGTTATTCAATTCGGCAGTTTTTTGAAAAAAACCCGAAATTTGAAATTGTGCACAATTAATCAAAATATGACTTCTCCGATCGTTTGCGGCCAAATAAACGAGGTCATTTGTGCCTGAGCAATCATATGCACGGATGTTTAAGTTATTCGATTCGGCAGTTTTTTGGAAAAAAAACGAAATTTGAAATTGTTCACAACTAAACGCAATATGACTTGCCTGATCGTTCGCGACAGAATAAACAATTTCATTTGTGCCTGAGGAATCATATACACGGATGTTTAATTTATTCAATTCGGCAGTTTTTTGAAGAAAACCCGAAATTTTAAATTGTTCACAATTAATCGAAATATGACTTGCCCGATCGTTCGCGACAAAACAGACGAGGTCATTTGTGCCTGAACAATCATATGCACGGATGTTTAAGTTATTCAATTCGGCAGTTTTTTCGGAAAAAAACCGAAATTTGAAATTGTGCACAACTAAACGAAATATGTCTTGCCTGATCGTTCGCGACAGAATAAACAATTTCATTTGTGCCTGAGGAATCATATGCACGGATGATTGAGTTATTCGATTCGGCAGTTTTTTGAAAAAAAACCCGAAATTTGAAATTGTGCACAACTAAACGAAATATGACTAGTCCGATCGTCCCCGACGAAATAAACGAGATCATTTGTGGCTGAACAATCATATACACGGATGTTTGACTAATTTGATTCGGCGGTTATTTGAGAAAACCCGGAATTGAAAATATTGCAAGCATAGACGAATTATGAGTTCTCCCATTGTTCGCAACAAAATAATTGAGGTTCGTTGTGCCTGAGGAATCATATGCACGGATGTTTGAGTTATTCGATATGGCGGTTTTTTGGAAAAAGAGCCGAAATTTGAATTTGTGCACAACTAAACTAAATATGACTTGCCCAATCGTTCGCCACAAAATAAACGAGATCATTTGTGCCTGAACAATCATATGCACGGATGTTTAAGTTATTCAATTCGGCAGTTTTTTGAAAAAAAAACCCGAAATTTTAAATTGTTCACAATTAATCGATATATGACTTGCCCGATCGTTCGCGACAAAATAGACGAGGTCATTTGTGCCTGAACAATCATATGCACGGATGTTTAAGTTATTCAATTCGGCAGTTTTTTGAAAAAAAAACCCGAAATTTTAAATTGTTCACAATTAATCGATATATGACTTGCCCGATCGTTCGCGACAAAATAGACGAGGTCATTTGTGCCTGAGCAATCATATACACGGATGTTTGAAGTATTCCATTCAGCTGTTATTTGAGAATACCTGAAGTTGAAAATTGAGGAAGAGTGAACGAAATATGACTACTCCGATCGTTCCCGACGAAATAAACGAGGTCATTTGTGCCTGAACAATCATATACGCGGATGCTTGAGTTATTCAATTCGGCAGTTTGTTGAAAAAAACCCGAAATTTGAAATTGTGCACAATTAATCGAAATATGACTTCTCCGATCGTTTGCGGCCAAATAAACGAGGTCATTTGTGCCTGAGGAATCATATGCACGGATGTTTAAGTTATTCGATTCGGCAGTTTTTTGGAAAAAAACCGAAATTTGAAATTGTTCACAACTAAACGAAATATGACTTGCCTGATCGTTCGCGACAGAATAAACAATTTCATTTGTGCCTGAGCAATCATATGCACGGATGTTTGAGTTATTCGATTCGCCAGTTCTTTCAAAAAAAACCCGAAATTTGAAATTGGGCACAACTAAACGAAATATGACTAGTCCGATCCACCCCGACGAAATAAACGAGGTCATTTGTGCCTGAGGAATCATATGCACGGATGTTTGAGTTATTCGATATGGCAGTTTTTTGGAAAAAGAGCCGAAATTTGAAATTGTGCACAGCTAAACTAAATATGACTTGGCCGATCGTTCGCTACAAAATAAACGAGGTCATTTGTGCCTGAACAATCATATGCACGGATGTTTGAGTTATTTGATTCGGCGGTTATTTGGAAAAAACCGAAATTTGAAATTGTGCACAACTAAACTAAATACGACTTCATAATCATATGCACGGATGTTTAAGTTATTCAATTCGGCAGTTTTTTGAAAAAAAAACCCGAAATTTTAAATTGTTCACAATTAATCGATATATGACTTGCCCGATCGTTCGCGACAAAATAAACGAAGTCATTTGTGCCTGAGCAATCATATACACGGATGCTTGAATTATTCGATTCAGCTGTTATTTGAGAAAACCCGAAATTGAAAATTGAGCAAGAGTGAACTAAATATGACTAGTCTGATCGTCCCCGACGAAATAAACGAGGTCATTTGTGACTGAACAATCATGTACGCGGATGTTTGAGTTATTTGATTCGGCGGTTATTTGAGAAAACCCGGAATTGAAAATTGTGCAAGCATAGACGAAATATGACTTCTCCGATCGTTCGCGACAAAATAAACGAGGTGATTTGTGCCTGAGGAATTATATGCACGGATGTTTGAGTTATTCGATTCGGCAGTTCTTTGAAAAAAACCGAAATTTGAAATTGTGCACAACTAAACGAAATATGACTTGCCCGATCGTTCGCGACAAAATAAACGAGGTCATTTGTGCCTGAGCAATCATATACACGGATGCTTGAATTATTCGATTCGGCGGTTATTTGGAAAAAAAACCGAAATTTGAAATTGAGCAAGAGTGAACGAAATATGACTAGTCCGATCCGCGCCGACGAAATATACGAGGTAATTTGTGCCTGAACAATCATATACACGGATGTTTGAGTTATTTGATTCGGTGATTATTTGAGAAAACCCGGAATTGAATATTGTGCAAGCATAGACGAATTATGAGTTCTCCTATTGTTCGCAACAAAATAATTGAGGTTCGTTGTGCCTGAGGGATCATATACACGGATGTTTGAGTTATTCAAATCGGCAGTTTTTTCGAAAAAAAACCCGAAATTTGAAATTGTGCACAACTAAACGGAATATGACTTGCCCGATCGTTCGCGACAAAATAAACGAGGTCATTTGTGCCTGAGCAATCATATACACGGATGTTTGAGTTATTTGATTCGGCGGTTATGTGGAAAAAAACCGAAATTTGAAATTGTGCACAGCTAAACGAAATATGACTTGCCCGATCGTTTGCGAAAAAATAAACGATATCATTTGTGCCTGCACAATCATATACACGGATGTTTGAGTTATTTGATTCGGCGGTTATTTGGAAAAAAACCGAAATTTGAAATTGTGCACAACTAAACTAAATATGACTTCTCTGATCGTTTGCGACCAAACAAACGAAGTCATTTGCGCCTGAGCAATCATATACACGGGTGTTTAAGTTATTCAATTCGGCAGTTTTTTGAAAAAAACCCGAAATTTTAAATTGTGCACAACTAAACTAAATATGACTTCTCCGATCGTTTGCGAAAAAATAAACGATATCATTTGTGCCTGAACAATCATATACACGGATGTTTGAGTTATTTGATTCGGCGGTTATTTGGAAAAAAACCGAAATTTGAAATTGTGCACAACTAAACCAAATATGACTTCTCCGATCGTTTGCGACCAAATAAACGAAGTCATTTGTGCCTGAACAATCATATACACGGATGTTTGAGTTATTTGATACGGCGGTTATTTGGAAAAAAACCGAAATTTGAAATTGTGCACAACTAAACCAAATATGACTTCTCCGATCGTTTGCGACCAAATAAACGAAGTCATTTGTGCCTGAACAATCATATACACGGATGTTTGAGTTATTTGATACGGCGGTTATTTGGAAAAAAACCGAAATTTGATTTTGATGAAATTGTGCACAACTAAACTAAATATGACTTCTCCGATCGTTTGCGACCAAACAAACGAAGTCATTTGCGCCTGAGCAATCATATACACGGATGTTTGAGTTATTTGATTCGGCGGTTATTTGGAAAAAAACCGAAATTTTAAATTGTGCACAACTAAACTAAATATGACTTCTCCGATCGTTTGCGAAAAAATAAACGGTATCATTTGTGCCTGAACAATCATATACACGGATGTTCGAATTATTTGATTCGGCGGTTATTTGGAAAAAAACCGAAATTTGAAATTGTGCACAACTAAACTAAATATGACTTCTCCGATCGTTTGCGAAAAAATAAACGATATCATTTGTGCCTGAACAATCATATACACGGATGTTCGAATTATTTGATTCGGCGGTTATTTGGAAAAAAACCGAAATTTGAAATTGTGCACAACTCAACCAAATATGACTTCTCCGATCGTTTGCGACCAAATAAACGAAGTCATTTGTGCCTGAACAATCATATACACGGATGTTTGAGTTATTTGATACGGCGGTTATTTGGAAAAAAACCGAAATTTGAAATTGTGCACAACTAAACTAAGTATGACTTCTCCGATCGTTTGCGAAAAAATAAACGATATCATTTGTGCCTGAGCAATCATATACACGGATGCTTAAATTATTCGATTCGGCGGTTATTTGGAAAAAAAACCGAAATTTGAAATTGTGCACAACTAAACTAAATATGACTTCTCCGATCGTTTGCGAAAAAATAAACGATATCATTTGTGCCTGAACAATCATATACACGGATGTTCGAATTATTTGATTCGGCGGTTATTTGGAAAAAACCGAAATTTGAAATTGTGCACAACTAAACTAAATATGACTTGCCCGATCGTTTGCGAAAAAATAAACGATATCATTTGTGCCTGCACAATCATATACACGGATGTTTGAGTTATTTGATTCGGCGGTTATTTGGAAAAAAACCGAAATTTGAAATTGTGCACAACTAAACTAAATATGACTTCTCTGATCGTTTGCGACCAAACAAACGAAGTCATTTGCGCCTGAGCAATCATATACACGGGTGTTTAAGTTATTCAATTCGGCAGTTTTTTGAAAAAAACCCGAAATTTTAAATTGTGCACAACTAAACTAAATATGACTTCTCCGATCGTTTGCGAAAAAATAAACGATATCATTTGTGCCTGAACAATCATATACACGGATGTTTGAGTTATTTGATTCGGCGGTTATTTGGAAAAAAACCGAAATTTGAAATTGTGCACAACTAAACCAAATATGACTTCTCCGATCGTTTGCGACCAAATAAACGAAGTCATTTGTGCCTGAACAATCATATACACGGATGTTTGAGTTATTTGATACGGCGGTTATTTGGAAAAAAACCGAAATTTGAAATTGTGCACAACTAAACCAAATATGACTTCTCCGATCGTTTGCGACCAAATAAACGAAGTCATTTGTGCCTGAACAATCATATACACGGATGTTTGAGTTATTTGATACGGCGGTTATTTGGAAAAAAACCGAAATTTGATTTTGATGAAATTGTGCACAACTAAACTAAATATGACTTCTCCGATCGTTTGCGACCAAACAAACGAAGTCATTTGCGCCTGAGCAATCATATACACGGATGTTTGAGTTATTTGATTCGGCGGTTATTTGGAAAAAAACCGAAATTTTAAATTGTGCACAACTAAACTAAATATGACTTCTCCGATCGTTTGCGAAAAAATAAACGGTATCATTTGTGCCTGAACAATCATATACACGGATGTTCGAATTATTTGATTCGGCGGTTATTTGGAAAAAAACCGAAATTTGAAATTGTGCACAACTAAACTAAATATGACTTCTCCGATCGTTTGCGAAAAAATAAACGATATCATTTGTGCCTGAACAATCATATACACGGATGTTCGAATTATTTGATTCGGCGGTTATTTGGAAAAAAACCGAAATTTGAAATTGTGCACAACTCAACCAAATATGACTTCTCCGATCGTTTGCGACCAAATAAACGAAGTCATTTGTGCCTGAACAATCATATACACGGATGTTTGAGTTATTTGATACGGCGGTTATTTGGAAAAAAACCGAAATTTGAAATTGTGCACAACTAAACTAAGTATGACTTCTCCGATCGTTTGCGAAAAAATAAACGATATCATTTGTGCCTGAGCAATCATATACACGGATGCTTAAATTATTCGATTCGGCGGTTATTTGGAAAAAAAACCGAAATTTGAAATTGTGCACAACTAAACTAAATATGACTTCTCCGATCGTTTGCGAAAAAATAAACGATATCATTTGTGCCTGAACAATCATATACACGGATGTTCGAATTATTTGATTCGGCGGTTATTTGGAAAAAACCGAAATTTGAAATTGTGCACAACTAAACTAAATATGACTTCTCCGATCGTTTGCGAAAAAATAAACGATATCATTTGTGCCTGAACAATCATATACACGGATGTTCGAATTATTTGATTCGGCGGTTATTTGGAAAAAACCGAAATTTGAAATTGTGCACAACTAAACTAAATATGACTTCTCAGATCGTTTGCGAAAAAATAAACGATATCATTTGTGCCTGAACAATCATATACACGGATGTTCGAATTATTTGATTCGGCGGTTATTTGGAAAAAAACCGAAATTTGAAATTGTACACAACTAAACTAAATATGACTTCTCCGATCGTTTGCGAAAAAATAAACGATATCATTTGTGCCTGAGCAATCCTATACACGGATGCTTGAATTATTCGATTCGGCGGTTATTTGGAAAAAAAACCGAAATTTGAAATTGAGCAAGAGTGAACGAAATATGACTACTCCGATCCGCGCCGACGAAATAAGCGAGGTAATTTGTGCCTGAACAATCATATACATGGATGTTTGAGTTATTTGAGAAAACCCGGAATTGAATATTGTGCAAGCATAGACGAATTATGAGTTCTCCTATTGTTCGCAACAAAATAATTGAGGTTCGTTGTGCCTGGGGGATCATATGCACGAATGTTTGAGTTATTCAAATCGGCGGTTTTTTCGAAAAAAAACCCGAAATTTGAAATTGTGCACAACTAAACGAAATATGACTTGCCCGCTCGTTCGCGACAAAATAAACGAGACCATTTGTGCCTGAACAATCATATGCACGGGTGTTTAAGTTATTCAATTCGGCAGTTTTTTGAAAAAAACCCGAAATTTGAAATTGTGCACAATTAATCGAAATATGACTTGCTCGATCGTTCGCGACAAAATAAACGAGGTCATTTGTGCTTGAACAATCATATACACGGATGTTGGGGTTATTTGATTCGGCGGTTATTTTAGAAAGCCCGGAAATGAAAATTGATCAAGAGTGAACCAAATATGACTAGTCCGATCGTCCCCGACGAAATAAACGAGGTCATTTGTTCCTGAACAATCATATGCACGGATGTTTAAGTTATTCAATTCGGCAGTTTTTTGAAAAAAACCCGAAATTTGAAATTGTGCACAATTAATCGAAATATGACTTGCTCGATCGTTCGCGACAAAATAAACGAGGTCATTTGTGCTTGAACAATCATATACACGGATGTTGGGGTTATTTGATTCGGCGGTTATGTGGAAAAAAACCGAAATTTGAAATTGTGCACAACTAAACGAAATATGACTTGCCCGCTCGTTCGCGACAAAATAAACGAGACCATTTGTGCCTGAACAATCATATGCACGGGTGTTTAAGTTATTCAATTCGGCAGTTTTTTGAAAAAAACCCGAAATTTGAAATTGTGCACAATTAATCGAAATATGACTTGCTCGATCGTTCGCGACAAAATAAACGAGGTCATTTGTGCTTGAACAATCATATACACGGATGTTGGGGTTATTTGATTCGGCGGTTATTTTAGAAAGCCCGGAAATGAAAATTGATCAAGAGTGAACCAAATATGACTAGTCCGATCGTCCCCGACGAAATAAACGAGGTCATTTGTTCCTGAACAATCATATGCACGGATGTTTAAGTTATTCAATTCGGCAGTTTTTTGAAAAAAACCCGAAATTTGAAATTGTGCACAATTAATCGAAATATGACTTGCTCGATCGTTCGCGACAAAATAAACGAGGTCATTTGTGCTTGAACAATCATATACACGGATGTTGGGGTTATTTGATTCGGCGGTTATTTTAGAAAACCCGGAAATGAAAATTGATCAAGAGTGAACCAAATATGACTAGTCCGATCGACCCCGACGAAATAACCGAGGTCATTTGTTCCTGAACAATCATATGCACGGGTGTTTAAGTTATTCAATTCGGCAGTTTTTTGAAAAAAAGCCGACATTTGAAATTGTGCACAATTAATCGAAATATGACTTCTCCGATCGTTTGCGGCCAAATAAACGAGGTCATTTGTGCCTGAGGAATCATATGCACGGATGTTTAAGTTATTCGATTCGGCATTTTTTTGAAAAAAAACCGAAATTTGAAATTGTGCACAACTAAACGAAATATGACTTGCCCGATCGTTCGCGACAAAATAAACGAGGTCATTTGTGCCTGAGGAATCATATGCACGGATGTTTGAGTTATTCGATTCGGAAGTTCTTTGAAAAAAAACCCGAAATTTGAAATTGTGCACAACTAAACGAAATATGACTAGTCCGATCGTCCCCGACGAAATAAACGAGGTCATTTGTGCCTGAACAATCATATACACGGATGTTCGAATTATTTGATTCGGCGGTTATTTGGAAAAAAACCGAAATTTGAAATTGTACACAACTAAATTAAATATGACTTCTCCGATCGTTTGCGAAAAAATAAGCGATATCATTTGTGCCGGAACAATCATATACACGGATGTTTGAGTTATTTGATTCGGCGGTTATTTGGAAAAAACCGAAATTTGAAATTGTGCACAACTAAACTAAATATGACTTCTCAGATCGTTTGCGACAAAATAAACGAGGTCATTTGTGCTTGAACAATCATATACACGGATGTTGGGGTTATTTGATTCGGCGGTTATTTTAGAAAGCCCGGAAATGAAAATTGATCAAGAGTGAACCAAATATGACTAGTCCGATCGTCCCCGACGAAATAAACGAGGTCATTTGTTCCTGAACAATCATATGCACGGATGTTTAAGTTATTCAATTCGGCAGTTTTTTGAAAAAAACCCGAAATTTGAAATTGTGCACAATTAATCGAAATATGACTTGCTCGATCGTTCGCGACAAAATAAACGAGGTCATTTGTGCCTGAGCAATCATATACACGGATGCTTGAATTATTCGATTCAGCTGTTATTTGAGAAAACCCGAAATTGAAAATTGAGCAAGAGTGAACTAAATATGACTAGTCTGATCGTCCCCGACGAAATAAACGAGGTCATTTGTGACTGAACAATCATGTACGCGGATGTTTGAGTTATTTGATTCGGCGGTTATTTGAGAAAACCCGGAATTGAAAATTGTGCAAGCATAGACGAAATATGACTTCTCCGATCGTTCGCGACAAAATAAACGAGGTGATTTGTGCCTGAGGAATTATATGCACGGATGTTTGAGTTATTCGATTCGGCAGTTCTTTGAAAAAAACCGAAATTGGAAATTGTGCACAACTAAACGAAATATGACTTGCCCGATCGTTCGCGACAAAATAAACGAGGTCATTTGTGCCTGAGCAATCATATACACGGATGCTTGAATTATTCGATTCGGCGGTTATTTGGAAAAAAAACCGAAATTTGAAATTGAGCAAGAGTGAACGAAATATGACTAGTCCGATCCGCGCCGACGAAATAAACGAGGTAATTTGTGCCTGAACAATCATATACACGGATGTTTGAGTTATTTGATTCGGTGATTATTTGAGAAAACCCAGAATTGAATATTGTGCAAGCATAGACGAATTATGAGTTCTCCTATTGTTCGCAACAAAATAATTGAGGTTCGTTGTGCCTGAGCGATCATATGCACGGATGTTTGAGTTATTCAAATCGGCAGTTTTTTCGAAAAAAAACCCGAAATTTGAAATTGTGCACAACTAAACGAAATATGACTTGCCCGATCGTTCGCGACAAAATAAACGTAGTCATTTGTGCCTGAGCAATCATATACACGGATGTTTGAGTTATTTGATTCGGCGGTTATTTGGAAAAAAAAAGGAATTTTAAATTGTGTACAACTAAACCAAATATGACTTCTCCGATCGTTTGCGACCAAATAAACGAAGTCATTTGTGCCTGAACAATCATATACACGGATGTTTGAGTTATTTGATACGGCGGTTATTTGGAAAAAAACCGAAATTTGAAATTGTGCACAACTAAACTAAATATGACTTCTCCGATCGTTTGCGACCAAACAAACGAAGTCATTTGAGCCTGAGCAATCATATACACGGATGTTTGAGTTATTTGATTCGGCGGTTATTTCGAAAAAAACCGAAATTTTAAATTGTGCACAACTAAACTAAATATGACTTCTCCGATCGTTTGCGAAAAAATAAACGATATCATTTGTGCCTGAACAATCATATACACGGATGTTTGAGATATTTGATTCGGCGGTTATTTGGAAAAAAATTCAAATTTTAAATTGTGCACAACTAAACTAAATATGACTTCTCCGATCGTTTGCGAAAAAATAAACGATATCATTTGTGCCTGAACAATCATATACACGGATGTTCGGATTATTTGATTCGGCGGTTATTTGGAAAAAAACCGAAATTTGAAATTGTACACAACTAAACTAAATATGACTTCTCCGATCGTTTGCGAAAAAATAAACGATATCATTTGTGCCTGAGCAATCATATACACGGATGCTTGAATTATTCGATTCGGCGGTTATTTGGAAAAAAAACCGAAATTTGAAATTGAGCAAGAGTGAACGAAATATGACTAGTCCGATCCGCTCTTCCAAATTTCGGCTCTTTTCCCAAAAATCTGCCATATCGAATAATTCAACCATCCGTGGCACAAATGACTTCGTTTATTTGGTCGGGGACGATCGGACTTGTCATATTTGGTTCACTCTTGATCAATTTTCATTTCCGGGTTTTCTAAAATAACCGCCGAATCAAATAACCCCAACATCCGTGTATATGATTGTTCAGGCACAAATGACCTCGTTTATTTTGTCGCGAACGATCAGGCAAGTCATATTTCGTTTAGTTGTGCACAATTTCAAATTTCGGGTTTTTTTTAAAAAAAAAACTGCCGAATCGAATAATTAAATCATCCGTGCATATGATTGTTCAGGCACAAATGACCTCGTTTATTTGGTCGCAAACGATCGGAGAAGTCATATTTAGTTTGGTTGCGCACAATTTCAAATTTCGGGTTTTTTTTCAAAGAACTGCCGAGTTTAATAAGTTAAACATCCCTGCAGATGATTGCTCAGGCACAAATGACCTCGTTTATTTTGTCGCGAACGAGCGGGCAAGTCATATTTCGTTTAGTTGTGCACAATTTCAAATTTCGGTTTTTTTCCACATAACCGCCGAATCAAATAACTCAAACATCCGTGTATATGATTGTTCAGGCACAAATTACCTCGTTTATTTCGTCGGCGCGGATCGGACTAGTCATATTTCGTTCACTCTTGCTCAGTTTCAAATTTCGGTTTTTTTCCAAATAACCGCCGAATCGAATAATTCAAGCATCCGTGTATATGATTGCTCAGGCACAAATGACTTCGTTTATTTGGTCGCAAACGATCTGAGAAGTCATATTTAGTTTAGTTGTGCACAATTTCAAATTTCGTTCTTTTCCGAATAACCGCCGAATCAAATAACTCAAACATCCGTGTATATGATTGTTCAGGCACAAATGATACCGTTTATTTTTTCGCAAACGATCGGAGAAGTCATATTTAGTTTAGGTGTGCACAATTTAAAATTTCGGTTTTTTCCAAATAACCGCCGAATCAAATAACTCAAACATCCGTGTATATGATTGCTCAGCCACAAATGACTTCGTTTATTTGGTCGCAAACGATCGGAGAAGTCATATTTAGTTTAGTTGCGCACAATTTCAAATTTCGTTTTTTTTTTCCAAATAACCGCCGAATCAAATAACTCAAACATCCGTGTATATGATTGCTCAGGCACAAATGATATCGTTTACTTTTTCGCAAACGATCGGAGAAGTCATATTTAGTTTAGTTGTGCACAATTTAAAATTTCGGTTTTTTCCAAATAACCGCCGAATCAAATAACTCAAACATCCGTGTATATGATTGCTCAGCCACAATTGACTTCGTTTATTTGGTCGCAAACGATCGGAGAAGTCATATTTAGTTTAGTTGCGCACAATTTCAAATTTCGTTTTTTTTTTTCCAAATAACCGCCGAATCAAATAACTCAAACATCCGTGTACATGATTGCTCAGGCACAAATGATTTCGTTTATTTGGTCGCAAACGATCGGAGAAGTCATATATAGTTTAGTGGTGCACAATTTAAAATTTCGGTTTTTTTCCAAATAACCGCCGAATCAAATAACTCAAATATCCGTGTATATGATTGTTCAGGCACAAATCATATCGTTTATTTTTTCGCATTTCAGTTATTTGATTCGGTGATTATTTGAGAAAACCCGGAATTGAATATTGTGCAAGCATAGACGAATTATGAGTTCTCCTATTGTTCGCAACAAAATAATACAACTAAACTAAATATGACTTCTCCGATCGTTTGCGAAAAAATAAACGATATCATTTGTGCCTGAACAATCATATACAGGGATGTTCGAATTATTTGATTCGGCGGTTATTTGGAAAAAAACCAAAATTTGAAATTGTGCACACCTAAACTAAATATGACTTCTCCGATCGTTTGCGAAAAAATAAACGATATCATTTGTGCCTGAACAATCATATACACGGATGTTTGAGTTATTTGATTCGGCGGTTATTTGGAAAAAAACCGAAATTTGAAATTGTGCACAACTAAACCAAATATGACTTCTCCGATCGTTTGCGACCAAATAAACGAAGTCATTTGCGCCTGAGCAATCATATACACGGATGTTTGAGTTATTTGATTCGGCGGTTATTTAAAAAAAAAACCGAAATTTTAAATTATGCACAACTAAACTAAATATGACTTCTCCGATCGTTTGCGAAAAAATAGACGATATCATTTGTGCCTGAACAATCATATACACGGATGTTCGAATTATTTGATTCGGCGGTTATTTGGAAAAAAACCGAAATTTGAAATTGTACACAACTAAACTAAATATGACTTCACCGATCGTTTGCGAAAAAAAAAAAGATATCATTTGTGCCGGAACAATCATATACACGGATGTTTAAGTTATTTGATTCGGCGGTTATGTGGAAAAAAAACGAAATTTGAAATTGTGCACAACTAAACTAAATATGACTTCTCAGATCGTTTGCGACCAAATAAACGAAGTCATTTGTGCCTGAGCAATCATATACACGGATGCTTGAATTATTCGATTCGGCGGTTATTTGGAAAAAAAACCGAAATTTGAAATTGAGCAAGAGTGAACGAAATATGACTAGTCCGATCCGCGCCGACGAAATAAACGAGGTAATTTGTGCCTGAACAATCATATACATGGATGTTTGAGTTATTTGATTCGGTGATTATTTGAGAAAACCCGGAATTGAATATTGTGCAAGCATAGACGAATTATGAGTTCTCCTATTGTTCGCAACAAAATAATTGAGGTTCGTTGTGCCTGAGGGATCATATGCACGGAAGTTTGAGTTATTCAAATCGGCGGTTTTTTCGAAAAAAACCCGAAATTTGGAATTGTGCACAACTAAACGGAATATGACTTGCCCGCTCGTTCGCGACAAAATAAACGAGGTCACTTGTGCCTGAGCAGTCATATACACGGATGTTTGAGTTATTTGATTCGGCGGTTATTTGAGAAAACCCGGAATTGAAAATATTGCAAGCATAGACGAATTATGAGTTCTCCTATTGTTCGCAACAAAATAATTGAGGTTCGGTGTGCCTGAGGAATCATATGCACGGATGTTTGAGTTATTCGATATGGCAGTTTTTTGGAAAAAGAGGCGAAATTTGAAATTGTGCACAACTAAACTAAATATGACTTGCCCGATCGTTCGCTACAAAATAAACGAGGTCATTTGTGCCTGAACAATCATATGCACGGATTTCTAAGTTATTCAATTCGGCAGTTTTTTGAAAAAAACCCGAAATTTGAAATTGTGCACAACTAAACGAAATATGACTAGTCCGATCGTCCCCGATGAAATAAACGAGATCATTTGTGGCTGAACAATCATATACACGGATGATTGAGTTATTCGATTCGGCAGTTTTTTGAAAAAAAAACCCGAAATTTGAAATTGTGCACAACTAAACGTAATATGACTAGTCCGATCCGCGCCGACGAAATAAACGAGGTAATTTGTGCCTGAACAATCATATACATGGATGTTTGAGTTATTTGATTCGGTGATTATTTGAGAAAACCCGGAATTGAATATTGTGCAAGCATAGACGAATTATGAGTTCTCCTATTGTTCGCAACAAAATAATTGAGGTTCGGTGTGCCTGAGGAATCATATGCACGGATGTTTGAGTTATTCGATATGGCAGTTTTTTGGAAAAAAACCCGAAATTTTAAATTGTTCACAATTAATCGATATATGACTTGCCCGATCGTTCGCGACAAAATAGACGAGGTCATTTGTGCCTGAACAATCATATGCACGGATTTCTAAGTTATTCAATTCGGCAGTTTTTTGAAAAAAACCCGAAATTTGAAATTGTGCACAACTAAACGTAATATGACTTGCCCGATCGTTCGCTACAAAATAAACGAGGTCATTTGTGCCTGAACAATCATATGCACGGATGATTGAGTTATTCGATTCGGCAGTTTTTTGAAAAAAAAACCCGAAATTTGAAATTGTGCACAACTAAACGAAATATGACTAGTCCGATCGTCCCCAACGAAATAAACGAGATCATTTGTGGCTGAACAATCATATACACGGATGTTTGACTAATTTGATTCGGCGGTTATTTGAGAAAACCCGGAATTGAAAATATTGCAAGCATAGACGAATTATGAGTTCTCCTATTGTTCGCAACAAAATAATTGAGGTTCGTTGTGCCTGAGGAATCATATGCACGGATGTTTGAGTTATTCGATATGGCGGTTTTTTGGAAAAAGAGCCGAAATTTGAAATTGTGCACAACTAAACTAAATATGACTTGCCCAATCGTTCGCTACAAAATAAACGAGATCATTTGTGCCTGAACAATCATATGCACGGATGTTTAAGTTATTCAATTCGGCAGTTTTTTGAAAAAAAACCCGAAATTTTAAATTGTTCACAATTAATCGATATATGACTTGCCCGATCGTTCGCGACAAAATAGACGAGGTCATTTGTGCCTGAACAATCATATGCACGGATGTCTAAGTTATTCAATTCGGCAGTTTTTCGAAAAAAACCCGAAATTTGAAATTGTGCACAATTAATCGAAATATGACTTCTCCGATCGTTTGCGGCCAAATAAACGAGGTCATTTGTGCCTGAGAAATCATATACACGGATGTTTGAAGTATTCGATTCAGCTGTTATTTGAGAATACCCGAAGTTGTAAATTGAGCAAGAGTGAACGAAATATGACTACTCCGATCGTTCCCGACGAAATAAACGAGGTCATTTGTGCCTGAACAATCATATACGCGGATGCTTGAGTTATTCAATTCGGCAGTTTTTTGAAAAAAACCCGAAATTTTAAATTGTGCACAATTAATCGAAATATGACTTCTCCGATCGTTTGCGGCCAAATAAACGAGGTCATTTGTGCCTGAGGAATCATATGCACGGATGTTTAAGTTATTCGATTCGGCAGTTTTTGGAAAAAAACCGAAATTTGAAATTGTTCACAACTAAACGAAATATGACTTGCCTGATCGTTCGCGACAGAATAAACAATTTCATTTGTGCCTGAGGAATCATATGCACGGATGTTTGAGTTATTCGATTCGCCAGTTCTTTGAAAAAAAACCAGAAATTTGAAATTGTGCACAACTAAACGAAATATGACTAGTCCGATCGTCCCCGACGAAACAAACGAGATCATTTGTGGCTGAACAATCATATACACGGATGTTTGAGTTATTCGATTCGCCAGTTCTTTGAAAAAAAACCCGAAATTTGAAATTGGGCACAACTAAACGAAATATGACTAGTCCGATCGACCCCGACGAAATAAACGAGGTCATTTGTGCCTGAGGAATCATATGCACGGATGTTTGAGTTATTCGATATGGCAGTTTTTTTGGAAAAAGAGCCGAAATTTGAAATTGTGCACAGCTAAACTAAATATGACTTGGCCGATCGTTCGCTACAAAATAAACGAGGTCATTTGTGCCTGAACAATCATATGCACGGATGATTTAGTTATTTGATTCGGCGGTTATTTGAGAAAACCCGCAGTTGAAAATTGAGCAAGAGTGAACGAAATATCACTAGTCCGATCGTTCCCGACGAAATACACGATGTCATTTGTGCCCGAACAAACATATACGCGGATGCTTGAGTTATTTGATTCGGCGGTTATTTGAGAAAACCCGGAATTGAAAATATTGCAAGCATAGACGAATTATGAGTTCTCCTATTGTTCGCAACAAAATAATTGAGGTTCGTTGTGCCTGAGGAATCATATGCACGGATGTTTAAGTTATTCAATTCGGCAGTTTTTTGAAAAAAACCCGAAATTTGAAATTGTGCACAATTAATCGAAATATGACTTCTCCGATCGTTTGCGGCCAAATAAACGAGGTCATTTGTGCCTGAGGAATCATATGCACGGATGTTTGAGTTATTCGATATGGCAGTTTTTTGGAAAAAGAGCCGAAATTTGAAATTGTGCACAGCTAAACTAAATATGACTTGGCCGATCGTTCGCTACAAAATAAACGAGGTCATTTGTGCCTGAACAATCATATACAAGTATGTTTGAGTTATTTGATTCGGCGGTTATTTGAGAAAACCCGGAATTGAAAATTGTGCAAGCATAGACGAAATATGTTTGAGTTATTCGATTCGCCAGTTCTTTGAAAAAAAAACCCGAAATTTGAAATTGTGCACAACTAAACTAAATATGACTTGCCTGATCGTTCGCGACAGAATAAACAATTTCATTTGTGCCTGAGGAATCATATGCACGGATGTTTGAGTTATTCGACTCGCCAGTTCTTTGAAAAAAAACCAGAAATTTGAAATTGTGTACAACTAAACGAAATATGACTAGTCCGATCGTCCCCGACGAAATAAACGAGATCATTTGTGGCTGAACAATCATATACACGGATGTTTGAGTTATTTGATTCGGCGGTTATTTGAGAAAACCCGGAATTGAAAATATTGCAAGCATAGACGAATTATGAGTTCTCCTATTGTTCGCAACAAAATAATTGAGGTTCGTTGTGCCTGAGCAATCATATACACGGATGTTTGAAGTATTCGATTCAGCTGTTATTTGAGAATACCCGAAGTTGAAAACTGAGCAAGAGTGAACGAAATATGACTAGTCCGATCGTTCCCGACGAAATACACGAGGTCATTTGTGGCTGAACAATCATATACGCGGATGCTTGAGTTATTCAATTCGGCAGTTTTTTTGAAAAAAACTCGAAATTTGAAATTGTGAACAATTAATCGAAATATGACTTCTCCGATCGTTTGCGGCCAAATAAACGAGGTCATTTGTGCCTGAGCAATCATATACACGGATGTTTGAAGAATTCGATTCAGCTGTTATTTGAGAATATCCGAAGTTGAAAATTGAGCAAGAGTGAACGAAATATGACTAGTCCGATCGTTCCCGACGAAATACACGAGATCATTTGTGCCTGAACAATCATATACGCGGATGCTTGAGTTATTTGATTCGGCGGTTATTTGAGAAAACCCGGAATTGAAAATTGTGCAAGCATAGACGAATTATGAAATCTCCTATTGCTCGCAACAAAATAATTGAGGTTCTTTGTGCCTGAACAATCATACGCACGGACGTTTCGGTTATTCGATATGGCAGTTTTTTGGAAAAAGAGCCGAAATTTGAAATTGTGGACAACTAAACGAAATATGACTTGCCCGATCGTTTGCGGCCAAATAAACGAGGTCATTTGTGCCTGAGCAATTATATACACGGATGTTTGAAGTATTCGATTCAGCTGTTATTTGAGAATACCCGAAGTTGAAAATTGAGCAAGAGTGAACGAAATATGACTAGTCAGATCGTTCCCGACGAAATAAACGAGGTCATTTGTGCCTGAACAATCATATGCACGAACGTTTCAGTTATTCGATATGGCAGTTTTTTGGAAAAAGAGCCGAAATTTGAAATTGTGGACAACTAAACGAAATATGACTTGCCCGATCGTTCGCTACAAAATAAACGAGGTCATTTGTGCCTGAGCAATCATATACACGGATGTTTAAGTTATTCAATTCGGCAGTTTTTAAAAAAAAAATGAAATTTGAAATTGTGCACAATTAATCGAAATATGACTTCTCCGATCGTTTGCGGCCAAATAAACGAGGTCATTTGTGCCTGAGCAATCATATACACGGATGTTTGAAGTATTTGATTCGGCGGTTATTTGAGAAAACCCGAAATTGAAAATTGTGCAAGCATAGATGAATTATGAGTTCTCCCATTGTTCACAACAAAATAATTCAGGTCATTTGTGCCCCAGGAATCATATGCACGGATGTTTAAGTTATTCAATTCGGCAGTTTTTTGAAAAAAACCCGAAATTTGAAATTGTGCACAATTAATCGAAATATGACTTGCCCGATCGTTCGCTACAAAATAAACGAGGTCATTTGTGCCTGAGCAATCATATACACGGATGTTTAAGTTATTCAATTCGGCAGTTTTTTGAAAAAAACCCGAAATTTGAAATTGTGCACAATTAATCAAAATATGACTTCTCCGATCGTTCGCGGGCAAAAAAACGAGGTCATTTGTGCCTGAGCAATCATATGCACGGATGTTTGAAGTATTCGATGCAGCTGTTATTTGAGAATATCCGAAGTTGAAAATTGAGCAAGAGTGAACGAAATATGACTAGTCCGATAGTTCCCGACGAAATACACGAGGTCATTTGTGCCTGTACAATCATATACGCGGATGCTTGAGTTATTTGATTCGGCGGTTATTTGAGAAAACCCGGAATTGAAAATTGTGCAAGCATAGACGAATTATGAATTCTCCTATTGCTCGCAACAAAATAATTGAGGTTCTTTGTGCCTGAGGAATCATATGCACGGATGTTTAAGTTATTCAGTTCGGCAGTTTTTTGAAGAAAAAACCCGAAATTTTAAATTGTTCACAATTAATCGAAATATGACTTGCCCGATCGTTCGCGACAAAATAGACGAAATCATTTGTGCCTGAACAATCATATGCACGGATGTTTAAGATATTCAATTCGGCAGTTTTTTGAAAAAAACCCGAAATTTGAAATTGTGCACAATTAATCAAAATATGACTTCTCCGATCGTTTGCGGCCAAATAAACGAGGTCATTTGTGCCTGAGCAATCATATACACGGATGTTTAAGTTATTCGATTCGGCAGTTTTTTGGAAAAAAAACGAAATTTGAAATTGTTCACAACTAAACGCAATATGACTTGCCTGATCGTTCGCGACAGAATAAACAATTTCATTTGTGCCTGAGGAATCATATACACGGATGTTTAATTTATTCAATTCGGCAGTTTTTTGAAGAAAACCCGAAATTTTAAATTGTTCACAATTAATCGAAATATGACTTGCCCGATCGTTCGCGACAAAACAGACGAGGTCATTTGTGCCTGAACAATCATATGCACGGATGTTTAAGTTATTCAATTCGGCAGTTTTTTGAAAAAAAAACCCGAAATTTGAAATTGTGCACAACTAAACGAAATATGACTAGTCCGATCGTCCCCGACGAAATAAACGAGATCATTTGTGGCTGAACAATCATATACACGGATGTTTGACTAATTTGATTCGGCGGTTATTTGAGAAAACCCGGAATTGAAAATATTGCAAGCATAGACGAATTATGAGTTCTCCTATTGTTCGCAACAAAATAATTGAGGTTCGTTGTGCCTGAGGAATCATATGCACGGATGTTTGAGTTATTCGATATGGCGGTTTTTTGGAAAAAGAGCCGAAATTTGAATTTGTGCACAACTAAACTAAATATGACTTGCCCAATCGTTCGCCACAAAATAAACGAGATCATTTGTGCCTGAACAATCATATGCACGGATGTTTAAGTTATTCAATTCGGCAGTTTTTTGAAAAAAAAAACCCGAAATTTTAAATTGTTCACAATTAATCGATATATGACTTGCCCGATCGTTCGCGACAAAATAGACGAGGTCATTTGTGCCTGAACAATCATATGCACGGATGTTTAAGTTTTCAATTCGGCAGTTTTTTGAAAAAAAAACCCGAAATTTTAAATTGTTCACAATTAATCGATATATGACTTGCCCGATCGTTCGCGACAAAATAGACGAGGTCATTTGTGCCTGAGCAATCATATACACGGATGTTTGAAGTATTCCATTCAGCTGTTATTTGAGAATACCCGAAGTTGAAAATTGAGCAAGAGTGAACGAAATATGACTACTCCGATCGTTCCCGACGAAATAAACGAGGTCATTTGTGCCTGAACAATCATATACGCGGATGCTTGAGTTATTCAATTCGGCAGTTTTTTGAAAAAAAACCCGAAATTTGAAATTGTGCACAATTAATCGAAATATGACTTCTCCGATCGTTTGCGGCCAAATAAACGAGGTCATTTGTGCCTGAGGAATCATATGCACGGATGTTTAAGTTATTCGATTCGGCAGTTTTTTGGAAAAAAACCGAAATTTCAAATTGTTCACAACTAAACGAAATATGACTTGCCTGATCGTTCGCGACAGAATAAACAATTTCATTTGTGCCTGAGCAATCATATGCACGGATGTTTGAGTTATTCGATTCGCCAGTTCTTTGAAAAAAAACCAGAAATTTGAAATTGTGCACAACTAAACGAAATATGACTAGTCCGATCGTCCCCGACGAAATAAACGAGGTCATTTGTGCCTGAACAATCATATACGCGGATGCTTGAGTTATTCAATTCGGCAGATTTTTGAAAAAAACTCGAAATTTGAAATTGTGCACAATTAATCGAAATACGATTTCTCCGATCGTTTGCGGCCAAATAAACGAGGTCATTTGTGCCTGAGGAATCATATGCACGGATGTTTGAGTTATTTGATTCGGCGGTTATTTGAGAAAACCCGGAATCGAAAATATTGCAAGCATAGACGAATTATGAGTTCTCCTATTGTTCGGAACAAAATAATTGAGGTTCTTTGTACCTGAGGAATCATATGCACGGATGTTTAAATTATTCAGTTCGGCAGTTTTTTGAAGAAAAAACCCGAAATTTTAAATTGTGCACAACTAAACGAAATATGACTAGTCCGATCGTCCCCGACGAAATAAACGAGATCATTTGTGGCTGAACAATCATATGCACGGATGTTTGAGTTATTTGATTCGGCGGTTATTTGAGAAAACCCGGAATTGAAAATTGTGCAAGCACAGACGAATTATGAATTCTCCTATTGCTCGCAACAAAATAATTGAGGTTCTTTGTGCCTGAGGAATCATATGCACGGATGTTTAAGTTATTCAGTTCGGCAGTTTTTTGAAGAAAAAACCCGAAAATTTAAATTGTTCACAATTAATCGAAATATGACTTGCCCGATCGTTCGCGACAAAATAGACGAGGTCATTTGTGCCTGAACAATCATATGCACGGATGTTTAAGATATTCAATTCGGCTGTTTTTTGAAAAAAACCCGAAATTTGAAATTGTGCACAATTAATCAAAATATGACTTCTCCGATCGTTTGCGGCCAAATAAACGAGGTCATTTGTGCCTGAGCAATCATATACACGGATGTTTGAAGAATTCGATTCAGCTGTTATTTGAGAATATCCGAAGTTGAAAATTGAGCAAGAGTGAACGAAATATGACTAGTCCGATCGTTCCCGACGAAATACACGAGATCATTTGTGCCTGAACAATCATATACGCGGATGCTTGAGTTATTTGATTCGGCGGTTATTTGAGAAAACCCGGAATTGAAAATTGTGCAAGCATAGACGAATTATGAAATCTCCTATTGCTCGCAACAAAATAATTGAGGTTCTTTGTGCCTGAGGAATCATATGCACGGATGTTTAAGTTATTCAGTTCGGCAGTTTTTTGAAGAAAAAACCCGAAATTTGAAATTGTGCAAATAAAAAAACGAGATCATTTGTGGCTGAACAATCATATACACGGATGTTTGAGTTATTTGATTCGGCGGTTATTTGAGAAAACCCGGAATTGAAAATATTGCCGGCATAGACGAATTATGAGTTCCCCTATTGTTCGCAACAAAATAATTGAGGTTCTTTGTGCCTGAGGAATCATATGCACGGATGTTTAAGTTATTCAGTTCGGCAGTTTTTTGAAGAAAAAACCCGAAATTTGAAATTGTGCACAACTAAACGAAATATGACTAGTCCGATCGTTCCCGACAAAATACACGAGGTCATTTGTGCCTGAACAATTATATGCACGGTCGTTTCAGTTATTCGATATGGCAGTTTTTTGGAAAAAGAGCCGAAATTTGAAATTGTGCACAACTAAACGAAATATGACTTTTCCGATCGTTTTATTCGATTCAGCTGTTATTTGAGAATATCCGAAGTTGAAAATTGAGCAAGAGTGAACGAAATATGACTAGTCCGATCGTTCCCGACGAAATACACGAGGTCATTTGTGCCTGAACAATCATATACGCGGATGCTTGAGTTATTTGATTCGGCGGTTATTTGAGAAAACCCGGAATTGAAAATTGTGCAAGCATAGACGAATTATGAAATCTCCTATTGCTCGCAACAAAATAATTGAGGTTCTTTGTGCCTGAGGAATCATATGCATGGATGTTTAAATTATTCAGTTCGGCAGTTTTTTGAAGAAAAAACCCGAAATTTTAAATTGTTCACAATTAATCGAAATATGACTTGCCCGATCGTTCGCGACAAAATAGGCGAGGTCATTTGTGCCTGAACAATCATATGCACGGATGTTTAAGATATTCAATTCGGCAGTTTTTTGAAAAAAACTCGAAATTTGAAATTGTGCACAATTAATCGAAATATGACTTCTGCGATCGTTTGCGGCCAAATAAACGAGGTCATTTGTGCCTGAGGAATCATATGCACGGATGTTTAACTTATTCGATTCGGCAGTTTTTTGGAAAAAAAACGAAATTTGAAATTGTTCACAACTAAACGAAATATGACTTGCCTGATCGTTCGCGACAGAATAAACAATTTCATTTGTGCCTGAGGAATCATATTCACGGATGTTTGAGTTATTCGATTCGCCAGTTCTTTGAAAAAAAACCCGAAATTTGAAATTGTGCACAACTAAACGAAATATGACTAGTCCGATCGTCCCCGACGAAATAAACGAGATCATTTGTGGCTGAACAATCATATACACGGATGTTTGAGTTATTTGATTCGGCGGTTATTTGAGAAAACCCGGAATTGAAAATATTGCAAGCATAGACGAATTATGAGTTCTCCTATTGTTCGCAACAAAATAATTGAGGTTCGTTGTGCCTGAGGAATCATATGCACGGATGTTTAAGTTATTCAATTCGGCAGTTTTTTGAAAAAAACCCGAAATTTGAAATTGTGCACAATTAATCGAAATGTGACTTCTCCGTTCGTTTGCGGCCAAATAAACGAGGTCATTTGTGCCTGAGGAATCATATGCACGGACGTTTAAGTTATTCGATTCGGCAGTTTTCTGGAAAAAACCGAAATTTGAAATTGTTCACAACTAAACGAAATATGACTTGCCTGATCGTTCGCGACAGAATAAACAATTTCATTTGTGCCTGAGGAATCATATGCACGGATGTTTGAGTTATTCGATTCGCCAGTTCTTTGAAAAAAAACCCGAAATTTGAAATTGTGCACAACTAAACGAAATATCCGATCGTCCCCGACGAAATAAACGAGATCATTTGTGGCTGAACAATCATATACACGGATGTTTGAGTTATTTGATTCGGCGGTTATTTGAGAAAACCTGGAATTGAAAATATTGCAAGCATAGACGAATTATGAGTTCTCCTATTGTTCGCAACAAAATAATTGAGGTTCGTTGTGCCTGAGCAATCATATACGCGGATGTTTGAAGTATTCGATTCAGCTGTTATTTGAGACTATCCGAAGTTGAAAACTGAGCAAGAGTGAACGAAATATGACTAGTCCGATCGTTCCCGACGAAATACACGAGGTCATTTGTGCCTGAACAATCATATACGCGGATGCTTGAGTTATTCAATTCGGCAGTTTTTTGAAAAAAACTCGAAATTTGAAATTGTGCACAATTAATCGAAATACGACTTCTCCGACCGTTTGCGGCCAAATAAACGAGGTCATTTGTGCCTGAGGAATCATATGCACGGATGTTTGAGTTATTTGATTCGGCGGTTATTTCAGAAAACCCGGAATTGAAAATATTGCAAGCATAGACGAATTATGAGTTCTCCTATTGTTCGCAACAAAATAATTGAGGTTCTTTGTGCCTGAGGAATCATATGCACGGATGTTTAAGTTATTCAGTTCGGCAGTTTTTTGAAGAAAAAACCCGAAATTTGAAATTGTGCACAACTAAACGAAATATGACTAGTCCGATCGTTCCCGACGAAATACACGAGGTCATTTGTGCCTGAACAATTATATGCACGGACGTTTCAGTTATTCGATATGGCAGTTTTTTGGACAAAGAGCCGAAATTTTAAATTGTGCACAACTAAACGTAATATGACTTGCCCGATCGTCCCCGACGAAATAAACGAGGTCATTTGTGCCTGAACAATCATATGCAGGCATGTTTGAGTTATTCGATTCGCCAGTTCTTTGAAAAAAAAACCGAAATTTGAAATTGTGCACAACTAAACGAAATATCCGATCGTCCCCGACGAAATAAACGAGATCATTTGTGGCTGAACAATCATATACACGGATGTTTGAGTTATTTGATTCGGCGGTTATTTGAGAAAACCTGGAATTGAAAATATTGCAATCATAGACGAATTATGAGTTCTCCTATTGTTCGCAACAAAATAATTGAGGTTCGTTGTGCCTGAGCAATCATATACGCGGATGTTTGAAGTATTCGATTCAGCTGTTATTTGAGACTACCCGAAGTTGAAAACTGAGCAAGAGTGAACGAAATATGACTAGTCCGATCGTTCCCGAAGAAATACACGAGGTCATTTGTGCCTGAACAATCATATACGCGGATGCTTGAGTTATTCAATTCGGCAGTTTTTTGAAAAAAACTCGAAATTTGAAATTGTGCACAATTAATCGAAATACGACTTCTCCGACCGTTTGCGGCCAAATAAACGAGGTCATTTGTGCCTGAGGAATCATATGCACGGATGTTTGAGTTATTTGATTCGGCGGTTATTTCAGAAAACCCGGAATTGAAAATATTGCAAGCATAGACGAATTATGAGTTCTCCTATTGTTCGCAACAAAATAATTGAGGTTCTTTGTGCCTGAGGAATCATATGCACGGATGTTTAAGTTATTCAGTTCGGCAGTTTTTTGAAGAAAAAACCCGAAATTTGAAATTGTGCACAACTAAACGAAATATGACTAGTCCGATCGTTCCCGACGAAATACACGAGGTCATTTGTGCCTGAACAATTATATGCACGGACGTTTCAGTTATTCGATATGGCAGTTTTTTGGAAAAAGAGCCGAAATTTTAAATTGTGCACAACTAAACGTAATATGACTTGCCCGATCGTCCCCGACGAAATAAACGAGGTCATTTGTGCCTGAGCAATCATATGCAGGCATGTTTGAGTTATTCGATATGGCAGTTTTTTGGAAAAAGAGCCGAAATTTGAAATTGTGCACAACTAAACGTAATATGACTTGCCCGATCGTTCGCTACAAAATAAACGAGGTCATTTGTGCCTGAACAATCATATGCACGGACGATTGAGTTATTCGATTCGGCAGTTTTTTGAAAAAAAAACCCGAAATTTGAAATTGTGCACAACTAAATGAAATATGACTAGTCCGATGGTTCCCGACGAAATAAACGAGGTCATTTGTGCCTGAGGAATCATATGCACGGATGTTTGAGTTATTTGATTCGGCGGTTATTTGAGAAAACCCGGAATTGAAAATATTGCAAGCATAGACGAATTATGAGTTCTCCTATTGTTCGCAACAAAATAATTGAGGTTCTTTGGGCCTGAGGAATCATATGCACGGATGTTTAAGTTATTCAGTTCGGCAGTTTTTTGAAGAAAAAACCCGAAATTTGAAATTGTGCACAACTAAACGAAATATGACTAGTCATATCGTTCCCGACGAAATACACGAGGTCATTTGTGCCTGAACAATTATATGCACGGACGTTTCAGTTATTCGATATGGCAGTTTTTTGGAAAAAGAGCCGAAATTTGAAATTGTGCACAACTAAACGAAATATGACTTGCCCGATCGTTCGCGACAAAATAAACGAGGTAATTTGTGCCTGAGCAATCATATACACGGATGCTTGAATTATTCGATTCAGCTGTTATTTGAGAAAACCCGAAATTGAAAATTGAGCAAGAGTGAACGAAATATGACTAGTCCGATGCTTCCCGACGAAATAAACGAGGTCATTTGTGCCTGAACAATCATGTGCACGGATGTTTGAGTTATTCGATATGGCAGTTTTTTGGAAAAAGAGCCGAAATTTTAAATTGTGCACAACTAAACGTAATATGACTTGCCCGATCGTTCGCTACAAAATAAACGAGGTCATTTGTGCCTGAACAATCATATACACGGATGTTTGACTTATTTGATTCGGCGGTTATTTGAGAAAACCCGGAATTGAAAATATTGCAAGCATAGACGAATTATGAGTTCTCCTATTGTTCGCAACAAAATAATTGAGGTTCGTTGTGCCTGAGGAATCAAATGCACGGATGTTTGAGTTATTCGACATGGCGGTTTTTTGGAAAAAGAGCCGAAATTTGAAATTGTGCACAACTAAACTAAATATGACTTGCCCAATCGTTCGCTACAAAATAAACGAGATCATTTGTGCCTGAACAATCATATGCACGGATGTTTAAGTTATTCAATTCGGCAGTTTTTTGAAAAAAAAACCCGAAATTTTAAATTGTTCACAATTAATCGATATATGACTTGTGTTAACGCTGAGACTATTTTGTTCCAACGAAGATAGCCAAGGTTCATGTACCTTGACTAATTGTTGTAGAGATAACGGGTACTTGTACCAGTTCCTCAATATTTGAAATAAGTAACAACACGTCACGTACAGGTTGAAAGCCTTACTCATTTATTATTCCCTCAAACAGGAGTATTTATATAAAAATATTGCTTATTTAACAATATAAAAAATGCTTATTCGCAAATATCGACAACCCTGAACATTTACTAGAGGGTCGAATTTCGGCTATGCGAAACAATTGCCCCTGCGGCAACTGTTTACTTGTTTGTCTATATTATGGGTTCAAGGTGAACCTTTACGTTGGCTGGGCAGAGGTTTCGCATAGCCGGCATTCTTGTCGCGTGCAATGTTCTGTGCTTGTTGTTAATACGAGTTCCCTTTGCGTATCGTCTGTATGTGATGAATATGATACTGCATTGTTGTATCATTTGAAGTTTTCATTACATTGAGTTTGTTTACCTCGTTTAGTTATATGGAGCGAATACCGACGATACGCAAATGGAATTAATATGTATGTGCATAATGTTATATTTATTTATTTTATTTGATTACACTATATTATATATCTGTTCGTGAACATACTCCCCCTCGTTGAATGGAACCATTCAACAGATTTCTTCACTAGGTAGACTGAATTTTCTGCGAGTTCGTGGGATTGGGATTGGTCTCGAAGGCTCCTTGAGGGTTACACGTTTGGTCGATGTTTTTGATTTCCAAATCCAGAAAATGATGATTGAAATCGTCAGGAAAAGTCCTATATATCCCACGGAATACTGATGAAGGTCATGTTTACTAAAATTGTTTGGCAATTCGGCTAGTATTTGAATTTTGGTTTGATGCCTTAGCTCTTCGATCTGCTGTAATCCAAATTGATCCAGTGGTGATGATTTATTAGCTAGGGTGAGGGTGGTTGGTACTACAATGTCCGACAGGTTGCCCAATTTGGTATACGATGTTCTTGTGCTGCTTTGGTATATCTGATGTCCTTGAAACGTTAGATCATCTTGTTTGACGACGCAGTTTGACTGTATTCTTAGAAGTCCTGATCCCTCCAGAGACATTGATGAAATGTCATTGCCACATACCGTATTGATGGTCGTCTTATTCTTGGTGGCGTAAATCCATTCGTTGGCGTGTGTAAGCCGGATCCAAATTTTATTTTTGGTGATTGTCGTTGTTTTGCATTGTGCTGATAATGGCAAGTTATTTAGCAGAGAGACTTCGCATATGCATACACCAGATCCCTTACGGTATAACGGCCTTCTTTGATCACACAGATACGTGGATGGTTCTGTTGTTAAGCATGTTGCTAGTTCTTGTTCCAACAACGGGTAGTATTGGTCGCGGTGTTGACTAATAATTAAATACGATGAGTCTGGTTTGATTGCTATGAGCGATCCGTTGTTAAATATCGGTATAGGTATTATTCTGAATATGTCATACATTTCAACACTGACAAGAGGAAATTTGATCAGAAAAATAACGTTATTTTCTATGACTTCGCCTTTCACGGACATTAGTTGATATAATTGCAGCGGTTCTGACGACTCTACTGGCAGGCGAAGCGAGGACGGAATATGCCCTTGTATTGTGATTATTTCTGTGCTTAATTGCTGTGGTGATAAAAGCAATGGGTTGATTTTTCCGTGATTAGTGTCGATTATCACGTTAATCAAGGATGCCTGTATTCGTTGTGTATTAGAGACGATTAGCGACAGTTCAATGGATAACGCCAAGAATAAGTTGTTCAGTTTCTCTTGATTGGTGTAATTAATTATTTGATTAACCTGTTCGTTCAATGTTCTAAATTTTTCTCGAATTGTTAGCTGGGTTCCTTTAATTAGGTTCAAAGTGGAATCGATTATGGATGTATGATTTTTCAGCAATCGTAGAACGTGATCTTCATTTGTCTTGATGTCACTTATTGAATTCAAAATCTGCTGTGCATGCTCATCGTCAAGCACTCCAAATAACGAGTTTGCGATGCTCCCCACTATGTTGAAGGCACCACGCTTCCGTCTTGTCTTATGGATGTTATAAGTAAAGAGCTCATTTCCCTCCTTTATTTCGTTCCGTACGTGGTGAAATTGAGTGATTATTGATGAACAGGAACTATTGTTTTGTATCGACTGACAAAGATGCCGCAAGGATTGGATTCCATTAGTAATTTCATTGTACTCAGTCCAGTAAGGCTCCAGATCGTAATATACCATCAGCTTCCAGTCGTTCGATGCTAATTTTGCTGATCCTAGAGCCTCAAAGTGGAGTCCCAATTGAGCTGGAAACTGGTGGACTTCTATAGGATGACTACTCATTACTGGTAGGGTAAGACATACCAGCAAGAGTGACATTATTGCCGAGCCGTATGATTTTCGTGACCTCCTGGTAGGAGGTTCGCCGTTGTGCGTTCCATCTTTCGAGATTGGTGATGCTGAGTCTGCCGCTCTCCGTTTGGTTTGACCTTCGGGTGAACGTGCTTCGTCTTTTGTTAATACTTTCTCCTCATGTTTAGCGTTGTCATCCTCAATTGGAAGAGGCGCGAGTTTGTGAACTGATCGCCGCAGTATACCGGTTGCTGTTTTTACGTCTGCCACGCGGACTTGATCGTCGTCTCCAGTGTAAGTTTTTATGACGCGAGCTAGGGGCCATTTCATTGGTGGGGTGTTCTCTTCTTTGATTATAACTATCGCCCCAGGTTCTAAATTTCGTTTGTGTTGTTTCCATTTGAATCGCTGTTGTAATTCATTCAAATATTCTTTGGACCATCTCCTCCAGAACTCGTTCTTCAGGTGCGTGACCAACTTCCACCGTGTGAGTAGGCTGACTTTTGTTGTCTCAACACGTGAATCGATCGAAGCAGTTAATGGTTCGCCAATTAAGAAGTGTCCCGGTGTTAAAGCTGTGACATCGTTTGGGTTGGACGATAAAGGTGTTAGGGGACGAGAATTAAGGATAGCCTCAATTTCAATTATTAGAGTCTCGAATTCCTCGTATGTTAAGGAAGCCGATGCCATACTTCGATTTAACAATTGTTTCGCTGATTTCACAGCAGCCTCCCAAAGCCCGCCGAAATGTAGAGATCGAGGTGGTATGAAGTGAAAATCGATGCCCTTTGTGCTACACGAAGAGATGATGGAATCTCTTCCTTGAGACGAATGTACCGTTTGGCTTAAGTCCTGAAGTTGGTTTCTGGCGCCGACGAAATTAGTCGCGTTGTCACAATATAAGTTTTTAATGTGGCCTCGCCTTCCTATAAAGCGTTTTAGGGCTCCTATAAACGCTTCTGTTGTTAAATCGCTCACCACCTCTAAGTGAACCGCCTTCGTAGCAAAACAGCAAAATACTGATATGTACCCCTTCTGTGGTCGACTTCCCCTACCTCGAAAGTGAATCCAGATTGGTCCACAAAAATCCACACCTGAATTAACAAATGGACGAGCCGGTTGTATTCTACTAGATGGTAAATTTCCCATTATCTGGGACACCATCTTGGGCTTGGCTCTGGTGCACCGAACGCAGTGTTGCACTATAGATCGTGCAATGGTTTTACCCTTGACCGGCCAAAAGCGTTGTCTGGTTATGGCCAGAAGTGTCTGTGGCCATACGTGCTTGTTATCGTAGTGAATGTCCGTCATTATCATTTTTACGAATGGGTGCTCGTAAGGTAGTAGGATAGGGTGCTTTGCATCGTATGGTAAGGCTGATGCTTCCAATCTACCGCCTACGCGTATGATATCTTCCTTGTCCAGAAAAGGGGTGAGGCTACTGATGGAACTGGTATTACTGCATTCATTATACCGTCGTAGATGGGAGATGTCCTGACTGAATTCATCCCTTTGTATGACTCGGATTATGGTATGAAGGGCTTCCTGTAGTTCTTGGCTGGAGAGGTTGTCTCTTCGACTCGGCTTCTCGTCTCCTTTTTTTAAAGATCGGATAAACCTAAGCATATATGCAGTAATCCGTTGTAATCGTTTAAATGAGTTTCCATGTGAGATTTTGTAAACGAAATGCGTTGATTCACTGCTACTGGTCATTATGGCTGTTGTACTTTGATTGAACTCCTGCTCGCACGCTGCTGTTCTAGCGTATGGGTTCGGCCAAGATGATTCCTGACCATGAAGAAGTAAAGGCCCGTAGAACCAAAGGTTGCACTCCTTCAATTTTTCTGGAGCTATTCCCCGCGTCAACAAGTCAGCTGGATTCTCTTTAGATTTGATGTGCCGCCATTGCTGTGGTGTGGTACAGGATTGAATGGAAGACACTCTATTGGCGATGAAGGCAGGAAATGATTTTGCGTCCGAGTTGATCCAGGCCAAGACGATTTCGGAATCGCTCCAAAAATACGTAGGAATTTCTTCATATTCGATGTCGCCTTTTACTCGTTTAGCGAGGTCTACTGCTAACTTTGCTGCGCACAGCTCTAATCGAGGTATTGTTGGTTTCTTAACTTTGTTCTTTTCAAGGGGTGCTACACGAGATTTAGCACACAACAGGCGCACGACGACCATGCCAGGACTGACGACTGATCGAATATAGATGCAGGCTCCAAAAGCCTTTTCGGAAGCATCGGCAAAGACATGAACTTGTATTTTTTCTGGAAGTTTTTTCGCAAATACGTGTCTTGACACTCGAATGTGATTTATTGTCTTGAGGTCGTCACGAAATTTTGACCATTTTGAATGTAATTCCTGTGGTAAAGCGGCGTCCCAATCTAATTTTAGCTGCCATAACTGTTGCAGGAAGATTTTTGCGGTGATTATCACTGGAGCCACAAGTCCAAGTGGATCAAAGAGTCGGGCTATTTCTGATGAAACTATTCTTTTTGTTATTTTAGTTCCGTTATTCCAATGGGCCTTTATACAGAAGTCGTCCACCTTTGGTAACCAAGTTAACCCAAGGTCTTTATGGTGTCTTCTGAATCTATTTTGAAGTCCAATTCCATTTCCTTATCCTCTGGTGGGAAATCTTGTAGTAATCGCGGATGATTGGCACACCATTTACGCAGCTTAAAACCAGCTCCTTGAAGTACGTCAATTAATTGTTTCTGCATTTCTATAGTAGTAGAAAGGCTGTTTGCACCAGTCATGACGTCGTCTATGTAGAAGTTGAGCTGGAGTTGTAAGCATTTCACAGCTAAGTATGGTGCGGCTGATGTCCCATAAGTGATTGTGTTTAATTGATAGCACTTTACGGGTGCCAGCACGTCCTTCCTCCATAAAATTAATTGATATCTTCTGTCTTCTTCGTGTACAAGCACTTGCCTATACATTTTTTCAATATCGGCTGTAAATACAAACCGTGGTAAGCGGAATCTCAACAATATCGCAAACAGGTCTTCTTGGATTTTTGGACCGGTATGTAAAATATCGTTCAAGGATAGGTTAGATGATGTTTTGGCAGACGCGTCGAATACTACTCTTAATTTGGTCGTGCTACTATCGGGTTTTAGCACGTAATGGTGAGGTAGAAAATAGTGTGGTGTATTGCTTGGTGGGGCAATTACCTCTCTCATGTGTCCTAATCTAATATATTCGTCCATGAATTGAAGGTATTGCTGTTTAAGCTCCATGTTGTTTGCCAATCGTCTCTCTAATGATAGTAATCTCCTGAAGGCCATATTCTTCGATTCCCCTAATTTTGATGGTTCGTCTGAGAATGGTAGCCTTACTGTAAAGCGTCCCTGTATGTTGCGCTGTACTGTCTGGGTGAAGTGGGTTTCACACCTCTTTTCTGCTGTAGTGGTTGATCCGTGTGATTCTTCAGGATCTTCAATTGTCCAGAATTTTTCTATAAGAGTGTTGAGGTTTTCATCTTCGATACACATTCCGCAAACCAATGTTGAAGGCAGAGGACGACCGATCCTTCCTACTGCGATCCACCCAAATACTGTGTTTTGTAATGTAGGCATCTCTTCATCGGCCTTTATTTGTCCTATGGATAAAAGCTCGTGATATATGTCTGCTCCTATCAGCAAATCGATCTCCCCCGGACGGTCGAATGTTGGATCGGCTAACTCGATGTTCTTGGGGATGTTCCAGTGTGAACTATCGATTAATTGCGACGGTTGAGGTGATAGTATTTTTGGAAGAACCATGGCCTCGATACGTGTGGAGAATCCATTCAATCTAGATTGTATAGAAATGTTCACTCTGCCACGAGTTTTTTGAGTGGTGCGACCGATGCCCTGGATGCGCAAAGTGTCGTGCACTGCTGAGAGACCCAACCTTCTAACTAGATTCTCTGTTATGAAGTTCACTTGAGATCCTGAGTCTAAAAGTGCCCTGCATTCAATAGATTCGCCATTCTTAGATTCCAATTTTATTATCGCGGTCCCCAACAGAATGTATGCTTGGCGTTGTTGACTCGCCGCGCTTACTACTGACGGCTGATCGTGTCCGTGACTGTTGTTGAAGGACCCTGAGTTGGAGGGCTGAATTGGTACCGAAGTCTCTAGGTGGACTAACGTGTTGTGTTTCTTGGAGCATTTTGTGCATCCTCGCCGGGGGCATTTCGCAGCTTGGTGGCCTGCTCGAAGACAGTTAACACATGTATGATGTTTCTTCAGCAAGTTAAGTCGATGGCCCGGTGTCATTTTCAGGAACTCCTGGCATGCGTACAATCCGTGGCTGCCCTTGCAGATAATACATAATGGTGCTGCTGGTGCCGATGGTGCTGCTACTGTCCTTGCTGGATGTAATCGTCGCTGCTCTTCTAATGACTTCCCCTTATAGCCCAGTGCCTCCAATGATTGGAATCGCCTCTCCAGGAAGCTTAGCAGTTGATTGATAGTTTGTAGCTTTCTCGGATTCTCAAGCGACTGTTCGTAAAGGGTATGAGTGTCCCTATCTAACTTCTTTAATAGTATGTGAATCAGGAGTGGATCCCATTGCTCAGTGCTCACACCAATATTTTTCAATCCCATTAGACACTCTTGCGTGGTGTCATGGAGAGTCCTTATGGCACTGGCTGATCCCTTGTCAGACATGATGGTTGGTTGACTCATAAGTTTGTTTACAAACGCCGATACCAATAATCTGGTATTGCCATAACGATCCACCAACGTCTTCCATGCGGCCTCATAATTGTTGTCAGACGTCGTGAAATTACGGATTAGCCTCTCAGCTTCCCCTGACAAATTTGTCTTCAGGTACCACATCTTTTGACAATTGGCCATAGACTGATTGTGGATTAATTGGACAAATAAATCGTGGAACTGTTGCCATTTTAGATAGTCGCCGTCGAACTTTGGTAACACGATTTTTGGCAGTTGCAGCGCTGCATTGTTAGTTGATGGTCCAGTACTAGAGCTACCGGAACTACATCCAGTGCTAGTCTGTAGGTTGGTGGTTAATGTAATTATATGCTTTTCCACCAACTCTTCTAACTCCAAATATGCATCTGGGTCGTATCCATCGGTAACCGGATCGTCGCTGAGTTCCCAAATGGAATTATGCAGTTCCTCTAACTGGTTCCGGTATCTCTCTAGTGTCCTTAGTCTACGTTCGACATATTCCGTTGTATGTTGCTGACTTGGGATTGTGCCGGCCAAGATTCGGCGTAGGAAATCTGCTATCCCCTTCTGCCGCGCCAATAGCTTCATTAAGCCGTCTGACGATTTCGTTGATGAATCTTCGGGTTTTGATTGGTTGGTACTTGTTGTACCTCCATCGATATGGTTTGATGCCATGTCGCTGAATTGCTTGACACCTTCTAATTTGGAAAGCGAAATTATCTTTTGTTCGAAATGATCCTTGAATTTGGTGTAATTTTCAAGAGTTATGTCGTACAGACTCTTGACAAAATATTCATGGTCAGCTGTCATCGCTGGCGATGCCCTTATATTGGAGTCTGTTTGTTCGAATATGCTCCAGGCTTCCTCCAACCGACGCAACCTTTCCTCATAATAAGATTTAGTTGTCTTTCGAGTGCTTGAATCCTTCTTGTAGTTTGCTATGATTCTGGATACTTCCTCGGCGTGGACTTCTTGTTGCTTTGCCCACTTGTCGATATCCATGATGAATGTCTTCCTTCGCTCCTTTTGTCAGAACCGGATTGATGCGCAGCTCTTGACGGCGTTGGTACTAGTGTATAGCCCTAGTACACGCTTTGGTTGACGAAGGTTTAAATCGCGACGCGTTGCAGGTTTACCAGTGTTTGAGCCCTGGTAACGCTTCTAACAATTATGACTTATTATTTGCTCCTTAAGACTGATGAAGAAGGCAAATAATTCAATCACGTCGGGGTCACCAATGTTAACGCTGAGACTATTTTGTTCCAACGAAGATAGCCAAGGTTCATGTACCTTGACTAATTGTTGTAGAGATAACGAGTACTTGTACCAGTTCCTCAATATTTGAAATAAGTAACAACACGTCACGTACAGGTTGAAAGCCTTACTCATTTATTATTCCCTCAAACAGGAGTATTTATATAAAAATATTGCTTATTTAACAATATAAAAAATGCTTATTCGCAAATATCGACAACCCTGAACATTTACTAGAGGGTCGAATTTCGGCTATGCGAAACAATTGCCCCTGCGGCAACTGTTTACTTGTTTGTCTATATTATGGGTTCAAGGTGAACCTTTACGTTGGCTGGGCAGAGGTTTCGCATAGCCGGCATTCTTGTCGCGTGCAATGTTCTGTGCTTGTTGTTAATACGAGTTCCCTTTGCGTATCGTCTGTATGTGATGAATATGATACTGCATTGTTGTATCATTTGAAGTTTTCATTACATTGAGTTTGTTTACCTCGTTTAGTTATATGGAGCGAATACCGACGATACGCAAATGGAATTAATATGTATGTGCATAATGTTATATTTATTTATTTTATTTGATTACACTATATTATATATCTGTTCGTGAACACCGATCGTTTGCGAAAAAATAAACGATATCATTTGTGCCTGAAAAATCATATACGCGGATGTTTGAGTTATTTGATTCGGCGGTTCTTTGAAAAAAAACCCGAAATTTGAAATTGTGCACAACTAAACGAAATATGACTAGTCCGATCGTCCCCGACGAAATAAACGAGGTCATTTGTGCCTGAACAATCATATGCACGGATGTTTGAGTTATTCGATATGGCAGTTTTTGAGTGAATGAGCCGAAATTTGAAATTGTGCACAACTAAACGAAATATGACTTGCCCGATCGTTCGCGACAAAATAAACGAGGTCATTTGTGCCTGAGCAATCATATACACGGATGTTTGAGTTATTTGATTCGGCAGTTATTTGGAAAAAAACCGAAATTTGAAATTGTTCACAACTAAACTAAATATGACTTCTCCGATCGTTTGCGAAAAAATAAACGATATGATTTGTGCCTGAACAATCATATACACGGATGTTTGAGTTATTTGATTCGGCGGTTATTTGGAAAAAACCGAAATTTTAAATTGTGCACCACTAAACAATAATTATATGACTTCTCCGATCGTTTGCGACCAAATAAACGAAGTCATTTGTGCCTGAGCAATCATATACACGGATGTTTGAGTTATTTGATTCGGCGGTTATTTGGAAAAAAACCGAAATTTTAAATTGTGCACAACTAAACTAAATATGACTTCTCCGATCGTTTTCGAAAAAATAAACGATATCATTTGTGCCTGAAAAATAATATACGCGGATGTTTGAGTCATTTGATTCGGCGGTTATTTGGAAAAAAAACCGAAATTTGAAATTGTGCACAACTAAACGAAATATGACTTGCCCGATCGTTTGCGACCAAATAAACGAAGTCATTTGTGCCTGAGCAATCATATACACGGATGTTTGAGTTATTTGATTCGGCGGTTATTTGGAAAAAAAACGAAATTTGAAATTGTGCACAACTAAACAAAATATTACTTCTCCGGTCGTTTGCGACCAAATAAACGAAGTCATTTGTGCCTGAGCAATCATATACACGGATGTTTGAGTTATTTGATTCGGCGGTTATTTGGAAAAAAACCGAAATTTTAAATTGTGCACAACTAAACTAAATATGACTTCTCCGATCGTTTTCGAAAAAATAAACGATATCATTTGTGCCTGAAAAATAATATACGCGGATGTTTGAGTTATTTGATTCGGCGGTTATTTGGAAAAAAAACCGAAATTTGAAATTGTGCACAACTAAACGAAATATGACTTGCCCGATCGTTTGCGACCAAATAAACGAAGTCATTTGTGCCTGAGCAATCATATACACGGATGTTTGAGTTATTTGATTCGGCGGTTATTTGGAAAAAAAACGAAATTTGAAATTGTGCACAACTAAACAAAATATTACTTCTCCGGTCGTTTGCGACCAAATAAACGAAGTCATTTGTGCCTGAGCAATCATATACACGGATGTTTGAGTTATTTGATTCGGCGGTTCTTTGAAAAAAAACCCGAAATTTGAAATTGTGCACAACTAAACGAAATATGACTAGTCCGATCGTCCCCGACGAAATAAACGAGGTCATTTGTGCCTGAACAATCATATGCACGGATGTTTAAGTTATTCAATTCGGCAGTTTTTTGAAGAAAAAAACCCGAAATTTTAAATTGTTCACAATTAATCGATATATGACTTGCCCGATCGTTCGCTACAAAATAGACGAGGTCATTTGTGCCTGAACAATCATATGCACGGATGTCTAAGTTATTCAATTCGGCAGTTTTTTGAAAAAAACCCGAAATTTGAAATTGTGCACAATTAATCGAAATATGACTTCTCCGATCGTTTGCGGCCAAATAAACGAGGCTTTTGTGCCTGAGCAATCATATACACGGATGTTTGAAGTATTCGATTTAGCTGTTATTTGAGAATACCCGAAGTTGAAAATTGAGCAAGAGTGAACGAAATATGACTAGTCCGATCGTTCCCGACGAAATACACGAGGTCATTTGTGCCTGAACAATCATATACGCTAATGCTTGAGTTATTTGATTCGGCGGTTATTTGAGAAAACCCGGAATTGAAAATTGTGCAAGCATAGACGAATTATGAATTCTCCTATTGCTCGCAACAAAATAATTGAGGTTCTTTGTGCCTGAGGAATCATATACACGGATGTTTAAGTTATTCAATTCGGCAGTTTTTTGAAGAAAACCCGAAATTTGAAATTGTGGACAATTAATCGAAATATGACTTCTCCGATCGTTTGCGGCCAAATAAACGAGGTCATTTGTGCCTGAACAATCATATGCACGGATGTTTAAGTTATTCGATTCGGCAGTTTTTTGAAGAAAAAACCCGAAATTTTAAATTGTTCACAATTAATCGAAATATGACTTGCCCGATCGTTCGCGACAAAACAGACGAGGTCATTTGTGCCTGATCATATGCACGGATGTTTAAGTTATTCAATTCGGCAGTTTTTTTGGAAAAAAACCGAAATTTGAAATTGTGCACAACTAAACGAAATATGACTTGCCTGATCGTTCGCGACAGAATAAACAATTTCATTTGTGCCTGAGGAATCATATGCACGGATGTTTGAGTTATTCAATTCGCCAGTTCTTTGAAAAAAAAACCCGAAATTTGAAATTGTGCACAACTAAACGAAATATGACTAGTCCGATCGTCCCCGACGAAATAAACGAGGTCATTTGTGCCTGAACAATCATATGCACGGATGTTTGAGTTATTCGATATGGCAGTTTTTTGGAAAAAGAGCCGAAATTTGAAATTGTGCACAGCTAAACTAAATATGACTTGCCCGATCGTTCCCTACAAAATAAACGAGGTTATTTGTGCCTGAACAATCATATACACGTATGTTTGAGTTATTTGATTCGGCGGTTATTTGAGAAAACCCGGAATTGAAAATTGTGCAAGAAAAGACGAAATATGTTTGAGTTATTCGATTCGGCAGTTTTTTGAAAAAAAAAAACTCGATATTTGAAATTGTGCACAACTAAACGATATACGACTTGCCCGATCGTTCGCGACAAAATAAACGAGGTCATTTGTGCCTGAGCAATCATATACACGGATGCTTGAATTATTCAATTCGGCAGTTTTTTGAAAAAAACTCGAAATTTGAAATTGTGCACAATTAATCGAAATACGACTTCTCCGATCGTTTGCGGCCAAATAAACGAGGTCATTTGTGCCTGAACAATCATATGCACGGATGTTTAAGTTATTCGATTCGGCAGTTTTTTGAAAAAAACTCGAAATTTGAAATTGTGCACAATTAATCGAAATACGACTTCTCCGATCTTTTGCGGCCAAATAAACGAGGTCATTTGTGCCTGAACAATCATATGCACGGATGTTTAAGTTATTCGATTCGGCAGTTTTTTGAAAAAAACTCGAAATTTGAAATTGTGCACAATTAATCGAAATACGACTTCTCCGATCTTTTTCGGCCAAATAAACGAGGTCATTTGTGCCTGAGCAATCATATACACGGATGCTTGAATTATTCGATTCAGCTGTTATTTGAGAAAACCCGAAATTGAAAATTGAGCAAGAGTGAACGAAATATGACTAGTCCGATGGTTCCCGACGAAATAAACGAGGTCATTTGTGCCTGAACAATCATTTGCACGGATGTTTGAGTTATTCGATATGGCAGTTTTTTGGAAAAAGAGCCGAAATTTTAAATTGTGCACAACTAAACGTAATATGACTTGCCCGATCGTCCCCGACGAAATAAACGAGGTCATTTATGCCTGAACAATCATATGCAGGGATGTTTGAGTTATTCGATATGGCAGTTTTTTTGGAAAAAGAGCCGAAATTTGAAATTGGGCACAACTAAACGTAATATGACTTGCCCGATCGTTCGCTACAAAATAAACGAGGTCATTTGTGCCTGAACAATCATATGCACGGATGATTGAGTTATTCGATTCGGCAGTTTTTTGAAAAAAAACCCGAAATTTGAAATTGTGCACAACTAAACGAAATATGACTAGTCCGATCGTCCCCGACGAAATAAACGAGATCATTTGTGGCTGAACAATCATATACACGGATGTTTGACTTATTTGATTCGGCGGTTATTTGAGAAAACCCGGAATTGAAAATATTGCAAGCATAGACGAATTATGAGTTCTCCTATTTTTCGCAACAAAATAATTGAGGTTCGTTGTGCCTGAGGAATCAAATGCACGGATGTTTGAGTTATTCGATATGGCGGTTTTTTGGAAAAAGAGCCGAAATTTGAAATTGTGCACAACTAAACTAAATATGACTTGCCCAATCGTTCGCTACAAAATAAACGAGATCATTTGTGCCTGAACAATCATAAGCACGGATGTTTGAAGTATTCGATTCAGCTGTTATTTGAGAATACCCGAAGTTGAAAATTGAGCAAGAGTGAACGAAATATGACTAGTCCGATCGTTCCCGACGAAATACACGAGGTCATTTGTGCCTGAACAATCATATATGCGGATGCTTGAGTTATTTGATTCGGCGGTTATTTGAGAAAACCCGGAATTGAAAATATTGCAAGCATAGACGAATTATGAGTTCTCCTATTGTTCGCAACAAAATAATTGAGGTTCGGTGTGCCTGAGGAATCATATGCACGGATGTTTGAGTTATTCGATATGGCAGTTTTTTGGAAAAAGAGGCGAAATTTGAAATTGTGCACAACTAAACTAAATATGACTTGCCCGATCGTTCGCTACAAAATAAACGAGGTCATTTGTGCCTGAACAATCATATGCACGGATGTTTAAGTTATTCAATTCGGCAGTTTTTTGAAGAAAAAACCCGAAATTTTAAATTGTTCACAATTAATCGATATATGACTTGCCCGATCGTTCGCGACAAAATAGACGAGGTCATTTGTGCCTGAACAATCATATGCACGGATGTTTAAGTTATTCGATTCGGCAGTTTTTTGAAGAAAAAACCCGAAATTTTAAATTGTGCACAACTAAACGTAATATGACTTGCCCGATCGTCCCCGACGAAATACACGAGGTCATTTGTGCCTGAACAATCATATGCACGGATGTCTAAGTTATTCAATTCGGTAGTTTTTTGAAAAAAACCCGAAATTTGAAATTGTGCACAATTAATCGAAATATGACTTCTCCGATCGTTTGCGGCCAAATAAACGAGGTCATTTGTGCCTGAACAATCATATACACGGATGTTTGAAGTATTCGATTCAGCTGTTATTTGAGAATACCCGAAGTTGAAAATTGAGCAAGAGTGAACGAAATATGACTAATCCGATCGTTCCCGACGAAATACACGAGGTCATTTGTGCCTGAACAATCATATATGCGGATGCTTGAGTTATTTGATTCGGCGGTTATTTGAGAAAACCCGGAATTGAAAATATTGCAAGCATAGACGAATTATGAGTTCTCCTATTGTTCGCAACAAAATAATTGAGGTTCGGTGTGCCTGAGGAATCATATGCACGGATGTTTGAGTTATTCGATATGGCAGTTTTTTGGAAAAAGAGGCGAAATTTGAAATTGTGCACAACTAAACTAAATATGACTTGCCCGATCGTTCGCTACAAAATAAACGAGGTCATTTGTGCCTGAACAATCATATGCACGGATGTTTAAGTTATTCAATTCGGCAGTTTTTTTAAGAAAAAACCCGAAATTTTAAATTGTTCACAATTAATCGATATATGACTTGCCCGATCGTTCGCGACACAATAGAGGAGGTCATTTGTGCCTGAACAATCATATGCACGGATGTCTAAGTTATTCAATTCGGCAGTTTTTTGAAAAAAACCCGAAATTTGAAATTGTGGACAATTAATCGAAATATGACTTCTCCGATCGTTTGCGGCCAAATAAACGAAGTCATTTGTGCCTGAATAATCATATGCACGGATGTTTAAGTTATTCGATTCGGCAGTTTTTTGAAGAAAAAACCCGAAATTTTAAATTGTGCACAACTAAACGTAATATGACTTGCCCGATCGTCCCCGACGAAATACACGAGGTCATTTGTGCCTGAACAATCATATATGCGGATGCTTGAGTTATTTGATTCGGCGGTTTTTTGAGAAAACCCGGAATTGAAAATTGTTCCAGCATAGACGAATTATGAATTCTCCTATTGCTCGCAACAAAATAATTGAGGTTCTTTGTGCCTGAGGAATCATATACACGGATGTTTAAGTTATTCAATTCGGCAGTTTTTTGAAGAAAACCCGAAATTTGAAATTGTGGACAATTAATCGAAATATGACTTCTCCGATCGTTTGCGGCCAAATAAACGAGGTCATTTGTGCCTGAACAATCATATGCACGGATGTTTAAGTTATTCGATTCGGCAGTTTTTTGAAGAAAAAACCCGAAATTTTAAATTGTTCACAATTAATCGAAATATGACTTGCCCGATCGTTCGCGACAAAATAAACGAGGTCATTTGTGCCTGAGCAATCATATACACGGATGCTTGAATTATTCGATTCAGCTGTTATTTGAGAAAACTCGAAATTGAAAATTGAGCAAGAGTGAACGAAATATGACTAGTCCGATGGTTCCGACGAAATAAACGAGGTCATTTGTGCCTGAACAATCATATGCACGGATGTCTAAGTTATTCAATTCGGCAGTTTTTTGAAAAAAACCCGAAATTTGAAATTGTGGACAATTAATCGAAATATGACTTCTCCGATCGTTTGCGGCCAAATAAACGAGGTCATTTGTGCCTGAATAATCATATGCACGGATGTTTAAGTTATTCGATTCGGCAGTTTTTTGAAGAAAAAACCCGAAATTTTAAATTGTGCACAACTAAACGTAATATGACTTGCCCGATCGTCCCCGACGAAATGCACGAGGTCATTTGTGCCTGAACAATCATATGCACGGATGTTTAGGTTATTCAATTCGGCAGTTTTTTTGGAAAAAAAACGACATTTGAAATTGTGCACAACTAAACGAAATATGATTTGCCTGATCGTTCGCGACAGAATAAACAATTTCATTTGTGCCTGAGGAATCATATGCACGGATGTTTGAGTTATTCAATTCGCCAGTTCTTTGAAAAAAAACCCGAAATTTGAAATTGTGCACAACTAAACGAAATATGACTAGTCATATCGTTCCCGACGAAATACACGAGGTCATTTGTGCCTGAACAATTATATGCACGGACGTTTCAGTTATTCGATATGGCAGTTTTTTTGGAAAAAGAGCCGAAATTTGAAATTGTGCACAACTAAACGAAATATGACTTGCCCGATCGTTCGCGACAAAATAAACGAGGTCATTTGTGCCTGAGCAATCATATACACGGATGCTTGAATTATTCGATTCAGCTGTTATTTGAGAAAACCCGAAATTGAAAATTGAGCAAGAGTGAACGAAATATGACTAGTCCGATGGTTCCGACGAAATAAACGAGGTCATTTGTGCCTGAACAATCATGTGCACGGATGTTTGAGTTATTCGATATGGCAGTTTTTTGGAAAAAGAGCCGAAATTTTAAATTGTGCACAACTAAACGTAATATGACTTGCCCGATCGTTCGCTACAAAATAAACGAGGTCATTTGTGCCTGAACAATCATATACACGGATGTTTGACTTATTTGATTCGGCGGTTATTTGAGAAAACCCGGTATTGAAAATATTGCAAGCATAGACGAATTATGAGTTCTCCTATTGTTCGCAACAAAATAATTGAGGTTCGTTGTGCCTGAGGAATCAAATGCACGGATGTTTGAGTTATTCGATATGGCGGTTTTTTGCAAAAAGAGCCGAAATTTGAAATTGTGCACAACTAAACTAAATATGACTTGCCCAATCGTTCGCTACAAAATAAACGAGATCATTTGTGCCTGAACAATTATATGCACGGATGTTTAAGTTATTCAATTCGGCAGTTTTTTGAAAAAAAAACCCGAAATTTTAAATTGTTCACAATTAATCGATATATTTTTTTTTATTATTATTCATATTCTTAATTCAACAATAATTTCACAATTTTTTATTTGCTTAGTCTACCTTAACTATATTGGGATTGGGATTATTATAATTATTGTACAATATAAAGAATAGGTAGTGGCATTCGTATTTAGAATTCAAATAGTGTTGATTGCCACATCAGACAGATTTCATATACTATATATTACAAAAATTTAAGTGGAAATGATACACTAAAGCAATAAAGTCGTAATGGAGGATCAGAAAAGAATTATAAAAATAACGTTCAGATATTAGCATTAGGGGCATTATTAGACAACATAGGACAGCAAGGCCTCAATTTGATTGTGATCAAAACTAAAAAGCCAATTTTTGACTTTGTTAAGGAAGGATGTTCGTGTTCTAACTATGCGAATCGAAGGTGGAAGACGATTAAATAGTTTGCAGCTGACTACGGAATAGAAGTCTCTAAAGTGGGTGGTTCGAAAAGAAGGTATGTTTGCCAGGAATTCAAGGTTACTGCGTAAATTGCGGGCATCAGAGATCGGGCTCTGCCACTTCTCATAAAGAAAATTTTAGACACCTTGTAATAATACAGGTGCCTTACCGGCAGAATTTTCAGGTTTTTAAATAGTGTCATGGAATGGCTGAAACGAGGAACTCCACAGATCGTCCTAACAGCGCATTTTTGAAGTACAAGTAGAGGTTGAATTTTCGTGCGGTGAGCACCTCCCCAACATCCTAAACCATATTGAAGTTTGGAGTGAAATATCCCGAAATAAATAGTTCTTAGACAATTAGTTGTGCAATATTTACGAAGATGAAACAGACCACGGATAGAAGAACGAAGGTACTGTGTCAAGTTTGTAATATGATCAGACCAATTCATGTTTTGGTCAATTGTGACACCTAAGTATTTGTAGTTCTTTACTATATCAATTTTGAAACAATTACCCTGACATGCTGAGTGACCATCAAACATAATTTAATATGACTTGCCCGATCGTTCGCGACAAAATAGACGAGGTCATTTGTGCCTGAACAATCATATGCACGGATGTCTAAGTTATTCAGTTCGGCAGTTTTTTGAAAAAAACCCGAAATTTGAAATTGTGCACAATTAATCGAAATATAACTTCTCCGATCGTTTGCGGCCAAATAAACGAGGTCATTTGTGCCTGAGCAATCATATACACGGACGTTTGAAGTATTCGATTCAGCTGTTATTTGAGAATACCCGAAGTTGAAAATTGAGCAAGAGTGAACGAAATATGACTAATCCGATCGTTCCCGACGAAATACACGAGGTAATTTGTGCCTGAACAATCATATATGCGGATGCTTGAGTTATTTGATTCGGCGGTTATTTGAGAAAACCCGGAATTGAAAATATTGCAAGCATAGACGAATTATGAGTTCTCCTATTTTTCGCAACAAAATAATTGAGGTTCGGTGTGCCTGAGGAATCATATGCACGGATGTTTGAGTTATTCGATATGGCAGTTTTTTGGAAAAAGAGGCGAAATTTGAAATTGTGCACAACTAAACTAAATATGACTTGCCCGGTCGTTCGCTACAAAATAAACGAGGTCATTTGTGCCTGAACAATCATATGCACGGATGTTTAAGTTATTCAATTCGGCAGTTTTTTGAAGAAAAAACCCGAAATTTTAAATTGTTCACAATTAATCGTATATGACTTGCCCGATCGTTCGCTACAAAATAGACGAGGTCATTTGTGCCTGAACAATCATATGCACGGATGTCTAAGTTATTCAATTCGGCAGTTTTTTGAAAAAAACCCGATATTTGAAATTGTGCACAATTAATCGAAATATGACTTCTCCGATCGTTTGCGGCCAAATAAACGAGGTCATTTGTGCCTGAGCAATCATATACACGGATGTTTGAAGTATTCGATTTAGCTGTTATTTGAGAATACCCGAAGTTGAAAATTGAGCAAGAGTGAACGAAATATGACTAGTGCCTGAACAATCATATACGCGGATGCTTGAGTTATTTGATTCGGCGGTTATTTGAGAAAACCCGGAATTGAAAATTGTGCAAGCATAGACGAATTATGAATTCTCCTATTGCTCGCAACAAAATAATTGAGGTTCTTTGTGCCTGAGGAATCATATACACGGATGTTTAAGTTATTCAATTCGGCAGTTTTTTGAAGAAAACCCGAAATTTGAAATTGTGGACAATTAATCGAAATATGACTTCTCCGATCGTTTGCGGCCAAATAAACGAGGTCATTTGTGCCTGAACAATCATATGCACGGATGTTTAAGTTATTCGATTCGGCAGTTTTTTGAAGAAAAAACCCGAAATTTTAAATTGTTCACAATTAATCGAAATATGACTTGCCCGATCGTTCGCGACAAAACAGACGAGGTCATTTGTGCCTGAACAATCATATGCACGGATGTTTAAGTTATTCAATTCGGCAGTTTTTTTGGAAAAAAACCGAAATTTGAAATTGTGCACAACTAAACGAAATATGACTTGCCTGATCGTTCGCGACAGAATAAACAATTTCATTTGTGCCTGAGGAATCATATGCACGGATGTTTGAGTTATTCAATTCGCCAGTTCTTTGAAAAAAAACCCGAAATTTGAAATTGTGCACAACTAAACGAAATATGACTAGTCCGATCGTCCCCGACGAAATAAACGAGGTCATTTGTGCCTGAACAATCATATGCACGGATATCTAAGTTATTCAATTCGGCAGTTTTTTGAAAAAAACCCGAAATTTGAAATTGTGCACAATTAATCGAAATATGACTTCTCCGATCGTTTGCGGCCAAATAAACGAGGTCATTTGTGCCTGAACAATCATATACACGGATGTTTGAAGTATTCGATTCAGCTGTTATTTGAGAATACCCGAAGTTGAAAATTGAGCAAGAATTAACGAAATATGACTAGTCCGATCGTTCCCGACGAAATACACGAGGTCATTTGTGCCTGAACAATCATATATGCGGATGCTTGAGTTATTTGATTCGGCGGTTATTTGAGAAAACCCGGAATTGAAAATATTGCAAGCATAGACGAATTATGAGTTCTCCTATTGTTCGCAACAAAATAATTGAGGTTCGGTGTGCCTGAGGAATCATATGCACGGATGTTTGAGTTATTCGATATGGCAGTTTTTTGGAAAAAGAGGCGAAATTTGAAATTGTGCACAACTAAACTAAATATGACTTGCCCGATCGTTCGCTACAAAATAAACGAGGTCATTTGTGCCTGAACAATCATATGCACGGATGTCTAAGTTATTCAATTCGGCAGTTTTTTGAAAAAAAAACCCGAAATTTGAAATTGTGGACAATTAATCGAAATATGACTTCTCCGATCGTTTGCGGCCAAATAAACGAGGTCATTTGTGCCTGAACAATCATATGCACGGATGTTTAAGTTATTCGATTCGGCAGTTTTTTGAAGAAAAAACCCGAAATTTTAAATTGTGCACAACTAAACGTAATATGACTTGCCCGATCGTCCCCGACGAAATACACGAGGTCATTTGTGCCTGAACAATCATATATGCGGATGCTTGAGTTATTTGATTCGGCGGTTTTTTGAGAAAACCCGGAATTGAAAATTGTTCAAGCATAGACGAATTATGAATTCTCCTATTGCTCGCAACAAAATAATTGAGGTTCTTTGTGCCTGAGGAATCATATACACGGATGTTTGAAGTATTCGATTCAGCTGTTATTTGAGAATACCCGAAGTTGAAAATTGAGCAAGAGTGAACGAAATATGACTAGTCCGATCGTTCCCGACGAAATAAACGAGATCATTTGTGGCTGAACAATCATATACACGGATGTTTGAGTTATTTGATTCGGCAGTTTTTTGAAAAAAAACATGAAATTTGAAATTGTGCACAACTAAACGAAATATGACTAGTCCGATCGTCCCCGACGAAATAAACGAGATCATTTGTGGCTGAACAATCATATACACGGATGTTTGAGTTGTTCGATATGGCAGTTTTTTTTGGAAAAAGACCCGAAATTTGAAATTGTGCACAACTAAACTAAATATGACTTCCCCGATCGTTCGCTACAAAATAAACGAGGTCATTTGTGCCTGAACAATCATATGCACGGATGATTGAGTTATTCGATTCGGCAGTTTTTTTGAAAAAAAAACCCGAAATTTGAAATTGTGCACAGCTAAACTAAATATGACTTCTCCGATCGTTTGTGGCCAAATAAACGAGGTCATTTGTGCCTGAACAATCATATGCACGGATGATTGAGTTATTCGATTCTGCAGTTTTTTGAAAAAAAACATGAAATTTGAAATTGTGCACAACTAAACGAAATATGACTAGTCCGATCGTCCCCGACGAAATAAACGAGATCATTTGTGGCTGAACAATCATATACACGGATGTTTGAGTTATTTGATTCGGCGGTTATTTGAGAAAACCCGGAATTGAAAATATTGCAAGCATAGACGAATTATGAGTTCTCCTATTGTTCGCAACAAAATAATTGAGGTTCGTTGTGCCTGATAAATCATATGCACGGATGTTTGAGTTATTCGATATGGCAGTTTTTTGGAAAAAGAGCCGAAATTTGAAATTGTGCACAACTAAAGTAAAGACTTGCCCGATCGTTCGCTACAAAATAAACGAAGTCATTTGTGCCTGAACAATCATATGCACGGATGTTTAAGTTATTCGATTCGGCAGTTTTTTGAAAAATACCCGAAATTTGAAATTGTGGACAATTAATCGAAATATGACTTCTCCGATCGTTTGCGGCCAAATAAACGAGGTCATTTGTGCCTGAGCAATCATATACACGGATGTTTGAAGTATTCGATTCAGCTGTTATTTGAGAATACCCGAAGTTGAAAATTGAGCAAGAGTGAACGAAATATGACTAGTCCGATCGTTCCCGACGAAATAAACGAGATCATTTGTGGCTGAACAATCATATACACGGATGTTTGAGTTATTTGATTCGGCGGTTATTTGAGAAAACCCGGAATTGAAAATATTGCAAGCATAGACGAATTATGAGTTCTCCTATTGTTCGCAACAAAACAATTGAGGTTCGTTGTGCCTGAGGAATCATATGCACGGATGTTTGAGTTATTCGATATGGCGGTTTTTTGGAAAAAGAGCCGAAATTTGAAATTGTGCACAACTAAACTAAATATGACTTCCCCAATCGTTCGCTACAAAATAAACGAGGTCATTTGTGCCCGAACAATCATATGCACGGATGTTTAAGTTATTCGATTCGGCAGTTTTTTGAAAAATACCCGAAATTTGAAATTGTGCACAGCTAAACTAAATATGACGTCTCCGATCGTTTGCGGCCAAATAAACGAGGTCATTTGTGCCTGAACAATCATATACACGGATGCTTGAATTATTCGATTCAGCTGTTATTTGAGAAAACCCGAAATTGAAAATTGAGCAAGGGTGAACTAAATATGACTAGTCCGATCGTCCCCGACGAAATAAACGAGATCATTCGTGGCTGAACACGTATTCGTATACACGGATGTTTGAGTTATTTGATTCGGCGGTTATTTGAGAAAACCCGGAATTGAAAATATTGCAAGCATAGACGAATTATGAGTTCTCCTATTGTTCGCAACAAAACAATTGAGGTTCGTTGTGCCTGAGGAATCATATGCACGGATGTTTGAGTTATTCGATATAGCGGTTTTTTGGAAAAAGAGCCGAAATTTGAAATTGTGCACAACTAAACTAAATATGACTTCCCCAATCGTTCGCTACAAAATAAACGAGGTCATTTGTGCCCGAACAATCATATGCACGGATGTTTAAGTTATTCGATTCGGCAGTTTTTTTGAAAAATACCCGAAATTTGAAATTGTGCACAACTAAACTAAATATGACTTCTCCGATCGTTTGTGGCCAAATGAACGAGGTCATTTGTGCCTGAACAATAATATGCACGGATGATTGAGTTATTCGATTCTGCAGTTTTTTGAAAAAAAAATACGAAATTTGAAATTGTGCACAACTAAACGAAATATGACTTGCCCGATCGTCCCCGACGAAATAAACGAGGTCATTTGTGCCTGAACAATCATATGCACGGATGTTTGAGTTATTCGATATGGCAGTTTTTTGGAAAAAGAGCCGAAATTTGAAATTGTGCACAACTAAAGTAAATATGACTTGCCCGATCGTTCGCTACAAAATAAACGAAGTCATTTGTGCCTGAACAATCATATGCACGGATGTTTAAGTTATTCGATTCGGCAGTTTTTTGAAAAATACCCGAAATTTGAAATTGTGCACAGCTAAACTAAATATGACTTCTCCGATCGTTTGCGGCCAAATAAACGAGGTCATTTGTGCCTGAACAATCATATACACGGATGTTTGAGTTATTTGATTCGGCGGTTATTTGAGAAAACCCGGAATTGAAAATATTGCAAGCATAGACGAATTATGAGTTCTCCTATTGTTCGCAACAAAACAATTGAGGTTCGTTGTGCCTGAGGAATCATATGCACGGATGTTTGAGTTATTCGATATGGCGGTTTTTTGGAAAAAGAGCCGAAATTTGAAATTGTGCACAACTAAATTAAATATGACTTCCCCAATCGTTCGCTACAAAATAAACGAGGTCATTTGTGCCCGAACAATCATATGCAGGGATGTTTAAGTTATCCAATTCGGCAGTTTTTTGAAAAAAAAACCCGAAATTTGAAATTGTGCACAACTAAACGAAATATGACTTGCCCGATCGTCCCCGACGAAATAAACGAGGTCATTTGTGCCTGAACAATCATATGCACGGATGTTTGAGTTGTTCGATATGGCAGTTTTTTTGGAAAAAGAGCCGAAATTTGAAATTGTGCACAACTAAACTAAATATGACTTGCCCGATCGTTCGCTACAAAATAAACGAGGTCATTTGTGCCTGAACAATCATATGCACGGATGATTGAGTTATTCGATTCGGCAGTTTTTTGAAAAAAAAACCCGAAATTTGAAATTGTGCAAGCATAGACGAATTATGAATTCTCCTATTGCTCGCAACAAAATAATTGAGGTTCTTTGTGCCTGAGGAATCATATGCACGGATGTTTAAGTTATTCAGTTCGGCAGTTTTTTGAAGAAAAAACCCGAAATTTTAAATTGTTCACAATTAATCGAAATATGACTTGCCCGATCGTTCGCGACAAAATAAACAATTTCGTTTGTGCCTGAGGAATCATATGCACGGATGTTTGAGTTATTCGATTCGCCAGTTCTTTGAAAAAAAAACCCGAAATTTGAAATTGTGCACAACTAACGAAATATGACTAGTCCGATCGTCCCCGACGAAATAAACGAGGTCATTTGTGCCCGAACAATCATATGCACGGATGTTTGAGTTATTCGATATGGCAGTTTTTTGGAAAAAGAGCCGAAATTTGAAATTGTGCACAGCTAAACTAAATATGACTTGCCCGATCGTTCGCTACAAAATAAACGATGTCATTTGTGCCTGAACAATCATATACACGTATGTTTGAGTTATTTGATTCGGCGGTTATTTGAGAAAACGCGGAATTGAAAATTATGCAAGCAAAGACGAAATATGTTTGAGTTATTCGATTCGGCAGTTCTTTGAAAAAAAACCCGAAATTTGAAATTGTGCACAACTAAACGAAATGTGACTAGTCCGATCGCCCCCAACGAAATAAACGAGGTCATTTGTGCCCGAACAATCATATGCACGGATTGTGCGCACCAAGTCTCAGAATTTTTTTGTATTTTTGTTGATTGATTCCCTTTTAGTTTTTGGATTTTTTTTTGTTCCCCCCTTTTTTTGGTCAAAAACAAGTAATGCAGCACGCTCTCCTTTTTAATGAAGTGAAGTTAGCTTTATTTCAACAAACTGACATTCGATACACGTTCGTAAGCTGGGTTTACATAAGAGCGTAAGTTACACATTGCGTTTTCATAAGAGCGTAAGTTACACATTGCGTTTTCATACCGCCCACCTTGAAATAATTTAACATTTCAACACAAGAAATTGGAATAGTTATCAAGTTAAGCTACGTTAATTCACCACAAATTCATTATAATTACCAAAAACAACAAAATAATTCTTAATTCATTGCAATTACACAAACAAATTAATCCTTAAATTTGGTACAACTTCCCAAATAAATTAATTCAAAAATCCAACCTATGTTATAATCAATAGATAAAATAATAAATTTAACTTAAATTCAATAAAGATAATTTTGTGATAGGGCGTTTCAGGAGACCATTTTTTGTTATAAGTGTAACGACCCGTACTAGTCCATCGGGTCCAGAGTGAACATCCTTTACACGCCCTAAAGCCCACTTGCCTGGAGGTTGGTTGTCTTCACGAATCAATACCATATCGTTTGGAATCAAATTCCTTGTCTCTTGCTTCCACTTGTTTCGCTGCTGAAGTGTGGATATGTATTCTAGCTGCCAGCGTTTCCAAAATGACTGTTGCATCTGGCTTATCATCTGGAATCTAGAAAGGCGATTAGCGTTTGTGGACAAATAATCAGGTTCAGGAATAAGATGGATTGCACTTCCTACTAAGAAATGGGATGGTGTCAGGGGTTCGAAGTCGTCTACTGCATCAGACATCGGTACTAGGGGTCTCGAATTCAAACAAGTCTCAATTTGACACAACAATGTTTGCAGCTCTTCGAATGTCAAAAGAGTATTGCCCATGACTCTCCGCAGGTGAAATTTAGTGGACTTCACGGCTGCCTCCCATAGTCCCCCAAACGTTGGGGCTGCAGGGGGTATGAAGTGCCAATTGATATTTTCCTTGCATGCTTCATTCTGCAACTGCTCTTGATTGTTGCGTAGGGTCAGGAATCTTCCTAGCTCATCGAGAGCTCTTTTGGCCCCGACGAAGTTTGCACCATTGTCACTGTACAAATTTAAGCACTTTCCTCTTCTTGAAATAAAGCGCTTTAAGGCCAAAATAAATGCGCCAGTCGACAAATCGGTGACCATTTCTAGATGGATGGCCCTTGTGGTCAGGCATATAAAGAGCGCAACGTACACCTTTTGCCCCCGGCATCCTCTCCTCCGCCATGGTGTTGCCAACAGAGGGCCGGCATAATCTACACCAGCATTCAGGAACGCCTTCACGCCATGAAGTCTCGCCGACGGAAGGTTCCCCATTAACTGCTCGATGGGTTTTGCGCTATATCGTTGACAGACGATGCAGCGGCGTGTCACACCACTAACCGCGTTTCGCGCTCCCACTATCCAAAAGTTCCTTCTAATTAGAGCCAATAATAATTGCGGTCCAGCGTGCAAATGGTTGTAATGAGCATCTTGGATAATTAATTTGGTTAGTGTTGAAGAAGCAGGTAGTATGAGAGGGTGTCTTTGATCGTATCCTAAGGGTGCGGCCTCCAGCCGCCCTCCAACCCGTAAAAGTTCGTCGCGGTCGAGTATTGGATTTAGTTTTAGAAGTTGACCTGATTTTATCCTTAGACCCTCCCTTAAGCGCACTATTTCCTCTTCAAAATATGAACGTTGCACTATCTTGATCAATAACATCTTAGCTTCGTGAATCTCGGCGGTTGTTAGGCATCTTCTTCGACTCTCTTTAACCCTCCTTGAATTATGTACAAACCGTAAGATCCAAGCAGTTACCCTAACCAGCATTGTTAAGTTTGAAAAACGGTTTAATAGGTTAATGGGATCTCTGTTCTCATCAGCAAGGACTGCACAAAATACCTTGCGTTCTTCTAAGTCACGTTGATCGCCGGAAAAGGGGGGCAAGGTGTTGGTTATTGGTTGGTTATTAAAAACTGCGGTCGGACCACTCCACCATAAAGGGTGAGAAATTAGCTCGTTCGCTCCTATTCCCCTAGACGCACAATCCGCAGGATTGTCATCTCCACTGATATGACGCCACTGTCCAGCTGGGATCACATTCGTAATTGCTGATATGCGGTTTGCGATGAAGTTTGTATATTTTCGAGGATGTCCATTAAGCCAATGCAGGACTATAGTTGAGTCGGTCCAAGCGAAGATAGGAAACTCTTGATATCCCTTGGCGTCGAGTAACCTTCCGACCAGCTTGGCTAACAGAGCGGCCGCACATAGCTCCAACCGAGCTATTACCATGACAGGTTTAAGAGGTACAACCTTCGCCTTTGCTGCCACTATATTACTAAGCACCTCTCCGCTATCTAACACACTGCGCAGATACACTACAGCTGCATAAGCTACCTCCGAGGCATCGCAAAATCCATGCAGCTCCAATGTTGTTTCCTTATGTGGGATATACCTGGGCAGCTTGAGATTTCGCAGCTCACCTATACTGGTCCTCAAGGAATCCCATTTATGGATATGCCTTAGTGGTATTTGATCATCCCATTCTATTCCTTCTTGCCATAACGACTGTAGTAAAACTCTGTAATTTATTAAAAAGGGTGATAAAAATCCTATAGGATCGAAGATTTGAGCAGCCTCAGATAGTAAGTTTCTTTTGGTGTAACACGAAACATCCTCTGTAGTAATTTTGAAGGAAAAACAATCGGTAACAGGATGCCATCTCAAGCCTAACGTCTTAATAGATGGGTTTGCCGATACAGACCATATCCAGTTATCTTCTCTTCTTTCCAATGGGATTTCGTCGAGAAGGTCCCTTGAATTTGCCGTCCATTTGCGAAGATTAAAACCAGCTTCTTGTAGTAGTCCACATAATTGACTAACAATTTGTTTTGCTTCCCTTATATTACTACAGCTAGCTATAAAATCATCCATATAAAAGTGGTCATCTATCATGGAGGCCCCCTTTGGAAATTTCTTCTCGCCGTCTCTAGCTAATTGGGTTAAGCATCTTGTGGCTAAGAAAGATGATGGGCTCATACCATAGGTGAGCGTAGTCAGTTGGAAGATCCGTATCCGTTCATTTGGCGAGTTTCGCCACAAAATTCTCTGAAATCGTTGATCTTCAGGATGCACCAGAATCTGCCGATACATTTTTGCAATATCAGCACTTAACGCAATCGGTTTTAATCTGAATTGGAGCAGAATCGTGAATATATCATTTTGTATGACAGGCCCAATAAGCAACTGAGAATTCAATGAATGCCCGCCAGGCGGAGAACAGGTAGCGTCGAACACAACTCTTAACTGGGTAGTACTACTATCCGGTTTGAGAACTGCATGATGAGGTAACACCTATCATCTGCTCGCATTTGGTCGTCCTCAATCTCCACCATATGTCCCAAGCTCTGATATTCCGCCATGAAATCCTTGTACAGCCAGCCGAGCTCCGGGTCCTTCTCAAATCTTCTTTCCATGGAAATGAGACGTTGTTCCGCCATCCGCCACGAATCGCCCTTGACATCCACTGCATCCTTGAAAGGGAGCCGTACTACAAAGCGACCTTCTTCATTTCTTACGTAGTGGGTTCTGAAATGTACTTCGCATGGGTTGTCATCATGTAAGGTCCGCGTTGAAGTTTTAGGTTCTTCCAGCTCCCAGAAACGTTGTAGCATTTGCTCAAGCCCCTCCGCCGCGTGACATACTCGGTACTGTCCTCGGTAGTGTTCTTCGTCCTCTCCGACTAAGACCCAACCAAATTCCGTATTTTGGGCTATCACCTTTCCATTCTCATCATACACTCTTCCCTCTTTTAGCGATTTGAACATTATACTGGCCTTTAGTAATATATCAATTGTTCCCGATTCGCCGAAAGAAGGATCCGCGAGATCAATTTGATCAATCTGATTTGGGACATTATAATTTACCTTACATTGAGGTATTTGCTTAGTAATCCCTTTAAGCACTATAGCTGGAGAGGAGAGCCGAAATCCCGTAGTTCTTGATTTAATGTCCAACGCGACCGATCCTTTGGCCTTGAATGCGGTGTCCCCTACTGCATCTATAGCAAACGAACATTTCTTTCGTGGTAACCCTAAGAACTGGACACAGGCTTCAGTGATGAGAGTCACCTGAGATCCGGAGTCTAAAAGCACCCTGCACGGCTTAAATTCCCCCCATCTATTCTTCACCAGTACAATGGCCGTAGGAAGCAAATTGTGTCCCTTGTTGCGAGGCCTTACTTCGCTATTAGTTGCTGTTAGTGCCTTTAAGGGAACCTCCATGCTACAGCCGTCTACCTTTCCCGATGGCAATGCCTCCGCCTTCGACCCACTGCAATCTGTTGCCCCGACCCTTCTTTCTGTATGTATAGCTGTGTGATGGCGTGCCTTGCAAATCCTGCAAGCGCTCGAATTACATGTTTTTACAGAATGACCCGTATTGAGGCAGTTGTAACACAACCCCCTTTTAGCAATGAAATTTCGTTTTCCATTCAAATCGAGATTATTGAATTGAGGACAAGCAGCGATAAAATGATCACCCTTACACATCGAACATGACTGAGCAATTACTGTGTAAGCGGAACGACGAATTGGTTTGTGTGACTGTGACCCCTTACCCCCCGAAACTGACTCAAGTTCGAATTGTCTGGCTTCCAAGAATTCTAAAATGTCCTTAAACACAGGTTTATGCTTTGTAGCCGAAGATCGAGCCCAGAGACCTCTTGATTCAGGGTCCAATTTCGACGATACGACATAAAGAAGCCAAGCATCCCAATGCTCAACTGGTACTCCTAATGACTTCAGAGCTGATACCGATTCGTTGGAATTATTGTAGATCTTCCTAATGCCCGATGCATTGGGTGGAGAGCACATCCCTGGTTGTTCCATTATGGTTTTGATATGCGACTCAATGATCAGTTTCTCCTTATCGTACATTTTATTCAGATCGTCCCACGCTTGCTGATAGTTTGCATCCGAAATGCTGATATGCTTCAATACTGACGCTGCGTCACCCTTTAAGGAAATCTTTAAAAACTGCAATTTCTGGGCCCCAGATAAACTAGCCGAATCGTGGACGATCGTCTTAAATAAATCTTTGAATGTTGTCCACTCCCTGTAGTCGCCTCCGAAAGTTGGAAGCGAAATTTGCGGTAATCGCAATTCCCCTTGGTGTGATATTGTCCTGTTGGTTATACTACCATTTGACAGTTGAGATAATGCGGTGGCAATAGATGATTGATTTGCTGCTAATTGCCTCAACGTTTCGTCATGATCGCTTGTGCCACGAGGCGTCGATGCCTCATTGCGAATTGCTGTGGACTCCGCGGAATGATCGTCGCGTTCTATTATGTTCCGATAAAAACCCTTTATGTAAAAATATTTTGCTTCAAAATCCTCCCTACCGCTCAATTCTCCTTCAATTTCTTCCTCACTCAAAAGCATTTCAATCTCCATCTGAATTTCCTCGAAATTCCTCACAATTTCCTCTAACCTTTCTAACCTCACCCTTGCCTCAACTACTGATATGTGTCCCTCCCTTGTTTCTACCATTGCCTTTTCCAATCTGGTTATTCCCCCTTTGATAACTCCTCGTTTTTTCCTTAATATTTCCATAGTTTTTTATGTGTCATATATATATATATGTATGTGAAATGATTTACTCACGTGAGCACGTTGAGTCTTCGTGGTGTCCTTTTGTCTCGTTGAAATTTGCCAATCGTAGAAATATTCCGTATGTTTCCTGGATCCGGCTCGAAGGACCATTTATGTGCGCACCAAGTCTCAGAATTTTTTTGTATTTTTGTTGATTGATTCCCTTTTAGTTTTTGGATTTTTTTTTGTTCCCCCCTTTTTTTGGTCAAACACAAGTAATGCAGCACGCTCTCCTTTTTAATGAAGTGAAGTTAGCTTTATTTCAACAAACTGACATTCGATACACGTTCGTAAGCTGGGTTTACATAAGAGCGTAAGTTACACATTGCGTTTTCATAAGAGCGTAAGTTACACATTGCGTTTTCACGGATGTTTGAGTTGTTCGATATGGCAGTTTTTTTGGAAAAAGAGCCGAAATTTGAAATTGTGCACAACTAAACTAAATATGACTTGCCCGATCGTTCGCAACAAAATAAACGAGGTCATTTGTGCCTGAACAATCATATGCACGGATGATTGAGTTATTCGATTCGGCAGTTTTTTGAAAAAAAAACCCGAAATTTGAAATTGTGCACAACTAAACGAAATATGACTAATCCGATCGTCCCCGACGAAATTAACGAGATCATTTGTGGCTGAACAATCATATACACGGATGTTTAAGTTATTCAATTCGGCAGTTTTGATTCGGCAGTTTTTTGAAGAAAAAAAACCCCGAAATTTGAAATTGTGCACAACTAAACGAAATGTGACTAGTCCGATCGCCCCCAACGAAATAAACGAGGTCATTTGTGCCCGAACAATCATATGCACGGATGTTTGAGTTATTCGATTCGGCAGTTTTTTGAAAAAAAAACCCGAAATTTGAAATTGTGCACAACTAAACGAAATATGACTAATCCGATCGTCCCCGACGAAATAAACGAGGTCATTTGTGCCTGAACAATCATATGCACGGATGTTTGAGTTGTTCGATATGGCAGTTTTTTTTTGAAAAAGAGCCGAAATTTGAAATTGTGCGCAACTAAACTAAATATGACTTGCCCGATCGTTCGCTACAAAATAAACGAGGTCATTTGTGCCTGAACAATCATATGCACGGATGATTGAGTTATTAGATTCGGCAGTTTTTTGAAAAAAAAACCCGAAATTTGAAATTGTGCAAGCATAGACGAATTATGAATTCTCCTATTGCTCGCAACAAAATAATTGAGGTTCTTTGTGCCTGAGGAATCATATGCACGGATGTTTAAGTTATTCAGTTCGGCAGTTTTTTGAAGAAAAAACCCGAAATTTTAAATTGTTCACAATTAATCGAAATATGACTTGCCCGATCGTTCGCGACAAAATAAACAATTTCATTTGTGCCTGAGGAATCATATGCACGGATGTTTGAGTTATTCGATTCGCCAGTTCTTTGAAAAAAAAACCGAAATTTGAAATTGTGCACAACTAAACGAAATATGACTAGTCCGATCGTCCCCGACGAAATAAACGAGGTCATTTGTGCCCGAACAATCATATGCACGGATGTTTGAGTTATTCGATATGGCAGTTTTTTGGAAAAAGAACCGAAATTTGAATTGGGCACAGCTAAACTAAATATGACTTGCCCGATCGTTCGCTACAAAATAAACGAGGTCATTTGTGCCTGAACAATCATATACACGTATGTTTGAATTATTTGATTCGGCGGTTATTTGAGAAAACGCGGAATTGAAAATTATGCAAGCAAAGACGAAATATGTTTGAGTTATTCGATTCGGCAGTTCTTTGAAAAAAAACCCGAAATTTGAAATTGTGCACAACTAAACGAAATGTGACTAGTCCGATCGCCCCCAACGAAATAAACGAGGTCATTTGTGCCCGAACAATCATATGCACGGATGTTTGAGTTATTCGATATGGCAGTTTTTTGGAAAAAGAGCCGAAATTTGAAATTGTGCACAGCTAAACTAAATATGACTTGCCCGATCGTTCGCGACAAAATAAACGAGGTCATTTGTGCCTGAGCAATCATATACACGGATGCTTGAATTATTCGATTCAGCTGTTATTTGAGACAACCCGAAATTGAAAATTGAGCAAGAGTGAACTAAATATGACTAGTCCGATCGTCCCCGACGTAATAAACGAGATCATTTGTGGCTGAACAATCATATACACGGATGTTTGAGTTATTTGATTCGGCCGTTATTTGAGAAAACCCGGAATTGAAAATATTGCAAGCATAGACGAATTATGAGTTCTCCTATTGTTCGCAACAAAATAATTGAGGTTCGTTGTGCCTGAGGAATCATATGCACGGATGTTTGAGTTATTCGATATGGCGGTTTTTTGGAAAAAGAGCCGACATTTGAAATTGTGCACAACTAAACTGAATATGACTTGCCCGATCGTTCGCTACAAAACAAACGAGGTCATTTTCAATTCAATTCAATTTCAATTTTATTGTATTCGAAATGCAGGTTGTTTACATTCGTTTATCTGCAAAGCCGGAAGGGCTTGTCTGCAGAAGACTAGTTACAAACATAGTTCATTGATTTACATTGTTGACAACAGTATTAGTTCAAAATACCAAAAAGTGAAACAAAAATATAGAAACAAACAATTAAGTACAAGATGACTAGTTACAAACATAGTTCAGTTTTTTTTTTTTTTTTTTTTTTTATCGTGAGGAACTTAGATACATTTCTTTTACTTTACGCAAAAGTTCCTGTTTGGGTAGGTTTCGAAGTTCTCTTGGGAGTTCATTAAGGATCATCGGAACTGCGACGTTAAAGGTCTTTCTACCATACTCGTTCCAGAACCTCGGGACTTCGTAAAACAGCTGCTGTCGTCTTCTCGTGTTTACCGTCTGCTGTGTCTGTATTCTGTATGTGTTATCGTTGCCGAAGTTTGCCAGGATTTCCAATTTATATATTTGTGAGATATTGAGCATATCTGTTATCTGGTTTCTCTGGTGCTGCTCAGCGTTACTACGTCCTGCTCCTCGTATCATTTTTTGTAGCCTATTTTGAGTGTTTTGAAGCGAGTGCATTTGTGGCGCTCTTCCCCACGCTAATATACCGTACCTTAGATGCGATTCAACTAATCCGTGGTAGCACTGTTTAAGTACTTCTGGTGTACAAAGGTTACTTAGGTGAAATATTGCGTACGCCGATTGGCGCAGTTTCTTCTTTAATGTGTCGATGTGGTGGCTCCATTTGAAGTTATAATCAACTGTAAGTCCTAAGTATTTATATGTTGACACATTGTCGATGTATCTGGAGCAGTCATCATCTTCTTTTATACTACCGCCACATCCATTTCTATGTAGGCAATCTACGTCGTGCATTTTTATTTTTAGTTTTGTTTTTGGGATATGGGGCGGGCGAATGTGCATTACCTTGGTCTTGAGTGCATTGATAATTAAGCCATGGTCGTGACACCAAGCTGTGACTCTATTTAGATCTAACTGCATTAATTTTGCAGCTTCATCAGGACTCCTATGACTAACTACTATCGCCGTGTCGTCCGCATATGCATAACCCCTACTATATTTTAACGCTGACAGTAGATCGTTTACATATATAATAAAAAGAAGTGGTCCTAATTTTGAACCCTGTGGTACACCGTATACAACATTTTTCTCTTCGCTAACATGATCACCTATTTTAACCTTGAAGGTTCTGTTGCTTAGATAGTTTCCAAACCATGCTAGTATGTGGCCACGTACACCAATCTTATCCAGCTGTCTTAGGATTTGTCGGTGGCTTAGTGTGTCGAACGCCTTCTTAAAGTCGACGAATAAAGCTACTACACTCTGATTTTTATCCAGACTTTGGTAAACATTATTCGCAAAGTCTCCTAATAATCTATTTATACTTCTACCTTTGCGGAAGCCAAATTGATTTTTATTTAGTAAGTTAAACTTTTCGACAAATTCGTAGAGTCTCCTTGCTAGCACTTCTTCTAAAACCTTATCGACAGCTGGTAAGATTGAAATTGGTCTGTAGTTCAAAATATCGTTTTTTTTTTCGCTTTTGTGGATCGGTCGAACTATTGAGGTCTTCAGCGTGTTTGGAATCGAGGCTTGGTCTAAGCTCATGTTGATGAGTTTTGTTATCACTGGAGCTAGAGTTTGTGCGTTGTTCTTCAAATCTTTTGGCCTTATCTCGTCTATCCCTGCCGATTTGTTGCACTCCAAAGAGCTTAAGATATTTTGTATTTCTGCCACAGATGCATGTTCAGCATAGATTGAGTGATGTACACTACTTTCATAGCCAGAAAATGTTTTTTGACTGCATTCGTGCACTATGCTTAGTACCTCAGATGACAAACTGTTAGCGAATTTGTTAGTCATGTCTTTAACGTTGTCATTGTTCGTAAAGTTCTTTTTTAGGACATCATCTAGATTGTTCTTCTTTTTCCCTAATATAGAATTTACGAGCTTCCACGTCTCCTTAGTATCACCTCTACACCGTTGAAATTTTTCTTTGTAGAAGCTAGTTTTCGCCTTCGCTATTTTCTTGTTTAGCTCGTTTCGATAAATTCTATATTCCCTGTGATAATCTTCGTTGTGTCTGTTGTTCTTATATCGTCTGTATAGTCTATCGCGTTCTTTACAATCTTTTTTTAACTCTGCTGTAAGCCAACTATGTTCTGTACTTCTTCTCTTTCCTATTACCGTCGATGATGTTGTCAAGGTATTCATTATTTGTTTGAAATTCTGATAATATTCGTTTACATCTGTAAACACATTCAGTTCATCCCAGTTGAAGTCACGTATTTTTTGTGTTAAGCTGTGATTTAAGATATGACGTTCTTTATCAGATTTCTTTTGATCTGTGGTGTTAGTTTTTATTCCACAATATAAGGCATAGTGGTCCGAAATACATGTTTCAATTACCGCTGAATTAAGTTCCGCATTTCTCACTCTTACTAGACTGTGGTCGATCAGCGTTTTTGTGTCTCTGATTAGATCAACACGAGTGTGCGAATATATACAGTTATGTAGCTTTGGACGCTATCATTGACAGATACTCACAAACATCGGTGTTATTTTTATTTTTAATGTCTATGTTGATGTCTCCCATAACAATAAGATTGTTTTTCGCTCCAACTTTATCGATGTGCGCACCTAGTTCACGAATAAAGCACTTAACATTTGTCTTTGGTGGTCTGTATACAGATATAATCGAGGCCTCTAAGTTACCACGTTTAACATTAATGGAGACATTTTCATACGTTTGGGATACTGTCACCACTTTTTCACATAAGACATCGTTTTTTACATAAACTGCTATTCCTCCTCCTCTAGAATTACTTCGGTTATAGAATTCACCACTATATCCTTTAATTTGGTACAAATGATTTTCCTCTTTGCTAATGTTTATTTCGCACAGCATAATGACATCTATGGTAGACAAAATGTCAGCAACATATAGCATAATAGCATTCCAATTATTTCTCAAAGACCTTACATTTAGAGACATACATGACAATTTTGTTTTATTGTTTTTTATATATATACACGCATCCTCTTGTGACTTGATATTTTCAAATTTTATCTTTATAATTTCATTGATTTCGTTTTTCATTTCTTGGGGGTGTTTTTTTGTACACTAGTGTATTTGCGATACTATGATTGGAAGAAACATATATTTATGATATTTCTTCAATATCGTTGATCGAGTGTATCTCAATGATACGGTCTCCATCCGTCTTTCTTGCAAGAACTTTGCCATTTCTGTACCAAACATATTTCCAATTTGCCGTTCTTGCTTTCGATTTCGCCATCCAGAGTACTTTTTTAAAGTGTGGTGTCAAGTGTTCGTTGATAAATATGGTTTGATTCGCATATAATGGGTTTACTTCTTTTTTAGCTTTGTTGCAAATCTCCCCATATTTCAATGTCCTTTTTTGTTTTGCCCGCACCAAGAAATCAGTTTTTGCTTGTTTCCTTGTGAAACTTAGGACAATATTTTTTAATTGCTTGTTTTTTCGGTCGTTATATGTGTACATTTCCTCGATATCCCCTTCGGTTACTTCGGAGTCCAAGGTCTCACCTATTGCTTTAATAAATTCGAATGCATTTTCAGTGTTTGACAATGGAACATTTTTTATTTCGACGCTTTTATCTATTTGTTTTTGTTCCAGCGTGTTGATTTGTTTCTGAAGGTATGATATTTGAGTATCTTTTGCCTCTATTTGTTTTTTATAATCTTCCAGTTCTTTCGTCAGTGTTTGCATCAGTGTGTTATTTTTTGCTAATAAGCTGTTTATTTCATCGTATTTATTCGTTGTGAATTCGACTGCTTTTACGTAGTCTTTTAGCATCTCCTTTATTTCTTTCAGTTCCCGTCTGACCGAACTGTTATCGTGTACATCGTCGGTGATGTTCGCCTTCGGAGATTCCGCTGTTCTTAACCTCTTTGCTGTTTGGGTATTGTCTTCCATTGGCGCTTTGTCCTTCATTCTGCACGATGTACAAGACCATTTCTTTTTTGACTGCATGGTCATTTTACGGTATGAGTTTTGGGATACCGAGCTACACTCAAAATGTAAGTCTCCATTACAGCTTGAACAGCTAATATATTCACCGTCAAGCGGTAACGGGTCCCTGCATCGGCTACAATTACTCATTGTACCGTTTTAATTTATCAGTCCTCGACAGAATTAATTACTTTTTTAATTTAAATAAGTAAAGTGACTTGAGTTTTGTTGTGATTGTTTTTGTTTGCTTAATTTGTCTTTACTTTTAAATTGCTTTCTTTGAGAAAATTTAAATTTAAATGGACACTATTTTATACCACTCCTGTATGTCCAACGCTTTCAACAAGTTAGCATACTTTTATGCGAAAAGATGGATCAATTGGTTGGTGTCTACGCTATATCTTCTGTGCTGAGAGCTGAGAGCTTTAGGTGTTGTTAGTTTTGGCTGGGGGCTTGGATCCCACAATGTCTATTGGAGCGCTAGCACGCCAAAGTGCTGTCAGCTGATATATAGCTAGACAGAGGAGAAGTAGAAAGAATGTAATTTACCTTCCTGTATCTCTCCGGTGAAAACTTCAGTTGGCGGAGGTGACCCGTTCTGAGCGCGAGCCTCTAAAATACGTTGTATGTTTTTATATGCGTGTTTAATGTTTATTTTTGTTTTTTTTTTTACTAGCACCTTTGTAAACCACTTGTGTTCCACTTGACAGAGTTGTCAACATTTGTGCCTGAACAATTATATGCACGGATGTTGGGGTTATTTGATTCGGCGGTTATTTTAGAAAACCCGGAAATGAAAATTGATCAAGAGTGAACCAAATACGACAAGTCCGATCGTCCCCGACCAAATAAACGAAGTCATTTGTGCCACGGATGGTTGAATTATTCGATATGGCAGTTTTTTGGAAAAAGAGGCGAAATTTGAAATTGTGCACAACTAAACTAAATATGACTTGCCCGATCGTTCGCTACAAAATAAACGAGGTCATTTGTGCTTGAACAATCATATACACGGATGTTGGGGTTATTTGATTCGGCGGTTATTTTAGAAAACCCGGAAATTAAAATTGAGCAAGAGTGAACTAAATATGACTAGTCCGATCGTAACCGACGTAATAAACGAGATCATTTGTGGCTGAACAATCATATACACGGATGTTTGAGTTATTTGATTCGGCCGTTATTTGAGAAAACCCGGAATTGAAAATATTGCAAGCATAGACGAATTATGAGTTCTCCTATTGTTCGCAACAAAATAATTGAGGTTCGTTGTGCCTGAGGAATCATATGCACGGATGTTTGAGTTATTCGATATGGCGGTTTTTTGGAAAAAGAGCCGACATTTGAAATTGTGCACAACTAAACTGAATATGACTTGCCCGATCGTTCGCTACAAAATAAACGAGGTCATTTGTGCCCGAACAATCATATGCACGGATGTTTAAGTTATTCGATTCGGCAGTTTTTTGAAAAATACCCGAAATTTGAAATTGTGCACAGCTAAACTAAATATGACTTCTCCGATCGTTTGCGGCCAAATAAACGAGGTCATTTGTGCCTGAACAATCATATATGCGGATGCTTGAATTATTCGATTCAGCTGTTATTTGAGAAAACCCGAAATTGAAAATTGAGCAAGAGTGAACTAAATATGACTAGTCCGATCGTCCCCGACGTAATAAACGAGATCATTTGTGGCTGAACAATCATATACACGGATGTTTGAGTTATTTGATTCGGCCGTTATTTGAGAAAACCCGGAATTGAAAATATTGCAAGCATAGACGAATTATGAGTTCTCCTATTGTTCGCAACAAAATAATTGAGGTTCGTTGTGCCTGAGGAATCATATGCACGGATGTTTGAGTTATTCGATATGGCGGTTTTTTGGAAAAAGAGCCGACATTTGAAATTGTGCACAACTAAACTGAATATGACTTGCCCGATCGTTCGCTACAAAATAAACGAGGTCATTTGTGCCCGAACAATCATATGCACGGATGTTTAAGTTATTCAATTCGGCAGTTTTGATTCGGCAGTTTTTTGAAAAAAAAACCCGAAATTTGAAATTGTACACAACTAAACGAAATATGACTTGCCCGATCGTCCCCGACGAAATAAACGAGGTCATTTGTGCCTGAACAATCATATGCACGGATGTTTGAGTTGTTCGATATGGCAGTTTTTTTTGGAAAAAGACCCGAAATTTGAAATTGTGCACAACTAAACTAAATATGACTTGCCCGATCGTTCGCTACAAAACAAACGAGGTCATTTGTGCCTGAACAATCATATGCACGGATGTTGGGGTTATTTGATTCGGCGGTTATTTTAGAAAACCCGGAAATGAAAATCGATCAAGAGTGAACCAAATATGACAAGTCCGATCGTCCCCGACCAAATAAACGAAGTCATTTGTGCCACGGATGGTTGAATTATTCGATATGGCAGTTTTTTGGAAAAAGAGGCGAAATTTGAAATTGTGCACAACTAAACTAAATATGACTTGCCCGATCGTTCGCTACAAAATAAACGAGGTCATTTGTGCTTGAACAATCATATACACGGATGTTGGGGTTATTTGATTCGGCGGTTATTTTAGAAAACCCGGAAATGAAAATTGATCAAGAGTGAACCAAATATGACTAGTCCGATCGACCCCGACGAAATAACCGAGGTCATTTGTTCCTGAACAATCATATGCACGGATGTTTAAGTTATTCAATTCGGCAGTTTTTTGAAAAAAAGCCGACATTTGAAATTGTGCACAATTAATCGAAATATGACTTCTCCGATCGTTTGCGGCCAAATAAACGAGGTCATTTGTGCCTGAGGAATCATATGCACGGATGTTTAAGTTATTCGATTCGGCATTTTTTTGAAAAAAAACCGAAATTTGAAATTGTGCACAACTAAACGAAATATGACTTGCCCGATCGTTCGCGACAAAATAAACGAGGTCATTTGTGCCTGAGGAATCATATGCACGGATGTTTAAGTTATTCGATTCGGCAGTTCTTTGAAAAAAAACCCGAAATTTGAAATTGTGCACAACTAAACGAAATATGACTAGTCCGATCGTCCCCGACGAAATAAACGAGGTCATTTGTGCCTGAACAATCATATACACGGATGTTCGAATTATTTGATTCGGCGGTTATTTGGAAAAAAACCGAAATTTGAAATTGTACACAACTAAATTAAATATGACTTCTCCGATCGTTTGCGAAAAAATAAGCGATATCATTTGTGCCGGAACAATCATATGCACGGATGTTGGGGTTATTTGATTCGGCGGTTATTTTAGAAAACCCGGAAATGAAAATCGATCAAGAGTGAACCAAATATGACAAGTCCGATCGTCCCCGACCAAATAAACGAAGTCATTTGTGCCACGGATGGTTGAATTATTCGATATGGCAGTTTTTTGGAAAAAGAGGCGAAATTTGAAATTGTGCACAACTAAACTAAATATGACTTGCCCGATCGTTCGCTACAAAATAAACGAGGTCATTTGTGCTTGAACAATCATATACACGGATGTTGGGGTTATTTGATTCGGCGGTTATTTTAGAAAACCCGGAAATGAAAATTGATCAAGAGTGAACCAAATATGACTAGTCCGATCGACCCCGACGAAATAACCGAGGTCATTTGTGCCTGAACAATTATATGCACGGACGTTTCAGTTATTCGATATGGCAGTTTTTTGGAAAAAGAGCCGAAATTTGAAATTGTGCACAACTAAACGAAATATGACTTGCCCGATCGTTCGCGACAAAATAAACGATATCATTTGTGCCTGAACAATCATATGCACGGATGTTTAAGTTATTCAATTCGGCAGTTTTTTGAAGAAAAAACCCGAAATTTTAAATTGTTCACAATTAATCGATATATGACTTGCCCGATCGTTCGCGACAAAGCAGACGAGGTCATTTGTGCCTGAACAATCATATGCACGGATTTCTAAGTTATTCAATTCGGCAGTTTTTTGAAAAAAACCCGAAATTTGAAATTGTGCACAATTAATCGAAATATGACTTCTCCGATCGTTTGCGGCCAAATAAACGAGGTCATTTGTGCCTGAGCAATCATATACACGGATGTTTGAAGTATTCGATTTAGCTGTTATTTGAGAATACCCGAAGTTGAAAATTGAGCAAGAGTGAACGAAATATGACTAGTCCGATCGTTCCCGACGAAATACACGAGGTCATTTGTGCCCAAACAATCATATACGCGGATGCTTGAGTTATTTGATTCGGCGGTTATTTGAGAAAACCCGGAATTGAAAATTGTGCAAGCATAGACGAATTATGAATTCTCCTATTGCTCGCAACAAAATAATTGAGGTTCTTTGTGCCTGAGGAATCATATACACGGATGTTTAAGTTATTCAATTCGGCAGTTTTTTGAAGAAAAAACCCGAAATTTTAAATTGTTCACAATTAATCGATATATGACTTGCCCGATCGTTCGCGACAAAATAGACGAGGTCATTTGTGCCTGAACAATCATATGCATGGATGTCTAAGTTATTCAATTCGGCAGTTTTTTGAAAAAAAACCCGAAATTTGAAATTGAGCACAATTAATCGAAATATGACTTCTCCGATCGTTTGCGGCCAAATAAACGAGGTCATTTGTGCCTGAGCAATCATATGCACGGATGATTGAGTTATTCGATTCGGCAGTTTTTTGAAAAAAAACCCGAAATTTGAAATTGTGCACAACTAAACGAAATATGACTAGTCCGATCGTCCCCAACGAAATAAACGAGATCATTTGTGGCTGAACAATCATATACACGGATGTTTGACTAATTTGATTCGGCGGTTATTTGAGAAAACCCGGAATTGAAAATATTGCAAGCATAGACGAATTATGAGTTCTCCTATTTTTCGCAACAAAATAATTGAGGTTCGTTGTGCCTGAGGAATCATATGCACGGATGTTTGAGTTATTCGATATGGCGGTTTTTTGGAAAAAGAGCCGAAATTTGAAATTGTGCACAACTAAACTAAATATGACTTGCCCAATCGTTCGCTATAAAATAAACGAGATCATTTGTGCCTGAACAATCATATGCACGGATGTTTAAGTTATTCAGTTTTTTGAAAAAAAACCCGAAATTTTAAATTGTTCACAATTAATCGATATATGACTTGCCCGATCGTTCGCGACAAAATAGACGAGGTCATTTGTGCCTGAACAATCATATGCACGGATGTCTAAGTTATTCAATTCGGCAGTTTTTCGAAAATTGTGCCTGAGCAATCATATACACGGATGTTTGAAGTATTCGATTCAGCTGTTATTTGAGAATACCCGAAGTTGTAAATTGAGCAAGAGTGAACGAAATATGACTACTCCGATCGTTCCCGACGAAATAAACGAGGTCATTTGTGCCTGAACAATCATATACGCGGATGCTTGGGTTATTCAATTCGGCAGTTTTTTGAAAAAAACCCGAAATTTTAAATTGTGCACAATTAATCGAAATATGACTTCTCCAATCGTTTGCGGCCAAATAAACGAGGTCATTTGTGCCTGAGGAATCATATGCACGGATGTTTAAGTTATTCGATTCGGCAGTTTTTGGAAAAAAACCGAAATTTGAAATTGTTCACAACTAAACGAAATATGACTTGCCTGATCGTTCGCGACAGAATAAACAATTTCATTTGTGCCTGAGGAATCATATGCACGGATGTTTGAGTTATTCGATTCGCCAGTTTTTTGAAAAAAAACCAGAAATTTGAAATTGTGCACAACTAAACGAAATATGACTAGTCCGATCGTCCCCGACGAAATAAACGAGATCATTTGTGCCTGAGGAATCATATGCACGGATGTTTGAGTTATTCGATATGGCAGTTTTTTGGAAAAAGAGCCGAAATTTGAAATTGTGCACAGCTAAACTAAATATGACTTGGCCGATCGTTCGCTACAAAATAAACGAGGTCATTTGTGCCTGAACAATCATATGCACGGATGATTTAGTTATTTGATTCGGCGGTTATTTGAGAAAACCCGCAGTTGAAAATTGAGCAAGAGTGAACGAAATATCACTAGTCCGATCGTTCCCGACGAAATACACGATGTCATTTGTGCCCGAACAAACATATACGCGGATGCTTGAGTTATTTGATTCGGCGGTTATTTGAGAAAACCCGGAATTGAAAATATTGCAAGCATAGACGAATTATGAGTTCTCCTATTGTTCGCAACAAAATAATTGAGGTTCGTTGTGCCTGAGGAATCATATGCACGGATGTTTAAGTTATTCAATTCGGCAGTTTTTTGAAAAAAACCCGAAATTTGAAATTGTGCACAATTAATCGAAATATGACTTCTCCGATCGTTTGCGGCCAAATAAACGAGGTCATTTGTGCCTGAGGAATCATATGCACGGATGTTTGAGTTATTCGATATGGCAGTTTTTTGGAAAAGAGCCGAAATTTGAAATTGTGCACAGCTAAACTAAATATGACTTGGCCGATCGTTCGCTACAAAATAAACGAGGTCATTTGTGCCTGAACAATCATATACAAGTATGTTTGAGTTATTTGATTCGGCGGTTATTTGAGAAAACCCGGAATTGAAAATTGTGCAGGCATAGACGAAATATGTTTGAGTTATTCGATTCGCCAGTTCTTTGAAAAAAAACCCGAAATTTGAAATAGTGCACAACTAAACTAAATATGACTTGCCTGATCGTTCGCGACAGAATAAACAATTTCATTTGTGCCTGAGGAATCATATGCACGGATGTTTGAGTTATTCGATTCGCCAGTTCTTTGAAAAAAAACCAGAAATTTGAAATTGTGTACAACTAAACGAAATATGACAAGTCCGATCGTCCCCGACGAAATAAACGAGATCATTTGTGGCTGAACAATCATATACACGGATGTTTGAGTTATTTGATTCGGCGGTTATTTGAGAAAACCCGGAATTGAAAATATTGCAAGCATAGACGAATTATGAGTTCTCCTATTGTTCGCAACAAAATAATTGAGGTTCGTTGTGCCTGAGCAATCATATACACGGATGTTTGAAGTATTCGATTCAGCTGTTATTTGAGAATACCCGAAGTTGAAAACTGAGCAAGAGTGAACGAAATATGACTAGTCCGATCGTTCCCGACGAAATACACGAGGTCATTTGTGGCTGAACAATCATATACGCGGATGCTTGAGTTATTCAATTCGGCAGTTTTTTTGAAAAAAACTCGAAATTTGAAATTGTGAACAATTAATCCAAATACGACTTCTCCGATCGTTTGCGGCCAAATAAACGAGGTCATTTGTGCCTGAGGAATCATATGCACGGATGTTTGAGTTATTCGATATGGCAGTTTTTTGGAAAAAAACCTGATATTTGAAATTGTGCACAACTAAACGAAATATGACTTGCCCGATCGTTCGCGACAAAATAGACGAGGTCATTTGTGCCTGAACAATCATATGCACGGATGTTTAAGTTATTCAATTCGGCAGTTTTTTGAAAAAAAACCCGAAATTTTAAATTGTTCACAATTAATCGATATATGACTTGCCCGATCGTTCGCGACAAAATAGACGAGGTCATTTGTGCCTGAGCAATCATATACACGGATGTTTGAAGTATTCCATTCAGCTGTTATTTGAGAATACCTGAAGTTGAAAATTGAGCAAGAGTGAACGAAATATGACTACTCCGATCGTTCCCGACGAAATAAACGAGGTCATTTGTGCCTGAACAATCATATACGCGGATGCTTGAGTTATTCAATTCGGCAGTTTTTTGAAAAAAACCCGAAATTTGAAATTGTGCACAATTAATCGAAATATGACTTCTCCGATCGTTTGCGGCCAAATAAACGAGGTCATTTGTGCCTGAGGAATCATATGCACGGATGTTTAAGTTATTCGATTCGGCAGTTTTTTGGAAAAAAACCGAAATTTGAAATTGTTCACAACTAAACGAAATATGACTTGCCTGATCGTTCGCGACAGAATAAACAATTTCATTTGTGCCTGAGCAATCATATGCACGGATGTTTGAGTTATTCGATTCGTCAGTTCTTTGAAAAAAAACCAGAAATTTGAAATTGTGCACAACTAAACGAAATATGACTAGTCCGATCGTCCCCGACGAAATAAACGAGATCATTTGTGGCTGCACAATCATATACACGGATGTTTGAGTTATTCGATTCGCCAGTTCTTTGAAAAAAAACCCGAAATTTGAAATTGGGCACAACTAAACGAAATATGACTAGTCCGATCCACCCCGACGAAATAAACGAGGTCATTTGTGCCTGAGGAATCATATGCACGGATGTTTGAGTTATTCGATATGGCAGTTTTTTGGAAAAAGAGCCGAAATTTGAAATTGTGCACAGCTAAACTAAATATGACTTGGCCGATCGTTCGCTACAAAATAAACGAGGTCATTTGTGCCTGAACAATCATATGCACGGATGTTTGAGTTATTTGATTCGGCGGTTATTTGAGAAAACCCGGAATTGAAAATATTGCAAGCATAGACGAATTATGAGTTCTCCTATTGTTCGCAACAAAATAATTGAGGTTCGTTGTGCCTGAGGAATCATATGCACGGATGTTTAAGTTATTCAATTCGGCAGTTTTTTGAAAAAAACCCGAAATTTGAAATTGTGCACAATTAATCGAAATATGACTTCTCCGATCGTTTGCGGCCAAATAAACGAAGTCATTTGTGCCTGAGGAATCATATGCACGGATGTTTAAGTTATTCGATTCGGCAGTTTTTTGGAAAAAAACCGAAATTTGAAATTGTTCACAACTAAACGAAATATGACTTGCCTGATCGTTCGCGACAGAATAAACAATTTCATTTGTGCCTGAGGAATCATATGCACGGATGTTTGAGTTATTCGATTTGCCAGTTCTTTGAAAAAAAACCCGAAATTTGAAATTGTGCACAACTAAACGAAATATGACTAGTCCGATCGTCCCCGACGAAATAAACGAGATCATTTGTGGCTGAACCATCATATACACGGATGTTTGAGTTATTTGATTCGGCGGTTATTTGAGAAAACCCGGAATTGAAAATATTGCAAGCATAGACGAATTATGAGTTCTCCTATTGTTCGCAACAAAATAATTGATTTTCGTTGTGCCTGAGCAATTATATACACGGATGTTTGAAGTATTCGATGCAGCTGTTATTTGAGAATACCCGAAGTTGAAAATTGAGCAAGAGTGAACGAAATATGACTAGTCCGATCGTTCCCGACGAAATAAACGAGGTCATTTGTGCCTGAACAATCATATACGCGGATGCTTGAGTTATTCAATTCGGCAGATTTTTGAAAAAAACTCGAAATTTGAAATTGTGCACAATTAATCGAAATACGACTTCTCCGATCGTTTGCGGCCAAATAAACGAAGTCATTTGTGCCTGAGGAATCATATGCACGGATGTTTGAGTTATTTGATTCGGCGGTTATTTGAGAAAACCCGGAATCGAAAATATTGCAAGCATAGACGAATTATGAGTTCTCCTATTGTTCGCAACAAAATAATTGAGGTTCTTTGTACCTGAGGAATCATATGCACGGATGTTTAAATTATTCAGTTCGGCAGTTTTTTGAAGAAAAAACCCGAAATTTTAAATTGTGCACAACTAAACGAAATATGACTAGTCCGATCGTCCCCGACGAAATAAACGAGATCATTTGTGGCTGAACAATCATATGCACGGATGTTTGAGTTATTTGATTCGGCGGTTATTTGAGAAAACCCGGAATTGAAAATTGTGCAAGCACAGACGAATTATGAATTCTCCTATTGCTCGCAACAAAATAATTGAGGTTCTTTGTGCCTGAGGAATCATATGCACGGATGTTTAAGTTATTCAGTTCGGCAGTTTTTTGAAGAAAAAACCCGAAATTTTAAATTGTTCACAATTAATCGAAATATGACTTGCCCGATCGTTCGCGACAAAATAGACGAGGTCATTTGTGCCTGAACAATCATATGCACGGATGTTTAAGATATTCAATTCGGCTGTTTTTTGAAAAAAACCCGAAATTTGAAATTGTGCACAATTAATCAAAATATGACTTCTCCGATCGTTTGCGGCCAAATAAACGAGGTCATTTGTGCCTGAGCAATCATATACACGGATGTTTGAAGAATTCGATTCAGCTGTTATTTGAGAATATCCGAAGTTGAAAATTGAGCAAGAGTGAACGAAATATGACTAGTCCGATCGTTCCCGACGAAATACACGAGATCATTTGTGCCTGAACAATCATATACGCGGATGCTTGAGTTATTTGATTCGGCGGTTATTTGAGAAAACCCGGAATTGAAAATTGTGCAAGCATAGACGAATTATGAAATCTCCTATTGCTCGCAACAAAATAATTGAGGTTCTTTGTGCCTGAGGAATCATATGCACGGATGTTTAAGTTATTCAGTTCGGCAGTTTTTTGAAGAAAAAACCCGAAATTTGAAATTGTGCAAATAAAAAAACGAGATCATTTGTGGCTGAACAATCATATACACGGATGTTTGAGTTATTTGATTCGGCGGTTATTTGAGAAAACCCGGAATTGAAAATATTGCCGGCATAGACGAATTATGAGTTCTCCTATTGTTCGCAACAAAATAATTGAGGTTCTTTGTGCCTGAGGTATCATATGCACGGATGTTTAAGTTATTCAGTTCGGCAGTTTTTTGAAGAAAAAACCCGAAATTTGAAATTGTGCACAACTAAACGAAATATGACTAGTCCGATCGTTCCCGACGAAATACACGAGGTCATTTGTGCCTGAACAATTATATGCACGGACGTTTCAGTTATTCGATATGGCAGTTTTTTGGAAAAAGAGCCGAAATTTGAAATTGTGCACAACTAAACGAAATATGACTTTTCCGATCGTTTTATTCGATTCAGCTGTTATTTGAGAATATCCGAAGTTGAAAATTGAGCAAGAGTGAACGAAATATGACTAGTCCGATCGTTCCCGACGAAATACACGAGGTCATTTGTGCCTGAACAATCATATACGCGGATGCTTGAGTTATTTGATTCGGCGGTTATTTGAGAAAACCCGGAATTGAAAATTGTGCAAGCATAGACGAATTATGAAATCTCCTATTGCTCGCAACAAAATAATTGAGGTTCTTTGTGCCTGAGGAATCATATGCATGGATGTTTAAATTATTCAGTTCGGCAGTTTTTTGAAGAAAAAACCCGAAATTTTAAATTGTTCACAATTAATCGAAATATGACTTGCCCGATCGTTCGCGACAAAATAGACGAGGTCATTTGTGCCTGAACAATCATATGCACGGATGTTTAAGATATTCAATTCGGCAGTTTTTTGAAAAAAACTCGAAATTTGAAATTGTGCACAATTAATCGAAATATGACTTCTGCGATCGTTTGCGGCCAAATAAACGAGGTAATTTGTGCCTGAGGAATCATATGCACGGATGTTTAACTTATTCGATTCGGCAGTTTTTTGGAAAAAAAACGAAATTTGAAATTGTTCACAACTAAACGAAATATGACTTGCCTGATCGTTCGCGACAGAATAAACAATTTCATTTGTGCCTGAGGAATCATATGCACGGATGTTTGAGTTATTCGATTCGCCAGTTCTTTGAAAAAAAACCCGAAATTTGAAATTGTGCACAACTAAACGAAATATGACTAGTCCGATCGTCCCCGACGAAATAAACGAGATCATTTGTGGCTGAACAATCATATACACGGATGTTTGAGTTATTTGATTCGGCGGTTATTTGAGAAAACCCGGAATTGAAAATATTGCAAGCATAGACGAATTATGAGTTCTCCTATTGTTCGCAACAAAATAATTGAGGTTCGTTGTGCCTGAGGAATCATATGCACGGATGTTTAAGTTATTCAATTCGGCAGTTTTTTGAAGAAAAAACCCGAAATTTGAAATTGTGCACAACTAAATGAAATATGACTAGTCCGATGGTTCCCGACGAAATAAACGAGGTCATTTGTGCCTGAGGAATCATATGCAAGGATGTTTGAGTTATTTGATTCGGCGGTTATTTGAGAAAACCCGGAATTGAAAATATTGCAAGCATAGACGAATTATGAGTTCTCCTATTGTTCGCAACAAAATAATTGAGGTTCGTTGTGCCTGAGCAATCATATACACGGATGTTTGAAGTATTCGATTCAGCTGTTATTTGAAAAAAAACTCGAAATTTGAAATTGTGCACAATTAATCGAAATATGACTTCTCCGTTCGTTTGCGGCCAAATAAACGAGGTCATTTGTGCCTGAGGAATCATATGCACGGATGTTTAAGTTATTCGATTCGGCAGTTTTCTGGAAAAAAACCGAAATTTGAAATTGTTCACAACTAAACGAAATATGACTTGCCTGATCGTTCGCGACAGAATAAACAATTTCATTTGTGCCTGAGGAATCATATGCACGGATGTTTGAGTTATTCGATTCGCCAGTTCTTTGAAAAAAAACCCGAAATTTGAAATTGTGCACAACTAAACGAAATATCCGATCGTCCCCGACGAAATAAACGAGATCATTTGTGGCTGAACAATCATATACACGGATGTTTGAGTTATTTGATTCGGCGGTTATTTGAGAAAACCCGGAATTGAAAATATTGCAAGCATAGACGAATTGTGAGTTCTCCTATTGTTCGCAACAAAATAATTGAGGTTCGTTGTGCCTGAGCAATCATATACACGGATGTTTGAAGTATTCGATTCAGCTGTTATTTGAGACTACCCGAAGTTGAAAACTGAGCAAGAGTGAACGAAATATGACTAGTCCGATCGTTCCCGACGAAATACACGAGGTCATTTGTGCCTGAACAATCATATACGCGGATGCTTGAGTTATTCAATTCGGCAGTTTTTTGAAAAAAACTCGAAATTTGAAATTGTGCACAATTAATCGAAATACGACTTCTCCGATCGTTTGCGGCCAAATAAACGAGGTCATTTGTGCCTGAGGAATCATATGCACGGATGTTTGAGTTATTTGATTCGGCGGTTATTTGAGAAAACCCGGAATTGAAAATATTGCAAGCATAGACGAATTATGAGTTCTCCTATTGTTCGCAACAAAATAATTGAGGTTCTTTGTGCCTGAGGAATCATATGCACGGATGTTTAAGTTATTCAGTTCGGCAGTTTTTTGAAGAAAAAACCCGAAATTTGAAATTGTGCACAACTAAACGAAATATGACTAGTCCGATCGTTCCCGACGAAATACACGAGGTCATTTGTGCCTGAACAATTATATGCACGGACGTTTCAGTTATTCGATATGGCAGTTTTTTGGAAAAAGAGCCGAAATTTGAAATTGTGCACAACTAAAAGAAATATGACTTCCCCGATCGTTCGCGACAAAATAAACGAGGTCATTTGTGCCTGAGCAATCATATACACGGATGCTTGAATTATTCGATTCAGCTGTTATTTGAGAAAACCCGAAATTGAAAATTGAGCAAGAGTGAACGAAATATGACTAGTCCGATGGTTCCCGACGAAATAAACGAGGTCATTTGTGCCTGAACAATCATGTGCACGGATGTTTGAGTTATTCGATATGGCAGTTTTTTGGAAAAAGAGCCGAAATTTTAAATTGTGCACAACTAAACGTAATATGACTTGCCCGATCGTCCCCGACGAAATAAACGAGGTCATTTGTGCCTGAACAATCATATGCAGGGATGTTTGAGTTATTCGATATGGCAGTTTTTTGGAAAAAGAGCCGAAATTTGAAATTGTGCACAACTAAACGTAATATGACTTGCCCGATCGTTCGCTACAAAATAAACGAGGTCATTTGTGCCTGAACAATCATATGCACGGACGATTGAGTTATTCGATTCGGCAGTTTTTTGAAAAAAAACCCGAAATTTGAAATTGTGCACAACTAAATGAAATATGACTAGTCTGATGGTTCCCGACGAAATAAACGAGGTCATTTGTGCCTGAGGAACCATATGCACGGATGTTTGAGTTATTTGATTCGGCGGTTATTTGAGAAAACCCGGAATTCAAAATATTGCAAGCATAGACGAATTATGAGTTCTCCTATTGTTCGCAACAAAATAATTGAGGTTCTTTGTGCCTGAGGAATCATATGCACGGATGTTTAAGTTATTCAGTTCGGCAGTTTTTTGAAGAAAAAACCCGAAATTTGAAATTGTGCACAACTAAACCAAATATGACTTGCCCGATCGTTCGCTACAAAATAAACGAGGTCATTTGTGCCTGAACAATCATATGCACGGATGTTTAAGTTATTCAATTCGGCAGTTTTTTGAAGAAAAAACCCGAAATTTTAAATTGTTCACAATTAATCGATATATGACTTGCCCGATCGTTCGCTACAAAATAGACGAGGTCATTTGTGCCTGAACAATCATATGCACGGATGTCTAAGTTATTCAATTCGGCAGTTTTTTGAAAAAAACCCGAAATTTGAAATTGTGCACAATTAATCGAAATATGACTTCTCCGATCGTTTGCGGCCATATAACGAGGTCATTTGTGCCTGAGCAATCATATACACGGATGTTTGAAGTATTCGATTTAGCTGTTATTTGAGAATACCCGAAGTTGAAAATTGAGCAAGAGTGAACGAAATATGACTAGTCCGATCGTTCCCGACGAAATACACGAGGTCATTTGTGCCTGAACAATCATATACGCGGATGCTTGAGTTATTTGATTCGGCGGTTATTTGAGAAAACCCGGAATTGAAAATTGTGCAAGCATAGACGAATTATGAATTCTCCTATTGCTCGCAACAAAATAATTGAGGTTCTTTGTGCCTGAGGAATCATATGCACGGATGTTTAAGTTATTCAGTTCGGCAGTTTTTTGAAGAAAAAACCCGAAATTTTAAATTGTTCACAATTAATCGAAATATGACTTGCCCGATCGTTCGCGACAAAATAGACGAGGTCATTTGTGCCTGAACAATCATATGCACGGATGTTTAAGATATTCAATTCGGCTGTTTTTTGAAAAAAACCCGAAATTTGAAATTGTGCACAATTAATCAAAATATGACTTCTCCGATCGTTTGCGGCCAAATAAACGAGGTCATTTGTGCCTGAGCAATCATATACACGGATGTTTGAAGAATTCGATTCAGCTGTTATTTGAGAATATCCGAAGTTGAAAATTGAGCAAGAGTGAACGAAATATGACTAGTCCGATCGTTCCCGACGAAATACACGAGATCATTTGTGCCTGAACAATCATATACGCGGATGCTTGAGTTATTTGATTCGGCGGTTATTTGAGAAAACCCGGAATTGAAAATTGTGCAAGCATAGACGAATTATGAAATCTCCTATTGCTCGCAACAAAATAATTGAGGTTCTTTGTGCCTGAGGAATCATATGCACGGATGTTTAAGTTATTCAGTTCGGCAGTTTTTTGAAGAAAAAACCCGAAATTTGAAATTGTGCAAATAAAAAAACGAGATCATTTGTGGCTGAACAATCATATACACGGATGTTTGAGTTATTTGATTCGGCGGTTATTTGAGAAAACCCGGAATTGAAAATATTGCCGGCATAGACGAATTATGAGTTCTCCTATTGTTCGCAACAAAATAATTGAGGTTCTTTGTGCCTGAGGTATCATATGCACGGATGTTTAAGTTATTCAGTTCGGCAGTTTTTTGAAGAAAAAACCCGAAATTTGAAATTGTGCACAACTAAACGAAATATGACTAGTCCGATCGTTCCCGACGAAATACACGAGGTCATTTGTGCCTGAACAATCATATACGCGGATGCTTGAGTTATTTGATTCGGCGGTTATTTGAGAAAACCCGGAATTGAAAATTGTGCAAGCATAGACGAATTATGAATTCTCCTATTGCTCGCAACAAAATAATTGAGGTTCTTTGTGCCTGAGGAATCATATGCACGGATGTTTAAGTTATTCAGTTCGGCAGTTTTTTGAAGAAAAAACCCGAAATTTTAAATTGTTCACAATTAATCGAAATATGACTTGCCCGATCGTTCGCGACAAAATAGACGAGGTCATTTGTGCCTGAACAATCATATGCACGGATGTTTAAGATATTCAATTCGGCTGTTTTTTGAAAAAAACCCGAAATTTGAAATTGTGCACAATTAATCAAAATATGACTTCTCCGATCGTTTGCGGCCAAATAAACGAGGTCATTTGTGCCTGAGCAATCATATACACGGATGTTTGAAGAATTCGATTCAGCTGTTATTTGAGAATATCCGAAGTTGAAAATTGAGCAAGAGTGAACGAAATATGACTAGTCCGATCGTTCCCGACGAAATACACGAGATCATTTGTGCCTGAACAATCATATACGCGGATGCTTGAGTTATTTGATTCGGCGGTTATTTGAGAAAACCCGGAATTGAAAATTGTGCAAGCATAGACGAATTATGAAATCTCCTATTGCTCGCAACAAAATAATTGAGGTTCTTTGTGCCTGAGGAATCATATGCACGGATGTTTAAGTTATTCAGTTCGGCAGTTTTTTGAAGAAAAAACCCGAAATTTGAAATTGTGCAAATAAAAAAACGAGATCATTTGTGGCTGAACAATCATATACACGGATGTTTGAGTTATTTGATTCGGCGGTTATTTGAGAAAACCCGGAATTGAAAATATTGCCGGCATAGACGAATTATGAGTTCTCCTATTGTTCGCAACAAAATAATTGAGGTTCTTTGTGCCTGAGGTATCATATGCACGGATGTTTAAGTTATTCAGTTCGGCAGTTTTTTGAAGAAAAAACCCGAAATTTGAAATTGTGCACAACTAAACGAAATATGACTAGTCCGATCGTTCCCGACGAAATACACGAGGTCATTTGTGCCTGAACAATTATATGCACGGACGTTTCAGTTATTCGATATGGCAGTTTTTTGGAAAAAGAGCCGAAATTTGAAATTGTGCACAACTAAACGAAATATGACTTTTCCGATCGTTTTATTCGATTCAGCTGTTATTTGAGAATATCCGAAGTTGAAAATTGAGCAAGAGTGAACGAAATATGACTAGTCCGATCGTTCCCGACGAAATACACGAGGTCATTTGTGCCTGAACAATCATACACGCGGATGCTTGAGTTATTTGATTCGGCGGTTATTTGAGAAAACCCGGAATTGAAAATTGTTCAAGCATAGACGAATTATGAAATCTCCTATTGCTCGCAACAAAATAATTGAGGTTCTTTGTGCCTGAGGAATCATATGCATGGATGTTTAAATTATTCAGTTCGGCAGTTTTTTGAAGAAAAAACCCGAAATTTTAAATTGTTCACAATTAATCGAAATATGACTTGCCCGATCGTTCGCGACAAAATAGACGAGGTCATTTGTGCCTGAACAATCATATGCACGGATGTTTAAGATATTCAATTCGGCAGTTTTTTGAAAAAAACTCGAAATTTGAAATTGTGCACAATTAATCGAAATATGACTTCTGCGATCGTTTGCGGCCAAATAAACGAGGTAATTTGTGCCTGAGGAATCATATGCACGGATGTTTAACTTATTCGATTCGGCAGTTTTTTGGAAAAAAAACGAAATTTGAAATTGTTCACAACTAAACGAAATATGACTTGCCTGATCGTTCGCGACAGAATAAACAATTTCATTTGTGCCTGAGGAATCATATGCACGGATGTTTGATTTATTCGATTCGCCAGTTCTTTGAAAAAAAACCCGAAATTTGAAATTGTGCACAACTAAACGAAATATGACTAGTCCGATCGTCCCCGACGAAATAAACGAGATCATTTGTGGCTGAACAATCATATACACGGATGTTTGAGTTATTTGATTCGGCGGTTATTTGAGAAAACCCGGAATTGAAAATATTGCAAGCATAGACGAATTATGAGTTCTCCTATTGTTCGCAACAAAATAATTGAGGTTCGTTGTGCCTGAGGAATCATATGCACGGATGTTTAAGTTATTCAATTCGGCAGTTTTTTGAAGAAAAAACCCGAAATTTGAAATTGTGCACAACTAAATGAAATATGACTAGTCCGATGGTTCCCGACGAAATAAACGAGGTCATTTGTGCCTGAGGAATCATATGCACGGATGTTTGAGTTATTTGATTCGGCGGTTATTTGAGAAAACCCGGAATTGAAAATATTGCAAGCATAGACGAATTATGAGTTCTCCTATTGTTCGCAACAAAATAATTGAGGTTCGTTGTGCCTGAGCAATCATATACACGGATGTTTGAAGTATTCGATTCAGCTGTTATTTGAAAAAAAACTCGAAATTTGAAATTGTGCACAATTAATCGAAATATGACTTCTCCGTTCGTTTGCGGCCAAATAAACGAGGTCATTTGTGCCTGAGGAATCATATGCACGGATGTTTAAGTTATTCGATTCGGCAGTTTTCTGGAAAAAAACCGAAATTTGAAATTGTTCACAACTAAACGAAATATGACTTGCCTGATCGTTCGCGACAGAATAAACAATTTCATTTGTGCCTGAGGAATCATATGCACGGATGTTTGAGTTATTCGATTCGCCAGTTCTTTGAAAAAAAACCCGAAATTTGAAATTGTGCACAACTAAACGAAATATCCGATCGTCCCCGACGAAATAAACGAGATCATTTGTGGCTGAACAATCATATACACGGATGTTTGAGTTATTTGATTCGGCGGTTATTTGAGAAAACCCGGAATTGAAAATATTGCAAGCATAGACGAATTGTGAGTTCTCCTATTGTTCGCAACAAAATAATTGAGGTTCGTTGTGCCTGAGCAATCATATACACGGATGTTTGAAGTATTCGATTCAGCTGTTATTTGAGACTACCCGAAGTTGAAAACTGAGCAAGAGTGAACGAAATATGACTAGTCCGATCGTTCCCGACGAAATACACGAGGTCATTTGTGCCTGAACAATCATATACGCGGATGCTTGAGTTATTCAATTCGGCAGTTTTTTGAAAAAAACTCGAAATTTGAAATTGTGCACAATTAATCGAAATACGACTTCTCCGATCGTTTGCGGCCAAATAAACGAGGTCATTTGTGCCTGAGGAATCATATGCACGGATGTTTGAGTTATTTGATTCGGCGGTTATTTGAGAAAACCCGGAATTGAAAATATTGCAAGCATAGACGAATTATGAGTTCTCCTATTGTTCGCAACAAAATAATTGAGGTTCTTTGTGCCTGAGGAATCATATGCACGGATGTTTAAGTTATTCAGTTCGGCAGTTTTTTGAAGAAAAAACCCGAAATTTGAAATTGTGCACAACTAAACGAAATATGACTAGTCCGATCGTTCCCGACGAAATACACGAGGTCATTTGTGCCTGAACAGTTATATGCACGGACGTTTCAGTTATTCGATATGGCAGTTTTTTGGAAAAAGAGCCGAAATTTGAAATTGTGCACAACTAAAAGAAATATGACTTCCCCGATCGTTCGCGACAAAATAAACGAGGTCATTTGTGCCTGAGCAATCATATACACGGATGCTTGAATTATTCGATTCAGCTGTTATTTGAGAAAACCCGAAATTGAAAATTGAGCAAGAGTGAACGAAATATGACTAGTCCGATGGTTCCCGACGAAATAAACGAGGTCATTTGTGCCTGAACAATCATGTGCACGGATGTTTGAGTTATTCGATATGGCAGTTTTTTGGAAAAAGAGCCGAAATTTTAAATTGTGCACAACTAAACGTAATATGACTTGCCCGATCGTCCCCGACGAAATAAACGAGGTCATTTGTGCCTGAACAATCATATGCAGGGATGTTTGAGTTATTCGATATGGCAGTTTTTTGGAAAAAGAGCCGAAATTTGAAATTGTGCACAACTAAACGTAATATGACTTGCCCGATCGTTCGCTACAAAATAAACGAGGTCATTTGTGCCTGAACAATCATATGCACGGACGATTGAGTTATTCGATTCGGCAGTTTTTTGAAAAAAAACCCGAAATTTGAAATTGTGCACAACTAAATGAAATATGACTAGTCCGATGGTTCCCGACGAAATAAACGAGGTCATTTGTGCCTGAGGAATCATATGCACGGATGTTTGAGTTATTTGATTCGGCGGTTATTTGAGAAAACCCGGAATTGAAAATATTGCAAGCATAGACGAATTATGAGTTCTCCTATTGTTCGCAACAAAATAATTGAGGTTCTTTGTGCCTGAGGAATCATATGCACGGATGTTTAAGTCATTCAGTTCGCCAGTTTTTTGAAGAAAAAACCGAAATTTGAAATTGTGCACAACTAAACGAAATATGACTAGTCATATCGTTCCCGACGAAATACACGAGGTCATTTGTGCCTGAACAATTATATGCACGGACGTTTCAGTTATTCGATATGGCAGTTTTTTGGAAAAAGAGCCGAAATTTGAAATTGTGCACAACTAAGCGAAATATGACTTGCCCGATCGTTCGCGACAAAATAAACGAGGTAATTTGTGCCTGAGCAATCATATACACGGATGCTTGAATTATTCGATTCAGCTGTTATTTGAGAAAACCCGAAATTGAAAATTGAGCAAGAGTGAACGAAATATGACTAGTCCGATGGTTCCCGACGGAATAAACGAGGTCATTTGTGCCTGAACAATCATGTGCACGGATGTTTGAGTTATTCGATATGGCAGTTTTTTGGAAAAAGAGCCGAAATTTTAAATTGTGCACAACTAAACGTAATATGACTTGCCCGATCGTTCGCTACAAAATAAACGAGGTCATTTGTGCCTGAACAATCATATACACGGATGTTTGACTTATTTGATTCGGCGGTTATTTGAGAAAACCCGGAATTGAAAATATTGCAAGCATAGACGAATTATGAGTTCTCCTATTGTTCGCAACAAAATAATTGAGGTTCGTTGTGCCTGAGGAATCAAATGCACGGATGTTTGAGTTATTCGACATGGCGGTTTTTTGGAAAAAGAGCCGAAATTTGAAATTGTGCACAACTAAACTAAATATGACTTGCCCAATCGTTCGCTACAAAATAAACGAGATCATTTGTGCCTGAACAATCATATGCACGGATGTTTAAGTTATTCAATTCGGCAGTTTTTTGAAAAAAAAAACTCGAAATTTTAAATTGTTCACAATTAATCGATATATGACTTGCCCGATCGTTCGCGACAAAATAGACGAGGTCATTTGTGCCTGAACAATCATATGCACGGATGTCTAAGTTATTCAATTCGGCAGTTTTTTGAAAAAAACCCGAAATTTGAAATTGTGCACAATTAATCGAAATATGACTTCTCCGATCGTTTGCGGCCAAATAAACGAGGTCATTTGTGCCTGAGCAATCATATACACGGATGTTTGAAGTATTCGATTCAGCTGTTATTTGAGAATACCCGAAGTTGAAAATTGAGCAAGAGTGAACGAAATATGACTAGTCCGATCGTTCCCGACGAAATACACGAGGTCATTTGTGCCTGAACAATCATATATGCGGATGCTTGAGTTATTTGATTCGGCGGTTATTTGAGAAAACCCGGAATTGAAAATATTGCAAGCATAGACGAATTATGAGTTCTCCTATTTTTCGCAACAAAATAATTGAGTTTCGGTGTGCCTGAGGAATCATATGCACGGATGTTTGAGTTATTCGATATGGCAGTTTTTTGGAAAAAGAGGCGAAATTTGAAATTGTGCACAACTAAACTAAATATGACTTGCCCGATCGTTCGCTACAAAATAAACGAGGTCATTTGTGCCTGAACAATCATATGCACGGATGTTTAAGTTATTCAATTCGGCAGTTTTTTGAAGAAAAAACCCGAAATTTTAAATTGTTCACAATTAATCGATATATGACTTGCCCGATCGTTCGCTACAAAATAGACGAGGTCATTTGTGCCTGAACAATCATATGCACGGATGTCTAAGTTATTCAATTCGGCAGTTTTTTGAAAAAAACCCGAAATTTGAAATTGTGCACAATTAATCGAAATATGACTTCTCCGATCGTTTGCGGCCATATAACGAGGTCATTTGTGCCTGAGCAATCATATACACGGATGTTTGAAGTATTCGATTTAGCTGTTATTTGAGAATACCCGAAGTTGAAAATTGAGCAAGAGTGAACGAAATATGACTAGTCCGATCGTTCCCGACGAAATACACGAGGTCATTTGTGCCTGAACAATCATATACGCGGATGCTTGAGTTATTTGATTCGGCGGTTATTTGAGAAAACCCGGAATTGAAAATTGTGCAAGCATAGACGAATTATGAATTCTCCTATTGCTCGCAACAAAATAATTGAGGTTCTTTGTGCCTGAGGAATCATATACACGGATGTTTAAGTTATTCAATTCGGCAGTTTTTTGAAGAAAACCCGAAATTTGAAATTGTGGACAATTAATCGAAATATGACTTCTCCGATCGTTTGCGGCCAAATAAACGAGGTCATTTGTGCCTGAACAATCATATGCACGGATGTTTAAGTTATTCGATTCGGCAGTTTTTTAAAGAAAAAACCCGAAATTTTAAATTGTTCACAATTAATCGAAATATGACTTGCCCGATCGTTCGCGACAAAACAGACGAGGTCATTTGTGCCTGATCATATGCACGGATGTTTAAGTTATTCAATTCGGCAGTTTTTTTGGAAAAAAACCGAAATTTGAAATTGTGCACAACTAAACGAAATATGACTTGCCTGATCGTTCGCGACAGAATAAACAATTTCATTTGTGCCTGAGGAATCATATGCACGGATGTTTGAGTTATTCAATTCGCCAGTTCTTTGAAAAAAAACCCGAAATTTGAAATTGTGCACAACTAAACGAAATATGACTAGTCCGATCGTCCCCGACGAAATAAACGAGGTCATTTGTGCCTGAACAATCATATGCACGGATGTTTGTGTTATTCGATATGGCAGTTTTTTGGAAAAAGAGCCGAAATTTGAAATTGTGCACAGCTAAACTAAATATGACTTGCCCGATCGTTCCCTACAAAATAAACGAGGTTATTTGTGCCTGAACAATCATATACACGTATGTTTGAGTTATTTGATTCGGCGGTTATTTGAGAAAACCCGGAATTGAAAATTGTGCAAGAAAAGACGAAATATGTTTGAGTTATTCGATTCGGCAGTTTTTTTGAAAAAAAAAAACTCGATATTTGAAATTGTGCACAACTAAACGATATACGACTTGCCCGATCGTTCGCGCCAAAATAAACGAGGTCATTTGTGCCTGAGCAATCATATACACGGATGCTTGAATTATTCAATTCGGCAGTTTTTTGAAAAAAACTCGAAATTTGAAATGTGCACAATTAATCGAAATACGACTTCTCCGATCGTTTGCGGCCAAATAAACGAGGTCATTTGTGCCTGAACAATCATATGCACGGATGTTTAAGTTATTCGATTCGGCAGTTTTTTGAAAAAAACTCGAAATTTGAAATTGTGCACAATTAATCGAAATACGACTTCTCCGATCTTTTGCGGCCAAATAAACGAGGTCATTTGTGCCTGAACAATCATATGCACGGATGTTTAAGTTATTCGATTCGGCAGTTTTTTGAAAAAAACTCGAAATTTGAAATTGTGCACAATTAATCGAAATACGACTTCTCCGATCTTTTGCGGCCAAATAAACGAGGTCATTTGTGCCTGAGCAATCATATACACGGATGCTTGAATTATTCGATTCAGCTGTTATTTGAGAAAACCCGAAATTGAAAATTGAGCAAGAGTGAACGAAATATGACTAGTCCGATGGTTCCCGACGAAATAAACGAGGTCATTTGTGCCTGAACAATCATGTGCACGGATGTTTGAGTTATTCGATATGGCAGTTTTTTTAAAAAAGAGCCGAAATTTTAAATTGTGCACAACTAAACGTAATATGACTTGCCCGATCGTCCCCGACGAAATAAACGAGGTCATTTATGCCTGAACAATCATATGCAGGGATGTTTGAGTTATTCGATATGGCAGTTTTTTGGAAAAAGAGCCGAAATTTGAAATTGTGCACAACTAAACGTAATATGACTTGCCCGATCGTTCGCTACAAAATAAACGAGGTCATTTGTGCCTGAACAATCATATGCACGGATGATTGAGTTATTCGATTCGGCAGTTTTTTGAAAAAAAACCCGAAATTTGAAATTGTGCACAACTAAACGAAATATGACTAGTCCGATCGTCCCCGATGAAATAAACGAGATCATTTGTGGCTGAACAATCATATACACGGATGTTTGACTTATTTGATTCGGCGGTTATTTGAGAAAACCCGGAATTGAAAATATTGCAAGCATAGACGAATTATGAGTTCTCCTATTTTTCGCAACAAAATAATTGAGGTTCGTTGTGCCTGAGGAATCAAATACACGGATGTTTGAGTTATTCGATATGGCGGTTTTTTGGAAAAAGAGCCGAAATTTGAAATTGTGCACAACTAAACTAAATATGACTTCTCCGATCGTTTGCGGCCAAATAAACGAGGTCATTTGTGCCTGAACAATCATATACATGGATGTTTGAAGTATTCGATTCAGCTGTTATTTGAGAATACCCGAAGTTGAAAATTGAGCAAGAGTGAACGAAATATGACTAGTCCGATCGTTCCCGACGAAATACACGAGGTCATTTGTGCCTGAACAATCATATATGCGGATGCTTGAGTTATTTGATTCGGCGGTTATTTGAGAAAACCCGGAATTGAAAATATTGCAAGCATAGACGAATTATGAGTTCTCCTATTGTTCGCAACAAAATAATTGAGGTTCGGTGTGCCTGAGGAATCATATGCACGGATGTTTGAGTTATTCGATATGGCAGTTTTTTGGAAAAAGAGGCGAAATTGGAAATTGTGCACAACTAAACTAAATATGACTTGCCCGATCGTTCGCTACAAAATAAGCGAGGTCATTTGTGCCTGAACAATCATATGCACGGATGTTTAAGTTATTCAATTCGGCAGTTTTTTGAAGAAAAAACCCGAAATTTTAAATTGTTCACAATTAATCGATATATGACTTGCCCGATCGTTCGCGACAAAATAGACGAGGTCATTTGTGCCTGAACAATCATATGCACGGATGTCTAAGTTATTCAATTCGGCAGTTTTTTGAAAAAAACCCGAAATTTGAAATTGTGCACAATTAATCGAAATATGACTTCTCCGATCGTTTGCGGCCAAATAAACGAGGTCATTTGTGCCTGAACAATCATATACACGGATGTTTGAAGTATTCGATTCAGCTGTTATTTGAGAATACCCGAAGTTGAAAATTGAGCAAGAGTGAACGAAATATGACTAGTCCGATCGTTCCCGACGAAATACACGAGGTCATTTGTGCCTGAACAATCATATATGCGGATGCTTGAGTTATTTGATTCGGCGGTTATTTGAGAAAACCCGGAATTGAAAATATTGCAAGCATAGACGAATTATGAGTTCTCCTATTGTTCGCAACAAAATAATTGAGGTTCGGTGTGCCTGAGGAATCATATGCACGGATGTTTGAGTTATTCGATATGGCAGTTTTTTGGAAAAAGAGGCGAAATTTGAAATTGTGCACAACTAAACTAAATATGACTTGCCCGATCGTTCGCTACAAAATAAACGAGGTCATTTGTGCCTGAACAATCATATGCACGGATGTTTAAGTTATTCAATTCGGCAGTTTTTTGAAGAAAAAACCCGAAATTTTAAATTGTTCACAATTAATCGATATATGACTTGCCCGATCGTTCGCGACAAAATAGAGGAGGTCATTTGTGCCTGAACAATCATATGCACGGATGTCTAAGTTATTCAATTCGGCAGTTTTTTGAAAAAAACCCGAAATTTGAAATTGTGGACAATTAATCGAAATATGACTTCTCCGATCGTTTGCGGCCAAATAAACGAGGTCATTTGTGCCTGAATAATCATATGCACGGATGTTTAAGTTATTCGATTCGGCAGTTTTTTGAAGAAAAAACCCGAAATTTTAAATTGTGCACAACTAAACGTAATATGACTTGCCCGATCGTCCCCGACGAAATACACGAGGTCATTTGTGCCTGAACAATCATATATGCGGATGCTTGAGTTATTTGATTCGGCGGTTTTTTGAGAAAACCCGGAATTGAAAATTGTTCAAGCATAGACGAATTATGAATTCTCCTATTGCTCGCAACAAAATAATTGAGGTTCTTTGTGCCTGAGGAATCATATACACGGATGTTTAAGTTATTCAATTCGGCAGTTTTTTGAAGAAAACCCGAAATTTGAAATTGTGGACAATTAATCGAAATATGACTTCTCCGATCGTTTGCGGCCAAATAAACGAGGTCATTTGTGCCTGAACAATCATATGCACGGATGTTTAAGTTATTCGATTCGGCAGTTTTTTGAAGAAAAAACCCGAAATTTTAAATTGTTCACAATTAATCGAAATATGACTTGCCCGATCGTTCGCGACAAAACAGACGAGGTCATTTGTGCCTGAACAATCATATGCACGGATGTTTAGGTTTTTTGGAAAAAAAACGAAATTTGAAATTGTGCACAACTAAACGAAATATGACTTGCCTGATCGTTCGCGACAGAATAAACAATTTCATTTGTGCCTGAGGAATCATATGCACGGATGTTTGAGTTATTCAATTCGCCAGTTCTTTGAAAAAAAACCCGAAATTTGAAATTGTGCACAACTAAACGAAATATGACTAGTCCGATCGTCCCCGACGAAATAAACGAGGTCATTTGTGCCTGAACAATCATATGCACGGATGTTTGAGTTATTCGATATGGCAGTTTTTTGGAAAAAGAGCCGAAATTTGAAATTGTGTACAGCTAAACTAAATATGACTTGCCCGATCGTTCCCTACAAAATAAACGAGGTTATTTGTGCCTGAACAATCATATACACGTATGTTTGAGTTATTTGATTCGGCGGTTATTTGAGAAAACCCGGAATTGAAAATTGTGCAAGAAAAGACGAAATATGTTTGAGTTATTCGATTCGGCAGTTTTTTGAAAAAAAAAAACTCGATATTTGAAATTGTGCACAACTAAACGATATACGACTTGCCCGATCGTTCGCGACAAAATAAACGAGGTCATTTGTGCCTGAGCAATCATATACACGGATGCTTGAATTATTCAATTCGGCAGTTTTTTGAAAAAAACTCGAAATTTGAAATTGTGCACAATTAATCGAAATACGACTTCTCCGATCTTTTGCGGCCAAATAAACGAGGTCATTTGTGCCTGAACAATCATATGCACGGATGTTTAAGTTATTCGATTCGGCAGTTTTTTGAAAAAAACTCGAAATTTGAAATTGTGCACAATTAATCGAAATACGACTTCTCCGATCTTTTGCGGCCAAATAAACGAGGTCATTTGTGCCTGAGCAATCATATACACGGATGTTTGAAGTATTCGATTCAGCTGTTATTTGAGAAAACCCGAAATTGAAAATTGAGCAAGAGTGCACGAAATATGACTAGTCCGATGGTTCCCGACGAAATAAACGAGGTCATTTGTGTCTGAATAATCATATGCACGGATGTTTGAGTTATTCCATAAGGCAGTTTTTTGGAAAAAGAGCCGAAATTTGAAATTGTGCACAATTAATCGAAATATGACTTCTCCGATCGTTTGCGGCCAAATAAACGAGGTCATTTGTGCCTGAACAATCATATACACGGATGTTTGAAGTATTCGATTCAGCTGTTATTTGAGAATACCCGAAATTGAAAATTGAGCAAGAATGAACGAAATATGACTAGTCCGATCGTTCCCGACGAAATACACGAGGTCATTTGTGCCTGAACAATCATATGCACGGATGTCTAAGTTATTCAATTCGGCAGTTTTTTGAAAAAAACCCGAAATTTGAAATTGTGCACAATTAATCGAAATATGACTTCTCCGATCGTTTGCGGCCAAATAAACGAGGTCATTTGTGCCTGAACAATCATATACACGGATGCTTGAATTATTCGATTCAGCTGTTATTTGAGAAAACCCGAAATTGAAAATTGAGCAAGAATGAACGAAATATGACTAGTCCGATGGTTCCCGACGAAATAAACGAGGTCATTTGTGCCTGAACAATCATATGCACGGATATCTAAGTTATTCAATTCGGCAGTTTTTTGAAAAAAACCCGAAATTTGAAATTGTGCACAATTAATCGAAATATGACTTCTCCGATCGTTTGCGGCCAAATAAACGAGGTCATTTGTGCCTGAACAATCATATACACGGATGTTTGAAGTATTCGATTCAGCTGTTATTTGAGAATACCCGAAGTTGAAAATTGAGCAAGAATTAACGAAATATGACTAGTCCTATCGTTCCCGACGAAATACACGAGGTCATTTGTGCCTGAACAATCATATATGCGGATGCTTGAGTTATTTGATTCGGCGGTTATTTGAGAAAACCCGGAATTGAAAATATTGCAAGCATAGACGAATTATGAGTTCTCATATTGTTCGCAACAAAATAATTGAGGTTCGGTGTGCCTGAGGAATCATATGCACGGATGTTTGAGTTATTCGATATGGCAGTTTTTTGGAGAAAGAGGCGAAATTTGAAATTGTGCACAACTAAACTAAATATGACTTGCCCGATCGTTCGCTACAAAATAAACGAGGTCATTTGTGCCTGAACAATTATATGCACGGATGTTTAAGTTATTCAATTCGGCAGTTTTTTGAAGAAAAAACCCGAAATTTTAAATTGTTCACAATTAATCGATATATGACTTGCCCGATCGTTCGCGACAAAATAGAGGAGGTCATTTGTGCCTGAACAATCATATGCACGGATGTCTAAGTTATTCAATTCGGCAGTTTTTTGAAAAAAAACCCGAAATTTGAAATTGTGGACAATTAATCGAAATATGACTTCTCCGATCGTTTGCAGCCAAATAAACGAGGTCATTTGTGCCTGAACAATCATATGCACGGATGTTTAAGTTATTCGATTCGGCAGTTTTTTGAAGAAAAAACCCGAAATTTTAAATTGTGCACAACTAAACGTAATACGAATTGCCCGATCGTCCCCGACGAAATACACGAGGTCATTTGTGCCTGAACAATCATATATGCGGATGCTTGAGTTATTTGATTCGGCGGTTTTTTGAGAAAACCCGGAATTGAAAATTGTTCAAGCATAGACGAATTATGAATTCTCCTATTGCTCGCAACAAAATAATTGAGGTTCTTTGTGCCTGAGGAATCATATACACGGATGTTTAAGTTATTCAATTCGGCAGTTTTTTGAAGAAAACCCGAAATTTGAAATTGTGGACAATTAATCGAAATATGACTTCTCCGATCGTTTGCGGCCAAATAAACGAGGTCATTTGTGCCTGAACAATCATATGCACGGATGTTTAAGTTATTCGATTCGGCAGTTTTTTGAAGAAAAAACGCGAAATTTTAAATTGTTCACAATTAATCGAAATATGACTTGCCCGATCGTTCGCGACAAAACAGACGAGGTCATTTGTGCCTGAACAATCATATGCACGGATGTTTAAGTTATTCAATTCGGCAGTTTTTTTGGAAAAAAAACGAAATTTGAAATTGTGCACAACTAAACGAAATATGACTTGCCTGATCGTTCGCGACAGAATAAACAATTTCATTTGTGCCTGAGGAATCATATGCACGGATGTTTGAGTTATTCAATTCGCCAGTTCTTTGAAAAAAAACCCGAAATTTGAAATTGTGCACAACTAAACGAAATATGACTAGTCCGATCGTCCCCGACGAAATAAACGAGGTCATTTGTGCCTGAACAATCATATGCACGGATGTTTGAGTTATTCGATATGGCAGTTTTTTGGAAAAAGGGCCGAAATTTGAAATTGTGCACAGCTAAACTAAATATGACTTGCCCGATCGTTCGCTACAAAATAAACGAGGTTATTTGTGCCTGAACAATCATATACACGTATGTTTGAGTTATTTTATTCGGCGGTTATTTGAGAAACCCCGGAATTGAAAATTGTGCAAGCAAAGACGAAATATGTTTGAGTTATTCGATTCGGCAGTTTTTTGAAAAAAAAAACTCGATATTTGAAATTGTGCACAACTAAACGATATACGACTTGCCCGATCGTTCGCGACAAAATAAACGAGGTCATTTGTGCCTGAACAATCATATGCACGGATGTTTAAGTTATTCGATTCGGCAGTTTTTTGAAGAAAAAACCCGAAATTTCAAATTGTTCACAATTAATCGAAATATGACTTGCCCGATCGTTCGCGATAAAACAGACGAGGTCATTTGTGCCTGAACAATCATATACACGTATGTTTGAGTTATTTGATTCGGCGGTTCTTTGAAAAAAAACCCGAAACTTGAAATTGTGCACAACTAAACGAAATATGACTAGTCCGATCGTTCCCGACGAAATACACGAGGTCATTTGTGCCTGAACAATCATATACGCGGATGCTTGAGTTATTCAATTCGGCAGTTTTTTGAAAAAAACTCGAAATTGGAAATTGTGCACAAATAATCGAAATACGACTTCTCCGATCGTTTACGGTCAAATAAACGAGGTCATTTGTGCCTGAACAATCATATGCACGGATGTTTAAGTTATTCGATTCGGCAGTTTTTTGAAGAAAAAACCCGAAATTTTAAATTGTTCACAATTAATCGAAATATGACTTGCCCGATCGTTCGCGATAAAACAGACGAGGTCATTTGTGCCTGAACAATCATATGCACGGATGTTTAAGTTATTCAATTCGGCAGTTTTTTTGGAAAAAAACCGATTTTGGAATTGTGCACAACTAAACGAAATATGACTTGCCTGATCGTTCGTGACAGAATAAACAATTTCATTTGTGCCTGAGGAATCATATGCACGGATGTTTGAGTTATTCAATTCGCCAGTTCTTTGAAAAAAAACTCGAAATTTGAAATTGTGCACAACTAAACGAAATATGACTAGTCCGACCGTCCCCGACGAAATAAACGAGGTCATTTGTGCCTGAACAATCATATGCACGGATGTTTAAGTTATTCGATTCGGCAGTTTTTTGAAAAAAAACTCGAAATTTGAAATTGTGCACAATTAATCGAAATACGACTTCTCCGATCTTTTGCGGCCAAATAAACGAGGTCATTTGTGCCTGAGCAATCATATACACGGATGTTTGAAGTATTCGATTCAGTGGTTATTTGAGAAACCCCGGAATTGAAAATTGTGCAAGCAAAGACGAAATATGTTTGAGTTATTCGATTCGGCAGTTTTTGAAAAAAAAAAACTCGATATTTGAAATTGTGCACAACTAAACGATATACGACTTGCCCGATCGTTCGCGACAAAATAAACGAGGTCATTTGTGCCTGAACAATCATATGCACGGATGATTGAGTTATTCGATTCGGCAGAAATTGTGCACAATTAATCGAAATACGACTTCTCCGATCGTTTGCAGCCAAATACACGAGGTCATTTGTGCCTGAACAATTATATATGCGGATGCTTGAGTTATTTGATTCGGCGGTTATTTGAGAAAACCCGGAATTGAAAATATTGCAAGCATAGACGAATTATGAGTTCTCCTATTGTTCGCAACAAAATAATTGAGGTTCGGTGTGCCTGAGGAATCATATGCACGGATGTTTGAGTTATTCGATATGGCAGTTTTTTGGAAAAAGAGGCGAAATTTGAAATTGTGCATAACTAAACTAAATATGACTTGCCCGATCGTTCGCTACAAAATAAACGAGGTCATTTGTGCCTGAACAATCATATGCACGGATGATTGAGTTATTCAATTCGGCAGTTTTTTGAAGAAAACCCGAAATTTGAAATTGTGGACAATTAATCGAAATATGACTTCTCCGATCGTTTGCGGCCAAATAAACGAGGTCATTTGTGCCTGAACAATCATATGCACGGATGTTTAAGTTATTCGATTCGGCAGTTTTTTGAAGAAAAAACGCGAAATTTTAAATTGTTCACAATTAATCGAAATATGACTTGCCCGATCGTTCGCGACAAAACAGACGAGGTCATTTGTGCCTGAACAATCATATGCACGGATGTTTAAGTTATTCAATTCGGCAGTTTTTTTTGGAAAAAAAACGAAATTTGAAATTGTGCACAACTAAACGAAATATGACTAGTCCGATCGTCCCCGACGAAATAAACGAGGTCATTTGTGCCTGAACAATCGTATGCACGGATGTTTAAGTTATTCGATTCGGCAGTTTTTTGAAGAAAAAACCCGAAATTTTAAATTGTTCACAATTAATCGAAATATGACTTGCCCGATCGTTCGCGATAAAACAGACGAGGTCATTTGTGCCTGAACAATCATATGCACGGATGTTTAAGTTATTCAATTCGGCAGTTTTTTTGGAAAAAAACCGAAATTTGAAATTGTGCACAACTAAACGAAATATGACTTGCCTGATCGTTCGTGACAGAATAAACAATTTCATTTGTGCCTGAGGAATCATATGCACGGATGTTTGAGTTATTCAATTCGCCAGTTCTTTGAAAAAAAACTCGAAATTTGAAATTGTGCACAACTAAACGAAATATGACTAGTCCGACCGTCCCCGACGAAATAAACGAGGTCATTTGTGCCTGAACAATCATATGCACGGATGTTTAAGCTATTCGATTCGGCAGTTTTTTGAAAAAAACTCGAAATTTGAAATTGTGCACAATTAATCGAAATACGACTTCTCCGATCTTTTGCGGCCAAATAAACGAGGTCATTTGTGCCTGAGCAATCATATACACGGATGTTTGAAGTATTCGATTCAGCGGTTATTTGAGAAACCCCGGAATTGAAAATTGTGCAAGCAAAGACGAAATATGTTTGAGTTATTCGATTCGGCAGTTTTTTGAAAAAAAAAAGTCGATATTTGAAATTGTGCACAACTAAACGATATACGACTTGCCCGATCGTTCGCGACAAAATAAACGAGGTCATTTGTGCCTGAACAATCATATGCACGGATGATTGAGTTATTCGATTCGGCAGAAATTGTGCACAATTAATCGAAATACGACTTCTCCGATCGTTTGCAGCCAAATACACGAGGTCATTTGTGCCTGAACAATCATATATGCGGATGCTTGAGTTATTTGATTCGGCGGTTATTTGAGAAAACCCGGAATTGAAAATATTGCAAGCATAGACGAATTATGAGTTCTCCTATTGTTCGCAACAAAATAATTGAGGTTCGGTGTGCCTGAGGAATCATATGCACGGATGTTTGAGTTATTCGATATGGCAGTTTTTTGGAAAAAGAGGCGAAATTTGAAATTGTGCATAACTAAACTAAATATGACTTGCCCGATCGTTCGCTACAAAATAAACGAGGTCATTTGTGCCTGAACAATCATATGCACGGATGATTGAGTTATTCAATTCGGCAGTTTTTTGAAGAAAACCCGAAATATGAAATTGTGGACAATTAATCGAAATATGACTTCTCCGATCGTTTGCGGCCAAATAAACGAGGTCATTTGTGCCTGAACAATCATATGCACGGATGTTTAAGTTATTCGATTCGGCAGTTTTTTGAAGAAAAAACGCGAAATTTTAAATTGTTCACAATTAATCGAAATATGACTTGCCCGATCGTTCGCGACAAAACAGACGAGGTCATTTGTGCCTGAACAATCATATGCACGGATGTTTAAGTTATTCAATTCGGCAGTTTTTTTTGGAAAAAAAACGAAATTTGAAACTGTGCACAACTAAACGAAATATGACTAGTCCGATCGTCCCCGACGAAATAAACGAGGTCATTTGTGCCTGAACAATCGTATGCACGGATGTTTAAGTTATTCGATTCGGCAGTTTTTTGAAGAAAAAACGCGAAATTTTAAATTGTTCACAATTAATCGAAATATGACTTGCCCGATCGTTCGCGACAGAATAAACAATTTCATTTGTGCCTGAGGAATCATATGCACGGATGTTTGAGTTATTCAATTCGCCAGTTCTTTGAAAAAAAACCCGAAATTTGAAATTGTGCACAACTAAACGAAATATGACTAGTCCGATCGTCCCCGACGAAATAAACGAGGTCATTTGTGCCTGAACAATCATATGCACGGATGTTTGAGTTATTCGATATGGCAGTTTTTTGGAAAAAGGGCCGAAATTTGAAATTGTGCACAGCTAAACTAAATATGACTTGCCCGATCGTTCGCTACAAAATAAACGAGGTTATTTGTGCCTGAACAATCATATACACGTATGTTTGAGTTATTTTATTCGGCGGTTATTTGAGAAACCCCGGAATTGAAAATTGTGCAAGCAAAGACGAAATATGTTTGAGTTATTCGATTCGGCAGTTTTTTGAAAAAAAAAAACTCGATATTTGAAATTGTGCACAACTAAACGATATACGACTTGCCCGATCGTTCGCGACAAAATAAACGAGGTCATTTGTGCCTGAACAATCATATGCACGGATGTTTAAGTTATTCGATTCGGCAGTTTTTTGAAGAAAAAACCCGAAATTTTAAATTGTTCACAATTAATCGAAATATGACTTGCCCGATCGTTCGCGATAAAACAGACGAGGTCATTTGTGCCTGAACAATCATATACACGTATGTTTGAGTTATTTGATTCGGCGGTTCTTTGAAAAAAAACCCGAAACTTGAAATTGTGCACAACTAAACGAAATATGACTAGTCCGATCGTTCCCGACGAAATACACGAGGTCATTTGTGCCTGAACAATCATATACGCGGATGCTTGAGTTATTCAATTCGGCAGTTTTTTGAAAAAAACTCGAAATTGGAAATTGTGCACAATTAATCGAAATACGACTTCTCCGATCGTTTGCGGTCAAATAAACGAGGTCATTTGTGCCTGAACAATCATATGCACGGATGTTTAAGTTATTCGATTCGGCAGTTTTTTGAAGAAAAAACCCGAAATTTTAAATTGTTCACAATTAATCGAAATATGACTTGCCCGATCGTTCGCGATAAAACAGACGAGGTCATTTGTGCCTGAACAATCATATGCACGGATGTTTAAGTTATTCAATTCGGCAGTTTTTTTGGAAAAAAACCGAAATTTGAAATTGTGCACAACTAAACGAAATATGACTTGCCTGATCGTTCGTGACAGAATAAACAATTTCATTTGTGCCTGAGGAATCATATGCACGGATGTTTGAGTTATTCAATTCGCCAGTTCTTTGAAAAAAAACTCGAAATTTGAAATTGTGCACAACTAAACGAAATATGACTAGTCCGACCGTCCCCGACGAAATAAACGAGGTCATTTGTGCCTGAACAATCATATGCACGGATGTTTAAGCTATTCGATTCGGCAGTTTTTTGAAAAAAACTCGAAATTTGAAATTGTGCACAATTAATCGAAATACGACTTCTCCGATCTTTTGCGGCCAAATAAACGAGGTCATTTGTGCCTGAGCAATCATATACACGGATGTTTGAAGTATTCGATTCAGCGGTTATTTGAGAAACCCCGGAATTGAAAATTGTGCAAGCAAAGACGAAATATGTTTGAGTTATTCGATTCGGCAGTTTTTTGAAAAAAAAAAACTCGATATTTGAAATTGTGCACAACTAAACGATATACGACTTGCCCGATCGTTCGCGACAAAATAAACGAGGTCATTTGTGCCTGAACAATCATATGCACGGATGATTGAGTTATTCGATTCGGCAGAAATTGTGCACAATTAATCGAAATACGACTTCTCCGATCGTTTGCAGCCAAATACACGAGGTCATTTGTGCCTGAACAATCATATATGCGGATGCTTGAGTTATTTGATTCGGCGGTTATTTGAGAAAACCCGGAATTGAAAATATTGCAAGCATAGACGAATTATGAGTTCTCCTATTGTTCGCAACAAAATAATTGAGGTTCGGTGTGCCTGAGGAATCATATGCACGGATGTTTGAGTTATTCGATATGGCAGTTTTTTGGAAAAAGAGGCGAAATTTGAAATTGTGCATAACTAAACTAAATATGACTTGCCCGATCGTTCGCTACAAAATAAACGAGGTCATTTGTGCCTGAACAATCATATGCACGGATGATTGAGTTATTCAATTCGGCAGTTTTTTGAAGAAAACCCGAAATTTGAAATTGTGGACAATTAATCGAAATATGACTTCTCCGATCGTTTGCGGCCAAATAAACGAGGTCATTTGTGCCTGAACAATCATATGCACGGATGTTTAAGTTATTCGATTCGGCAGTTTTTTGAAGAAAAAACCCGAAATTTTAAATTGTTCACAATTAATCGAAATATGACTTGCCCGATCGTTCGCGATAAAACAGACGAGGTCATTTGTGCCTGAACAATCATATGCACGGATGTTTAAGTTATTCAATTCGGCAGTTTTTTTGGAAAAAACCGATTTTGGAATTGTGCACAACTAAACGAAATATGACTTGCCTGATCGTTCGTGACAGAATAAACAATTTCATTTGTGCCTGAGGAATCATATGCACGGATGTTTGAGTTATTCAATTCGCCAGTTCTTTGAAAAAAAACTCGAAATTTGAAATTGTGCACAACTAAACGAAATATGACTAGTCCGACCGTCCCCGACGAAATAAACGAGGTCATTTGTGCCTGAACAATCATATGCACGGATGTTTAAGTTATTCGATTCGGCAGTTTTTTGAAAAAAACTCGAAATTTGAAATTGTGCACAATTAATCGAAATACGACTTCTCCGATCTTTTGCGGCCAAATAAACGAGGTCATTTGTGCCTGGGCAATCATATACACGGATGTTTGAAGTATTCGATTCAGCGGTTATTTGAGAAACCCCGGAATTGAAAATTGTGCAAGCAAAGACGAAATATGTTTGAGTTATTCGATTCGGCAGTTTTTTGAAAAAAAAAACTCGATATTTGAAATTGTGCACAACTAAACGATATACGACTTGCCCGATCGTTCGCGACAAAATAAACGAGGTCATTTGTGCCTGAACAATCATATGCACGGATGATTGAGTTATTCGATTCGGCAGAAATTGTGCACAATTAATCGAAATACGACTTCTCCGATCGTTTGCAGCCAAATACACGAGGTCATTTGTGCCTGAACAATCATATATGCGGATGCTTGAGTTATTTGATTCGGCGGTTATTTGAGAAAACCCGGAATTGAAAATATTGCAAGCATAGACGAATTATGAGTTCTCCTATTGTTCGCAACAAAATAATTGAGGTTCGGTGTGCCTGAGGAATCATATGCACGGATGTTTGAGTTATTCGATATGGCAGTTTTTTGGAAAAAGAGGCGAAATTTGAAATTGTGCATAACCAAACTAAATATGACTTGCCCGATCGTTCGCTACAAAATAAACGAGATCATTTGTGCCTGAACAATCATATGCACGGATGATTGAGTTATTCAATTCGGCAGTTTTTTGAAGAAAACCCGAAATTTGAAATTGTGGACAATTAATCGAAATATGACTTCTCCGATCGTTTGCGGCCAAATAAACGAGGTCATTTGTGCCTGAACAATCATATGCACGGATGTTTAAGTTATTCGATTCGGCAGTTTTTTGAAGAAAAAACGCGAAATTTTAAATTGTTCACAATTAATCGAAATATGACTTGCCCGATCGTTCGCGACAAAACAGACGAGGTCATTTGTGCCTGAACAATCATATGCACGGATGTTTAAGTTATTCAATTCGGCAGTTTTTTTGGAAAAAAAACGAAATTTGAAATTGTGCACAACTAAACGAAATATGACTTGCCTGATCGTTCGCGACAGAATAAACAATTTCATTTGTGCCTGAGGAATCATATGCACGGATGTTTTAGTTATTCAATTCGCCAGTTCTTTGAAAAAAACCCGAAATTTGAAATTGTGCACAACTAAACGAAATATGACTAGTCCGATCGTCCCCGACGAAATAAACGAGGTCATTTGTGCCTGAACAATCATATGCACGGATGTTTGAGTTATTCGATATGGCAGTTTTTTGGAAAAAGGGCCGAAATTTGAAATTGTGCACAGCTAAACTAAATATGACTTGCCCGATCGTTCGCTACAAAATAAACGAGGTTATTTGTGCCTGAACAATCATATACACGTATGTTTGAGTTATTTTATTCGGCGGTTATTTGAGAAACCCCGGAATTGAAAATTGTGCAAGCAAAGACGAAATATGTTTGAGTTATTCGATTCGGCAGTTTTTTGAAAAAAAAAAACTCGATATTTGAAATTGTGCACAACTAAACGATATACGACTTGCCCGATCGTTCGCGACAAAATAAACGAGGTCATTTGTGCCTGAACAATCATATGCACGGATGATTGAGTTATTCGATTCGGCAGAAATTGTGCACAATTAATCGAAATACGACTTCTCCGATCGTTTGCAGCCAAATACACGAGGTCATTTGTGCCTGAACAATCATATATGCGGATGCTTGAGTTATTTGATTCGGCGGTTATTTGAGAAAACCCGGAATTGAAAATATTGCAAGCATAGACGAATTATGAGTTCTCCTATTGTTCGCAACAAAATAATTGAGGTTCGGTGTGCCTGAGGAATCATATGCACGGATGTTTGAGTTATTCGATATGGCAGTTTTTTGGAAAAAGAGGCGAAATTTGAAATTGTGCATAACTAAACTAAATATGACTTGCCCGATCGTTCGCTACAAAATAAACGAGGTCATTTGTGCCTGAACAATCATATGCACGGATGATTGAGTTATTCGATTCGGCAGTTTTTTGAAAAAAAAACCCGAAATTTGAAATTGTGCACAACTAAACGAAATATGACTAGTCCGATCGTCCCCGACGAAATAAACGAGATCATTTGTGGCTGAACAATCATATACACGGATGTTTGACTTATTTGATTCGGCGGTTATTTGAGAAAAACTCGAAATTTGAAATTGTGCACAGTTAATCGAAATACGACTTCTCCGATCGTTTGCGGCCAAATAAACGAGGTCATTTGTGCCTGAACAATCATATGCACGGATGTTTAAGTTATTCGATTCGGCAGTTTTTTGAAAAAAACTCGAAATTTGAAATTGTGCACAATTAATCGAAATACGACTTCTCCGATCTTTTGCGGCCAAATAAACGAGGTCATTTGTGCCTGAACAATCATATGCACGGATGTTTAAGTTATTCGATTCGGCAGTTTTTTTGGAAAAAAACCGAAATTTGAAATTGTGCACAACTAAACGAAATATGACTTGCCTGATCCTTCGCGACAGAATAAACAATTTCATTTGTGCCTGAGAAATCATATGCACGGATGTTTGAGTTATTCAATTCGCCAGTTCTTTGAAAAAAAACCCGAAACTTGAAATTGTGCACAACTAAACGAAATATGACTAGTCCGATCGTTCCCGACGAAATACACGAGGTCATTTGTGCCTGAACAATCATATACGCGGATGCTTGAGTTATTCAATTCGGCAGTTTTTTGAAAAAAACTCGAAATTTGAAATTGTGCACAATTAATCGAAATACGACTTCTCCGATCGTTTGCGGCCAAATAAACGAGGTCATTTGTGCCTGAACAATCATATACGCGGATGCTTGAGTTATTCAATTCGGCAGTTTTTTGAAGAAAAAACCCGAAATTTTAAATTGTTCACAATTAATCGAAATATGACTTGCCCGATCGTTCACGACAAAACAGACGAGGTCATTTGTGCCTGAACAATCATATGCACGGATGTTTAAGTTATTCAATTCGGCAGTTTTTTTGGAAAAAAACCGAAATTTGAAATTGTGCACAACTAAACGAAATATGACTTGCCTGATCCTTCGCGACAGAATAAACAATTTCATTTGTGCCTGAGGAATCATATGCACGGATGTTTGAGTTATTCAATTCGCCAGTTCTTTGAAAAAAAACCCGAAACTTGAAATTGTGCACAACTAAACGAAATATGACTAGTCCGATCGTTCCCGACGAAATACACTAGGTCATTTGTGCCTGAACAATCATATACGCGGATGCTTGAGTTATTCAATTCGGCAGTTTTTTGAAAAAAACTCGAAATTTGAGATTGTGCACAATTAATCGAAATACGACTTCTCCGATCGTTTGCGGTCAAATAAACGAGGTCATTTGTGCCTGAACAATCATATGCACGGATGTTTAAGTTATTCGATTCGGCAGTTTTTTGAAGAAAAAACCCGAAATTTTAAATTGTTCACAATTAATCGAAATATGACTTGCCCGATCGTTCGCGATAAAACAGACGAGGTCATTTGTGCCTGAACAATCATATGCACGGATGTTTAAGTTATTCAATTCGGCAGTTTTTTTGGAAAAAAACCGAAATTTGAAATTGTGCACAACTAAACGAAATATGACTTGCCTGATCGTTCGTGACAGAATAAACAATTTCATTTGTGCCTGAGGAATCATATGCACGGATGTTTGAGTTATTCAATTCGCCAGTTCTTTGAAAAAAAAACCCGAAATTTGAAATTGTGCACAACTAAACGAAATATGACTAGTCCGACCGTCCCCGACGAAATAAACGAGGTCATTTGTGCCTGAACAATCATATGCACGGATGTTTGAGTTATTCGATATGGCAGTTTTTTGGAAAAAGAGCCGAAATTTGAAATTGTGCACAGCTAAACTAAATATGACTTGCCCGATCGTTCGCTACAAAATAAACGAGGTTATTTGTGCCTGAACAATCATATACACGTATGTTTGAGTTATTTGATTCGGCGGTTATTTGAGAAAACCCGGAATTGAAAATTGTGCAAGCAAAGACGAAATATGTTTGAGTTATTCGATTCGGCAGTTTTTTGAAAAAAAAAACCCGATATTTGAAATTGTGCACAACTAAACGATATACGACTTCCCCGGTCGTTCGCGACAAAATAAACGAGGTCACTTGTGCCTGAGCAATCATATACACGGATGCTTGAATTATTCAATTCGGCAGTTTTTTAAAAAAAACTCGAAATTTGAAATTGTGCACAATTAATCGAAATACGACTTCTCCGATCGTTTGCGGCCAAATAAACGAGGTCATTTGTGCCTGAACAATCATATGCACGGATGTTTGAGTTATTCAATTCGCCAGTTCTTTGAAAAAAAACCCGAAACTTGAAATTGTGCACAACTAAACGAAATATGACTAGTCCGATCGTTCCCGACGAAATACACGAGGTCATTTGTGCCTGAACAATCATATACGCGGATGCTTGAGATATTCAATTCGGCAGTTTTTTGAAAAAAACTCGAAATTTGAAATTGTGCACAATTAATCGAAATACGACTTCTCCGATCGTTTGCGGTCAAATAAACGAGGTCAATTGTGCCTGAACAATCATATGCACGGATGTTTAAGTTATTCGATTCGGCAGTTTTTTGAAGAAAAAACCCGAAATTTTAAATTGTTCACAATTAATCGAAATATGACTTGCCCGATCGTTCGCGATAAAACAGACGAGGTCATTTGTGCCTGAACAATCATATGCACGGATGTTTAAGTTATTCAATTCGGCAGTTTTTTTGGAAAAAAAACCGAAATTTGAAATTGTGCACAACTAAACGAAATATGACTTGCCTGATCGTTCGTGACAGAATAAACAATTTCATTTGTGCCTGAGGAATCATATGCACGGATGTTTGAGTTATTCAATTCGCCAGTTCTTTGAAAAAAAACTCGAAATTTGAAATTGTGCACAACTAAACGAAATATGACTAGTCCGACCGTCCCCGACGAAATAAACGAGGTCATTTGTGCCTGAACAATCATATGCACGGATGTTTGAGTTATTCGATATGGCAGTTTTTTGGAAAAAGAGCCGAAATTTGAAATTGTGCACAGCTAAACTAAATATGACTTGCCCGATCGTTCGCTACAAAATAAACGAGGTTATTTGTGCCTGAACAATCATATACACGTATGTTTGAGTTATTTGATTCGGCGGTTATTTGAGAAAACCCGGAATTGAAAATTGTGCAAGCAAAGACGAAATATGTTTGAGTTATTCGATTCGGCAGTTTTTTGAAAAAAAAAACCGGATATTTGAAATTGTGCACAACTAAACGATATACGACTTGCCCGATCGTTCGCGACAAAATAAACGAGGTCATTTGTGCCTGAGCAATCATATACACGGATGCTTGAATTATTCAATTCGGCAGTTTTTTGAAAAAAAACTCGAAATTTGAAATTGTGCACAATTAATCGAAATACGACTTCTCCGATCGTTTGCGGCCAAATAAACGAGGTCATTTGTGCCTGAACAATCATATGCACGGATGTTTGAGTTATTCAATTCGCCAGTTCTTTGAAAAAAAACCCGAAATTTGAAATTGTGCACAACTAAACGAAATATGACTAGTCCGATCGTCCCCGACGAAATAAACGAGATCATTTGTGGCTGAACAATCATATACACGGATGTTTGAGATATTTGATTCGGTGGATATTTGAGAAAACCCGGAATTGAAAATATTGCAAGCATAGACGAATTATGAGTTCTCCTATTGTTCGCAACAAAATAATTGAGGTTCGTTGTGCCTGAGGAATCATATGCACGGATGTTTGAGTAATTCGATATGGCGGTTTTTTAGAAAAAGAGCCGAAATTTGAAATTGTGCACAACTAAACTAAATATGACTTACCCGATCGTCCCCGACGAAATAAACGAGGTCATTTGTGCCTGAACAATCATATGCACGGATATTTGAGTTGTTCGATATGGCAGTTTTTTTTTGAAAAAGAGCCGAAATTTGAAATTGTGCGCAACTAAACTAAATATGACTTGCCCGATCGTTCGCTACAAAATAAACGAGGTCATTTGTGCCTGAACAATCATATGCACGGATGTTTAAGTTATTCAATTCGGCAGTTTTTTGGAAAAAAACCGAAATTTGAAATTGTGCACAACTAAACGAAATATGACTTGCCTGATCGTTCGCGACAGAATAAACAATTTCATTTGTGCCTGAGGAATCATATGCACGGATGTTTGAGTTATTCGATTCGCCAGTTCTTTGAAAAAAAACCCGAAATTTGAAATTGTGCACAACTAAACGAAATATGACTAGTCCGATCGTCCCCGACGAAATAAACGAGGTCATTTGTGCCCGAACAATCATATGCACGGATGTTTGAGTTATTCGATTCGGCAGTTTTTTGAAAAAAAAAACCCGAAATTTGAAATTGTGCAAGCATAGACGAATTATGAATTCTCCTATTGCTCGCAACAAAATAATTGAGGTTCTTTGTGCCTGAGGAATCATATGCACGGATGTTTAAGTTATTCAGTTCGGCAGTTTTTTGAAGAAAAAACCCGAAATTTTAAATTGTTCACAATTAATCGAAATATGACTTGCCCGATCGTTCGCGACAAAATAGACGATGTCATTTGTGCCTGAACAATCATATGCACGGATGTTTAAGTTATTCAATTCGGCAGTTTTTTGGAAAAAAACCGAAATTTGAAATTGTGCACAACTAAACGAAATATGACTTGCCTGATCGTTCGCGACAGAATAAACAATTTCATTTGTGCCTGAGGAATCATATGCACGGATGTTTGAGTTATTCGATTCGCCAGTTCTTTGAAAAAAAACCCGAAATTTGAAATTGTGCACAACTAAATGAAATACGACTAGTCCGATCGTCCCCGACGAAATAAACGAGGTCATTTGTGCCCGAACAATCATATGCACGGATGTTTGAGTTATTCGATATGGCAGTTTTTTGGAAAAAGAGCCGAAATTTGAAATTGTGCACAGCTAAACTAAATATGACTTGCCCGATCGTTCGCTACAAAATAAACGAGGTCATTTGTGCCTGAACAATCATATACACGTATGGTTGAGTTATTTGATTCATCGGTTATTTGAGAAAACGCGGAATTGAAAATTATGCAAGCAAAGACGAAATATGCTTGAGTTATTCGATTCGGCAGTTTTTTGAAAAAAAACCCGATATTTGAAATTGTGCACAACTAAACGAAATACGACTTGCCCGATCGTTCGCTACAAAATAAACGAGATCATTTGTGGCTGAACAATCATATACACGGATGTTTGAGTTATTTGATTCGGCGGTTATTTGAGAAAACCAGGAATTGAAAACATTGCAAGCATAGACGAATTATGAGTTCTCCTATTGTTCGCAACAAAATAATTGAGGTTCGTTGTGCCTGAGGACTCATATGCACGGATGTTTGAGTTATTCGATATGGCGGTTTTTTGGAAAAAGAGCCGAAATTTGAAATTGTGCACAACTAAACGAAATATGACTTGCCCGATCGTCCCCGACGAAATAAACGAGGTCATTTGTGCCTGAACAATCATATGCACGGATGTTTGAGTTGTTCGATATGGCAGTTTTTTTTGGAAAAAGACCCGAAATTTGAAATTGTGCACAACTAAACTAAATATGACTTCCCCGATCGTTCGCTACAAAATAAACGAGGTCATTTGTGCCTGAACAATCATATGCACGGATGATTGAGTTATTCGATTCGGCAGTTTTTTTGAGAAAAAAACCCGAAATTTGAAATTGTGCACAGCTAAACTAAATATGACTTCTCCGATCGTTTGTGGCCAAATAAACGAGGTCATTTGTGCCTGAACAATCATATGCACGGATGATTGAGTTATTCGATTCTGCAGTTTTTTGAAAAAAAAACATGAAATTTGAAATTGTGCACAACTAAACGAAATATGACTAGTCCGATCGTCCCCGACGAAATAAACGAGATCATTTGTGGCTGAACAATCATATACACGGATGTTTGAGTTATTTGATTCGGCGGTTATTTGAGAAAACCCGGAATTGAAAATATTGCAAGCATAGACGAATTATGAGTTCTCCTATTGTTCGCAACAAAACAATTGAGGTTCGTTGTGCCTGAGGAATCATATGCACGGATGTTTGAGTTATTCGATATGGCGGTTTTTTGGAAAAAGAGCCGAAATTTGAAATTGTGCACAACTAAACTAAATATGACTTCCCCAATCGTTCGCTACAAAATAAACGAGGTCATTTGTGCCCGAACAATCATATGCACGGATGTTTAAGTTATTCGATTCGGCAGTTTTTTGAAAAATACCCGAAATTTGAAATTGTGCACAGCTAAACTAAATATGACTTCTCCGATCGTTTGTGGCCAAATAAACGAGGTCATTTGTGCCTGAACAATCATATACACGGATGTTTGAGTTATTTGATTCGGCGGTTATTTGAGAAAACCCGGAATTGAAAATATTGCAAGCATACGCGAATTATGAGTTCTCCTATTGTTCGCAACAAAACAATTGAGGTTCGTTGTGCCTGAGGAATCATATGCACGGATGTTTGAGTTATTCGATATGGCGGTTTTTTGGAAAAAGAGCCGAAATTTAAAATTGTGCACAACTAAACTAAATATGACTTCCCCAATCGTTCGCTACAAAATAAACGAGGTCATTTGTGCCCGAACAATCATATGCACGGATGTTTAAGTTATCCAATTCGGCAGTTTTGATTCAGCAGTTTTTTGAAAAAAAAACCCGAAATTTGAAATTGTGCACAACTAAACGAAATATGACTTGCCCGATCGTCCCCGACGAAATAAACGAGGTCATTTGTGCCTGAACAATCATATGCACGGATGTTTGAGTTGTTCGATATGGCAGTTTTTTTGGAAAACGAGCCGAAATTTGAAATTGTGCACAACTAAACTAAATATGACTTGCCCGATCGTTCGCTACAAAATAAACGAGGTCATTTGTGCCTGAACAATCATATGCACGGATGATTGAGTTATTCGATTCGGCAGTTTTTTGAAAAAAAAACCCGAAATTTGAAATTGTGCACAACTAAATGAAATATGACTAATCCGATCGTCCCCGACGAAATAAACGAGATCATTTGTGGCTGAACCATCATATACACGGATGTTTAAATTATTCAAATCGGCAGTTTTGATTCGGCAGTTTTTTGAAAAAAAAACCCGAAATTTGAAATTGTGCACAACTAAACGAAATATGACTTGCCCGATCGTCCCCCACGAAATAAACGAGGTCATTTGTGCCTGAACAATCATATGCACGGATGTTTGAGTTGTTCGATATGGCAGTTTTTTTTTTGAAAAAGAGCCGAAATTTGAAATTGTGCGCAACTAAACTAAATATGACTTGCCCGATCGTTCGCTACAAAATAAACGAGGTCATTTGTGCCTGAACAATCATATGCACGGATGATTGAGTTATTCGATTCGGCAGTTTTTTGAAAAAAAAACCCGAAATTTGAAATTGTGCAAGCATAGACGAATTATGAATTCCCCTATTGCTCGCAACAAAATAATTGAGGTTCTTTGTGCCTGAGGAATCATATGCACGGATGTTTAAGTTATTCAGTTCGGCAGTTTTTTGAAGAAAAAACCCGAAATTTTAAATTGTTCACAATTAATCGAAATATGACTTGCCCGATCGTTCGCGACAAAATAAACAATTTCATTTGTGCCTGAGGAATCATATGCACGGATGTTTGAGTTATTCGATTCGCCAGTTCTTTGAAAAAAAACCCGAAATTTGAAATTGTGCACAACTAAACGAAATATGACTAGTCCGATCGTCCCCGACGAAATAAACGAGGTCATTTGTGCCCGAACAATCATATGCACGGATGTTTGAGTTATTCGATATGGCAGTTTTTTGGAAAAAGAGCCGAAATTTGAAATTGTGCACAGCTAAACTAAATATGACTTGCCCGATCGTTCGCTACAAAATAAACGAGGTCATTTGTGCCTGAACAATCATATACACGTATGTTTGAATTATTTGATTCGGCGGTTATTTGAGAAAACGCGGAATTGAAAATTATGCAAGCAAAGACGAAATATGTTTGAGTTATTCGATTCGGCAGTTCTTTGAAAAAAAACCCGAAATTTGAAATTGTGCACAACTAAACGAAATGTGACTAGTCCGATCGCCCCCAACGAAATAAACGAGGTCATTTGTGCCCGAACAATCATATGCACGGATGTTTGAGTTATTCGATATGGCAGTTTTTTTGGAAAAAGAGCCGAAATTTGAAATTGTGCACAACTAAACGAAATACGACTTGCCCGATCGTTCGCGACAAAATAAACGAGGTCATTTGTGCCTGAGCAATCATATACACGGATGCTTGAATTATTCAATTCAGCTGTTATTTGAGAAAACCCGAAATTGAAAATTGAGCAAGAGTGAACTAAATATGACTAGTCCGATCGTCCCCGACGTAATAAACGAGATCATTTGTGGCTGAACAATCATATACACGGATGTTTGAGTTATTTGATTCGGCGGTTATTTGAGAAAACCCGGAATTGAAAATATTGCAAGCATAGATGAATTAAGAGTTCTCCTATTGTTCGCAACAAAATAATTGAGGTTCGTTGTGCCTGAGGAATCATATGCACGGATGTTTGAGTTATTCAATTTGGCAGTTTTGATTCGGCAGTTTTTTGAAAAAAAAACCCGAAATTTGAAATTGTGCACAACTAAACGAAATATGACTAGTCCGATCGTCCCCGACGAAATAAACGAGATCATTTGTGGCTGAACAATCATATACACGGATGTTTGAGTTATTCGATATGGCAGTTTTTTGGAAAAAGAGCCGAAATTTGAAATTGTGCACAACTAAACGAAATACGACTTGCCCAATCGTTCGCGACAAAATAAACGAGGTCATTTGTGCCTGAGCAATCATATACACGTATGCTTGAATTATTCGATTCAGCTGTTATTTGAGAAAACCCAAAATTGAAAATTGAGCAAGAGTGAACTAAATATGACTAGTCCGATCGTCCCCGACGAAATAAACGAGGTCATTTGTGCCTGAACAATCATATGCACGGATGTTTGAGTTGTTCGATATGGCAGTTTTTTTTGGAAAAAGACCCGAAATTTGAAATTGTGCACAACTAAACTAAATATGACTTGCCCGATCGTTCGCTACAAAACGAACGAGGTCATTTGTGCCTGAACAATCATATGCACGGATGATTGAGTTATTCGATTCGGCAGTTTTTTGAAAAAAGAACCCGAAATTTGAAAATGTGCACAACTAAACGAAATATGACTAGTCCGATCGTCCCCGACGAAATAAACGAGATCATTTGTGGCTGAACAATCATATACTCGGATGTTTGAGTTATTTGATTCGGCGGTTATTTGAGAAAACCCGGAATTGAAAATATTGCAAGCATAGACGAGTTATGAGTTCTCCTATTGTTCGCAACAAAATAATTGAGGTTCGTTGTGCCTGAGGAATCATATGCGCGGATGTTTGAGTTATTCGATATCGCAGTTTTTTGGAAAAAGAGCCGAAATTTGAAATTGTGCACAGCTAAACTAAATATGACTTCTCCGATCGTTTGCGGCCAAATAAACGAGGTCATTTGTGCCTGAACAATCATATGCACGGATGATTGAGTTATTCGATTCTGCAGTTTTTTGAAAAAAAAAACCCGAAATTTGAAATTGTGCGCAACTAAACGAAATATGACTAGTCCGATCGTCCCCGACGAAATAAACGAGATCATTTGTGGCTGAATAATCATATACACGGATGTTTGAGTTATTTGATTCGGCGGTTATTTGAGAAAACCCGGAATTGGTGCCGTGAAATAACACCGAGCGAAATAACACCGAATTCTCAAATTCGGCGTTATATCACTTTATGAAAGCGAAATAAGACCGACTTTCAAATTTGGCTTTATTTCGCTTTCATATAGAGAAATAAAGCCGAGCATTGTTTGTGAAATAAAGCCGAATTTCTGAGATAAAGCGAATGTAAAACTTTACCGTAACCAATGTCTGTTGCTTGCAACTTGACAAGCAGTTGGTTAACAAAAACAAATTCAATTTTACCGTAACCAGTGTTTGTCAAATCTAAGTCGACGTGCAACAATTCATTAGTTGGTCAATTTTCAGTGATAAAGGTGGTTTGAATAATGGCAAATTTTGATGAATCGATATTCTTGTATGAAATCTGCGAGGGTTTTAGAAAGGGAAGTGAACTTCTCTATGTTCTCGAAACCAAGCAACTTTATAAAGTCAAATCAAAATCAAGAATTTTTTTTTTTTTTTTTTTTTTTAGGATTCCAAAATCCAGTGCTCGTCATAAACATTCGACGCAAGAAGACGTTCGGGGGAAATTAAAAGTATTAAGTGAAATAAAAAATAAGTGTGCTAAAGTTTCGCTTAAAAGAAGTGGAATTCGCGAAGTTTTCGACGAAGTGTGTACAAATGCTGGAACGAGTGCATCTGCAGTTCAGTTTGGCAAAGTACGACGACAACTGATAAACATAAGAAATAGTTCTTTTCCTAAGACTCCAGCATCACCTTCAGAGGTATGCGCGCTTTTCAAAAATCAAACAGTTATGAATAGTTTCGGTATGTCCCGTTATAAATGTGGTGAGCCATTCTACAGAGGCACTATTCTCGAAGAAAACTTTTCGTACTCGATCTTTATATCGCCAGCAATTGTTGAAGAAATACAGAAATTACCCGATGAAAACCAAAAAAACTATCTTCTGGACGGTACATTTAGCGTCGTCCCAACTTGCGGCTACAAACAACTTATTATAATACACTTTGCCCATAATGATCATGTAAGAATTTCCATTACAATAAAACTATTATGCTTCTCACATTGAGCTTTTTGTTAGGTTTACCCTTTTATTTATATGTTAATGAGCAACAAATCTGAACAAATGTACCTGCATGCACTTCAGTATATTGAAGCTAATTTGTATAAATTCAAACCCAATACTTTCGTGACCGATTTTGAAAAAGGCTTACGAAATGCCTTACAGAAAACATTTCCTTCTGCTGTACATTCAACCTGTTGGTTTCATTTTTGTCAGGCTATAAGGAGAAAATCATCTAAGCTACAAGGATTCATTACTTATATAAATAAAAACAAGGAAGCAAAGCGACTTTACCGCAAATTTTTAGTTCTTCCTCTATTGAAACCAAATGACATGCAATCTGCATTTCTACTTTTAAATAACGAAGCGAAAGATGTGCAACATAAATTTACGGGGGAGTATATGTTTAAGGATTTTCTGATATACTTCAAAAAACAGTGGATAGAAAAGGTAAGAAATAAATACCAAAAAAAAAAAAAAAAATATTTATATTAGAAAGTTGTGTCCCAGTGAATTTATAATTTTAACGGTAACTTATATGTTTAGGAGACATTTTCGGCTGTTTCTGTATTTGGGTCCCCCATGAGATCAACCAGCGCTATAGAGGGTTATAATAGTCGATTAAGCAAGAAGTTGGTGAAATTTGGAAATTTCTTTAAGTTTGTCGATTGTCTGCTGGATGAAGATTTTATCAAATCGAAAGAATTTATAATGTCAACGGATGGTACACTCCAGATATATGAACCACCAAAAAGAAAATACAAAGACAGAGGGCAGAAAATTGAAGCGAGTTTGATGAAATTGGACAAAAAATTAATATCAATCCACGACTTCCTTAATCAAATGACAAATGATAGCAACAACTTATTTCCCACAAATCCTATTATTGAAAATGTATCCAGCGAAGAGGAAGAGGAAGTAAATGCCGGTGAAACAGAGAAGCATTTTATGAATGTTGATGATAAGCTCCTTTGTATCGTATGTTTTCGAAACTCACGTACCATTCTTCTGCAACCTTGTAATCACCTTAAGCTGTGCCTACACTGCTATACAGAGTTGTCAGAAAAATATTTAAAGATCAATAACCCAATTCTTTGTCCAATTTGCAAGCAAATTGTTCAAGGTACCACTCAAGTATATTGTTAAAACTATGTTCGAAGTTGTTCTTCTGAAATACTTAGAATTTATATCTTTCTGTTAACAAATACAAATGTTATATTTTACAACATATCTAAAAAATAAATGAAGTAGTTAGAAAAAAAAGCGAATTTTTAATACGGTTATATTTTGACTGTTGATATAGGCGCCTGCCTGACGAAAAGCACCTACCCCGAGCGGAGCAACGAAGTTGCGTGAGCGGGACCTGCCGCATACGAAAGAGAGTCTAAATCCCTTAGCCCCGCGAAGCGGGCCACCCAGGTACTGTGTTACCTAATGGTGTGAAAACCGCTGGACAGATTTTAATGAATTTTAACAGTACCTGAGTGGCCCGCTTCGCGGGGCTAAGGGATTTGTACTCTCTTTTCATATGCGGCAGGTCCCGCTCACGCAACTTCGTTGCTCCGCTCGGGGTAGGTGCTTTTCGTCAGGCAGGCGCCTAAATCAACAGTCAAAATATAACAAAACAAACGTTCAAATCAATGCGAAATAAAGCCGACTCGCTTTTATTTCACACTTGAAAGCGAAATAAGGCCGAATCACAGAATTCGGCTTTATTTCCAAATATGAACGCGAAATAAGGCCGAATTCTCAAATTCGGCGTTATTTCGCTCGGCGTTATTTCACGGCACCTTCTCCTATTGTTCGCAACAAAATAATTCAGGTTCGTTGTGCCTGAGGAATCATATGCACGGATGTTTGAGTTATTCGATATCGCAGTTTTTTGGAAAAAGAGCCGAAATTTGAAATTGTGCACAGCTAAACTAAATATGACTTCTCCGATCGTTTGCGGCCAAATAAACGAGGTCATTTGTGCCTGAACAAACATATGCACGGATGATTGAGTTATTCGATTCTGCAGTTTTTTGAAAAAAAAAAACCCGAAATTTGAAATTGTGCACAACTAAACGAAATATGACTAATCCGATCGTCCCCGACGAAATAAACGAGATCATTTGTGGCTGAACAATCATATACACGGATGTTTGAGTTATTTGATTCGGCGGTTATTTGAGAAAACCCGGAATTGAAAATATTGCAAGCATAGACGAATTATGAGTTCTCCTATTGTTCGCAACAAAATAATTGAGGTTCGTTGTGCCTGAGGAATCATATGCACGGATGTTTGAGTTATTTGATTCGGCGGTTATTTGAGAAAACCCGGAATTGAAAATATTGCAAGCATAGACGAATTATGAGTTCTCCTATTGTTCGCAACAAAATAATTGAGGTTCTTTGTACCTGAGGAATCATATGCACGGATGTTTAAATTATTCAGCTCGGCAGTTTTTTAAAGAAAAAACCCGAAATTTGAAATTGTGCACAACTAAACGAAATATGACTAGTCCGATCGTCCCCGACGAAATAAACGAGGTCATTTGTGCCCGAACAATCATATGCACGGATGTTTGAGTTATTCGATATGGCAGTTTTTTGGAAAAAGAGCCGAAATTTGAAATTGTGCACAACTAAACGAAATACGACTTGCCCGATCGTTCGCGACAAAATAAACGAGGTCATTTGTGCCTGAGCAATCATATACACGGATGCTTGAATTATTCGATTCAGCTGTTATTTGAGAAAACCCGAAATTGAAAATTGAGCAAGAGTGAACTAAATATGACTAGTCCGATCGTCCCCGACGAAATAAACGAGATCATTTGTGGCTGAACAATCATATACACGGATGTTTGAGTTATTCGATATAGCAGTTTTTTGGAAAAAGAGCCGAAATTTGAAATTGTGCACAACTAAACGAAATACGACTTGCCCGATCGTTCGCGACAAAATAAACGAGGTCATTTGTGCCTGAGCAATCATATACACGTATGCTTGAATTATTCGATTCAGCTGTTATTTGAGAAAACCCGAAATTGAAAATTGAGCAAGAGTGAACTAAATATGACTAGTCCGATCGTCCCCGACGAAATAAACGAGATCATTTGTGGCTGAACAATCATATACACGGATGTTTGAGTTATTTGATTCGGCGGTTATTTGAGAAAACCCGGAATTGAAAATATTGCAAGCATAGACGGATTACGAGTTCTCCTATTGTTCGCAACAAAATAATTGAGGTTCGTTCGCAAGCATAGACGAATTATGAGTTCTCCTATTTTTCGCAACAAAATAATTGAGGTTCGTTGTGCCTGAGGAATCATATGCACGGATGTTTGAGTTATTCGATATGGCGGTTTTTTGGAAAAAGAGCCGAAATTTGAAATTGTGCACAACTAAACTAAATATGACTTGCCCAATCGTTGGCTACAAAATAAACGAGGTCATTTGTGCCCGAACAATCATATGCACGGATGTTTAAGTTATTCAATTCGGCAGTTTTGATTCGGCAGTTTTTTGAAAAAAAAACCCGAAATTTGAAAATGTGCACAACTAAACGAAATATGACTAGTCCGATCGTCCCCGACGAAATAAACGAGATCATTTGTGGCTGAACAATCATATACTCGGATGTTTGAGTTATTTGATTCGGCGGTTATTTGAGAAAACCCGGAATTGAAAATATTGCAAGCATAGACGAGTTATGAGTTCTCCTATTGTTCGCAACAAAATAATTGAGGTTCGTTGTGCCTGAGGAATCATATGCGCGGATGTTTGAGTTATTCGATATCGCAGTTTTTTGGAAAAAGAGCCGAAATATGAAATTGTGCACAGCTAAACTAAGTATGACTTCTCCGATCGTTTGCGGCCAAATAAACGAGGTCATTTGTGCCTGAACAATCATATGCACGGATGATTGAGTTATTCGATTCTGCAGTTTTTTGAAAAAAAAAACCCTAAATTTGAAATTGTGCACAACTAAACGAAATATGACTAGTCTGACCGTCCCCGACGAAATAAACGAGATCATTTGTGGCTGAATAATCATATACACGGATGTTTGAGTTATTTGATTCGGCGGTTATTTGAGAAAACCCGGAATTGAAAATATTGCAAGCATAGACGAATTATGAGTTCTCCTATTGTTCGCAACAAAATAATTGAGGTTCGTTGTGCCTGAGGAATCATATGCACGGATGTTTGAGTTATTTGATTCGGCGGTTATTTGAGAAAACCCGGAATTGAAAATATTGCAAGCATAGACGAATTATGAGTTCTCCTATTGTTCGCAACAAAATAATTGACGTTCTTTGTACCTGAGGAATCATATGCACGGATGTTTAAATTATTCAGTTCGGAAGTTTTTGAAGAAAAAACCCGAAATTTTAAATTGTGCACAACTAAACGAAATATGACTAGTCCGATCGTCCCCGACGAAATAAACGAGATCATTTGTGGCTGAACAATCATATACACGGATGTTTGAATTATTTGATTCGGCGGTTATTTGAGAAAACCCGGAATTGAAAATATTGCAAGCATAGACGAATTATGAGTTCTCCTATTGTTCGCAACAAAATAATTGAGGTTCTTTGTGCCTGAGGAATCATATGCACGGATGTTTAAGTTATTCAGTTCGGCAGTTTTTTGAAGAAAAAACCCAAAATTTGAAATTGTGCACAACTAAACGAAATATGACTAGTCCGATCGTTCCCGACGAAATACACGAGGTCATTTGTGCCTGAACAATTATATGCACGGACGTTTCAGTTATTCGATATGGCAGTTTTTTGGAAAAAGAGCCGAAATTTGAAATTGAGCACAACTAAACGAAATATGACTTGCCCGATCGTTCGCGACAAAATAAACGAGGTCATTTGTGCCTGAGCAATCATATACACGGATGCTTGAATTATTCGATTCAGCTGTTATTTGAGAAAACCCGAAATTGAAAATTGAGCAAGAGTGAACGAAATATGACTAGTCCGATGGTTCCCGACGAAATAAACGAGGTTATTTGTGCCTGAACAATCATGTGCACGGATGTTTGAGTTATTCGATATGGCAGTTTTTTGGAAAAAAAGCCGAAATTTTAAATTGTGCACAACTAAACTAAATATGACTTGCCCGATCGTTCGCTACAAAATAAGCGTGGTCATATGTGCCTGAACAATCATATGCAGGGATGTTTGAGTTATTCCATATGGCAGTTTTTTGGAAAAAGAGCCGAAATTTGAAATTGTGCACAACTAAACGTAATATGACTTGCCCGATCGTTCGCTACAAAATAAACGAGGTCATTTGTGCCTGAACAATCATATGCACGGATGATTGAGTTATTCGATTCGGCAGTTTTTTGAAAAAAAACCCGAAATTTGAAATTGTGCACAACTAAACGAAATATGACTAGTCCGATCGTCCCCGACGAAATAAACGAGATCATTTGTGGCTGAACAATTATATGCACGGACGTTTCAGTTATTCGATATGGCAGTTTTTTTAAAAAAGAGCCGAAATTTGAAATTGTGCACAACTAAACGTAATATGACTTGCCCGATCGTTCGCTACAAAATAAACGAGGTCATTTGTGCCTGAGGAATCATATGCACGGATGTTTAAGTTATTCAGTTCGGCAGTTTTTTGAAGAAAAAACCCGAAATTTGAAATTGTGCACAACTAAACGAAATATGACTAGTCCGATCGTTCCCGACGAAATACACGAGGTCATTTGTGCCTGAACAATTATATGCACGGACGTTTCAGTTATTCGATATGGCAGTTTTTTGGAAAAAGAGCCGAAATTTGAAATTGTGCACAACTAAACGAAATCCCGAAACGAAAGCCCGATCGTTCGCGACAAAATAAACGAGGTCATTTGTGCCTGAGCAATCATATACACGGATGCTTGAATTATTCGATTCAGCTGTTATTTGAGAAAACCCGAAATTGAAAATTGAGCAAGAGTGAACTAAATATGACTAGTCCGATCGTCCCCGACGAAATAAACGAGATCATTTGTGGCTGAACAATCATATACACGGATGTTTGAGTTATTTGATTCGGCGGTTATTTGAGAAAACCCGGAATTGAAAATATTGCCAGCATAGACGAATTATGAGTTCTCCTATTGTTCGCAACAAAATAATTGAGGTTCTTTGTACCTGAGGAATCATATGCACGGATGTTTAAATTATTCAGCTCTGCAGTTTTTTAAAGAAAAAACCCGAAATTTGAAATTGTGCACAACTAAACGAAATATGACTAGTCCGATCGTCCCCGACGAAATAAACGAGGTCATTTGTGCCCGAATAATCATATGCACGGATGTTTGAGTTATTCGATATGGCAGTTTTTTGGAAAAAGAGCCGAAATTTGAAATTGTGCACAACTAAACGAAATACGACTTGCCCGATCGTTCGCGACAAAATAAACGAGGTCATTTGTGCCTGAGCAATCATATACACGGATGCTTGAATTATTCGATTCAGCTGTTATTTGAGAAAACCCGAAATTGAAAATTGAGCAAGAGTGAACTAAATATGACTAGTCCGATCGTCCCCGACGAAATAAACGAGATCATTTGTGGCTGAACAATCATATACACGGATGTTTGAGTTATTCGATATAGCAGTTTTTTGGAAAAAGAGCCGAAATTTGAAATTGTGCACAACTAAACGAAATACGACTTGCCCGATCGTTCGCGACAAAATAAACGAGGTCATTTTTGCCTGAGCAATCATATACACGTATGCTTGAATTATTCGATTCAGCTGTTATTTGAGAAAACCCGAAATTGAAAATTGAGCAAGAGTGAACTAAATATGACTAGTCCGATCGTCCCCGACGAAATAAACGAGATCATTTGTGGCTGAACAATCATATACACGGATGTTTGAGTTGTTCGATATGGCAGTTTTTTTTGGAAAAAGACCCGAAATTTGAAAATGTGCACAACTAAACTAAATATGTCTGGCCCGATCGTTCGCTACAAAACAAACGAGGTCATTTGTGCCTGAACAATCATATGCACGGATGATGAGGTTCGTTCGCAAGCATAGACGAATTATGAGTTCTCCTATTTTTCGCAACAAAATAATTGAGGTTCGTTGTGCCTGAGGAATCATATGCACGGATGTTTGAGTTATTCGATATGGCGGTTTTTTGGAAAAAGAGCCGAAATTTGAAATTGTGCACAACTAAACTAAATATGACTTGCCCAATCGTTGGCTACAAAATAAACGAGGTCATTTGTGCCCGAACAATCATATGCACGGATGTTTAAGTTATTCAATTCGGCAGTTTTGATTCGGCAGTTTTTTGAAAAAAAAACCCGAAATTTGAAAATGTGCACAACTAAACGAAATATGACTAGTCCGATCGTCCCCGACGAAATAAACGAGATCATTTGTGGCTGAACAATCATATACTCGGATGTTTGAGTTATTTGATTCGGCGGTTATTTGAGAAAACCCGGAATTGAAAATATTGCAAGCATAGACGAGTTATGAGTTCTCCTATTGTTCGCAACAAAATAATTGAGGTTCGTTGTGCCTGAGGAATCATATGCGCGGATGTTTGAGTTATTCGATATCGCAGTTTTTTGGAAAAAGAGCCGAAATATGAAATTGTGCACAGCTAAACTAAGTATGACTTCTCCGATCGTTTGCGGCCAAATAAACGAGGTCATTTGTGCCTGAACAATCATATGCACGGATGATTGAGTTATTCGATTCTGCAGTTTTTTGAAAAAAAAAACCCTAAATTTGAAATTGTGCACAACTAAACGAAATATGACTAGTCTGACCGTCCCCGACGAAATAAACGAGATCATTTGTGGCTGAATAATCATATACACGGATGTTTGAGTTATTTGATTCGGCGGTTATTTGAGAAAACCCGGAATTGAAAATATTGCAAGCATAGACGAATTATGAGTTCTCCTATTGTTCGCAACAAAATAATTGAGGTTCGTTGTGCCTGAGGAATCATATGCACGGATGTTTGAGTTATTTGATTCGGCGGTTATTTGAGAAAACCCGGAATTGAAAATATTGCAAGCATAGACGAATTATGAGTTCTCCTATTGTTCGCAACAAAATAATTGACGTTCTTTGTACCTGAGGAATCATATGCACGGATGTTTAAATTATTCAGTTCGGAAGTTTTTGAAGAAAAAACCCGAAATTTTAAATTGTGCACAACTAAACGAAATATGACTAGTCCGATCGTCCCCGACGAAATAAACGAGATCATTTGTGGCTGAACAATCATATACACGGATGTTTGAATTATTTGATTCGGCGGTTATTTGAGAAAACCCGGAATTGAAAATATTGCAAGCATAGACGAATTATGAGTTCTCCTATTGTTCGCAACAAAATAATTGAGGTTCTTTGTGCCTGAGGAATCATATGCACGGATGTTTAAGTTATTCAGTTCGGCAGTTTTTTGAAGAAAAAACCCAAAATTTGAAATTGTGCACAACTAAACGAAATATGACTAGTCCGATCGTTCCCGACGAAATACACGAGGTCATTTGTGCCTGAACAATTATATGCACGGACGTTTCAGTTATTCGATATGGCAGTTTTTTGGAAAAAGAGCCGAAATTTGAAATTGAGCACAACTAAACGAAATATGACTTGCCCGATCGTTCGCGACAAAATAAACGAGGTCATTTGTGCCTGAGCAATCATATACACGGATGCTTGAATTATTCGATTCAGCTGTTATTTGAGAAAACCCGAAATTGAAAATTGAGCAAGAGTGAACGAAATATGACTAGTCCGATGGTTCCCGACGAAATAAACGAGGTTATTTGTGCCTGAACAATCATGTGCACGGATGTTTGAGTTATTCGATATGGCAGTTTTTTGGAAAAAAAGCCGAAATTTTAAATTGTGCACAACTAAACTAAATATGACTTGCCCGATCGTTCGCTACAAAATAAGCGTGGTCATATGTGCCTGAACAATCATATGCAGGGATGTTTGAGTTATTCCATATGGCAGTTTTTTGGAAAAAGAGCCGAAATTTGAAATTGTGCACAACTAAACGTAATATGACTTGCCCGATCGTTCGCTACAAAATAAACGAGGTCATTTGTGCCTGAACAATCATATGCACGGATGATTGAGTTATTCGATTCGGCAGTTTTTTGAAAAAAAAACCCGAAATTTGAAATTGTGCACAACTAAACGAAATATGACTAGTCCGATCGTCCCCGACGAAATAAACGAGATCATTTGTGGCTGAACAATTATATGCACGGACGTTTCAGTTATTCGATATGGCAGTTTTTTTAAAAAAGAGCCGAAATTTGAAATTGTGCACAACTAAACGTAATATGACTTGCCCGATCGTTCGCTACAAAATAAACGAGGTCATTTGTGCCTGAGGAATCATATGCACGGATGTTTAAGTTATTCAGTTCGGCAGTTTTTTGAAGAAAAAACCCGAAATTTGAAATTGTGCACAACTAAACGAAATATGACTAGTCCGATCGTTCCCGACGAAATACACGAGGTCATTTGTGCCTGAACAATTATATGCACGGACGTTTCAGTTATTCGATATGGCAGTTTTTTGGAAAAAGAGCCGAAATTTGAAATTGTGCACAACTAAACGAAATCCCGAAACGAAAGCCCGATCGTTCGCGACAAAATAAACGAGGTCATTTGTGCCTGAGCAATCATATACACGGATGCTTGAATTATTCGATTCAGCTGTTATTTGAGAAAACCCGAAATTGAAAATTGAGCAAGAGTGAACTAAATATGACTAGTCCGATCGTCCCCGACGAAATAAACGAGATCATTTGTGGCTGAACAATCATATACACGGATGTTTGAGTTATTTGATTCGGCGGTTATTTGAGAAAACCCGGAATTGAAAATATTGCCAGCATAGACGAATTATGAGTTCTCCTATTGTTCGCAACAAAATAATTGAGGTTCTTTGTACCTGAGGAATCATATGCACGGATGTTTAAATTATTCAGCTCTGCAGTTTTTTAAAGAAAAAACCCGAAATTTGAAATTGTGCACAACTAAACGAAATATGACTAGTCCGATCGTCCCCGACGAAATAAACGAGGTCATTTGTGCCCGAACAATCATATGCACGGATGTTTGAGTTATTCGATATGGCAGTTTTTTGGAAAAAGAGCCGAAATTTGAAATTGTGCACAACTAAACGAAATACGACTTGCCCGATCGTTCGCGACAAAATAAACGAGGTCATTTGTGCCTGAGCAATCATATACACGGATGCTTGAATTATTCGATTCAGCTGTTATTTGAGAAAACCCGAAATTGAAAATTGAGCAAGAGTGAACTAAATATGACTAGTCCGATCGTCCCCGACGAAATAAACGAGATCATTTGTGGCTGAACAATCATATACACGGATGTTTGAGTTATTCGATATAGCAGTTTTTTGGAAAAAGAGCCGAAATTTGAAATTGTGCACAACTAAACGAAATACGACTTGCCCGATCGTTCGCGACAAAATAAACGAGGTCATTTTTGCCTGAGCAATCATATACACGTATGCTTGAATTATTCGATTCAGCTGTTATTTGAGAAAACCCGAAATTGAAAATTGAGCAAGAGTGAACTAAATATGACTAGTCCGATCGTCCCCGACGAAATAAACGAGATCATTTGTGGCTGAACAATCATATACACGGATGTTTGAGTTGTTCGATATGGCAGTTTTTTTTGGAAAAAGACCCGAAATTTGAAATTGTGCACAACTAAACTAAATATGACTTGCCCGATCGTTCGCTACAAAACAAACGAGGTCATTTGTGCCTGAACAATCATATGCACGGATGATTGAGTTTTGGATATGGCAGTTTTTTTTGGAAAAAGACACGAAATTTGATATGCACGGATGTTTAAGTTATTCAATTCGGCAGTTTTTTGAAAAAAAAACCCGAAATTTGAAATTGTGCACAACTAAACGAAATATGACTTGCCCGATCGTCCCCGACGAAATAAACGAGGTCATTTGTGCCTGAACAATCATATGCACGGATGTTTGAGTTGTTCGATATGGCAGTTTTTTTTGGAAAAAGACCCGAAATTTGAAATTGTGCACAACTAAACTAAATATGACTTGCCCGATCGTTCGCTACAAAACAAACGAGGTCGTTTGTGCCTGAACAATCATATGCACGGATGATTGAGTTATTCGATTCGGCAGTTTTTTGAAAAAACCCGGAATTGAAAATATTGCAAGCATAGACGAATTATGAGTTCTCCTATTGTTCGCAACAAAATAATTGAGGTTCGTTGTGCCTGAGGAATCATATGCACGGATGTTTGAGTTATTTGATTCGGCGGTTATTTGAGAAAACCCGGAATTGAAATTATTGCAAGCATAGACGAATTATGAGTTCTCCTATTGTTCGCAACAAAATAATTGAGGTTCTTTGTACCTGAGGAATCATATGCACGGATGTTTAAATTATTCAATTCGGAAGTTTTTGAAGAAAAAACCCGAAATTTTAAATTGTGCACAACTAAACGAAATATGACTAGTCCGATCGTCCCCGACGAAATAAACGAGATCATTTGTGGCTGAACAATCATATACACGGATGTTTGAATTATTTGATTCGGCGGTTATTTGAGAAAACCCGGAATTGAAAATATTGCAAGCATAGACGAATTATGAGTTCTCCTATTGTTCGCAACAAAATAATTGAGGTTCTTTGTGCCTGAGGAATCATATGCACGGATGTTTAAGTTATTCAGTTCGGCAGTTTTTTGAAGAAAAAACCCAAAATTTGAAATTGTGCACAACTAAACGAAATATGACTAGTCCGATCGTTCCCGACGAAATACACGAGGTCATTTGTGCCTGAACAATTATATGCACGGACGTTTCAGTTATTCGATATGGCAGTTTTTTGGAAAAAGAGCCGAAATTTGAAATTGTGCACAACTAAACGAAATATGACTTGCCCGATCGTTCGCGACAAAATAAACGAGGTCATTTGTGCCTGAGCAATCATATACACGGATGCTTGAATTATTCGATTCAGCTGTTATTTGAGAAAACCCGAAATTGAAAATTGAGCAAGAGTGAACGAAATATGACTAGTCTGATGGTTCCCGACGAAATAAACGAGGTTATTTGTGCCTGAACAATCATGTGCACGGATGTTTGAGTTATTCGATATGGCAGTTTTTTGGAAAAAGAGCCGAAATTTGAAATTGTGCATAACTAAACGTAATATGACTTGCCCGATCGTTCGCTACAAAATAAACGAGGTCATTTGTGCCTGAACAATCATATGCACGGATGATTGAGTTATTCGATTCGGCAGTTTTTTGAAAAAAACTCGAAATTTGAAATTGTGCACAATTAATCGAAATACGACTTCTCCGATCGTTTGCGGCCAAATAAACGAGGTCATTTGTGCCTGAGGAATCATATGCACGGATGTTTGAGTTATTTGATTCGGCGGTTATTTGAGAAAACCAGGAATTGAAAATATTGCAAGCATAGACGAATTATGAGTTCTCCTATTGTTCGCAACAAAATAATTGAGGTTAGTTGTGCCTGAGCAATCATATACACGGATGTTTGAAGTATTCGATTCAGCTGTTATTTGAGAATACCCGAAGTTGAAAACTGAGCAAGAGTGAACGAAATATGACTAGTCCGATGATTGAGTTTTGGATATGGCAGTTTTTTTTGGAAAAAGACACGAAATTTGATATGCACGGATGTTTAAGTTATTCAATTCGGCAGTTTTTTGAAAAAAAAACCCGAAATTTGAAATTGTGCACAACTAAACGAAATATGACTTGCCCGATCGTCCCCGACGAAATAAACGAGGTCATTTGTGCCTGAACAATCATATGCACGGATGTTTGAGTTGTTCGATATGGCAGTTTTTTTTGGAAAAAGACCCGAAATTTGAAATTGTGCACAACTAAACTAAATATGACTTGCCCGATCGTTCGCTACAAAACAAACGAGGTCGTTTGTGCCTGAACAATCATATGCACGGATGATTGAGTTATTCGATTCGGCAGTTTTTTGAAAAAACCCGGAATTGAAAATATTGCAAGCATAGACGAATTATGAGTTCTCCTATTGTTCGCAACAAAATAATTGAGGTTCGTTGTGCCTGAGGAATCATATGCACGGATGTTTGAGTTATTTGATTCGGCGGTTATTTGAGAAAACCCGGAATTGAAATTATTGCAAGCATAGACGAATTATGAGTTCTCCTATTGTTCGCAACAAAATAATTGAGGTTCTTTGTACCTGAGGAATCATATGCACGGATGTTTAAATTATTCAATTCGGAAGTTTTTGAAGAAAAAACCCGAAATTTTAAATTGTGCACAACTAAACGAAATATGACTAGTCCGATCGTCCCCGACGAAATAAACGAGATCATTTGTGGCTGAACAATCATATACACGGATGTTTGAATTATTTGATTCGGCGGTTATTTGAGAAAACCCGGAATTGAAAATATTGCAAGCATAGACGAATTATGAGTTCTCCTATTGTTCGCAACAAAATAATTGAGGTTCTTTGTGCCTGAGGAATCATATGCACGGATGTTTAAGTTATTCAGTTCGGCAGTTTTTTGAAGAAAAAACCCAAAATTTGAAATTGTGCACAACTAAACGAAATATGACTAGTCCGATCGTTCCCGACGAAATACACGAGGTCATTTGTGCCTGAACAATTATATGCACGGACGTTTCAGTTATTCGATATGGCAGTTTTTTGGAAAAAGAGCCGAAATTTGAAATTGTGCACAACTAAACGAAATATGACTTGCCCGATCGTTCGCGACAAAATAAACGAGGTCATTTGTGCCTGAGCAATCATATACACGGATGCTTGAATTATTCGATTCAGCTGTTATTTGAGAAAACCCGAAATTGAAAATTGAGCAAGAGTGAACGAAATATGACTAGTCTGATGGTTCCCGACGAAATAAACGAGGTTATTTGTGCCTGAACAATCATGTGCACGGATGTTTGAGTTATTCGATATGGCAGTTTTTTGGAAAAAGAGCCGAAATTTGAAATTGTGCATAACTAAACGTAATATGACTTGCCCGATCGTTCGCTACAAAATAAACGAGGTCATTTGTGCCTGAACAATCATATGCACGGATGATTGAGTTATTCGATTCGGCAGTTTTTTGAAAAAAACTCGAAATTTGAAATTGTGCACAATTAATCGAAATACGACTTCTCCGATCGTTTGCGGCCAAATAAACGAGGTCATTTGTGCCTGAGGAATCATATGCACGGATGTTTGAGTTATTTGATTCGGCGGTTATTTGAGAAAACCAGGAATTGAAAATATTGCAAGCATAGACGAATTATGAGTTCTCCTATTGTTCGCAACAAAATAATTGAGGTTAGTTGTGCCTGAGCAATCATATACACGGATGTTTGAAGTATTCGATTCAGCTGTTATTTGAGAATACCCGAAGTTGAAAACTGAGCAAGAGTGAACGAAATATGACTAGTCCGATCGTTCCCGACGAAATACACGAGGTCATTTGTGCCTGAACAATCATATACGCGGATGCTTGAGTTATTCAATTTGGCAGTTTTTTGAAAAAAACTCGAAATTTGAAATTGTGCACAATTAATCGAAATACGACTTCTCCGATCGTTTGCGGCCAAATAAACGAGGTCATTTGTGCCTGAGGAATCATATGCACGGATGTTTGAGTTATTTGATTCGGCGGTTATTTGAGAAAACCCGGAATTGGAAATATTGCAAGCATAGACGAATTATGAGTTCTCCTATTGTTCGCAACAAAATAATTGAGATTCTTTGTACCTGAGGAATCATATGCACGGATGTTTAAATTATTCAGTTCGGCAGTTTTTTGAAGAAAAAACCCGAAATTTGAAATTGTGCACAACTAAACGAAATATGACTAGTCCGATCGTCCCCGACGAAATATACGAGATCATTTGTGGCTGAACAATCATATACACGGATGTTTGAGTTATTTGATTCGGCGGTTATTTGAGAAAACCCGGAATTGAAAATATTGCCAGCATAGACGAATTATGAGTTCTCCTATTGTTCGCAACAAAATAATTGAGGTTCTTTGTGCCTGAGGAATCATATGCACGGATGTTTAAGTTATTCAGTTCGGCAGTTTTTTGAAGAAAAAACCCGAAATTTGAAATTGTGCACAACTAAACGAAATATGACTAGTCCGATCGTTCCCGACGAAATACACGAGGTCATTTGTGCCTGAACAATTATATGCACGGACGTTTCAGTTATTCTATATGACAGTTTTTTGGAAAAAGAGCCGAAATTTGAAATTGTGCACAACTAAACGAAATATGACTTTTCCGATCGTTTGCGGCCAATTAAACGAGGTCATTTGTGCCTGAACAATCATATGCACGGATGTTTGAAGTATTCGATTCAGCTGTTATTTGAGAATATGCGAAGTTGAAAATTGAGCAAGAGTGAACGAAATATGACTAGTCCCATCGTTCCCGACGAAATACACGAGGTCATTTGTGCCTGAACAATCATATACGCGGATGCTTGAGTTATTTGATTCGGCGGTTATTTAAGAAAACCCGGAATTGAAAATTGTGCAAGCATAGACGAATTATGAATTCTCCTATTGCTCGCAACAAAATAATTGAGGTTCTTTGTGCCTGAGGAATCATCTGCACGGATGTTTAAGTTATTCAGTTCGGCAGTTTTTTGAAGAAAAAACCCGAAATTTTAAATTGTTCACAATTAATCGAAATATGACTTGCCCGATCGTTCGCGACAAAATAGACGAGGTCATTTGTGCCTGAACAATCATATGCACGGATGTTTGAAGTATTCGATTCAGCTGTTATTTGAGAATATGCGAAGTTGAAAATTGAGCAAGAGTGAACGAAATATGACTAGTCCCATCGTTCCCGACGAAATACACGAGGTCATTTGTGCCTGAACAATCATATACGCGGATGCTTGAGTTATTTGATTCGGCGGTTATTTGAGAATACCCGGAATTGAAAATTGTGCAAGCATAGACGAATTATGAATTCTCCTATTGCTCGCAACAAAATAATTGAGGTTCTTTGTGCCTGAGGAATCATCTGCACGGATGTTTAAGTTATTCAGTTCGGCAGTTTTTTGAAGAAAAAACCCGAAATTTGAAATTGTGCACAATTAATCGAAATATGACTTGCCCGATCGTTCGCGACAAAATAAACGAGGTCATTTGCGCCTGAACAATCATATGCACGGATGTTTGAAGTATTCGATTCAGCTGTTATTTGAGAATATGCGAAGTTGAAAATTGAGCAAGAGTGAACGAAATATGACTAGTCCCATCGTTCCCGACGAAATACACGAAGTCATTTGTGCCTGAACAATCATATACGCGGATGCTTGAGTTATTTGATTCGGCGGTTATTTGAGAAAACCCGGAATTGAAAATTGTGCAAGCATAGACGAATTATGAATTCTCCTATTGCTCGCAACAAAATAATTGAGGTTCTTTGTGCCTGAGGAATCATCTGCACGGATGTTTAAGTTATTCAGTTCGGCAGTTTTTTGAAGAAAAAACCCGAAATTTGAAATTGTGCACAATTAATCAAAATATGACTTCTCCGATCGTTTGCGGCCAAATAAACGAGGTCATTTGTGCCTGAGCAATCATATACACGGATGTTTGAAGTATTCGATTCAGCTGTTATTTGAGAATATCCGAAGTTGAAAATTGAGCAAGAGTGAACGAAATATGACTAGTCCGATCGTCCCCGACGAAATAAACGAGATCATTTGTGGCTGAACAATCATATACACGGATGTTTGAGTTATTTGATTCGGCGGTTATTTGAGAAAACCCGGAATTGAAAATATTGCAAGCATAGACGAATTACGAGTTCTCCTATTGTTCGCAACAAAATAATTGAGGTTCGTTGTGCCTGAACAATCATATACGCGGATGCTTGAGTTATTTGATTCGGCGGTTATTTGAGAATACCCGGAATTGAAAATTGTGCAAGCATAGACGAATTATGAATTCTCCTATTGCTCGCAACAAAATAATTGAGGTTCTTTGTGCCTGAGGAATCATCTGCACGGATGTTTAAGTTATTCAGTTCGGCAGTTTTTTGAAGAAAAAACCCGAAATTTGAAATTGTGCACAATTAATCGAAATATGACTTGCCCGATCGTTTGCGACAAAATAAACGAGGTCATTTGTGCCTGAACAATCATATGCACGGATGTTTGAAGTATTCGATTCAGCTGTTATTTGAGAATATGCGAAGTTGAAAATTGAGCAAGAGTGAACGAAATATGACTAGTCCCATCGTTCCCGACGAAATACACGAGGTCATTTGTGCCTGAACAATCATATACGCGGATGCTTGAGTTATTTGATTCGGCGGTTATTTGAGAAAACCCGGAATTGAAAATTGTGCAAGCATAGACGAATTATGAAATCTCCTATTGCTCGCAACAAAATGATTGAGGTTCTTTGTGCCTGAGGAATCATATGCACGGATGTTTAAGTTATTCAGTTCGGCAGTTTTTTGAAGAAAAAACCCGAAATTTTAAATTGTTCACAGTTAATCGAAATATGACTTGCCCGATCGTTCGCGACAAAATAGACGAGGTCATTTGTGCCTGAACAATCATAAGCACGGATAATTGAGTTATTCGATTCGGCAGTTTTTTGAGAAAAAAACCCGAAATTTGAAATTGTGCACAACTAAAGGTAATATGACTTGCCCGATCGTCCCCGACGAAATGAACGAGATCATTTGTGGCTGAACAATCATATGCAGGGATGTTTGAGTTATTCGATATGGCAGTTTTTTGGAAAAAGAGCCGAAATTTGAAATTGTGCACAACTAAACGTAATATGACTTGCCCGATCGTTCGCTACAAAATAAACGAGGTTATTTGTGCCTGAACAATCATATGCACGGATGATTGAGTTATTCGATTCGGCAGTTTTTTGAAAGAAAAACCCGAAATTTGAAATTGTGCACAACTAAACGTAATATGACTTGCCCGATCGTCCCCGACGAAATGAACGAGATCATTTGTGGCTGAACAATCATATGCAGGGATGTTTGAGTTATTCGATATGGCAGTTTTTTTGAAAAAGAGCCGAAATTTGAAATTGTGCACAACTAAAAGTAATATGACTTGCCCGATCGTTCGCTACAAAATAAACGAGGTCATTTGTGCCTGAACAATCATATGCACGGATGTTTAAGATATTCAATTCGGCAGTTTTTTGAAAAAAACTCGAAATTTGAAATTATGCACAATTAATCGAAATATAACTTCTGCGATCGTTTGCGGCCAAATAAACGAGGTCATTTGTGCCTGAGGAATCATATGCACGGATGTTTAAGTTATTCGATTCGGCAGTTTTTTGGAAAAAAAACGAAATTTGAAATTGTTCAAAACTAAACGAAATATGACTTGCCTGATCGTTCGCGACAGAATAAACAATTTCATTTGTGCCTGAGGAATCATATGCACGAATGTTTGAGTTATTCGATTCGCCAGTTCTTTGAAAAAAAACCCGAAATTTGAAATTGAAATTCGAGGCATTTGTGCCTGAACAATCATATGCACCGATGTTTGAGTTATTCGATATGGCAGTTTTTTGGAAAAAGAGCCGAAATTTGAAATTGTGCACAACTAAACTAAATATGACTTGCCCGATCGTTCGCTACAAAATAAACGAGGTAATTTGTGCCTGAACAATCATATGCACGGATGATTGAGTTTTTCGATTCGGCAGTTATTTGGAAAAAAACCGAAATTTGAAATTGTGCACAACTAAACGAAATATGACTTGCCCGATCGTTTGCGAAAAAATAAACGATATCATTTGTGCCTGAGCAATCATATACACGGATGTTTGAGTTATTTGATTCGGCAGTTATTTGGAAAAAACCGAAATTTGAAATTGTGCACAACTAAAATAAATATGACTTCTCCGATCGTTTGCGAAAAAATAAACGATATCATTTGTGCCTGAACAATCATATACACGGATGTTTGAGTTATTTGATTCGGCAGTTATTTGGAAAAAACCGAAATTTGAAATTGTGCACAACTAAAATAAATATGACTTCTCCGATCGTTTGCGAAAAAATAAACGATATCATTTGTGCCTGAACAATCATATACACGGATGTTTGAGTTATTTGATTCGGCGGTTATTTGGAAAAAAACCGAAATTTGAAATTGTGCACAACTAAACCAAATATGACTTCTCCGACCGTTTGCGACCAAATAAACGAAGTCATTTGTGCCTGAACAATCATATACACGGATGTTTGAGTTATTTGAAACGGCGGTTATTTGGAAAAAAACCGAAATTTGAAATTGTGCACGACTAAACTAAATATGACTTCTCCGATCGTTTGCACGATCATATGTACGGATGTTTGAGTTATTCTATATGGCAGTTTTTTGGAAAAAGAGCCGAAATTTGAAATTGTACACAACTAAACGACATATGACTTGCCCGATCGTTCGCGACAAATAAACGAGGTCATTTGTGCCTGAACAATCATATACACGGATGTTTGAGTTATTTGATTCGGTGATTATTTGAGAAAACCCGGAATTGAATATTGTGCAAGCATAGACGAATTATGAGTTCTCCTATTGTTCGCAACAAAATAATTGAGGTTCGTTGTGCCTGAGGGATCATATGCACGGATGTTTGAGTTATTCAAATCGGCGGTTTTTTTCGAAAAAAAACCCGAAATTTGAAATTGTGCACAACTAAACGGAATATGCCTTGCCCGATCGTTCGCTACAAAACAAACGAGGTAATTTGTGCCTGAACAATCATATACACGGATGTTCGAATTATTTGATTCGGCGGTTATTTGGAAAAAAACCGAAATTTGAAATTGTGCACAACTAAACGAAATATGACTTTCCCGATCGTTTGCGAAAAAATAAACGATATCATTTGTGCCTGAGCAATCATATACACGGATGATTGAATTATTCGATTCAGCTGTTATTTGGAAAACCCGAAATTGAAAATTGTGCACAACTAAACTAAATATGACTTCTCTGATCGTTTGCGAAAAAATAAACGATATCATTTGTGCCTGAGCAATCATATACACGGATGATTGAATTATTCGATTCAGCTGTTATTTGGAAAACCCGAAATTGAAAATTGTGCACAACTAAACTAAATATGACTTCTCTGATCGTTTGCGAAAAAATAAACGATATCATTTGTGCCTGAGCAATCATATACACGGATGATTGAATTATTCGATTCAGCCGTTATTTGGAAAACCCGAAATTGAAAATTGTGCACAACTAAACGGAATATGCCTTGCCCGATCGTTCGCTACAAAATAAACGAGGTAATTTGTGCCTGAACAATCATATACACGGATGTTTGAGTTATTTGAAACGGCGGTTATTTGGAAAAAAACCGAAATTTGAAATTGTGCACGACTTAACTAAATATGACTTCTCCGATCGTTTGCACGATCATATGTACGGATGTTTGAGTTATTCTATATGGCAGTTTTTTGGAAAAAACCCAAATTTGAAATTGTGCACAACTAAACTAAATATGACTTGCCCGATCGTTCGCTACAAAATAAACGAGGTAATTTGTGCCTGAACAATCATATACACGGATGTTCGAATTATTTGATTCGGCGGTTATTTGGAAAAAAAACCGAAATTTGAAATTGTGCACAACTAAACGAAATATGACTTTCCCGATCGTTTGCGAAAAAATAAACGATATCATTTGTGCCGGAACAATCATATACACGGATGTTTGAGTTATTTGATTCGGCGGTTATTTGGAAAAAAACCGAAATTTTAAATTGTGCACAACTAAACTAAATATGACTTCTCTGATCGTTTGCGAAAAAATAAACGATATCATTTGTGCCTGAACAATCATATACACTGATGTTCGAATTATTTGATACGGCGGTTATTTGGAAAAAAACCGAAATTTGAAATTATGCACAACCAAACGAAATATGACTTGCCGATCGTTTGCGAAAAAATAAACGATATCATTTGTGCCTGAGCAATCATATACACGGATGATTGAATTATTCGATTCAGCTGTTATTTGGAAAACCCGAAATTGAAAATTGTGCAAGCATAGACGAATTATGAGTTCTCCTATTGTTCCAACAAAATAATTGAGGTTCTTTCTGCCTGAGGAATCATATGCACGGATGCTTAAATTATTCAGTTCGGCAGTTTTTTGGAAAAAACCGAAATTTGGAATTGTACACAACTAAACGAAATATGACTTGACGAGGTCATTTGTGCCTGAACAATCATATACACGGATGTTTGAGTTATTTGATTCGGTGGTTATTTGAGAAAACCCGGAATTGAATATTGTGCAAGCATAGACGAATTATGAGTTCTCCTATTGTTCGCAACAAAATAATTGAGGTTCGTTGTGCCTGAGGGATCATATGCACGGATGTTTGAGTTATTCGATATGGCAGTTTTTTGGAAAAAGAGCCGAAATTTGAAATTGTACACAACTAAACGAAATATGACTTGCCCGATCGTTCGCGACAAAATAAACGAGGACATTTGTGCCTGAACAATCATATACACGGATGTTTGAGTTATTTGATTCGGTGGTTATTTGAGAAAACCCGGAATTGAATATTGTGCAAGCATAGACGAATTATGAGTTCTCCTATTTTTCGCAACAAAATAATTGAGGTTCGTTGTGCCTGAGGGATCATATGCACGGATGTTTGAGTTATTCAAATCGGCAGTTTTTTCGAAAAAAAAAACCCGAAATTTGAAATTGTGCACAACTAAACCAAATATGACTTCTCCGATCGTTTGCGACCAAATAAACGAAGTCATTTGTGCCTGAACAATCATATACACTTATATTTGAGTTATTTGATTCGGCGGTTATTTAAAAAAAAACCGAAATTTGAAATTGTGCACAACTAAACCAAATATGACTTCTCCGATCGTTTGCGACCAAATAAACGAAGTCATTTGTGCCTGAACAATCATATACACGGATGTTGGAGTTATTTGATACGGCGGTTATTTGGAAAAAAACCGAAATTTGAAATTGTGCACAACTAAACTAAATATGACTTCTCCGATCGTTTGCGACCAAACAAACGAAGTCATTTGTGCCTGAGCAATCATATACACGGATGTTTGAGTTATTTGATTCGGCGGTTATTTGGAAAAAAACCGAAATTTTAAATTGTGCACAACTAAACTAAATATGACTTCTCCGATCGTTTGCGAAAAAATAAACGATATCATTTGTGCCTGAACAATCATATACACGGATGTTCGAATTATTTGATTCGGCGATTATTTGGAAAGAAACCGAAATTTGAAATTGTGCACAACTAAACTAAATATGACTTCTCCGATCGTTTGCGAATAAATAAACGATATCATTAGTGCCTGAACAATCATATACACGGATGTTCGAATTATTTGATTCGGCAGTTTTTTGGAAAAAACCGAAATTTGAAAATGTGCACAACTAAACTAAATATGACTTGCCCGATCGTTCGCTACAAAATAAACGAGGTAATTTGTGCCTGAACAATCATATACACGGATGTTCGAATTATTTGCTTCGGCGGTTATTTGAAAAAAAACCGAAATTTGAAATTGTGCACAACTAAACGAAATATGACTTTCCCGATCGTTTGCGAAAAAATAAACGATATCATTTGTGCCGGAACAATCATATACACTGATGTTCGAATTATTTGATTCGGCGGTTATTTGGAAAAAACCGAAATTTGAAATTGTGCACAACTAAACGAAATATGACTTGCCCGATCGTTTGCGAAAAAACAAACGATATCATTTGAGCCTGAGCAATCATATACACGGATGTTTGAATTATTCGATTCAGCTGTTATTTGGAAAACCCGAAATTGAAAATTGTGCAAGCATAGACGAATTATGAGTTCTCCTATTGTTCCAACAAAATAATTGAGGTTCTTTCTGCCTGAGGAATCATATGCAAGGATGTTTAAATTATTCAGTTCGGCAGTTTTTTGGAAGAAAAACCGAAATTTGAGATAGTGCACAACTAAACGAAATATGACTTGCCGATCGTTCGCGACAAAATAAGCGAGGTCGTTTGTGCCTGAGCAATCATATACACGGATGTTTGAATCATTCGATACAGCTGTTATTTGAGAAAACCCGGAAATGAAAATTGTGCATGTATAGACGAATTATGAGTTCTCCTATTGTTCGCTACAAAATAATTGAGGTTCTTTGTGGCTGAGGAATCATATGCACGGATGTTTGAATTATTTGATACAGCTGTTATTTGAGAAAACCTGGAATTGAAAATTGTGCAAATATAGACGAATTATGAGTTCTCCTATTGTTCGCAACAAAATAATTGAGGTTCCTTGTGGCTGAGGAATCATATGCACGGATGTTTAAATTATTCAATTCGGCAGTTTTTTGGATGAAGAACCGAAATTTGAGATTGTGCACAACTAAACGAAATATGACTTGCCCGATCGTTGGGGACAAAATAAGCGAGGTCATTTGTGCCTGAGCAATCATATACACGGATGTTTGAGTTATTTAATACGGCGGTTATTTGGAAAACCCGAAATTGAAAATTGTGCAAGCATAGACGAATTATGAGTTCTCCTATTGTTCCAACAAAATAATTGAGGTTCTTTCTGCCTGAGGAATCATATGCACGGATGTTTAAATTATTCAGTTCGGCAGTTTTTTGGAAGAAAAACCGAAATTTGAGATAGTGCACAACTAAACGAAATATGACTAGTCCGATCGTCCCCGACGAAATAAACGAGATCATTTGTGGCTGAACGATCATATACACGGATGTTTGAGTTATTTGATTCGGCGGTTATTTGAGAAAACCCGGAATTGAAAATATTGCAAGCATAGACGAATTATGAGTTCTCCTATTGTTCGCAACAAAATAATTGAGGTTCGTTGTGCCTGAGCAATCATATACACGGATGTTTGAAGTATTCGATTCAGCTGTTATTTGAGAATACCCGAAGTTGAAAACTGAGCAAGAGTGAACGAAATATGACTAGTCCGATCGTTCCCGACGAAATACACGAGGTCATTTGTGCCTGAACAATCATATACGCGGATGCTTGAGTTATTCAATTGGGCAGTTTTTTGAAAAAAACTCGAAATTTGAAATTGTGCACAATTAATCGAAATACGACTTCTCCGATCGTTTGCGGCCAAATAAACGAGGTCATTTGTGCCTGAGGAATCATATGCACGGATGTTTGAGTTATTTGATTCGGCGGTTATTTGAGAAAACCCGGAATTGGAAATATTGCAAGCATAGACGAATTATGAGTTATCCTATTGTTCGCAACAAAATAATTGAGGTTCTTTGTACCTGAGGAATCATATGCACGGATGTTTAAATTATTCAGTTCGGCAGTTTTTTGAAGAAAAAACCCGAAATTTGAAATTGTGCACAACTAAACGAAATATGACTAGTCCGATCGTCCCCGACGAAATAAACGAGATCATTTGTGGCTGAACAATCATATACACGGATGTTTGAGTTATTTGATTCGGCGGTTATTTGAGAAAACCCGGAATTGAAAATATTGCCAGCATAGACGAATTATGAGTTCTCCTATTGTTCGCAACAAAATAATTGAGGTTCGTTGTGCCTGAGGGATCATATGCACGGATGTTTGAGTTATTCAAATCGGCAGTTTTTTCGAAAAAAAAACCCGAAATTTGAAATTGTGCACAACTAAACGAAATATGACTTGAACGATCGTTCGCGACAAAATAAACGAAGTCATTTGTGGCTGAACAATCATATACACGGATGTTTGAGTTATTTGATTCGGCGGTTATTTGAGAAAACCCGGAATTGAAAATATTGCCAGCATAGACGAATTATGAGTTCTCCTATTGTTCGCAACAAAATAATTGAGGTTCGTTGTGCCTGAGGGATCATATGCACGGATGTTTGAGTTATTCAAATCGGCAGTTTTTTCGAAAAAAAAACCCGAAATTTGAAATTGTGCACAACTAAACGAAATATGACTTGAACGATCGTTCGCGACAAAATAAACGAAGTCATTTGTGCCTGAACAATCATATACACGGATGTTCGAATTATTTGATTCGGCAGTTTTTTGGAAAAAACCGAAATTTGAAAATGTGCACAACTAAACTAAATATGACTTGCCCGATCGTTCGCTACAAAATAAACGAGGTAATTTGTGCCTGAACAATCATATACACGGATGTTCGAATTATTTGCTTCGGCGGTTATTTGAAAAAAAACCGAAATTTGAAATTGTGCACAACTAAACGAAATATGACTTTCCCGATCGTTTGCGAAAAAATAAACGATATCATTTGTGCCGGAACAATCATATACACTGATGTTCGAATTATTTGATTCGGCGGTTATTTGGAAAAAACCGAAATTTGAAATTGTGCACAACTAAACGAAATATGACTTGCCCGATCGTTTGCGAAAAAACAAACGATATCATTTGTGCCTGAGCAATCATATACACGGATGTTTGAATTATTCGATTCAGCTGTTATTTGGAAAACCCGAAATTGAAAATTGTGCAAGCATAGACGAATTATGAGTTCTCCTATTGTTCCAACAAAATAATTGAGGTTCTTTCTGCCTGAGGAATCATATGCACGGATGTTTGAGTTATTCAAATCGGCAGTTTTTTCGAAAAAAAAAACCCGAAATTTGAAATTGTGCACAACTACTATACGGCGGTTATTTTAAATAAACGAAGTCATTTGTGCCTGAGCAATCATATACACGGATGTTTGAGTTATTTGATTCGGCGGTTATTTGGAAAAAAACCGAAATTTTAAATTGTGCACAACTAAACTAAATATGACTTCTCCGATCGTTTGCAAAAAAATAAACGATATCATTTGTGCCTGAACAATCATATACACGGATGTTCGAATTATTTGATTCGGCGTTTATTTGGAAAGAAACCGAAATTTGAAATTGTGCACAACTAAACTAAATATGACTTCTCCGATCGTTTGCGAAAAAATAAACGATATCATTTGTGCCTGAACAATCATATACACGGATGTTCGAATTATTTGATTCGGCAGTTTTTTGGAAAAAACCGAAATTTGAAATTGTGCACAACTAAACTAAATATGACTTGCCCGATCGTTCGCTACAAAAATAACGAGGTAATTTGTGCCTGAACAATCATATACACTGATGTTCGAATTATTTGATTCGGCGGTTATTTGGAAAAAACCGAAATTTGAAATTGTGCACAACTAAACTAAATATGACTTGCCCGATCGTTCGCTACAAAAAAAACGAGGTAATTTGTGCCTGAACAATCATATACACTGATGTTCGAATTATTTGATTCGGCGGTTATTTGGAAAAAACCGAAATTTGAAATTGTGCACAACTAAACGAAATATGACTTGCCCGATCGTTTGCGAAAAAACAAACGATATCATTTGTGCCTGAGCAATCATATACACGGATGTTTGAATTATTCGATTCAGCTGTTATTTGGAAAACCCGAAATTGAAAATTGTGCAAGCATAGACGAATTATGATTTCTCCTATTGTTCCAACAAAATAATTGAGGTTCTTTCTGCCTGAGGAATCATATGCACGGATGTTTAAATTATTCAGTTCGGCAGTTTTTTGGAAGAAAAACCGAAATTTGAGATAGTGCACAACTAAACGAAATATGACTTGCCGATCGTTCGCGACAAAATAAGCGAGGTCGTTTGTGCCTGAGCAATCATATACACGGATGTTTGAATCATTCGATACAGCTGTTATTTGAGAAAACCCGGAAATGAAAATTGTGCATGTATAGACGAATTATGAGTTCTCCTATTGTTCGCTACAAAATAATTGAGGTTCTTTGTGGCTGAGGAATCATATGCACGGATGTTTGAATTATTTGATACAGCTGTTATTTGAGAAAACCTGGAATTGAAAATTGTGCAAATATAGACGAATTATGAGTTCTCCTATTGTTCGCAACAAAATAATTGAGGTTCCTTGTGGCTGAGGAATCATATGCACGGATGTTTAAATTATTCAATTCGGCAGTTTTTTGGATGAAGAACCGAAATTTGAGATTGTGCACAACTAAACGAAATATGACTTGCCCGATCGTTGGGGACAAAAGAAGCGAGGTCATTTGTGCCTGAGCAATCATATACACGGATGTTTGAGTTATTTGATACGGCGGTTATTTGGAAAAAAACCGAAATTTGAAATTGTGCACAACTAAACTAAATATGACTTCTCCGATCGCTTGCGACCAAACAAACGAAGTCATTTGTGCCTGAGCAATCATATACACGGATGTTTGAGTTATTTGATTGGGCGGTTATTTGGAAAAAAACCGAAATTTTAAATTGTGCACAACTAAACTAAATATGACTTCTCTGATCGTTTGCGAAAAAATAAACGATATCATTTGTGCCTGAACAATCATATACACGGATGTTCGAATTATTTGATTCGGCGGTTATTTGGAAAACCCGAAATTGAAAATTGTGCAAGCATAGACGAATTATGAGTTCTCCTATTGTTCCAACAAAATAATTGAGGTTCTTTCTGCCTGAGGAATCATATGCACGGATATTTAAATTATTCAGTTCGGCAGTTTTTTGGAAGAAAAACCGAAATTTGAGATAGTGCACAACTAAACCAAATATGACTAGTCCTATCGTCCCCGACGAAATAAACGAGATCATTTGTGGCTGGACGATCATATACACGGATGTTTGAGTTATTTGATTCGGCGGTTATTTGAGAAAACCCGGAATTGAAAATATTGCAAGCATAGACGAATTATGAGTTCTCCTATTGTTCGCAACAAAATAATTGAGGTTCGTTGTGCCTGAGCAATCATATACACGGATGTTTGAAGTATTCGATTCAGCTGTTATTTGAGAATACCCGAAGTTGAAAACTGAGCAAGAGTGAACGAAATATGACTAGTCCGATCGTTTGCGAAAAAATAAACGATATCATTTGTGCCTGAGCAATCATATACACGGATGTTTGAGTTATTTGATTCGGCAGTTATTTGGAAAAAACCGAAATTTGAAATTGTGCACAACTAAAATAAATATGACTTCTCCGATCGTTTGCGAAAAAATAAACGATATCATTTGTGCCTGAACAATTATATACACGGATGTTTGAGTTATTTGATTCGGCGGTTATTTGGAAAAAAACCGAAATTTGAAATTGTGCACAACTAAACCAAATATGACTTCTCCGACCGGTTGCGACCAAATAAACGAAGTCATTTGTCCCTGAACAATCATATACACGGATGTTTGAGTTATTTGATACGGCGGTTATTTGGAAAAAAACCGAAAATTGAAATTGTGCACGACTAAACTAAATATGACTTCTCCGATCGTTTGCACGATCATATGCACGGATGTTTGAGTTATTCTATATGGCAGTTTTTTGGAAAAAGAGCCGAAATTTGAAATTGTACACAACTAAACGACATATGACTTGCCCGATCGTTCGCGACAAAATAAACTAGGTCATTTGTGCCTGAACAATCATATACACGGATGTTTGAGTTATTTGATTCGGTGGTTATTTGAAAAAACCCGCAATTGAATATTGTGCACAACTAAACGAAATATGACTTGCCCGATCGTTCGCCACAAAATAAACGAAGTCATTTGTGCCTGAACAATCATATACACGGATGTTTGAATTATTTGGCGGTTATTTGGAAAAAAACCGAAATTTGAAATTGTGCACAACTAAACTAAATATGACTTCTCCGATCGCTTGCGACCAAACAAACGAAGTCATTTGTGCCTGAGCAATCATATACACGGATGTTTGAGTTATTTGATTGGGCGGTTATTTGGAAAAAAACCGAAATTTGAAATTGTGCACAACTAAACGAAATATGACTTGCCCGATCGTTTGCGAAAAAATAAACGATATCATTTGTGCCTGAGCAATCATATACACGGATGTTTGAGTTATTTGATTCGGCAGTTATTTGGAAAAAACCGAAATTTGAAATTGTGCACAACTAAAATAAATATGACTTCTCCGATCGTTTGCGAAAAAATAAACGATATCATTTGTGCCTGAACAATTATATACACGGATGTTTGAGTTATTTGATTCGGCGGTTATTTGGAAAAAAACCGAAATTTGAAATTGTGCACAACTAAACCAAATATGACTTCTCCGACCGGTTGCGACCAAATAAACGAAGTCATTTGTGCCTGAACAATCATATACACGGATGTTTGAGTTACCGAAAATTGAAATTGTGCACGACTAAACTAAATATGACTTCTCCGATCGTTTGCACGATCATATGCACGGATGTTTGAGTTATTCTATATGGCAGTTTTTTGGAAAAAGAGCCGAAATTTGAAATTGTACACAACTAAACGACATATGACTTGCCCGATCGTTCGCGACAAAATAAACGAGGTCATTTGTGCCTGAACAATCATATACACGGATGTTTGAGTTATTTGATTCGGCAGTTTTTTTGGGAAAAACCCAAATTTGAAATTGTGCACAACTAAACTAAATATGACTTGCCCGATCGTTCGCTACAAAATAAACGATGTAATTTGTGCCGGAACAATCATATACACGGATGTTCGAATTATTTGATTCGGCGGTTATTTGGAAAAAAACCGAAATTTGAAATTGTGCACAACTAAACGAAATATGACTTTCCCGATCGTTTGCGAAAAAATAAACGATATCATTTGTGCCGGAACAATCATATACACGGATGTTTGAGTTATTTGATTCGGCGGTTATTTGGAAAAAAACCGAAATTTTAAATTGTGCACAACTAAACTAAATATGACTTCTCTGATCGCTTGCGAAAAAATAAACGATATCATTTGTGCCTGAACAATCATATACACTGATGTTCGAATTATTTGATACTTCGGTTATTTGGAAAAAAACCGAAATTTGAAATTGTGCACAACTAAACGAAATATGACTTGCCGATCGTTTGCGAAAAAATAAACGATATCATTTGTGCCTGAGCAATCATATACATGGATGATTGAATTATTCGATTCAGCTGTTATTTCGAAAACCCGAAATTGAAAATTGTGCAAGCATAGACGAATTATGAGTTCTCCTATTGTTCCAACAAAATAATTGAGGTTCTTTCTGCCTGAGGAATCATATGCACGGATGTTTAATTATTCAGTTCGGCAGTTTTTTGGAAAAAACCGAAATTTGGAATTGTACACAACTAAACGAAATATGACTTGACGAGGTCATTTGTGCCTGAACAATCATATACACGGATGTTTGAGTTATTTGATTCGGTGGTTATTTGAGAAAACCCGGAATTGAATATTGTGCAAGCATAGACGAATTATGAGTTCTCCTATTGTTCGCAACAAAATAATTGAGGTTCGTTGTGCCTGAGGAATCATATGCACGGATGTTTGAGTTATTCAAATCGGCAGTTTTTTTCGAAAAAAAAACCCGAAATTTGCAATTGTGCACAACTAAACGAAATATGACTTGCCCGATCGTTCGCGACAAAATAAACGAAGTCATTTGTGCCTGAACAATCATACACACGGATGTTTGAGTTATTCGATATGGCAGTTTTTTGAAAAAAGAGCCGAAATTTGAAATTGTACACAACTAAACGAAATATGACTTGCCCGATCGTTCACGACAAAATAAACGAGGTCATTTGTGCCTGAACAATCATATACACGGATGTTTGAGTTATTTGATTCGGTGGTTATTTGAGAAAACCCGGAATTGAATATTGTGCAAGCATAGACGAATTATGAGTTCTCCTATTTTTCGCAACAAAATAATTGAAGTTCGTTGTGCCTGAGGGATCATATGCACGGATGTTTGAGTTATTCAATCGGCAGTTTTTTCGAAAAAAAAACCCGAAATTTGAAATTGTGCACAACTAAACCAAATATGACTTCTCCGATCGTTTGCGACCAAATAAACGAAGTCATTTGTGCCTGAACAATCATATACACGGATGTTTGAGTTATTTGATTCGGCGGTTATTTAAAAAAAAACCGAAATTTGAAATTGTGCACAACTAAACCAAATATGACTTCTCCGATCGTTTGCGACCAAATAAACGAAGTCATTTGTGCCTGAACAATCATATACACGGATGTTTGAGTTATTTGATACGGCGGTTATTTGGAAAAAAACCGAAATTTGAAATTGTGCACAACTAAACTAAATATGACTTCTCCGATCGCTTGCGACCAAACAAACGAAGTCATTTGTGCCTGAGCAATCATATACACGGATGTTTGAGTTATTTGATTGGGCGGTTATTTGGAAAAAAAACCGAAATTTTAAATTGTGCACAACTAAACTAAATATGACTTCTCTGATCGTTTGCGAAAAAATAAACGATATCATTTGTGCCTGAACAATCATATACACGGATGTTCGAATTATTTGATTCGGCGGTTATTTGGAAAAAAACCGAAATTTGAAATTGTGCACAACTAAACTAAATATGACTTCTCCGATCGTTTGCGAAAAAATAAACGATATCATTTGTGCCTGAACAATCATATACACGGATGTTCGAATTATTTGATTCGGCAGTTTTTTTGGAAAAAACCCAAATTTGAAATTGTGCACAACTTAACTAAATATGACTTGCCCGATCGTTCGCTACAAAATAAACGAGGTAATTTGTGCCTGAACAATCATATACACGGATGTTCGAATTATTTGATTCGGCGGTTATTTGAAAAAAAACCGAAATTTGAAATTGTGCACAACTAAACGAAATATGACTTTCCCAATCGTTTGCGAAAAAATAAACGATATCATTTGTGCCGGAACAATCATATACACGGATGTTTGAGTTATTTGATTCGGCGGTTATTTGGAAAAAAACCGAAATTTTAAATTGTGCACAACTAAACTAAATATGACTTCTCTGATCGTTTGCGAAAAAATAAACGATATCATTTGTGCCTGAACAATCATATACAGTGATGTTCGAATTATTTGATACTTCGGTTATTTGGAAAAAAAACCGAAATTTGAAATTGTGCACAACTAAACGAAATATGACTTGCCGATCGTTTGCGAAAAAATAAACGATATCATTTGTGCCTGAGCAATCATATACATGGATGATTGAATTATTGGATTCAGCTGTTATTTGGAAAACCCGAAATTGAAAATTGTGCAAGCATAGACGAATTATGAGTTCTCCTATTGTTCCAACAAAATAATTGAGGTTCTTTCTGCCTGAGGAATCATATGCACGGATGTTTAAATTATTCAGTTCGGCAGTTTTTTGGAAAAAAACGAAATTTGGAATTGTACACAACTAAACGAAATATGACTTGACGAGGTCATTTGTGCCTGAACAATCATATACACGGATGTTTGAGTTATTTGATTCGGTGGTTATTCGAGAAAACCCGGAATTGAATATTGTGCAAGCATAGACGAATTATGAGTTCTCCTATTGTTCGCAACAAAATAATTGAGGTTCGTTGTGCCTGAGGGATCATATGCACGGATGTTTGAGTTATTCAAATCGGCAGTTTTTTTCGAAAAAAAAACCCGAAATTTGAAATTGTGCACAACTAAACGAAATATGACTTGCCCGATCGTTCGCGACAAAATAAACGATATCATTTGTGCCTGAACAATCATATACACGGATGTTTGAGTTATTCGATATGGCAGTTTTTTGGAAAAAGAGCCGAAATTTCAAATTGTACACAACTAAACGAAATATGACTTGCCCGATCGTTCGCGACAAAATAAACGAGGTCATTTGTGCCTGAACAATCATATACACGGATGTTTGAGTTATTAGATTCGGCAGTTTTTTTGGAAAAAACCCAAATTTGAAATTGTGCACAACTTAACTAAATATGACTTGCCCGATCGTTCGCTACAAAATAAACGAGGTAATTTGTGCCTGAACAATCATATACACGGATGTTCGAATTATTTGATTCGGCGGTTATTTGAGAAAAAACCGAAATTTGAAATTGTGCACAACTAAACGAAATGTGACTTTCCCAATCGTTTGCGAAAAAATAAACGATATCATTTGTGCCGGAACAATCATATACACGGATGTTTGAGTTATTTGATTCGGCGGTTATTTGGAAAAAAACCGAAATTTTAAATTGTGCACAACTAAACTAAATATGACTTCTCTGATCGTTTGCGAAAAAATAAACGATATCATTTGTGCCTGAACAATCATATACAGTGATGTTCGAATTATTTGATACTTCGGTTATTTGGAAAAAAAACCGAAATTTGAAATTGTGCACAACTAAACGAAATATGACTTGCCGATCGTTTGCGAAAAAATAAACGATATCATTTGTGCCTGAGCAATCATATACATGGATGATTGAATTATTGGATTCAGCTGTTATTTGGAAAACCCGAAATTGAAAATTGTGCAAGCATAGACGAATTATGAGTTCTCCTATTGTTCCAACAAAATAATTGAGGTTCCTTCTGCCTGAGGAATCATATGCACGGATGTTTAAATTATTCAGTTCGGCAGTTTTTTGGAAAAAAACGAAATTTGACATTGTACACAACTAAACGAAATATGACTTGACGAGGTCATTTATGCCTGAACAATCATATACACGGATGTTTGAGTTATTTGATTCGGTGGTTATTCGAGAAAACCCGGAATTGAATATTGTGCAAGCATAGACGAATTATGAGTTCTCCTATTGTTCGCAACAAAATAATTGAGGTTCGTTGTGCCTGAGGGATCATATGCACATATTCAAATCGGCAGTTTTTTTCGAAAAAAAAACCCGAAATTTGAAATTGTGCACAACTAAACGAAATATGACTTGCCCGATCGTTCGCGACAAAATAAACGAAGTCATTTGTGCCTGAACAATCATATACACGGATGTTTGAGTTATTCGATATGGCAGTTTTTTGGAAAAAGAGCCGAAATTTGAAATTGTACACAACTAAACGAAATATGACTTGCCCGATCGTTCGCGACAAAATAAACGAGGTCATTTGTGCCTGAACAATCATATACACGGATGTTTGAGTTATTAGATTCGGTGGTTATTTGAGAAAACGCGGAATTGAATATTGTGCAAGCATAGACGAATTATGAGTTCTCCTATTTTTCGCAACAAAATAATTGAGGTTCGTTGTGCCTGAGGGATCATATGCACGGATGTTTGAGTTATTCAAATCGGCAGTTTTTTCGAAAAAAAAACCCGAAATTTGAAATTGTGCACAACTAAACCAAATACGACTTCTCCGATCGTTTGCGACCAAATAAACGAAGTCATTTGTGCCTGAACAATCATATACTCGGATGTTTGAGTTATTTGATTCGGCGGTTATTTAAAAAAAAACCGAAATTTGAAATTGTGCACAACTAAACCAAATATGACTTCTCCGATCGTTTGCGACCAAATAAACGAAGTCATTTGTGCCTGAACAATCATATACACGGATGTTTGAGTTATTTGATACGGCGGTTATTTGGAAAAAAACCGAAATTTGAAATTGTGCACAACTAAACTAGATATGACTTCTCCGATCGTTTGCGACCAAACAAACGAAGTCATTTGTGCCTGAGCAATCATATACACGGATGTTTGAGTTATTTGAATCGGCAGTGATTTGAGAAAACCCGGAATTGAAAATTGTGCAAGCATAGACGAATTATGAGTTCCCTATTGTTCGCAACAAAATAATTGAGGTTATTTGTGCCTGAGCAATCATATACGCGGATGCTTGCGTTATTTGATTCGGCGGTTATTTGAGAAAACCCGGAATTGAAAATTGTGCAAGCATAGACGAATTATGAGTTCTCCTATTGTTCGCAACAAAATAATTGAGGTTCTTTGTGGCTGAGGAATCATATGCACGGATGTTTAAATTATTCAATTCGGCAGTTTTTTGGAAGAAGAACCGAAATTTGAGATTGTGCACAACTAAACGAAATATGACTTGCCCGATCGTTCGCGACAAAAAGCGAGGTCATTTGTGCCTGAGCAATCATATGCACGGATGTTTGAGTTATTCAAATCGGCAGTTTTTTCGAAAAAAAAACCCGAAATTTGAAATTGTGCACAACTAAACCAAATACGACTTCTCCGATCGTTTGCGACCAAATAAACGAAGTCATTTGTGCCTGAACAATCATATACTCGGATGTTTGAGTTATTTGATTCGGCGGTTATTTAAAAAAAAACCGAAATTTGAAATTGTGCACAACTAAACCAAATATGACTTCTCCGATCGTTTGCGACCAAATAAACGAAGTCATTTGTGCCTGAACAATCATATACACGGATGTTTGAGTTATTTGATACGGCGGTTATTTGGAAAAAAACCGAAATTTGAAATTGTGCACAACTAAACTAGATATGACTTCTCCGATCGTTTGCGACCAAATAAACGAAGTCATTTGTGCCTGAACAATCATATACACGGATGTTTGAGTTATTTGATACGGCGGTTATTTGGAAAAAAACCGAAATTTGAAATTGTGCACAACTAAACTAGATATGACTTCTCCGATCGTTTGCGACCAAACAAACGAAGTCATTTGTGCCTGAGCAATCATATACACGGATGTTTGAGTTATTTGAATCGGCAGTGATTTGAGAAAACCCGGAATTGAAAATTGTGCAAGCATAGACGAATTATGAGTTCCCTATTGTTCGCAACAAAATAATTGAGGTCATTTGTGCCTGAACAATCATATACGCGGATGCTTGCGTTATTTGATTCGGCGGTTATTTGAGAAAACCCGGAATTGAAAATTGTGCAAGCATAGACGAATTATGAGTTCTCCTATTGTTCGCAACAAAATAATTGAGGTTCGTTGTGCCTGAGGGATCATATGCACATATTCAAATCGGCAGTTTTTTTCGAAAAAAAAACCCGAAATTTGAAATTGTGCACAACTAAACGAAATATGACTTGCCCGATCGTTCGCGACAAAATAAACGAAGTCATTTGTGCCTGAACAATCATATACACGGATGTTTGAGTTATTCGATATGGCAGTTTTTTGGAAAAAGAGCCGAAATTTGAAATTGTACACAACTAAACGAAATATGACTTGCCCGATCGTTCGCGACAAAATAAACGAGGTCATTTGTGCCTAATCAATCATATACGCGGATGCTTGAGTTATTTGATTCGGCGGTTATTTGAGAAAACCCGGAATTGGAAATTGTGCAAGCATAGACGAATTATGAGTTCTCCTATTGTTCGCAACAGAATAATTGAGGTTCTTTGTGGCTGAGGAATCATATGCACGGATGTTTAAGTTATTCAGTTCGGCAGTTTTTTGAAAAAAAAATCCGACATTTTAAATTGTGCACAATTAATCGAAATATGACGTGCCCGATCGTTCGCGACAAAATACACGAGGTAATTTGTGCTCGAACAATCATAATACACGGATGTTGGGGTCATTTGCTTCGGCGGTTATTTGAGAAAACCCGGAATTGAAAATTGAGCAAGAGTGAACGAAATATGACTAGTCCGATCGTCCCCGACGAAATAAACGAGGTCATTTGTGCCTGAACAATCATATACACGGATGTTTGAGTTATTTGATTCAGCTGTTATTTGAGAAAACCCGGAATTAAAAATTGTACAAGCATAGACGAATTATGAGTTCTCCTATTGTTCCAATAAAATAATTGAGGTTCTTTCTGCCTGAGGAATCATATGCACGGATGTTTAAGTTATTCAATTCAGCAGTTTTCTGAAAAAAAACCGAAATTTGAAATTGTGCACAATTAATCGAAATGTGACTTGCTCGATCGTTCGCGACAAAATAAACGAGGTCATTTGTTCCTGAACAATCAAATGCACGGATGTCTGAGTTATTCGATATGGCAGTTTTTTGGAAAAAGAGCCGAAATTTGAAATTGTGCACAACTAAACTAAATATGACTTGCCCGATCGTTCGCTACAAAATAAACGAGGTCATTTGTGCCTGAACAATCATATGCACGGATGATTTAATTATTCGATTCGGCAGTTTAAAAAAAAAAAAAACCCGAAATTTGAAATTGTGCACAACTAAACGAAATATGACTTGCCCGATCGTCCTCGACGAAATGAACGAGGTCATTTGTGCCTGAACAATCATCTGCAGGGATGTTTAAGTTATTAAACTCGGCAGTTCTTTGAAAAAAAAAATCCGAAATTTGAAATTGTGCGCAACCAAACTAAATATGACTTCTCCGATCTTTTGCGAGCAAATAAATGAGGTCATTTGTGCCTGAACAGTCATATGCAAGGGTGTTTAAGTTATTCAATTCGGCAGTTTTTTGGAAAAAAAACCGAAATTTGAAATTGTGCACAACTAAACGAAATATGACTAGTCGAATCGTCCCCGACGAAATAAACGATATCATTTGTGCCTGAACAATCATATACACTGATGTTCGAATTATTTGATACGGCGGTTATTTGGAAAAAAACCGAAATTTGAAATTGTGCACAACTAAACGAAATATGACTTGCCCGATCGTTTGCGAAAAAATAAACGATATCATTTGTGCCTGAGCAATCATATACACGGATGATTGAATTATTCGATTCAGCTGTTATTTGGAAAACCCGAAATTGAAAATTGTGCAAGCATAGACGAATTATAAGTTCTCCTATTGTTCCAAAAAAATAATTGAGGTTCTTTCTGCCTGAGGAATCATATGCACGGATGTTTAAATTATTCAGTTCGGCAGTTTTTTGGAAAAAACCGAAATTTGGAATTGTACACAACTAAACGAAATATGACTTGACGAGGTCATTTGTGCCTGAACAATCATATACACGGATGTTTGAGTTATTTGATTCGGTGGTTATTTGAGAAAACCCGGAATTGAATATTGTGCAAGCATAGACGAATTATGAGTTCTCCTATTTTTCGCAACAAAATAATTGAGGTTCGTTGTGCCTGAGGGATCATATGCACGGATGTTTGAGTTATTCAAATCGGCAGTTTTTTCGAAAAAAAACCCGAAATTTGAAATTGTGCACAACTAAACCAAATATGACTTCTCCGATCGTTTGCGACCAAATAAACGAAGTCATTTGTGCCTGAACAATCATATACACGGATGTTTGAGTTATTTGATACGGCGGTTATTTGGAAAAAAACCGAAATTTGAAATTGTGCACAACTAAACTAAATATGACTTCTCCGATCGTTTGCGAAAAAATAAACGATATCATTTGTGCCTGAACAATCATATACACGGATGTTTGAATTATTCGATTCAGCTGTTATTTGGAAAACCCGAAATTGAAAATTGTGCAAGCATAGACGAATTATGAGTTCTCCTATTGTTCCAACAAAATAATTGAAGTTCTTTCTGCCTGAGGAATCACATGCACAGATGTTTAAGTTATTCAATTCAGCAGTTTTCTGAAAAAAAACCGAAATTTGAAATTGTGCACAATTAATCGAAATGTGACTTGCTCGATCGTTCGCGACAAAATAAACGAGGTCATTTGTTCCTGAACAATCAAATGCACGGATGTCTGAGTTATTCGATATGGCAGTTTTTTGGAAAAAGAGCCGAAATTTGAAATTGTGCACAACTAAACTAAATATGACTTGCCCGATCGTTCGCTACAAAATAAACGAGGTCATTTGTGCCTGAGCAATCATATACACGGATGTTTGAATTATTTGATACAGCTGTTATTTGAGAAAACCTGGAATTGAAAATTGTGCAAATATAGACGAATTATGAGTTCTCCTATTGTTGGCAACAAAATAATTGAGGTTCCTTGTGGCTGAGGAATCATATGCACGGATGTTTAAATTATTCAATTCGGCAGTTTTTTGGATGAAGAACCGAAATTTGAGATTGTGCACAACTAAACGAAATATGACTTGCCAGATCGTTGGGGACAAAATAAGCGAGGTCAATTGTGCCTGAGCAATCTTATACACGGATGTTTGAATTATTCGATTCAGCTGTTATTTGAGAAAACCCGAAATTGAAAATTGAGCAAGAGTGAACGAAACATGACTAGTCCGATAATTCCCGACGAAATACACGAAGTCATTTGTGCCTAATCAATCATATACGCGGATGCTTGAGTTATTTGATTCGGCGGTTATTTGAGAAAACCCGGAATTGAAAATTGTGCAAGCATAGACGAATTATGAGTTTTCCTATTGTTCGCAACAGAATAATTGAGGTTCTTTGTGGCTGAGGAATCATATGCACGGATGTTTAAGTTATTCAATTCGGCAGTTTTTTGAAAAAAAATCCGACATTTCAAATTGTGCACAATTAATCGAAATATAACGTGCCCGATCGTTCGCGACAAAATACACGAGGTAATTTGTGCTCGAACAATCATAATACACGGATGTTGGGGTCATTTGATTCGGCGGTTATTTGAGAAAACCCGGAATTGAAAATTGTGCAAGCATAGACGAATTATGAGTTCTCCTATTGTTCGCAACAGAATAATTGAGGTTCTTTGTGGCTGAGGAATCATATGCACGGATGTTTAAGTTATTCAGTTCGGCAGTTTTTTGAAAAAAAAATCCGACATTTGAAATTGTGCACAACTAAACCAAATATGACTTCTCCGATCGTTGGGGACAAAATAAGCGAGGTCATTTGTGCCTGAGCAATCATATACACGGATGTTTGAGTTATTTGATACGGCGGTTATTTGGAAAAAAACCGAAATTTGAAATTGTGCACAACTAAACTAAATATGACTTCTCCGATCGTTTGCGACCAAACAAACGAAGTCATTTGTGCCTGAGCAATCATATACACGGATGTTTGAGTTATTTGATTCGGCGGTTATTTGGAAAAAAACCGAAATTTTAAATTGTGCACAACTAAACTAAATATGACTTCTCCGATCGTTTGCGAAAAAATAAACGATATCATTTGTGCCTGAACAATCATATACACGGATGTTTGAGTTATTTGATTCGGCGGTTATTTAAAAAAAACCGAAATTCGAAATTGTGCACAACTAAACCAAATATGACTTCTCCGATCGTTTGCGACCAAATAAGCGAAGCCATTTGTGCCTGAACAATCATATACACGGATGTTTGAGTTATTTGATACGGCGGTTATTTGGAAAAAAACCGAAATTTGAAATTGTGCACAACTAAACTAAATATGACTTCTCCGATCGTTTGCGACCAAACAAACGAAGTCATTTGTGCCTGAGCAATCATATACACGGATGTTTGAGTTATTTGATTCGGCGGTTATTTGGAAAAAAACCGAAATTTTAAATTGTGCACAACTAAACTAAATATGTCTTCTCCGATGGTTTGCGAAAAAATAAACGATATCATTTGTGCCTGAACAATCATATACACGGATGTTCGAATTATTTGATTCGGCAGTTTTTGGAAAAAACCAACATTTGAAATTGTGCACAACTAAACTAAATATGACTTGCCCGATCGTTCGCTACAAAATAAACGAGGTAATTTGTGCCTGAACAATCATATACACGGATGTTCGAATTATTTGCTTCGGCGGTTATTTGGAAAAAAACCGAAATTTGAAATTGTGCACAACTAAACGAAATATGACTTTCCCGATCGTTTGCGATTATTTGAGAAAACCCGGAAATGAAAATTGAGCAAGAGTGAACGAAACATGACTAGTCCGATAATTCCCGACGAAATACACGAAGTCATTTGTGCCTAATCAATCATATACGCGGATGCTTGAGTTATTTGATTCGGCGGTTATTTGAGAAAACCCGGAATTGAAAATTGTGCAAGCATAGACGAATTATGAGTTCTCCTATTGTTCGCAACAGAATAATTGAGGTTCTTTGTGGCTGAGGAATCATATGCACGGATGTTTAAGTTATTCAATTCGGCAGTTTTTTGAAAAAAAATCCGACATTTCAAATTGTGCACAATTAATCGAAATATAACGTGCCCGATCGTTCGCGACAAAATACACGAGGTAATTTGTGCTCGAACAATCATAATACACGGATGTTGGGGTCATTTGATTCGGCGGTTATTTGAGAAAACCCGGAATTGAAAATTGTGCAAGCATAGACGAATTATGAGTTCTCCTATTGTTCGCAACAGAATAATTGAGGTTCTTTGTGGCTGAGGAATCATATGCACGGATGTTTAAGTTATTCAGTTCGGCAGTTTTTTGAAAAAAAAATCCGACATTTGAAATTGTGCACAACTAAACCAAATATGACTTCTCCGATCGTTGGGGACAAAATAAGCGAGGTCATTTGTGCCTGAGCAATCATATACACGGATGTTTGAGTTATTTGATACGGCGGTTATTTGGAAAAAAACCGAACTTTGAAATGTTTGAATTATTCGATTCAGCTGTTATTTGGAAAACCCGAAATTGAAAATTTTGCAAGCATAGACGAATTATGAGTTCTCCTATTGTTCCAACAAAATAATTGAGGTTCTTCCTGCCTGAGGAATCATATGCACGGATGTTTAAATTATTCATTTCGGCAGTTTTTTGGATGAAAAACCGAAATTTGAGATTGTGCACAACTAAACGAAATATGACTTGCCCAATCGTTGGCGACAAAATAAGCGAGGTCATTTCTGCCTGAGCAATCTTATACACGGATGTTTGAATTATTCGATTCAGCTGTTAATTGGAAAACGCGAAATTGAAAATTGAGCAAGGGTGAACGAAATATGACTAGTCCGATCGTCCCCGACAAAATAAACGAGGTCATTTCTGCCTGAACAATCATATACACGGATGTTTGAATTATTCGATACAGCTGTTATTTGAGAAAACCCGGAAATGAAAATTGTGCATGTATAGAGGAATTATGAGTTCTCCTATTGTACGCAACAAAATAATTGAGGTTCTTTGTGGCTGAGGAATCATATGCACGGATATTTAAATTATTCAATTCGGCAGTTTTTTGGATGAAAAACCGAAATTTGAGATTGTGCACAACTAAACGAAATATGACTTGCCCAATCGTTGGCGACAAAATAAGCGAGGTCATTTCTGCCTGAGCAATCTTATACACGGATGTTTGAATTATTCGATTCAGCTGTTAATTGGAAAACGCGAAATTGAAAATTGAGCAAGGGTGAACGAAATATGACTAGTCCGATCGTCCCCGACAAAATAAACGAGGTCATTTCTGCCTGAACAATCATATGCACGGATGTTTGAGTTATTCGATTCGGCAGTTTTTTGAAGAAAAAACCCGATATTTTAAATTGTGCACAACTAACGAAATATGACTTGCCCGATCGTTCGCGACAAAATAAGCGAGGTCATTTGTACTGAGCAATCATATACACGGATGTTTGAATTATTCGATTCAGCTGTTATTTGGAAAACCCGAAATTGAAAATTGAGCAAGAGTAAACGAAATATGACTAGTCCGATCGTCCCCGACGAAATAAACGAGGTCATTTGTGCCTGAACAATCATATACACGGATGTTTGAATTATTTGATACAGCTGTTATTTGAGAAAACCTGGAATTGAAAATTGTGCAAATATAGACGAATTATGAGTTCTCCTATTGTTCGCAACAAAATAATTGAGGTTCCTTGTGGCTGAGGAATCATATGCACGGATGTTTAAATTATTCAATTCGGCAGTTTTGGATGAAAAACCAAAATTTGAGATTTTGCACAACTAAACGAAATATGACTTGCCCGATCGTTCGCGACAAAATAAACGAGGTCATTTGTGCCTAAACAATCATATACACGGATGTTCGAATTATTTGCTTCGGCGGTTATTTGGAAAAAAACCGAAATTTGAAATTGTGCACAACTAAACGAAATATGACTTTCCCGATCGTTTGCGAAAAAATAAACGATATCATTTGTGCCGGAACAATCATATACACGGATGTTTGAGTTATTTGATTCGGCGGTTATTTGGAAAAAAACCGAAATTTTAAATTGTGCACAACTAAACTAAATATGACTTCTCTGATCGTTTGCGAAAAAATAAACGATATCATTTGTGCCTGAACAATCATATACACTGATGTTCGAATTATTTGATTCGGCGGTTATTTGGAAAAAACCGAAATTTGAAATTGTGCACAACTAAACGAAATATGACTTGCCCGATCGTTTGCGAAAAAACAAACGATATCATTTGTGCCTGAGCAATCATATACACGGATGTTTGAATTATTCGATTCAGCTGTTATTTGGAAAACCCGAAATTGAAAATTTTGCAAGCATAGACGAATTATGAGTTCTCCTATTGTTCCAACAAAATAATTGAGGTTCTTTCTGCCTGAGGAATCATATGCACGGATGTTTAAATTATTCATTTCGGCAGTTTTTTGGAAGAAAAACCGAAATTTGAGATAGTGCACAACTAAACGAAATATGACTTGCCCGATCGTTCGCGACAAAATAAGCGAGGTCGTTTGTGCCTGAGCAATCATATACACGGATGTTTGAATTATTCGATACAGCTGTTATTTGAGAAAACCCGGAAATGAAAATTGTGCATGTATAGAGGAATTATGAGTTCTCCTATTGTTCGCAACAAAATAATTGAGGTTCTTTGTGGCTGAGGAATCATATGCACGGATATTTAAATTATTCAATTCGGCAGTTTTTTGGATGAAAAACCGAAATTTGAGATTGTGCACAACTAAACGAAATATGACTTGCCCAATCGTTGGCGACAAAATAAGCGAGGTCATTTCTGCCTGAGCAATCTTATACACGGATGTTTGAATTATTCGATTCAGCTGTTAATTGGAAAACGCGAAATTGAAAATTGAGCAAGGGTGAACGAAATATGACTAGTCCGATCGTCCCCGACAAAATATTCGATTCGGCAGTTTTTTGAAAAAAAAACCCGATATTTTAAATTGTGCACAACTAACGAAATATGACTTGCCCGATCGTTCGCGACAAAATAAGCGAGGTCATTTGTACTGAGCAATCATATACACGGATGTTTGAATTATTCGATTCAGCTGTTATTTGGAAAACCCGAAATTGAAAATTGAGCAAGAGTAAACGAAATATGACTAGTCCGATCGTCCCCGACGAAATAAACGAGGTCATTTGTGCCTGAACAATCATATACACGGATGTTTGAATTATTTGATACAGCTGTTATTTGAGAAAACCTGGAATTGAAAATTGTGCAAATATAGACGAATTATGAGTTCTCCTATTGTTCGCAACAAAATAATTGAGGTTCCTTGTGGCTGAGGAATCATATGCACGGATGTTTAAATTATTCAATTCGGCAGTTTTTTGGATGAAAAACCGAAATTTGAGATTGTGCACAACTAAACGAAATATGACTTGCCCAATCGTTGGCGACAAAATAAGCGAGGTCATTTCTGCCTGAGCAATCTTATACACGGATGTTTGAATTATTCGATTCAGCTGTTAATTGGAAAACGCGAAATTGAAAATTGAGCAAGGGTGAACGAAATATGACTAGTCCGATCGTCCCCGACAAAATAAACGAGGTCATTTCTGCCTGAACAATCATATGCACGGATGTTTGAGTTATTCGATTCGGCAGTTTTTTGAAAAAAAAACCCGATATTTTAAATTGTGCACAACTAACGAAATATGACTTGCCCGATCGTTCGCGACAAAATAAGCGAGGTCATTTGTACTGAGCAATCATATACACGGATGTTTGAATTATTCGATTCAGCTGTTATTTGGAAAACCCGAAATTGAAAATTGAGCAAGAGTAAACGAAATATGACTAGTCCGATCGTCCCCGACGAAATAAACGAGGTCATTTGTGCCTGAACAATCATATACACGGATGTTTGAATTATTTGATACAGCTGTTATTTGAGAAAACCCGGAATTGAAAATTGTGCAAGCATAGACGAATTATGAGTTCCCTATTGTTCGCAACAAAATAATTGAGGTTATTTGTGCCTGAATAATCATATGCACGGATGTTTAAATTATTCAATTCGGCAGTTTTTTGGAAGAAAAACCAAAATTTGAGATTTTGCACAACTAAACGAAATATGACTTGCCCGATCGTTCGCGACAAAATAAACGAGGTCATTTGTGACTAAACAATCATATACACGGATGTTTGAATTATTTGATACAGCTGTTATTTGAGAAAACCTGGAATTGAAAATTGTGCAAATATAGACGAATTATGAGTTCTCCTATTGTTCGCAACAAAATAATTGAGGTTCCTTGTGGCTGAGGAATCATATGCACGGATGTTTAAATTATTCAATTCGGCAGTTTTTTGGATGAAGAACCGAAATTTGAGATTGTGCACAACTAAACGAAATATGACTTGCCCGATCGTTGGGGACAAAATAAGCGAGGTCATTTGTGCCTGAGCAATCTTATACACGGATGTTTGAATTATTCGATTCAGCTGTTATTTGAGAAAACCTGGAATGGAAAATTGTGCAAATATTCGATTCAGCTGTTATTTGAGAAAACCTGGAATGGAAAATTGAGCAAGAGTGAACGAAATATGACTAGTCCGATAATTCCCGACGAAATACACGAAGTCATTTGTGCCTGAACAATCATATGCACGGATGTTTGAGTTATTCGATTCGGCAGTTTTTTGAAAAAAAAACCCGGTATTTTAAATTGTGCACAACTAAACGAAATATGACTTGCCCGATCGTTCGCGACAAAATAAGCGAGGTCATTTGTGCCTGAGCAATCATATACACGGATGTTTGAGTTATTTGATTCGGCGGTTATTTGGAAAAAAACCGAAATTTTAAATTGTGCACAACTAAACTAAATATGACTTCTCCGATCGTTTGCGAAAAAATAAACGATATCATTTGTGCCTGAACAATCATATACACGGATGTTTGAGTTATTTGATTCGGCGGTTATTTAAAAAAAACCGAAATTCGAAATTGTGCACAACTAAACCAAATATGACTTCTCCGATCGTTTGCGACCAAATAAGCGAAGCCATTTGTGCCTGAACAATCATATACACGGATGTTTGAGTTATTTGATACGGCGGTTATTTGGAAAAAAACCGAAATTTGAAATTGTGCACAACTAAACTAAATATGACTTCTCCGATCGTTTGCGACCAAACAAACGAAGTCATTTGTGCCTGAGCAATCATATACACGGATGTTTGAGTTATTTGATTCGGCGGTTATTTGGAACAAAACCGAAATTTTAAATTGTGCACAACTAAACTAAATATGTCTTCTCCGATCGTTTGCGAAAAAATAAACAATATCATTTGTGCCTGAACAATCATATGCACGGATGTTTAAATTATTCAATTCGGCAGTTTTTTGGAAGAAAAACCAAAATTTGAGATTTTGCACAACTAAACGAAATATCACTTGCCAGATCGTTGGGGACAAAATAAGCGAGGTCAATTGTGCCTGAGCAATCTTATACACGGATGTTTGAATTATTCGATTCAGCTGTTATTTGAGAAAACCCGAAATTGAAAATTGAGCAAGAGTGAACGAAACATGACTAGTCCGATAATTCCCGACGAAATACACGAAGTCATTTGTGCCTAATCAATCATATACGCGGATGCTTGAGTTATTTGATTCGGCGGTTATTTGAGAAAACCCGGAATTGAAAATTGTGCAAGCATAGACGAATTATGAGTTTTCCTATTGTTCGCAACAGAATAATTGAGGTTCTTTGTGGCTGAGGAATCATATGCACGGATGTTTAAGTTATTCAATTCGGCAGTTTTTTGAAAAAAAATCCGACATTTCAAATTGTGCACAATTAATCGAAATATAACGTGCCCGATCGTTCGCGACAAAATACACGAGGTAATTTGTGCTCGAACAATCATAATACACGGATGTTGGGGTCATTTGATTCGGCGGTTATTTGAGAAAACCCGGAATTGAAAATTGTGCAAGCATAGACGAATTATGAGTTCTCCTATTGTTCGCAACAGAATAATTGAGGTTCTTTGTGGCTGAGGAATCATATGCACGGATGTTTAAGTTATTCAGTTCGGCAGTTTTTTGAAAAAAAAATCCGACATTTGAAATTGTGCACAACTAAACCAAATATGACTTCTCCGATCGTTGGGGACAAAATAAGCGAGGTCATTTGTGCCTGAGCAATCATATACACGGATGTTTGAGTTATTTGATACGGCGGTTATTTGGAAAAAAACCGAAATTTGAAATTGTGCACAACTAAACTAAATATGACTTCTCCGATCGTTTGCGACCAAACAAACGAAGTCATTTGTGCCTGAGCAATCATATACACGGATGTTTGAGTTATTTGATTCGGCGGTTATTTGGAAAAAAACCGAAATTTTAAATTGTGCACAACTAAACTAAATATGACTTCTCCGATCGTTTGCGAAAAAATAAACGATATCATTTGTGCCTGAACAATCATATACACGGATGTTTGAGTTATTTGATTCGGCGGTTATTTAAAAAAAACCGAAATTCGAAATTGTGCACAACTAAACCAAATATGACTTCTCCGATCGTTTGCGACCAAATAAGCGAAGCCATTTGTGCCTGAACAATCATATACACGGATGTTTGAGTTATTTGATACGGCGGTTATTTGGAAAAAAACCGAAATTTGAAATTGTGCACAACTAAACTAAATATGACTTCTCCGATCGTTTGCGACCAAACAAACGAAGTCATTTGTGCCTGAGCAATCATATACACGGATGTTTGAGTTATTTGATTCGGCGGTTATTTGGAAAAAAACCGAAATTTTAAATTGTGCACAACTAAACTAAATATGTCTTCTCCGATCGTTTGAGAAAAAATAAACGATATCATTTGTGCCTGAACAATCATATACACGGATGTTCGAATTATTTGATTCGGCAGTTTTTGGAAAAAACCAACATTTGAAATTGTGCACAACTAAACTAAATATGACTTGCCCGATCGTTCGCTACAAAATAAACGAGGTAATTTGTGCCTGAACAATCATATACACGGATGTTCGAATTATTTGCTTCGGCGGTTATTTGGAAAAAAACCGAAATTTGAAATTGTGCACAACTAAACGAAATATGACTTTCCCGATCGTTTGCGATTATTTGAGAAAACCCGGAAATGAAAATTGAGCAAGAGTGAACGAAACATGACTAGTCCGATAATTCCCGACGAAATACACGAAGTCATTTGTGCCTAATCAATCATATACGCGGATGCTTGAGTTATTTGATTCGGCGGTTATTTGAGAAAACCCGGAATTGAAAATTGTGCAAGCATAGACGAATTATGAGTTCTCCTATTGTTCGCAACAGAATAATTGAGGTTCTTTGTGGCTGAGGAATCATATGCACGGATGTTTAAGTTATTCAATTCGGCAGTTTTTTGGAAGAAAAACCAAAATTTGAGATTTTGCACAACTAAACGAAATATCACTTGCCAGATCGTTGGGGACAAAATAAGCGAGGTCAATTGTGCCTGAGCAATCTTATACACGGATGTTTGAATTATTCGATTCAGCTGTTATTTGAGAAAACCCGAAATTGAAAATTGAGCAAGAGTGAACGAAACATGACTAGTCCGATAATTCCCGACGAAATACACGAAGTCATTTGTGCCTAATCAATCATATACGCGGATGCTTGAGTTATTTGATTCGGCGGTTATTTGAGAAAACCCGGAATTGAAAATTGTGCAAGCATAGACGAATTATGAGTTTTCCTATTGTTCGCAACAGAATAATTGAGGTTCTTTGTGGCTGAGGAATCATATGCACGGATGTTTAAGTTATTCAATTCGGCAGTTTTTTGAAAAAAAATCCGACATTTCAAATTGTGCACAATTAATCGAAATATAACGTGCCCGATCGTTCGCGACAAAATACACGAGGTAATTTGTGCTCGAACAATCATAATACACGGATGTTGGGGTCATTTGATTCGGCGGTTATTTGAGAAAACCCGGAATTGAAAATTGTGCAAGCATAGACGAATTATGAGTTCTCCTATTGTTCGCAACAGAATAATTGAGGTTCTTTGTGGCTGAGGAATCATATGCACGGATGTTTAAGTTATTCAGTTCGGCAGTTTTTTGAAAAAAAAATCCGACATTTGAAATTGTGCACAACTAAACCAAATATGACTTCTCCGATCGTTGGGGACAAAATAAGCGAGGTCATTTGTGCCTGAGCAATCATATACACGGATGTTTGAGTTATTTGATACGGCGGTTATTTGGAAAAAAACCGAAATTTGAAATTGTGCACAACTAAACTAAATATGACTTCTCCGATCGTTTGCGACCAAACAAACGAAGTCATTTGTGCCTGAGCAATCATATACACGGATGTTTGAGTTATTTGATTCGGCGGTTATTTGGAAAAAAACCGAAATTTTAAATTGTGCACAACTAAACTAAATATGACTTCTCCGATCGTTTGCGAAAAAATAAACGATATCATTTGTGCCTGAACAATCATATACACGGATGTTTGAGTTATTTGATTCGGCGGTTATTTAAAAAAAACCGAAATTCGAAATTGTGCACAACTAAACCAAATATGACTTCTCCGATCGTTTGCGACCAAATAAGCGAAGCCATTTGTGCCTGAACAATCATATACACGGATGTTTGAGTTATTTGATACGGCGGTTATTTGGAAAAAAACCGAAATTTGAAATTGTGCACAACTAAACTAAATATGACTTCTCCGATCGTTTGCGACCAAACAAACGAAGTCATTTGTGCCTGAGCAATCATATACACGGATGTTTGAGTTATTTGATTCGGCGGTTATTTGGAACAAAACCGAAATTTTAAATTGTGCACAACTAAACTAAATATGTCTTCTCCGATCGTTTGCGAAAAAATAAACAATATCATTTGTGCCTGAACAATCATATGCACGGATGTTTAAATTATTCAATTCGGCAGTTTTTTGGAAGAAAAACCAAAATTTGAGATTTTGCACAACTAAACGAAATATCACTTGCCAGATCGTTGGGGACAAAATAAGCGAGGTCAATTGTGCCTGAGCAATCTTATACACGGATGTTTGAATTATTCGATTCAGCTGTTATTTGAGAAAACCCGAAATTGAAAATTGAGCAAGAGTGAACGAAACATGACTAGTCCGATAATTCCCGACGAAATACACGAAGTCATTTGTGCCTAATCAATCATATACGCGGATGCTTGAGTTATTTGATTCGGCGGTTATTTGAGAAAACCCGGAATTGAAAATTGTGCAAGCATAGACGAATTATGAGTTTTCCTATTGTTCGCAACAGAATAATTGAGGTTCTTTGTGGCTGAGGAATCATATGCACGGATGTTTAAGTTATTCAATTCGGCAGTTTTTTGAAAAAAAATCCGACATTTCAAATTGTGCACAATTAATCGAAATATAACGTGCCCGATCGTTCGCGACAAAATACACGAGGTAATTTGTGCTCGAACAATCATAATACACGGATGTTGGGGTCATTTGATTCGGCGGTTATTTGAGAAAACCCGGAATTGAAAATTGTGCAAGCATAGACGAATTATGAGTTCTCCTATTGTTCGCAACAGAATAATTGAGGTTCTTTGTGGCTGAGGAATCATATGCACGGATGTTTAAGTTATTCAGTTCGGCAGTTTTTTGAAAAAAAAATCCGACATTTGAAATTGTGCACAACTAAACCAAATATGACTTCTCCGATCGTTGGGGACAAAATAAGCGAGGTCATTTGTGCCTGAGCAATCATATACACGGATGTTTGAGTTATTTGATACGGCGGTTATTTGGAAAAAAACCGAAATTTGAAATTGTGCACAACTAAACTAAATATGACTTCTCCGATCGTTTGCGACCAAACAAACGAAGTCATTTGTGCCTGAGCAATCATATACACGGATGTTTGAGTTATTTGATTCGGCGGTTATTTGGAAAAAAACCGAAATTTTAAATTGTGCACAACTAAACTAAATATGACTTCTCCGATCGTTTGCGAAAAAATAAACGATATCATTTGTGCCTGAACAATCATATACACGGATGTTTGAGTTATTTGATTCGGCGGTTATTTAAAAAAAACCGAAATTCGAAATTGTGCACAACTAAACCAAATATGACTTCTCCGATCGTTTGCGACCAAATAAGCGAAGCCATTTGTGCCTGAACAATCATATACACGGATGTTTGAGTTATTTGATACGGCGGTTATTTGGAAAAAAACCGAAATTTGAAATTGTGCACAACTAAACTAAATATGACTTCTCCGATCGTTTGCGACCAAACAAACGAAGTCATTTGTGCCTGAGCAATCATATACACGGATGTTTGAGTTATTTGATTCGGCGGTTATTTGGAAAAAAACCGAAATTTTAAATTGTGCACAACTAAACTAAATATGTCTTCTCCGATCGTTTGAGAAAAAATAAACGATATCATTTGTGCCTGAACAATCATATACACGGATGTTCGAATTATTTGATTCGGCAGTTTTTGGAAAAAACCAACATTTGAAATTGTGCACAACTAAACTAAATATGACTTGCCCGATCGTTCGCTACAAAATAAACGAGGTAATTTGTGCCTGAACAATCATATACACGGATGTTCGAATTATTTGCTTCGGCGGTTATTTGGAAAAAAACCGAAATTTGAAATTGTGCACAACTAAACGAAATATGACTTTCCCGATCGTTTGCGATTATTTGAGAAAACCCGGAAATGAAAATTGAGCAAGAGTGAACGAAACATGACTAGTCCGATAATTCCCGACGAAATACACGAAGTCATTTGTGCCTAATCAATCATATACGCGGATGCTTGAGTTATTTGATTCGGCGGTTATTTGAGAAAACCCGGAATTGAAAATTGTGCAAGCATAGACGAATTATGAGTTCTCCTATTGTTCGCAACAGAATAATTGAGGTTCTTTGTGGCTGAGGAATCATATGCACGGATGTTTAAGTTATTCAATTCGGCAGTTTTTTGGAAGAAAAACCAAAATTTGAGATTTTGCACAACTAAACGAAATATCACTTGCCAGATCGTTGGGGACAAAATAAGCGAGGTCAATTGTGCCTGAGCAATCTTATACACGGATGTTTGAATTATTCGATTCAGCTGTTATTTGAGAAAACCCGAAATTGAAAATTGAGCAAGAGTGAACGAAACATGACTAGTCCGATAATTCCCGACGAAATACACGAAGTCATTTGTGCCTAATCAATCATATACGCGGATGCTTGAGTTATTTGATTCGGCGGTTATTTGAGAAAACCCGGAATTGAAAATTGTGCAAGCATAGACGAATTATGAGTTTTCCTATTGTTCGCAACAGAATAATTGAGGTTCTTTGTGGCTGAGGAATCATATGCACGGATGTTTAAGTTATTCAATTCGGCAGTTTTTTGAAAAAAAATCCGACATTTCAAATTGTGCACAATTAATCGAAATATAACGTGCCCGATCGTTCGCGACAAAATACACGAGGTAATTTGTGCTCGAACAATCATAATACACGGATGTTGGGGTCATTTGATTCGGCGGTTATTTGAGAAAACCCGGAATTGAAAATTGTGCAAGCATAGACGAATTATGAGTTCTCCTATTGTTCGCAACAGAATAATTGAGGTTCTTTGTGGCTGAGGAATCATATGCACGGATGTTTAAGTTATTCAGTTCGGCAGTTTTTTGAAAAAAAAATCCGACATTTGAAATTGTGCACAACTAAACCAAATATGACTTCTCCGATCGTTGGGGACAAAATAAGCGAGGTCATTTGTGCCTGAGCAATCATATACACGGATGTTTGAGTTATTTGATACGGCGGTTATTTGGAAAAAAACCGAAATTTGAAATTGTGCACAACTAAACTAAATATGACTTCTCCGATCGTTTGCGACCAAACAAACGAAGTCATTTGTGCCTGAGCAATCATATACACGGATGTTTGAGTTATTTGATTCGGCGGTTATTTGGAAAAAAACCGAAATTTTAAATTGTGCACAACTAAACTAAATATGACTTCTCCGATCGTTTGCGAAAAAATAAACGATATCATTTGTGCCTGAACAATCATATACACGGATGTTTGAGTTATTTGATTCGGCGGTTATTTAAAAAAAACCGAAATTCGAAATTGTGCACAACTAAACCAAATATGACTTCTCCGATCGTTTGCGACCAAATAAGCGAAGCCATTTGTGCCTGAACAATCATATACACGGATGTTTGAGTTATTTGATACGGCGGTTATTTGGAAAAAAACCGAAATTTGAAATTGTGCACAACTAAACTAAATATGACTTCTCCGATCGTTTGCGACCAAACAAACGAAGTCATTTGTGCCTGAGCAATCATATACACGGATGTTTGAGTTATTTGATTCGGCGGTTATTTGGAAAAAAACCGAAATTTTAAATTGTGCACAACTAAACTAAATATGTCTTCTCCGATCGTTTGAGAAAAAATAAACGATATCATTTGTGCCTGAACAATCATATACACGGATGTTCGAATTATTTGATTCGGCAGTTTTTGGAAAAAACCAACATTTGAAATTGTGCACAACTAAACTAAATATGACTTGCCCGATCGTTCGCTACAAAATAAACGAGGTAATTTGTGCCTGAACAATCATATACACGGATGTTCGAATTATTTGCTTCGGCGGTTATTTGGAAAAAAACCGAAATTTGAAATTGTGCACAACTAAACGAAATATGACTTTCCCGATCGTTTGCGATTATTTGAGAAAACCCGGAAATGAAAATTGAGCAAGAGTGAACGAAACATGACTAGTCCGATAATTCCCGACGAAATACACGAAGTCATTTGTGCCTAATCAATCATATACGCGGATGCTTGAGTTATTTGATTCGGCGGTTATTTGAGAAAACCCGGAATTGAAAATTGTGCAAGCATAGACGAATTATGAGTTCTCCTATTGTTCGCAACAGAATAATTGAGGTTCTTTGTGGCTGAGGAATCATATGCACGGATGTTTAAGTTATTCAATTCGGCAGTTTTTTGAAAAAAAATCCGACATTTCAAATTGTGCACAATTAATCGAAATATAACGTGCCCGATCGTTCGCGACAAAATACACGAGGTAATTTGTGCTCGAACAATCATAATACACGGATGTTGGGGTCATTTGATTCGGCGGTTATTTGAGAAAACCCGGAATTGAAAATTGTGCAAGCATAGACGAATTATGAGTTCTCCTATTGTTCGCAACAGAATAATTGAGGTTCTTTGTGGCTGAGGAATCATATGCACGGATGTTTAAGTTATTCAGTTCGGCAGTTTTTTGAAAAAAAAATCCGACATTTGAAATTGTGCACAACTAAACCAAATATGACTTCTCCGATCGTTGGGGACAAAATAAGCGAGGTCATTTGTGCCTGAGCAATCATATACACGGATGTTTGAGTTATTTGATACGGCGGTTATTTGGAAAAAAACCGAAATTTGAAATGTTTGAATTATTCGATTCAGCTGTTATTTGGAAAACCCGAAATTGAAAATTTTGCAAGCATAGACGAATTATGAGTTCTCCTATTGTTCCAACAAAATAATTGAGGTTCTTCCTGCCTGAGGAATCATATGCACGGATGTTTAAATTATTCATTTCGGCAGTTTTTTGGAAGAAAAACCGAAATTTGAGATAGTGCACAACTAAACGAAATATGACTTGCCCGATCGTTCGCGACAAAATAAGCGAGGTCGTTTGTGCCTGAGCAATCATATACACGGATGTTTGAATTATTCGATACAGCTGTTATTTGAGAAAACCCGGAAATGAAAATTGTGCATGTATAGAGGAATTATGAGTTCTCCTATTGTACGCAACAAAATAATTGAGGTTCTTTGTGGCTGAGGAATCATATGCACGGATATTTAAATTATTCAATTCGGCAGTTTTTTGGATGAAAAACCGAAATTTGAGATTGTGCACAACTAAACGAAATATGACTTGCCCAATCGTTGGCGACAAAATAAGCGAGGTCATTTCTGCCTGAGCAATCTTATACACGGATGTTTGAATTATTCGATTCAGCTGTTAATTGGAAAACGCGAAATTGAAAATTGAGCAAGGGTGAACGAAATATGACTAGTCCGATCGTCCCCGACAAAATATTCGATTCGGCAGTTTTTTGAAAAAAAAACCCGATATTTTAAATTGTGCACAACTAACGAAATATGACTTGCCCGATCGTTCGCGACAAAATAAGCGAGGTCATTTGTACTGAGCAATCATATACACGGATGTTTGAATTATTCGATTCAGCTGTTATTTGGAAAACCCGAAATTGAAAATTGAGCAAGAGTAAACGAAATATGACTAGTCCGATCGTCCCCGACGAAATAAACGAGGTCATTTGTGCCTGAACAATCATATACACGGATGTTTGAATTATTTGATACAGCTGTTATTTGAGAAAACCTGGAATTGAAAATTGTGCAAATATAGACGAATTATGAGTTCTCCTATTGTTCGCAACAAAATAATTGAGGTTCCTTGTGGCTGAGGAATCATATGCACGGATGTTTAAATTATTCAATTCGGCAGTTTTTTGGATGAAAAACCGAAATTTGAGATTGTGCACAACTAAACGAAATATGACTTGCCCAATCGTTGGCGACAAAATAAGCGAGGTCATTTCTGCCTGAGCAATCTTATACACGGATGTTTGAATTATTCGATTCAGCTGTTAATTGGAAAACGCGAAATTGAAAATTGAGCAAGGGTGAACGAAATATGACTAGTCCGATCGTCCCCGACAAAATAAACGAGGTCATTTCTGCCTGAACAATCATATGCACGGATGTTTGAGTTATTCGATTCGGCAGTTTTTTGAAAAAAAAACCCGATATTTTAAATTGTGCACAACTAACGAAATATGACTTGCCCGATCGTTCGCGACAAAATAAGCGAGGTCATTTGTACTGAGCAATCATATACACGGATGTTTGAATTATTCGATTCAGCTGTTATTTGGAAAACCCGAAATTGAAAATTGAGCAAGAGTAAACGAAATATGACTAGTCCGATCGTCCCCGACGAAATAAACGAGGTCATTTGTGCCTGAACAATCATATACACGGATGTTTGAATTATTTGATACAGCTGTTATTTGAGAAAACCCGGAATTGAAAATTGTGCAAGCATAGACGAATTATGAGTTCCCTATTGTTCGCAACAAAATAATTGAGGTTATTTGTGCCTGAATAATCATATGCACGGATGTTTAAATTATTCAATTCGGCAGTTTTTTGGAAGAAAAACCAAAATTTGAGATTTTGCACAACTAAACGAAATATGACTTGCCCGATCGTTCGCGACAAAATAAACGAGGTCATTTGTGCCTAAACAATCATATACACGGATGTTTGAATTATTTGATACAGCTGTTATTTGAGAAAACCTGGAATTGAAAATTGTGCAAATATAGACGAATTATGAGTTCTCCTATTGTTCGCAACAAAATAATTGAGGTTCCTTGTGGCTGAGGAATCATATGCACGGATGTTTAAATTATTCAATTCGGCAGTTTTTTGGATGAAGAACCGAAATTTGAGATTGTGCACAACTAAACGAAATATGACTTGCCCGATCGTTGGGGACAAAATAAGCGAGGTCATTTGTGCCTGAGCAATCTTATACACGGATGTTTGAATTATTCGATTGAGCTGTTATTTGAGAAAACCTGGAATGGAAAATTGTGCAAATATTCGATTCAGCTGTTATTTGAGAAAACCTGGAATGGAAAATTGAGCAAGAGTGAACGAAATATGACTAGTCCGATAATTCCCGACGAAATACACGAAGTCATTTGTGCCTGAACAATCATATGCACGGATGTTTGAGTTATTCGATTCGGCAGTTTTTTGAAAAAAAAACCCGGTATTTTAAATTGTGCACAACTAAACGAAATATGACTTGCCCGATCGTTCGCGACAAAATAAGCGAGGTCATTTGTGCCTGAGCAATCATATACGCGGATGCTTGAGTTATTTGATTCGGCGGTTATTTGAGAAAACCCGGAATTGAAAATTGTGCAAGCATAGACGAATTATGAGTTCTCCTATTGTTCGCAACAGAATAATTGAGGTTCTTTGTGGCTGAGGAATCATATGCACGGATGTTTAAATTATTCAATTCGGCAGTTTTTTGGAAGAAGAACCGAAATTTGAGATTGTGCACAACTAAACGAAATATGACTTGCCCGATCATTGGGGACAAAATAAGCGAGGTCATTTGTGCCTGAGCAATCTTATACACGGATGTTTGAATTATTCGATTCAGCTGTTATTTGAGAAAACCCGAAATTGAAAATTGAGCAAGAGTGAACGAAATATGACTAGTCCGATAATTCCCGACGAAATACACGAAGTCATTTGTGCCTGAACAATCATATGCACGGATGTTTGAGTTATTCGATTCGGCAGTTTTTTGAAAAAAAAACCCGGTATTTTAAATTGTGCACAACTAAACGAAATATGACTTGCCCGATCGTTCGCGACAAAATAAGCGAGGTCATTTGTGCCTGAGCAATCATATACACGGATGTTTGAATTATTCGATACAGCTGTTATTTGACAAAACCCGGAAATGAAAATTGAGCAAGAGTGAACGAAATATGACTAGTCCGATAATTCCAGACGAAATACACGAAGTCATTTGTGCCTAATCAATCATATACGCGGATGCTTGAGTTATTTGATTCGGCGGTTATTTGAGAAAACCCGGAATTGAAAATTGTGCAAGCATAGACGAATTATGAGTTCTCCTATTGTTCGCAACAGAATAATTGAGGTTCTTTGTGGCTGAGGAATCATATGCACGGATGTTTAAGTTATTCAGTTCGGCAGTTTTTTGAAAAAAAAATCCGACATTTTAAATTGTGCACAATTAATCGAAATATGACGTGCCCGATCGTTCGCGACAAAATACACGAGGTAATTTGTGCTCGAACAATCATAATACACGGATGTTGGGGTCATTTGATTCGGCGGTTATTTGAGAAAACCCGGAATTGAAAATTGAGCAAGAGTGAACGAAATATGACTAGTCCGATCGTCCCCGACGAAATAAACGAGGTCATTTGTGCCTGAACAATCATATACACGGATGTTTGAGTTATTTGATTCAGCTGTTATTTGAGAAAACCCGGAATTAAAAATTGCACAAGCATAGACGAATTGTTCCAATAAAATAATTGAGGTTCTTTCTGCCTGAGGAATCATATGCACGGATGTTTAAGTTATTCAATTCAGCAGTTTTCTGAAAAAAAAACCGAAATTTGAAATTGTGCACAACTAAACGAAATATGACTTGCCCGATCGTTCGCGACAAAATAAACGAGGTCATTTGTTCCTGAACAGTCAAATGCACGGATGTCTGAGTTATTCGATATGGCAGTTTTTTGGAAAAAGAGCCGAAATTTGAAATTGTGCACAACTAAACTAAATATGACTTGCCCGATCGTTCGCTACAAAATAAACGAGGTCATTTGTGCCTGAACAATCATATGCACGGATGATTTAATTATTCGATTCGGCAGTTTAAAAAAAAAAAAACCCGAAATTTGAAATTGTGCACAACTAAACGAAATATGACTTGCCCGATCGTCCTCGACGAAATGAACGAGGTCATTTGTGCCTGAACAATCATCTGCAGGGATGTTTAAGTTATTAAACTCGGCAGTTCTTTGAAAAAAAAACCCGAAATTTGAAATTGTGCGCAACCAAACTAAATATGACTTCTCCGATCGTTTGCGACCAAATAAACGAGGTCATTTGTGCCTGAACAGTCATATGCAAGGGTGTTTAAGTTATTCAATTCGGCAGTTTTTTGGAAAAAAAACCGAAATTTGAAATTGTGCACAACTAAACTAAATATGACTTGCCCGATCGTTCGCTACAAAATAAACGAGGTCATTTGTGCCTGAACAATCATATGCACGGATGATTTAATTATTCGATTCGGCAGTTTAAAAAAAAAAAAACCCGAAATTTGAAATTGTGCACAACTAAACTAAATATGACTTCTCCGATCTTTTGCGAGCAAATAAATGAGGTCATTTGTGCCTGAACAGTCATATGCAAGGGTGTTTAAGTTATTCAATTCGGCAGTTTTTTGGATGAAGAACCGAAATTTGAGATTGTGCACAACTAAACGAAATATGACTTGCCAGATCGTTTAGGACAAAATAAGCGAGGTCATTTGTGCCTGAGCAATCTTATACACGGATGTTTGAATTATTCGATTCAGCTGTTATTTGAGAAAACCCGAAATTGAAAATTGAGCAAGAGTGAACGAAATATGACTAGTCCGATAATTAGCGACGAAATACACGAAGTCATTTGTGCCTGAACAATCATATGCACGGATGTTTGAGTTATTCGATTCGGCAGTTTTTTGAAAAAAAAACCCGATATTTTAAATTGTGCACAACTAAACGAAATATGACTTGCCCGATCGTTCGCGACAAAATAAGCGAGGTCATTTGTGCCTGAGCAATCATATACACGGATGTTTGAATTATTCGATACAGCTGTTATTTGAGAAAACCCGGAAATGAAAATTGAGCAAGAGTGAACGAAACATGACTAGTCCGATAATTCCCGACGAAATACACGAAGTCATTTGTGCCTAATCAATCATATACGCGGATGCTTGAGTTATTTGATTCGGCGGTTATTTGAGAAAACCCGGAATTGAAAATTGTGCAAGCATAGACGAATTATGAGTTCTCCTATTGTTCGCAACAGAATAATTGAGGTTCTTTGTGGCTGAGGAATCATATGCACGGATGTTTAAGTTATTCAATTCGGCAGTTTTTTGAAAAAAAATCCGACATTTCAAATTGTGCACAATTAATCGAAATATAACGTGCCCGATCGTTCGCGACAAAATACACGAGGTAATTTGTGCTCGAACAATCATAATACACGGATGTTGGGGTCATTTGATTCGGCGGTTATTGGGGAAAACCCGGAATTGAAAATTGAGCAAGAGTGAACGAAATATGACTAGTCCGATCGTCCCCGACGAAATAAACGAGGTCATTTGTGCCTGAACAATCATATACACGGATGTTTGAGTTATTTGATTCAGCTGTTATTTGAGAAAACCCGGAATTAAAAATTGTGCAAGCATAGAAGAATTATGAGTTCTCCTATTGTTCCAATAAAATAATTGAGGTTCTTTCTGCCTGAGGAATCATATGCACGGATGTTTAAGTTATTCAATTCAGCAGTTTTCTGAAAAAAAAACCGAAATTTGAAATTGTGCACAATTAATCGAAATGTGACTTGCTCGATCGTTCGCGACAAAATAAACGAGGTCATTTGTTTCTGAACAATCAAATGCACGGATGTCTGAGTTATTCGATATGGCAGTTTAAAAAAAAAAAAAACCCGAAACTTGAAATTGTGCACAACTAAACGAAATATGACTTGCCCGATCGTTCGCGACAAAATAAACGAGGTCATTTGTGCCTGAGGAATCATATGCACGGATGTTTGAGTTATTCGATTCGGCAGTTCTTTGAAAAAAAACCCGAAGTTTGAAATTGTGCACAACTAAACGAAATATGACTAGTCCGATCGTCCTCGACAAAATGAACGAGGTCATTTGTGCCTGAACAATCATCTGCAGGGATGTTTAAGTTATTAAACTCGGCAGTTCTTTGAAAAAAAAACCCGAAATTTGAAATTGTGCGCAACCAAACTAAATATGACTTCTCCGATCGTTTGCGACCAAATAAACGAGGTCATTTGTGCCTGAACAGTCATATGCAAGGGTGTTTAAGTTATTCAATTCGGCAGTTTTTTGGAAAAAAAACCGAAATTTGAAATTGTGCACAACTAAACGAAATATGACTAGTCCAATCGTCCCCGACGAAATAAACTAGGTCATTTGTGCCTGAACAATTATATGCACGGATGTTTGAGTTATTCGATATGGCAGTTTTTTGGAAAAAGAGCCGAAATTTGAAATTGTGCACAACTAAACTAAATATGACTTGCCCGATCGTTCGCTACAAAATAAACGAGGTAACTTGTGCCTGAACAATCATATGCACGGATGATTGAGTTATTCGATTCGGCAGTTTTTTGAAAAAAAACCCGAAATTTGAAATTGTGCACAACTAAACGAAATATGACTTGCCCGATCGTTCGCGACAAAATAAACGAGGTCGTTTGTGCCTGAACAATCATATGCACGAATGATTGAGTTATTCGATTCGGCAGTTTTTTGAAAAAAAACCCGAAATTTGAAATTGTGCACAACTAAACGAAATATGACTTGCCCGATCGTTCGCGAGAAAATAAACGAGGTCATGTTTGAGTTATTTGATTCAGCTGTTATTTGAGAAAACCCGAAATTGAAAATTGAGCAAGAGTGAACGAAATATGACTAGTCCGATCGTTCGCGACAAAATAAATGAGGTAACTTGTGCCTGAACAATCATATGCACGGATGATTGAGTTATTTGATTCGGCAGTTTTTTGAAAAAAAACCCGAAATTTGAAATTGTGCACAACTAAACTAAATATGACTTGCCCGATCGTTCGCTACAAAATAAACGAGGTAACTTGTGGCTGAACAATCATATGCACGGATGATTGAGTTATTCGATTCGGCAGTTTTTTGAAAAAAAACCCGAAATTTGAAATTGTGCACAACTAAACGAAATATGACTTGCCCGATCGTTCGCTACAAAATAAACGAGGTAATTTGTGCCTGAACAATCATATGCACGGATGATTGAGTTATTCGATTCGGCAGTTATTTGGAAGAAAACTGAAATTTGAAATTGTGCACAACTAAACGAAATATGACTTCTCCGATCGTTTGCGACCAAATAAACAAAGTCATTTGTGCCTGAACAATCATATACACGGATGTTTGAGTTATTTGATACGGCGGTTATTTGAAAAAAAATAATTGAGGTTCCTTGTGGCTGAGGAATCATATGCACGGATGTTTAAATTATTCAATTCGGCAGTTTTTTGGAAGAAAAACCGAAATTTGAGATTATTCACAACTAAACGAAATATGACTTGCCCGATTGTTCGCGACAAAATAAGCGAGGTCATTTGTGCCTGAGCAATCATATACGCGGATGCTTGAGTTATTTGATTCGGCGGTTATTTGAGAAAACCCGGAATTGAAAATTGTGCAAGCATAGACGAATTATGAGTTCTCCTATTGTTCGCAACAAAATAATTGAGGTTCTTTGTGATGTTTAAATTATTCAATTCGGCAGTTTTTTGGAAGAAAAACCAAAATTTGAGATTTTGCACAACTAAACGAAATATGACTTGCCCGATCGTTCGCGACAAAATAAACGAGGTCACGGATGTTTGAGTTATTCGATTCGGCAGTTCTTTGAAAAAAAACCCGAAATTTGAAATTGTGCACAACTAAACGAAATATGACTAGTCCGATCGTCCCCGACGAAATAAACGAGGTCATTTGTGCCTGAACAATCATATGCACGGATGTTTGAGTTATTCGATATGGCAGTTTTTTGGAAAAAGAGCCGAAATTTGAAATTGTGCACAACTAAACTAAATATGACTTGCCCGATCGTTCGCTACAAAATAAACGAGGTAATTTGTGCCTGAACAATCATATGCACGGATGATTGAGTTATTCGATTCGGCAGTTATTTGGAAAAAAACCGAAATTTGAAATTGGGCAAGAGTGAACGAAATATGACTAGTCCGGTCCGCGCCGACAAAATAAACGAGGTAATTTGTGCCTGAACAATCATATACACGGATGTTTGAGTTATTTGATTCGGTGATTATTTGAGAAAACCCGGAATTGAATATTGTGCAAGCATAGACGAATTATGAGTTCTCCTATTGTTCGCAACAAAATAATTGAGGTTCGTTGTGCCTGAGGGATCATATGCACGGATGTTTGAGTTATTCAAATCGGCAGTTTTTTCGAAAAAAAACCCGAAATTTGAAATTGTGCACAACTAAACGGAATATGACTTGCCCGATCGTTCGCGACAAAATAAACGAGGTCATTTGTGCCTGAGCAATCATATACACGGATGTTTGAATTATTCGATACAGCTGTTATTTGAGAAAACCCGGAAATGAAAATTGTGCATGTATAGACGAATTATGAGTTCTCCTATTGTTCCAAAAAAATAATTGAGGTTCTTTCTGCCTGAGGAATCATATGCACGGATGTTTAAATTATTCAGTTCGGCAGTTTTTTGGAAAAAAACCGAAATTTGGAATTGTACACAACTAAACGAAATATGACTTGACGAGGTCATTTGTGCCTGAACAATCATATACACGGATGATTGAATTATTCGATTCAGCTGTTATTTGAAAAACCCGAAATTGAAAATTGTGCAAGCATAGACGAATTATGAGTTCTCCTATTGTTCCAAAAAAATAATTGAGGTTCTTTCTGCCTGAGGAATCATATGCACGGATGTTTAAATTATTCAGTTCGGCAGTTTTTTGAAAAAAACCGAAATTTGGAATTGTACACAACTAAACGAAATATGACTTGACGAGGTCATTTGTGCCTGAACAATCATATACACGGATGTTTGAGTTATTTGATTCGGTGGTTATTTGAGAAAACCCGGAATTGAATATTGTGCAAGCATAGACGAATTATGAGTTCTCCTATTTTTCGCAACAAAATAATTGAGGTTCGTTGTGCCTGAGGGATCATATGCACGGATGTTTGAGTTATTCAAATCGGCAGTTTTTTCGAAAAAAAAAACCCGAAATTTGAAATTGTGCACAACTAAACCAAATATGACTTCTCCGATCGTTTGCGACCAAATAAACGAAGTCATTTGTGCCTGAACAATCATATACACGGATGTTTGAATTATTTGACACGGCGGTTATTTGGAAAAAAACCGAAATTTGAAATTGTGCACAACTAAACTAAATATGACTTCTCCGATCGTTTGCGAAAAAATAAACGATATCATTTGTGCCTGAACAATCATATACACGGATGTTTGAATTATTCGATACAGCTGTTATTTGAGAAAACCCGGAAATGAAAATTGTGCATGTATAGACGAATTATGAGTTCTCCTATTGTTCGCAACAAAATAATTGAGGTTCTTTGTGGCTGAGGAATCATATGCACGGATGTTTAAATTATTCAATTCGGCAGTTTTTTGGATGAAAAACCGAAATTTGAGATTGTGCACAACTAAACGAAATATGACTTGCCCAATCGTTGGCGACAAAATAAGCGAGGTCATTTCTGCCTGAGCAATCTTATACACGGATGTTTGAATTATTCGATTCAGCTGTTAATTGGAAAACGCGAAATTGAAAATTGAGCAAGGGTGAACGAAATATGACTAGTCCGATCGTCCCCGACAAAATAAACGAGGTCATTTCTGCCTGAACAATCATATGCACGGATGTTTGAGTTATTCGATTCGGCAGTTTTTTGAAAAAAAAACCCGATATTTTAAATTGTGCACAACTAACGAAATATGACTTGCCCGATCGTTCGCGACAAAATAAGCGAGGTCATTTGTGCCTGAGCAATCATATACACGGATGTTTGAATTATTCGATTCAGCTGTTATTTGGAAAACCCGAAATTGAAAATTGAGCAAGAGTAAACGAAATATGACTAGTCCGATCGTCCCCGACGAAATAAACGAGGTCATTTGTGCCTGAACAATCATATACACGAATGTTTGAGTTATTTGAATCGGCAGTGATTTGAGAAAACCGGGAATTGAAAATTGTGCAAGCATAGACGAATTATGAGTTCTCCTATTGTTCGCAACAAAATAATTGAGGTTATTTGTGCCTGAATAATCATATGCACGGATGTTTAAATTATTCAATTCGGCAGTTTTTTGGAAGAAAAACCAAAATTTGAGATTTTGCACAACTAAACGAAATATGACTTGCCCGATCGTTCGCGACATAATAAACGAGGTTATTTGTGCCTAAACAATCATATACGCGGATGCTTGAGTTATTTGATTCGGCGGTTATTTGAGAAAACCCGGAATTGAAAATTGTGCAAGCATAGACGAATTATGAGTTCTCCTATTGTTCGCAACAAAATAATTGAGGTTCTTTGTGGCTGAGGAATCATATGCACGGATGTTTAAATTATTCAATTCGGCAGTTTTTTGGAAGAAAAACCGAAATTTGAGATTGTGCACAACTAAACGAAATATGACTTGCCCTATCGTTCGCGACAAAATAAGCGAGGTCATTTGTGCCTGAGCAATCATATACACGGATGTTTGAATTATTTGATACAGCTGTTATTTGAGAAAACCTGGAATTGAAAAGTGGGCAAATATAGACGAATTATGAGTTCTCCTATTGTTCGCAACAAAATAATTGAGGTTCCTTGCGGCTGAGGAATCATATGCACGGATGTTTAAATTATTCAATTCGGCAGTTTTTTGGATGAAGAACCGAAATTTGAGATTGTGCACAACTAAACGAAATATGACTTGCCAGATCGTTGGGGACAAAATAAGCGAGGTCATTTGTGCCTGAGCAATCTTATACACGGATGTTTGAATTATTCGATTCAGCTGTTATTTGAGAAAACCCGAAATTGAAAATTGAGCAAGAGTGAACGAAATATGACTAGTCCGATAATTCCCGACGAAATACACGAAGTCATTTGTGCCTGAACAATCATATGCACGGATGTTTGAGTTATTCGATTCGGCAGTTTTTTGAAAAAAAACCCGATATAATTGTGCACAACTAAACGAAATATGACTTGCCCGATCGTTCGCGACAAAATAAGCGAGGTCATTTGTGCCTGAGCAATCATATACACGGATGTTTGAATTATTCGATACAGCTGTTATTTGAGAAAACCCGGAAATGAAAATTGAGCAAGAGTGAACGAAATATGACTAGTCCGATAATTCCCGACGAAATACACGAAGTCATTTGTGCCTAATCAATCATATACGCGGATGCTTGAGTTATTTGATTCGGCGGTTATTTGAGAAAACCCGGAATTGAAAATTGTGCAAGCATAGACGAATTATGAGTTCTCCTATTGTTCGCAACAGAATAATTGAGGTTCTTTGTGGCTGAGGAATCATATGCACGGATGTTTAAGTTATTCAATTCGGCAGTTTTTTGAAAAAAAATCCGACATTTCAAATTGTGCACAATTAATCGAAATATAACGTGCCCGATCGTTAGCGACAAAATACACGAGGTAATTTGTGCTCCAACAATCATAATACACGGATGTTGGGGTCATTTGATTCGGCGGTTATTTGAGAAAACCCGGAATTGAAAATTGAGCAAGAGTGAAAGAAATATGACTAGTCCGATCGTCCCCGACGAAATAAACGAGTTATTTGATTCAGCTGTTATTTAAGAAAACCCGGAATTAAAAATTGTGCAAGCATAGACGAATTATGAGTTCTCCTATTGTTCCAAAAAAATAATTGAGGTTCTTTCTGCCTGAGGAATCATATGCACGGATGTTTAAGTTATACAATTCAGCAGTTTTCTGAAAAAAAACCGAAATTTGAAATTGTGCACAATTAATCGAAATGTGACTTGCTCGATCGTTCGCGACAAAATAAACGATGTCATTTGTTCCTGAACAATCAAATGCACGGATGTCTGAGTTATTCGATATGGCAGTTTTTTGGAAAAAGAGCCGAAATTTGAAATTGTGGACAACTAAACTAAATATGACTTGCCCGATCGTTCGCTACAAAATAAACGAGGTCATTTGTGCCTGAACAATCATATGCACGGATGATTTAATTATTCGATTCGGCAGTTTAAAAAAAAAAAAAACCCGAAATTTGAAATTGTGCACAACTAAACGAAATATGACTTGCCCGATCGTTCGCGACAAAATAAACGAGGTCATTTGTGCCTGAGGAATCATATGCACGGATGTTTGAGTTATTCGATTCGGCAGTTCTTTGAAAAAAAACCCGAAGTTTGAAATTGTGCACAACTAAACGAAATATGACTAGTCCGATCGTCCTCGACGAAATGAACGAGGTCATTTGTGCCTGAACAATCATCTGCAGGGATGTTTAAGTTATTAAACTCGGCAGTTCTTTGAAAAAAAAACCCGAAATTTGAAATTGTGCGCAACCAAACTAAATATGACTTCTCCGATCGTTTGCGACCAAATAAACGAGGTCATTTGTGCCTGAACAGTCATATGCAAGGGTGTTTAAGTTATTCAATTCGGCAGTTTTTTGGAAAAAAAACCGAAATTTGAAATTGTGCACAACTAAACGAAATATGACTAGTCGAATCGTCCCCGACGAAATAAACTAGGTCATTTGTGCCTGAACAATCATATGCACGGATGTTTGAGTTATTCGATATGGCAGTTTTTTGGAAAAAGAGCCTAAATTTGAAATTGTGCACAACTAAACTAAATATGACTTGCCCGATCGTTCGCTACAAAATAAACGAGGTAATTTGTGCCTGAACAATCATATGCACGGATGATTGAGTTATTCGATTCGGCAGTTATTTGGAAAAAAACCGAAATTTGAAATTGTGCACAACTAAACGAAATATGACTTCTCCCGTCGTTTGCGACCAAACAAACGAAGTCATTTGTGCCTGAGCAATCATATACACGGATGTTTGAGTTATTTGATTCGGCGTTTATTTGGAAAAAAAACCGAAATTTTAAATTGTGCACAACTAAACTAAATATGACTTCTCCGATCGTTTGCGAAAAAATAAACGATATCATTTGTTCCTGAACAATCATATACACGGATGTTCGAATTATTTGATTCGGCGGTTATTTGGAAAAAAACTGAAATTTGAAATTGTGCACAACTAAACTAAATATGGCTTCTCCGATCGTATGCGAAAAATAAACGATATCATTTGTGCCGGAACAATCATATACACGGATGTTTGAGTTATTTGATTCGGCGGTTATTTGGAAAAAACCGAAATTTGAAATTGTCCACAACTAAACTAAATATGACTTCTCAGATCGTTTGCGACCAAATAAACGAAATCATTTGTGCCTGAGCAATCATATGCACGGATGTTTGAGTTATTCGATTCGGCAGTTCTTTGAAAAAAAACCCGAAATTTGAAATTGTGCACAACTAAACGAAATATGACTAGTCCGATCGTCCCCGACGAAATAAACGAGGTCATTTGTGCCTGAACAATCATATGCACGGATGTTTGAGTTATTCGATATGGCAGTTTTTTGGAAAAAGAGCCGAAATTTGAAATTGTGCACAACTAAACTAAATATGACTTGCCCGATCGTTCGCTACAAAATAAACGAGGTAATTTGTGCCTGAACAATCATATGCACGGATGATTGAGTTATTCGATTCGGCAGTTATTTGTAAAAAAAACCGAAATTTGAAATTGGGCAAGAGTGAACGAAATATGACTAGTCCGATCCGCGCCGACGAAATAAACGAGGTAATTTGTGCCTGAACAATCATATACACGGATGTTTGAGTTATTTGATTCGGTGATTATTTGAGAAAACCCGGAATTGAATATTGTGCAAGCATAGACGAATTATGAGTTCTCCTATTGTTCGCAACAAAATAATTGAGGTTCGTTGTGCCTGAGGGATCATATGCACGGATGTTTGAGTTATTCAAATCGGCAGTTTTTTCGAGAAAAAACCCGAAATTTGAAATTGTGCACAACTAAACGGAATATGACTTGCCCGATCGTTCGCGACAAAATAAACGAGGTCATTTGTGCCTGAGCAATCATATACACGGATGTTTGAGTTATTTGATTCGGCGGTTATGTGGAAAAAAACCGAAATTTGAAATTGTGCACAACTAAACGAAATATGACTTGCCCGATCGTTCGCGACAAAATAAACGAGGTCATTTGTGCCTGAGCAATCATATACACGGATGCTTGAATTATTCGATTCGGTGGTTATTTGGAAAAAAAACCGAAATTTGAAATTGAGCAAGAGTGAACGAAATATGACTAGTCCGATCCGCGCCGACAAAATAAACGAGGTAATTTGTGCCTGAACAATCATATACACGGATGTTTGAGTTATTTGATTCGGTGATTATTTGAGAAAACCCGGAATTGAATATTGTGCAAGCATAGACGAATTATGAGTTCTCCTATTGTTCGCAACAAGATAATTGAGGTTCGTTGTGCCTGAGCGATCATATGCACGGATGTTTGAGTTATTCAAATCGGCAGTTTTTTCGAAAAAAAAGCCGAAATTTGAAATTGTGCACAACTAAACGAAATATGACTTGCCCGATCATTCGCGACAAAATAAACGCGGTCATTTGTGCCTGAGCAATCATATACACGGATGTTTGAGTTATTTGATTCGGCAGTTATGTGGAAAAAAACCGAAATTTGAAATTGTGCACAACTAAACTAAATATGACTTCTCCGATCGTTTGCGAAAAAATAAACGATATCATTTGTGCCTGAACAATCATATACACGGATGTTTGAGTTATTTGATTCGGCGGTTATTTGAAAAAAAACCGAAATTTGAAATTGTGCACAAATAAACCAAATATGACTTCTCCGATCGTTTGCGACCAAATAAACGAAGTCATTTGTGCCTGAACAATCATATACACGGATGTTTGAGTTATTTGATACGGCGGTTATTTGGAAAAAAACCGAAATTTGAAATTGTGCACAATTAATCGAAATATGACTTGCTCGATCGTTCGCGACAAAATAAACGAGGTCATTTGTGCTTGAACAATCATATACACGGATGTTGGGGGTATTTTATTCGGCGGTTATTTGGAAAAAAACCGAAATTTGAAATTGTGCACAACTAAACGAAATATGACTTGCCCGCTCGTTCGCGACAAAATAAACGAGACCATTTGTGCCTGAACAATCATATGCACGGGTGTTTAAGTTATTCAATTCGGCAGTTTTTTGAAAAAAACCCGAAATTTGAAATTGTGCACAATTAATCGAAATATGACTTGCTCGATCGTTCGCGACAAAATAAACGAGGTCATTTGTGCTTCAACAATCATATACACGGATGTTGGGGTTATTTGATTCGGCGGTTATTTTAGAAAACCCGGAAATGAAAATTGATCAAGAATGAACCAAATATGACTAGTCCGATCGTCCCCGACGAAATAAACGAGGTCATTTGTTCCTGAACAATCATATGCACGGATGTTTAAGTTATTCAATTCGGCAGTTTTTTGAAAAAAACCCGAAATTTGAAATTGTGCACAATTAATCGAAATATGACTTGCTCGATCCTTCGCGACAAAATAAACGAGGTCATTTGTGCTTGAACAATCATATGCACGGATGTTGGGGTTATTTGATTCGGCGGTTATTTTAGAAAACCCGGAAATGAAAATTGATCAAGAGTGAACCAAATATGACTAGTCCGATCGTCCCCGACGAAATAGACGAGGTCATTTGTTCCTGAACAATCATATACACGGATGTTCGAATTATTTGATTCGGCGGTTATTTGGAAAAAAACCGAAATTTGAAATTGTACACAACTAAACTAAATATGACTTCTCCGATCGTTTGCGAAAAAATAAGCGATATCATTTGTGCCGGAACAATCATATACACGGATGTTTAAGTTATTCGATTCGGCAGTTTTTTGAAAAAAAAAACCGAAATTTGAAATTGTGCACAACTAAACGAAATATGACTTGCCCGATCGTTCGCGACAAAATAAACGAGGTCATTTGTGCCTTAGGAATCATATGCACGGATGTTTGAGTTATTCGATTCGGCAGTTCTTTGAAAAAAAAACCCGAAATTTGAAATTGTGCACAACTAAACGAAATATGACTAGTCCGATCGTTCGCGACGAAATAAACGAGGTCATTTGTGCCTGAACAATCATATACGCGGATGATTGAGTTATTTGATTCGGCGGTTATGTGGAAAAAAACCGAAATTTGAAATTGTGCACAGCTAAACGAAATATGACTTGCCCGATCGTTTGCGAAAAAATAAACGACATCATTTGTGCCTGAACAATCATATACACGGATGTTTGAGTTATTTGATTCGGCGGTTATTTGGAAAAAAACCGAAATTTGAAATTGTGCACAACTAAACCAAATATTACTTCTCCGATCGTTTGCGACCAAATAAACGAAGTCATTTGTGCCTGAACAATCATATACACGGATGTTTGAGGTATTTGATACGGCGGTTATTTGGAAAAAAAACCGAAATTTGAAATTGTGCACAACTAAACTAAATATGACTTCTCCGATCGTTTGCGACCAAACAAACGAAGTCATTTGCGCCTGAGCAATCATATACACGGATGGTTGAGTTATTTGATTCGGCGGTTATTTGGAAAAAAACCGAAATTTTAAATTGTGCACAACTAAACTAAATATGACTTCTCCGATCGTTTGCGAAAAAATAAACGATATCATTTGTGCCTGAACAATCATATACACGGATGTTCGAATTATTTGATTCGGCGGTTATTTGGAAAAAAACCGAAATTTGAAATTGTGCACAACTAAACTAAATATGACTTCTCCGATCGTTTGCGAAAAAATAAACGATATCATTTGTGCCTGAACAATCATATACACGGATATTTGAGTTATTTGATTCCGCGGTTATTTGGAAAAAAACCGAAATTTGAAATTGTGCACAACTAAACCAAATATGACTTCTCCGATCGTTTGCGACCAAATAAACGAAGTCATTTGTGCCTGAACAATCATATACACGGATGTTTGAGTTATTTGATACGGCGGTTATTTGGAAAAAAACCGAAATTTGATATTGTGCACAACTAAACTAAATATGACTTCTCCGATGGTTTGCGACCAAACAAACGAAGTCATTTGCGCCTGAGCAATCATATACACGGATGTTTGAGTTATTTGATTCGGCGGTTATTTGGAAAAAACCGAAATTTTAAATTGTGCACAACTAAACTAAATATGACTTCTCCGATCGTTTGCGAAAAAATAAACGATATCATTTGTGCCTGAACAATCATATACACGGGTGTTCGAATTATTTGATTCGGCGGTTATTTGGAAAAAACCGAAATTTGAAATTGTGCACAACTAAACTAAATATGACTTCTCGGATCGTTTGCGTAAAAATAAACGATATCATTTGTGCCTGAACAATCATATACACGGATGTTCGAATTATTTGATTCGGCGGTTATTTGGAAAAAAACCGAAATTTGAAATTGTACACAACTAAACTAAATATGACTTCTCCGATCGTTTGCGAAAAAATAAACGATATCATTTGTGCCTGAGCAATCATATACACGGATGCTTAAATTATTCGATTCGGCGGTTATTTGGAAAAAAAACCGAAATTTGAAATTGAGCAAGAGTGAACGAAATATGACTACTCCGATCCGCGCCGACGAAATAAGCGAGGTAATTTGTGCCTGAACAATCATATACACGGATGTTTGAGTTATTTGAGAAAACCCGGAATTGAATATTGTGCAAGCATAGACGAATTATGAGTTCTCCTATTGTTCGCAACAAAATAACTGAGGTTCGTTGTGCCTGAGGGATCATATGCACGAATGTTTGAGTTATTCAAATCGGCGGTTTTTTCGAAAAAAACCCGAAATTTGAAATTGTGCACAACTAAACGGAATATGACTTGCCCGCTCGTTCGCGACAAAATAAACGAGGTCATTTGTGCCTGAGCACACATATACACGGATGTTTGAGTTATTTGATTCGGCGGTTATGTGGAAAAAAACCGAAATTTGAAATTGTGCACAACTAAACGAAATATGACTTGCCCGCTCGTTCGCGACAAAATAAACGAGACCATTTGTGCCTGAACAATCATATGCACGGGTGTTTAAGTTATTCAATTCGGCAGTTTTTTGAAAAAAACCCGAAATTTGAAATTGTGCACAATTAATCGAAATATGACTTGCTCGATCGTTCGCGACAAAATAAACGAGGTCATTTGTGCTTGAACAATCATATACACGGATGTTGGGGTTATTTGATTCGGCGGTTATTTTAGAAAACCCGGAAATGAAAATTGATCAAGAGTGAACCAAATATGATTAGTCCGATCGTCCCCGACGAAATAAACGAGGTCATTTGTTCCTGAACAATCATATGCACGGATGTTTGAGTTATTTGATTCGGCGGTTATTTGGAAAAAAACCGAAATTTGAAATTGTGCACAACTAAACCAAATATGACTTCTCCGATCGTTTGCGACCAAATAAACGAAGTCATTTGTGCCTGAACAATCATATACACGGATGTTTGAGTTATTTGATACGGCGGTTATTTGGAAAAAAACCGAAATTTGAAATTGTGCACAACTAAACTAAATATGACTTCTCCGATCGTTTGCGACCAAACAAACGAAGTCATTTGCGCCTGAGCAATCATATACACGGATGTTTGAGTTATTTGATTCGGCGGTTATTTGGAAAAAAACCGAAATTTTAAATTGTGCACAACTAAACTAAATATGACTTCTCCGATCGTTTGCGAAAAAATAAACGATATCATTTGTGCCTGAACAATCATATACACGGATGTTTGAGTTATTTGATACGGCGGTTATTTGGAAAAAAACCGAAATTTGAAATTGTGCACAACTAAACTAAGTATGACTTCTCCGATCGTTTGCGACCAAACAAACGAAGTCATTTGCGCCTGAGCAATCATATACACGGATGTTTGAGTTATTTGATTCGGCGGTTATTTGGAAAAAAACCGAAATTTTAAATTGTGCACAACTAAACCAAATATGACTTCTCCGATTGTTTGCGACCAAATAAACGAAGTCATTTGTGCCTGAACAATCATATACACGGATGTTTGAGTTATTTGATACGGCGGTTATTTGGAAAAAAACCGAAATTTGAAATTGTGCACAACTAAACTAAATATGACTTCTCCGATCGTTTGCGAAAAAATAAACGATATCATTTGTGCCTGAACAATCATATACACGGATGTTTGAGTTATTTGATACGGCGGTTATTTGGAAAAAAACCGAAATTTGAAATTGTGCACAACTAAACTAAATATGACTTCTCCGATCGTTTGCGACCAAACAAACGAAGTCATTTGCGCCTGAGCAATCATATACACGGATGTTTGAGTTATTTGATTCGGCGGTTATTTGGAAAAAAACCGAAATTTGAAATTGTGCACAACTAAACTAAATATGACTTCTCCGATCGTTTGCGAAAAAATAAACGATATCATTTGTGAATGAACAATCATATACACGGATGTTTGAGTTATTTGATTCGGCGGTTATTTGGAAAAAAACCGAAATTTGAAATTGTGCACTACTAAACCAAATATGACTTCTCCGATCGTTTGCGACCAAATAAACGAAGTCATTTGTGTCTGAACAATCATATACACGGATGTTTGAGTTATTTGATACGGCGGTTATTTGGAAAAAAACCGAAATTTGAAATTGTGCACAACTAAACCAAATATGACTTCTCCGATCGTTTGCGACCAAATAAACGAAGTCATTTGTGCCTGAACAATCATATACACGGATGTTTGAGTTATTTGATACGGCGGTTATTTGGAAAAAAACCGAAATTTGAAATTGTGCACAACTAAACTAAGTATGACTTCTCCGATCGTTTGCGACCAAACAAACGAAGTCATTTGCGCCTGAGCAATCATATACACGGATGTTTGAGTTATTTGATTCGGCGGTTATTTGGAAAAAAACCGAAATTTTAAATTGTGCACAACTAAACCAAATATGACTTCTCCGATTGTTTGCGACCAAATAAACGAAGTCATTTGTGCCTGAACAATCATATACACGGATGTTTGAGTTATTTGATACGGCGGTTATTTGGAAAAAAACCGAAATTTGAAATTGTGCACAACTAAACTAAGTATGACTTCTCCGATCGTTTGCGACCAAACAAACGAAGTCATTTGCGCCTGAGCAATCATATACACGGAAGTTTGAGTTATTTGATTCGGCGGTTATTTGGAAAAAAACCGAAATTTTAAATTGTGCACAACTAAACTAAATATGACTTCTCCGATCGTTTGCGAAAAAATAAACGATGTCATTTGTGCCTGAACAATCATATACACGGATGTTCGAATTATTTGATTCGGCGGTTATTTGGAAAAAAACCGAAATTTGAAATTGTGCACAACTAAACTAAATATGACTTCTCCGATCGTTTGCGAAAAAATAAACGATATCATTTGTGCCTGAACAATCATATACACGGATGTTTGAGTTATTTGATTCGGCGGTTATTTGGAAAAAAACCGAAATTTGAAATTGTGCACAACTAAACCAAATATGACTTCTCCGATCGTTTGCGACCAAATAAACGAAGTCATTTGTGCCTGAACAATCATATACACGGATGTTTGAGTTATTTGATACGGCGGTTATTTGGAAAAAAACCGAAATTTGAAATTGTGCACAACTAAACTAAGTATGACTTCTCCGATCGTTTGCGACCAAACAAACGAAGTCATTTGCGCCTGAGCAATCATATACACGGATGTTCGAATTATTTGATTCGGCGGTTATTTGGAAAAAAACCGAAATTTGAAATTGTGCACAACTAAACTAAATATGACTTCTCCGATCGTTTGCGAAAAAATAAACGATATCATTTGTGCCTGAACAATCATATACACGGATGTTCGAATTATTTGATTCGGCGGTTATTTGGAAAAAACCGAAATTTGAAATTGTGCACAACTAAACTAAATATGACTTCTCGGATCGTTTGCGAAAAAATAAACGATATCATTTGTGCCTGAACAATCATATACACGGATGTTCGAATTATTTGATTCGGCGGTTATTTGGAAAAAAACCGAAATTTGAAATTGTACACAACTAAACTAAATATGACTTCTCCGATCGTTTGCGAAAAAATAAACGATATCATTTGTGCCTGAGCAATCATATACACGGATGCTTGAATTATTCGATTCGGCGGTTATTTGGAAAAAAAACCGAAATTTGAAATTGAGCAAGAGTGAACGAAATATGACTACTCCGATCCGCGCCGACGAAATAAGCGAGGTAATTTGTGCCTGAACAATCATATACACGGATGTTTGAGTTATTTGAGAAAACCCGGAATTGAATATTGTGCAAGCATAGACGAATTATGTGTTCTCCTATTGTTCGCAACAAAATAATTGAGGTTCGTTGTGCCTGAGGGATCATATGCACGAATGTTTGAGTTATTCAAATCGGCGGTTTTTCGAAAAAAAACCCGAAATTTGAAATTGTGCACAACTAAACGGAATATGACTTGCCCGCTCGTTCGCGACAAAATAAACGAGGTCATTTGTGCCTGAGCAATCATATACACGGATGTTTGAGTTATTTGATTCGGCGGTTATGTGGAAAAAAACCGAAATTTTAAATTGTGCACAACTAAACCAAATATGACTTCTCCGATCGTTTGCGACCAAATAAACGAAGTCATTTGTGCCTGAACAATCATATACACGGATGTTTGAGTTATTTGATACGGCGGTTATTTGGAAAAAAACCGAAATTTGAAATTGTGCACAACTAAACTAAGTATGACTTCTCCGATCGTTTGCGACCAAACAAACGAAGTCATTTGCGCCTGAGCAATCATATACACGGATGTTTGAGTTATTTGATTCGGCGGTTATTTGGAAAAAAACCGAAATTTTAAATTGTGCACAACTAAACTAAAAATGACTTCTCCGATCGTTTGCGAAAAAATAAACGATATCATTTGTGCCTGAACAATCATATACACGGATGTTCGAATTATTTGATTCGGCGGTTATTTGGAAAAAAACCGAAATTTGAAATTGTGCACAACTAAACTAAATATGACTTCTCCGATCGTTTGCGAAAAAATAAACGATATCATTTGTGCCTGAACAATCATATACACGGATGTTTGAGTTATTTGATTCGGCGGTTATTTGGAAAAAAACCGAAATTTGAAATTGTGCACAACTAAACCAAATATGACTTCTCCGATCGTTTGCGACCAAATAAACGAAGTCATTTGTGCCTGAACAATCATATACACGGATGTTTGAGTTATTTGATACGGCGGTTATTTGGAAAAAAACCGAAATTTGAAATTGTGCACAACTAAACTAAGTATGACTTCTCCGATCGTTTGCGACCAAACAAACGAAGTCATTTGCGCCTGAGCAATCATATACACGGATGTTTGAGTTATTTGATTCGGCGGTTATTTGGAAATAAACCGAAATTTTAAATTGTGCACAACTAAACTAAATATGACTTCTCCGATCGTTTGCGAAAAAATAAACGATATCATTTGTGCCTGAACAATCATATACACGGATGTTCGAATTATTTGATTCTGCGGTTATTTGGAAAAAACCGAAATTTGAAATTGTGCACAACTAAACTAAGTATGACTTCTCCGATCGTTTGCGACCAAACAAACGAAGTCATTTGCGCCTGAGCAATCATATACACGGATGTTTGAGTTATTTGATTCGGCGGTTATTTGGAAAAAAACCGAAATTTTAAATTGTGCACAACTAAACCAAATATGACTTCTCCGATCCTTTGCGACCAAATAAACGAAGTCACTTGTGCCTGAACAATCATATACACGGATGTTTGAGTTATTTGATACGGCGGTTATTTGGAAAAAAACCGAAATTTGAAATTGTGCACAACTAAACTAAGTATGACTTCTCCGATCGTTTGCGACCAAACAAACGAAGTCATTTGCGCCTGAGCAATCATATACACGGATGTTCGAATTATTTGATTCGGCGGTTATTTGGAAAAAAACCGAAATTTTAAATTGTGCACAACTAAACCAAATATGACTTCTCCGATCCTTTGCGACCAAATAAACGAAGTCACTTGTGCCTGAACAATCATATACACGGATGTTTGAGTTATTTGATTCGGCGGTTATGTGGAAAAAAACCGAAATTTGAAATTGTGCACAACTAAACGAAATATGACTTGCCCGCTCGTTCGCGACAAAATAAACGAGACCATTTGTGCCTGAACAATCATATGCACGGGTGTTTAAGTTATTCAATTCGGCAGTTTTTTGAAAAAAAACCCGAAATTTGAAATTGTGCACAATTAATCGAAATATGACTTGCTCGATCGTTCGCGACAAAATAAACGAGGTCATTTGTGCTTGAACAATCATATACACGGATGTTGGGGTTATTTGATTCGGCGGTTATTTTAGAAAACCCGGAAATGAAAATTGATCAAGAGTGAACCAAATATGACTAGTCCGATCGTCCCCGACGAAATAAACGAGGTCATTTGTTCCTGAACAATCATATGCACGGATGTTTAAGTTATTCAATTCGGCAGTTTTTTGAAAAAAACCCGAAATTTGAAATTGTGCACAATTAATCGAAATATGCCTTGCTCGATCGTTCGCGACAAAATAAACGAGGTCATTTGTGCTTGAACAATCATATACACGGATGTTGGGGCTATTTGATTCGGCGGTTATTTTAGAAAACCCGGAAATGAAAATTGATCAAGAGTGAACTAAATATGACTAGTCCGATCGACCCCGACGAAATAACCGAGGTCATTTGTTCCTGAACAATCATATGCACGGATGTTTAAGTTATTCAATTCGGCAGTTTTTTGAAAAAAAGCCGACATTTGAAATTGTGCACAATTAATCGAAATATGACTTCTCCGATCGTTTGCGGCCAAATAAACGAGGTCATTTGTGCCTGAGGAATCATATGCACGGATGTTTAAGTTATTCGATTCGGCATTTTTTTGAAAAAAAACCGAAATTTGAAATTGTGCACAACTAAACGAAATATGACTTGCCCGATCGTTCGCGACAAAATAAACGAGGTCATTTGTGCCTGAGGAATCATATGCACGGATGTTTGAGTTATTCGATTCGGCAGTTCTTTGAAAAAAAACCCGAAATTTCAAATTGTGCACAACTAAACGAAATATGACTAGTCCGATCGTCCCCGACGAAATAAACGAGGTCATTTGTGCCTGAACAATCATATACACGGATGTTCGAATTATTTGATTCGGCGGTTATTTGGAAAAAAACCGAAATTTGAAATTGTACACAACTAAATTAAATATGACTTCTCCGATCGTTTGCGAAAAAATAAGCGATATCATTTGTGCCGGAACAATCATATACACGGATGTTTGAGTTATTTGATTCGGCGGTTATTTGGAAAAAAACCGAAATTTGAAATTGTGCACAACTAAACTAAATATGACTTCTCAGATCGTTTGCGACCAAATAAACGAAGTCATTTGTGCCTGAGCAATCATATACACGGATGCTTGAATTATTCGATTCAGCTGTTATTTGAGAAAACCCGAAATTGAAAATTGAGCAAGAGTGAACTAAATATGACTAGTCTGATCGTCCCCGACGAAATAAACGAGGTCATTTGTGACTGAACAATCATGTACGCGGATGTTTGAGTTATTTGATTCGGCGGTTATTTGAGAAAACCCGGAATCGAAAATTGTGCAAGCATAGACGAAATATGACTTCTCCGATCGTTCGCGACAAAATAAACGAGGTGATTTGTGCCTGAGGAATTATATGCACGGATGTTTGAGTTATTCGATTCGGCAGTTCTTTGAAAAAAACCGAAATTTGAAATTGTGCACAACTAAACGAAATATGACTTGCCCGATCGTTCGCGACAAAATAAACGAGGTCATTTGTGCCTGAGCAATCATATACACGGATGCTTGAATTATTCGATTCGGCGGTTATTTGGAAAAAAAACCGAAATTAGAAATTGAGCAAGAGTGAACGAAATATGACTAGTCCGATCCGCGCCGACGAAATAAACGAGGTAATTTGTGCCTGAACAATCATATACACGGATGTTTGAGTTATTTGATTCGGTGATTATTTGAGAAAACCCGGAATTGAATATTGTGCAAGCATTGACGAATTATGAGTTCTCCTATTGTTCGCAACAAAATAATTGAGGTTCGTTGTGCCTGAGCGATCATATGCACGGATGTTTGAGTTATTCAAATCGGCAGTTTTTTCGAAAAAAAACCCGAAATTTGAAATTGTGCACAACTAAACGAAATATGACTTGCCCGATCGTTCGCGACAAAATAAACGTAGTCATTTGTGCCTGAGCAATCATATACACGGATGTTTGAGTTATTTGATTCGGCGGTTATTTGGAAAAAAACCGAAATTTGAAATTGTGCACAACTAAACCAAATATGACTTCTCCGATCGTTTGCGACCAAATAAACGAAGTCATTTGTGCCTGAACAATCATATACACGGATGTTTGAGTTATTTGATACGGCGGTTATTTGGAAAAAAACCGAAATTTGAAATTGTGCACAACTAAACTAAATATGACTTCTCCGATCGTTTGCGACCAAACAAACGAAGTCATTTGTGCCTGAGCAATCATATACACGGATGTTTGAGTTATTTGATTCGGTGATTATTTGAGAAAACCCGGAATTGAATATTGTGCAAGCATAGACGAATTATGAGTTCTCCTATTGTTCGCAACAAAATAATTGAGGTTCGTTGTGCCTGAGCGATCATATGCACGGATGTTTGAGTTATTCAAATCGGCAGTTTTTTCGAAAAAAAACCCGAAATTTGAAATTGTGCACAACTAAACGAAATATGACTTGCCCGATCGTTCGCGGCAAAATAAACGTAGTCATTTGTGCCTGAGCAATCATATACACGGATGTTTGAGTTATTTGATTCGGCGGTTATTTGGAAAAAAACCGAAATTTGAAATTGTGCACAACTAAACCAAATATGACTTCTCCGATCGTTTGCGACCAAATAAACGAAGTCATTTGTGCCTGAACAATCATATACACGGATGTTTGAGTTATTTGATACGGCGGTTATTTGGAAAAAAACCGAAATTTGAAATTGTGCACAACTAAACTAAATATGACTTCTCCGATCGTTTGCGACTAAACAAACGAAGTCATTTGAGCCTGAGCAATCATATACACGGATGTTTGAGATATTTGATTCGGCGGTTATTTGGAAAAAAATCGAAATTTTAAATTGTGCACAACTAAACTAAATATGACTTCTCCGATCGTTTGCGAAAAAATAAACGATATCATTTGTGCCTGAGCAATCATATACACGGATGCTTGAATTATTCGATTCGGCGGTTATTTGGAAAAAAAACCGAAATTTGAAATTGAGCAAGAGTGAACGAAATATGACTAGTCCGATCCGCTCTTCCAAATTTCGGCTCTTTTCCCAAAAATCTGCCATATCGAATAATTCAACCATCCGTGGCACAAATGACTTCGTTTATTTGGTCGGGGACGATCGGACTTGTCATATTTGGTTCACTCTTGATCAATTTTCATTTCCGGGTTTTCTAAAATAACCGCCGAATCAAATAACCCCAACATCCGTGTATATGATTGTTCAGGCACAAATGACCTCGTTTATTTTGTCGCGAACGATCAGGCAAGTCATATTTCGTTTAGTTGTGCACAATTTCAAATTTCGGGTTTTTTTTTAAAAAGAACTGCCGAATCGAATAATTAAATCATCCGTGCTTATGATTGTTCAGGCACAAATGACCTCGTTTATTTTGTAGCGAACGATCGGGCAAGTCATATTTAGTTTAGTTGTGTACAATTTCAAATTTCGGCTCTTTTTCCAAAAAACCGCCATATCGAATAATTCAATCATCCGTGCATATGATTGTTCAGGCACAAATGACCTCGTTTATTTTGTCGCGAACGATCGGGCAAGTCATATTTCGTTTAGTTGTGCACTATTTAAAATTTCGGTTTTTTTCCAAATAACCGCCGAATCAAATAACTCAAACATCCGTGTATATGATTGCTCAGGCACAAATGATTTCGTTTGTTTGGTCGCAAACGATCGGAGAAGTCATATTTAGTTTAGTTGTGCACAATTTCGAATTTCGGGTTTTATTGTTTATTTGGCCGCAAACGTCGGAGAAGTCATATTTCGATTAATTGTGCACAATTTCAAATTTCGGGTTTTTTTTCGAAAAAACTGCCGATTTGAATAACTCAAACATCCGTGCATATGATCGCTCAGGCACAACGAACCTCAATTATTTTGTTGCGAACAATAGGAGAACTCATAATTCGTCTATGCTTGCACAATATTCAATTCTGGGTTTTCTCAAATAATCACCGAATCAAATAACTCAAACATCCGTGTATATGATTGTTCAGGCACAAATTACCTCGTTTATTTCGTCGGCGCGGATCGGACTAGTCATATTTCGTTCACTCTTGCTCAATTTCAAATTTCGGTTTTTTTTCCAAATAACCGCCGAATCGAATAATTCAAGCATCCGTGTATATGATTGCTCAGGCACAAATGACTTCGTTTGTTTGGTCGCAAACGATCGGAGAAGTCATATTTAGTTTAGTTGTGCACAATTTCAAATTTCGGTTTTTTTCCAAATAACCGCCGTATCAAATAACTCAAACATCCGTGTATATGATTGTTCAGGCACAAATGACTTCGTTTATTTGGTCGCAAACGATCGGAGAAGTCATATTTGGTTTAGTTGTGCACAATTTAAAATTTCGGTTTTTTTCCAAATAACCGCCGAATCAAATAACTCAAACATCCGTGTATATGATTGCTCAGGCTCAAATGACTTCGTTTGTTTGGTCGCAAACGATCGGAGAAGTCATATTTAGTTTAGTTGTGCACAATTTCAAATTTCGGTTTTTTTCCAAATAACCGCCGTATCAAATAACTCAAACATCCGTGTATATGATTGTTCAGGCACAAATGACTTCGTTTATTTGGTCGCAAACTATCGGAGAAGTCATATTTGGTTTAGTTGTGCACAATTTCAAATTTCGGTTTTTTTCCAAATAACCGCCGAATCAAATAACTCAAACATCCGTGTATATGATTGCTCAGGCACAAATGACTACGTTTATTTTGTCGCGAACGATCGGGCAAGTCATATTTCGTTTAGTTGTGCACAATTTCAAATTTCGGGTTTTTTTTCGAAAAAACTGCCGATTTGAATAACTCAAACATCCGTGCATATGATCGCTCAGGCACAACGAACCTCAATTATTTTGTTGCGAACAATAGGAGAACTCATAATTCGTCTATGCTTGCACAATATTCAATTCCGGGTTTTCTCAAATAATCACCGAATCAAATAACTCAAACATCCGTGTATATGATTGTTCAGGCACAAATTACCTCGTTTATTTCGTCGGCGCGGATCGGACTAGTCATATTTCGTTCACTCTTGCTCAATTTCAAATTTCGGTTTTTTTTCCAAATAACCGCCGAATCGAATAATTCAAGCATCCGTGTATATGATTGCTCAGGCACAAATGACCTCGTTTATTTTGTCGCGAACGATCGGGCAAGTCATATTTCGTTTAGTTGTGCACAATTTCAAATTTCGGTTTTTTTCAAAGAACTGCCGAATCGAATAACTCAAACATCCGTGCATATAATTCCTCAGGCACAAATCACCTCGTTTATTTTGTCGCGAACGATCGGAGAAGTCATATTTCGTCTATGCTTGCACAATTTTCGATTCCGGGTTTTCTCAAATAACCGCCGAATCAAATAACTCAAACATCCGCGTACATGATTGTTCAGTCACAAATGACCTCGTTTATTTCGTCGGGGACGATCAGACTAGTCATATTTAGTTCACCCTTGCTCAATTTTCAATTTCGGGTTTTCTCAAATAACAGCTGAATCGAATAATTCAAGCATCCGTGTATATGATTGCTCAGGCACAAATGACTTCGTTTATTTGGTCGCAAACGATCTGAGAAGTCATATTTAGTTTAGTTGTGCACAATTTCAAATTTCGGTTTTTTCCAAATAACCGCCGAATCAAACAATTCAAACATCCGTGTATATGATTGTTCCGGCACAAATGATATCGCTTATTTTTTCGCAAACGATCGGAGAAGTCATATTTAATTTAGTTGTGTACAATTTCAAATTTCGGTTTTTTTCCAAATAACCGCCGAATCAAATAATTCGAACATCCGTGTATATGATTGTTCAGGCACAAATGACCTCGTTTATTTCGTCGGGGACGATCGGACTAGTCATATTTCGTTTAGTTGTGCACAATTTCAAATTTCGGGTTTTTTTTCAAAGAACTGCCGAATCGAATAACTCAAACATCCGTGCATATGATTCCTCAGGCACAAATGACCTCGTTTATTTTGTCGCGAACGATCGGGCAAGTCATATTTCGTTTAGTTGTGCACAATTTCAAATTTCGGTTTTTTTTCAAAAAAATGCCGAATCGAATAACTTAAACATCCGTGCATATGATTCCTCAGGCACAAATGACCTCGTTTATTTGGCCGCAAACGATCGGAGAAGTCAAATGACCTCGTTTATTTTGTCGCGAACGATCGGGCAAGTCATATTTCGTTTAGTTGTGCACAATTTAAAATTTCGGTTTTTTTCCAAATAACCGCCGAATCAAATAACTCAAACATCCGTGAATATGATTGCTCAGGCACAAATGATTTCGTTCGTTTGGTCGCAAACGATCGGAGAAGTCATATTTAGTTTAGTTGTGCACAATTTCGAATTTCGGGTTTTATTGTTTATTTGGCCGCAAACGTCGGAGAAGTCATATTTCGATTAATTGTGCACAATTTCAAATTTCGGGTTTTTTTTCCAAAAAACTGCCGAATCGAATAACTTAAACATCCGTGCATATGATTCCTCAGGCACAAATGACCTCGTTTATTTGGCCGCAAACGTCGGAGAAGTCATATTTCGATTAATTGTGCACAATTTCAAATTTCGGGTTTTTTTTCAAAAAACTGCAGAATTGAATAACTTAAACATCCGTGCATATGATTATTCAGGCACAAATGACCTCGTTTATTTGGTCAGGGACGATCGGAGAAATCATATATAGTTTAGTGGTGCACAATTTAAAATTTCGTTTTTTTTTCCAAATACCCGCCGATTCAAATAACTTAAACATCCGTGTACATGATTGTTCAGGCTCAAATCATATCGTTTATTTTTTCGCAAACGATCGGAGAAGTCATATTTAGTTTAGTTGTGCACAATTTCAAATTTCGGTTTTTTTCCAAATAACTGCCGAATCAAATAACTCAAACATCCGTGTATATGATTGCTCAGGCACAAATGACCTCGTTTATTTGGCCGCAAACGTCGGAGAAGTCATATTTCGATTAATTGTGCACAATTTCAAATTTCGGGTTTTTTTCAAAAAACTGCAGAATTGAATAACTTAAACATCCGTGCATATGATTGTTCAGGCACAAATCACCTCGTTTATTTCGTCAGGGACGATCGGAGAAATCATATATAGTTTAGTGGTGCACAATTTAAAATTTCGGTTTTTTTCCAAATAACCGCCGATTCAAATAACTCAAACATCCGTGTATATGATTGTTCAGGCTCAAATCATATGGTTTATTTTTTCGCAAACGATCGGAGAAGTCATATTTAGCTTAGTTGTGCACAATTTAAAATTTCGGTTTTTTTCCAAATAACCGCCGAATCAAATAACTCAAACATCCGTGCATATGATTCCTCAGGCACAAATGACCTCGTTTATTTTGTCGCGAACGATCGGGCAAGTCATATTTCGTTGAGTTGTGCACAATTTCAAATTTCGGGTTTTTTTCAAAAAACTGCAGAATTGAATAACTTAAACATCCGTGCATATGATTGTTCAGGCACAAATGACCTCGTTTATTTCGTCAGGGACGATCGGAGAAATCATATATAGTTTAGTGGTGCACAATTTAAAATTTCGGTTTTTTTCCAAATAACCGCCGAATCAAATAACTCAAACATCCGTGTATATGATTGCTCAGGCACAAATGACCTCATTTATTTTGTCGCGAACGATCGGGCAAGTCATATTTCGTTTAGTTGTGCACAATTTCAAATTTCGGGTTTTTTTTTCAAAAAAACTGCCGAATCGAATAACTCAATCATCCGTGCATATGATTGTTCAGGCACAAATGACCTCGTTTATTTTGTAGCGAACGATCGGGCAAGTCATATTTAGTTTAGTTGTGCACAATTTCAAATTTCGGCTCTTTTTCCAAAAAACTGCCATATCGAATAATTCAACCATCCGTGGCACAAATGACTTCGTTTATTTGGTCGCAAACGATCGGGCAAGTCATATTTAGTTTAGTTGTGCACAATTTCAAATTTCGGTTTTTTCCAAATAACCGCCGAATCAAATAACTCAAACATCCGTGTATATGATTGTTCAGGCACAAATGATATCGTTTATTTTTACGCAAACGATCGAAGAAGTCATATCTAGTTTAGTTGTGCACAATTTCAAATTTCGGTTTTTTTCCAAATAAATGCCCTATCGAATAACTCAAACATCCGTGCATATGATTGTTCAGGCAAAAATGACCTCGTTTATTTCGTCGGGGACGATCGGACTAGTCATATTTCGTTTAGTTGTGCACAATTTCAAATTTCGGGTGTTTTTTCAAAGAACTGCCGAATCGAATAACTCAAACATCCGTGCATATGATTCCTCAGGCACAAATGACCTCGTTTATTTTGTCGCGAACGATCGGGCAAGTCATATTTCGTTTAGTTGTGCACAATTTCAAATTTCGGTTTTTTTTTCAAAAAACTGCCGAATCGAATATCTTAAACATTCGTGCATATGATTCCTCAGGCACAAATGACCTCGCTTATTTGGCCGCAAACGATCGGAGAAGTCATATTTCGATTAATTGTGCACAATTTCAAATTTCTGGTTTTTTTCCAAAAATTGCCGAATTGAATAACTTAAACATCCATGCATATTATAGTTCAGGAACAAATGACCTCGTTTGTTTCGTCGGGGACGATCGGACTAGTCATATTTGGTTCACTCTTGATCAATTTTCATTTCCGGGTTTTCTCAAATAACCGCCGAATCAAATAACCCCAACATCCGGTTATATGATTGTTCAAGCACAAATGACCTCGTTTATTTTGTCGCGAACGATCGAGCAAGTCATATTTAGTTTGGTTGCGCACAATTTCAAATTTCGGGTTTTTTTCAAAAAACTGCCGAATTGAATAACTTAAACACCCGTGCATATGATTGTTCAGGCACAAATAACCTCGTTTATTTGGTCGCAAACGATCGGAGAAGTCATATTTAGTTTGGTTGCGCACAATTTCAAATTTCGGGTTTTTTTCAAAGAACTGCCGAGTTTAATAAGTTAAACATCCCTGCAGATGATTGTTCAGGCACAAATGACCTCGTTTGTTTCGTCGAGGACGATGGGACTAGTCATATTTCGTTTAGTTGTGCACAATTTCAAATTTCGGGTTTTTTTTTTCAAAGAACTGCCGAATCGAATAACTCAAACATCCGTGCATATGATTCCTCAGGCACAAAGAACCTCAATTATTTTGTTGCGAACAATAGGAGAATTCATAATTCGTCTGTGCTTGCACAATTTTCAATTCCGCGTTTTCTCAAATAACCGCTGGATCAAATAACTCAAACATCCGCGTACATGATTGTTCAGGCACAAATGACCTCGTTTATTTCGTCGGAGACGATCGGACTAGTCATACTTAATTCACTCTTGCTCAATTTTCAATTTCGGGTTTTCTCAAATAACAGATGAATCGAATAATTCAAGCATCCGTGTATATGATTGCTCAGGCACAAATGGTCTCGTTTATTTTGTCGCGAACGATCGGGCAAGTCATATTTCGTTTAGTTGTGCACAATTTCAAATTTTGGTTTTTTTCCACATAACCGCCGAATCAAATAACTCAAACATCCATGTATATGATTGCTCAGGCACAAATGACCTCGTTTATTTTGTCGCGAACGAGCGGTCAAGTCATATTCCGTTTAGTTGTGCACAATTTCAAATTTCGGGTTTTTTTTCGAAAAAACCGCCGATTTGAATAACTCAAACATCCGCGCATATGATCCCTCAGGCACAACGAACCTCAATTATTTTGTTGCGAACAATAGGGGAACTCATAATTCGCCTATGCTTGCACAATATTCAATTCCGGGTTTTCTCAAATAACCGCCGAATCAAATAGCTCAAACATCCATGTATATGACTGTTCAAGCACAAATGACCTCGTTTATTTTGTCGCGAACGATCGAGCAAGTCATATTTAGTTTGGTTGCGCACAATTTCAAATTTCGGGTTTTTTTCAAAAAACTGCAGAATTGAATAACTTAAACACCCGTGCATATGATTGTTCAGGCACAAATAACCTCGTTTATTTGGTCGCAAACGATCGGAGAAGTCATATTTAGTTTGGTTGCGCACAATTTCAAATTTCGGGTTTTTTTCAAAGAACTGCCGAATCGAATAATTCAAGCATCCGTGTATATGATTGCTCAGGCACAAATGACTTCGTTTATTTGGTCACAAACGATCTGAGAAGTCATATTTAGTTTAGTTGTGCACAATTTCAAATTTCGTTTTTTTCCAAATAACCGCCGAATCAAATAACTCAAACATCCGTGTATATGATTGTTCCGGCACAAATGATATCTTTTTTTTTTCGCAAACGATCGGTGAAGTCATATTTAGTTTAGTTGTGTACAATTTCAAATTTCGGTTTTTTTCCACATAACCGCCGAATCAAATAATTCGAACATCCGGGTATATGATTGCTCAGGCTCAAATCATATCGTTTATTTTTTCGCAAACGATCGGAGAAGTCATATTTAGTTTAGTTGTGCACAATTTCAAATTTCGGTTTTTTTCCAAATAACTGCCGAATCAAATAGCTCAAACATCCGTGTATATGATTGCTCAGGCACAAATGACCTCGTTTATTTTGTCGCAAACGATCGGGCAAGTCATATTTCGTTTAGTTGTGCACAATTTCAAATTTCGGGTTTTTTTTTTCAAAAAAACTGCCGAATCGAATAACTTAAACATCCGTGCATATGATTCCTCAGGCACAAATGACCTCGTTTATTTGGCCGCAAACGTCGGAGAAGTCATATTTCGATTAATTGTGCACAATTTCAAATTTCGGGTTTTTTTTCCAAAAAACTGCCGAATCAAATAATTCTTATTAAACTCGGCAGTTCTTTGAAAAAAAACCCGAAATTTGAAATTGTGCGCAACCAAACTAAATATGACTTCTCCGATCGTTTGCGACCAAATAAACGAGGTTATTTGTGCCTGAACAATCATATGCACGGGTGTTTAAGTTATTCAATTCTGCAGTTTTTTGAAAAAAACCCGAAATTTGAAAATGTGCGCAACCAAACTAAATATGACTTGCTCGATCGTTCGCGACAAAATAAACGAGGTCATTTGTGCTTGAACAGTCATATACATGGATGTTTGAGCTATTTGATTCGGCGGTTATTTGAGAAAACCCGGAATTGAATATTGTGGAAGCATAGGCGAATTATGAGTTCCCCTATTGTTCGCAACAAAATAATTGAGGTTCGTTGTGCCTGAGGGATCATATGCGCGGATGTTTGAGTTATTCAAATCGGCGGTTATTTGGAAAAAAAACCGAAATTTTAAATTGTGCACCACTAAACTATATATGACTTCTCCGATCGTTTGCGACCAAATAAACGAAGTCATTTGTGGCTGAGCAATCATATACACGGATGTTTGAGTTATTTGATTCGGTGATTATTTGAGAAAACCCGGAATTGAATATTGTGCAAGCATAGACGAATTATGAGTTCTCCTATTGTTCGCAACAAAATAATTGAGGTTCGTTGTGCCTGAGGGATCATATGCACGGATGTTTGAATTATTCAAATCGGCGGTTTTTTTTCGAAAAAAAACCCGAAATTTGAAATTGTGCACAACTAAACGAAATATGACTAGTCCCATCGTCCTCGACGAAACAAACGAGGTCATTTGTGCCTGAACAATCATCTGCAGGGATGTTTAACTTATTAAACTCGGCAGTTCTTTGAAAAAAACCCGAAATTTGAAATTGTGCGCAACCAAACTAAATATGACTTCTCCGATCGTTTGCGACCAAATAAACGAGGTTATTTGTGCCTGAACAATCATATGCACGGGTGTTTAAGTTATTCAATTCGGCAGTTTTTTGAAAAAAAACCCGAAATTTGAAATTGTGCACAACTAAACGAAATATGACTTGCCCGATCGTTTGCGACAAAATAAACGAGGTCATTTGTGCCTGAGCAATCATATACACGGATGTTTGAGCTATTTGATTCGGCAGTTATTTGGAAAAAAACCGAAATTTGAAATTGTGCACAACTAAACTAAATATGACTTCTCCGATCGTTTGCGAAAAAATAAACGATATGATTTGAGCCTGAGCAATCATATACCCGGATGTTCGAATTATTTGATTCGGCGGTTATGTGGAAAAAAACCGAAATTTGAAATTGTACACAACTAAACTAAATATGACTTCACCGATCGTTTGCGAAAAAAAAAAGATATCATTTGTGCCGGAACAATCATATACACGGATGTTTGAGTTATTTGATTCGGCGGTTATTTGGAAAAAAACGAAATTTGAAATTGTGCACAACTAAACTAAATATGACTTCTCAGATCGTTTGTGACCAAATAAACGAAGTCATTTGTGCCTGAGCAATCATATACACGGATGCTTGAATTATTCGATTCGGCGGTTATTTGGAAAAAAAACCGAAATTTGAAATTGAGCAAGAGTGAACGAAATATGACTAGTCCGATCCGCGCCGACGAAATAAACGAGGTAATTTGTGCCTGAACAATCATATACACGGATGTTTGAATTATTTGATTCGGTGATTATTTGAGAAAACCCGGAATTGAATATTGTGCAAGCATAGACGAATTATGAGTTCTCCTATTGTTCGCAACAAAATAATTGAGGTTCGTTGTGCCTGAGGGATCATATGCACGGAAGTTTGAGTTATTCAAATCGGCGGTTTTTTCGAAAAAAACCCGAAATTTGAAACTGTGCACAACTAAACGGAATATGACTTGCCCGCTCGTTCGCGACAAAATAAACGAGGTCATTTGTGCCTGAGCAGTCATATACACGGATGTTTGAGTTATTTGATTCGGCGGTTATGTGGAAAAAAACCGAAATTTGAAATTGTGCACAGCTAAACCAAATATGACTTGCCCGATCGTTCGCGACAAAATAAACGAGACCATTTGTGCCTAAGCAATCATATACACGGATGCTTGAATTATTCGATTCAGCTGTTATTTGAGAAAACCCGAAATTGAAAATTGAGCAAGAGTGAATTAAGTATGACTAGTCCGATCGTCCCCGACGAAATAAACGAGGTCATTTGTGCCTGAACAATCATGTACGCGGATGTTTGAGTTATTTGATCCGGCGGTTATTTGAGAAAACGCGGAATTGAAAATTGTGCAAGCACAGACGAATTATGAATTCTCCTATTGTTCGCAACAAAATAATTGAAGTTCTTTGTGCCTGAGGAATCATATGCACGGATGTTTGAGTTATTCGATTCGGCAGTTCTTTGAAAAAAAAAACCCGAAATTTGAAATTGTGCACAACTAAACGAAATATGACTAGTCCCATCGTCCTCGACGAAACAAACGAGATCATTTGTGCCTGAACAATCATCTGCAGGGATGTTTAACTTATTAAACTCGGCAGTTCTTTGAAAAAAAACCCGAAATTTGAAATTGTGCGCAACCAAAATAAATATGACTTCTCCGATCGTTTGCGACCAAATAAACGAGGTTATTTGTGCCTGAACAATCATATGCACGGGTGTTTAAGTTATTCAATTCGGCAGTTTTTTGAAAAAAACCCGAAATTTGAAATTGTGCACAATTAATCGAAATATGACTTGCTCGATCGTTCGCGACAAAATAAACGAGGTCATTTGTGCTTGAACAATCATATGCACGGATGTTAGGGTTTTTGATTCGGCGGTTATTTGAGAAAACCCGGAAATGAAAATTGATCAAGAGTGAACCAAATATGACTAGTCCGATAGTCCCCGACGAAATAAACGAGGTCATTTGTTCCTTAACAATCATATGCACGGATGTTTAAGTTATTCAATTCGGCAGTTTTTTGAAAAAAACCCGAAATTTGAAATTGTGCACAATTAATCGAAATATGACATCTCCGATCGTTTGCGGCCAAATAAACGAGGTCATTTGTGCCTGAGGAATCATATGCACGGATGTTTAAGTTATTCGATTCGGCAGTTTTTTGAAAAAAAACCGAAATTTGAAATTGTGCACAACTAAACGAAATATGACTTGCCCGATCGTTTGCGACAAAATAAACGAGGTCATTTGTGCCTGAGGAATCATATGCACGGATGTTTGAGTTATTCGATTCGGCAGTTCTTTGAAAAAAAACCCGAAATTTGAAATTGTGCACAACTAAACGAAATATGACTAGTCCCATCGTCCTCGACGAAACAAACGAGGTCATTTGTGCCTGAACAATCATCTGCAGGATGTTTAACTTATTAAACTCGGCAGTTCTTTGAAAAAAACCCGAAATTTGAAATTGTGCGCAACCAAACTAAATATGACTTCTCCGATCGTTTGCGACCAAATAAACGAGGTTATTTGTGCCTGAACAATCATATGCTCGGGTGTTTAAGTTATTCAATTCGGCAGTTTTTTGAAAAAAAACCCGAAATTTGAAATTGTGCACAATTAATCGAAATATGACTTGCTCGATCGTTCGCGACAAAATAAACGAGGTCATTTGTGCTTGAACAATCATATACACGGATGTTGGGGTTATTTGATTCGGCGGTTATTTGAGAAAACCCGGAAATGAAAATTGATCAAGAGTGAACCAAATATGACTAGTCCGATCGTCCCCGACGAAATAAACGAGGTCATTTGTTCCTGAACAATCATATGCACGGATGTTTAAGTTATTCGATTCGGCAGTTTTTTTGAAAAAAAAAACCCGAAATTTGAACTTGTGCACAACTAAACGAAATATGACTTGCCCGATCGTTTGCGACAAAATAAACGAGGTCATTTGTGCCTGAGCAATCATATACACGGATGTTTGAGTTATTTGATTCGGCAGTTATTTGGAAAAAAACCGAAATTTGAAATTGTGCACAACTAAACTAAATATGACTTCTCCGATCGTTTGCGAAAAAATAAACGATATGATTTGAGCCTGAGCAATCATATATACGGATGTTCGAATTATTTGATTCGGCGGTTATTTGGAAAAAAACCGAAATTTGAAATTGTACACAACTAAACTAAATATGACTTCACCGATCGTTTGCGAAAAAAAAAAAGATATCATTTGTGCCGGAACAATCATATACACGGATGTTTGAGTTATTTGATTCGGCGGTTATTTGGAAAAAAACCAAATTTGAAATTGTGCACAACTAAACTAAATATGACTTCTCAGATCGTTTGCGACCAAATAAACGAAGTCATTTGTGCCTGAGCAATCATATACACGGTTGCTTGAATTATTCGATTCGGCGGTTATTTGGAAAAAAAACCGAAATTTGAAATTGAGCAAGAGTGAACGAAATATGACTAGTCCGATCCGCGCCGACGAAATAAACGAGGTAATTTGTGCCTGAACAATCATATACACGGATGTTTGAGTTATTTGATTCGGTGATTATTTGAGAAAACCCGGAATTGAATATTGTGCAAGCATAGACGAATTATGAGTTCTCCTATTGTTCGCAACAAAATAATTGAGGTTCGTTGTGCCTGAGGGATCATATGCACGGAAGTTTGAGTTATTCAAATCGGCGGTTTTTTCGAAAAAAACCCGAAATTTGAAATTGTGCACAACTAAACGGAATATGACTTGCCCGCTCGTTCGCGACAAAATAAACGAGGTCATTTGTGCTTGAACAATCATATACACGGATGTTGGGGTTATTTGATTCAGCTGTTATTTGAGAAAACCCGAAATTGAAAATTGAGCAAGAGTGAATTAAGTATGACTAGTCCGATCGTCCCCGACGAAATAAACGAGGTCATTTGTGCCTGAACAATCATGTACGCGGATGTTTGAGTTATTTGATCCGGCGGTTATTTGAGAAAACGCGGAATTGAAAATTGTGCAAGCACAGACGAATTATGAATTCTCCTATTGTTCGCAACAAAATAATTGAAGTTCTTTGTGCCTGAGGAATCATATGCTCGGATGTTTGAGTTATTCGATTCGGCAGTTCTTTGAAAAAAAAACCCGAAATTTGAAATTGTGCACAACTAAACGAAATATGACTAGTCCCATCGTCCTCGACGAAACAAACGAGATCATTTGTGCCTGAACAATCATCTGCAGGGATGTTTAACTTATTAAACTCGGCAGTTCTTTGAAAAAAAACCCGAAATTTGAGATTGTGCGCAACCAAACTAAATATGACTTCTCCGATCGTTTGCGACCAAATAAACGAGGTTATTTGTGGCTGAACAATCATATGCACGGGTGTTTAAGTTATTCAATTCGGCAGTTTTTTGAAAAAAACCCGAAATTTGAAATTGTGCACAATTAATCGAAATATGACTTGCTCCATCGTTCGCGACAAAATAAACGAGGTCATTTGTGCTTGAGGAATCATATGCACGGATGTTTAAGTTATTCGATTCGGCAGTTTTTTGAAAAAAAAACCGAAATTTGAAATTGTGCACAACTAAACGAAATATGAATTGCCCGATCGTTTGCGGCCAAATAAACGAGGTCATTTGTGCCTGAGGAATCATATGCACGGATGTTTAAGTTATTCGATTCGGCAGTTTTTTGAAAAAAAAACCGAAATTTGAAATTGTGCACAACTAAACGAAATATGACTTGCCCGATCGTTTGCGACAAAATAAACGAGGTCATTTGTGCCTGAGGAATCATATGCACGGATGTTTGAGTTATTCGATTCGGCAGTTCTTTGAAAAAAAACCCGAAATTTGAAATTGTGCACAACTAAACGAAATATGACTAGTCCCATCGTCCTCGACGAAACAAACGAGGTCATTTGTGCCTGAACAATCATCTGCAGGGATGTTTAACTTATTAAACTCGGCAGTTCTTTGAAAAAAACCCGAAATTTGAAATTGTGCGCAACCAAACTAAATATGACTTCTCCGATCGTTTGCGACCAAATAAACGAGGTTATTTGTGCCTGAACAATGATATGCTCGGGTGTTTAAGTTATTCAATTCGGCAGTTTTTTGAAAAAAAACCCGAAATTTGAAATTGTGCACAATTAATCGAAATATGACTTGCTCGATCGTTCGCGACAAAATAAACGAGGTCATTTGTGCTTGAACAATCATATACACAGATGTTGGGGTTATTTGATTCGGCGGTTATTTGAGAAAACCCGGAAATGAAAATTGATCAAGAGTGAACCAAATATGACTAGTCCGATCGTCCCCGACGAAATAAACGAGGTCATTTGTTCCTGAACAATCATATGCACGGATGTTTAAGTTATTCGATTCGGCAGTTTTTTTGAAAAAAAAACCCGAAATTTGAACTTGTGCACAACTAAACGAAATATGACTTGCCCGATCGTTTGCGGCAAAATAAACGAGGTCATTTGTGCCTGAGCAATCATATACACGGATGTTTGAGTTATTTGATTCGGCAGTTATTTGGAAAAAAAAAACCAAATTTGAAATTGTGCACAACAAAACTAAATATGACTTCTCCGATCGTTTGCGAAAAAATAAACGATATGATTTGAGCCTGAGCAATCATATATACGGATGTTCGAATTATTTGATTCGGCGGTTATTTGGAAAAAAACCGAAATTTGAAATTGTACACAACTAAACTAAATATGACTTCACCGATCGTTTGCGAAAAAAAAAAAGATATCATTTGTGCCGGAACAATCATATACACGGATGTTTGAGTTATTTGATTCGGCGGTTATTTGGAAAAAAACGAAATTTGAAATTGTGCACAACTAAACTAAATATGACTTCTCAGATCGTTTGCGACCAAATAAACGAAGTCATTTGTGCCTGAGCAATCATATACACGGTTGCTTGAATTATTCGATTCGGCGGTTATTTGGAAAAAAAACCGAAATTTGAAATTGAGCAAGAGTGAACGAAATATGACTAGTCCGATCCGCGCCGACGAAATAAACGAGGTAATTTGTGCCTGAACAATCATATACACGGATGTTTGAGTTATTTGATTCGGTGATTATTTGAGAAAACCCGGAATTGAATATTGTGCAAGCATAGACGAATTATGAGTTCTCCTATTGTTCGCAACAAAATAATTGAGGTTCGTTGTGCCTGAGGGATCATATGCACGGAAGTTTGAGTTATTCAAATCGGCGGTTTTTTCGAAAAAAAACCCGAAATTTGAAATTGTGCACAACTAAACGGAATATGACTTGCCCGCTCGTTCGCGACAAAATAAACGAGGTCATTTGTGCTTGAACAATCATATACACGGATGTTGGGGTTATTTGATTCAGCTGTTATTTGAGAAAACCCGAAATTGAAAATTGAGCAAGAGTGAATTAAGTATGACTAGTCCGATCGTCCCCGACGAAATAAACGAGGTCATTTGTGCCTGAACAATCATGTACGCGGATGTTTGAGTTATTTGATCCGGCGGTTATTTGAGAAAACGCGGAATTGAAAATTGTGCAAGCACAGACGAATTATGAATTCTCCTATTGTTCGCAACAAAATAATTGAAGTTCTTTGTGCCTGAGGAATCATATGCTCGGATGTTTGAGTTATTCGATTCGGCAGTTCTTTGAAAAAAAAACCCGAAATTTGAAATTGTGCACAACTAAACGAAATATGACTAGTCCCATCGTCCTCGACGAAACAAACGAGATCATTTGTGCCTGAACAATCATCTGCAGGGATGTTTAACTTATTAAACTCGGCAGTTCTTTGAAAAAAAACCCGAAATTTGAGATTGTGCGCAACCAAACTAAATATGACTTCTCCGATCGTTTGCGACCAAATAAACGAGGTTATTTGTGGCTGAACAATCATATGCACGGGTGTTTAAGTTATTCAATTCGGCAGTTTTTTGAAAAAAACCCGAAATTTGAAATTGTGCACAATTAATCGAAATATGACTTGCTCCATCGTTCGCGACAAAATAAACGAGGTCATTTGTGCTTGAGGAATCATATGCACGGATGTTTAAGTTATTCGATTCGGCAGTTTTTTGAAAAAAAAACCGAAATTTGAAATTGTGCACAACTAAACGAAATATGAATTGCCCGATCGTTTGCGACAAAATAAACGAGGTCATTTGTGCCTGAGGAATCATATGCACGGATGTTTGAGTTATTCGATTCGCCAGTTCTTTGAAAAAAAACCCGAAATTTGAAATTGTGCACAGCTAAACGAAATATGACTAGTCCCATCGTCCTCGACGAAACAAACGAGGTCATTTGTGCCTGAACAATCATCTGCAGGGATGTTTAACTTATTAAACTCGGCAGTTCTTTGAAAAAAACCCGAAATTTGAAATTGTGCACAATTAATCGAAATATGACTTCTCCGATCGTTTGCGGCCAAATAAACGAGGTCATTTGTGCCTGAGGAATCATATGCACGGATGTTTAAGTTATTCGATTCGGCAGTTTTTTGAAAAAAAAACCGAAATTTGAAATTGTGCACAACTAAACGAAATATGAATTGCCCGATCGTTTGCGACAAAATAAACGAGGTCATTTGTGCCTGAGGATGTTTGAGTTATTCGATTCGGCAGTTCTTTGAAAAAAAACCCGAAATTTGAAATTGTGCACAACTAAACGAAATATGACTAGTCCCATCGTCCTCGACGAAACAAACGAGGTCATTTGTGCCTGAACAATCATCTGCAGGGATGTTTAACTTATTAAACTCGGCAGTTCTTTGAAAAAAACCCGAAATTTGAAATTGTGCGCAACCAAACTAAATATGACTTCTCCGATCGTTTGCGACCAAATAAACGAGGTTATTTGTGCCTGAACAATCATATGCACGGGTGTTTAAGTTATTCAATTCGGCAGTTTTTTGAAAAAAACCCGAAATTTGAAATTGTGCACAATTAATCGAAATATGACTTGCTCGATCGTTCGCGACAAAATAAACGAGGTCATTTGTGCTCGAACAATCATATACACGGATGTTGGGGTTATTTGATTCGGCGGTTATTTGAGAAAACCCGGAAATGAAAATTGATCAAGAGTGAACCAAATATGACTAGTCCGATCGTCCCCGACGAAATAAACGAGGTCATTTGTTCCTGAACAATCATATGCACGGATGTTTAAGTTATTCAATTCGGCAGTTTTTTGAAAAAAACCCCGAAATTTGAAATTGTGCACAATTAATCGAAATATTACTTCTCCGATCGTTTGCGGCCAAATAAACGAGGTCATTTGTGCCTGAGGAATCATATGCACGGATGTTTGAGTTATTCGATTCGGCAGTTTTTTGGAAAAAAAAACCGAAATTTGAAATTGTGCACAATTAATCGAAATATGACTTCTCCGACGTTTGCGGCCAAATAAACGAGGTCATTTGTGCCTGAGGAATCATATGCACGGATGTTTAAGTTATTCGATTCGGCAGTTTTTTTGAAAAAAACCCGAAATTTGAAATTGTGCACAACTAAACGAAATATGACTAGTCCGATCGTCCCCGACGAAATAAACGAGGTCATTTGTGCCTGAACAATCATATGCACGGATGTTTGAGTTATTCGATAGGGCGGTTATTTGGGAAAAAACCGAAATTTTAAATTGTGCACCACTAAACTATATATGACTTCTCCGATCCTTTGCGAATAAATAAACGAAGTCATTTGTGCCTGAGCAATCATATACACGGATGTTTGAGTTATTTGATTCGGCGGTTATTTGGAAAAAAAAAAACCAAATTTGAAATTGTGCACAACAAAACTAAATATGACTTCTCCGATCGTTTGCGACCAAATAAACTAAGTCATTTGTGGCTGAGCAATCATATACACGGATGATTGAGTTATTCGATTCGGCAGTTTTTTGGAAAAAAAACCCGAAATTTGAAATTGTGCACAATTAATCGAAATATGACTTCTCCGACGTTTGCGGCCAAATAAACGAGGTCATTTGTGCCTGAGGAATCATATGCACGGATGTTTAAGTTATTCGATTCGGCAGTTTTTTTGAAAAAAGACCCGAAATTTGAAATTGTGCACAACTAAACGAAATATGACTTGCCCGATCGTTTGCGACAAAATAAACGAGGTCATGTGTGCCTGAGCAATCATATACACGAATGTTTGAGTTATTTGATTCGGCAGTTATTTGGAAAAAAACCGAAATTTGAAATTGTACACAACTAAACTAAATATGACTTCACCGATCGTTTGCGAAAAAAAAAAAGATATCATTTGTGCCGGAACAATCATATACACGGATGATTGAGTTATTTGATTCGGCGGTTATTTGGAAAAAACGAAATTTGAAATTGTGCACAACTAAACTAAATATGACTTCTCAGATCGTTTGCGACCAAATAAACGAAGTCATTTGTGCCTGAGCAATCATATACACGGATGCTTGAATTATTCGATTCGGCGGTTATTTGGAAAAAAAACCGAAATTTGAAATTGAGCAAGAGTGAACGAAATATGACTAGTCCGATCCGCGCCGACGAAAAAAACGAGGTAATTTATGCCTGAACAATCATATACACGGATGTTTGAGTTATTTGATTCGGCGATTATTTGAGAAAACCCGGAATTGAATATTGTGCAAGCATAGACGAATTATGAGTTCTCCTATTGTTCGCAACAAAATAATTGAGGTTCGTTGTGCCTGAGGGATCATGTGCACGGATGTTTGAGTTATTCAAATCGGCGGTTTTTTCGAAAAAAAACCCGAAATTTGAAATTGTGCACAACTAAACGAAATATGAATTGCCCGATCGTTCGCGACAAAATAAACGAGACCATTTGTGCCAGAGCAATCATATACACGGATGCTTGAATTATTCGATTCAGCTGTTATTTGAGAAAACCCGAAATTGAAAATTGAGCAAGAGTGAATTAAGTATGACTAGTCCGATGGTCCCCGACGAAATAAACGAGGTCATTTGTGCTTGAACAATCATGTACGCGGATGTTTGAGTTATTTGATCCGGCGGTTATTTGAGAAAACGCGGAATTGAAAATTGTGCAAGCACAGACGAATTATGAATTCTCCTATTGTTCGCAACAAAATAATTGAGGTTCTTTGTGCCTGAGGAATCATATGCACGGATGTTTGAGTTATTCGATTCGGCAGTTCTTTGAAAAAAAAACCCGAAATTTGAAATTGTGCACAACTAAACGAAATATGACTAGTCCCATCGTCCTCGACGAAACAAACGAGGTCATTTGTGCCTGAACAAGCATCTGCAAGGATGTTTAACTTATTAAACTCGGCAGTTCTTTGAAAAAAAACCCGAAATTTGAAATTGTGCGCAACCAAACTAAATATGACTTCTCCGATCGTTTGCGACCAAATAAACGAGGTTATTTGTGCCTGAACAATCATATGCACGGGTGTTTGAGTTATTCAATTCGGCAGTTTTTTAAAAAAAACTCGAAATTTGAAATTGTGCACAATTAATCTAAATATGACTTGCTCGATGGTTCGCGACAAAATAAACGAGGTCATTTGTGCTTGAACAATCATATACACGGATGTTGGGGTTATTTGATTCGGCGGTTATTTGAGAAAACCCGGAAATGAAAATTGATCAAGAGTGAACCAAATATGACTAGTCCGATCGTCCCCGACGAAATAAACGAGGTCATTTGTTCCTGAACAATCATATGCACGGATGTTTAAGTTATTCAATTCGGCAGTTTTTTGAAAAAAAAAACGAAATTTGAAATTGTGCACAATTAATCGAAATATGACTTCTCCGATCGTTTGCGGCCAAATAAACGAGGTCATTTGTGCCTGAGGAATCATATGCACGGATGTTTAAGTTATTCGATTCGGCAATTTTTTGAAAAAAAACCGAAATTTGAAATTGTGCACAACTAAACGAAATATGACTTGCCCGATCGTTCGCGACAAAATAAACGAGGTCATTTGTGCCTGAGGAATCATATGCACGGATGTTTGAGTTATTCGATTCGGCAGTTCTTTGAAAAAAACCCGAAATTTGAAATTGTGCACAACTAAACGAAATATGACTAGTCCGATCGTCCCCGACGAAATAAACGAGGTCATTTGTGCCTGAACAATCATATGCACGGATGTTTGAGTTATTCGATAGGGCGGTTATTTGGAAAAAAACCGAAATTTTAAATTGTGCACCACTAAACTATATATGACTTCTCCGATCGTTTGCGACCAAATAAACGAAGTCATTTGTGCCTGAGCAATCATATACACGGATGTTTGAGTTATTTGATTCGGCGGTTATTTGGAAAAAAACCGAAATTTGAAATTGTACACAACTAAACTAAATATGACTTCACCGATCGTTTGCGAAAAAAAAAAGATATCATTTGTGCCGGAACAATCATATACACGGATGTTTGAGTTATTTGATTCGGCGATTATTTGGAAAAAAACGAAATTTGAAATTGTGCACAACTAAACGACATATGACTTGCCCGATCGTTCGCGACAGAGTAAACGAGACCATTTGTGCCTGAGCAATCATATACACGGATGCTTGAATTATTCGATTCAGCTGTTATTTGAGAAAACCCGAAATTGAAAATCGAGCAAGAGTGAATTAAGTATGACTAGTCCGATCGTCCCCGACGAAATAAACGAGGTCATTTGTGCCTGAACAATCATGTACGCGGATGTTTGAGTTATTTGATCCGGCGGTTATTTGAGAAAACGCGGAATTGAAAATTGTGCAAGCACAGACGAATTATGAATTCTCCTATTGTTCGCAACAAAATAATTGAGGTTCTTTGTGCCTGAGGAATCATATGCACGGATGTTTGAGTTATTCGATTCGGCAGTTCTTTGAAAAAAAAAACCCGAAATTTGAAATTGTGCACAACTAAACGAAATATGACTAGTCCCATCGTCCTCGACGAAACAAACGAGGTCATTTGTGCCTGAACAATCATCTGCAGGGATGTTTAACTTATTAAACTCGGCAGTTCTTTGAAAAAAACCCGAAATTTGAAATTGTGCGCAACCAAACTAAATATGAAATCTCCGATTGTTTGCTACCAAATAAACGAGGTTATTTGTGCCTGAACAATCATATGCACGGGTGTTTAAGTTATTCAATTCGGCAGTTTTTTGAAAAAAAACCCGAAATTTGAAATTGTGCACAATTAATCGAAATATGACTTGCTCGATCGTTCGCGACAAAATAAACGAGGTCATTTGTGCCTGAGGAATCATATGCACGGATGTTTGAGTTATTCGATTCGGCAGTTCTTTGAAAAAAAAACCCGAAATTTGAAATTGTGCACAACTAAACGAAATATGACTAGTCCGATCGTCCCCGACGAAATAAACGAGGTCATTTGTGCCTGAACAATCATATGCACGGATGTTTGAGTTATTTGATTCGGCGGTTATTTGGAAAAAACCGAAATTTTAAATTGTGCACCACTAAACTATATATGATTTCTCCGATCGTCCCTGACGAAATAAACGAGGTCATTTGTGCCTGAACAATCATATGCACGGATGTTTAAGTTATTCAATTCGGCAGTTTTTTGAAAAAAACCCGAAATTTGAAATTGTGCACAATTAATCGAAATATGACTTCTCCGACGTTTGCGGCCAAATAAACGAGGTCATTTGTTCCTGAACAATCATATGCACGGGTGTTTAAGTTATTCGATTCGGCAGTTTTTTTGAAAAAAAAACCCGAAATTTGAAATTGTGCACAACTAAACGAAATATGACTTGCCCGATCGTTCGCTACAAAATAAACGAGGTCATTTGTGCCTGAACAATCATATGCACGGATGATGGGGTTATTTGATTCGGCGGTTATTTGAGAAAACCCGGAAATGAAAATTGATCAAGAGTGAACCAAATATGACTAGTCCGATCGTCCCCGACGAAATAAACGAGGTCATTTGTGCCTGAACAATCATATGCACGGATGATTGAGTTATTCGATTCGATGATTGAGTAACACAATTAATCGAAATATGACTTCTCCGACGTTTGCGGCCAAATAAACGAGGTCATTTGTGCCTGAGGAATCATATGCACGGATGTTTAAGTTATTCGATTCGGCAGTTTTTTGGAAAAAAAACCGAAATTTGAAATTGTGCACAACTAAACTAAAAATGACTTGCCCGATCGTTCGCTACAAAATAAACGAGGTCATTTGTGCCTGAACAATCATATGCACGGATGATGGGGTTATTTGATTCGGCGGTTATTTGAGAAAACCCGGAAATGAAAATTGATCAAGAGTGAACCAAATATGACTAGTCCGATCGTCCCCGACGAAATAAACTAGGTCATTTGTGCCTGAACAATCCTATGCACGGATGATTGAGTTATTCGATTCGGCAGTTTTTTGAAAAAAAACCCGAAATTTGAAATTGTGCACAACTAAACGAAATACGACTTGCCCGATCATTCGCGACAAAATAAACGAGATCATTTGTGCCTGAACAATCATATGCCTTGTGCACAACTAAACGAAATACCGACTTGCCCGATCGTTCGCGACAAAATAAACGAGGTCATTTGTGCCTGAACAATCATATGCACGGGTGTTTGAGTTATTTGAATCGGCCGTTATTTGGAAAAAAACCGAAATTTTAAATTGTGCACCACTAAACTATATATGACTTCTCCGATCGTTTGCGACCAAATAAACGAAGTCATTTGTGCCTGAGCAATCATATACACGGATGTTTGAGTTATTCGATTCGGCAGTTTTTTTGAAAAAAAAACCCGAAATTTGAAATTGTGCACAACTAAACGAAATATGACTTGCCCGATCGTTCGCGACAAAATAAACGAGGTCATTTGTGCCTGAACAATCATATGCACGGGTGTTTAAGTTATTCGATTCGGCAGTTTTTTGAAAAAAACCTAAATTTGAAATTGTGCGCAACTAATCGAAATATGACTTGCCCGATCGCTCGCGACAAAATAAACGAGGTCATTTGTGCCTGAGCAGTCATATACACGGATGTTTGAGTTATTTGATTCGGCGGTTATTTGGAAAAAAACCGAAATTTTAAATTGTGCACCACTAAACTATATATGACTTCTCCGATCGTTTGCGACCAAATAAACGAAGTCATTTGTGCCTGAGCAATCATATACACGGATGTTTGAGTTATTCGATTCGGCAGTTTTTTTGAAAAAAAAACCCGAAACTTGAAATTGTGCACAACTAAACGAAATATGACTTGCCCGATCGTTCGCGACAAAATAAACGAGGTCATTTGTGCTTGAACAATGATATACACGGATGTTGGGGTTATTTGTTTCGGCGGTTATTTGAGAAAACCCGGAAATGAAAATTGATCAAGAGTGAACCAAATATGACTAGTCCGATCGTCCCCGACGAAACAAACGAGGTCATTTGTGCCTGAGCAATCATATACACGGATGTTTGAGTTATTTGATTCGGCGATTATTTGAGAAAACCCGAAATTTGAAATTGTGCACAATTAATCGAAATATGACTTCTCCGACGTTTGCGGCCAAATAAACGAGGTCATTTGTGCCTGAAAAATCATATGCACGGGTGTTTAAGTTATTCGATTCGGCAGTTTTTTTGAAAAAAAAACCCGAAATTTGAAATTGTGCACAACTAAACGAAATATGACTAGTCCCATCGTCCTCGACGAAACAAACGAGGTCATTTGTGCTTGAACAATCATATGCACGGATGATTGAGTTATTCGATTCGGCAGTTTTTTTGAAAAAAAAAAAACGAAATTTGAAATTGTGCACAACTAAACGAAATATGACTTGCCCGATCGTTCGCGACAAAATAAACGAGGTCATTTGTGCCTGAGCAATCATATACACGGATGTTTGAGTTATTTGGTTCGGCAGTTATTTGGAAAAAAACCGAAATTTGAAATTGTGCACAACTAAACTAAATATGACTTCTCCGATCGTTTGCGAAAAAATAAACGATATGATTTGAGCCTGAACAATCATATACACGGATGTTTGAGTTATTTGAATCGGCGGTTATTTGGAAAAAAACCGAAATTTTAAATTGTGCACCACTAAACTATATATGATTTCTCCGATCGTCCCTGACGAAATAAACGATCTCATTTGTGCCTGAACAATCATATGCACGGATGTTTAAGTTATTCAATTCGGCAGTTTTTTGAAAAAAACCCGAAATTTGAAATTGTGCACAATTAATCGAAATATGACTTCTCCGACGTTTGCGGCCAAATAAACGAGGTCATTTGTGCCTGAGGAATCATATGCACGGATGTTTAAGTTATTCGATTCGGCAGTTTTTTTAAAAAAAAAACCCGAAATTTGAAATTGTGCACAACTAAACGAAATATGACTAGCCCGATCGTCCCCCACGAAATAAACGAGGTCATTTGTGCCTGAACAATCATATGCACGGATGATTGAGTTATTCGATTCGGCAGTTTTTTTGAAAAAAAAACCCGAAATTTGAAAATGTGCCCAACTAAACGAAATATGACTTGCCCCATCGTTCGCGACAAAATAAACGAGGTCATTTGTGACTGAGCAATCATATACACGGATGTTTGAGTTATTTGATTCGGCGATTATTTGAGAAAACCCGGAATTGAATATTGTGCAAGCATAGACGAATTATGAGTTCTCCTATTGTTCGCAACAAAATAATTGAGGTTCGTTGTGCCTGAGGGATCATATGCACGGATGTTTGAGTTATTCAAATCGGCGGTTTTTTCGAAAAAAAACCCGAAATTTGAAATTGTGCACAACTAAACGGAATATGACTTGCCCGCTCGTTCGCGACAAAATAAACGAGGTCATTTGTGCCTGAGCAATCATATACACGGATGTTTGAGTTTTATTTGATTCGGCGGTTATGTGGAAAAAAAACCGAAATTTGAAATTGTGCACAACTAAACGAAATATGACTTGCCCGATCGTTCGCGACAAAGTAAACGAGACCATTTGTGCCTGAGCAATCATATACACGGATGCTTGAATTATTCGATTCAGCTGTTATTTGAGAAAACCCGAAATTGAAAATCGAGCAAGAGTGAATTAAGTATGACTAGTCCGATCGTCCCCGACGAAATAAACGAGGTCATTTGTGCCTGAACAATCATAAGCACGGATGATTGAGTTATTCGATTCGGCAGTTTTTTTGAAAAAAAACCCGAAATTTGAAATTGTGCACAACTAAACGAAATATGACTTGCCCGATCGTTCGCGACAAAATAAACGAGGTCATTTGTGCCTGAGGAATCATATGCACGGATGTTTAAGTTATTCGATTCGGCAGTTTTTTTTGAAAAAAAACCCGAAATTTGAAATTGTGCACAACTAAACGAAATATGACTAGCCCGATCGTCCCCCACGAAATAAACGAGGTCATTTGTGCCTGAACAATCATATGCATGGATGATTGAGTTATTCGATTCGGCAGTTTTTTTGAAAAAAAAACACGAAATTTGAAATTGTGCCCAACTAAACGAAATATGACTTGCCCGATCGTTCGCGACAAAATAAACGAGGTCATTTGTGCCTGAGCAATCATATACACGGATGCTTGAATTATTCGATTCAGCTGTTATTTGAGAAAACCCGAAAATGAAAATCGAGCAAGAGTGAATTAAGTATGACTAGTCCGATCGTCCCCGACGAAATAAACGAGGTCATTTGTGCCTGAACAATCATATGCACGGATGATTGAGTTATTCGATTCGGCAGTTTTTTTGAAAAAAAAACCCGAAATTTGAAATTGTGCACAACTAAACGAAATATGACTTGCCCGATCGTTCGCGACAAAATAAACGAGGTCATTTGTGCCTGAACAATCATCTGCAGGGATGTTTAACTTATTAAACTCGGCAGTTCTTTGAAAAAAACCCGAAATTTGAAATTGTGCGCAACCAAACTAAATATGACTAGTCCCATCGTCCTCGACGAAACAAACGAGGTCATTTGTGCCTGAACAATCATCTGCAGGGATGTTTAACTTATTAAACTCGGCAGTTCTTTGAAAAAAACCCGAAATTTGAAATTGTGCGCAACCAAACTAAATATGACTTCTCCGATCGTTTGCGACCAAATAAACGAGGTTATTTGTGCCTGAACAATCATATGCACGGGTGTTTAAATTATTCGATTCGGCAGATTTTTGAAAAAAACCGAAATTTGAAATTGTGCGCAACTAAACGAAATATGACTTGCCCGATCGTTCGCGACAAAATAAAAGAGGTCATTTGTGCTTGAACAATCATATACACGGATGTTGGGGTTATTTGATTCCGCGGTTATTTGAGAAAACCCGGAAATGAAAATTGATCAAGAGTGAACCAAATATGATTAGTCCGATCGTCCCCGACGAAATAAACGAGGTCATTTGTTCCTGAACAATCATATGCACGGATGGGTGCCGTGAAATAACGCCGAGCGAAATAACACCGAATTCTCAAATTCGGCCTTATATCACTTTATGAAAGCGAAATAAGACCGACTTTCAAATTTGGCTTTATTTCTCTATATGAAAGCGACAAATATAAATGTTATATTTTACAACATATCTAAAAAATAAATGAAGTAGTTAGAAAAAAAAACGAATTTTTAATACGGTTATATTTTGACTGTTGATATAGGCGCCTGCCTGGCGAAAAGCACCTACCCCGGGCGGAGCAACGAAGTTGCGTGAGCGGGACCTGCAGCATACGAAAAGAGAGTTTAAATCCCTTAATCCCGCGAAGCGGGCCACCCAGGTACTGTTACATTTCATTAAAATAAGCCGAATTCTCATATTCGAATTCTCAAATTCGGCGTTATTTCGCTCGGCGTTATTTCACGGCACCGCACGGATGTTTAAGTTATTCAATTCGGCAGTTTTTTGAAAAAAACCCGAAATTTGAAATTGTGCACAATTAATCGAAATATGACTTCTCCGATCGTTTGCGGCCAAATAAACGAGGTCATTTGTGCCTGAGGAATCATATGCTCGGATGTTTAAGTTATTCGATTCGGCAGTTTTTTGAAAAAAAACCGAAATTTGAAATTGTGCACAACTAAACTAAAAATGACTTGCCCGATCGTTCGCTACAAAATAAACGAGGTCATTTGTGCCTGAACAATCATATGCACGGATGATTGAGTTATTCGATTCGGCAGTTTTTTTGAAAAAAAAACCCGAAATTTGAAATTGTGCACAACTAAACGAAATATGACTTGCCCGATCGATCGCGACAAAATAAACGAGGTCATTTGTGCCTGAGCAATCATATACACGGATGTTTGAGTTATTTAAATCGGTGGTTATTTGGAAAAAAACCGAAATTTTAAATTGTGCACCACTAAACTATATATGATTTCTCCGATCGTCCCTGACGAAATAAACGAGGTCATTTGTGATTGAACAATCATATACACGGATGTTTAAGTTATTCAATTCGGCAGTTTTTTGAAAAAAACCCGAAATTTGAAATTGTGCACAATTAATCGAAATATGACTAGTCCAATCGTCCCCGACGAAATAAACGAGGTCATTTGTGCCTGAACAATCATATGCACGGATGATTGAGTTATTCGATTCGGCAGTTTTTTTGAAAAAAAACCCGAAATTTGAAATTGTGCACAACTAAACGAAATATGACTTGCCCGATCGTTCGCGACAAAATAAACGAGGTCATTTGTGCCTGAGCAATCATATACACGGATGTTTGAGTTATTTGATTCGGCAGTTATTTGGAAAAAAACCGAAATTTGAAATTGTGCACAACTAAACTAAATATGACTTCTCCGATCGTTTGCGAAAAAATAAACCATATGATTTGAGCCTGAACAATCATATACACGGATGTTTGAGTTATTTGATTCCGCGGTTATTTGAGAAAACCCGGAAATGAAAATTGATAAAGAGTGAACCAAATATGACTAGTCCGATCGTCCCCGACGAAATAAACGAGGTCATTTGTTCCTGAACAATCATATGCACGGATGTTTAAGTTATTCAATTCGGCAGGTTTTTGAAAAAAACCCGAAATTTGAAATTGTGCACAATTAATCGAAATATGACTTCTCCGACGTTTGCGGCCAAATAAACGAGGTCATTTGTGCCTGAGGAATCATATGCACGGATGTTTAAGTTATTCGATTCGGCAGTTTTTTGGAAAAAAAAACGAAATGTGAAATTGTGCACAACTAAACGAAATATGACTAGCCCGATCGTCGCCCACGAAATAAACGAGGTCATTTGTGCCTGAACAATCATATGCACGGATGATTGAGTTATTCGATTCGGCAGTTTTTTTGAAAAAAGACCCGAAATTTGAAATTGTGCACAACTAAACGAAATATGACTTGCCCAATCGTCCCCGACGAAATAAACGAGTTCATTTGTGCCTGAACAATCATATGCACGGATGATTGAGTTATTCGATTCGGCAGTTTTTTTGAAAAAAAACCCGAAATTTGAAATTGTGCACAACTAAACGAAATATGACTTCTCCGACGTTTGCGGCCAAATAAACGAGGTCATTTCTGCCTGAGGAATCATATGCACGGATGTTTAAGTTATTCGATTCGGCAGTTTTTTGGAAAAAAAACCCGAAATTTGAAATTGTGCACAACTAAACGAAATATGACTAGTCCAATCGTCCCCGACGAAATAAACGAGGTCATTTGTGCCTGAACAATCATATGCACGAATGATTGAGTTATTCGATTCGGCAGTTTTTTTGAAAAAAAAACCCGAAATTTGAAATTGTGCACAACTAAATTAATATGACTTCTCCGATCGTTTGCGAAAAAATAAACAATATGATTTGTGCCTGAACAATCATATACACGGATGTTTGAGTTATTTGATTCGGCGGTTTTTTGAAAAAAAACCCGAAATTTGAAATTGTGCACAACTAAACGAAATATGACTTCTCCGACGTTTGCGGCCAAATAAACGAGGTCATTTGTGCCTGAGGAATCATATGCACGGATGTTTAAGTTATTCGATTCGGCAGTTTTTTTGAAAAAAAACCCGAAATTTGAAATTGTGCACAACTAAACGAAATATGACTTCTCCGACGTTTGCGGCCAAATAAACGAGGTCATTTGTGCCTGAGGAATCATATGCACGGATGTTTAAGTTATTCGATTCGGCATTTTTTTGGAAAAAAAACCCGAAATTTGAAATTGTGCACAACTAAACGAAATATGACTAGTCCAATCGTCCCCGACGAAATAAACGGGGTCATTTGTGCCTGAACAATCATATGCACGAATGATTGAGTTATTCGATTCGGCAGTTTTTTTGAAAAAAAAACCCGAAATTTGAAATTGTGCACAACTAAACGAAATATGACTAGTCCCATCGTCCTCGACGAAACAAACGAGGTCATTTGTGCCTGAACAATCATCTGCAGGGATGTTCAACTTATTAAACTCGGCAGTTCTTTGAAAATAACCCGAAATTTGAAATTGTGCGCAACCAAACTAAATATGACTTCTCCGATCGTTCGCGACAAAATAAACGAGGTCATTTGTGCTTGAACAATCATATACACGGATGTTGGGGTTATTTGATTCCGCGGTTATTTGAGAAAACCCGGAAATGAAAATTGATCAAGAGTGAACCAAATATGACTAGTCCGATCGTCCCCGACGAAATAAACGAGGTAATTTGTTCCTGAACAATCATATGCACGGATGTTTAAGTTATTCAATTCGGCAGTTTTTTGAAAAAAACCCGAAATTTGAAATTGTGCACAATTAATCGAAATATGACTTCTCCGATCGTTTGCGGCCAAATAAACGAGGTCATTTGTGCCTGAGGAATCATATGCTTGGATGTTTAAGTTATTCTTTTAATTGTGCACAACTAAACGAAATATGACTAGTCCCATCGTCCTCGACGAAACAAACGAGGTCATTTGTGCCTGAACAATCATCTGCAGGGATGTTCAACTTATTAAACTCGGCAGTTCTTTGAAAATAACCCGAAATTTGAAATTGTGCGCAACCAAACTAAATATGACTTCTCCGATCGTTCGCGACAAAATAAATGAGGTCATTTGTGCTTGAACAATCATATACACGGATGTTGGGGTTATTTGATTCCGCGGTTATTTGAGAAAACCCGGAAATGAAAATTGATCAAGAGTGAACCAAATATGACTAGTCCGATCGTCCCCGACGAAATAAACGAGGTCATTTGTTCCTGAACAATCATATGCACGGATGTTTAAGATATTCAATTCGGCAGTTTTTTGAAAAAAACCCGAAATTTGAAATTGTGCACAATTAATCGAAATATGACTTCTCCGATCGTTTGCGGCCAAATAAACGAGGTCATTTGTGCCTGAGGAATCATATGCTTGGATGTTTAAGTTATTCGATTCGGCAGTTTTTTGAAAAAAAACCGAAATTTGAAATTGTGCACAACTAAACTAAAAATGACTTGCCCGATCGTTCGCTACAAAATAAGCGAGGTCATTTGTGCCTGAACAATCATATGCACGGATGATTGAGTTAGTCGATTCGGCAGTTTTTTGAAAAAAAAACCCGAAATTTGAAATTGTGCACAACTAAACGAAATATGACTAGTCCAATCGTCCCCGACGAAATAAACGAGGTCATTTGTGCCTGAACAATCATATGCACGGATGATTGAGTTATTCGATTCGGCAGTTTTTTTGAAAAAAAAACCCGAAATTTGAAATTGTGCACAACTAAACGAAATATGACTTGCCCGATCGTTCGCGACAAAATAAACGAGGTCATTTGTGCCTGAGCAATCATATACACGGATGTTTGAGTTATTTGATTAGGCAGTTATTTGGAAAAAAACCGAAATTTGAAATTGTGCACAACTAAACTAAATATGACTTCTCCGATCGTTTGCGAAAAAATAAACGATATGATTTGAGCCTGAACAATCATATACACGGATGTTTGAGTTATTTGAATCGGCGGTTATTTGGAAAAAACCCGAAATTTTAAATTGTGCACCACTAAACTATATATGATCTCCGATCGTCCCTGACGAAATACACGAGGTCATTTGTGCCTGAACAATCATATGCACGGATGTTTAGGTTATTCAATTCGGCAGTTTTTTGAAAATAACCCGAAATTTGAAATTGTGCACAATTAATCGAAAATGACTAGTCCAATCGTCCCCGACGAAATAAACGAGGTCATTTGTGCCTGAACAATCATATGCACGGATGATTGAGTTATTCGATTCGGCAGTTTTTTTGAAAAAAAACCCGAAATTTGAAATTGTGCACAACTAAACGAAATATGACTTGCCCGATCGTTCGCGACAAAATAAACGAGGTCATTTGTGCCTGAGCAATCATATACACGGATGTTTGAGTTATTTGATTCGGCAGTTATTTGGAAAAAAACCGAAATTTGAATTTGTGCACAACTAAGCTAAATATGACTTCTCCGATCGTTTGCGAAAAAATAAACGATATGATTTGAGCCTGAACAATCATATACACGGATGTTTGAGTTATTTGAATCGGCGGTTATTTGGAAAAAAACCGAAATTTTAAATTGTGCACCACTAAACTATATCTGATTTCTCCGATCGTCCCTGACGAAATAAACGAGGTCATTTGTGCCTGAACAATCATATGCACGGATGTTTAAGTTATTCAATTCGGCAGTTTTTTGAAAAAAACCCGAAATTTGAAATTGTGCGCAATTAATCGAAATATGACTTCTCCGACGTTTGCGGCCAAATAAACGAGGTCATTTGTGCCTGAGGAATCATATGCAGGTCATGTGATTGCTCATATACACGGATATTTGAGTTATTTGATTCGGCAGTTATTTGGAAAAAAACCGACATTTGAAATTGTGCACAACTAAACTAAATATGTCTTCTCCGATCGTTTGCGAAAAAATGAACGATATGATTTGAGCCTGAACAATCATATGCACGGATGATTGAGTTATTCGATTCGGCAGTTTTTTTGAAAAAAAAACCCGAAATTTGAAATTGTGCACAACTAAACGAAATATGACTTGCCCGATCGTTCGCGACAAAATAAACGAGGTCATTTGTGCCTGAGCAATCATATACACGGATGTTTGAGTTATTTGATTCGGCAGTTATTTGGAAAAAAACCGAAATTTGAAATTGTGCACAACTAAACTAAATATGACTTCTCCGATCGTTTGCGAAAAAATAAACGATATGATTTGAGCCTGAACAATCATATACACGGATGTTTGAGTTATTTGAATCGGCGGTTATTTGGAAAAAACCCGAAATTTTAAATTGTGCACCACTAAACTATATATGATCTCCGATCGTCCCTGACGAAATACACGAGGTCATTTGTGCCTGAACAATCATATGCACGGATGTTTAGGTTATTCAATTCGGCAGTTTTTTGAAAATAACCCGAAATTTGAAATTGTGCACAATTAATCGAAAATGACTAGTCCAATCGTCCCCGACGAAATAAACGAGGTCATTTGTGCCTGAACAATCATATGCACGGATGATTGAGTTATTCGATTCGACAGTTTTTTTGAAAAAAAACCCGAAATTTGAAATTGTGCACAACTAAACGAAATATGACTTGCCCGATCGTTCGCGACAAAATAAACGAGGTCATTTGTGCCTGAGCAATCATATACACGGATGTTTGAGTTATTTGATTCGGCAGTTATTTGGAAAAAAACCGAAATTTGAATTTGTGCACAACTAAGCTAAATATGACTTCTCCGATCGTTTGCGAAAAAATAAACGATATGATTTGAGCCTGAACAATCATATACACGGATGTTTGAGTTATTTGAATCGGCGGTTATTTGGAAAAAAACCGAAATTTTAAATTGTGCACCACTAAACTATATCTGATTTCTTCGATCGTCCCTGACGAAATAAACGAGATCATTTGTGCCTGAACAATCATATGCACGGATGTTTAAGTTATTCAATTCGGCAGTTTTTTGAAAAAAACCCGAAATTTGAAATTGTGCGCAATTAATCGAAATATGACTTCTCCGACGTTTGCGGCCAAATAAACGAGGTCATTTGTGCCTGAGGAATCATATGCAGGTCATGTGATTGCTCATATACACGGATATTTGAGTTATTTGATTCGGCAGTTATTTGGAAAAAAACCGAAATTTGAAATTGTGCACAACTAAACTAAATATGTCTTCTCCGATCGTTTGCGAAAAAATGAACGATATGATTTGAGCCTGAACAATCATATACACGGATGTTTGAGTTATTTGAATCGGCGGTTATTTAAAAAAAAACCGAAATTTTAAATTGTGCACCACTAAACTATATATGACTTCTCCGATCGTTTGCGACCAAATAAACGAGGTCATTTGTGCCTGAGGAATCATATGCACGGATGTTTAAGTTATTCGATTCGGCAGTTTTTTGGAAAAAAAAAACCGAAATTTGAAATTGTGCACAACTAAACGAAATATGACTAGCCGATCGTGCCACACGAAATAAACGAGGTCATTTGTGCCTGAACAATCATATGCACGGATGATTGAGTTATTCGATTCGGCAGTTTTTTTGAAAAAAAAACCCGAAATTTGAAATTGTGCACAACTAAACGAAATATGACTTGCCCGATCGTTCGCGACAAAATAAACGAGGTCATTTGTGCCTGAGCAATCATATACACGGATGTTTGAGTTATTTGATTCGGCAGTTATTTGGAAAAAAAACCGAAATTTGAAATTGTGCACAACTAAACTAAATATGACTTCTCCGATCGTTTGCGAAAAAATAAACGATATGATTTATGCCTGAACAATCATATACACGGATGTTTGAGTTATTTAAATCGGCGGTTATTTGGAAAAAATCCGAAATTTTAAATTGTGCACCACTAAACTATATATGACTGCTCCGATCGTCCCTGACAAAATAAACGAGGTCATTTGTGCCTGAACAATCATATGCACGGATGTTTAAGTTATTCAATTCGGCAGTTTTTTGAAAAAAAAACCGAAATTTGAAATTGTGCACAATTAATCGAAATATGACTTCTCCGATCGTTTGCAGCCAAATAAACGAGGTCATTTGTGCCTGAGAAATCATATGCACGGATGTTTAAGTTATTCGATTCGGCAGTTTTTTGCAAAAAAAAACCGAAATTTGAAATTGTGCACAACTAAACGAAATATGACTTGCCCGATCGCTCGCGACAAAATAAACGAGGTCATTTGTGTCTGAGGAATCATATGCACGGATGTTTAAGTTATTCGATTCGGCAGTTTTTTGGAAAAAAAAAACCGAAATTTGAAATTGTGCACAACTAAACGAAATATGACTAGCCGATCGTCCCACACGAAATAAACGAGGTCATTTGTGCCTGAACAATCATATGCACGGATGATTGAGTTATTCGATTCGGCAGTTTTTTTGAAAAAAAAACCCGAAATTTGAAATTGTGCACAACTAAACGAAATATGACTTGCCCGATCGCTCGCGACAAAATAAACGAGGTCATTTGTGTCTGAGGAATCATATGCACGGATGTTTAAGTTATTCGATTCGGCAGTTTTTTGGAAAAAAAAAACCGAAATTTGAAATTGTGCACAACTAAACGAAATATGACTAGCCGATCGTCCCACACGAAATAAACGAGGTCACTTGTGCCTGAACAATCATATGCACGGATGTTTAAGTTATTCAATTCGGCAGTTTTTTGAAAAAAAAACCGAAATTTGAAATTGTGCACAATTAATCGAAATATGACTTCTCCGATCGTTTGCAGCCAAATAAACGAGGTCATTTGTGCCTGAGAAATCATATGCACGGATGTTTAAGTTATTCGATTCGGCAGTTTTTTGCAAAAAAAAACCGAAATTTGAAATTGTGCACAACTAAATGAAATATGACTTGCCCGATCGCTCGCGACAAAATAAACGAGGTCATTTGTGTCTGAGGAATCATATGCACGGATGTTTGAGTTATTCAAATCGGCAGTTTTTTCGAAAAAAAAACCCGAAATTTGAAATTGTGCACAACTAAACGAAATATGACTTGCCCGATCGTTCGCGACAAAATAAACGAGGTCATTTGTCCCTGAACTATCATATACACGGATGTTGGAGTTATTTGATTCGGTGGTTATTTGAGAAAACCCGGAATTGAATATTGTGCAAGCATAGACGAATTATGAGTTCCCCTATTTTTCGCAACAAAATAATTGAGGTTCGTTGTGCCTGAGGGATCATATGCACGGATGTTTGAGTTATTCAAATCGGCAGTTTTTTTTCGAAAAAAAAACCGAAATTTGAAATTGTGCACAACTAAACGAAATATGACTAGCCCGATCGTTCGCGACAAAATAAACGAGGTCATTTGTGTCTGAGGAATCATATGCACGGATGTTTGAGTTATTTGATTCGGCGGTTATTTGGAAAAAAAGCGAACTTTGAAATTGTGCACAACTAAACTAAATATGACTTGCCCGATCGTTCGCGACAAAATAAACGAGGTCATTTGTGCCTGAACAATCATATGCGCGGATGTTTGAGTTATTCGATATGGCTGTTTTTTTTGGAAAAAGAGCCGAAATTTGAAATTGTGCACAACTAAACTAAATATGACTTGCGCGATCGTTCGCTACAAAATAAACGAGGTCATTTGTGCCTGAACAATCATATGCACGGGTGATTGAGCTATTCGATTCGGCAGTTTTTTGAAAATAAAACCATTTGTGTCTGAGGAATCGTATGCACGGATGTTTGAGTTATTCAAATCGGCAGTTTTTTTCGAAAAAAACCCGAAATTTGAAATTGTGCACAACTAAACGAAATATGACTTGCCCGATCGTTCGCGACAAAATAAACGAGGTCATTTGTGCCTGAGCAATCATATACACGGATGTTTGAGTTATTTGATTCGGCAGTTATTTGCAAAAAAACCGAAATTTGAAATTGTGCACAACTAAAATAAATATGACTTCTCCGATCGTCCCTGACGAAATAAACGAGGTCATTTGTGCCTGAACAATCATATGCACGGATGTTTAAGTTATTCAATTCGGCAGTTTTTTGAAAAAAAACCCGAAATTTGAAATTGTGCACAACTAAACTAAATATGACTTCTCCGATCGTTTGCGACCAAACAAACGAAGTGATTTGCGCCTGAGCAATCATATACACGGATGTTTGAGTTATTTGATTCGGCGGTTATTTGGAAAAAAACCGAAATTTTAAATTGTGCACAACTAAACCAAATATGACTTCTCCGACCGTTTGCGAAAAAATAAACGATATCATTGGTCCTGAACAATCATATACACGGATGTTCGAATTATTTGATTCGGCGGTTATTTGGAAAAAAACCGAAATTTGAAATTGTACACAACTAAACTAAATATGACTTCTCCGATCGTTTGCGAAAAAATAAACGATATCATTTGTGCTGGAACAATCATATACACGGATGTTTGAGTTATTTGATTCGGCGGTTATTTGGAAAAAAACGAAATTTGAAACTGTGCACAACTAAATTAAATATGACTTCTCAGATCGTTTGCGACCAAATAAACGAAGTCATTTGTGCCTGAACAATCATATACACGGATGCTTGAATTATTCGATTCGGCGGTTATTTGGAAAAAAAACCGAAATTTGAAATTGAGCAAGAGTGAACGAAATATGACTAGTCCGATCCGCGCCGACGAAATAAACGAGGTAATTTGTGCCTGAACAATCATATACACGGATGTTTGAGTTATTTGATTCGGTGATTATTTGAGAAAACCCGGAATTGAATATTGTGCAAGCATAGACGAATTATGAGTTCTCCTATTGTTCGCAACAAAATAATTGAGGTTCGTTGTGCCTGAGGGATCATTTGCACGGATGTTTGAGTTATTCAAATCGGCGGTTTTTTTCGAAAAAAAACCCGAAATTTGAAATTGTGCACAACTAAACGGAATATGCCTTGCCCGCTCGTTCGCGACAAAATAAACGAGGTCATTTGTGCCTGAGCAATCATATACACGGATGTTTGAGTTATTTGATTCGGCGGTTATGTGGAAAAAAACCGAAATTTGAAATTGTGCACAACTAAACGAAATATGACTTGCCCGATCGTTCGCGACAAAATAAACGAGACCATTTGTGCCTGAGCAATCATATACACGGATGCTTGAGTTATTTGATCCGGCGGTTATTTGAGAAAACGCGGAATTGAAAATTGTGCAAGCACAGACGAATTATGAATTCTCCTATTGTTCGCAACAAAATAATTGAGGTTCTTTTTGCCTGAGGATGTTTGAGTTATTTGAATCGGCGGTTATTTGGAAAAAAACCGAAATTTTAAATTGTGCACCACTAAACTATATATGATTTCTCCGATCGTTTGCGAAAAAATAAACGATATCATTTGTGCTGGAACAATCATATACACGGATGTTTGAGTTATTTGATTCGGCGGTTATTTGGAAAAAAAACGAAATTTGAAACTGTGCACAACTAAATTAAATATGACTTCTCAGATCGTTTGCGACCAAATAAACGAAGTCATTTGTGCCTGAGCAATCATATACACGGATGCTTGAATTATTCGATTCGGCGGTTATTTGGAAAAAAAACCGAAATTTGAAATTGAGCAAGAGTGAACGAAATATAACTAGTCCGATCCGCGCCGACGAAATAAACGAGGTAATTTGTGCCTGAACAATCATATACACGGACGTTTGAGTTATTTGATTCGGTGATTATTTGAGAAAACCCGGAATTGAATATTGTGCAAGCATAGACGAATTATGAGTTCTCCTATTGTTCGCAACAAAATAATTGAGGTTCGTTGTGCCTGAGGGATCATATGCACGGATGTTTGAGTTATTCAAATCGGCGGTTTTTTTCGAAAAAAAACCCGAAATTTGAAATTGTGCACAACTAAACGGAATATGCCTTGCCCGCTCGTTCGCGACAAAATAAACGAGGTCATTTGTGCCTGAGCAATCATATACACGGATGTTTGAGTTATTTGATTCGGCGGTTATGTGGAAAAAAACCGAAATTTGAAATTGTGCACAACTAAACGAAATATGACTTGCCCGATCGTTCGCGACAAAATAAACGAGACCATTTGTGCCTGAGCAATCATATACACGGATGCTTGAGTTATTTGATCCGGCGGTTATTTGAGAAAACGCGGAATTGAAAATTGTGCAAACACAGACGAATTATGAATTCTCCTATTGTTCGCAACAAAATAATTGAGGTTCTTTTTGCCTGAGGATGTTTGAGTTATTTGAATCGGCGGTTATTTGGAAAAAAACCGAAATTTTAAATTGTGCATCACTAAACTATATATGATTTCTCCGATCGTCCCTGATGAAATAAACGAGGTCATTTGTGCCTGAACAATCATCTGCAGGGATGTTTAACTTATTAAACTCGGCAGTTCTTTGAAAAAAACCCGAAATTTGAAATTGTGCACAATTAATCGAAATATGACTTCTCCGATCGTTTGCGGCCAAATAAACGAGGTCATTTGTGCCTGAGGAATCATATGCAGGGATGTTTAAGTTATTCGATTCGGCAGTTTTTTGAAAAAAAAACCGAAATTTGAAATTGTGCACAACTAAACGAAATATGACTTCTCCGATCGTTTGCGGCCAAATAAACGAGGTCATTTCTGCCTGAGGAATCATATGCACGGATGTTTAAGTTATTCGATTCGGCAGTTTTTTGAAAAAAAAACCGAAATTTGAAATTGTGCACAACTGAACGAAATATGACTTGCCGATCGTTCGCGAAAAAATAAACGATATCATTTGTGCCTGAAAAATCATATACGCGGATGTTTGAGTTATTTGATTCGGCGGTTATTTGGAAAAAAACCGAAATTTTAAATTGTGCACCACTAAACTATATATGACTTCTCCGATCGTTTGCGACCAAATAAACGAAGTCATTTGTGCCTGAGCAATCATATACACGGATGTTTGAGTTATTTGATTAGGCGGTTATTTGGAAAAAAAAAACGAAATTTGAAATTGTGCACAACTAAACTAAATATGACTTCTCCGATCGTTTGCGACCAAATAAACGAAGTCATTTGTGGCTGAGCAATCATTTACACGAATGTTTGAGTTTTTTGATTCGGCGGTTATTTGGAAAAAACCGAAATTTTAAATTGTGCACAACTAAACTAAATATGACTTCTCCGATCGTTTGCGAATAAGTAAACGATATCATTTGTGCCTGAAAAATCATATACGCGAATGTTTGAGTTATTTGATTCGGCGGTTATTTGGAAAAAAACCGAAATTTGAAATTGTGCACAACTAAACTAAATATGACTTCTCCGACCGTTTGCGAAAAAATAAACGATATCATTTGTGCCTGAACAATCATATACACGGATGTTCGAATTATTTGATTCGGCGGTTATTTGGAAAAAAACCGAAATTTGAAATTGTACACAACTAAACTAAATATGACTTCTCCGATCGTTTGCGAAAAAATAAACGATATCATTTGTGCTGGAACAATCATATACACGGATGTTTGAGTTATTTGATTCGGCGGTTATTTGGAAAAAAACGAAATTTGAAACTGTGCACAACTAAATTAAATATGACTTCTCAGATCGTTTGCGACCAAATAAACGAAGTCATTTGTGCCTGAGCAATCATATACACGGATGCTTGAATTATTCGATTCGGCGGTTATTTGGAAAAAAAACCGAAATTTGAAATTGAGCAAGAGTGAACGAAATATGACTAGTCCGATCCGCGCCGACGAAATAAACGAGGTAATTTGTGCCTGAACAATCATATACACGGATGTTTGAGTTATTTGATTCGGTGATTATTTGAGAAAACCCGGAATTGAATATTGTGCAAGCATAGACGAATTATGAGTTCTCCTATTGTTCGCAACAAAATAATTGAGGTTCGTTGTGCCTGAGGGATCATATGCACGGATGTTTGAGTTATTCAAATCGGCGGTTTTTTTCGAAAAAAAACCCGAAATTTGAAATTGTGCACAACTAAACGGAATATGCCTTGCCCGCTCGTTCGCGACAAAATAAACGAGGTCATTTGTGCCTGAGCAATCATATACACGGATGTTTGAGTTATTTGATTCGGCGGTTATGTGGAAAAAAACCGAAATTTGAAATTGTGCACAACTAAACGAAATATGACTTGCCCGATCGTTCGCGACAAAATAAACGAGACCATTTGTGCCTGAGCAATCATATACACGGATGCTTGAGTTATTTGATCCGGCGGTTAATTGAGAAAACGCGGAATTGAAAATTGTGCAAACACAGACGAATTATGAATTCTCCTATTGTTCGCAACAAAATAATTGCGGTTCTTTTTGCCTGAGGATGTTTGAGTTATTTGAATCGGCGGTTATTTGGAAAAAAACCGAAATTTTAAATTGTGCATCACTAAACTATATATGATTTCTCCGATCGTCCCTGATGAAATAAACGAGGTCATTTGTGCCTGAACAATCATCTGCAGGGATGTTTAACTTATTAAACTCGGCAGTTCTTTGAAAAAAACCCGAAATTTGAAATTGTGCACAATTAATCGAAATATGACTTCTCCGATCGTTTGCGGCCAAATAAACGAGGTCATTTGTGCCTGAGGAATCATATGCAGGGATGTTTAAGTTATTCGATTCGGCAGTTTTTTGAAAAAAAAAACCGAAATTTGAAATTGTGCACAACTAAACGAAATATGACTTCTCCGATCGTTTGCGGCCAAATAAACGAGGTCATTTCTGCCTGAGGAATCATATGCACGGATGTTTAAGTTATTCGATTCGGCAGTTTTTTGAAAAAAAACCGAAATTTGAAATTGTGCACAACTAAACGAAATATGACTTGCCGATCGTTCGCGAAAAAATAAATGATATCATTTGTGCCTGAAAAATCATATACGCGGATGTTTGAGTTATTTGATTCGGCGGTTATTTGGAAAAAAACCGAAATTTTAAATTGTGCACCACTAAACTATATATGACTTCTCCGATCGTTTGTGACCAAATAAACGAAGTCATTTGTGCCTGAGCAATCATATACACGGATGTTTGAGTTATTTGATTAGGCGGTTATTTGGAAAAAAAAAACGAAATTTGAAATTGTGCACAACTAAACTAAATATGACTTCTCCGATCGTTTGCGACCAAATAAACGAAGTCATTTGTGGCTGAGCAATCATTTACACGAATGTTTGAGTTTTTTGATTCGGCGGTTATTTGGAAAAAACCGAAATTTTAAATTGTGCACAACTAAACTAAATATGACTTCTCCGATCGTTTGCGAAAAAGTAAACGATATCATTTGTGCCTGAAAAATCATATACGCGAATGTTTGAGTTATTTGATTCGGCGGTTATTTGGAAAAAAACCGAAATTTGAAATTGTGCACAACTAAACTAAATATGACTTCTTCGATCGTTTGCGAAAAAATAAACGATATCATTTGTGCCTGAACAATCATATACACGGATGTTTGAGTTATTTGATTCGGCGGTTATTTGGAAAAAACCGAAATTTGAAATTGTGCACCACTAAACTAAATATGACTTCTCCGATCGTCCCTGACGAAATAAACGAGGTCATTTGTGCCTGAACAATCATATGCACGGATGTTTAAGTTATTCAATTCGGCAGTTTTTTGAAAAAAACCCGAAATTTGAAATTGTGCACAACTAAACTAAATATGACTTCTCCGATCGTTTGCGACCAAACAAACGAAGTCATTTGCGCCTGAGCAATCATATACACGGATGTTTGAGTTATTTGATTCGGCGGTTATTTGGAAAAAAACCGAAATTTTAAATTGTGCACAACTAAACTAAATATGACTTCTCCGACCGTTTGCGAAAAAATAAACGATATCATTTGTGCCTGAACAATCATATACACGGATGTTCGAATTATTTGATTCGGCGGTTATTTGGAAAAAAACCGAAATTTGAAATTGTACACAACTAAACTAAATATGACTTCTCCGATCGTTTGCGAAAAAATAAACGATATCATTTGTGCTGGAACAATCATATACACGGATGTTTGAGTTATTTGATTCGGCGGTTATTTGGAAAAAAACGAAATTTGAAACTGTGCACAACTAAATTAAATATGACTTCTCAGATCGTTTGCGACCAAATAAACGAAGTCATTTGTGCCTGAGCAATCATATACACGGATGCTTGAATTATTCGATTCGGCGGTTATTTGGAAAAAAAACCGAAATTTGAAATTGAGCAAGAGTGAACGAAATATGACTAGTCCGATCCGCGCCGACGAAATAAACGAGGTAATTTGTGCCTGAACAATCATATACACGGATGTTTGAGTTATTTGATTCGGTGATTATTTGAGAAAACCCGGAATTGAATATTGTGCAAGCATAGACGAATTATGAGTTCTCCTATTGTTCGCAACAAAATAATTGAGGTTCTTTTTGCCTGAGGATGTTTGATCATCTGCAGGGATGTTTAACTTATTAAACTCGGCAGTTCTTTGAAAAAAAACCGAAATTTTAAATTGTGCACCACTAAACTATATATGACTTCTCCGATCGTTTGTGACCAAATAAACGAAGTCATTTGTGCCTGAGCAATCATATACACGGATGTTTGAGTTATTTGATTAGGCGGTTATTTGGAAAAAAAAAACGAAATTTGAAATTGTGCACAACTAAACTAAATATGACTTCTCCGATCGTTTGCGGCCAAATAAACGAGGTCATTTCTGCCTGAGGAATCATATGCACGGATGTTTAAGTTATTCGATTCGGCAGTTTTTTGAAAAAAAAACCGAAATTTGAAATTGTGCACAACTAAACGAAATATGACTTGCCGATCGTTCGCGAAAAAATAAACGATATTATTTGTGCCTGAAAAATCATATACGCGGATGTTTGAGTTATTTGATTCGGCGGTTATTTGGAAAAAAACCGAAATTTTAAATTGTGCACCACTAAACTATATATGACTTCTCCGATCGTTTGCGACCAAATAAACGAAGTCATTTGTGGCTGAGCAATCATTTACACGAATGTTTGAGTTATTTGATTCGGCGGTTATTTGGAAAAAACCGAAATTTTAAATTGTGCACAACTAAACTAAATATGACTTCTCCGATCGTTTGCGAAAAAGTAAACGATATCATTTGTGCCTGAAAAATCATATACGCGAATGTTTGAGTTATTTGATTCGACGGTTATTTGGAAAAAAACCGAAATTTGAAATTGTGCACAACTAAACTAAATATGACTTCTTCGATCGTTTGCGAAAAAATAAACGATATCATTTGTGCCTGAACAATCATATACACGGATGTTTTAGTTATTTGATTCGGCGGTTATTTGGAAAAAACTGAAATTTGAAATTGTGCACCACTAAACTAAATATGACTTCTCCGATCGTCCCTGACGAAATAAACGAGGTCATTTGTGCCTGAGGAATCATATGCACGGATGTTTAAGTTATTCGATTCGGCAGTTTTTTGGAAACAAAAAAACCCAAATTTGAAATTGTGCACAACTAAACTAAATATGACTTGCCCGATCGTTCGCGACAAAATAAACGAGGTTATTTGTGCCTGAACAATCATATACACGGATGTTGGAGTTATTTGATGCGGTGGTTATTTGAGAAAAAACGGAATTGAATATTGTGCAAGCATAGGCGAATTATGAGTTCCCCTATTTTTCGCAACAAAATAATTGAGGTTCGTTGTGCCTGAGGGATCATATGCACGGATGTTTGAGTTATTCAAATCGGCAGTTTTTTCGAAAAAAAAACCCGAAATTTGAAATTGTGCACAACTAAACGAAATATGACTTGCCCGATCGTTCGCGACAAAATAAACGAGGTCATTTGTGCCTGAACAATCATATGCACGGATGATTGAGTTATTCGATTCGGCAGTTTTTTAAAAAAAAACCCGAAATTTGAAATTGTGCACAACTAAACGAAATATGACTTGCCCGATCGTTCGCAACAAAATAAACGAGGTCATTTTTACCAAATAAACGAAGTCATTTGTGCCTGAGCAATCATATACACGGATGTTCGAATTATTTGATTCGGCGGTTATTTGGAAAAAAACCGAAATTTGAAATTGTGCACAACTAAACGAAATATGACATCTTCGATCGTTTGCGAAAAAATAAACGATATCATTTGTGCCTGAACAATCATATACACGGATGTTTGAGTTATTTGATTCGGCGGTTATTTGGAAAAAACCGAAATTTGAAATTGTGCACCACTAAACTAAATATGACTTCTCCGATCGTCCCTGACGAAATAAACGAGGTCATTTGTGCCTGAACAATCATATGCACGGATGTTTAAGTTATTCAATTCGGCATTTTTTTGAAAAAAAACCCGAAATTTGAAATTGTTCACAACTAAACGAAATATGACTTGCCCGATCGTTCGCGACAAAATAAACGAGGTCATTTGTGCCTGAGCAATCATATACACGGATGTTTGAGTTATTTGATTCGGCAGTTATTTGGAAAAAAACGGAAATTTGAAATTGTGCACAACTAAACTAAATATGACTCCTCCGATCGTTTGCGAAAAAATAAACGGTGCCTGAACAATCATATACACGGATGTTTGAGTTATTTAAATCGGCGGTTATTTGGAAAAAAACCGAAATTTTAAATTGTGCACCACTAAACTATATATGACTTCTCCGATCGTCCCTGACAAAATAAACGAGGTCATTTGTGCCTGAACAATCATATGCACGGATGTTTAAGTTATTCAATTCGGCAGTTTTTTGAAAAAAAACCCGAAATTTGAAATTGTGCACAATTAATCGAAATATGACTTCTCCGATCGTTTGCAGCGAAATAAACGAGGTCATTTGTGCCTGAGAAATCATATGCACGGATGTTTAAGTTATTCGATTCGGCAGTTTTTTGCAAAAAAAAACCGAAATTTGAAATTGTGCACAACTAAACGAAATATGACTTGCCCGATCGCTCGCGACAAATTAAACGAGGTCATTTGTGTCTGAGGAATCATATGCACGGATGTTTGAGTTATTCGATTCGGCAGTTTTTTAAAAAAAAAGCCGAAATTTGAAATTGTGCACAACTAAACGAAGTATGACTTGCCCGATCGTTCGCAACAAAATAAACGAGGTCATTTGTGCCTCAGCAATCATATGCACAGATGTTTGAGTTATTTGATTCGGCGGTTATTTGGAAAAAAACCGAAATTTGAAATTGTGCACAACTAAACTAAATATAACTTGCCCGATCGTTCGCGACAAAATAAACGAGGTTATTTGTGCCTGAAAAATCATATACGGGGATGTTTGAGTTATTTGATTCCGCGGTTATTTGGAAAAAAACCGAAATTTGAAATTGTGCACAACTAAACTAAATATGACTTGCCCGATCGTTCGCGACAAAATAAACGAGGTTATTTGTGCCTGAACAATCATATACACGGATGTTGGAGTTATTTGATGCGGTGGTTATTTGAGAAAACCCGGAATTGAATATTGTGCAAGCATAGGCGAATTATGAGTTCCCCTATTTTTCGCAACAAAATAATTGAGGTTCGTTGTGCCTGAGGGATCATATGCACGGATGTTTGAGTTATTCAAATCGGCAGTTTTTTCGAAAAAAAAAACCCGGAATTTGAAATTGTGCACAACTAAACGAAATATGACTTGCCCGATCGTTCGCGACAAAATAAACGAGGTCATTTGTGCCTGAACAATCATATGCACGGATGATTGAGTTATTCGATTCGGCAGTTTTTTGAAAAAAAAACCCGAAATTTGAAATTGTGCACAACTAAACGAAATATGACTTGCCCGATCGTTCGCAACAAAATAAACGAGGTCATTTTTACCAAATAAACGAAGTCATTTGTGCCTGAGCAATCATATACACGGATGTTCGAATTATTTGATTCGGCGGTTATTTGGAAAAAAACCGAAATTTGAAATTGTGCACAACTAAACGAAATATGACTTGCCCGATCGTTTGCGAAAAAATAAACGATATCATTTGTGCCTGAGCAATCATGTACCCGGATGTTTGAGTTATTTGAATCGGCGGTTATTTGGAAAAAAACCGAAATTTGAAATTGTGCACAACTAAACGAAATATGACTTGCCCGATCGTTCGCAACAAAATAAACGAGGTCATTTTTACCAAATAAACGAAGTCATTTGTGCTTGAGCAATCATATAGACGGATGTTCGAATTATTTGATTCGGCGGTTATTTGGAAAAAAACCGAAATTTTAAATTGTGCACCACTAAACTATATATGACTTCTCCGATCGTCCCTGACGAAATAAACGAGGTCATTTGTGCCTGAACAATCATATGCAGGGATGTTTAAGTTATTCAATTCGGCAGTTTTTTGAAAAAAACCCGAAATTTGAAATTGTGCTCAATTAATCGAAATATGACTTCTCCGTTCGTTTGCGACCAAATAAACAAGGTCATTTGTGCCTGAGGAATCATATGCACGGATGTTTAAGTTATTCGATTCGGCAGTTTTTTGGAAAAAAAAACCGAAATTTGAAATTGTGCGCAACTAAACGAAATATGACTTGCCCGATCGTTCGCGACAAAATAAACGAGGTCATTTGTGACTGAACAATCATATGCACGGATGATTGAGTTATTCGATTCGGCAGTTTTAAAAAAGAAAAACCCGAAATTTGAAATTGTGCACAACTAAACGAAATATGACTTGCCCGATCGTTCGCAACAAAATAAACGAGGTCAGTTGTGCCTGAGCAATCATATGCACAGATGTTTGAGTTATTTGATTCGGCGGTTATTTGGAAAAAAAACCGAAATTTGAAATTGTGCACAACTAAACTAAATATGACTTCTCCGATCGTTTCCGAAAAAATAAACGATATCATTTGTGCCTGAAAAATCATATACGCGGATGTTTGAGTTATTTGATTTGGCGGTTATTTGGAAAAAAAACCGAAATTTGAAATTGTGCACAACTCAACTAAATATGACTTCTCCGATCGTTTGCGAAAAAATAAACGATATCATTTGTGCCTGAACAACCATATACACGGATGTTTGAGTTATTTGATTCGGCGGTTATTTGGAAAAAAACCGAAATTTGAAATTGTGCACAACTAAACTAAATATGACTTGCCCTATCGTTCGCGACAAAATAAACGAGGTCATTTGTGCCTGAACAATCATATGCACGGATGATTGAGTTATTCGATTCGGCAGTTTTTTGAAAAAAAACCCGAAATTTGAAATTGTGCACAGCTAAACGAAATATGACTTGCCCGATCGTTCGCAACAAAATAAACGAGGTCATTTGTGCCTGAGCAATCATATGCACGGATGTTTGAGTTATTTGATTTGGCGGTTATTTGGAAAAAAACCGAAATTTGAAATTGTGCACAACTCAACTAAATATGACTTCTCCGATCGTTTGCGACCAAATAAACGAAGTCATTTGTGCCTGAGCAATCATATACACGGATGCTTGAATTATTCGATTCAGCTGTTATTTGAGAAAACCCGAAATTGAAAATTGAGCAAGAGTGAGCTAAGTATGAATAGTCCGATCGTCCCCGACGAAATAAACAAGGTCATTTGTGCCTGAACAATCATGTACGCGGATCTTTGAGTTATTTGATTCGGCGGTTATTTGTGAAAACCCGGAATTGAAAATTGTGCAAGCATAGACGATTTATGAGTTCTCCTATTGTTCGCAACAAAATAATTGAGGTTCTTTGTGCCTGAGGAATCATATGCACGGATGTTTGAGTTATTCGATTCGGCAGTTCTTTGAAAAAAAACCCGAAATTTGAAATTGTGCACAACTAAACGAAATATGACTAGTCCGATCGTCCTCGACGAAATAAACGAGGTCATTTTTACCAAATAAACGAAGTCATTTGTGCTTGAGCAATCATATAGACGGATGTTCGAATTATTTGATTCGGCGGTTATTTGGAAAAAAACCGAAATTTGAAATTGTGCACAACTAAACTAAATATGACTTGCCCGATCGTTCGCGACAAAATAAACGAGGTTATTTGTGCCTGAACAATCATATGCAGGGATGTTTAAGTTATTCAATTCGGCAGTTTTTTGAAAAAAACCCGAAATTTGAAATTGTGCTCAATTAATCGAAATATGACTTCTCCGTTCGTTTGCGACCAAATAAACAAGGTCATTTGTGCCTGAGGAATCATATGCACGGATGTTTAAGTTATTCGATTCGGCAGTTTTTTGGAAAAAAAAACCGAAATTTGAAATTGTGCGCAACTAAACGAAATATGACTTGCCCGATCGTTCGCGACAAAATAAACGAGGTCATTTGTGACTGAACAATCATATGCACGGATGATTGAGTTATTCGATTCGGCAGTTTTAAAAAAGAAAAACCCGAAATTTGAAATTGTGCACAACTAAACGAAATATGACTTGCCCGATCGTTCGCAACAAAATAAACGAGGTCAGTTGTGCCTGAGCAATCATATGCACAGATGTTTGAGTTATTTGATTCGGCGGTTATTTGGAAAAAAACCGAAATTTGAAATTGTGCACAACTAAACTAAATATGACTTCTCCGATCGTTTCCGAAAAAATAAACGATATCATTTGTGCCTGAAAAATCATATACGCGGATGTTTGAGTTATTTGATTTGGCGGTTATTTGGAAAAAAACCGAAATTTGAAATTGTGCACAACTCAACTAAATATGACTTCTCCGATCGTTTGCGAAAAAATAAACGATATCATTTGTGCCTGAACAACCATATACACGGATGTTTGAGTTATTTGATTCGGCGGTTATTTGGAAAAAAACCGAAATTTGAAATTGTGCACAACTAAACTAAATATGACTTGCCCTATCGTTCGCGACAAAATAAACGAGGTCATTTGTGCCTGAACAATCATATGCACGGATGATTGAGTTATTCGATTCGGCAGTTTTTTGAAAAAAAACCCGAAATTTGAAATTGTGCACAGCTAAACGAAATATGACTTGCCCGATCGTTCGCAACAAAATAAACGATATCATTTGTGCCTGAACAACCATATACACGGATGTTTGAGTTATTTGATTCGGCGGTTATTTGGAAAAAACCCGAAATTTGAAATTTTGCACAACTAAACGAAATATAACTTGCCCGTTCGTTCGCGACAAAATAAACGAGGTAATTTGTGCCTGAGCAATCATATACACGGATGCTTGAATTATTCGATTCAGCTGTTATTTGAGAAAACCCGAAATTGAAAATTGAGCAAGAGTGAGCTAAGTATGAATAGTCCGATCGTCCCCGACGAAATAAACAAGGTCATTTGTGCCTGAACAATCATGTACGCGGATGTTTGAGTTATTTGATTCGGCGGTTATTTGTGAAAACCCGGAATTGAAAATTGTGCAAGCATAGACGATTTATGAGTTCTCCTATTGTTCGCAACAAAATAATTGAGGTTCTTTGTGCCTGAGGAATCATATGCACGGATGTTTGAGTTATTCGATTCGGCAGTTCTTTGAAAAAAAACCCGAAATTTGAAATTGTGCACAACTAAACGAAATATGACTAGTCCGATCGTCCTCGACGAAATAAACGAGGTCATTTGTGCCTGAACAATCATCTGCAGGGATGTTTAACTTATTAAACTCGGCAGTTCTTTGAAAAAAAAAACACGAAATTTGAAATTGTGCGCAACCAAACTAAATATGATTTTTCCGATCGTTTGCGACGAGGTCATTTGTGCCTGAACAATCATATGCACGGGTGTTTAAGTTATTCAATTCGGCAGTTTTTTGGAAAAAACCCGAAATTTGAAATTGTGCACAATTAATCGAAATATGTCTTCTCCGATCGTTTGCGGCCAAATAAACGAGGTCATTTGTGCCTGAGGAATCATATGCACGGATGTTTAAGTTATTCGATTCGGCAGTTTTTTGAAAAAAAACCGAAATTTGAAATTGTGCACAACTAAACGAAATATGACTTGCCCGATCGTTCGCGACAAAATAAACGAAGTCATTTGTGCCTGAGGAATCATATGCACGGATGTTTGAGTTATTCGATTCGGCAGTTCTTTGAAAAAAAACCTGAAATTTGAAATTGTGCACAACTAAACGAGATATGACTAGTCAGATCGTCCCCGACGAAATAAACGAGGTCATTTGTGCCTGAACAATCATATGCACGGATGATTGAGTTATTCGATTCGGCAGTTTTTTTAAAAAAAAAACCCGAAATTTGAAATTGTGCGCAACCAAACTAAATATGACTTCTCCGATCGTTTGCGACCAAATAAACGAGATCATTTGTTCCTGAACAAATATGCACGGATGTTTAAGTTATTCAATTCGGCAGTTTTTTGAAAAAAACCCGAAATTTGAAATTGTGCACAAATAATCGAAATATGACTTCTCCGATCGTTTGCGGCCAAATAAACGAGGTCATTTGTGCCTGAGGAATCATATGCACGGATGTTTAAGATATTCGATTCGGCAGTTTTTTTAAAAAAAAACCGAAATTTGAAATTGTGCACAACTAAACGAAATATGACTTGCCCGATCGTTCGCGACAAAATAAACGAGGTCATTTGTGCCTGATGAATCATATGCACGGATGTTTGAGTTATTCGATTCGGCAGTTCTTTGAAAAAAAACCTGAAATTTGAAATTGTGCACAACTAAACGAAATATGACTAGTCAGATCGTCCCCGACGAAATAAACGAGGTCATTTGTGCCTGAACAATCATATGCACGTTTGTTTAAGTTATTCAATTCGGCAGTTTTTTGGAAAAAACCCGAAATTTGAAATTGTGCACAATTAATCGAAATATGTCTTGCTCGATCGTTCGCGACAAAATAAACGAGGTCATTTGTGCCTGAGGAGTCATATGCACGGATGTTTAAGATATTCGATTCGGCAGCTTTTGAAAAAAAAAAGAAATTTGAAATTGTGCACAACTAAACGAAATATGACTTGCCCGATCGTTCGCGACAAAATAAACGAGGTCATTTGTGCCTGATGAATCATATGCACGGATGTTTGAGTTATTCGATTCGGCAGTTCTTTGAAAAAAAACCTGAAATTTGAAATTGTGCACAACTAAACGAAATATGACTAGTCAGATCGTCCCCGACGAAATAAACGAGGTCATTTGTGCCTGAACAATCATATGCACGGATTCGGCAGTTTTTTTGAAAAAAAAACCCGAAATTTGAAATTGTGCGCAACCAAACCAAATATGACTTCTCCGATCGTTTGCGACCAAATAAACGAGGTCATTTGTGCCTGAACAATCATATGCACGTTTGTTTAAGTTATTCAATTCGGCAGTTTTTTGGAAAAAACCCGAAATTTGAAATTGTGCACAATTAATCGAAATATGTCTTGCTCGATCGTTCGCGACAAAATAAACGAGGTCATTTGTGCCTGAGGAATCATATGCACGGATGTTTGAGTTATTCGATTCGGCAGTTCTTTGAAAAAAAATCCGAAATTTGAAATTGTGCACAACTAAACGAAATATGACTAGTCCGATCGTTTGCGACCAAATAAACGAGGTCATTTGTTCCTGAACAATCATATGCACGGATGTTTAAGTTATTCAATTCTCCAGTTTTTTGAAAAAAACCCGAAATTTGAAATTGTGCACAATTAATCGAAATATGACTTCTCCGATCGTTTGCGGCCAAATAAACGAGGTCATTTGTTCCTGAACAATCATATGCACGGATGTTTAAGTTATTCAATTCTCCAGTTTTTTGAAAAAAACCCGAAATTTGAAATTGTGCACAATTAATCGAAATATGACTTCTCCGATCGTTTGCGGCCAAATAAACGAGGTCATTTGTGCCTGAGGATATGCACGGATGTTTAAGATATTCGATTGGGCAGTTTTTTGAAAAAAAAACCGAAATTTGAAATTGTGCACAACTAAACGAAATATGACTTGCCCGATCGTTCGCGACAAAATAAACGAGGTCATTTGTGCCTGAGGAATCATATGCGCAGATGTTTGAGTTATTTGATTCGGCGGTTATTTGGAAAAAACCGAAATTTGAAATTGTGCACAACTAAACTAAATATGACTTCTTCGATCGTCCCTGACGAAATAAACGAGGTCATTTGTGCCTGAACAATCATATGCACGGATGTTTAAGTTATTCAATTCGGCAGTTTTTTGAAAAAGACCCGAAATTTGAAATTGTGCACAATTAATCGAAATATGACTTCTCCGACGTTTGCGGCCAAATAAACGAGGTCATTTGTGCCTGAGGAATCATATGCACGGATGTTTAAGTTATTCAATTCTTCAGTTTTTTTGGAAAAAAAACCCGAAATTTAAAATTGTGCACAACTAAACGAAATATGTCTTGCTCGATCGTTCGCGACAAAATAAACGAGGTCATTTGTGCCTGAGGAATCATATGCACGGATGTTTAAGTTATTCAATTCTCCAGTTTTTTGAAAAAAACCCGAAATTTGAAATTGTGCACAATTAATCGAAATATGACTTCTCCGATCGTTTGCGGCCAAATAAACGAGGTCATTTGTTCCTGAACAATCATATGCACGGATGTTTAAGTTATTCAATTCTCCAGTTTTTTGAAAAAAACCCGAAATTTGAAATTGTGCACAATTAATCGAAATATGACTTCTCCGATCGTTTGCGGCCAAATAAACGAGGTCATTTGTGCCTGAGGATATGCACGGATGTTTGAGTTATTCGATTCTGCAGTTCTTTGAAAAAAAATCCGAAATTTGAAATTGTGCACAACTAAACGAAATATGACTTGCCCGATCGTTCGCAACAAAATAAACGAGGTCATTTGTGCCTGAGCAATCATATGCGCAGATGTTTGAGTTATTTGATTCGGCGGTTATTTGGAAAAAACCGAAATTTGAAATTGTGCACAACTAAACTAAATATGACTTCTTCGATCGTCCCTGACGAAATAAACGAGGTCATTTGTGCCTGAACAATCATATGCACGGATGTTTAAGTTATTCAATTCGGCAGTTTTTTGAAAAAAACCCGAAATTTGAAATTGTGCACAATTAATCGAAATATGACTTCTCCGACGTTTGCGGCCAAATAAACGAGGTCATTTGTGCCTGAGGAATCATATGCACGGATGTTTAAGTTATTCAATTCTTCAGTTTTTTTGGAAAAAAAACCCGAAATTTAAAATTGTGCACAACTAAACGAAATATGATTAGTTCAATCGTCCCCGACGAAATAAACGAGGTCATTTGTGCCTGAACAATCATATGCACGGATGATTGAGTTATTCGATTCGGCAGTTTTTTTGAAAAAAAAACCCGAAATTTGAAATTGTGCACAACTAAACGAAATATGACTTGCCCGATCGTTCGCGACAAAATAAACGAGGTCATTTGTGCCTGAGCAATCATATACACGGATGTTTGAGTTATTTGATACGGCGGTTATTTGGAAAAAAACCGAAATTTGAAATTGTGCACAACTAAACTAAATATGACTTCTTCGATCGTCCCTGACGAAATAAACGAGGTCATTTGTGCCTGAACAATCATATGCACGGATGTTTAAGTTATTCAATTCGGCAGTTTTTTGAAAAAAAACCCGAAATTTGAAATTGTGCACAATTAATCGAAATATGACTTCTCCGACGTTTGCGGCCAAATAAACGAGGTCATTTGTGCCTGAGGAATCATATGCACGGATGTTTAAGTTATTCTATTCTTCAGTTTTTTTGGAAAAAAAACCCGAAATTTAAAATTGTGCACAACTAAACGAAATATGATTAGTTCAATCGTCCCCGACGAAATAAACGAGGTCATTTGTGCCTGAACAATCATATGCACGGATGTTTAAGTTATTCAATTCGGCAGTTTTTTGAAAAAAACCCGAAATTTGAAATTGTGCACAATTAATCGAAATGTGACTTGCTCGATCGTTGGCGAAAAAATAAACGATATCATTTGTGCCTGAACAATCATATACACGGATGTTTGAGTTATTTGATTCGGCGGTTATTTGGAAAAAAACCGAAATTTGAAATTGTGCACAACTAAACCAAATATGACTTCTCCGATCGTTTGCGACCAAATGTGCACAATTAATCGAAATATGACTTCACCGACGTTTGCGGCCAAATAAACGAGGTCATTTGTGCCTGAGGAATCATATGCACGGATGTTTAAGTTATTCGATTCGGCAGTTTTTTTGAAAAAAAAAACCGAAATTTGAAATTGTGCACAACTAAACTAAATATGACTTCTCCGATCGTTTGCGAAAAAATAAACGATATCATTTGTGCCTGAACAATCATATACACGGATGTTTGAGTTATTTGATTCGGCGGTTATTTGGAAAAAAAACCGAAATTTGAAATTGTGCACAACTAAACCAAATATGACTTCTCCGATCGTTTGCGACCAAATAAACGAAGTCATTTGTGCCTGAACAATCATATACACGGATGTTTGAGTTATTTGATACGGCGGTTATTTGGAAAAAAACCGAAATTTGAAATTGTGCACAACTAAACTAAATATGACTTCTTCGATCGTCCCTGACGAAATAAACGAGGTCATTTGTGCCTGAACAATCATATGCACGGATGTTTAAGTTATTCAATTCGGCAGTTTTTTGAAAAAAACCCGAAATTTGAAATTGTGCACAATTAATCGAAATATGACTTCTCCGACGTTTGCGGCCAAATAAACGAGGTCATTTGTGCCTGAGGAATCATATGCACGGATGTTTAAGTTATTCAATTCTTCAGTTTTTTTGGAAAAAAACCCGAAATTTAAAATTGTGCACAACTAAACGAAATATGATTAGTTCAATCGTCCCCGACGAAATAAACGAGGTCATTTGTGCCTGAACAATCATATGCACGGATGTTTAAGTTATTCAATTCGGCAGTTTTTTGAAAAAAACCCGAAATTTGAAATTGTGCACAATTAATCGAAATATGACTTCTCCGATCGTTTGCGAAAAAATAAACGATATGATTTGAGCCTGAACAATCATATACACGGATGTTTGAGTTATTTGAATCGGCGGTTATTTGGAAAAAAACCGAAATTTTAAATTGTGCACCACTAAACTATATATTATTTCTCCGATCGTCCCTGACGAAATAAACGAGGTCATTTGTGCCTGAACAATCATATGCACGGATGTTTAAGTTATTCAATTCGGCAGTTTTTTGAAAAAAACCCGAAATTTGAAATTGTGCACAATTAATCGAAATGTGACTTGCTCGATCGTTGGCGAAAAAATAAACGATATCATTTGTTCCTGAACAATCATATACACGGATGTTTGAGTTATTTGATTCGGCGGTTATTTGGAAAAAAACCGAAATTTGAAATTGTGCACAACTAAACCAAATATGACTTCTCCGATCGTTTGCGACCAAATGTGCACAATTAATCGAAATATGACTTCACCGACGTTTGCGGCCAAATAAACGAGGTCATTTGTGCCTGAGGAATCATATGCACGGATGTTTAAGTTATTCGATTCGGCAGTTTTTTTGAAAAAAAAAACCGAAATTTGAAATTGTGTACAACTAAACGAAATATGACTAGCCCGATCGTTCGCGACAAAATAAACGAGGTCATTTGTGCCTGAGCAATCATATACACGGATGTTTGAGTTATTTGATTAGGCGGTTATTTGGAAAAAAAAAAAACGAAATTTGAAATTGTGCACAACTAAACTAAATATGACTTCTCCGATCGTTTGCGACCAAATAAACGAAGTCATTTGTGGCTGAGCAATCATATACACGGATGTTTGAGTTATTTGATTCGGCGGTTATTTGGAAAAAACCGAAATTTTAAATTGTGCACAACTAAACTAAATATGACTTCTCCGATCGTTTGCGAAAAAATAAACGATATCATTTGTGCCTGAACAATCATATACACGGATGTTCGAATTATTTGATTCGGCGGTTATTTGGAAAAAAACCGAAATTTTAAATTGTGCACCACTAAACTATATATTATTTCTCCGATCGTCCCTGACGAAATAAACGAGGTCATTTGTGCCTGAACAATCATATGCACGGATGTTTAAGTTATTCAATTCGGCAGTTTTTTGAAAAAAACCCGAAATTTGAAATTGTGCACAATTAATCGAAATATGACTTCTCCGACGTTTGCGGCCAAATAAACGAGGTCATTTGTGCCTGAGGAATCATATGCAAGGATGTTTAAGTTATTCGATTCGGCAGTTTTTTTGAAAAAAAAACCCGAAATTTGAAATTGTGCACAACTAAACGAAATATGACTTGCCCGATCGTTCGCGACAAAATAAACGAGGTCATTTGTGCCTGAGCAATCATATACACGGATGTTTGAGTTGGTGCCGTGAAATAACGCCGAGCGAAATAACACCGAATTCTCAAATTCGGCCTTATATCACTTTATGAAAGCGAAATAAGACCGACTTTCAAATTTGGCTTTATTTCGCTTTCATATAGAGAAATAAAGCCGAGCATTGTTTGTGAAATAAAGCCGAATTTCTGAGATAAAGCGAATGTAAAACTTTACCGTATATTTTACAACATATCTAAAAAATAAATGAAGTAGGTATGTAGTTAGAAAAAAAAAACGAATTTTTAATACGGTTATATTTTGACTGTTGATACAGGCGCCTGCCTGACGAAAAGCACCTACCCCGAGCGGAGCAACGAAGTTGCGTGAGCGGGACCTGCCGCGTACGAAAAGAGAGTTTAAATCCCTTAATCCCGCGAAGCGGGCCACCCAGGAACTGTTACATTTCATTAAAATAAACCCTAGAGTTTTATTATAAGTATAAATTTAGATAGATGTATGTACATACTGTTTCGCTATTTGTTCAACTATTTTAGGGTTTTTTTTTTCTGTTTTTTATCTGTTACCTAATGGCGTGAAAACCGCTGGACAGATTTTAATGAATTTTAACAGTACCTAAGTGGCCCGCTTCGCGGGACTAAGGGATTTAAACTCTCTTTTCATATGCGGCAGGTCCCGCTCACGCAACTTCGTTGCTCCGCTCGGGGTAGGTGCTTTTCGCCAGGCAGGCGCCTGTATCAACAGTCAAAATATAACAAAACAAACGTTCAAATCAAAGCGAAATAAAGCCGACTCGCCTTTATTTCACACTTGGAAGCGAAATAAGACCGAATCACAAAGTTCGGCTTTATTTCCAACTACGAATGCGAAATAAGGCCGAATTCTCAAATTCGGCGTTATTTCGCTCGGCGTTATTTCACGGCACCGTTTGAGTTATTTGATTCCGCAGTTATTTGGAAAAAAACCGAAATTTGAAATTGTGTACAACTAAACGAAATATGACTTGCCCGATCGTTCGCGACAAAATAAACGAGGTCATTTGTGCCTGAGCAATCATATACACGGATGTTTGAGTTATTTGATTAGGCGGTTATTTGGAAAAAAAAAACGAAATTTGAAATTGTGCACAACTAAACTAAATATGACTTCTCCGATCGTTTGCGACCAAACAAACGAAGTCATTTGTGCCTGAGCAATCATATACACGGATGTTTGAGTTATTTGATTCGGCGGTTATTTGGAAAAAAACCGAAATTTTAAATTGTGCACAACTAAACTAAATATGACTTCTCCGACCGTTTGCGAAAAAATAAACGATATCATTTGTGCCTGAACAATCATATACACGGATGTTCGAATTATTTGATTCGGCGGTTATTTGGAAAAAAACCGAAATTTGAAATTGTACACAACTAAACTAAATATGACTTCTCCGATCGTTTGCGAAAAAATAAACGATATCATTTGTGCTGGAACAATCATATACACGGATGTTTGAGTTATTTGATTCGGCGGTTATTTGGAAAAAAACGAAATTTGAAACTGTGCACAACTAAATTAAATATGATTTCTCAGATCGTTTGCGACCAAATAAACGAAGTCATTTGTGCCTGAGCAATCATATACACGGATGCTTGAATTATTCGATTCGGCGGTTATTTGGAAAAAAAACCGAAATTTGAAATTGAGCAAGAGTGAACGAAATATGACTAGTACGATCCGCGCCGACGAAATAAACGAGGTTATTTTGTGCCTGAACAATCATATACACGGATGTTTGAGTCATTTGATTCGGTGATTATTTGAGAAAACCCGGAATTGAATATTGTGCAAGCATAGACGAATTATGAGTTCTCCTATTGTTCGCAACAAAATAATTGAGGTTCGTTGTGCCTGAGGGATCATATGCACGTATGTTTGAGTTATTCAAATCGGCGGTTTTTTTCGAAAAAAAACCCGAAATTTGAAATTGTGCACAACTAAACGGAATATGCCTTGCCCGCTCGTTCGCGACAAAATAAACGAGGTCATTTGTGCCTGAGCAATCATATACACGGATGTTTGAGTTATTTGATTCGGCGGTTATGTGGAAAAAAACCGAAATTTGAAATTGTGCACAACTAAACGAAATATGACTTGCCCGATCGTTCGCGACAAAATAAACGAGACCATTTGTGCCTGAGCAATCATATACACGGATGCTTGAGTTATTTGATCCGGCGGTTATTTGAGAAAACGCGGAATTGAAAATTGTGCAAACACAGACGAATTATGAATTCTCCTATTGTTCGCAACAAAATAATTGAGGTTCTTTTTGCCTGAGGATGTTTGAGTTATTTGAATCGGCGGTTATTTGGAAAAAAACCGAAATTTTAAATTGTGCATCACTAAACTATATATGATTTCTCCGATCGTCCCTGATGAAATAAACGAGGTCATTTGTGCCTGAACAATCATCTGCAGGGATGTTTAACTTATTAAACTCGGCAGTTCTTTGAAAAAAACCCGAAATTTGAAATTGTGCACAATTAATCGAAATATGACTTCTCCGATCGTTTGCGGCCAAATAAACGAGGTCATTTGTGCCTGAGGAATCATATGCAGGGATGTTTAAGTTATTCGATTCGGCAGTTTTTTGAAAAAAAAACCGAAATTTGAAATTGTGCACAACTAAACGAAATATGACTTCTCCGATCGTTTGCGGCCAAATAAACGAGGTCATTTCTGCCTGAGGAATCATATGCACGGATGTTTAAGTTATTCGATTCGGCAGTTTTTTGAAAAAAAAACCGAAATTTGAAATTGTGCACAACTAAACGAAATATGACTTGCCGATCGTTTGCGAAAAAATAAATGATATCATTTGTGCCTGAAAAATCATATACGCGGATGTTTGAGTTATTTGATTCGGCGGTTATTTGGAAAAAAACCGATATTTTAAATTGTGCACCACTAAACTATATATGACTTCTCCGATCGTTTGTGACCAAATAAACGAAGTCATTTGTGCCTGAGCAATCATATACACGGATGTTTGAGTTATTTGATTAGGCGGTTATTTGGAAAAAAAAAACGAAATTTGAAATTGTGCACAACTAAACTAAATATGACTTCTCCGATCGTTTGCGACCAAATAAACGAAGTCATTTGTGGCTGAGCAATCATTTACACGAATGTTTGAGTTTTTTGATTCGGCGGTTATTTGGAAAAAACCGAAATTTTAAATTGTGCACAACTAAACTAAATATGACTTCTCCGATCGTTTGCGAAAAAGTAAACGATATCATTTGTGCCTGAAAAATCATATACGCGAATGTTTGAGTTATTTGATTCGGCGGTTATTTGGAAAAAAACCGAAATTTGAAATTGTGCACAACTAAACTAAATATGACTTCTTCGATCGTTTGCGAAAAAATAAACGATATGATTTGAGCCTGAACAATCATATACACGGATGTTTGAGTTATTTGAATCGGCGGTTATTTGGAAAAAAACCGAAATTTTAAATTGTGCACCACTAAACTATATATTATTTCTCCGATCGTCCCTGACGAAATAAACGAGGTCATTTGTGCCTGAACAATCATATGCACGGATGTTTAAGTTATTCAATTCGGCAGTTTTTTGAAAAAAACCCGAAATTTGAAATTGTGCACAATTAATCGAAATGTGACTTGCTCGATCGTTGGCGAAAAAATAAACGATATCATTTGTTCCTGAACAATCATATACACGGATGTTTGAGTTATTTGATTCGGCGGTTATTTGGAAAAAAACCGAAATTTGAAATTTTGCACAACTAAACCAAATATGACTTCTCCGATCGTTTGCGACCAAATGTGCACAATTAATCGAAATATGACTTCACCGACGTTTGCGGCCAAATAAACGAGGTCATTTGTGCCTGAGGAATCATATGCACGGATGTTTAAGTTATTCGATTCGGCAGTTTTTTTGAAAAAAAAAACCGAAATTTGAAATTGTGTACAACTAAACGAAATATGACTAGCCCGATCGTTCGCGACAAAATAAACGAGGTCATTTGTGCCTGAGCAATCATATACACGGATGTTTGAGTTATTTGATTAGGCGGTTATTTGGAAAAAAAAAAAACGAAATTTGAAATTGTGCACAACTAAACTAAATATGACTTCTCCGATCGTTTGCGACCAAATAAACGAAGTCATTTGTGGCTGAGCAATCATATACACGGATGTTTGAGTTGGTGCCGTGAAATAACGCCGAGCGAAATAACACCGAATTCTCAAATTCGGCCTTATATCACTTTATGAAAGCGAAATAAGACCGACTTTCAAATTTGGCTTTATTTCGCTTTCATATAGAGAAATAAAGCCGAGCATTGTTTGTGAAATAAAGCCGAATTTCTGAGATAAAGCGAATGTAAAACTTTACCGTATATTTTACAACATATCTAAAAAATAAATGAAGTAGGTATGTAGTTAGAAAAAAAAAACGAATTTTTAATACGGTTATATTTTGACTGTTGATACAGGCGCCTGCCTGACGAAAAGCACCTACCCCGAGCGGAGCAACGAAGTTGCGTGAGCGGGACCTGCCGCGTACGAAAAGAGAGTTTAAATCCCTTAATCCCGCGAAGCGGGCCACCCAGGAACTGTTACATTTCATTAAAATAAACCCTAGAGTTTTATTATAAGTATAAATTTAGATAGATGTATGTACATACTGTTTCGCTATTTGTTCAACTATTTTAGGGTTTTTTTTTTCTGTTTTTTATCTGTTACCTAATGGCGTGAAAACCGCTGGACAGATTTTAATGAATTTTAACAGTACCTAAGTGGCCCGCTTCGCGGGACTAAGGGATTTAAACTCTCTTTTCATATGCGGCAGGTCCCGCTCACGCAACTTCGTTGCTCCGCTCGGGGTAGGTGCTTTTCGCCAGGCAGGCGCCTGTATCAACAGTCAAAATATAACAAAACAAACGTTCAAATCAAAGCGAAATAAAGCCGACTCGCCTTTATTTCACACTTGGAAGCGAAATAAGACCGAATCACAAAGTTCGGCTTTATTTCCAACTACGAATGCGAAATAAGGCCGAATTCTCAAATTCGGCGTTATTTCGCTCGGCGTTATTTCACGGCACCGTTTGAGTTATTTGATTCCGCAGTTATTTGGAAAAAAACCGAAATTTGAAATTGTGTACAACTAAACGAAATATGACTTGCCCGATCGTTCGCGACAAAATAAACGAGGTCATTTGTGCCTGAGCAATCATATACACGGATGTTTGAGTTATTTGATTAGGCGGTTATTTGGAAAAAAAAAACGAAATTTGAAATTGTGCACAACTAAACTAAATATGACTTCTCCGATCGTTTGCGACCAAACAAACGAAGTCATTTGTGCCTGAGCAATCATATACACGGATGTTTGAGTTATTTGATTCGGCGGTTATTTGGAAAAAAACCGAAATTTTAAATTGTGCACAACTAAACTAAATATGACTTCTCCGACCGTTTGCGAAAAAATAAACGATATCATTTGTGCCTGAACAATCATATACACGGATGTTCGAATTATTTGATTCGGCGGTTATTTGGAAAAAAACCGAAATTTGAAATTGTACACAACTAAACTAAATATGACTTCTCCGATCGTTTGCGAAAAAATAAACGATATCATTTGTGCTGGAACAATCATATACACGGATGTTTGAGTTATTTGATTCGGCGGTTATTTGGAAAAAAACGAAATTTGAAACTGTGCACAACTAAATTAAATATGATTTCTCAGATCGTTTGCGACCAAATAAACGAAGTCATTTGTGCCTGAGTAATCATATACACGGATGCTTGAATTATTCGATTCGGCGGTTATTTGGAAAAAAAACCGAAATTTGAAATTGAGCAAGAGTGAACGAAATATGACTAGTACGATCCGCGCCGACGAAATAAACGAGGTTATTTTGTGCCTGAACAATCATATACACGGATGTTTGAGTCATTTGATTCGGTGATTATTTGAGAAAACCCGGAATTGAATATTGTGCAAGCATAGACGAATTATGAGTTCTCCTATTGTTCGCAACAAAATAATTGAGGTTCGTTGTGCCTGAGGGATCATATGCACGTATGTTTGAGTTATTCAAATCGGCGGTTTTTTTCGAAAAAAAACCCGAAATTTGAAATTGTGCACAACTAAACGGAATATGCCTTGCCCGCTCGTTCGCGACAAAATAAACGAGGTCATTTGTGCCTGAGCAATCATATACACGGATGTTTGAGTTATTTGATTCGGCGGTTATGTGGAAAAAAACCGAAATTTGAAATTGTGCACAACTAAACGAAATATGACTTGCCCGATCGTTCGCGACAAAATAAACGAGACCATTTGTGCCTGAGCAATCATATACACGGATGCTTGAGTTATTTGATCCGGCGGTTATTTGAGAAAACGCGGAATTGAAAATTGTGCAAACACAGACGAATTATGAATTCTCCTATTGTTCGCAACAAAATAATTGAGGTTCTTTTTGCCTGAGGATGTTTGAGTTATTTGAATCGGCGGTTATTTGGAAAAAAACCGAAATTTTAAATTGTGCATCACTAAACTATATATGATTTCTCCGATCGTCCCTGATGAAATAAACGAGGTCATTTGTGCCTGAACAATCATCTGCAGGGATGTTTAACTTATTAAACTCGGCAGTTCTTTGAAAAAAACCCGAAATTTGAAATTGTGCACAATTAATCGAAATATGACTTCTCCGATCGTTTGCGGCCAAATAAACGAGGTCATTTGTGCCTGAGGAATCATATGCAGGGATGTTTAAGTTATTCGATTCGGCAGTTTTTTGAAAAAAAAACCGAAATTTGAAATTGTGCACAACTAAACGAAATATGACTTCTCCGATCGTTTGCGGCCAAATAAACGAGGTCATTTCTGCCTGAGGAATCATATGCACGGATGTTTAAGTTATTCGATTCGGCAGTTTTTTGAAAAAAAAACCGAAATTTGAAATTGTGCACAACTAAACGAAATATGACTTGCCGATCGTTCGCGAAAAAATAAATGATATCATTTGTGCCTGAAAAATCATATACGCGGATGTTTGAGTTATTTGATTCGGCGGTTATTTGGAAAAAAACCGAAATTTTAAATTGTGCACCACTAAACTATATATGACTTCTCCGATCGTTTGTGACCAAATAAACGAAGTCATTTGTGCCTGAGCAATCATATACACGGATGTTTGAGTTATTTGATTAGGCGGTTATTTGGAAAAAAAAAACGAAATTTGAAATTGTGCACAACTAAACTAAATATGACTTCTCCGATCGTTTGCGACCAAATAAACGAAGTCATTTGTGGCTGAGCAATCATTTACACGAATGTTTGAGTTTTTTGATTCGGCGGTTATTTGGAAAAAACCGAAATTTTAAATTGTGCACAACTAAACTAAATATGACTTCTCCGATCGTTTGCGAAAAAGTAAACGATATCATTTGTGCCTGAAAAATCATATACGCGAATGTTTGAGTTATTTGATTCGGCGGTTATTTGGAAAAAAACCGAAATTTGAAATTGTGCACAACTAAACTAAATATGACTTCTTCGATCGTTTGCGAAAAAATAAACGATATGATTTGAGCCTGAACAATCATATACACGGATGTTTGAGTTATTTGAATCGGCGGTTATTTGGAAAAAAACCGAAATTTTAAATTGTGCACCACTAAACTATATATTATTTCTCCGATCGTCCCTGACGAAATAAACGAGGTCATTTGTGCCTGAACAATCATATGCACGGATGTTTAAGTTATTCAATTCGGCAGTTTTTTGAAAAAAACCCGAAATTTGAAATTGTGCACAATTAATCGAAATGTGACTTGCTCGATCGTTGGCGAAAAAATAAACGATATCATTTGTTCCTGAACAATCATATACACGGATGTTTGAGTTATTTGATTCGGCGGTTATTTGGAAAAAAACCGAAATTTGAAATTGTGCACAACTAAACCAAATATGACTTCTCCGATCGTTTGCGACCAAATGTGCACAATTAATCGAAATATGACTTCACCGACGTTTGCGGCCAAATAAACGAGGTCATTTGTGCCTGAGGAATCATATGCACGGATGTTTAAGTTATTCGATTCGGCAGTTTTTTTGAAAAAAAAAACCGAAATTTGAAATTGTGTACAACTAAACGAAATATGACTAGCCCGATCGTTCGCGACAAAATAAACGAGGTCATTTGTGCCTGAGCAATCATATACACGGATGTTTGAGTTATTTGATTAGGCGGTTATTTGGAAAAAAAAAAAACGAAATTTGAAATTGTGCACAACTAAACTAAATATGACTTCTCCGATCGTTTGCGACCAAATAAACGAAGTCATTTGTGGCTGAGCAATCATATACACGGATGTTTGAGTTATTTGATTCGGCGGTTATTTGGAAAAAACCGAAATTTTAAATTGTGCACAACTAAACTAAATATGACTTCTCCGATCGTTTGCGAAAAAATAAACGATATCATTTGTGCCTGAACAATCATATACACGGATGTTCGAATTATTTGATTCGGCGGTTATTTGGAAAAAAACCGAAATTTTAAATTGTGCACCACTAAACTATATATTATTTCTCCGATCGTCCCTGACGAAATAAACGAGGTCATTTGTGCCTGAACAATCATATGCACGGATGTTTAAGTTATTCAATTCGGCAGTTTTTTGAAAAAAACCCGAAATTTGAAATTGTGCACAATTAATCGAAATATGACTTCTCCGACGTTTGCGGCCAAATAAACGAGGTCATTTGTGCCTGAGGAATCATATGCAAGGATGTTTAAGTTATTCGATTCGGCAGTTTTTTTGAAAAAAAAACCTGAAATTTGAAATTGTGCACAACTAAACGAAATATGACTTGCCCGATCGTTCGCGACAAAATAAACGAGGTCATTTGTGCCTGAGCAATCATATACACGGATGTTTGAGTTGGTGCCGTGAAATAACGCCGAGCGAAATAACACCGAATTCTCAAATTCGGCCTTATATCACTTTATGAAAGCGAAATAAGACCGACTTTCAAATTTGGCTTTATTTCGCTTTCATATAGAGAAATAAAGCCGAGCATTGTTTGTGAAATAAAGCCGAATTTCTGAGATAAAGCGAATGTAAAACTTTACCGTATATTTTACAACATATCTAAAAAATAAATGAAGTAGGTATGTAGTTAGAAAAAAAAAACGAATTTTTAATACGGTTATATTTTGACTGTTGATACAGGCGCCTGCCTGACGAAAAGCACCTACCCCGAGCGGAGCAACGAAGTTGCGTGAGCGGGACCTGCCGCGTACGAAAAGAGAGTTTAAATCCCTTAATCCCGCGAAGCGGGCCACCCAGGAACTGTTACATTTCATTAAAATAAACCCTAGAGTTTTATTATAAGTATAAATTTAGATAGATGTATGTACATACTGTTTCGCTATTTGTTCAACTATTTTAGGGTTTTTTTTTCTGTTTTTTATCTGTTACCTAATGGCGTGAAAACCGCTGGACAGATTTTAATGAATTTTAACAGTTCCTAAGTGGCCCGCTTCGCGGGACTAAGGGATTTAAACTCTCTTTTCATATGCGGCAGGTCCCGCTCACGCAACTTCGTTGCTCCGCTCGGGGTAGGTGCTTTTCGCCAGGCAGGCGCCTGTATCAACAGTCAAAATATAACAAAACAAACGTTCAAATCAAAGCGAAATAAAGCCGACTCGCCTTTATTTCACACTTGGAAGCGAAATAAGACCGAATCACAAAGTTCGGCTTTATTTCCAACTACGAATGCGAAATAAGGCCGAATTCTCAAATTCGGCGTTATTTCGCTCGGCGTTATTTCACGGCACCGTTTGAGTTATTTGATTCCGCAGTTATTTGGAAAAAAACCGAAATTTGAAATTGTGTACAACTAAACGAAATATGACTTGCCCGATCGTTCGCGACAAAATAAACGAGGTCATTTGTGCCTGAGCAATCATATACACGGATGTTTGAGTTATTTGATTAGGCGGTTATTTGGAAAAAAAAAACGAAATTTGAAATTGTGCACAACTAAACTAAATATGACTTCTCCGATCGTTTGCGACCAAACAAACGAAGTCATTTGTGCCTGAGCAATCATATACACGGATGTTTGAGTTATTTGATTCGGCGGTTATTTGGAAAAAAACCGAAATTTTAAATTGTGCACAACTAAACTAAATATGACTTCTCCGACCGTTTGCGAAAAAATAAACGATATCATTTGTGCCTGAACAATCATATACACGGATGTTCGAATTATTTGATTCGGCGGTTATTTGGAAAAAAACCGAAATTTGAAATTGTACACAACTAAACTAAATATGACTTCTCCGATCGTTTGCGAAAAAATAAACGATATCATTTGTGCTGGAACAATCATATACACGGATGTTTGAGTTATTTGATTCGGCGGTTATTTGGAAAAAAACGAAATTTGAAACTGTGCACAACTAAATTAAATATGATTTCTCAGATCGTTTGCGACCAAATAAACGAAGTCATTTGTGCCTGAGCAATCATATACACGGATGCTTGAATTATTCGATTCGGCGGTTATTTGGAAAAAAAACCGAAATTTGAAATTGAGCAAGAGTGAACGAAATATGACTAGTACGATCCGCGCCGACGAAATAAACGAGGTTATTTTGTGCCTGAACAATCATATACACGGATGTTTGAGTCATTTGATTCGGTGATTATTTGAGAAAACCCGGAATTGAATATTGTGCAAGCATAGACGAATTATGAGTTCTCCTATTGTTCGCAACAAAATAATTGAGGTTCGTTGTGCCTGAGGGATCATATGCACGTATGTTTGAGTTATTCAAATCGGCGGATTTTTTCGAAAAAAAACCCGAAATTTGAAATTGTGCACAACTAAACGGAATATGCCTTGCCCGCTCGTTCGCGACAAAATAAACGAGGTCATTTGTGCCTGAGCAATCATATACACGGATGTTTGAGTTATTTGATTCGGCGGTTATGTGGAAAAAAACCGAAATTTGAAATTGTGCACAACTAAACGAAATATGACTTGCCCGATCGTTCGCGACAAAATAAACGAGACCATTTGTGCCTGAGCAATCATATACACGGATGCTTGAGTTATTTGATCCGGCGGTTATTTGAGAAAACGCGGAATTGAAAATTGTGCAAACACAGACGAATTATGAATTCTCCTATTGTTCGCAACAAAATAATTGAGGTTCTTTTTGCCTGAGGATGTTTGAGTTATTTGAATCGGCGGTTATTTGGAAAAAAACCGAAATTTTAAATTGTGCATCACTAAACTATATATGATTTCTCCGATCGTCCCTGATGAAATAAACGAGGTCATTTGTGCCTGAACAATCATCTGCAGGGATGTTTAACTTATTAAACTCGGCAGTTCTTTGAAAAAAACCCGAAATTTGAAATTGTGCACAATTGATCGAAATATGACTTCTCCGATCGTTTGCGGCCAAATAAACGAGGTCATTTGTGCCTGAGGAATCATATGCAGGGATGTTTAAGTTATTCGATTCGGCAGTTTTTTGAAAAAAAAACCGAAATTTGAAATTGTGCACAACTAAACGAAATATGACTTCTCCGATCGTTTGCGGCCAAATAAACGAGGTCATTTCTGCCTGAGGAATCATATGCACGGATGTTTAAGTTATTCGATTCGGCAGTTTTTTGAAAAAAAAACCGAAATTTGAAATTGTGCACAACTAAACGAAATATGACTTGCCGATCGTTCGCGAAAAAATAAATGATATCATTTGTGCCTGAAAAATCATATACGCGGATGTTTGAGTTATTTGATTCGGCGGTTATTTGGAAAAAAACCGAAATTTTAAATTGTGCACCACTAAACTATATATGACTTCTCCGATCGTTTGTGACCAAATAAACGAAGTCATTTGTGCCTGAGCAATCATATACACGGATGTTTGAGTTATTTGATTAGGCGGTTATTTGGAAAAAAAAAACGAAATTTGAAATTGTGCACAACTAAACTAAATATGACTTCTCCGATCGTTTGCGACCAAATAAACGAAGTCATTTGTGGCTGAGCAATCATTTACACGAATGTTTGAGTTTTTTGATTCGGCGGTTATTTGGAAAAAACCGAAATTTTAAATTGTGCACAACTAAACTAAATATGACTTCTCCGATCGTTTGCGAAAAAGTAAACGATATCATTTGTGCCTGAAAAATCATATACGCGAATGTTTGAGTTATTTGATTCGGCGGTTATTTGGAAAAAAACCGAAATTTGAAATTGTGCACAACTAAACTAAATATGACTTCTTCGATCGTTTGCGAAAAAATAAACGATATCATTTGTGCCTGAACAATCATATACACGGATGTTTGAGTTATTTGATTCGGCGGTTATTTGGAAAAAACCGAAATTTGAAATTGTGCACCACTAAACTAAATATGACTTCTCCGATCGTCCTTGACGAAATAAACGAGGTCATTTGTGCCTGAACAATCATATGCACGGATGTTTAAGTTATTCAATTCGGCAGTTTTTTGAAAAAAACCCGAAATTTGAAATTGTGCACAATTAATCGAAATATGACTTCTCCGACGTTTGCGGCCAAATAAACGAGGTCATTTGTGCCTGAGGAATCATATGCACGGATGTTTAAGTTATTCAATTCTTCAGTTTTTTTGGAAAAAAAACCCGAAATTTAAAATTGTGCACAACTAAACGAAATATGATTAGTTCAATCGTCCCCGACGAAATAAACGAGGTCATTTGTGCCTGAACAATCATATGCACGGATGATTGAGTTATTCGATTCGGCAGTTTTTCTGAAAAAAAAACCCGAACTTTGAAATTGTGCACAACTAAACGAAATATGACTTGCCCGATCGTTCGCGACAAAATAAACGAGGTCATTTGTGCCTGAGCAATCATATACACGGATGTTTGAGTTATTTGATACGGCGGTTATTTGGAAAAAAACCGAAATTTGAAATTGTGCACAACTAAACTAAATATGACTTCTTCGATCGTCCCTGACGAAATAAACGAGGTCATTTGTGCCTGAACAATCATATGCACGGATGTTTAAGTTATTCAATTCGGCAGTTTTTTGAAAAAAACCCGAAATTTGAAATTGTGCACAACTAAACGAAATATGACTTGCCCGATCGTTCGCGACAAAATAAACGAGGTCATTTGTGCCTGATGAATCATATGCACGGATGTTTGAGTTATTCGATTCGGCAGTTCTTTGAAAAAAAACCTGAAATTTGAAATTGTGCACAACTAAACGAAATATGACTAGTCAGATCGTCCCCGACGAAATAAACGAGGTCATTTGTGCCTGAACAATCATATGCACGTTTGTTTAAGTTATTCAATTCGGCAGTTTTTTGGAAAAAACCCGAAATTTGAAATTGTGCACAATTAATCGAAATATGTCTTGCTCGATCGTTCGCGACAAAATAAACGAGGTCATTTGTGCCTGAGGAGTCATATGCACGGATGTTTAAGATATTCGATTCGGCAGCTTTTGAAAAAAAAAAGAAATTTGAAATTGTGCACAACTAAACGAAATATGACTTGCCCGATCGTTCGCGACAAAATAAACGAGGTCATTTGTGCCTGATGAATCATATGCACGGATGTTTGAGTTATTCGATTCGGCAGTTCTTTGAAAAAAAACCTGAAATTTGAAATTGTGCACAACTAAACGAAATATGACTAGTCAGATCGTCCCCGACGAAATAAACGAGGTCATTTGTGCCTGAACAATCATATGCACGGATTCGGCAGTTTTTTTGAAAAAAAAACCCGAAATTTGAAATTGTGCGCAACCAAACCAAATATGACTTCTCCGATCGTTTGCGACCAAATAAACGAGGTCATTTGTGCCTGAACAATCATATGCACGTTTGTTTAAGTTATTCAATTCGGCAGTTTTTTGGAAAAAACCCGAAATTTGAAATTGTGCACAATTAATCGAAATATGTCTTGCTCGATCGTTCGCGACAAAATAAACGAGGTCATTTGTGCCTGAGGAATCATATGCACGGATGTTTGAGTTATTCGATTCGGCAGTTCTTTGAAAAAAAATCCGAAATTTGAAATTGTGCACAACTAAACGAAATATGACTAGTCCGATCGTTTGCGACCAAATAAACGAGGTCATTTGTTCCTGAACAATCATATGCACAGATGTTTAAGTTATTCAATTCTCCAGTTTTTTGAAAAAAACCCGAAATTTGAAATTGTGCACAATTAATCGAAATATGACTTCTCCGATCGTTTGCGGCCAAATAAACGAGGTCATTTGTTCCTGAACAATCATATGCACGGATGTTTAAGTTATTCAATTCTCCAGTTTTTTGAAAAAAACCCGAAATTTGAAATTGTGCACAATTAATCGAAATATGACTTCTCCGATCGTTTGCGGCCAAATAAACGAGGTCATTTGTGCCTGAGGATATGCACGGATGTTTAAGATATTCGATTGGGCAGTTTTTTGAAAAAAAAACCGAAATTTGAAATTGTGCACAACTAAACGAAATATGACTTGCCCGATCGTTCGCGACAAAATAAACGAGGTCATTTGTGCCTGAGGAATCATATGCGCAGATGTTTGAGTTATTTGATTCGGCGGTTATTTGGAAAAAACCGAAATTTGAAATTGTGCACAACTAAACTAAATATGACTTCTTCGATCGTCCCTGACGAAATAAACGAGGTCATTTGTGCCTGAACAATCATATGCACGGATGTTTAAGTTATTCAATTCGGCAGTTTTTTGAAAAAAACCCGAAATTTGAAATTGTGCACAATTAATCGAAATATGACTTCTCCGACGTTTGCGGCCAAATAAACGAGGTCATTTGTGCCTGAGGAATCATATGCACGGATGTTTAAGTTATTCAATTCTTCAGTTTTTTTGGAAAAAAAACCCGAAATTTAAAATTGTGCACAACTAAACGAAATATGTCTTGCTCGATCGTTCGCGACAAAATAAACGAGGTCATTTGTGCCTGAGGAATCATATGCACGGATGTTTAAGTTATTCAATTCTCCAGTTTTTTGAAAAAAACCCGAAATTTGAAATTGTGCACAATTAATCGAAATATGACTTCTCCGATCGTTTGCGGCCAAATAAACGAGGTCATTTGTTCCTGAACAATCATATGCACGGATGTTTAAGTTATTCAATTCTCCAGTTTTTTGAAAAAAACCCGAAATTTGAAATTGTGCACAATTAATCGAAATATGACTTCTCCGATCGTTTGCGGCCAAATAAACGAGGTCATTTGTGCCTGAGGATATGCACGGATGTTTGAGTTATTCGATTCTGCAGTTCTTTGAAAAAAAATCCGAAATTTGAAATTGTGCACAACTAAACGAAATATGACTTGCCCGATCGTTCGCAACAAAATAAACGAGGTCATTTGTGCCTGAGCAATCATATGCGCAGATGTTTGAGTTATTTGATTCGGCGGTTATTTGAAAAAAACCCGAAATTTGAAATTGTGCACAATTAATCGAAATATGACTTCTCCGACGTTTGCGGCCAAATAAACGAGGTCATTTGTGCCTGAGGAATCATATGCACGGATGTTTAAGTTATTCAATTCTTCAGTTTTTTTGGAAAAAAAACCCGAAATTTAAAATTGTGCACAACTAAACGAAATATGATTAGTTCAATCGTCCCCGACGAAATAAACGAGGTCATTTGTGCCTGAACAATCATATGCACGGATGATTGAGTTATTCGATTCGGCAGTTTTTTTGAAAAAAAAACCCGAAATTTGAAATTGTGCACAACTAAACGAAATATGACTTGCCCGATCGTTCGCGACAAAATAAACGAGGTCATTTGTGCCTGAGCAATCATATACACGGATGTTTGAGTTATTTGATACGGCGGTTATTTGGAAAAAAACCGAAATTTGAAATTGTGCACAACTAAACTAAATATGACTTCTTCGATCGTCCCTGACGAAATAAACGAGGTCATTTGTGCCTGAACAATCATATGCACGGATGTTTAAGTTATTCAATTCGGCAGTTTTTTGAAAAAAACCCGAAATTTGAAATTGTGCACAATTAATCGAAATATGACTTCTCCGACGTTTGCGGCCAAATAAACGAGGTCATTTGTGCCTGAGGAATCATATGCACGGATGTTTAAGTTATTCAATTCTTCAGTTTTTTTGGAAAAAAAACCCGAAATTTAAAATTGTGCACAACTAAACGAAATATGATTAGTTCAATCGTCCCCGACGAAATAAACGAGGTCATTTGTGCCTGAACAATCATATGCACGGATGATTGAGTTATTCGATTCGGCAGTTTTTTTGAAAAAAAAACCCGAAATTTGAAATTGTGCACAACTAAACGAAATATGACTTGCCCGATCGTTCGCGACAAAATAAACGAGGTCATTTGTGCCTGAGCAATCATATACACGGATGTTTGAGTTATTTGATACGGCGGTTATTTGGAAAAAAACCGAAATTTGAAATTGTGCACAACTAAACTAAATATGACTTCTTCGATCGTCCCTGACGAAATAAACGAGGTCATTTGTGCCTGAACAATCATATGCACGGATGTTTAAGTTATTCAATTCGGCAGTTTTTTGAAAAAAACCCGAAATTTGAAATTGTGCACAATTAATCGAAATATGACTTCTCCGACGTTTGCGGCCAAATAAACGAGGTCATTTGTGCCTGAGGAATCATATGCACGGATGTTTAAGTTATTCTATTCTTCAGTTTTTTTGGAAAAAAAACCCGAAATTTAAAATTGTGCACAACTAAACGAAATATGATTAGTTCAATCGTCCCCGACGAAATAAACGAGGTCATTTGTGCCTGAACAATCATATGCACGGATGTTTAAGTTATTCAATTCGGCAGTTTTTTGAAAAAAACCCGAAATTTGAAATTGTGCACAATTAATCGAAATGTGACTTGCTCGATCGTTGGCGAAAAAATAAACGATATCATTTGTGCCTGAACAATCATATACACGGATGTTTGAGTTATTTGATTCGGCGGTTATTTGGAAAAAAACCGAAATTTGAAATTGTGCACAACTAAACCAAATATGACTTCTCCGATCGTTTGCGACCAAATGTGCACAATTAATCGAAATATGACTTCACCGACGTTTGCGGCCAAATAAACGAGGTCATTTGTGCCTGAGGAATCAAATGCACGGATGTTTAAGTTATTCGATTCGGCAGTTTTTTTGAAAAAAAAAAACCGAAATTTGAAATTGTGCACAACTAAACTAAATATGACTTCTCCGATCGTTTGCGAAAAAATAAACGATATCATTTGTGCCTGAACAATCATATACACGGATGTTTGAGTTATTTGATTCGGCGGTTATTTGGAAAAAAAACCGAAATTTGAAATTGTGCACAACTAAACCAAATATGACTTCTCCGATCGTTTGCGACCAAATAAACGAAGTCATTTGTGCCTGAACAATCATATACACGGATGTTTGAGTTATTTGATACGGCGGTTATTTGGAAAAAAACCGAAATTTGAAATTGTGCACAACTAAACTAAATATGACTTCTTCGATCGTCCCTGACGAAATAAACGAGGTCATTTGTGCCTGAACAATCATATGCACGGATGTTTAAGTTATTCAATTCGGCAGTTTTTTGAAAAAAACCCGAAATTTGAAATTGTGCACAATTAATCGAAATGTGACTTGCTCGATCGTTGGCGAAAAAATAAACGATATCATTTGTTCCTGAACAATCATATACACGGATGTTTGAGTTATTTGATTCGGCGGTTATTTGGAAAAAAACCGAAATTTGAAATTGTGCACAACTAAACCAAATATGACTTCTCCGATCGTTTGCGACCAAATGTGCACAATTAATCGAAATATGACTTCACCGACGTTTGCGGCCAAATAAACGAGGTCATTTGTGCCTGAGGAATCATATGCACGGATGTTTAAGTTATTCGATTCGGCAGTTTTTTTGAAAAAAAAAACCGAAATTTGAAATTGTGTACAACTAAACGAAATATGACTAGCCCGATCGTTCGCGACAAAATAAACGAGGTCATTTGTGCCTGAGCAATCATATACACGGATGTTTGAGTTATTTGATTAGGCGGTTATTTGGAAAAAAAAAAAACGAAATTTGAAATTGTGCACAACTAAACTAAATATGACTTCTCCGATCGTTTGCGACCAAATAAACGAAGTCATTTGTGGCTGAGCAATCATATACACGGATGTTTGAGTTATTTGATTCGGCGGTTATTTGGAAAAAACCGAAATTTTATATTGTGCACAACTAAACTAAATATGACTTCTCCGATCGTTTGCGAAAAAATAAACGATATCATTTGTGCCTGAACAATCATATACACGGATGTTCGAATTATTTGATTCGGCGGTTATTTGGAAAAAAACCGAAATTTTAAATTGTGCACCACTAAACTATATATTATTTCTCCGATCGTCCCTGACGAAATAAACGAGGTCATTTGTGCCTGAACAATCATATGCACGGATGTTTAAGTTATTCAATTCGGCAGTTTTTTGAAAAAAACCCGAAATTTGAAATTGTGCACAATTAATCGAAATATGACTTCTCCGACGTTTGCGGCCAAATAAACGAGGTCATTTGTGCCTGAGGAATCATATGCAAGGATGTTTAAGTTATTCGATTCGGCAGTTTTTTTGAAAAAAAAACCCGAAATTTGAAATTGTGCACAACTAAACGAAATATGACTTGCCCGATCGTTCGCGACAAAATAAACGAGGTCATTTGTGCCTGAGCAATCATATACACGGATGTTTGAGTTGGTGCCGTGAAATAACGCCGAGCGAAATAACACCGAATTCTCAAATTCGGCCTTATATCACTTTATGAAAGCGAAATAAGACCGACTTTCAAATTTGGCTTTATTTCGCTTTCATATAGAGAAATAAAGCCGAGCATTGTTTGTGAAATAAAGCCGAATTTCTGAGATAAAGCGAATGTAAAACTTTACCGTATATTTTACAACATATCTAAAAAATAAATGAAGTAGGTATGTAGTTAGAAAAAAAAAACGAATTTTTAATACGGTTATATTTTGACTGTTGATACAGGCGCCTGCCTGACGAAAAGCACCTACCCCGAGCGGAGCAACGAAGTTGCGTGAGCGGGACCTGCCGCGTACGAAAAGAGAGTTTAAATCCCTTAATCCCGCGAAGCGGGCCACCCAGGAACTGTTACATTTCATTAAAATAAACCCTAGAGTTTTATTATAAGTATAAATTTAGATAGATGTATGTACATACTGTTTCGCTATTTGTTCAACTATTTTAGGGTTTTTTTTTTCTGTTTTTTATCTGTTACCTAATGGCGTGAAAACCGCTGGACAGATTTTAATGAATTTTAACAGTACCTAAGTGGCCCGCTTCGCGGGACTAAGGGATTTAAACTCTCTTTTCATATGCGGCAGGTCCCGCTCACGCAACTTCGTTGCTCCGCTCGGGGTAGGTGCTTTTCGCCAGGCAGGCGCCTGTATCAACAGTCAAAATATAACAAAACAAACGTTCAAATCAAAGCGAAATAAAGCCGACTCGCCTTTATTTCACACTTGGAAGCGAAATAAGACCGAATCACAAAGTTCGGCTTTATTTTCAACTACGAATGCGAAATAAGGCCGAATTTTCAAATTCGGCGTTATTTCGCTCGGCGTTATTTCACGGCACCGTTTGAGTTATTTGATTCGGCAGTTATTTGGAAAAAAACCGAAATTTGAAATTGTGTACAACTAAACGAAATATGACTTGCCCGATCGTTCGCGACAAAATAAACGAGGTCATTTGTGCCTGAGCAATCATATACACGGATGTTTGAGTTATTTGATTAGGCGGTTATTTGGAAAAAAAAAACGAAATTTGAAATTGTGCACAACTAAACTAAATATGACTTCTCCGATCGTTTGCGACCAAACAAACGAAGTCATTTGTGCCTGAGCAATCATATACACGGATGTTTGAGTTATTTGATTCGGCGGTTATTTGGAAAAAAACCGAAATTTTAAATTGTGCACAACTAAACTAAATATGACTTCTCCGACCGTTTGCGAAAAAATAAACGATATCATTTGTGCCTGAACAATCATATACACGGATGTTCGAATTATTTGATTCGGCGGTTATTTGGAAAAAAACCGAAATTTGAAATTGTACACAACTAAACTAAATATGACTTCTCCGATCGTTTGCGAAAAAATAAACGATATCATTTGTGCTGGAACAATCATATACACGGATGTTTGAGTTATTTGATTCGGCGGTTATTTGGAAAAAAACGAAATTTGAAACTGTGCACAACTAAATTAAATATGATTTCTCAGATCGTTTGCGACCAAATAAACGAAGTCATTTGTGCCTGAGCAATCATATACACGGATGCTTGAATTATTCGATTCGGCGGTTATTTGGAAAAAAAACCGAAATTTGAAATTGAGCAAGAGTGAACGAAATATGACTAGTACGATCCGCGCCGACGAGATAAACGAGGTTATTTTGTGCCTGAACAATCATATACACGGATGTTCGAATTATTTGATTCGGCGGTTATTTGGAAAAAAACCGAAATTTGAAATTGTACACAACTAAACTAAATATGACTTCTCCGATCGTTTGCGAAAAAATAAACGATATCATTTGTGCTGGAACAATCATATACACGGATGTTTGAGTTATTTGATTCGGCGGTTATTTGGAAAAAAACGAAATTTGAAACTGTGCACAACTAAATTAAATATGATTTCTCAGATCGTTTGCGACCAAATAAACGAAGTCATTTGTGCCTGAGCAATCATATACACGGATGCTTGAATTATTCGATTCGGCGGTTATTTGGAAAAAAAACCGAAATTTGAAATTGAGCAAGAGTGAACGAAATATGACTAGTACGATCCGCGCCGACGAGATAAACGAGGTTATTTTGTGCCTGAACAATCATATACACGGATGTTTGAGTTATTTGATTAGGCGGTTATTTGGAAAAAAAAAACGAAATTTGAAATTGTGCACAACTAAACTAAATATGACTTCTCCGATCGTTTGCGACCAAATAAACGAAGTCATTTGTGGCTGAGCAATCATTTACACGAATGTTTGAGTTTTTTGATTCGGCGGTTATTTGGAAAAAACCGAAATTTTAAATTGTGCACAACTAAACTAAATATGACTTCTCCGATCGTTTGCGAAAAAGTAAACGATATCATTTGTGCCTGAAAAATCATATACGCGAATGTTTGAGTTATTTGATTCGGCGGTTATTTGGAAAAAAACCGAAATTTGAAATTGTGCACAACTAAACTAAATATGACTTCTTCGATCGTTTGCGAAAAAATAAACGATATGATTTGAGCCTGAACAATCATATACACGGATGTTTGAGTTATTTGAATCGGCGGTTATTTGGAAAAAAACCGAAATTTTAAATTGTGCACCACTAAACTATATATTATTTCTCCGATCGTCCCTGACGAAATAAACGAGGTCATTTGTGCCTGAACAATCATATGCACGGATGTTTAAGTTATTCAATTCGGCAGTTTTTTGAAAAAAACCCGAAATTTGAAATTGTGCACAATTAATCGAAATGTGACTTGCTCGATCGTTGGCGAAAAAATAAACGATATCATTTGTTCCTGAACAATCATATACACGGATGTTTGAGTTATTTGATTCGGCGGTTATTTGGAAAAAAACCGAAATTTGAAATTGTGCACAACTAAACCAAATATGACTTCTCCGATCGTTTGCGACCAAATGTGCACAATTAATCGAAATATGACTTCACCGACGTTTGCGGCCAAATAAACGAGGTCATTTGTGCCTGAGGAATCATATGCACGGATGTTTAAGTTATTCGATTCGGCAGTTTTTTTGAAAAAAAAAACCGAAATTTGAAATTGTGTACAACTAAACGAAATATGACTAGCCCGATCGTTCGCGACAAAATAAACGAGGTCATTTGTGCCTGAGCAATCATATACACGGATGTTTGAGTTATTTGATTAGGCGGTTATTTGGAAAAAAAAAAAACGAAATTTGAAATTGTGCACAACTAAACTAAATATGACTTCTCCGATCGTTTGCGACCAAATAAACGAAGTCATTTGTGGCTGAGCAATCATATACACGGATGTTTGAGTTATTTGATTCGGCGGTTATTTGGAAAAAACCGAAATTTTAAATTGTGCACAACTAAACTAAATATGACTTCTCCGATCGTTTGCGAAAAAATAAACGATATCATTTGTGCCTGAACAATCATATACACGGATGTTCGAATTATTTGATTCGGCGGTTATTTGGAAAAAAACCGAAATTTTAAATTGTGCACCACTAAACTATATATTATTTCTCCGATCGTCCCTGACGAAATAAACGAGGTCATTTGTGCCTGAACAATCATATGCACGGATGTTTAAGTTATTCAATTCGGCAGTTTTTTGAAAAAAACCCGAAATTTGAAATTGTGCACAATTAATCGAAATATGACTTCTCCGACGTTTGCGGCCAAATAAACGAGGTCATTTGTGCCTGAGGAATCATATGCAAGGATGTTTAAGTTATTCGATTCGGCAGTTTTTTTGAAAAAAAAACCTGAAATTTGAAATTGTGCACAACTAAACGAAATATGACTTGCCCGATCGTTCGCGACAAAATAAACGAGGTCATTTGTGCCTGAGCAATCATATACACGGATGTTTGAGTTGGTGCCGTGAAATAACGCCGAGCGAAATAACACCGAATTCTCAAATTCGGCCTTATATCACTTTATGAAAGCGAAATAAGACCGACTTTCAAATTTGGCTTTATTTCGCTTTCATATAGAGAAATAAAGCCGAGCATTGTTTGTGAAATAAAGCCGAATTTCTGAGATAAAGCGAATGTAAAACTTTACCGTATATTTTACAACATATCTAAAAAATAAATGAAGTAGGTATGTAGTTAGAAAAAAAAAACGAATTTTTAATACGGTTATATTTTGACTGTTGATACAGGCGCCTGCCTGACGAAAAGCACCTACCCCGAGCGGAGCAACGAAGTTGCGTGAGCGGGACCTGCCGCGTACGAAAAGAGAGTTTAAATCCCTTAATCCCGCGAAGCGGGCCACCCAGGAACTGTTACATTTCATTAAAATAAACCCTAGAGTTTTATTATAAGTATAAATTTAGATAGATGTATGTACATACTGTTTCGCTATTTGTTCAACTATTTTAGGGTTTTTTTTTCTGTTTTTTATCTGTTACCTAATGGCGTGAAAACCGCTGGACAGATTTTAATGAATTTTAACAGTTCCTAAGTGGCCCGCTTCGCGGGACTAAGGGATTTAAACTCTCTTTTCATATGCGGCAGATCCCGCTCACGCAACTTCGTTGCTCCGCTCGGGGTAGGTGCTTTTCGCCAGGCAGGCGCCTGTATCAACAGTCAAAATATAACAAAACAAACGTTCAAATCAAAGCGAAATAAAGCCGACTCGCCTTTATTTCACACTTGGAAGCGAAATAAGACCGAATCACAAAGTTCGGCTTTATTTCCAACTACGAATGCGAAATAAGGCCGAATTCTCAAATTCGGCGTTATTTCGCTCGGCGTTATTTCACGGCACCGTTTGAGTTATTTGATTCCGCAGTTATTTGGAAAAAAACCGAAATTTGAAATTGTGTACAACTAAACGAAATATGACTTGCCCGATCGTTCGCGACAAAATAAACGAGGTCATTTGTGCCTGAGCAATCATATACACGGATGTTTGAGTTATTTGATTAGGCGGTTATTTGGAAAAAAAAAACGAAATTTGAAATTGTGCACAACTAAACTAAATATGACTTCTCCGATCGTTTGCGACCAAACAAACGAAGTCATTTGTGCCTGAGCAATCATATACACGGATGTTTGAGTTATTTGATTCGGCGGTTATTTGGAAAAAAACCGAAATTTTAAATTGTGCACAACTAAACTAAATATGACTTCTCCGACCGTTTGCGAAAAAATAAACGATATCATTTGTGCCTGAACAATCATATACACGGATGTTCGAATTATTTGATTCGGCGGTTATTTGGAAAAAAACCGAAATTTGAAATTGTACACAACTAAACTAAATATGACTTCTCCGATCGTTTGCGAAAAAATAAACGATATCATTTGTGCTGGAACAATCATATACACGGATGTTTGAGTTATTTGATTCGGCGGTTATTTGGAAAAAAACGAAATTTGAAACTGTGCACAACTAAATTAAATATGATTTCTCAGATCGTTTGCGACCAAATAAACGAAGTCATTTGTGCCTGAGCAATCATATACACGGATGCTTGAATTATTCGATTCGGCGGTTATTTGGAAAAAAAACCGAAATTTGAAATTGAGCAAGAGTGAACGAAATATGACTAGTACGATCCGCGCCGACGAAATAAACGAGGTTATTTTGTGCCTGAACAATCATATACACGGATGTTTGAGTCATTTGATTCGGTGATTATTTGAGAAAACCCGGAATTGAATATTGTGCAAGCATAGACGAATTATGAGTTCTCCTATTGTTCGCAACAAAATAATTGAGGTTCGTTGTGCCTGAGGGATCATATGCACGTATGTTTGAGTTATTCAAATCGGCGGATTTTTTCGAAAAAAAACCCGAAATTTGAAATTGTGCACAACTAAACGGAATATGCCTTGCCCGCTCGTTCGCGACAAAATAAACGAGGTCATTTGTGCCTGAGCAATCATATACACGGATGTTTGAGTTATTTGATTCGGCGGTTATGTGGAAAAAAACCGAAATTTGAAATTGTGCACAACTAAACGAAATATGACTTGCCCGATCGTTCGCGACAAAATAAACGAGACCATTTGTGCCTGAGCAATCATATACACGGATGCTTGAGTTATTTGATCCGGCGGTTATTTGAGAAAACGCGGAATTGAAAATTGTGCAAACACAGACGAATTATGAATTCTCCTATTGTTCGCAACAAAATAATTGAGGTTCTTTTTGCCTGAGGATGTTTGAGTTATTTGAATCGGCGGTTATTTGGAAAAAAACCGAAATTTTAAATTGTGCATCACTAAACTATATATGATTTCTCCGATCGTCCCTGATGAAATAAACGAGGTCATTTGTGCCTGAACAATCATCTGCAGGGATGTTTAACTTATTAAACTCGGCAGTTCTTTGAAAAAAACCCGAAATTTGAAATTGTGCACAATTGATCGAAATATGACTTCTCCGATCGTTTGCGGCCAAATAAACGAGGTCATTTGTGCCTGAGGAATCATATGCAGGGATGTTTAAGTTATTCGATTCGGCAGTTTTTTGAAAAAAAAACCGAAATTTGAAATTGTGCACAACTAAACGAAATATGACTTCTCCGATCGTTTGCGGCCAAATAAACGAGGTCATTTCTGCCTGAGGAATCATATGCACGGATGTTTAAGTTATTCGATTCGGCAGTTTTTTGAAAAAAAAACCGAAATTTGAAATTGTGCACAACTAAACGAAATATGACTTGCCGATCGTTCGCGAAAAAATAAATGATATCATTTGTGCCTGAAAAATCATATACGCGGATGTTTGAGTTATTTGATTCGGCGGTTATTTGGAAAAAAACCGAAATTTTAAATTGTGCACCACTAAACTATATATGACTTCTCCGATCGTTTGTGACCAAATAAACGAAGTCATTTGTGCCTGAGCAATCATATACACGGATGTTTGAGTTATTTGATTAGGCGGTTATTTGGAAAAAAAAAACGAAATTTGAAATTGTGCACAACTAAACTAAATATGACTTCTCCGATCGTTTGCGACCAAATAAACGAAGTCATTTGTGGCTGAGCAATCATTTACACGAATGTTTGAGTTTTTTGATTCGGCGGTTATTTGGAAAAAACCGAAATTTTAAATTGTGCACAACTAAACTAAATATGACTTCTCCGATCGTTTGCGAAAAAGTAAACGATATCATTTGTGCCTGAAAAATCATATACGCGAATGTTTGAGTTATTTGATTCGGCGGTTATTTGGAAAAAAACCGAAATTTGAAATTGTGCACAACTAAACTAAATATGACTTCTTCGATCGTTTGCGAAAAAATAAACGATATCATTTGTGCCTGAACAATCATATACACGGATGTTTGAGTTATTTGATTCGGCGGTTATTTGGAAAAAACCGAAATTTGAAATTGTGCACCACTAAACTAAATATGACTTCTCCGATCGTCCTTGACGAAATAAACGAGGTCATTTGTGCCTGAACAATCATATGCACGGATGTTTAAGTTATTCAATTCGGCAGTTTTTTGAAAAAAACCCGAAATTTGAAATTGTGCACAATTAATCGAAATATGACTTCTCCGACGTTTGCGGCCAAATAAACGAGGTCATTTGTGCCTGAGGAATCATATGCACGGATGTTTAAGTTATTCAATTCTTCAGTTTTTTTGGAAAAAAAACCCGAAATTTAAAATTGTGCACAACTAAACGAAATATGATTAGTTCAATCGTCCCCGACGAAATAAACGAGGTCATTTGTGCCTGAACAATCATATGCACGGATGATTGAGTTATTCGATTCGGCAGTTTTTCTGAAAAAAAAACCCGAACTTTGAAATTGTGCACAACTAAACGAAATATGACTTGCCCGATCGTTCGCGACAAAATAAACGAGGTCATTTGTGCCTGAGCAATCATATACACGGATGTTTGAGTTATTTGATACGGCGGTTATTTGGAAAAAAACCGAAATTTGAAATTGTGCACAACTAAACTAAATATGACTTCTTCGATCGTCCCTGACGAAATAAACGAGGTCATTTGTGCCTGAACAATCATATGCACGGATGTTTAAGTTATTCAATTCGGCAGTTTTTTGAAAAAAACCCGAAATTTGAAATTGTGCACAACTAAACGAAATATGACTTGCCCGATCGTTCGCGACAAAATAAACGAGGTCATTTGTGCCTGATGAATCATATGCACGGATGTTTGAGTTATTCGATTCGGCAGTTCTTTGAAAAAAAACCTGAAATTTGAAATTGTGCACAACTAAACGAAATATGACTAGTCAGATCGTCCCCGACGAAATAAACGAGGTCATTTGTGCCTGAACAATCATATGCACGTTTGTTTAAGTTATTCAATTCGGCAGTTTTTTGGAAAAAACCCGAAATTTGAAATTGTGCACAATTAATCGAAATATGTCTTGCTCGATCGTTCGCGACAAAATAAACGAGGTCATTTGTGCCTGAGGAGTCATATGCACGGATGTTTAAGATATTCGATTCGGCAGCTTTTGAAAAAAAAAAGAAATTTGAAATTGTGCACAACTAAACGAAATATGACTTGCCCGATCGTTCGCGACAAAATAAACGAGGTCATTTGTGCCTGATGAATCATATGCACGGATGTTTGAGTTATTCGATTCGGCAGTTCTTTGAAAAAAAACCTGAAATTTGAAATTGTGCACAACTAAACGAAATATGACTAGTCAGATCGTCCCCGACGAAATAAACGAGGTCATTTGTGCCTGAACAATCATATGCACGGATTCGGCAGTTTTTTTGAAAAAAAAACCCGAAATTTGAAATTGTGCGCAACCAAACCAAATATGACTTCTCCGATCGTTTGCGACCAAATAAACGAGGTCATTTGTGCCTGAACAATCATATGCACGTTTGTTTAAGTTATTCAATTCGGCAGTTTTTTGGAAAAAACCCGAAATTTGAAATTGTGCACAATTAATCGAAATATGTCTTGCTCGATCGTTCGCGACAAAATAAACGAGGTCATTTGTGCCTGAGGAATCATATGCACGGATGTTTGAGTTATTCGATTCGGCAGTTCTTTGAAAAAAAATCCGAAATTTGAAATTGTGCACAACTAAACGAAATATGACTAGTCCGATCGTTTGCGACCAAATAAACGAGGTCATTTGTTCCTGAACAATCATATGCACAGATGTTTAAGTTATTCAATTCTCCAGTTTTTTGAAAAAAACCCGAAATTTGAAATTGTGCACAATTAATCGAAATATGACTTCTCCGATCGTTTGCGGCCAAATAAACGAGGTCATTTGTTCCTGAACAATCATATGCACGGATGTTTAAGTTATTCAATTCTCCAGTTTTTTGAAAAAAACCCGAAATTTGAAATTGTGCACAATTAATCGAAATATGACTTCTCCGATCGTTTGCGGCCAAATAAACGAGGTCATTTGTGCCTGAGGATATGCACGGATGTTTAAGATATTCGATTGGGCAGTTTTTTGAAAAAAAAACCGAAATTTGAAATTGTGCACAACTAAACGAAATATGACTTGCCCGATCGTTCGCGACAAAATAAACGAGGTCATTTGTGCCTGAGGAATCATATGCGCAGATGTTTGAGTTATTTGATTCGGCGGTTATTTGGAAAAAACCGAAATTTGAAATTGTGCACAACTAAACTAAATATGACTTCTTCGATCGTCCCTGACGAAATAAACGAGGTCATTTGTGCCTGAACAATCATATGCACGGATGTTTAAGTTATTCAATTCGGCAGTTTTTTGAAAAAAACCCGAAATTTGAAATTGTGCACAATTAATCGAAATATGACTTCTCCGACGTTTGCGGCCAAATAAACGAGGTCATTTGTGCCTGAGGAATCATATGCACGGATGTTTAAGTTATTCAATTCTTCAGTTTTTTTGGAAAAAAAACCCGAAATTTAAAATTGTGCACAACTAAACGAAATATGTCTTGCTCGATCGTTCGCGACAAAATAAACGAGGTCATTTGTGCCTGAGGAATCATATGCACGGATGTTTAAGTTATTCAATTCTCCAGTTTTTTGAAAAAAACCCGAAATTTGAAATTGTGCACAATTAATCGAAATATGACTTCTCCGATCGTTTGCGGCCAAATAAACGAGGTCATTTGTTCCTGAACAATCATATGCACGGATGTTTAAGTTATTCAATTCTCCAGTTTTTTGAAAAAAACCCGAAATTTGAAATTGTGCACAATTAATCGAAATATGACTTCTCCGATCGTTTGCGGCCAAATAAACGAGGTCATTTGTGCCTGAGGATATGCACGGATGTTTGAGTTATTCGATTCTGCAGTTCTTTGAAAAAAAATCCGAAATTTGAAATTGTGCACAACTAAACGAAATATGACTTGCCCGATCGTTCGCAACAAAATAAACGAGGTCATTTGTGCCTGAGCAATCATATGCGCAGATGTTTGAGTTATTTGATTCGGCGGTTATTTGAAAAAAACCCGAAATTTGAAATTGTGCACAATTAATCGAAATATGACTTCTCCGACGTTTGCGGCCAAATAAACGAGGTCATTTGTGCCTGAGGAATCATATGCACGGATGTTTAAGTTATTCAATTCTTCAGTTTTTTTTGGAAAAAAAACCCGAAATTTAAAATTGTGCACAACTAAACGAAATATGATTAGTTCAATCGTCCCCGACGAAATAAACGAGGTCATTTGTGCCTGAACAATCATATGCACGGATGATTGAGTTATTCGATTCGGCAGTTTTTTTGAAAAAAAAACCCGAAATTTGAAATTGTGCACAACTAAACGAAATATGACTTGCCCGATCGTTCGCGACAAAATAAACGAGGTCATTTGTGCCTGAGCAATCATATACACGGATGTTTGAGTTATTTGATACGGCGGTTATTTGGAAAAAAACCGAAATTTGAAATTGTGCACAACTAAACTAAATATGACTTCTTCGATCGTCCCTGACGAAATAAACGAGGTCATTTGTGCCTGAACAATCATATGCACGGATGTTTAAGTTATTCAATTCGGCAGTTTTTTGAAAAAAACCCGAAATTTGAAATTGTGCACAATTAATCGAAATATGACTTCTCCGACGTTTGCGGCCAAATAAACGAGGTCATTTGTGCCTGAGGAATCATATGCACGGATGTTTAAGTTATTCAATTCTTCAGTTTTTTTGGAAAAAAAACCCGAAATTTAAAATTGTGCACAACTAAACGAAATATGATTAGTTCAATCGTCCCCGACGAAATAAACGAGGTCATTTGTGCCTGAACAATCATATGCACGGATGATTGAGTTATTCGATTCGGCAGTTTTTTTGAAAAAAAAACCCGAAATTTGAAATTGTGCACAACTAAACGAAATATGACTTGCCCGATCGTTCGCGACAAAATAAACGAGGTCATTTGTGCCTGAGCAATCATATACACGGATGTTTGAGTTATTTGATACGGCGGTTATTTGGAAAAAAACCGAAATTTGAAATTGTGCACAACTAAACTAAATATGACTTCTTCGATCGTCCCTGACGAAATAAACGAGGTCATTTGTGCCTGAACAATCATATGCACGGATGTTTAAGTTATTCAATTCGGCAGTTTTTTGAAAAAAACCCGAAATTTGAAATTGTGCACAATTAATCGAAATATGACTTCTCCGACGTTTGCGGCCAAATAAACGAGGTCATTTGTGCCTGAGGAATCATATGCACGGATGTTTAAGTTATTCTATTCTTCAGTTTTTTTGGAAAAAAAACCCGAAATTTAAAATTGTGCACAACTAAACGAAATATGATTAGTTCAATCGTCCCCGACGAAATAAACGAGGTCATTTGTGCCTGAACAATCATATGCACGGATGTTTAAGTTATTCAATTCGGCAGTTTTTTGAAAAAAACCCGAAATTTGAAATTGTGCACAATTAATCGAAATGTGACTTGCTCGATCGTTGGCGAAAAAATAAACGATATCATTTGTGCCTGAACAATCATATACACGGATGTTTGAGTTATTTGATTCGGCGGTTATTTGGAAAAAAACCGAAATTTGAAATTGTGCACAACTAAACCAAATATGACTTCTCCGATCGTTTGCGACCAAATGTGCACAATTAATCGAAATATGACTTCACCGACGTTTGCGGCCAAATAAACGAGGTCATTTGTGCCTGAGGAATCAAATGCACGGATGTTTAAGTTATTCGATTCGGCAGTTTTTTTGAAAAAAAAAAACCGAAATTTGAAATTGTGCACAACTAAACTAAATATGACTTCTCCGATCGTTTGCGAAAAAATAAACGATATCATTTGTGCCTGAACAATCATATACACGGATGTTTGAGTTATTTGATTCGGCGGTTATTTGGAAAAAAAACCGAAATTTGAAATTGTGCACAACTAAACCAAATATGACTTCTCCGATCGTTTGCGACCAAATAAACGAAGTCATTTGTGCCTGAACAATCATATACACGGATGTTTGAGTTATTTGATACGGCGGTTATTTGGAAAAAAACCGAAATTTGAAATTGTGCACAACTAAACTAAATATGACTTCTTCGATCGTCCCTGACGAAATAAACGAGGTCATTTGTGCCTGAACAATCATATGCACGGATGTTTAAGTTATTCAATTCGGCAGTTTTTTGAAAAAAACCCGAAATTTGAAATTGTTCACAATTAATCGAAATGTGACTTGCTCGATCGTTGGCGAAAAAATAAACGATATCATTTGTTCCTGAACAATCATATACACGGATGTTTGAGTTATTTGATTCGGCGGTTATTTGGAAAAAAACCGAAATTTGAAATTGTGCACAACTAAACCAAATATGACTTCTCCGATCGTTTGCGACCAAATGTGCACAATTAATCGAAATATGACTTCACCGACGTTTGCGGCCAAATAAACGAGGTCATTTGTGCCTGAGGAATCATATGCACGGATGTTTAAGTTATTCGATTCGGCAGTTTTTTTGAAAAAAAAAACCGAAATTTGAAATTGTGTACAACTAAACGAAATATGACTAGCCCGATCGTTCGCGACAAAATAAACGAGGTCATTTGTGCCTGAGCAATCATATACACGGATGTTTGAGTTATTTGATTAGGCGGTTATTTGGAAAAAAAAAAACGAAATTTGAAATTGTGCACAACTAAACTAAATATGACTTCTCCGATCGTTTGCGACCAAATAAACGAAGTCATTTGTGGCTGAGCAATCATATACACGGATGTTTGAGTTATTTGATTCGGCGGTTATTTGGAAAAAACCGAAATTTTATATTGTGCACAACTAAACTAAATATGACTTCTCCGATCGTTTGCGAAAAAATAAACGATATCATTTGTGCCTGAACAATCATATACACGGATGTTCGAATTATTTGATTCGGCGGTTATTTGGAAAAAAACCGAAATTTTAAATTGTGCACCACTAAACTATATATTATTTCTCCGATCGTCCCTGACGAAATAAACGAGGTCATTTGTGCCTGAACAATCATATGCACGGATGTTTAAGTTATTCAATTCGGCAGTTTTTTGAAAAAAACCCGAAATTTGAAATTGTGCACAATTAATCGAAATATGACTTCTCCGACGTTTGCGGCCAAATAAACGAGGTCATTTGTGCCTGAGGAATCATATGCAAGGATGTTTAAGTTATTCGATTCGGCAGTTTTTTTGAAAAAAAAACCCGAAATTTGAAATTGTGCACAACTAAACGAAATATGACTTGCCCGATCGTTCGCGACAAAATAAACGAGGTCATTTGTGCCTGAGCAATCATATACACGGATGTTTGAGTTGGTGCCGTGAAATAACGCCGAGCGAAATAACACCGAATTCTCAAATTCGGCCTTATATCACTTTATGAAAGCGAAATAAGACCGACTTTCAAATTTGGCTTTATTTCGCTTTCATATAGAGAAATAAAGCCGAGCATTGTTTGTGAAATAAAGCCGAATTTCTGAGATAAAGCGAATGTAAAACTTTACCGTATATTTTACAACATATCTAAAAAATAAATGAAGTAGGTATGTAGTTAGAAAAAAAAAACGAATTTTTAATACGGTTATATTTTGACTGTTGATACAGGCGCCTGCCTGACGAAAAGCACCTACCCCGAGCGGAGCAACGAAGTTGCGTGAGCGGGACCTGCCGCGTACGAAAAGAGAGTTTAAATCCCTTAATCCCGCGAAGCGGGCCACCCAGGAACTGTTACATTTCATTAAAATAAACCCTAGAGTTTTATTATAAGTATAAATTTAGATAGATGTATGTACATACTGTTTCGCTATTTGTTCAACTATTTTAGGGTTTTTTTTTTCTGTTTTTTATCTGTTACCTAATGGCGTGAAAACCGCTGGACAGATTTTAATGAATTTTAACAGTACCTAAGTGGCCCGCTTCGCGGGACTAAGGGATTTAAACTCTCTTTTCATATGCGGCAGGTCCCGCTCACGCAACTTCGTTGCTCCGCTCGGGGTAGGTGCTTTTCGCCAGGCAGGCGCCTGTATCAACAGTCAAAATATAACAAAACAAACGTTCAAATCAAAGCGAAATAAAGCCGACTCGCCTTTATTTCACACTTGGAAGCGAAATAAGACCGAATCACAAAGTTCGGCTTTATTTTCAACTACGAATGCGAAATAAGGCCGAATTTTCAAATTCGGCGTTATTTCGCTCGGCGTTATTTCACGGCACCGTTTGAGTTATTTGATTCGGCAGTTATTTGGAAAAAAACCGAAATTTGAAATTGTGTACAACTAAACGAAATATGACTTGCCCGATCGTTCGCGACAAAATAAACGAGGTCATTTGTGCCTGAGCAATCATATACACGGATGTTTGAGTTATTTGATTAGGCGGTTATTTGGAAAAAAAAAACGAAATTTGAAATTGTGCACAACTAAACTAAATATGACTTCTCCGATCGTTTGCGACCAAACAAACGAAGTCATTTGTGCCTGAGCAATCATATACACGGATGTTTGAGTTATTTGATTCGGCGGTTATTTGGAAAAAAACCGAAATTTTAAATTGTGCACAACTAAACTAAATATGACTTCTCCGACCGTTTGCGAAAAAATAAACGATATCATTTGTGCCTGAACAATCATATACACGGATGTTCGAATTATTTGATTCGGCGGTTATTTGGAAAAAAACCGAAATTTGAAATTGTACACAACTAAACTAAATATGACTTCTCCGATCGTTTGCGAAAAAATAAACGATATCATTTGTGCTGGAACAATCATATACACGGATGTTTGAGTTATTTGATTCGGCGGTTATTTGGAAAAAAACCAAATTTGAAACTGTGCACAACTAAATTAAATATGATTTCTCAGATCGTTTGCGACCAAATAAACGAAGTCATTTGTGCCTGAGCAATCATATACACGGATGCTTGAATTATTCGATTCGGCGGTTATTTGGAAAAAAAACCGAAATTTGAAATTGAGCAAGAGTGAACGAAATATGACTAGTACGATCCGCGCCGACGAGATAAACGAGGTTATTTTGTGCCTGAACAATCATATACACGGATGTTTGAGTCATTTGATTCGGTGATTATTTGAGAAAACCCGGAATTGAATATTGTGCAAGCATAGACGAATTATGAGTTCTCCTATTGTTCGCAACAAAATAATTGAGGTTCGTTGTGCCTGAGGGATCATATGCACGTATGTTTGAGTTATTCAAATCGGCGGTTTTTTTCGAAAAAAAACCCGAAATTTGAAATTGTGCACAACTAAACGGAATATGCCTTGCCCGCTCGTTCGCGACAAAATAAACGAGGTCATTTGTGCCTGAGCAATCATATACACGGATGTTTGAGTTATTTGATTCGGCGGTTATGTGGAAAAAAACCGAAATTTGAAATTGTGCACAACTAAACGAAATATGACTTGCCCGATCGTTCGCGACAAAATAAACGAGACCATTTGTGCCTGAGCAATCATATACACGGATGCTTGAGTTATTTGATCCGGCGGTTATTTGAGAAAACGCGGAATTGAAAATTGTGCAAACACAGACGAATTATGAATTCTCCTATTGTTCGCAACAAAATAATTGAGGTTCTTTTTGCCTGAGGATGTTTGAGTTATTTGAATCGGCGGTTATTTGGAAAAAAACCGAAATTTTAAATTGTGCATCACTAAACTATATATGATTTCTCCGATCGTCCCTGATGAAATAAACGAGGTCATTTGTGCCTGAACAATCATCTGCAGGGATGTTTAACTTATTAAACTCGGCAGTTCTTTGAAAAAAACCCGAAATTTGAAATTGTGCACAATTAATCGAAATATGACTTCTCCGATCGTTTGCGGCCAAATAAACGAGGTCATTTGTGCCTGAGGAATCATATGCAGGGATGTTTAAGTTATTCGATTCGGCAGTTTTTTGAAAAAAAAACCGAAATTTGAAATTGTGCACAACTAAACGAAATATGACTTCTCCGATCGTTTGCGGCCAAATAAACGAGGTCATTTCTGCCTGAGGAATCATATGCACGGATGTTTAAGTTATTCGATTCGGCAGTTTTTTGAAAAAAAAACCGAAATTTGAAATTGTGCACAACTAAACGAAATATGACTTGCCGATCGTTCGCGAAAAAATAAATGATATCATTTGTGCCTGAAAAATCATATACGCGGATGTTTGAGTTATTTGATTCGGCGGTTATTTGGAAAAAAACCGAAATTTTAAATTGTGCACCACTAAACTATATATGACTTCTCCGATCGTTTGTGACCAAATAAACGAAGTCATTTGTGCCTGAGCAATCATATACACGGATGTTTGAGTTATTTGATTAGGCGGTTATTTGGAAAAAAAAAACGAAATTTGAAATTGTGCACAACTAAACTAAATATGACTTCTCCGATCGTTTGCGACCAAATAAACGAAGTCATTTGTGGCTGAGCAATCATTTACACGAATGTTTGAGTTTTTTGATTCGGCGGTTATTTGGAAAAAACCGAAATTTTAAATTGTGCACAACTAAACTAAATATGACTTCTCCGATCGTTTGCGAAAAAGTAAACGATATCATTTGTGCCTGAAAAATCATATACGCGAATGTTTGAGTTATTTGATTCGGCGGTTATTTGGAAAAAAACCGAAATTTGAAATTGTGCACAACTAAACTAAATATGACTTCTTCGATCGTTTGCGAAAAAATAAACGATATCATTTGTGCCTGAACAATCATATACACGGATGTTTGAGTTATTTGATTCGGCGGTTATTTGGAAAAAACCGAAATTTGAAATTGTGCACCACTAAACTAAATATGACTTCTCCGATCGTCCCTGACGAAATAAACGAGGTCATTTGTGCCTGAACAATCATATGCACGGATGTTTAAGTTATTCAATTCGGCAGTTTTTTGAAAAAAACCCGAAATTTGAAATTGTGCACAACTAAACTAAATATGACTTCTCCGATCGTTTGCGACCAAACAAACGAAGTCATTTGCGCCTGAGCAATCATATACACGGATGTTTGAGTTATTTGATTCGGCGGTTATTTGGAAAAAAACCGAAATTTTAAATTGTGCACAACTAAACCAAATATGACTTCTCCGACCGTTTGCGAAAAAATAAACGATATCATTTGTGCCTGAACAATCATATACACGGATGTTCGAATTATTTGATTCGGCGGTTATTTGGAAAAAAACCGAAATTTGAAATTGTACACAACTAAACTAAATATGACTTCTCCGATCGTTTGCGAAAAAATAAACGATATCATTTGTGCTGGAACAATCATATACACGGATGTTTGAGTTATTTGATTCGGCGGTTATTTGGAAAAAAACGAAATTTGAAACTGTGCACAACTAAATTAAATATGACTTCTCAGATCGTTTGCGACCAAATAAACGAAGTCATTTGTGCCTGAGCAATCATATACACGGATGCTTGAATTATTCGATTCGGCGGTTATTTGGAAAAAAAACCGAAATTTGAAATTGAGCAAGAGTGAACGAAATATGACTAGTCCGATCCGCGCCGACGAAATAAACGAGGTAATTTGTGCCTGAACAATCATATACACGGATGTTTGAGTTATTTGATTCGGTGATTATTTGAGAAAACCCGGAGTTGAATATTGTGCAAGCATAGACGAATTATGAGTTCTCCTATTGTTCGCAACAAAATAATTGAGGTTCGTTGTGCCTGAGGGATCATTTGCACGGATGTTTGAGTTATTCAAATCGGCGGTTTTTTTCGAAAAAAAACCCGAAATTTGAAATTGTGCACAACTAAACGGAATATGCCTTGCCCGCTCGTTCGCGACAAAATAAACGAGGTCATTTGTGCCTGAGCAATCATATACACGGATGTTTGAGTTATTTGATTCGGCGGTTATGTGGAAAAAAACCGAAATTTGAAATTGTGCACAACTAAACGAAATATGACTTGCCCGATCGTTCGCGACAAAATAAACGAGACCATTTGTGCCTGAGCAATCATATACACGGATGCTTGAGTTATTTGATCCGGCGGTTATTTGAGAAAACGCGGAATTGAAAATTGTGCAAGCACAGACGAATTATGAATTCTCCTATTGTTCGCAACAAAATAATTGAGGTTCTTTTTGCCTGAGGATGTTTGAGTTATTTGAATCGGCGGTTATTTGGAAAAAAACCGAAATTTTAAATTGTGCACCACTAAACTATATATGATTTCTCCGATCGTTTGCGAAAAAATAAACGATATCATTTGTGCTGGAACAATCATATACACGGATGTTTGAGTTATTTGATTCGGCGGTTATTTGGAAAAAAACGAAATTTGAAACTGTGCACAACTAAATTAAATATGACTTCTCAGATCGTTTGCGACCAAATAAACGAAGTCATTTGTGCCTGAGCAATCATATACACGGATGCTTGAATTATTCGATTCGGCGGTTATTTGGAAAAAAAACCGAAATTTGAAATTGAGCAAGAGTGAACGAAATATAACTAGTCCGATCCGCGCCGACGAAATAAACGAGGTAATTTGTGCCTGAACAATCATATACACGGATGTTTGAGTTATTTGATTCGGTGATTATTTGAGAAAACCCGGAATTGAATATTGTGCAAGCATAGACGAATTATGAGTTCTCCTATTGTTCGCAACAAAATAATTGAGGTTCGTTGTGCCTGAGGGATCATATGCACGGATGTTTGAGTTATTCAAATCGGCGGTTCATTCGAAAAAAAAAACCCGAAATTTGAAATTGTGCACAACTAAACGGAATATGCCTTGCCCGCTCGTTCGCGACAAAATAAACGAGGTCATTTGTGCCTGAGCAATCATATACACGGATGTTTGAGTTATTTGATTCGGCGGTTATGTGGAAAAAAACCGAAATTTGAAATTGTGCACAACTAAACGAAATATGACTTGCCCGATCGTTCGCGACAAAATAAACGAGACCATTTGTGCCTGAGCAATCATATACACGGATGCTTGAGTTATTTGATCCGGCGGTTATTTGAGAAAACGCGGAATTGAAAATTGTGCAAGCACAGACGAATTATGAATTCTCCTATTGTTCGCAACAAAATAATTGAGGTTCTTTTTGCCTGAGGATGTTTGAGTTATTTGAATCGGCGGTTATTTGGAAAAAAACCGAAATTTTAAATTGTGCACCACTAAACTATATATGATTTCTCCGATCGTTTGCGAAAAAATAAACGATATCATTTGTGCTGGAACAATCATATACACGGATGTTTGAGTTATTTGATTCGGCGGTTATTTGGAAAAAAACGAAATTTGAAACTGTGCACAACTAAATTAAATATGACTTCTCAGATCGTTTGCGACCAAATAAACGAAGTCATTTGTGCCTGAGCAATCATATACACGGATGTTTGAGTTATTTGATTCGGCGGTTATGTGGAAAAAAACCGAAATTTGAAATTGTGCACAACTAAACGAAATATGACTTGCCCGATCGTTCGCGACAAAATAAACGAGACCATTTGTGCCTGAGCAATCATATACACGGATGCTTGAGTTATTTGATCCGGCGGTTATTTGAGAAAACGCGGAATTGAAAATTGTGCAAACACAGACGAATTATGAATTCTCCTATTGTTCGCAACAAAATAATTGCGGTTCTTTTTGCCTGAGGATGTTTGAGTTATTTGAATCGGCGGTTATTTGGAAAAAAACCGAAATTTTAAATTGTGCATCACTAAACTATATATGATTTCTCCGATCGTCCCTGATGAAATAAACGAGGTCATTTGTGCCTGAACAATCATCTGCAGGGATGTTTAACTTATTAAACTCGGCAGTTCTTTGAAAATAACCCGAAATTTGAAATTGTGCACAATTAATCGAAATATGACTTCTCCGATCGTTTGCGGCCAAATAAACGAGGTCATTTGTGCCTGAGGAATCATATGCAGGGATGTTTAAGTTATTCGATTGGGCAGTTTTTTGAAAAAAAAACCGAAATTTGAAATTGTGCACAACTAAACGAAATATGACTTCTCCGATCGTTTGCGGCCAAATAAACGAGGTCATTTCTGCCTGAGGAATCATATGCACGGATGTTTAAGTTATTCGATTCGGCAGTTTTTTTGAAAAAAAAACCGAAATTTGAAATTGTGCACAACTAAACGAAATATGACTTGCCGATCGTTCGCGAAAAAATAAACGATATCATTTGTGCCTGAAAAATCATATACGCGGATGTTTGAGTTATTTGATTCGGCGGTTATTTGGAAAAAAACCGAAATTTTAAATTGTGCACCACTAAACTATATATGACTTCTCCGATCGTTTGCGACCAAATAAACGAAGTCATTTGTGCCTGAGCAATCATATACACGGATGTTTGAGTTATTTGATTAGGCGGTTATTTGGAAAAAAAAAACGAAATTTGAAATTGTGCACAACTAAACTAAATATGACTTCTCCGATCGTTTGCGACCAAATAAACGAAGTCATTTGTGGCTGAGCAATCATTTACACGAATGTTTGAGTTTTTTGATTCGGCGGTTATTTGGAAAAAACCGAAATTTTAAATTGTGCACAACTAAACTAAATATGACTTCTCCGATCGTTTGCGAAAAAGTAAACGATATCATTTGTGCCTGAAAAATCATATACGCGAATGTTTGAGTTATTTGATTCGGCGGTTATTTGGAAAAAAACCGAAATTTGAAATTGTGCACAACTAAACTAAATATGACTTCTTCGATCGTTTGCGAAAAAATAAACGATATCATTTGTGCCTGAACAATCATATACACGGATGTTTGAGTTATTTGATTCGGCGGTTATTTGGAAAAAACCGAAATTTGAAATTGTGCACCACTAAACTAAATATGACTTCTCCGATCGTCCCTGACGAAATAAACGAGGTCATTTGTGCCTGAACAATCATATGCACGGATGTTTAAGTTATTCAATTCGGCAGTTTTTTGAAAAAAACCCGAAATTTGAAATTGTGCACAACTAAACTAAATATGACTTCTCCGATCGTTTGCGACCAAACAAACGAAGTCATTTGCGCCTGAGCAATCATATACACGGATGTTTGAGTTATTTGATTCGGCGGTTATTTGGAAAAAAACCGAAATTTTAAATTGTGCACAACTAAACTAAATATGACTTCTCCGACCGTTTGCGAAAAAATAAACGATATCATTTGTGCCTGAACAATCATATACACGGATGTTCGAATTATTTGATTCGGCGGTTATTTGGAAAAAAACCGAAATTTGAAATTGTACACAACTAAACTAAATATGACTTCTCCGATCGTTTGCGAAAAAATAAACGATATCATTTGTGCTGGAACAATCATATACACGGATGTTTGAGTTATTTGATTCGGCGGTTATTTGGAAAAAAACGAAATTTGAAACTGTGCACAACTAAATTAAATATGACTTCTCAGATCGTTTGCGACCAAATAAACGAAGTCATTTGTGCCTGAGCAATCATATACACGGATGCTTGAATTATTCGATTCGGCGGTTATTTGGAAAAAAAACCGAAATTTGAAATTGAGCAAGAGTGAACGAAATATGACTAGTCCGATCCGCGCCGACGAAATAAACGAGGTAATTTGTGCCTGAACAATCATATACACGGATGTTTGAGTTATTTGATTCGGTGATTATTTGAGAAAACCCGGAATTGAATATTGTGCAAGCATAGACGAATTATGAGTTCTCCTATTGTTCGCAACAAAATAATTGAGGTTCTTTTTGCCTGAGGATGTTTGATCATCTGCAGGGATGTTTAACTTATTAAACTCGGCAGTTCTTTGAAAAAAACCCGAAATTTGAAATTGTGCACAATTAATCGAAATATGACTTCTCCGATCGTTTGCGGCCAAATAAACGAGGTCATTTGTGCCTGAAGAATCATATGCAGGGATGTTTAAGTTATTCGATTCGGCAGTTTTTTGAAAAAAAAACCGAAATTTGAAATTGTGCACAACTAAACGAAATATGACTTCTCCGATCGTTTGCGGCCAAATAAACGAGGTCATTTCTGCCTGAGGAATCATATGCACGGATGTTTAAGTTATTCGATTCGGCAGTTTTTTGAAAAAAAAAACCGAAATTTGAAATTGTGCACAACTAAACGAAATATGACTTGCCGATCGTTCGCGAAAAAATAAACGATATTATTTGTGCCTGAAAAATCATATACGCGGATGTTTGAGTTATTTGATTCGGCGGTTATTTGGAAAAAAACCGAAATTTTAAATTGTGCACCACTAAACTATATATGACTTCTCCGATCGTTTGCGACCAAATAAACGAAGTCATTTGTGGCTGAGCAATCATTTACACGAATGTTTGAGTTATTTGATTCGGCGGTTATTTGGAAAAAACCGAAATTTTAAATTGTGCACAACTAAACTAAATATGACTTCTCCGATCGTTTGCGAAAAAGTAAACGATATCATTTGTGCCTGAAAAATCATATACGCGAATGTTTGAGTTATTTGATTCGGCGGTTATTTGGAAAAAAACCGAAATTTGAAATTGTGCACAACTAAACTAAATATGACTTCTTCGATCGTTTGCGAAAAAATAAACGATATCATTTGTGCCTGAACAATCATATACACGGATGTTTTAGTTATTTGATTCGGCGGTTATTTGGAAAAAACTGAAATTTGAAATTGTGCACCACTAAACTAAATATGACTTCTCCGATCGTCCCTGACGAAATAAACGAGGTCATTTGTGCCTGAGGAATCATATGCACGGATGTTTAAGTTATTCGATTCGGCAGTTTTTTGGAAACAAAAAAACCCAAATTTGAAATTGTGCACAACTAAACTAAATATGACTTGCCCGATCGTTCGCGACAAAATAAACGAGGTTATTTGTGCCTGAACAATCATATACACGGATGTTGGAGTTATTTGATGCGGTGGTTATTTGAGAAAAAACGGAATTGAATATTGTGCAAGCATAGGCGAATTATGAGTTCCCCTATTTTTCGCAACAAAATAATTGAGGTTCGTTGTGCCTGAGGGATCATATGCACGGATGTTTGAGTTATTCAAATCGGCAGTTTTTTCGAAAAAAAAACCCGAAATTTGAAATTGTGCACAACTAAACGAAATATGACTTGCCCGATCGTTCGCGACAAAATAAACGAGGTCATTTGTGCCTGAACAATCATATGCACGGATGATTGAGTTATTCGATTCGGCAGTTTTTTAAAAAAAAACCCGAAATTTGAAATTGTGCACAACTAAACGAAATATGACTTGCCCGATCGTTCGCAACAAAATAAACGAGGTCATTTTTACCAAATAAACGAAGTCATTTGTGCCTGAGCAATCATATACACGGATGTTCGAATTATTTGATTCGGCGGTTATTTGGAAAAAAACCGAAATTTGAAATTGTGCACAACTAAACGAAATATGACATCTTCGATCGTTTGCGAAAAAATAAACGATATCATTTGTGCCTGAACAATCATATACACGGATGTTTGAGTTATTTGATTCGGCGGTTATTTGGAAAAAACCGAAATTTGAAATTGTGCACCACTAAACTAAATATGACTTCTCCGATCGTCCCTGACGAAATAAACGAGGTCATTTGTGCCTGAACAATCATATGCACGGATGTTTAAGTTATTCAATTCGGCAGTTTTTTGAAAAAAAACCCGAAATTTGAAATTGTGCACAATTAATCGAAATATGACTTCACCGACGTTTGCGGCCAAATAAACGAGGTCATTTGTGCCTGAGGAATCATATGCACGGATGTTTAAGTTATTCGATTCGGCAGTTTTTTGGAAAAAAAAAACCGAAATTTGAAATTGTGCACAACTAAACGAAATATGACTAGCCCGATCGTCCCACACGAAATAAACGAGGTCATTTGTGCCTGAACAATCATATGCACGGATGATTGAGTTATTCGATTCGGCAGTTTTTTTGAAAAAAAAACCCGAAATTTGAAATTGTTCACAACTAAACGAAATATGACTTGCCCGATCGTTCGCGACAAAATAAACGAGGTCATTTGTGCCTGAGCAATCATATACACGGATGTTTGAGTTATTTGATTCGGCAGTTATTTGGAAAAAAACGGAAATTTGAAATTGTGCACAACTAAACTAAATATGACTCCTCCGATCGTTTGCGAAAAAATAAACGATATGATTTGTGCCTGAACAATCATATACACGGATGTTTGAGTTATTTAAATCGGCGGTTATTTGGAAAAAAACCGAAATTTTAAATTGTGCACCACTAAACTATATATGACTTCTCCGATCGTCCCTGACAAAATAAACGAGGTCATTTGTGCCTGAACAATCATATGCACGGATGTTTGAGTTATTCGATTCGGCAGTTTTTTAAAAAAAAAGCCGAAATTTGAAATTGTGCACAACTAAACGAAGTATGACTTGCCCGATCGTTCGCAACAAAATAAACGAGGTCATTTGTGCCTCAGCAATCATATGCACAGATGTTTGAGTTATTTGATTCGGCGGTTATTTGGAAAAAAACCGAAATTTGAAATTGTGCACAACTAAACTAAATATGACTTCTCCGATCGTTTGCGAAAAAATACACGATATCATTTGTGCCTGAAAAATCATATACGGGGATGTTTGAGTTATTTGATTCCGCGGTTATTTGGAAAAAAACCGAAATTTGAAATTGTGCACAACTAAACTAAATATGACTTGCCCGATCGTTCGCGACAAAATAAACGAGGTTATTTGTGCCTGAACAATCATATACACGGATGTTGGAGTTATTTGATGCGGTGGTTATTTGAGAAAACCCGGAATTGAATATTGTGCAAGCATAGGCGAATTATGAGTTCCCCTATTTTTCGCAACAAAATAATTGAGGTTCGTTGTGCCTGAGGGATCATATGCACGGATGTTTGAGTTATTCGATTCGGCAGTTTTTTGAAAAAAAAACCCGAAATTTGAAATTGTGCACAATTAAACGAAATATGACTTGCCCGATCGTTCGCAACAAAATAAACGAGGTCATTTTTACCAAATAAACGAAGTCATTTGTGCCTGAGCAATCATATACACGGATGTTCGAATTATTTGATTCGGCGGTTATTTGGAAAAAAACCGAAATTTGAAATTGTGCACAACTAAACGAAATATGACTTGCCCGATCGTTTGCGAAAAAATAAACGATATCATTTGTGCCTGAGCAATCATGTACCCGGATGTTTGAGTTATTTGAATCGGCGGTTATTTGGAAAAAAACCGAAATTTGAAATTGTGCACAACTAAACGAAATATGACTTGCCCGATCGTTCGCAACAAAATAAACGAGGTCATTTTTACCAAATAAACGAAGTCATTTGTGCCTGAACAATCATATGCACGGATGATTGAGTTATTCGATTCGGCAGTTTTTTGAAAAAAAACCCGAAATTTGAAATTGTGCACAGCTAAACGAAATATGACTTGCCCGATCGTTCGCAACAAAATAAACGAGGTCATTTGTGCCTGAGCAATCATATGCACGGATGTTTGAGTTATTTGATTTGGCGGTTATTTGGAAAAAAACCGAAATTTGAAATTGTGCACAACTCAACTAAATATGACTTCTCCGATCGTTTGCGAAAAAATAAACGAGGTCATTTGTGCCTGAACAATCATCTGCAGGGATGTTTAACTTATTAAACTCGGCAGTTCTTTGAAAAAAAAAACACGAAATTTGAAATTGTGCGCAACCAAACTAAATATGACTCCTCCGATCGTTTGCGACCAAATAAACGAGGTCATTTGTGCCTGAGCAATCATATACACGGATGTTTGAGTTATTTGATTCGGCAGTTATTTGGAAAAAAACGGAAATTTGAAATTGTGCACAACTAAACTAAATATGACTCCTCCGATCGTTTGCGAAAAAATAAACGATATGATTTGTGCCTGAACAATCATATAGACGGATGTTCGAATTATTTGATTCGGCGGTTATTTGGAAAAAAACCGAAATTTTAAATTGTGCACCACTAAACTATATATGACTTCTCCGATCGTCCCTGACGAAATAAACGAGGTCATTTGTGCCTGAACAATCATATGCACGGATGATTGAGTTATTCGAAATATGACTTGCCCGATCGTTCGCGACAAAATAAACGAGGTCATTTGTGCCTGAGGAATCATATGCACAGATGTTTGAGTTATTTGATTCGGCGGTTATTTGGAAAAAAACCGAAATTTGAAATTGTGCACAACTAAACTAAATATGACTTCTCCGATCGTTTCCGAAAAAATAAACGATATCATTTGTGCCTGAAAAATCATATACGCCGATGTTTGAGTTATTTGATTTGGCGGTTATTTGGAAAAAAACCGAAATTTGAAATTGTGCACAACTCAACTAAATATGACTTCTCCGTTCGTTTGCGACCAAATAAACAAGGTCATTTGTGCCTGAGGAATCATGTACCCGGATGTTTGAGTTATTTGAATCGGCGGTTATTTGGAAAAAAACCGAAATTTGAAATTGTGCACAACTAAACGAAATATGACTTGCCCGATCGTTTGCGACCAAATAAACGAAGTCATTTGTGCCTGAGCAATCATATACACGGATGTTCGAATTATTTGATTCGGCGGTTATTTGGAAAAAAACCGAAATTTGAAATTGTGCACAACTAAACGAAATATGACTTGCCCGATCGTTTGCGAAAAAATAAACGATATCATTTGTGCCTGAGCAATCATGTACCCGGATGTTTGAGTTATTTGAATCGGCGGTTATTTGGAAAAAAACCGAAATTTGAAATTGTGCACAACTAAACGAAATATGACTTGCCCGATCGTTCGCAACAAAATAAACGAGGTCATTTTTACCAAATAAACGAAGTCATTTGTGCCTGAACAATCATATGCACGGATGATTGAGTTATTCGATTCGGCAGTTTTTTTGAAAAAAAAACCCGAAATTTGAAATTGTTCACAACTAAACGAAATATGACTTGCCCGATCGTTCGCGACAAAATAAACGAGGTCATTTGTGCCTGAGCAATCATATACACGGATGTTTGAGTTATTTGATTCGGCAGTTATTTGGAAAAAAACGGAAATTTGAAATTGTGCACAACTAAACTAAATATGACTCCTCCGATCGTTTGCGAAAAAATAAACGATATGATTTGTGCCTGAACAATCATATAGACGGATGTTCGAATTATTTGATTCGGCGGTTATTTGGAAAAAAACCGAAATTTTAAATTGTGCACCACTAAACTATATATGACTTCTCCGATCGTCCCTGACGAAATAAACGAGGTCATTTGTGCCTGAACAATCATATGCAGGGATGTTTAAGTTATTCAATTCGGCAGTTTTTTGAAAAAAACCCGAAATTTGAAATTGTGCTCAATTAATCGAAATATGACTTCTCCGTTCGTTTGCGACCAAATAAACAAGGTCATTTGTGCCTGAGGAATCATATGCACGGATGTTTAAGTTATTCGATTCGGCAGTTTTTTGGAAAAAAAAACCGAAATTTGAAATTGTGCGCAACTAAACGAAATATGACTTGCCCGATCGTTCGCGACAAAATAAACGAGGTCATTTGTGACTGAACAATCATATGCACGGATGATTGAGTTATTCGATTCGGCAGTTTTAAAAAAGAAAAACCCGAAATTTGAAATTGTGCACAACTAAACGAAATATGACTTGCCCGATCGTTCGCAACAAAATAAACGAGGTCAGTTGTGCCTGAGCAATCATATGCACAGATGTTTGAGTTATTTGATTCGGCGGTTATTTGGAAAAAAACCGAAATTTGAAATTGTGCACAACTAAACTAAATATGACTTCTCCGATCGTTTCCGAAAAAATAAACGATATCATTTGTGCCTGAAAAATCATATACGCGGATGTTTGAGTTATTTGATTTGGCGGTTATTTGGAAAAAAACCGAAATTTGAAATTGTGCACAACTCAACTAAATATGACTTCTCCGATCGTTTGCGAAAAAATAAACGATATCATTTGTGCCTGAACAACCATATACACGGATGTTTGAGTTATTTGATTCGGCGGTTATTTGGAAAAAAACCGAAATTTGAAATTGTGCACAACTAAACTAAATATGACTTGCCCTATCGTTCGCGACAAAATAAACGAGGTCATTTGTGCCTGAACAATCATATGCACGGATGATTGAGTTATTCGATTCGGCAGTTTTTTGAAAAAAAACCCGAAATTTGAAATTGTGCACAGCTAAACGAAATATGACTTGCCCGATCGTTCGCAACAAAATAAACGAGGTCATTTGTGCCTGAGCAATCATATGCACGGATGTTTGAGTTATTTGATTTGGCGGTTATTTGGAAAAAAACCGAAATTTGAAATTGTGCACAACTCAACTAAATATGACTTCTCCGATCGTTTGCGAAAAAATAAACGAGGTCATTTGTGCCTGAACAATCATCTGCAGGGATGTTTAACTTATTAAACTCGGCAGTTCTTTGAAAAAAAAAACACGAAATTTGAAATTGTGCGCAACCAAACTAAATATGATTTTTCCGATCGTTTGCGACGAGGTCATTTGTGCCTGAACAATCATATGCACGGGTGTTTAAGTTATTCAATTCGGCAGTTTTTTGGAAAAAACCCGAAATTTGAAATTGTGCACAATTAATCGAAATATGTCTTCTCCGATCGTTTGCGGCCAAATAAACGAGGTCATTTGTGCCTGAGGAATCATATGCACGGATGTTTAAGTTATTCGATTCGGCAGTTTTTTGAAAAAAAACCGAAATTTGAAATTGTGCACAACTAAACGAAATATGACTTGCCCGATCGTTCGCGACAAAATAAACGAGGTCATTTGTGCCTGAGGAATCATATGCACGGATGTTTGAGTTATTCGATTCGGCAGTTCTTTGAAAAAAAACCTGAAATTTGAAATTGTGCACAACTAAACGAGATATGACTAGTCAGATCGTCCCCGACGAAATAAACGAGGTCATTTGTGCCTGAACAATCATATGCACGGATGATTGAGTTATTCGATTCGGCAGTTTTTTTAAAAAAAAAACCCGAAATTTGAAATTGTGCGCAACCAAACTAAATATGACTTCTCCGATCGTTTGCGACCAAATAAACGAGATCATTTGTTCCTGAACAAATATGCACGGATGTTTAAGTTATTCAATTCGGCAGTTTTTTGAAAAAAACCCGAAATTTGAAATTGTGCACAAATAATCGAAATATGACTTCTCCGATCGTTTGCGGCCAAATAAACGAGGTCATTTGTGCCTGAGGAATCATATGCGCGGATGTTTGAGTTATTTGATTTGGCGGTTATTTGGAAAAAAACCGAAATTTGAAATTGTGCACAACTAAACGAAATATGACTTGCCCGATCGTTCGCGACAAAATAAACGAGGTCATTTGTGCCTGAACAATCATATGCACGGATGATTGAGTTATTCGAAATATGACTTGCCCGATCGTTCGCGACAAAATAAACGAGGTCATTTGTGCCTGAGGAATCATATGCACGGATGTTTGAGTTATTCGATTCGGCAGTTCTTTGAAAAAAAAACCTGAAATTTGAAATTGTGCACAACTAAACGAGATATGACTAGTCAGATCGTCCCCGACGAAATAAACGAGGTCATTTGTGCCTGAACAATCATATGCACGGATGATTGAGTTATTCGATTCGGCAGTTTTTTTAAAAAAAAACCCGAAATTTGAAATTGTGCGCAACCAAACTAAATATGACTTCTCCGATCGTTTGCGACCAAATAAACGAGATCATTTGTTCCTGAACAAATATGCACGGATGTTTAAGTTATTCAATTCGGCAGTTTTTTGAAAAAAACCCGAAATTTGAAATTGTGCACAAATAATCGAAATATGACTTCTCCGATCGTTTGCGGCCAAATAAACGAGGTCATTTGTGCCTGAGGAATCATATGCACGTTTGTTTAAGTTATTCAATTCGGCAGTTTTTTGGAAAAAACCCGAAATTTGAAATTGTGCACAATTAATCGAAATATGTCTTGCTCGATCGTTCGCGACAAAATAAACGAGGTCATTTGTGCCTGAGGAGTCATATGCACGGATGTTTAAGATATTCGATTCGGCAGCTTTTGAAAAAAAAAAGAAATTTGAAATTGTGCACAACTAAACGAAATATGACTTGCCCGATCGTTCGCGACAAAATAAACGAGGTCATTTGTGCCTGATGAATCATATGCACGGATGTTTGAGTTATTCGATTCGGCAGTTCTTTGAAAAAAAACCTGAAATTTGAAATTGTGCACAACTAAACGAAATATGACTAGTCAGATCGTCCCCGACGAAATAAACGAGGTCATTTGTGCCTGAACAATCATATGCACGGATTCGGCAGTTTTTTTGAAAAAAAAACCCGAAATTTGAAATTGTGCGCAACCAAACCAAATATGACTTCTCCGATCGTTTGCGACCAAATAAACGAGGTCATTTGTGCCTGAACAATCATATGCACGTTTGTTTAAGTTATTCAATTCGGCAGTTTTTTGGAAAAAACCCGAAATTTGAAATTGTGCACAATTAATCGAAATATGTCTTGCTCGATCGTTCGCGACAAAATAAACGAGGTCATTTGTGCCTGAGGAATCATATGCACGGATGTTTGAGTTATTCGATTCGGCAGTTCTTTGAAAAAAAATCCGAAATTTGAAATTGTGCACAACTAAACGAAATATGACTAGTCCGATCGTTTGCGACCAAATAAACGAGATCATTTGTGCCTGAACAATCATATGCACGTATGATTGAGTTATTCGATTCGGCAGTTTTTTAAAAAAAAACCCGAAATTTGAAATTGTGCACAACTAAACGAAGTATGACTTGCCCGATCGTTCGCAACAAAATAAACGAGGTCATTTGTGCCTCAGCAATCATATGCACAGATGTTTGAGTTATTTGATTTGGCGGTTATTTGGAAAAAAACCGAAATTTGAAATTGTGCACAACTCAACTAAATATGACTTCTCCGATCGTTTGCGAAAAAATAAACGATATCATTTGTGCCTGAACAACCATATACACGGATGTTTGAGTTATTTGATTCGGCGGTTATTTGGAAAAAAACCGAAATTTGAAATTGTGCACAACTAAACTAAATATGACTTGCCCTATCGTTCGCGACAAAATAAACGAGGTCATTTGTGCTTGAACAATCATATGCACGGATGATTGAGTTATTCGATTCGGCAGTTTTTTGAAAAAAAACCCGAAATTTGAAATTGTGCACAGCTAAACGAAATATGACTTGCCCGATCGTTCGCAACAAAATAAACGAGGTCATTTGTGCCTGAGCAATCATATGCACGGATGTTTGAGTTATTTGATTTGGCGGTTATTTGGAAAAAAACCGAAATTTGAAATTGTGCACAACTCAACTAAATATGACTTCTCCGATCGTTTGCGAAAAAATAAACGAGGTCATTTGTGCCTGAACAATCATCTGCAGGGATGTTTAACTTATTAAACTCGGCAGTTCTTTGAAAAAAAAAACACGAAATTTGAAATTGTGCGCAACCAAACTAAATATGATTTTTCCGATCGTTTGCGACGAGGTCATTTGTGCCTGAACAATCATATGCACGGGTGTTTAAGTTATTTAAGTTATTCAATTCGGCAGTTTTTTGGAAAAAACCCGAAATTTGAAATTGTGCACAATTAATCGAAATATGTCTTCTCCGATCGTTTGCGGCCAAATAAACGAGGTCATTTGTGCCTGAGGAATCATATGCACGGATGTTTAAGTTATTCGATTCGGCAGTTTTTTGAAAAAAAACCGAAATTTGAAATTGTGCACAACTAAACGAAATATGACTTGCCCGATCGTTCGCGACAAAATAAACGAGGTCATTTGTGCCTGAGGAATCATATGCACGGATGTTTGAGTTATTCGATTCGGCAGTTCTTTGAAAAAAAACCTGAAATTTGAAATTGTGCACAACTAAACGAGATATGACTAGTCAGATCGTCCCCGACGAAATAAACGAGGTCATTTGTGCCTGAACAATCATATGCACGGATGATTGAGTTATTCGATTCGGCAGTTTTTTTAAAAAAAAAACCCGAAATTTGAAATTGTGCGCAACCAAACTAAATATGACTTCTCCGATCGTTTGCGACCAAATAAACGAGATCATTTGTTCCTGAACAAATATGCACGGATGTTTAAGTTATTCAATTCGGCAGTTTTTTGAAAAAAACCCGAAATTTGAAATTGTGCACAAATAATCGAAATATGACTTCTCCGATCGTTTGCGGCCAAATAAACGAGGTCATTTGTGCCTGAGGAATCATATGCGCGGATGTTTGAGTTATTTGATTTGGCGGTTATTTGGAAAAAAACCGAAATTTGAAATTGTGCACAACTAAACGAAATATGACTTGCCCGATCGTTCGCGACAAAATAAACGAGGTCATTTGTGCCTGAACAATCATATGCACGGATGATTGAGTTATTCGAAATATGACTTGCCCGATCGTTCGCGACAAAATAAACGAGGTCATTTGTGCCTGAGGAATCATATGCACGGATGTTTGAGTTATTCGATTCGGCAGTTCTTTGAAAAAAAACCTGAAATTTGAAATTGTGCACAACTAAACGAAATATGACTAGTCAGATCGTCCCCGACGAAATAAACGAGGTCATTTGTGCCTGAACAATCATATGCACGTTTGTTTAAGTTATTCAATTCGGCAGTTTTTTGGAAAAAACCCGAAATTTGAAATTGTGCACAATTAATCGAAATATGTCTTGCTCGATCGTTCGCGACAAAATAAACGAGGTCATTTGTGCCTGAGGAGTCATATGCACGGATGTTTAAGATATTCGATTCGGCAGCTTTTGAAAAAAAAAAGAAATTTGAAATTGTGCACAACTAAACGAAATATGACTTGCCCGATCGTTCGCGACAAAATAAACGAGGTCATTTGTGCCTGATGAATCATATGCACGGATGTTTGAGTTATTCGATTCGGCAGTTCTTTGAAAAAAAACCTGAAATTTGAAATTGTGCACAACTAAACGAAATATGACTAGTCAGATCGTCCCCGACGAAATAAACGAGGTCATTTGTGCCTGAACAATCATATGCACGGATTCGGCAGTTTTTTTGAAAAAAAAACCCGAAATTTGAAATTGTGCGCAACCAAACCAAATATGACTTCTCCGATCGTTTGCGACCAAATAAACGAGGTCATTTGTGCCTGAGGAATCATATGCGCGGATGTTTGAGTTATTTGATTTGGCGGTTATTTGGAAAAAAACCGAAATTTGAAATTGTGCACAACTAAACGAGATATGACTAGTCAGATCGTCCCCGACGAAATAAACGAGGTCATTTGTGCCTGAACAATCATATGCACGGATGATTGAGTTATTCGATTCGGCAGTTTTTTTAAAAAAAAAACCCGAAATTTGAAATTGTGCGCAACCAAACTAAATATGACTTCTCCGATCGTTTGCGACCAAATAAACGAGATCATTTGTTCCTGAACAAATATGCACGGATGTTTAAGTTATTCAATTCGGCAGTTTTTTGAAAAAAACCCGAAATTTGAAATTGTGCACAAATAATCGAAATATGACTTCTCCGATCGTTTGCGGCCAAATAAACGAGGTCATTTGTGCCTGAGGAATCATATGCACGGATGTTTAAGATATTCGATTCGGCAGTTCTTTTAAAAAAAAACCGAAATTTGAAATTGTGCACAACTAAACGAAATATGACTTGCCCGATCGTTCGCGACAAAATAAACGAGGTCATTTGTGCCTGATGAATCATATGCACGGATGTTTGAGTTATTCGATTCGGCAGTTCTTTGAAAAAAAACCTGAAATTTGAAATTGTGCACAACTAAACGAAATATGACTAGTCAGATCGTCCCCGACGAAATAAACGAGGTCATTTGTGCCTGAACAATCATATGCACGTTTGTTTAAGTTATTCAATTCGGCAGTTTTTTGGAAAAAACCCGAAATTTGAAATTGTGCACAATTAATCGAAATATGTCTTGCTCGATCGTTCGCGACAAAATAAACGAGGTCATTTGTGCCTGAGGAGTCATATGCACGGATGTTTAAGATATTCGATTCGGCAGCTTTTGAAAAAAAAAAGAAATTTGAAATTGTGCACAACTAAACGAAATATGACTTGCCCGATCGTTCGCGACAAAATAAACGAGGTCATTTGTGCCTGATGAATCATATGCACGGATGTTTGAGTTATTCGATTCGGCAGTTCTTTGAAAAAAAACCTGAAATTTGAAATTGTGCACAACTAAACGAAATATGACTAGTCAGATCGTCCCCGACGAAATAAACGAGGTCATTTGTGCCTGAACAATCATATGCACGGATTCGGCAGTTTTTTTGAAAAAAAAACCCGAAATTTGAAATTGTGCGCAACCAAACCAAATATGACTTCTCCGATCGTTTGCGACCAAATAAACGAGGTCATTTGTGCCTGAACAATCATATGCACGTTTGTTTAAGTTATTCAATTCGGCAGTTTTTTGGAAAAAACCCGAAATTTGAAATTGTGCACAATTAATCGAAATATGTCTTGCTCGATCGTTCGCGACAAAATAAACGAGGTCATTTGTGCCTGAGGAATCATATGCACGGATGTTTGAGTTATTCGATTCGGCAGTTCTTTGAAAAAAAATCCGAAATTTGAAATTGTGCACAACTAAACGAAATATGACTAGTCCGATCGTTTGCGACCAAATAAACGAGATCATTTGTGCCTGAACAATCATATGCACGTATGATTGAGTTATTCGATTCGGCAGTTTTTTAAAAAAAAACCCGAAATTTGAAATTGTGCACAACTAAACGAAATATGACTTGCCCGATCGTTCGCATCAAAATAAACGAGGTCATTTGTGCCTGAACAATCATATACACGGATGTTTGAGTTATTTAAATCGGCGGTTATTTGGAAAAAAACCGAAATTTTAAATTGTGCACCACTAAACTATATATGACTTCTCCGATCGTCCCTGACAAAATAAACGAGGTCATTTGTGCCTGAACAATCATATGCACGGATGTTTAAGTTATTCAATTCGGCAGTTTTTTGAAAAAAAACCCGAAATTTGAAATTGTGCACAATTAATCGAAATATGACTTCTCCGATCGTTTGCAGCGAAATAAACGAGGTCATTTGTGCCTGAGAAATCATATGCACGGATGTTTGAGTTATTTGATTTGGCGGTTATTTGGAAAAAACCGAAATTTGAAATTGTGCACAACTAAACTAAATATGACTTCTCCGATCGTTTGCGGCCAAATAAACGAGGTCATTTGTGCCTGAGGATATGCACGGATGTTTAAGATATTCGATTGGGCAGTTTTTTGAAAAAAAAACCCGAAATTTGAAATTGTGCACAACTAAACGAAATATGACTTGCCCGTTCGTTCGCTACAAAATAAACGAGGTAATTTGTGCATGAGCAATCATATACACGGATGCTTGAATTATTCGATTCAGCTGTTATTTGAGAAAACCCGAAATTGAAAATTGAGCAAGAGTGAGCTAAGTATGACTAGTCCGATTGTCCCCGACGAAATAAACGAGGTCATTTGTGCCTGAACATTCATGTACGCGGATGTTTGAGTTATTTGATTCGGCGGTTATTTGAGAAAACCCGGAATTGAAAATTGTGCAAGCATAGACGATTTATGAGTTCTCCTATTGTTCGCAACAAAATAATTGAGGTTCTTTGTGCCTGAGCAATCATATGCACGGATGTTTGAGTTATTCGATTCGGCAGTTCTTTGAAAAAAAACCCGAAATTTGAAATTGTGCACAACTAAACGAAATATGACTAGTCCGATCGTCCTCGACGAAATAAACGAGGTCATTTGTGCCTGAACAATCATCTGCAGGGATGTTTAACTTATTAAACTCGGCAGTTCTTTGAAAAAAAAACCCGAAATTTGAAATTGTGCGCAACCAAACTAAATATGACTTCTCCGATCGTTTGCGACGAGGTCATTTGTGCCTGAACAATCATATGCACGGGTGTTTAAGTTATTCAATTCGGCAGTTTTTTGGAAAAAACCCGAAATTTGAAATTGTGCACAATTAATCGAAATATGTCTTCTCCGATCGTTTGCGGCCAAATAAACGAGGTCATTTGTGCCTGAGGAGTCATATGCACGGATGTTTAAGTTATTCGATTCGGCAGTTTTTTGAAAAAAAACCGAAATTTGAAATTGTGCACAACTAAACGAAATATGACTTGCCCGATCGTTCGCGACAAAATAAACGAGGTCATTTGTGCCTGAGGAATCATATGCACGGATGTTTGAGTTATTCGATTCGGCAGTTCTTTGAAAAAAAACCTGAAATTTGAAATTGTGCACAACTAAACGAAATATGACTAGTCAGATCGTCCCCGACGAAATAAACGAGGTCATTTGTGCCTGAACAATCATATGCACGGATGATTGAGTTATTCGATTCGTTATACTAAATATGACTTCTCCGATCGTTTGCGACCAAATAAACGAGGTCATTTGTTCCTGAACAATCATATGCACGGAAGTTATTCAATTCGGCAGTTTTTTGAAAAAAACCCGAAATTTGAAATTGTGCACAATTAATCGAAATATGTATGACTTCTCCGATCGTTTGCGGCCAAATAAACGAGGTCATTTGTGCCTGAGGAATCATATGCACGGATGTTTAAGATATTCGATTCGGCAGTTTTTTGAAAAAAAAACCGAAATTTGAAATTGTGCACAACTAAACGAAATATGACTTGCCCGATCGTTCGCGACAAAATAAACGAGGTCATTTGTGCCTGAGGAATCATATGCACGGATGTTTGAGTTATTCGATTCGGCAGTTCTTCGAAAAAAAATCCGAAATTTGAAATTGTGCACAACTAAACGAAATATGACTAGTCCGATCGTCCCCGACGAAATAAACCAGGTCATTTGTGCCTGAACAATCATATGCACGGATGTTTGAGTTATTCGATATGGCAGTTTTTTGGAAAAAGAGCCGAAATTTAAAATTGTGCACAACTAAACTAAATATGACTTCTCCGATCGTTTGCGACCAAATAAACGAAGTCATTTGTGCCTGAGCAATCATATACACGGATGTTTGAGTTATTTGATTCGGCGGTTATTTGGAAAAAAACCGAAATTTTAAATTGTGCACAACTAAACTAAATATGACTTCTCCGATCGTTTGCGAAAAAGTAAACGATATCATTTGTGCCTGAAAAATCATATACGCGGATGTTTGAGTTATTTGATTCGGCGGTTATTTGGAAAAAAACCGAAATTTGAAATTGTGCACAACTAAACTAAATATGACTTCTTCGATCGTTTGCGAAAAAATAAACGATATCATTTGTGCCTGAACAATCATATACACGGATGTTTGAGTTATTTGATTCGGCGGTTATTTGGAAAAAACCGAAATTTGAAATTGTGCACAACTAAACTAAATATGACTTCTTCGATCGTTTGCGAAAAAATAAACGATATCATTTGTGCCTGAACAATCATATACACGGATGTTTGAGTTATTTGATTCGGCGGTTATTTGGAAAAAAACCGAAATTTGAAATTGTGCACAACTAAACGAAATATGACTTGCCCGATCGTTCGCAACAAAATAAACGAGGTCATTTGTGCCTGAGCAATCATATGCACGGATGTTTGAGTTATTTGATTTGGCGGTTATTTGGAAAAAACCGAAATTTGAAATTGTGCACAACTAAACTAAATATGACTTCTCCGATCGTTTGCGACCAAATAAACGAAGTCATTTGTGCCTGAGCAATCATATACACGGATGGTTGAATTATTCGATATGGCAGTTTTTTGGAAAAAGAGCCGAAATTTGAAATTGTGCACAACTAAACGAAATATGACTTGCCCGTTCGTTCGCTACAAAATAAACGAGGTAATTTGTGCATGAGCAATCATATACACGGATGTTTGAGTTATTTGATTCGGCAGTTATTTGGAAAAAAACGGAAATTTGAAATTGTGCACCACTAAACTATATATGACTTCTCCGATCGTCCCTCACAAAATAAACGAGGTCATTTGTGCCTGAACAATCATATGCACGGATGTTTAAGTTATTCAATTCGGCAGTTTTTTGAAAAAAAACCCGAAATTTGAAATTGTGCACAATTAATCGAAATATGACTTCTCCGATCGTTTGCAGTTAAATAAACTAGGTCATATGTGCCTGAACAATCATATACACGGATGTTTGAGTTATTTAAATCGGCGGTTATTTGGAAAAAAACCGAAATTTTAAATTGTGCACCACTAAACTATATATGACTTCTCCGATCGTCCCTCACAAAATAAACGAGGTCATTTGTGCCTGAACAATCATATGCACGGATGTTTAAGTTATTCAATTCGGCAGTTTTTTGAAAAAAAACCCGAAATTTGAAATTGTGCACAATTAATCGAAATATGACTTCTCCGATCGTTTGCAGTTAAATAAACTAGGTCATATGTGCCTGAGAAATCATATGCACGGATGTTTGAGTTATTTGATTTGGCGGTTATTTGGAAAAAACCGAAATTTGAAATTGTGCACAACTAAACTAAATATGACTTCTCCGATCGTTTGCGGCCAAATAAACGAGGTCATTTGTGCCTGAGGATATGCACGGATGTTTAAGATATTCGATTGGGCAGTTTTTTGAAAAAAAAACCGAAATTTGAAATTGTGCACAACTAAACGAAATATGACTTGCCCGTTCGTTCGCTACAAAATAAACGAGGTAATTTGTGCATGAGCAATCATATACACGGATGCTTGAATTATTCGATTCAGCTGTTATTTGAGAAAACCCGAAATTGAAAATTGAGCAAGAGTGAGCTAAGTATGACTAGTCCGATTGTCCCCGACGAAATAAACGAGGTCATTTGTGCCTGAACATTCATGTACGCGGATGTTTGAGTTATTTGATTCGGCGGTTATTTGAGAAAACCCGGAATTGAAAATTGTGCAAGCATAGACGATTTATGAGTTCTCCTATTGTTCGCAACAAAATAATTGAGGTTCTTTGTGCCTGAGCAATCATATGCACGGATGTTTGAATTATTCGATTCGGCAGTTCTTTGAAAAAAAACCCGAAATTTGAAATTGTGCACAACTAAACGAAATATGACTAGTCCGATCGTCCTCGACGAAATAAACGAGGTCATTTGTGCCTGAACAATCATCTGCAGGGATGTTTAACTTATTAAACTCGGCAGTTCTTTGAAAAAAAAACCCGAAATTTGAAATTGTGCGCAACCAAACTAAATATGACTTCTCCGATCGTTTGCGACGAGGTCATTTGTGCCTGAACAATCATATGCACGGGTGTTTAAGTTATTCAATTCGGCAGTTTTTTGGAAAAAACCCGAAATTTGAAATTGTGCACAATTAATCGAAATATGTCTTCTCCGATCGTTTGCGGCCAAATAAACGAGGTCATTTGTGCCTGAGGAGTCATATGCACGGATGTTTAAGTTATTCGATTCGGCAGTTTTTTGAAAAAAAACCGAAATTTGAAATTGTGCACAACTAAACGAAATATGACTTGCCCGATCGTTCGCGACAAAATAAACGAGGTCATTTGTGCCTGAGGAATCATATGCACGGATGTTTGAGTTATTCGATTCGGCAGTTCTTTGAAAAAAAACCTGAAATTTGAAATTGTGCACAACTAAACGAAATATGACTAGTCAGATCGTCCCCGACGAAATAAACGAGGTCATTTGTGCCTGAACAATCATATGCACGGATGATTGAGTTATTCGATTCGTTATACTAAATATGACTTCTCCGATCGTTTGCGACCAAATAAACGAGGTCATTTGTTCCTGAACAATCATATGCACGGAAGTTATTCAATTCGGCAGTTTTTTGAAAAAAACCCGAAATTTGAAATTGTGCACAATTAATCGAAATATGTATGACTTCTCCGATCGTTTGCGGCCAAATAAACGAGGTCATTTGTGCCTGAGGAATCATATGCACGGATGTTTAAGATATTCGATTCGGCAGTTTTTTGAAAAAAAAACCGAAATTTGAAATTGTGCACAACTAAACGAAATATGACTTGCCCGATCGTTCGCGACAAAATAAACGAGGTCATTTGTGCCTGAGGAATCATATGCACGGATGTTTGAGTTATTCGATTCGGCAGTTCTTCGAAAAAAAATCCGAAATTTGAAATTGTGCACAACTAAACGAAATATGACTAGTCCGATCGTCCCCGACGAAATAAACCAGGTCATTTGTGCCTGAACAATCATATGCACGGATGTTTGAGTTATTCGATATGGCAGTTTTTTGGAAAAAGAGCCGAAATTTAAAATTGTGCACAACTAAACTAAATATGGCTTCTCCGATCGTTTGCGACCAAATAAACGAAGTCATTTGTGCCTGAGCAATCATATACACGGATGTTTGAGTTATTTGATTCGGCGGTTATTTGGAAAAAAAACCGAAATTTTAAATTGTGCACAACTAAACTAAATATGACTTCTCCGATCGTTTGCGAAAAAGTAAACGATATCATTTGTGCCTGAAAAATCATATACGCGGATGTTTGAGTTATTTGATTCGGCGGTTATTTGGAAAAAAACCGAAATTTGAAATTGTGCACAACTAAACTAAATATGACTTCTTCGATCGTTTGCGAAAAAATAAACGATATCATTTGTGCCTGAACAATCATATACACGGATGTTTGAGTTATTTGATTCGGCGGTTATTTGGAAAAAACCGAAATTTGAAATTGTGCACAACTAAACTAAATATGACTTCTCCGATCGTTTGCGAACAAATAAACGAAGTCATTTGTGCCTGAGCAATCATATACACGGATGGTTGAATTATTCGATATGGCAGTTTTTTGGAAAAAGAGCCGAAATTTGAAATTGTGCACAACTAAACTAAATATGACTTGCCCCATCGTTCGCTACAAAATAAACGAGGTCATTTGTGCCTGAACAATCATATGCACGGATGATTGATTTATTCGATTCGGCAGTTTTTTTGAAAAAAAAACTCGAAATTTGAAATTGTGCACAACTAAACTAAATATGACTTGCCCGATCGTTCGCTACAAAATAAACGAGGTCATTTGTGCCTGAGCAATCATATACACGGATGTTTGAGTTATTTGATTCGGCAGTTATTTGGAAAAAAACCGAAATTTGAAATTGTTCACAACTAAACTAAATATGACTTCTCCGATCGTTTGCGAAAAAATAAACGATATGATTTGAGCCTGAACAATCATATACACGGATGTTTGAGTTATTTGAATCGGCGGTTATTTGGAAAAAAACCGAAATTTTAAATGGTGCACCACTAAACTATATATGATTTCTCGGATCGTCCCTGACGAAATAAACGAGTTCATTTGTGCCTGAACAATCATATGCACGGATGTTTAAGTTATTTGATTCGGCGGTTATTTTAGAAAACCAGGAATTGAAAATATTGCAAGCATAGACGAATTATGAGTTCTCCTATTGTTCGCAACAAAATAATTGAGGTTCGTTTTGCCTGAGGAATCATATGCACGGATGTTTGAGTTATTCGATATGGCGGTTTTTTGGAAAAAGAGCCGAAATTTGAAATTGTGCACCACTAAACTATATATGATTTCTCGGATCGTCCCTGACGAAATAAACGAGTTCATTTGTGCCTGAACAATCATATGCACGGATGTTTAAGTTATTTGATTCGGCGGTTATTTGAGAAAACCAGGAATTGAAAATTGTGCAAGCATAGACGATTTATGAGTTCTCCTATTGTTCGCAACAAAATAATTGAGGTTCTTTGTGCCTGAGCAATCATATGCACGGATGTTTGAGTTATTCGATTCGGCAGTTCTTTGAAAAAAACCCGAAATTTGAAATTTTGCACAATTAATCGAAATATGATTTCTCCGATCGTTTGCGGCCAAATAAACGAGGTCATTTGTGCGAGAGGAATCATATGCACGGATGTTTAAGTTATTCGATTCGGCAGTTTTTTGGAAAAAAAAAACCGAAATTTGAAATTGTGCACAACTAAACTAAATATGACTTGCCCGATCGTTCGCTACAAAATAAACGAGGTCATTTGTGCCTGAACAGTCTTATACACGGATATTTGAGTTATTTGATTCGGCGGTTATTTGAAAAAAACCGAAATTTTAAATTGTGCACCACTAAACTATATATGACTTCTCCGATCGTTTGCGACCAAATAAACGAAGTCATTTGTGCCTGAGCAATCATATACGCGGATGCTTGAGTTATTTGATTCGGCGGTTATTTGGAACAAAAAAAACGAAATTTGAAATTGTGCACAACTAAACTAAATATGACTTCTCCGATCGTTTGCAACCAAATAAACGAAGTCATTTGTGCCTGAGCAATCATATACACGGATGTTTGAGTTATTTGATTCGGCGGTTATTTGGAAAAAAACCGAAATTTTAAATTGTGCACAACTAAACTAAATATGACTTCTCCGATCGTTTGCGAAAAAGTAAACGATATCATTTGTGCCTGAAAAATCATATACGCGGATGTTTGAGTTATTTGATTCGACGGTTATTTGGAAAAAAACCGAAATTTGAAATTGTGCACAACTAAACTAAATATGACTTCTTCGATCGTTTGCGAAAAAATAAATGATATCATTTGTGCCTGAACAATCATATACACCGATGTTTGAGTTATTTGATTCGGCGGTTATTTGGAAAAAACCGAAATTTGAAATTGTGCACAACTAAACTAAATATGACTTCTCCGATCGTTTGCGACCAAATAAACGAAGTCATTTGTGCCTGAGCAATCATATACACGGATGGTTGAATTATTCGATATGGCAGTTTTTTGGAAAAAGAGCCGAAATTTGAAATTGTGCACAACTAAACTAAATATGACTTCTCCGATCGTTTGCGAAAAAATAAACGATATGATTTGTGCCTGAACAATCATATACACGGATGTTTGAGTTATTTGATTCGGCGGTTATTTGGAAAAAAACCGAAATTTGAAATTGTGCACAACTAAACGAAATATGACTTGCCCGATCGTTCGCGACAAAATAAACGAGGTCATTTGTGCCTGAGCAATCATATACACGGATGTTTGAGTTATTTGATTCGGCAGTTATTTGGAAAAAACCTAAATTTGAAATTGTGCACAACTAAACGAAATATGACTTGCCCGATCGTTCGCGACAAAATAAACGAGGTCATTTGTGCCTGAGCAATCATATACACGGATGTTTGAGTTATTTGAATCGGCGGTTATTTGGAAAAAAACCGAAATTTGAAATTGTGCACAACTAAACGAAATATGACTTGCCCGATCGTTCGCGACAAAATAAACGAGGTCATTTGTGCCTGAGCAATCATATACACGGATGTTTGAGTTATTCGATATGGCAGTTTTTTGGAAAAAGAGCCGAAATTTGAAATTGTGCACAACTAAACGAAATATGATTTCTCGGATCGTCCCTGACGAAATAAACGAGTTCATTTGTGCCTGAACAATCATATGCACGGATGTTTAAGTTATTCAATTCGGCAGTTTTTTGAAAAAAACCCGAAATTTGAAATTTTGCACAATTAATCGAAATATGATTTCTCCGATCGTTTGCGACCAAATAAACGAGGTCATTTGTGCGAGAGGAATCATATGCACGGATGTTTAAGTTATTCGATTCGGCAGTTTTTTGGAAAAAAAAAACCGAAATTTGAAATTGTGCACAACTAAACTAAATATGACTTGCCCGATCGTTCGCTACAAAATAAACGAGGTCATTTGTGCCTGAGCAATCATATACACGGATGTTTGAGTTATTTGATTCGGCAGTTATTTGGAAAAAAACCGAAATTTGAAATTGTTCACAACTAAACTAAATATGACTCCTCCGATCGTTTGCGAAAAAATAAACGATATGATTTGAACCTGAACAATCATATACACGGATGTTTGAGTTATTTGAATCGGCGGTTATTTGGAAAAAAACCGAAATTTTAAATTGTGCACAACTAAACGAAATATGACTTGCCCGATCGTTCGCGACAAAATAAACGAGGTCATTTGTGCCTGAACAATCATATGCACGGATGATTGTGTTATTTGATTCGGCGGTTATTTGGAAAAAAACCGAAATCTGAAATTGTGCACAACTAAACTAAATATGACTTCTCCGATCGTTTGCGAAAAAATAAACGATATCATTTGTGCCTGAAAAATCATATACGCGGATGTTTGAGTTATTCGATTCGGCAGTTTTTCAAAAAAAAACCCCAAATTTGAAATTGTGCACAACTAAACGAAATATGACTTGCCCGATCGTTCGCAACAAAATAAACGAGGTCATTTGTGCCTGAGCAATCATATGCACGGATGTTTGAGTTATTTGATTCGGCGGTTATTTGGAAAAAAACCGAAATCTGAAATTGTGCACAACTAAACTAAATATGACTTCTCCGATCGTTTGCGAAAAAATAAACGATATCATTTGTGCCTGAAAAATCATATACGCGGATGTTTGAGTTATTCGATTCGGCAGTTTTTTGAAAACAAACCCGAAATTTGAAATTGTGCACAACTAAACGAAATATGACTTGCCCGATCGTTCGCAACAAAATAAACGAGGTCATTTGTGCCTGAGCAATCATATGCACGGATGTTTGAGTTATTTGATTCGGCGGTTATTTGGAAAAAAACCCGAAATTTGAAATTTTGCACAACTAAACGAAATATGGCTTGCCCGTTCGTTCGCGACTAAATAAACGAGGTCATTTGTGCCTGAGGAATTATATGCACGGATGTTTGAGTTATTCGATTCGGCAGTTCATTGAAAAAAAACCCGAAATTAGAAATTGTGCACAACTAAACGAAATATGACTACTCCGATCGTCTCTGACGAAATAAGCGAGGTCATTTGTGCCTGAACAATCATATGCACGGATGTTTAAGTTATTCAATTCGGCAGTTTTTTGAAAAAAACCCGAAATTTGAAATTGTGCACAATTAATCGCAATATGACTTCTCAGATCGTTTGCGGCCAAATAAACGAGGTCATTTGTGCCTGAGAAATCATATGCACGGATGTTTAAGTTATTCGATTCGGCAGTTTTTTGGAAAAAAAACCGAAATTTGAAATTGTGCACAACTAACCGAAATATGACTTGCGCGATCGCTCGCGACAAAATAAACGAGGTCATTTGTGTCTGAGGAATCGTATGCACGGATGTTTGAGTTATTCAAATCGGCAGTTTTTTCGAAAAAAACCCGAAATTTGAAATTGTGCACAACTAAACGAAATATGACTTGCCCGATCGTTCGCGACAAAATAAACGAGGTCATTTGTGCCTGAACAATCATATACACGGATGTTGGAGTTATTTGATTCGGTGGTTATTTGAGAAAACCCGGAATTGAATATTGTGCAAACATAGACGAATTATGAGTTCCCCTATTTTTCGCAACAAAATAATTGAGGTTCGTTGTGCCTGAGGGATCATATGCACGGATGTTTGAGTTATTCAAATCGGCAGTTTATTCGAAAAAAACCCGAAATTTGAAATTGTGCACAACTAAACGAAATATGACTTACCCGATCGTTCGCGACAAAATATACGAAGTCATTTGTGCCTGAACAATCATATGCACGGATGATTGAGTTATTCGATTCGGCGGTTATTTGGAAAAAAACCGAAATTTTAAATTGTGCACCACTAAACTATATTTGACTTCTCCGATCGTCCCTGACGAAATAAACGAGGTCATTTGTGCCTGAACAATCATATGCACGGATGTTTAAGTTATTCAATTCGGCAATTTTTTGAAAAAAACCCGAAATTTGAAATTTTGCACAATTAATCGAAATATGATTTCTCCGATCGTTTGCGACCAAATAAACGAGGTCATTTGTGCGAGAGGAATCATATGCACGGATGTTTAAGTTATTCGATTCGGCAGTTTTTTGGAAAAAAAAAACCGAAATTTGAAATTGTGCACAACTAAACTAAATATGACTTGCCCGATCGTTCGCTACAAAATAAACGAGGTCATTTGTGCCTGAGCAATCATATACACGGATGTTTGAGTTATTTGATTCGGCAGTTATTTGGAAAAAAACCGAAATTTGAAATTGTTCACAAGTAAACTAAATATGACTTCTCCGATCGTTTGCGAAAAAATAAACGATATGATTTGAACCTGAACAATCATATACACGGATGTTTGAGTTATTTGAATCGGCGGTTATTTGGAAAAAAACCGAAATTTTAAATTGTGCACCACTAAACTATATATGATTTCTCGGATCGTCCCTGACGAAATAAACGAGTTCATTTGTGCCTGAACAATCATATGCACGGATGTTTAAGTTATTCAATTCGGCAGTTTTTTGAAAAAAACCCGAAATTTGAAATTTTGCACAATTAATCGAAATATAATTTCTCCGATCGTTTGCGGCCAAATAAACGAGGTCATTTGTGCGAGAGGAATCATATGCACGGATGTTTAAGTTATTCGATTCGGCAGTTTTTTGGAAAAAAAAAACCGAAATTTGAAATTGTGCACAACTAAACTAAATATGACTTGCCCGATCGTTCGCTACAAAATAAACGAGGTCATTTGTGCCTGAACAGTCTTATACACGGATATTTGAGTTATTTGATTCGGCGGTTATTTGGAAAAAAACCGAAATTTTAAATTGTGCACCACTAAACTATATATGACTTCTCCGATCGTTTACGACCAAATAAACGAAGTCATTTGTGCCTGAGCAATCATATACGCGGATGCTTGAGTTATTTGATTCGGCGGTTATTTGGAACAAAAAAAACGAAATTTGAAATTGTGCACAACTAAACTAAATACGACTTCTCCGATCGTTTGCAACCAAATAAACGAAGTCATTTGTGCCTGAGCAATCATATACACGGATGTTTGAGTTATTTGATTCGGCGGTTATTTGGAAAAAAACCGAAATTTTAAATTGTGCACAACTAAACTAAATATGACTTCTCCGATCGTTTGCGAAAAAGTAAACGATATCATTTGTGCCTGAAAAATCATATACGCGGATGTTTGAGTTATTTGATTCGGCGGTTATTTGGAAAAAAACCGAAATTTGAAATTGTGCACAACTAAACTAAATATGACTTCTTCGATCGTTTGCGAAAAAATAAACGATATCATTTGTGCCTGAACAATCATATACACGGATGTTTGAGTTATTTGATTCGGCGGTTATTTGGAAAAAACCGAAATTTGAAATTGTGCACAACTAAACCAAATATGACTTCTCCGATCGTTTGCGACCAAATAAACGAAGTCATTTGTGCCTGAGCAATCATATACACGGATGGTTGAATTATTCGATATGGCAGTTTTTTGGAAAAAGAGCCGAAATTTGAAATTGTGCACAACTAAACTAAATATGACTTCTCCGATCGTTTGCGAAAAAATAAACGATATGATTTGTGCCTGAACAATCATATACACGGATGTTTGAGTTATTTGATTCGGCGGTTATTTGGAAAAAACCGAAATTTGAAATTGTGCACAACTAAACGAAATATGACTTGCCCGATCGTTCGCGACAAAATAAACGAGGTCATTTGTGCCTGAGCAATCATATACACGGATGTTTGAGTTATTTGATTCGGCAGTTATTTGGAAAAAACCGAAATTTGAAATTGTGCACAACTAAACGAAATATGACTTGCCCGATCGTTCGCGACAAAATAAACGAGGTCATTTGTGCCTGAGCAATCATATACACGGATGTTTGAGTTATTTGAATCGGCGGTTATTTGGAAAAAAAACCGAAATTTGAAATTGTGCACAACTAAACGAAATATGACTTGCCCGATCGTTCGCGACAAAATAAACGAGGTCATTTGTGCCTGAACAATCATATGCACGGATGATTGTGTTATTTGATTCGGCGGTTATTTGGAAAAAAACCGAAATCTGAAATTGTGCACAACTAAACTAAATATGACTTCTCCGATCGTTTGCGAAAAAATAAACGATATCATTTGTGCCTGAAAAATCATATACGCGGATGTTTGAGTTATTCGATTCGGCAGTTTTTCAAAAAAAAACCCCAAATTTGAAATTGTGCACAACTAAACGAAATATGACTTGCCCGATCGTTCGCAACAAAATAAACGAGGTCATTTGTGCCTGAGCAATCATATGCACGGATGTTTGAGTTATTTGATTCGGCGGTTATTTGGAAAAAAACCGAAATCTGAAATTGTGCACAACTAAACTAAATATGACTTCTCCGATCGTTTGCGAAAAAATAAACGATATCATTTGTGCCTGAAAAATCATATACGCGGATGTTTGAGTTATTCGATTCGGCAGTTTTTTGAAAACAAACCCGAAATTTGAAATTGTGCACAACTAAACGAAATATGACTTGCCCGATCGTTCGCAACAAAATAAACGAGGTCATTTGTGCCTGAGCAATCATATGCACGGATGTTTGAGTTATTTGATTCGGCGGTTATTTGGAAAAAAACCGAAATCTGAAATTGTGCACAACTAAACTAAATATGACTTCTCCGATCGTTTGCGAAAAAATAAACGATATCATTTGTGCCTGAAAAATCATATACGCGGATGTTTGAGTTATTCGATTCGGCAGTTTTTTGAAAACAAACCCGAAATTTGAAATTGTGCACAACTAAACGAAATATGACTTGCCCGATCGTTCGCAACAAAATAAACGAGGTCATTTGTGCCTGAGCAATCATATGCACGGATGTTTGAGTTATTTGATTCGGCGGTTATTTGGAAAAAACCCGAAATTTGAAATTTTGCACAACTAAACGAAATATGGCTTGCCCGTTCGTTCGCGACTAAATAAACGAGGTCATTTGTGCCTGAGGAATTATATGCACGGATGTTTGAGTTATTCGATTCGGCAGTTCATTGAAAAAAAACCCGAAATTAGAAATTGTGCACAACTAAACGAAATATGACTTGCCCGATCGTTCGCGACAAAATAAACGAGGTCATTTGTGCCTGAACAATCATATGCACGGATGATTGTGTTATTTGATTCGGCGGTTATTTGGAAAAAAACCGAAATCTGAAATTGTGCACAACTAAACTAAATATGACTTCTCCGATCGTTTGCGAAAAAATAAACGATATCATTTGTGCCTGAAAAATCATATACGCGGATGTTTAAGTTATTCAATTCGGCAGTTTTTTGAAAAAAACCCGAAATTTGAAATTTTGCACAATTAATCGAAATATGATTTCTCCGATCGTTTGCGACCAAATAAACGAGGTCATTTGTGCGAGAGGAATCATATGCACGGATGTTTAAGTTATTCGATTCGGCAGTTTTTTGGAAAAAAAAAACCGAAATTTGAAATTGTGCACAACTAAACTAAATATGACTTGCCCGATCGTTCGCTACAAAATAAACGAGGTCATTTGTGCCTGAGCAATCATATACACGGATGTTTGAGTTATTTGATTCGGCAGTTATTTGGAAAAAAACCGAAATTTGAAATTGTTCACAACTAAACTAAATATGACTTCTCCGATCGTTTGCGAAAAAATAAACGATATGATTTGAACCTGAACAATCATATACACGGATGTTTGAGTTATTTGAATCGGCGGTTATTTGGAAAAAAAACCGAAATTTTAAATTGTGCACCACTAAACTATATATGATTTCTCGGATCGTCCCTGACGAAATAAACGAGTTCATTTGTGCCTGAACAATCATATGCACGGATGTTTAAGTTATTCAATTCGGCAGTTTTTTGAAAAAAACCCGAAATTTGAAATTTTGCACAATTAATCGAAATATAATTTCTCCGATCGTTTGCGGCCAAATAAACGAGGTCATTTGTGCGAGAGGAATCATATGCACGGATGTTTAAGTTATTCGATTCGGCAGTTTTTTGGAAAAAAAAAACCGAAATTTGAAATTGTGCACAACTAAACTAAATATGACTTGCCCGATCGTTCGCTACAAAATAAACGAGGTCATTTGTGCCTGAACAGTCTTATACACGGATATTTGAGTTATTTGATTCGGCGGTTATTTGGAAAAAAACCGAAATTTTAAATTGTGCACCACTAAACTATATATGACTTCTCCGATCGTTTGCGACCAAATAAACGAAGTCATTTGTGCCTGAGCAATCATATACGCGGATGCTTGAGTTATTTGATTCGGCGGTTATTTGGAACAAAAAAAACGAAATTTGAAATTGTGCACAACTAAACTAAATATGACTTCTCCGATCGTTTGCAACCAAATAAACGAAGTCATTTGTGCCTGAGCAATCATATACACGGATGTTTGAGTTATTTGATTCGGCGGTTATTTGGAAAAAAACCGAAATTTTAAATTGTGCACAACTAAACTAAATATGACTTCTCCGATCGTTTGCGAAGAAGTAAACGATATCATTTGTGCCTGAAAAATCATATACGCGGATGTTTGAGTTATTTGATTCGGCGGTTATTTGGAAAAAAACCGAAATTTGAAATTGTGCACAACTAAACTAAATATGACTTCTTCGATCGTTTGCGAAAAAATAAACGATATCATTTGTGCCTGAACAATCATATACACGGATGTTTGAGTTATTTGATTCGGCGGTTATTTGGAAAAAACCGAAATTTGAAATTGTGCACAACTAAACCAAATATGACTTCTCCGATCGTTTGCGACCAAATAAACGAAGTCATTTGTGCCTGAGCAATCATATACACGGATGGTTGAATTATTCGATATGGCAGTTTTTTGGAAAAAGAGCCGAAATTTGAAATTGTGCACAACTAAACTAAATATGACTTCTCCGATCGTTTGCGAAAAAATAAACGATATGATTTGTGCCTGAACAATCATATACACGGATGTTTGAGTTATTTGATTCGGCGGTTATTTGGAAAAAACCGAAATTTGAAATTGTGCACAACTAAACGAAATATGACTTGCCCGATCGTTCGCGACAAAATAAACGAGGTCATTTGTGCCTGAGCAATCATATACACGGATGTTTGAGTTATTTGATTCGGCAGTTATTTGGAAAAAACCGAAATTTGAAATTGTGCACAACTAAACGAAATATGACTTGCCCGATCGTTCGCGACAAAATAAACGAGGTCATTTGTGCCTGAGCAATCATATACACGGATGTTTGAGTTATTTGAATCGGCGGTTATTTGGAAAAAAAACCGAAATTTGAAATTGTGCACAACTAAACGAAATATGACCTGCCCGATCGTTCGCGACAAAATAAACGAGGTCATTTGTGCCTGAACAATCATATGCACGGATGATTGTGTTATTTGATTCGGCGGTTATTTGGAAAAAAACCGAAATCTGAAATTGTGCACAACTAAACTAAATATGACTTCTCCGATCGTTTGCGAAAAAATAAACGATATCATTTGTGCCTGAAAAATCATATACGCGGATGTTTGAGTTATTCGATTCGGCAGTTTTTCAAAAAAAAACCCCAAATTTGAAATTGTGCACAACTAAACGAAATATGACTTGCCCGATCGTTCGCAACAAAATAAACGAGGTCATTTGTGCCTGAGCAATCATATGCACGGATGATTGTGTTATTTGATTCGGCGGTTATTTGGAAAAAAACCGAAATCTGAAATTGTGCACAACTAAACTAAATATGACTTCTCCGATCGTTTGCGAAAAAATAAACGATATCATTTGTGCCTGAAAAATCATATACGCGGATGTTTGAGTTATTCGATTCGGCAGTTTTTCAAAAAAAAACCCCAAATTTGAAATTGTGCACAACTAAACGAAATATGACTTGCCCGATCGTTCGCAACAAAATAAACTAGGTCATTTGTGCCTGAGCAATCATATGCACGGATGTTTGAGTTATTTGATTCGGCGGTTATTTGGAAAAAACCCGAAATTTGAAATTTTGCACAACTAAACGAAATATGGCTTGCCCGTTCGTTCGCGACTAAATAAACGAGGTCATTTGTGCCTGAGGAATTATATGCACGGATGTTTGAGTTATTCGATTCGGCAGTTCATTGAAAAAAAAACCCGAAATTAGAAATTGTGCACAACTAAACGAAATATGACTACTCCGATCGTCTCTGACGAAATAAGCGAGGTCATTTGTGCCTGAACAATCATATGCACGGATGTTTAAGTTATTCAATTCGGCAGTTTTTTGAAAAAAACACGAAATTTGAAATTGTGCACAATTAATCGCAATATGACTTCTCCGATCGTTTGCGGCAAAATAAACAAGGTCATTTGTGCTTGAGGAATCATATGCACGGATGTTTAAGTTATTCGATTCGGCAGTTTTTTGAAAAAAAAAAACCGAAATTTGAAATTGTGCACAACTAAACGAAATATGACTTGCCCGATCGTTCGCGACAAAATATACGAAGTCATTTGTGCCTGAACAATCATATGCACGGATGATTGAGTTATTCGATTCGGCGGTTATTTGGAAAAAAACCGAAATTTTAAATTGTGCACCACTAAACTATATTTGACTTCTCCGATCGTCCCTGACGAAATAAACGAGGTCATTTGTGCCTGAACAATCATATGCACGGATGTTTAAGTTATTCAATTCGGCAGTTTTTTGAAAAAAACACGAAATTTGAAATTGTGCACAATTAATCGCAATATGACTTCTCCGATCGTTTGCGGCAAAATAAACAAGGTCATTTGTGCTTGAGGAATCATATGCACGGATGTTTAAGTTATTCGATTCGGCAGTTTTTTGAAAAAAAAAAACCGAAATTTGAAATTGTGCACAACTAAACGAAATATGACTTGCCCGATCGCTCGCGACAAAATAAACGAGGTCATTTGTGTCTGAGGAATCGTATGCACGGATGTTTGAGTTATTTGAATCGGCGGTTATTTGGAAAAAAACCGAAATTTTAAATTGTGCACCACTAAACTATATTTGACTTCTCCGATCGTCCCTGACGAAATAAACGAGGTAATTTGTGCCTGAACAATCATATGCACGGATGTTTAAGTTATTCAATTCGGCAGTTTTTTGAAAAAAACACGAAATTTGAAATTGTGCACAATTAATCGCAATATGACTTCTCCGATCGTTTGCGGCAAAATAAACAAGGTCATTTGTGCTTGAGGAATCATATGCACGGATGTTTAAGTTATTCGATTCGGCAGTTTTTTGAAAAAAAAAAACCGAAATTTGAAATTGTGCACAACTAAACGAAATATGACTTCTCCGATCGTTTGCGAAAAAATAAACGATATGATTTGAGCCTGAACAATCATATACACGGATGTTTGAGTTATTTGAATCGGCGGTTATTTGGAAAAAAACCGAAATTTTAAATTGTGCACCACTAAACTATATATGATTTCTCGGATCGTCCCTGACGAAATAAACGAGTTCATTTGTGCCTGAACAATCATATGCACGGATGTTTAAGTTATTCAATTCGGCAGTTTTTTGAAAAAAACCCGAAATTTGAAATTGTTCACAACTAAACTAAATATGACTTCTCCGATCGTTTGCGAAAAAATAAACGATATGATTTGAACCTGAACAATCATATACACGGATGTTTGAGTTATTTGAATCGGCGGTTATTTGGAAAAAAACCGAAATTTTAAATTGTGCACCACTAAACTATATATGATTTCTCGGATCGTCCCTGACGAAATAAACGAGTTCATTTGTGTCTGAACAATCATATGCACGGATGTTTAAGTTATTCAATTCGGCAGTTTTTTGAAAAAAACCCGAAATTTGAAATTTTGCACAATTAATCGAAATATGATTTCTCCGATCGTTTGCGGCCAAATAAACGAGGTCATTTGTGCGAGAGGAATCATATGCACGGATGTTTAAGTTATTCGATTCGGCAGTTTTTTGGAAAAAAAAAACCGAAATTTGAAATTGTGCACAACTGAACTAAATATGACTCGCCCGATCGTTCGCTACAAAATAAACGAGGTCATTTGTGCCTGAACAGTCTTATACACGGATATTTGAGTTATTTGATTCGGCGGTTATTTGGAAAAAAACCGAAATTTTAAATTGTGCACCACTAAACTATATATGACTTCTCCGATCGTTTGCGACCAAATAAACGAAGTCATTTGTGCCTGAGCAATCATATACGCGGATGCTTGAGTTATTCGATTCGGCGGTTATTTGGAACAAAAAAAACGAAATTTGAAATTGTGCACAACTAAACTAAATATGACTTCTCCGATCGTTTGCAACCAAATAAACGAAGTCATTTGTGCCTGACCAATCATATACACGGATGTTTGAGTTATTTGATTCGGCGGTTATTTGGAAAAAAACCGAAATTTTAAATTGTGCACAACTAAACGAAATATGACTTGCCCGATCGTTCGCGACAAAATAAACGAGGTCATTTGTGCCTGAGCAATCATATACACGGATGTTTGAGTTATTTGAATCGGCGGTTATTTGGAAAAAAACCGAAATTTGAAATTGTGCACAACTAAACGAAATATGACTTGCCCGATCGTTCGCGACAAAATAAACGAGGTCATTTGTGCCTGAACAATCATATGCACGGATGATTGTGTTATTTGATTCGGCGGTTATTTGGAAAAAAACCGAAATCTGAAATTGTGCACAACTAAACTAAATATGACTTCTCCGATCGTTTGCGAAAAAATAAACGATATCATTTGTGCCTGAAAAATCATATACGCGGATGTTTGAGTTATTCGATTCGGCAGTTTTTCAAAAAAAAACCCCAAATTTGAAATTGTGCACAACTAAACGAAATATGACTTGCCCGATCGTTCGCAACAAAATAAACGAGGTCATTTGTGCCTGAGCAATCATATGCACGGATGTTTGAGTTATTTGATTCGGCGGTTATTTGGAAAAAAACCGAAATCTGAAATTGTGCACAACTAAACTAAATATGACTTCTCCGATCGTTTGCGACTAAATAAACGAGGTCATTTGTGCCTGAGGAATTATATGCACGGATGTTTGAGTTATTCGATTCGGCAGTTCATTGAAAAAAAACCCGAAATTAGAAATTGTGCACAACTAAACGAAATATGACTACTCCGATCGTCTCTGACGAAATAAGCGAGGTCATTTGTGCCTGAACAATCATATGCACGGATGTTTAAGTTATTCAATTCGGCAGTTTTTTGAAAAAAACCCGAAATTTGAAATTGTGCACAATTAATCGCAATATGACTTCTCAGATCGTTTGCGGCCAAATAAACGAGGTCATTTGTGCCTGAGAAATCATATGCACGGATGTTTAAGTTATTCGATTCGGCAGTTTTTTGGAAAAAAAACCGAAATTTGAAATTGTGCACAACTAACCGAAATATGACTTGCGCGATCGCTCGCGACAAAATAAACGAGGTCATTTGTGTCTGAGGAATCGTATGCACGGATGTTTGAGTTATTCAAATCGGCAGTTTTTTCGAAAAAAACCCGAAATTTGAAATTGTGCACAACTAAACGAAATATGACTTGCCCGATCGTTCGCGACAAAATAAACGAGGTCATTTGTGCCTGAACAATCATATACACGGATGTTGGAGTTATTTGATTCGGTGGTTATTTGAGAAAACCCGGAATTGAATATTGTGCAAACATAGACGAATTATGAGTTCCCCTATTTTTCGCAACAAAATAATTGAGGTTCGTTGTGCCTGAGGGATCATATGCACGGATGTTTGAGTTATTCAAATCGGCAGTTTATTCGAAAAAAACCCGAAATTTGAAATTGTGCACAACTAAACGAAATATGACTTACCCGATCGTTCGCGACAAAATATACGAAGTCATTTGTGCCTGAACAATCATATGCACGGATGATTGAGTTATTCGATTCGGCGGTTATTTGGAAAAAAACCGAAATTTTAAATTGTGCACCACGAAACTATATTTGACTTCTCCGATCGTCCCTGACGAAATAAACGAGGTCATTTGTGCCTGAACAATCATATGCACGGATGTTTAAGTTATTCAATTCGGCAGTTTTTTGAAAAAAACACGAAATTTGAAATTGTGCACAATTAATCGCAATATGACTTCTCCGATCGTTTGCGGCAAAATAAACAAGGTCATTTGTGCTTGAGGAATCATATGCACGGATGTTTAAGTTATTCGATTCGGCAGTTTTTTGGAAAAAAAACCGAAATTTGAAATTGTGCACAACTAACCGAAATATGACTTGCGCGATCGCTCGCGACAAAATAAACGAGGTCATTTGTGTCTGAGGAATCGTATGCACGGATGTTTGAGTTATTCAAATCGGCAGTTTTTTCGAAAAAAACCCGAAATTTGAAATTGTGCACAACTAAACGAAATATGACTTGCCCGATCGTTCGCGACAAAATAAACGAGGTCATTTGTGCCTGAACAATCATATACACGGATGTTGGAGTTATTTGATTCGGTGGTTATTTGAGAAAACCCGGAATTGAATATTGTGCAAACATAGACGAATTATGAGTTCCCCTATTTTTCGCAACAAAATAATTGAGGTTCGTTGTGCCTGAGGGATCATATGCACGGATGTTTGAGTTATTCAAATCGGCAGTTTATTCGAAAAAAACCCGAAATTTGAAATTGTGCACAACTAAACTAAATATGACTTGCCCGATCGTTCGCGACAAAATAAACGAGGTCATTTGTGCCTGAGCAATCATATACACGGATGTTTGAGTTATTTGATTCGGCAGTTATTTGGAAAAAAACCGAAATTTGAAATTGTTCACAACTAAACGAAATATGACTTGCCCGATCGTTCGCGACAAAATAAACGAGGTCATTTGTGCCTGAACAATCATATACACGGATGTTGGAGTTATTTGATTCGGTGGTTATTTGAGAAAACCCGGAATTGAATATTGTGCAAACATAGACGAATTATGAGTTCCCCTATTTTTCGCAACAAAATAATTGAGGTTCGTTGTGCCTGAGGGATCATATGCACGGATGTTTGAGTTATTCAAATCGGCAGTTTATTCGAAAAAAACCCGAAATTTGAAATTATGCACAACTAAACTAAATATGACTTGCCCGATCGTTCGCGACAAAATAAACGAGGTCATTTGTGCCTGAACCAGCATATGCACGGGTGATTGAGTTATTCGATTCGGCAGTTTTTTGAAAATAAAACCCGAAGTTTGAAATTGTGCACAACTAAACGAAATATGACTTGCCCGATCGTTCGCGACAAAATAAACGAGGTCATTTGTGCCTGAGCAATCATATACACGGATGTTTGAGTTATTTGATTCGGCAGTTATTTGGAAAAAAACCGAAATTTGAAATTGTTCACAACTAAACTAAATATGACTTCTCCGATCGTTTGCGAAAAAATAAACGATATGATTTGTGCCTGAACAATCATATACACGGATGTTTGAGTTATTTGATTCGGGGGTTATTTGAAAAAAAACCGAAATTTTAAATTGTGCACCACTAAACTATAATTATATGATTTCTCCGATCGTTTGCGACCAAATAAACGAAGTCATTTGTGCCTGAGCAATCATATACACGGATGTTTGAGTTATTTGATTCGGCGGTTATTTGGAAAAAACCGAAATTTTAAATTGTGCACAACTAAACTAAATATGACTTCTCCGATCGTTTGCGAAAAAATAAACGATATCATTTGTGCCTGAAAAATCATATACGCGGATGTTTGAGTTATTTGATTCGGCGGTTATTTGGAAAAAAAACAGAAATTTGAAATTGTGCACAACTAAACTAAATATGACTTCTTCGATCGTTTGCGAAAAAGTAAACGATATCATTTGTGCTTGAACAATCATATACACGGATGTTTGAGTTATTTGATTCGGCGGTTATTTGGAAAAAACCGAAATTTGAAATTGTGCACAACTAAACTAAATATGACTTGCCCGATCGTTCGCTACAAAATAAACGAGGTCATTTGTGCCTGAACAATCATATGCACGGATGATTGAGTTATTCGATTCGGCAGTTTTTTGAAAAAAAAACCCGAAATTTGAAGTTGTGCACAACTAAACGAAATATGACTAGTCCGATCGTCCCCGACGAAATAAACGAGGTCATTTGTGCCTGAACAATCATATGCACGGATGATTGAGTTATTCGATTCGGCAGTTTTTTTTGAAAAAAAAACCCGAAATTTGAAATTGTGCACAACTAAACGAAATATGACTTGCCCGATCGTTCGCGACAAAATAAACGAGGTCATTTGTGCCTGAGCAATCATATACACGGATGTTTGAGTTATTTGATTCGGCAGTTATTTGGAAAAAAACCGAAATTTTAAATTGTGCACCACTAAACTATATTTGACTTCTCCGATCGTCCCTGACGAAATAAACGAGGCCATTTGTGCCTGAACAATCATATGCACGGATGTTTAAGTTATTCAATGCAGTTTTTTGAAAAAAACCCGAAATTTGAAATTTTGCACAACTAAACGAAATATGGCTTGCCCGTTCGTTCGCGACTAAATAAACGAGGTCATTTGTGCCTGAGGAATCATATGCACGGATGTTTGAGTTATTCGATTCGGCAGTTCTTTGAAAAAAAAAACCCGAAATTAGATATTGTGCACAACTAAACGAAATATGACTAGTCCGATCGTCCCCGACGAAATAAACGAGGTTATTTGTGCCTGAACAATCATATGCACGGATGTTTGAGTTATTCGATTCGGCAGTTTGTTGAAAATAAAACCCGAAATTTGAAATTGTGCACAACTAAACGAAATATGACTTGCCCGATCGTTCGCGACAAAATAAACGAGGTCATTTGTGCCTGAGCAATCATATACACGGATGTTTGAGTTATTTGATTCGACAGTTATTTGGGACAAAACCGAAATTTGAAATTGTGCACAACTAAACTAAATATGACTTCTCCGATCGTTTGCGAAAAAATAAACGATATGATTTGTGCCTGAATAATCATATACACGGATGTTTGAGTTATTTGAATCGGCGGTTATTTGGAAAAAAACCGAAATTTTAAATTGTGCACCACTAAACTATATTTGACTTCTCCGATCGTCCCTGACGAAATAAACGAGGTCATTTGTGCCTGAACAATCATATGCACGGATGTTTAAGTTATTCAGTTCGGCAGTTTTTTGAAAAAAACCCGAAATTTGAAATTGTGCACAATTAATCGCAATATGACTTCTCAGATCGTTTGCGGCCAAATAAACGAGGTCATTTGTGCCTGAGAAATCATATGCACGGATGTTTAAGTTATTCGATTCGGCAGTTTTTTGGAAAAAAAACCGAAATTTGAAATTGTGCACAACTAACCGAAATATGACTTGCGCGATCGCTCGCGACAAAATAAACGAGGTCATTTGTGTCTGAGGAATCATATGCACAGATGTTTGAGTTATTCAAATCGGCAGTTTTTTTCGAAAAAAAAACCCGAAATTTGAAATTGTGCACAACTAAACTAAATATGACTTCTCCGATCGTTTGCGAAAAAATAAACGATATGATTTGTGCCTGAATAATCATATACACGGATGTTTGAGTTATTTGAATCGGCGGTTATTTGGAAAAAAACCGAAATTTTAAATTGTGCACCACTAAACTATATTTGACTTCTCCGATCGTCCCTGACGAAATAAACGAGGTCATTTGTGCCTGAACAATCATATGCACGGATGTTTAAGTTATTCAATTCGGCAGTTTTTTGAAAAAAACCCGAAATTTGAAATTGTGCACAATTAATCGCAATATGACTTCTCAGATCGTTTGCGGCCAAATAAACGAGGTCATTTGTGCCTGAGAAATCATATACACGGATGTTTGAGTTATTTGATTCGGCAGTTATTTGGAAAAAAACCGAAATTTGAAATTGTTCACAACTAAACTAAATATGACTTCTCCGATCGTTTGCGAAAAAATAAACGATATGATTTGTGCCTGAACAATCATATACACGGATGTTTGAGTTTTTTTATTCGGCGGTTATTTGGAAAAAACCGAAATTTTAAATTTTGCACCACTAAACTATAATTATATGACTTCTCCGATCGTTTGCGACCAAATAAACGAAGTCATTTGTGCCTGAGCAATCATATACACGGATGTTTGAGTTATTTGATTCGGCGGTTATTTGGAAAAAAACGAAATTTGAAATTGTGCACAACTAAACTAAATATGACTTCTCCGATCGTTTGCGACCAAATAAACGAAGTCATTTGTGCCTGAGCAATCATATACACGGATGTTTGAGTTATTTGATTCGGCGGTTATTTGGAAAAAAACCGAAATTTTAAATTGTGCACAACTAAACTAAATATGACTTCTCCGATCGTTTGCGAAAAAATAAACGATATCATTTGTGCCTGAAAAATCATATACGCGGATGTTTGAGTTATTTGATTCGGCGGTTATTTGGAAAAAACCGAAATTTGAAATTGTGCACAACTAAACTAAATATGACTTCTCCGATCGTTTGCGACCAAATAAACGAGGTCATTTGTGCCTGAACAATCATATGCACGGATGGTTGAATTATTCGATATGGCAGTTTTTTGGAAAAAGAGCCGAAATTTGAAATTGTCCACAACTAAACTAAATATGACTTGCCCGATCGTTCGCTACAAAATAAACGAGGTCATTTGTGCCTGAACAATCATATGCACGGATGATTGAGTTATTCGATTCGGCAGTTTTTTGAAAAAAAAACCCGAAATTTGAAATTGTGCACAACTAAACGAAATATGACTTGCCCGATCGTTCGCGACAAAATAAACGAGGTCATTTGTGCCTGAGCAATCATATACACGGATGTTTGAGTTATTTGATTCGGCAGTTATTTGGAAAAAAACCGAAATTTTAAATTGTGCACCACTAAACTATATTTGACTTCTCCGATCGTCCCTCACGAAATAAACGAGGCCATTTGTGCCTGAACAATCATATGCACGGATGTTTAAGTTATTCAATGCAGTTTTTTGAAAAAAACCCGAAATTTGAAATTTTGCACAACTAAACGAAATATGGCTTGCCCGTTCGTTCGCGACTAAATAAACGAGGTCATTTGTGCCTGAGGAATCATATGCACGGATGTTTGAGTTATTCGATTCGGCAGTTCTTTGAAAAAAAAAACCCGAAATTAGATATTGTGCACAACTAAACGAAATATGACTAGTCCGATCGTCCCCGACGAAATAAACGAGGTTATTTGTGCCTGAACAATCATATGCACGGATGTTTGAGTTATTCGATTCGGCAGTTTGTTGAAAATAAAACCCGAAATTTGAAATTGTGCACAACTAAACGAAATATGACTTGCCCGATCGTTCGCGACAAAATAAACGAGGTCATTTGTGCCTGAGCAATCATATACACGGATGTTTGAGTTATTTGATTCGACAGTTATTTGGGAAAAAACCGAAATTTTAAATTGTGCACAACTAAACTAAATATGACTTCTCCGATCGTTTGCGAAAAAATAAACGATATGATTTGTGCCTGAATAATCATATACACGGATGTTTGAGTTATTTGAATCGGCGGTTATTTGGAAAAAAACCGAAATTTTAAATTGTGCACCACTAAACTATATTTGACTTCTCCGATCGTCCCTGACGAAATAAACGAGGTCATTTGTGCCTGAACAATCATATGCACGGATGTTTAAGTTATTCAATTCGGCAGTTTTTTGAAAAAAACCCGAAATTTGAAATTGTGCACAATTAATCGCAATATGACTTCTCAGATCGTTTGCGGCCAAATAAACGAGGTCATTTGTGCCTGAGAAATCATATACACGGATGTTTGAGTTATTTGATTCGGCAGTTATTTGGAAAAAAACCGAAATTTGAAATTGTTCACAACTAAACTAAATATGACTTCTCCGATCGTTTGCGAAAAAATAAACGATATGATTTGTGCCTGAACAATCATATACACGGATGTTTGAGTTTTTTTATTGGGCGGTTATTTGGAAAAAACCGAAATTTTAAATTTTGCGCCACTAAACTATAATTATATGACTTCTCCGATCGTTTGCGACCAAATAAACGAAGTCATTTGTGCCTGAGCAATCATATACACGGATGTTTGAGTTATTTGATTCGGCGGTTATTTGGAAAAAAACGAAATTTGAAATTGTGCACAACTAAACTAAATATGACTTCTCCGATCGTTTGCGACCAAATAAACGAAGTCATTTGTGCCTGAGCAATCATATACACGGATGTTTGAGTTATTTGATTCGGCGGTTATTTGGAAAAAAACCGAAATTTTAAATTGTGCACAACTAAACTAAATATGACTTCTCCGATCGTTTGCGAAAAAATAAACGATATCATTTGTGCCTGAAAAATCATATACGCGGATGTTTGAGTTATTTGATTCGGCGGTTATTTGGAAAAAAACCGAAATTTGAAATTGTGCACAACTAAACTAAATATGACTTCTTCGATCGTTTGCGAAAAAGTAAACGATATCATTTGTTCTTGAGCAATCATATACACGGATGTTTGAGTTATTTGATTCGGCGGTTATTTGGAAAAAACCGAAATTTTAAATTGTGCACCACTAAACTATATTTGACTTCTCCGATCGTCCCTGACGAAATAAACGAGGTCATTTGTGCCTGAACAATCATATGCACGGATGTTTAAGTTATTCAATTCGGCAGTTTTTTGAAAAAAACCCGAAATTTGAAATTGTGCACAATTAATCGCAATATGACTTCTCAGATCGTTTGCGGCCAAATAAACGAGGTCATTTGTGCCTGAGAAATCATATACACGGATGTTTGAGTTATTTGATTCGGCAGTTATTTGGAAAAAAACCGAAATTTGAAATTGTTCACAACTAATCTAAATATGACTTCTCCGATCGTTTGCGAAAAAATAAACGATATGATTTGTGCCTGAACAATCATATACACGGATGTTTGAGTTTTTTTTATTCGGCGGTTATTTGGAAAAAACCGAAATTTTAAATTTTGCACCACTAAACTATAATTATATGACTTCTCCGATCGTTTGCGACCAAATAAACGAAGTCATTTGTGCCTGAGCAATCATATACACGGATGTTTGAGTTATTTGATTCGGCGGTTATTTGGAAAAAAACGAAATTTGAAATTGTGCACAACTAAACTAAATATGACTTCTCCGATCGTTTGCGACCAAATAAACGAAGTCATTTGTGCCTGAGCAATCATATACACGGATGTTTGAGTTATTTGATTCGGCGGTTATTTGGAAAAAAACCGAAATTTTAAATTGTGCACAACTAAACTAAATATGACTTCTCCGATCGTTTGCGAAAAAATAAACGATATCATTTGTGCCTGAAAAATCATATACGCGGATGTTTGAGTTATTTGATTCGGCGGTTATTTGGAAAAAAACCGAAATTTGAAATTGTGCACAACTAAACTAAATATGACTTCTTCGATCGTTTGCGAAAAAGTAAACGATATCATTTGTTCTTGAGCAATCATATACACGGATGTTTGAGTTATTTGATTCGGCGGTTATTTGGAAAAAACCGAAATTTGAAATTGTGCACAACTAAACTAAATATGACTTCTCCGATCGTTTGCGACCAAATAAACGAGGTCATTTGTGCCTGAGCAATCATAAGCACGGATGGTTGAATTATTCGATATGGCAGTTTTTTGGAAAAAGAGCCGAAATTTGAAATTGTCCACAACTAAACTAAATATGACTTGCCCGATCGTTCGCTACAAAATAAACGAGGTCATTTGTGCCTGAACAATCATATGCACGGATGATTGAGTTATTCGATTCGGCAGTTTTTTGAAAAAAAAACCCGAAATTTGAAATTGTGCACAACTAAACGAAATATGACTAGTCCGATCGACCCCGACGAAATAAACGAGGTCATTTGTGCCTGAACAATCATATGCACGGATGATTGAGTTTTTCGATTCGGCAGTTTTTTTTGTAAAAAAAACCCGAAATTTGAAATTGTGCACAACTAAACGAAATATGACTTGCCCGATCGTTCGCGACAAAATAAACGAGGTCATTTGTGCCTGAGCAATCATATACACGGATGTTTGAGTTATTTGATTCGGCAGTTATTTGGAAAAAAACCGAAATTTTAAATTGTGCACCATTAAACTATATTTGACTTCTCCGATCGTCCCTGACGAAATAAACGAGGTCATTTGTGCCTGAACAATCATATGCACGGATGTTTAAGTTATTCAATGCAGTTTTTTGAAAAAAACCCGAAATTTGAAATTGTGCACAATTAATCGCAATATGACTTCTCCGATCGTTTGCGAAAAAATAAACGTTATGATTTGTGCCTGAACAATCATATGCACGGATGTTTGAGTTATTTGAATCAGCGGTTATTTGGAAAAAAACCGAAATTTTAAATTGTGCACCACTAAACTATATTTGACTTCTCCGATCGTCCCTGACGAAATAAACGAGGTCATTTGTGCCTGAACAATCATATGCACGGATGTTTAAGTTATTCAATTCGGCAGTTTTTTGAAAAAAAACCGAAATTTGAAATTGTGCACAACTAAACGAAATATGACTTGCCCGATCGCTCCCGACAAAATAAACGAGGTCATTTGTGTCTGAGGAATCGTATGCACGGATGTTTGAGTTATTCAAATCGGCAGTTTTTTCGAAAAAAACCCGAAATTTGAAATTGTGCACAACTAAACGAAATATGACTTGCCCGATCGTTCGCGACCAAATAAACGAGGTCATTTGTGCCTGAACAATCATATACACGGATGTTGGAGTTATTTGATTCGGTGGTTATTTGAGAAAACCCGGAATTGAATATTGTGCAAACATAGACGAATTATGAGTTCCCCTATTTTTCGCAACAAAATAATTGAGGTTCGTTGTGCCTGAGGGATCATATGCACGGATGTTTGAGTTATTCAAATCGGCAGTTTATTCGAAAAAAAAACCCGAAATTTGAAATTGTGCACAACTAAACGAAATATGACTTACCCGATCGTTCGCGACAAAATATACGAGGTCATTTGTGCCTGAACAATCATATGCACGGATGATTGAGTTATTCGATTCGGCAGTTTTTTGAAAAAAAAACCCGAAATTTGAAATTGTGCACAACTAAAGGAAATATGACTGCCCGATCGTTCGCAACAAAATAAACGAGGTCATTTGTGCCTGAGCAATCATATGCACGGATGTTTGAGTTATTTGATTCGGCGGTTATTTGGAAAAAAACCGAAATCTCAAATTGTGCACAACTAAACTAAATATGACTTCTCCGATCGTTTGCGAAAAAATAAACGATATCATTTGTGCCTGAAAAATCATATACGCGGATGTTTGAGTTATTCGATTCGGCAGTTTTTTGAAAACAAACATGAAATTTGAAATTGTGCACAACTAAACGAAATATGACTTGCCCGATCGTTCGCAACAAAATAAACGAGGTCATTTGTGCCTGAGCAATCATATGCACGGATGTTTGAGTTATTTGATTCGGCGGTTATTTGGAAAAAACCCGAAATTTGAAATTTTGCACAACTAAACGAAATATGGCTTGCCCGTTCGTTCGCGACTAAATAAACGAGGTCATTTGTGCCTGAGGAATTATATGCACGGATGTTTGAGTTATTCGATTCGGCAGTTCATTGAAAAAAAACCCGAAATTAGAAATTGTGCACAACTAAACGAAATATGACTACTCCGATCGTCTCTGACGAAATAAGCGAGGTCATTTGTGCCTGAACAATCATATGCACGGATGTTTAAGTTATTCAATTCGGCAGTTTTTTGAAAAAAACCCGAAATTTGAAATTGTGCACAATTAATCGCAATATGACTTCTCAGATCGTTTGCGGCCAAATAAACGAGGTCATTTGTGCCTGAGAAATCATATGCACGGATGTTTAAGTTATTCGATTCGGCAGTTTTTTGGAAAAAAAACCGAAATTTTAAATTGTGCACAACTAACCGAAATATGACTTGCGCGATCGCTCGCGACAAAATAAACGAGGTCATTTGTGCCTGAACAATCATATACACGGATGTTGGAGTTATTTGATTCGGTGGTTATTTGAGAAAACCCGGAATTGAATATTGTGCAAACATAGACGAATTATGAGTTCCCCTATTTTTCGCAACAAAATAATTGAGGTTCGTTGTGCCTGAGGGATCATATGCACGGATGTTTGAGTTATTCAAATCGGCAGTTTATTCGAAAAAAACCCGAAATTTGAAATTGTGCACAACTAAACGAAATATGACTTACCCGATCGTTCGCGACAAAATATACGAAGTCATTTGTGCCTGAACAATCATATGCACGGATGATTGAGTTATTCGATTCGGCGGTTATTTGGAAAAAAACCGAAATTTTAAATTGTGCACCACTAAACTATATTTGACTTCTCCGATCGTCCCTGACGAAATAAACGAGGTCATTTGTGCCTGAACAATCATATGCACGGATGTTTAAGTTATTCAATTCGGCAGTTTTTTGAAAAAAACACGAAATTTGAAATTGTGCACAATTAATCGCAATATGACTTCTCCGATCGTTTGCGGCAAAATAAACAAGGTCATTTGTGCTTGAGGAATCATATGCACGGATGTTTAAGTTATTCGATTCGGCAGTTTTTTGAAAAAAAAAAAACCGAAATTTGAAATTGTGCACAACTAAACGAAATATGACTTGCCCGATCACTCGCGACAAAATAAACGAGGTCATTTGTGTCTGAGGAATCGTATGCACGGATGTTTGAGTTATTCAAATCGGCAGTTTTTTCGAAAAAAACCCGAAATTTGAAATTGTGCACAACTAAACGAAATATGACTTGCCCGATCGTTCGCGACAAAATAAACGAGGTCATTTGTGCCTGAACAATCATATGCACGGATGTTTAAGTTATTCAATTCGGCAGTTTTTTGAAAAAAACACGAAATTTGAAATTGTGCACAATTAATCGCAATATGACTTCTCCGATCGTTTGCGGCAAAATAAACAAGGTCATTTGTGCTTGAGGAATCATATGCACGGATGTTTAAGTTATTCGATTCGGCAGTTTTTTGAAAAAAAAAAAACCGAAATTTGAAATTGTGCACAACTAAACGAAATATGACTTGCCCGATCACTCGCGACAAAATAAACGAGGTCATTTGTGTCTGAGGAATCGTATGCACGGATGTTTGAGTTATTCAAATCGGCAGTTTATTCGAAAAAAACCCGAAATTTGAAATTGTGCACAACTAAACGAAATATGACTTACCCGATCGTTCGCGACAAAATATACGAAGTCATTTGTGCCTGAACAATCATATGCACGGATGATTGAGTTATTCGATTCGGCGGTTATTTGGAAAAAAACCGAAATTTTAAATTGTGCACCACTAAACTATATTTGACTTCTCCGATCGTCCCTGACGAAATAAACGAGGTCATTTGTGCCTGAACAATCATATGCACGGATGTTTAAGTTATTCAATTCGGCAGTTTTTTGAAAAAAACACGAAATTTGAAATTGTGCACAATTAATCGCAATATGACTTCTCCGATCGTTTGCGGCAAAATAAACAAGGTCATTTGTGCTTGAGGAATCATATGCACGGATGTTTAAGTTATTCGATTCGGCAGTTTTTTGAAAAAAAAAAAACCGAAATTTGAAATTGTGCACAACTAAACGAAATATGACTAACCCGATCGTTCGCGACAAAATATACGAGGTCATTTGTGCCTGAACAATCATATGCACGGATGATTGAGTTATTCGATTCGGCAGTTTTTTGAAAAAAAACCCGAAATTTGAAATTGTGCACAACTAAACGAAATATGACTTCTCCGATCGCTTGCGAAAAAATAAACGATATCATTTGTGCCTGAACAACCATATACACGGATGTTTGAGTTATTTGATTCGGCGGTTATTTGGAAAAAACCCGAAATTTGAAATTTTGCACAACTAAACGAAATATGACTTGCCCGATCGCTCGCGACAAAATAAACGATATCATTTGTGCCTGAACAACCATATACACGGATGTTTGAGTTATTTGATTCGGCGGTTATTTGGAAAAAACCCGAAATTTGAAATTTTGCACAACTAAACGAAATATGACTTGCCCGATCGCTCGCGACAAAATAAACGAGGTCATTTGTGTCTGAGGAATCGTATGCACGGATGTTTGAGTTATTCAAATCGGCAGTTTTTTCGAAAAAAAACCCGAAATTTGAAATTGTGCACAACTAAACTAAATATGACTTGCCCGATCGTTCGCTACAAAATAAACGAGGTCATTTGTGCCTGAACCAGCATATGCACGGGTGATTGAGTTATTCGATTCGGCAGTTTTTTGAAAATAAAACCCGAAGTTTGAAATTGTGCACAACTAAACGAAATATGACTTGCCCGATCGTTCGCGACAAAATAAACGAGGTCATTTGTGCCTGAGCAATCATATACACGGATGTTTGAGTTATTTGATTCGGCAGTTATTTGGAAAAAAACCGAAATTTGAAATTGTTCACAACTAAACTAAATATGACTTCTCCGATCGTTTGCGAAAAAATAAACGATATGATTTGTGCCTGAACAATCATATACACGGATGTTTGAGTTATTTGATTCGGGGGTTATTTGAAAAAAAAACCGAAATTTTAAATTGTGCACCACTAAACTATAATTATATGATTTCTCCGATCGTTTGCGACCAAATAAACGAAGTCATTTGTGCCTGAGCAATCATATACACGGATGTTTGAGTTATTTGATTCGGCGGTTATTTGGAAAAAAACGAAATTTGAAATTGTGCACAACTAAACTAAATATGACTTCTCCGATCGTTTGCGACCAAATAAACGAAGTCATTTGTGCCTGAGCAATCATATACACGGATGTTTGAGTTATTTGATTCGGCGGTTATTTGGAAAAAAACCGACATTTTAAATTGTGCACAACTAAACTAAATATGACTTCTCCGATCGTTTGCGAAAAAATAAACGATATCATTTGTGCCTGAAAAATCATATACGCGGATGTTTGAGTTATTTGATTCGGCGGTTATTTGGAAAAAAAACAGAAATTTGAAATTGTGCACAACTAAACTAAATATGACTTCTTCGATCGTTTGCGAAAAAGTAAACGATATCATTTGTGCTTGAACAATCATATACACGGATGTTTGAGTTATTTGATTCGGAGGTTATTTGGAAAAAACCGAAATTTGAAATTGTGCACAACTAAACTAAATATGACTTCTCCGATCGTTTGCGACCAAATAAACGAGGTCATTTGTGCCTGAGCAATCATATGCACGGATGGTTGAATTATTCGATATGGCAGTTTTTTGGAAAAAGAGCCGAAATTTGAAATTGTCCACAACTAAACTAAATATGACTTGCCCGATCGTTTGCTACAAAATAAACGAGGTCATTTGTGGCTGAACAATCATATGCACGGATGATTGAGTTATTCGATTCGGCAGTTTTTTGAAAAAAAAACCCGAAATTTGAAATTGTGCACAACTAAACGAAATATGACTAGTCCGATCGTCCCCGACGAAATAAAGAGGTCATTTGTGCCTGAACAATCATATGCACGGCTGATTGAGTTATTCGATTCGGCAGTTTTTTTTGAAAAAAAACCCGAAATTTGAAATTGTGCACAACTAAACGAAATATGACTTGCCCGAACGTTCGCGACAAAATAAACGAGGTCATTTGTGCCTGAGCAATCATATACACGGATGTTTGAGTTATTTGATTCGGCAGTTATTTGGAAAAAAACCGAAATTTTAAATTGTGCACCACTAAACTATATTTGACTTCTCCGATCGTCCCTGACGAAATAAACGAGGTCATTTGTGCCTGAACAATCATATGCACGGATGTTTAAGTTATTCAATGCAGTTTTTTGAAAAAAACCCGAAATTTGAAATTTTGCACAACTAAACGAAATATGGCTTGCCCGTTCGTTCGCGACTAAATAAACGAGGTCATTTGTGCCTGAGGAATCATATGCACGGATGTTTGAGTTATTCGATTCGGCAGTTCTTTGAAAAAAAAAACCCGAAATTAGATATTGTGCACAACTAAACGAAATATGACTAGTCCGATCGTCCCCGACGAAATAAACGAGGTTATTTGTGCCTGAACAATCATATGCACGGATGTTTGAGTTATTCGATTCGGCAGTTTGTTGAAAATAAAACCCGAAATTTGAAATTGTGCACAACTAAACGAAATATGACTTGCCCGATCGTTCGCGACAAAATAAACGAGGTCATTTGTGCCTGAGCAATCATATACACGGATGTTTGAGTTATTTGATTCGACAGTTATTTGGGAAAAAACCGAAATTTGAAATTGTGCACACCTAAACTAAATATGACTTCTCCGATCGTTTGCGAAAAAATAAACGATATGATTTGTGCCTGAATAATCATATACACGGATGTTTGAGTTATTTGAATCGGCGGTTATTTGGAAAAAAACCGAAATTTTAAATTGTGCACCACTAAACTATATTTGACTTCTCCGATCGTCCCTGACGAAATAAACGAGGTCATTTGTGCCTGAACAATCATATGCACGGATGTTTAAGTTATTCAATTCGGCAGTTTTTTGAAAAAAACCCGAAATTTGAAATTGTGCACAATTAATCGCAATATGACTTCTCAGATCGTTTGCGGCCAAATAAACGAGGTCATTTGTGTCTGAGGAATCGTATGCACGGATGTTTGAGTTATTCAAATCGGCAGTTTTTTCGAAAAAAACCCGAAATTTGAAATTGTGCACAACTAAACGAAATATGACTTGCCCGATCGTTCGCGACCAAATAAACGAGGTCATTTGTGCCTGAACAATCATATACACGGATGTTGGAGTTATTTGATTCGGTGGTTATTTGAGAAAACCCGGAATTGAATATTGTGCAAACATAGACGAATTATGAGTTCCCCTATTTTTCGCAACAAAATAATTGAGGTTCGTTGTGCCTGAGGGATCATATGCACGGATGTTTGAGTTATTCAAATCGGCAGTTTATTCGAAAAAAAAACCCGAAATTTGAAATTGTGCACAACTAAACGAAATATGACTTACCCGATCGTTCGCGACAAAATATACGAGGTCATTTGTGCCTGAACAATCATATGCACGGATGATTGAGTTATTCGATTCGGCAGTTTTTTGAAAAAAAAACCCGAAATTTGAAATTGTGCACAACTAAAGGAAATATGACTGCCCGATCGTTCGCAACAAAATAAACGAGGTCATTTGTGCCTGAGCAATCATATGCACGGATGTTTGAGTTATTTGATTCGGCGGTTATTTGGAAAAAAACCGAAATCTCAAATTGTGCACAACTAAACTAAATATGACTTCTCCGATCGTTTGCGAAAAAATAAACGATATCATTTGTGCCTGAAAAATCATATACGCGGATGTTTGAGTTATTCGATTCGGCAGTTTTTTGAAAACAAACATGAAATTTGAAATTGTGCACAACTAAACGAAATATGACTTGCCCGATCGTTCGCAACAAAATAAACGAGGTCATTTGTGCCTGAGCAATCATATGCACGGATGTTTGAATTATTTGATTCGGCGGTTATTTGGAAAAAACCCGAAATTTGAAATTTTGCACAACTAAACGAAATATGGCTTGCCCGTTCGTTCGCGACTAAATAAACGAGGTCATTTGTGCCTGAGGAATTATATGCACGGATGTTTGAGTTATTCGATTCGGCAGTTCATTGAAAAAAAACCCGAAATTAGAAATTGTGCACAACTAAACGAAATATGACTACTCCGATCGTCTCTGACGAAATAAGCGAGGTCATTTGTGCCTGAACAATCATATGCACGGATGTTTAAGTTATTCAATTCGGCAGTTTTTTGAAAAAAACCCGAAATTTGAAATTGTGCACAATTAATCGCAATATGACTTCTCAGATCGTTTGCGGCCAAATAAACGAGGTCATTTGTGCCTGAGAAATCATATGCACGGATGTTTAAGTTATTCGATTCGGCAGTTTTTTGGAAAAAAAACCGAAATTTTAAATTGTGCACAACTAACCGAAATATGACTTGCGCGATCGCTCGCGACAAAATAAACGAGGTCATTTGTGCCTGAACAATCATATACACGGATGTTGGAGTTATTTGATTCGGTGGTTATTTGAGAAAACCCGGAATTGAATATTGTGCAAACATAGACGAATTATGAGTTCCCCTATTTTTCGCAACAAAATAATTGAGGTTCGTTGTGCCTGAGGGATCATATGCACGGATGTTTGAGTTATTCAAATCGGCAGTTTATTCGAAAAAAACCCGAAATTTGAAATTGTGCACAACTAAACGAAATATGACTTACCCGATCGTTCGCGACAAAATATACGAAGTCATTTGTGCCTGAACAATCATATGCACGGATGATTGAGTTATTCGATTCGGCGGTTATTTGGAAAAAAACCGAAATTTTAAATTGTGCACCACTAAACTATATTTGACTTCTCCGATCGTCCCTGACGAAATAAACGAGGTCATTTGTGCCTGAACAATCATATGCACGGATGTTTAAGTTATTCAATTCGGCAGTTTTTTGAAAAAAACACGAAATTTGAAATTGTGCACAATTAATCGCAATATGACTTCTCCGATCGTTTGCGGCAAAATAAACAAGGTCATTTGTGCTTGAGGAATCATATGCACGGATGTTTAAGTTATTCGATTCGGCAGTTTTTTGAAAAAAAAAAAACCGAAATTGGAAATTGTGCACAACTAAACGAAATATGACTTGCCCGATCACTCGCGACAAAATAAACGAGGTCATTTGTGTCTGAGGAATCGTATGCACGGATGTTTGAGTTATTCAAATCGGCAGTTTTTTCGAAAAAAACCCGAAATTTGAAATTGTGCACAACTAAACGAAATATGACTTGCCCGATCGTTCGCGACAAAATAAACGAGGTCATTTGTGCCTGAACAATCATATGCACGGATGTTTAAGTTATTCAATTCGGCAGTTTTTTGAAAAAAACACGAAATTTGAAATTGTGCACAATTAATCGCAATATGACTTCTCCGATCGTTTGCGGCAAAATAAACAAGGTCATTTGTGCTTGAGGAATCATATGCACGGATGTTTAAGTTATTCGATTCGGCAGTTTTTTGAAAAAAAAAAAACCGAAATTTGAAATTGTGCACAACTAAACGAAATATGACTTGCCCGATCACTCGCGACAAAATAAACGAGGTCATTTGTGTCTGAGGAATCGTATGCACGGATGTTTGAGTTATTCAAATCGGCAGTTTATTCGAAAAAAACCCGAAATTTGAAATTGTGCACAACTAAACGAAATATGACTTACCCGATCGTTCGCGACAAAATATACGAAGTCATTTGTGCCTGAACAATCATATGCACGGATGATTGAGTTATTCGATTCGGCGGTTATTTGGAAAAAAACCGAAATTTTAAATTGTGCACCACTAAACTATATTTGACTTCTCCGATCGTCCCTGACGAAATAAACGAGGTCATTTGTGCCTGAACAATCATATGCACGGATGTTTAAGTTATTCAATTCGGCAGTTTTTTGAAAAAAACACGAAATTTGAAATTGTGCACAATTAATCGCAATATGACTTCTCCGATCGTTTGCGGCAAAATAAACAAGGTCATTTGTGCTTGAGGAATCATATGCACGGATGTTTAAGTTATTCGATTCGGCAGTTTTTTGAAAAAAAAAAAACCGAAATTTGAAATTGTGCACAACTAAACGAAATATGACTAACCCGATCGTTCGCGACAAAATATACGAGGTCATTTGTGCCTGAACAATCATATGCACGGATGATTGAGTTATTCGATTCGGCAGTTTTTTGAAAAAAAACCCGAAATTTGAAATTGTGCACAACTAAACGAAATATGACTTCTGCGATCGCTTGCGAAAAAATAAACGATATCATTTGTGCCTGAACAACCATATACACGGATGTTTGAGTTATTTGATTCGGCGGTTATTTGGAAAAAACCCGAAATTTGAAATTTTGCACAACTAAACGAAATATGACTTGCCCGATCGCTCGCGACAAAATAAACGATATCATTTGTGCCTGAACAACCATATACACGGATGTTTGAGTTATTTGATTCGGCGGTTATTTGGAAAAAACCCGAAATTTGAAATTTTGCACAACTAAACGAAATATGACTTGCCCGATCGCTCGCGACAAAATAAACGAGGTCATTTGTGTCTGAGGAATCGTATGCACGGATGTTTGAGTTATTCAAATCGGCAGTTTTTTCGAAAAAAAACCCGAAATTTGAAATTGTGCACAACTAAACTAAATATGACTTGCCCGATCGTTCGCTACAAAATAAACGAGGTCATTTGTGCCTGAACCAGCATATGCACGGGTGATTGAGTTATTCGATTCGGCAGTTTTTTGAAAATAAAACCCGAAGTTTGAAATTGTGCACAACTAAACGAAATATGACTTGCCCGATCGTTCGCGACAAAATAAACGAGGTCATTTGTGCCTGAGCAATCATATACACGGATGTTTGAGTTATTTGATTCGGCAGTTATTTGGAAAAAAACCGAAATTTGAAATTGTTCACAACTAAACTAAATATGACTTCTCCGATCGTTTGCGAAAAAATAAACGATATGATTTGTGCCTGAACAATCATATACACGGATGTTTGAGTTATTTGATTCGGGGGTTATTTGAAAAAAAAACCGAAATTTTAAATTGTGCACCACTAAACTATAATTATATGATTTCTCCGATCGTTTGCGACCAAATAAACGAAGTCATTTGTGCCTGAGCAATCATATACACGGATGTTTGAGTTATTTGATTCGGCGGTTATTTGGAAAAAAACGAAATTTGAAATTGTGCACAACTAAACTAAATATGACTTCTCCGATCGTTTGCGACCAAATAAACGAAGTCATTTGTGCCTGAGCAATCATATACACGGATGTTTGAGTTATTTGATTCGGCGGTTATTTGGAAAAAAACCGACATTTTAAATTGTGCACAACTAAACTAAATATGACTTCTCCGATCGTTTGCGAAAAAATAAACGATATCATTTGTGCCTGAAAAATCATATACGCGGATGTTTGAGTTATTTGATTCGGCGGTTATTTGGAAAAAAAACAGAAATTTGAAATTGTGCACAACTAAACTAAATATGACTTCTTCGATCGTTTGCGAAAAAGTAAACGATATCATTTGTGCTTGAACAATCATATACACGGATGTTTGAGTTATTTGATTCGGCGGTTATTTGGAAAAAACCGAAATTTGAAATTGTGCACAACTAAACTAAATATGACTTCTCCGATCGTTTGCGACCAAATAAACGAGGTCATTTGTGCCTGAGCAATCATATGCACGGATGGTTGAATTATTCAATATGGCAGTTTTTTGGAAAAAGAGCCGAAATTTGAAATTGTCCACAACTAAACTAAATATGACTTGCCCGATCGTTTGCTACAAAATAAACGAGGTCATTTGTGGCTGAACAATCATATGCACGGATGATTGAGTTATTCGATTCGGCAGTTTTTTGAAAAAAAAACCCGAAATTTGAAATTGTGCACAACTAAACGAAATATGACTAGTCCGATCGTCCCCGACGAAATAAAGAGGTCATTTGTGCCTGAACAATCATATGCACGGCTGATTGAGTTATTCGATTCGGCAGTTTTTTTTGAAAAAAAACCCGAAATTTGAAATTGTGCACAACTAAACGAAATATGACTTGCCCGATCGTTCGCGACAAAATAAACGAGGTCATTTGTGCCTGAGCAATCATATACACGGATGTTTGAGTTATTTGATTCGGCAGTTATTTGGAAAAAAACCGAAATTTTAAATTGTGCACCACTAAACTATATTTGACTTCTCCGATCGTCCCTGACGAAATAAACGAGGTCATTTGTGCCTGAACAATCATATGCACGGATGTTTAAGTTATTCAATGCAGTTTTTTGAAAAAAACCCGAAATTTGAAATTTTGCACAACTAAACGAAATATGGCTTGCCCGTTCGTTCGCGACTAAATAAACGAGGTCATTTGTGCCTGAGGAATCATATGCACGGATGTTTGAGTTATTCGATTCGGCAGTTCTTTGAAAAAAAAAACCCGAAATTAGATATTGTGCACAACTAAACGAAATATGACTAGTCCGATCGTCCCCGACGAAATAAACGAGGTTATTTGTGCCTGAACAATCATATGCACGGATGTTTGAGTTATTCGATTCGGCAGTTTGTTGAAAATAAAACCCGAAATTTGAAATTGTGCACAACTAAACGAAATATGACTTGCCCGATCGTTCGCGACAAAATAAACGAGGTCATTTGTGCCTGAGCAATCATATACACGGATGTTTGAGTTATTTGATTCGACAGTTATTTGGGAAAAAACCGAAATTTGAAATTGTGCACAACTAAACTAAATATGACTTCTCCGATCGTTTGCGAAAAAATAAACGATATGATTTGTGCCTGAATAATCATATACACGGATGTTTGAGTTATTTGAATCGGCGGTTATTTGGAAAAAAACCGAAATTTTAAATTGTGCACCACTAAACTATATTTGACTTCTCCGATCGTCCCTGACGAAATAAACGAGGTCATTTGTGCCTGAACAATCATATGCACGGATGTTTAAGTTATTCAATTCGGCAGTTTTTTGAAAAAAACCCGAAATTTGAAATTGTGCACAATTAATCGCAATATGACTTCTCAGATCGTTTGCGGCCAAATAAACGAGGTCATTTGTGCCTGAGAAATCATATGCACGGATGTTTAAGTTATTCGATTCGGCAGTTTTTTGGAAAAAAAACCGAAATTTGAAATTGTGCACAACTAACCGAAATATGACTTGCGCGATCGCTCGCGACAAAATAAACGAGGTCATTTGTGTCTGAGGAATCATATGCACAGATGTTTGAGTTATTCAAATCGGCAGTTTTTTCGAAAAAAAACCCGAAATTTGAAATTGTGCACAACTAAACTAAATATGACTTCTCCGATCGTTTGCGAAAAAATAAACGATATGATTTGTGCCTGAATAATCATATACACGGATGTTTGAGTTATTTGAATCGGCGGTTATTTGGAAAAAAACCGAAATTTTAAATTGTGCACCACTAAACTATATTTGACTTCTCCGATCGTCCCTGACGAAATAAACGAGGTCATTTGTGCCTGAACAATCATATGCACGGATGTTTAAGTTATTCAATTCGGCAGTTTTTTGAAAAAAACCCGAAATTTGAAATTGTGCACAATTAATCGCAATATGACTTCTCAGATCGTTTGCGGCCAAATAAACGAGGTCATTTGTGCCTGAGAAATCATATACACGGATGTTTGAGTTATTTGATTCGGCAGTTATTTGGAAAAAAAACGAAATTTGAAATTGTTCACAACTAAACTAAATATGACTTCTCCGATCGTTTGCGAAAAAATAAACGATATGATTTGTGCCTGAACAATCATATACACGGATGTTTGAGTTTTTTTATTCGGCGGTTATTTGGAAAAAACCGAAATTTTAAATTTTGCACCACTAAACTATAATTATATGACTTCTCCGATCGTTTGCGACCAAATAAACGAAGTCATTTGTGCCTGAGCAATCATATACACGGATGTTTGAGTTATTTGATTCGGCGGTTATTTGGAAAAAAACGAAATTTGAAATTGTGCACAACTAAACTAAATATGACTTCTCCGATCGTTTGCGACCAAATAAACGAAGTCATTTGTGCCTGAGCAATCATATACACGGATGTTTGAGTTATTTGATTCGGCGGTTATTTGGAAAAAAACCGAAATTTTAAATTGTGCACAACTAAACTAAATATGACTTCTCCGATCGTTTGCGAAAAAATAAACGATATCATTTGTGCCTGAAAAATCATATACGCGGATGTTTGAGTTATTTGATTCGGCGGTTATTTGGAAAAAAACCGAAATTTGAAATTGTGCACAACTAAACTAAATATGACTTCTTCGATCGTTTGCGAAAAAGTAAACGATATCATTTGTTCTTGAGCAATCATATACACGGATGTTTGAGTTATTTGATTCGGCGGTTATTTGGAAAAAACCGAAATTTGAAATTGTGCACAACTAAACTAAATATGACTTCTCCGATCGTTTGCGACCAAATAAACGAGGTCATTTGTGCCTGAGCAATCATAAGCACGGATGGTTGAATTATTCGATATGGCAGTTTTTTGGAAAAAGAGCCGAAATTTGAAATTGTCCACAACTAAACTAAATATGACTTGCCCGATCGTTCGCTACAAAATAAACGAGGTCATTTGTGCCTGAACAATCATATGCACGGATGATTGAGTTATTCGATTCGGCAGTTTTTTGAAAAAAAAACCCGAAATTTGAAATTGTGCACAACTAAACGAAATATGACTAGTCCGATCGTCCCCGACGAAATAAACGAGGTCATTTGTGCCTGAACAATCATATGCACGGATGATTGAGTTTTTCGATTCGGCAGTTTTTTTTGAAAAAAAAAACCCGAAATTTGAAATTGTGCACAACTAAACGAAATATGACTTGCCCGATCGTTCGCGACAAAATAAACGAGGTCATTTGTGCCTGAGCAATCATATACACGGATGTTTGAGTTATTTGATTCGGCAGTTATTTGGAAAAAAACCGAAATTTTAAATTGTGCACCACTAAACTATATTTGACTTCTCCGATCGTCCCTGACGAAATAAACGAGGTCATTTGTGCCTGAACAATCATATGCACGGATGTTTAAGTTATTCAATGCAGTTTTTTGAAAAAAACCCGAAATTTGAAATTGTGCACAATTAATCGCAATATGACTTCTCCGATCGTTTGCGAAAAAATAAACGTTATGATTTGTGCCTGAACAATCATATACACGGATGTTTGAGTTATTTGATTCGGCAGTTATTTGGAAAAAAACCGAAATTTTAAATTGTGCACCACTAAACTATATTTGACTTCTCCGATCGTCCCTGACGAAATAAACGAGGTCATTTGTGCCTGAACAATCATATGCACGGATGTTTAAGTTATTCAATGCAGTTTTTTGAAAAAAACCCGAAATTTGAAATTTTGCACAACTAAACGAAATATGGCTTGCCCGTTCGTTCGCGACTAAATAAACGAGGTCATTTGTGCCTGAGGAATCATATGCACGGATGTTTGAGTTATTCGATTCGGCAGTTCTTTGAGAAAAAAAACCCGAAATTAGATATTGTGCACAACTAAACGAAATATGACTAGTCCGATCGTCCCCGACGAAATAAACGAGGTTATTTGTGCCTGAACAATCATATGCACGGATGTTTGAGTTATTCGATTCGGCAGTTTGTTGAAAATAAAACCCGAAATTTGAAATTGTGCACAACTAAACGAAATATGACTTGCCCGATCGTTCGCGACAAAATAAACGAGGTCATTTGTGCCTGAGCAATCATATACACGGATGTTTGAGTTATTTGATTCGACAGTTATTTGGGAAAAAACCGAAATTTGAAATTGTGCACAACTAAACTAAATATGACTTCTCCGATCGTTTGCGAAAAAATAAACGATATGATTTGTGCCTGAATAATCATATACACGGATGTTTGAGTTATTTGAATCGGCGGTTATTTGGAAAAAAACCGAAATTTTAAATTGTGCACCACTAAACTATATTTGACTTCTCCTGAACTATATTTGACGTCCCTGACGAAATAAACGAGGTCATTTGTGCCTGAACAATCATATGCACGGATGTTTAAGTTATTCAATTCGGCAGTTTTTTGAAAAAAACCCGAAATTTGAAATTGTGCACAATTAATCGCAATATGACTTCTCAGATCGTTTGCGGCCAAATAAACGAGGTCATTTGTGCCTGAGAATTCATATGCACGGATGTTTAAGTTATTCGATTCGGCAGTTTTTTGGAAAAAAAAACCGAAATTTGAAATTGTGCACAACTAACAGAAATATGACTTGCGCGATCGCTCGCGACAAAATAAACGAGGTCATTTGTGTCTGAGGAATCATATGCACAGATGTTTGAGTTATTCAAATCGGCAGTTTTTTCGAAAAAAAAACCTGAAATTTGAAATTGTGCACAACTAAACGAAATATGACTTGCCCGATCGTTCGCGACAAAATAAACGAGGTCATTTGTGCCTGAACAATCATATACACGGATGTTGGAGTTATTTGATTCGGTGGTTATTTGAGAAAACCCGGAATTGAATATTGTGCAAGCATAGACGAGTTATGAGTTCCCCTATTTTTCGCAACAAAATAATTGAGGTTCGTTGTGCCTGAGGGATCATATGCACGGATGCTTGAATTATTCAAATCGGCAGTGTTTTTCGAAAAAAAAAACCGAAATATGAAATTGTGCACAACTAAACGAAATATGACTTGCCCGATCGTTCGCGACAAAATAAACGAGGTCATTTGTGCCTGAACAATCATATGCACGGATGATTGTGTTATTCGATTCGGCAGTTTTTTAAACAAAAACCCGAAATTTGAAATTGTGCACAACTAAACGAAATATGACTTGCCCGATCGTTCGCAACAAAATAAACGAGGTCATTTGTGCCTGAGCAATCATATGCACGGCTGTTTGAGTTATTTGATTCGGCGGTTATTTGGAAAAAAACCGTAATTTGAAATTGTGCACAACTAAACTAAATATGACTTCTCCGCTCGTTTGCGAAAAAATAAACGATATCATTTGTGCCTGAAAAATCATATACGCGGATGTTTAAGTTATTTGATTCGGCGGTTATTTGGAAAAAAACCGAAATTTGAAATTGTACACAACTAAACTAAATATGACTTGCCCGATCGTTCGCGACAAAATAAACGAGGTCATTTGTGTCTGAACCACCATATACACGGATGTTGGAGTTATTTGATTCGGTGGTTATTTGAGAAAACCCGGAATTGAATATTGTCCAAGCATAGACGAATTATGAGTTCCCCTATTTTTCGCAACAAAATAATTGAGGTTCGTTGTGCCTGACTGATCATATGCACGGATGTTTGAGATATTCAAATCGGCAGTTTTTTTCGAAAAAAAAACCCGAAATTTGAAATTGTGCACAACTAAACAAAATATGACTTGCCCGATCGTTCGCGACAAAATAATTGAGGTCATTTGTGCCTGAACAATCATATGCACATTGAGTTATTCGATTCGGCAGTTTTTTGAAAAAAAACCCGAAATTTGAAATTGTGCACAACTAAACGAAATATGACTTGCCCGATCGTTCGCAACAAAATAAACGAGGTCATTTGTGCCTGAGCAATCATATGCACGGATGTTTGAGTTATTTGATTCGGCGGTTATTTGGAAAAAAACCGAAATTTGAAATTGTGCACAACTAAACTAAATATGACTTGCCCGATCGTTCGCGACAAAATAAACGAGGTCATTTGTGCCTGAGGAATCATATGCACGGATGTTTGAGTTATTCGATTCGGCAGTTCTTTGAAAAAAAACCCGAAATTTGAAATTGTGCACAGCTAAACGAAATATGATTAGTCCGATCGTCCCCGACGAAATAAACGAGGTCATTTGTGCCTGAACAATCATATGCATGGATGTTTGAGTTATTCGATATGGCAGTTTTTGAGATAATGAGCCGAAATTTGAAATTGTGCACAACTAAACTAAATATGACTTGCCCGATCGTTCGCTACAAAATAAACGAGGTCATTTGTGCCTGAACAATCATATGCACGGGTGATTGAGTTTTTCGATTCGGCAGTTTTTTGAAAATAAAACCCGAAATTTGAAATTGTGCACAACTAACCGAAATATGACTTGCCCGATCGTTCGCGACAAAATAAACGAGGTCATTTGTGCCTGAGCAATCATATACACGGATGTTTGAGTTATTTGATTCGGCAGTTATTTGGAAAAAAACCGAAATTTGAAATTGTTCACAACTAAACTAAATATGACTTCTCCGATCGTTTGCGAAAAAATAAACGATATGATTTGTGCCTGAACAATCATATACACGGATGTTTGAGTTATTTGATTCGGCGGTTATTTGGAAAAAAACCGAAATTTGAAATTGTGCACAACTAAACTAAATATGACTTCTCCGATCGTTTGCGAAAAAATAAACGATATCATTTGTGCCTGAAAAATCATATACGCGGATGTTTGAGTTATTTGATTCGGCGGTTATTTGGAAAAAAACCGAAATTTGAAATTGTGCACAACTAAACTAAATATGACTTGCCCGATTGTTCGCGACAAAATAAACGAGGTCATTTGTGTCTGAACAATCATATACACGGATGTTGGAGTTATTTGATTCGGTGGTTATTTGAGAAAACCCGGAATTGAATATTGTGCAAGCATAGACGAATTATGAGTTCCCCTATTTTTCGCAACAAAATAATTGAGGTTCGTTGCGCCTGAGGGATCATATGCACGGATGTTTGAGTTATTCAAATCGGCAGTTTTTTCGAAAAAAAAAACCCGAAATTTGAAATTGTGCACAACTAAACTAAATATGACTTCTCCGATCGTTTGCGAAAAAATAAACGATATCATTTGTGCCTGAAAAATCATATACGCGGATGTTTGAGTTATTTGATTCGGCGGTTATTTGGAAAAAAAACCGAAATTTGAAATTGTGCACAACTAAACTAAATATGACTTGCCCGATTGTTCGCGACAAAATAAACGAGGTCATTTGTGTCTGAACAATCATATACACGGATGTTGGAGTTATTTGATTCGGTGGTTATTTGAGAAAACCCGGAATTGAATATTGTGCAAGCATAGACGAATTATGAGTTCCCCTATTTTTCGCAACAAAATAATTGAGGTTCGTTGTGCCTGAGGGATCATATGCACGGATGATTGAGTTATTCGATTCGGCAGTTTTTTGAAAAAAAAACCCGAAATTTGAAATTGTGCACAACTAAAGGAAATATGACTGCCCGATCGTTCGCAACAAAATAAACGAGGTCATTTGCGCCTGAGCAATCATATGCACGGATGTTTGAGTTATTTGATTCGGCGGTTATTTGGAAAAAAACCGAAATTTGAAATTGTGCACAACTAAACGAAATATGACTTCTCCGATCGCTTGCGAAAAAATAAAAGATATCATTTGTGCCTGAACAACCATATTACACGGATGTTTGAGTTATTTGATTCGGCGGTTATTTGGAAAAAACCCGAAATTTGAAATTTTGCACAACTAAACGAAATATGGCTTGCCCGTTCGTTCGCGACTAAATAAACGAAGTCATTTGTGCCTGAGGAATCATATGCACGGATGTTTGAGTTATTCGATTCGGCAGTTCTTTGAAAAATAAACCCGAAATTAGATATTGTGCACAACTAAACGAAATATGACTAGTCCGATCGTCCCCGACGAAATAAACGAGGTTATTTGTGCCTGAACAATCACATGCACGGATGTTTGAGTTATTCGATTCGGCAGTTTGTTGAAAATAAAACCCGAAATTTGAAATTGTGCACAACTAAACGAAATATGACTTGCCCGATCGTTCACGACAAAATAAACGAGGTCATTTGTGCCTGAGCAATCATATACACGGATGTTTGAGTTATTTGATTCGACAGTTATTTGGAAAAAAACCGAAATTTGAAATTGTGCACAACTAAACTAAATATGACTTCTCCGATCGTTTGCGAAAAAATAAACGATATGATTTGTGCCTGAATAATCATATACACGGATGTTTGAGTTATTTGAATCGGCGGTTATTTGGAAAAAAACCGAAATTTTCAATTGTGCACCACTAAACTATATTTGACTTCTCCTGAACTATATTTGACGTCCCTGACGAAATAAACGAGGTCATTTGTGCCTGAACAATCATATGCACGGATGTTTAAGTTATTCAATTCGGCAGTTTTTTGAAAAAAACCCGAAATTTGAAATTGTGCACAATTATTCGCAATATGACTTCTCAGATCGTTTGCGGCCAAATAAACGAGGTCATTTGTGCCTGAGAAATCATATGCACGGAAAAAAACCGAAATTTGAAATTGTGCACAACTAACCGAAATATGACTTGCGCGATCGCTCGCGACAAAATATACGAGGTCATTTGTGTCTGAGGAATCATATGCACAGATGTTTGAGTTATTCAAATCGGCAGTTTTTTCGAAAAAAAAACCCGAAATTTGAAATTGTGCACAACTAAACGAAATATGACTTGCCCGATCGTTCGCGACAAAATAAACGAGGTCATTTGTGCCTGAACAATCATATACACGGATGTTGGAGTTATTTGATTCGGTGGTTATTTGAGAAAACCCGGAATTGAATATTGTGCAAGCATAGACGAGTTATGAGTTCCCCTATTTTTCGCAACAAAATAATTGAGGTTCGTTGTGCCTGAGGGATCATATGCACGGATGCTTGAATTATTCAAATCGGCAGTGTTTTTCGAAAAAAAACCCGAAATATGAAATTGTGCACAACTAAACGAAATATGACTTGCCCGATCGTTCGCGACAAAATAAACGAGGTCATTTGTGCCTGAACAATCATATGCACGGATGATTGTGTTATTCGATTCGGCAGTTTTTTAAACAAAAACCCGAAATTTGAAATTGTGCACAACTAAACGAAATATGACTTGCCCGATCGTTCGCAACAAAATAAACGAGGTCATTTGTGCCTGAGCAATCATATGCACGGCTGTTTGAGTTATTTGATTCGGCGGTTATTTGGAAAAAAACCGTAATTTGAAATTGTGCACAACTAAACTAAATATGACTTCTCCGCTCGTTTGCGAAAAAATAAACGATATCATTTGTGCCTGAAAAATCATATACGCGGATGTTTGAGTTATTTGATTCGGCGGTTATTTGGAAAAAAACCGAAATTTGAAATTGTACACAACTAAACTAAATATGACTTGCCCGATCGTTCGCGACAAAATAAACGAGGTCATTTGTGTCTGAACCATCATATACACGGATGTTGGAGTTATTTGATTCGGTGGTTATTTGAGAAAACCCGGAATTGAATATTGTGCAAGCATAGACGAATTATGAGTTCCCCTATTTTTCGCAACAAAATAATTGAGGTTCGTTGTGCCTGACTGATCATATGCACGGATGTTTGAGATATTCAAATCGGCAGTTTTTTTCGAAAAAAAAACCCGAAATTTGAAATTGTGCACAACTAAACAAAATATGACTTGCCCGATCGTTCGCGACAAAATAATTGAGGTCATTTGTGCCTGAACAATCATATGCACGGATGATTGAGTTATTCGATTCGGCAGTTTTTTGAAAAAAAACCCGAAATTTGAAATTGTGCACAACTAAACGAAATATGACTTGCCCGATCGTTCGCAACAAAATAAACGAGGTCATTTGTGCCTGAGCAATCATATGCACGGATGTTTGAGTTATTTGATTCGGCGGTTATTTGGAAAAAAACCGAAATTTGAAATTGTGCACAACTAAACTAAATATGACTTGCCCGATCGTTCGCGACAAAATAAACGAGGTCATTTGTGCCTGAGGAATCATATGCACGGATGTTTGAGTTATTCGATTCGGCAGTTCTTTGAAAAAAAAACCCGAAATTTGAAATTGTGCACAGCTAAACGAAATATGATTAGTCCGATCGTCCCCGACGAAATAAACGAGGTCATTTGTGCCTGAACAATCATATGCACGGATGTTTGAGTTATTCGATATGGCAGTTTTTGAGATAATGAGCCGAAATTTGAAATTGTGCACAACTAAACTAAATATGACTTGCCCGATCGTTCGCTACAAAATAAACGAGGTCATTTGTGCCTGAACAATCATATGCACGGGTGATTGAGTTTTTCGATTCGGCAGTTTTTTGAAAATAAAACCCGAAATTTGAAATTGTGCACAACTAAACGAAATATGACTTGCCCGATCGTTCGCGACAAAATAAACGAGGTCATTTGTGCCTGAGCAATCATATACACGGATGTTTGAGTTATTTGATTCGGCAGTTATTTGGAAAAAAACGGAAATTTGAAATTGTTCACAACTAAACTAAATATGACTTCTCCGATCGTTTGCGAAAAAATAAACGATATGATTTGTGCCTGAACAATCATATACACGGATGTTTGAGTTATTTGATTCGGCGGTTATTTGGAAAAAAACCGAAATTTTAAATTGTGCACCACTAAACTATAATTATATGACTTCTCCGATCGTTTGCGACCAAATAAACGAAGTCATTTGTGCCTGAGCAATCATATACACGGATGTTTGAGTTATTTGATTCGGCGGTTATTTGGAAAAAAACGAAATTTTAAATTGTGCACAACTAAACTAAATATGACTTCTCCGATCGTTTGCGAAAAAATAAACGATATCATTTGTGCCTGGAAAATCATATGCGCGGAAGTTTGAGTTATTTGATTCGGCGGTTCTTTGAAAAAAAACCCGAAATTTGAAATTGTGCACAACTAAACGAAATATGACTAGTCCGATCGTCCCCGACGAAATAAACGAGGTCATTTGTGCCTGAACAATCATATGAATTAAATCTCTTCTTGAGACGTATTGAAAAAAAAATACTTTTCTGTTTATCTTTTCGTCGATAGACCGCTTTATTGGACTCGCACTTAACAACTAACTCGTACAATTTCGTTTCACTTAAATCTAATCTCTACTTGGCATGCTCAGCTTCGTCGTCGCACGATTAAAGTGTTTATTCAGCTTTTCGGATGCGCGAACCTGACACAGGTGAGTGCACCCGTTTATGTTATTGAAAATATCGAATGACGGTCCGTGGAATGCACGGGATATGTGAGTTGGCTGAGAGTGGAATGCATAGGATATGTAACCACCCCCCCCTTAAGATCACAATCCACCGGTATTGTTTGAGGTAGCTGATTACCTCCTTTGAGGGCATTAACCGTTATTTTCAAATTTTTGCTTTTCCGCGCTAATTTTGAATGAATTATTACTATTATAATTAAGATGCAGGCGATAGCTGAAATTGCCAAGTAGCTAACATTCTTATGAATTCTAAGTGTTTTTATATGTTCTAAATTAACAAAACTTTTAAATAAGATTTCCTCGGAGGTTTACTAAAATTATATTTTACGTCACTGGTATAAAAAAATCTATCTTCGAAATTTATGTTGGTGTTACTAAAAGTTTGGTTTAATATTTGAATTGAACAGTTATTAATCGTAATTAAATAGTTTCCTCTTAATTTTATCTTTCTATCATCACAACCATTTATTAATTTTTCATTTTCCATATTTTTGCAAAGGATTGTATGTTCATCTAATGCTTTTATTTCAGTTACCCTATTTTCTTTTAGCTTACAATTTTTATTCGTTATACAATTATTGATTGGCAACAATTCTTTTTCGTATAAGGATTTGTCATTGTATATGTATTTAGTCTGGTTACTTTCTATAAAGTATTGATCTTCCATGATTATTTCGTTATGTTCTTCTGTGGGTATGGCTGTTAGAAGTTTAAAGTCAACTAATTTATATGAGTGTGGGATTTTAATTGCTATTATTAGTCTGTCTCTGTCGTATTTTAGTAATCCTAATTTTACATTTTTCAACTTATAAAGATCTAGTTCTGTGGATTTTATTTCGATTGCTGTCATCACACTTGGATGTAAAAGTCCCTGTTTCACTAATGCTATGCTATCTAATATTTGGTTAAGTTTATCTTCTAGAATTTTAAGTTTTAGTAATTGATCAGTTTTTAATTGTTGTATAATAATTTGTTTTTCGTTTTCGGTTAACTCTCGATATGCTATAGTGTTTTTTATGTTAGTAACAGTGTCGTTAAAGTAGGAATTAATTTGAATCTGTTGCTCTAAATTGTAAATAGCATTTCCATTGTTTTGCTCTATAATTTTCATATGCTCTGTTATTGCTTCTCTATCGTCAGCGTCCATTGTCCCGAACAACCATTTCTGTGCGGTTCCTATAGCGTTTATTAGCCCTCGTCTTTGTCTGAAGCTCCTATGTGGTTCTATGGCTGTTATCTTTGACTCTATACTTTCCAATTCCTTCCTAATTGTTGGGTCGTTATTAATGTGTAGCCTTTGAATGTTGTCCCTAATGGCGTTTATAGTTTGTCTTAATTCGTTTGTATTTATAATGTGTAGTATCGTCTTCGTCTCTCGTATTAACTCTGTTTGTCCCATTTTTATTTCAATATACCCGTTGTCAGTTGTTATCCTGTCTATCGTCAGTGTCGCTGTCGTTTGTCCTATCATCAGTACAGCCAGTCCGAGAAACGCTAATGTCGTCATCTGCAAACATACGGGGTCTCTTAATATTCATTGGGTGTTCCCTACCTACTCGTTTTAGTCTATATCTACGTTCGTCTTTATAATAGTGTCTCTTATAGTTCTTTACTGGTATAATTTTCCGCTTTTCTTGATAACTTTCCCTATCTAGATTTAATTTCTGTGTTCGTTTTTCTTTTTGTGTCTGTATTCTTTTAACTAAGGTTGCGAAGTCAGCGTTCATTGCTTCTTCAGGCGCCATTTGAATAGTGGATTGATATCTATTATTATAGGTCTGTAATGCTCTATGTACCTTTTGAATAAGCGTCAAATCTAAATTTCTCATAGCTACCAAAATTTCTTGTAACGTCGAATGGAATCTTTCGATGTCACTATTTCCAGTGTGAGTGTTGGGCTTAGTCAAGTGGAGTTCGACTTCCTGTTCCCTTAAAAATTCGTTCAGATGTTCGGATTTAAATTCATTGTCTGTTATGATTTTAGAGGGTTTACCAAATTTGGAAAAGTGTTCTTCTATCGTTTCTATCTTCTTCGTCCAATTTCGGTTTGGCAGAAAGTAAGCATAAGCTTTTTTTGTCAGTTTATCGATGAGAGTTAAGAATGGATGTTTTTTAAAGTAATATATATCCATGTGGACAATTTCGTTGGGTCTACTTGGTGTTTGACTTACTTCATATTTCAGTTTTATAGGTTTGCGTTCGTACTTGGTCTCTAGGCATGTCTTACAATTGTTGATTATTCTGGTTATTTCTTTTACTAGGTGGGGATAGTATATAATATTCTTTAGGCTGTGGTAAGTTTCTATTATTCCACTATGGGCATTTTGTTTTGTATGGTATAGGGAAATTTGTTTATGTACTTCTTCTAATGTCTTTATTTCCTGTGCTCTTAATGTCGCTTTTATAAATTTAATTTGTTTGTCATGTCCAAATAGTTTTATTAGTAATTGTTGTATTTTATTGAATTCGTGGTCTGAAAGTTCCGTATAGATCCCGGTTAATCCTGGTTTTATGAATCTCATAAGTAGGTCTGTCCAATAGTCTTCTCCTTTTGTCATGTCCACGAATATTATACGTCTGCCATGTAATACTTCTATTTCATTGTTAGCGTCGTTAGTGAGTATTAGTTGTGTTTTATATTTGTTAACTATAGTTTCTTGTATAGGGATATGGTCAAGTAGTTGTTGTTCTTGCGAATGTGTCGTAGCGTTATCGGAAATATTGTTTACTGAGTGGTCGTTGTTAAGTTCTTTTTCTGGTACGTCCTCAGGAATTCGACTTAGAAAGTCCGCTATTTTGTTCTCTCTACCTTTAATGTACTCAATGTCAAATTGGTACTCTTGTAGTTTGAGTAGCCATCTTTGTGTTCGTTGACTGAATTCTTTCCCTGAAATTTTTTTATTAAGATATTTAATCGGTTGATGGTCTGTTATAATTTTGAATCGTTTCCCCCACAAATACGGCCTAAAATACCCTACTGCCCAAACTACCGCTAGGAATTCTTTGTCAGTAACGGAGTAGTTTTTTTCGTGGTCATTTAATGACCTAGAGGCGTAACACACTGGCTGTCCCTCTTGTGTGAGTACTGCCCCGATGGCATAACTACTTGCGTCGGTGAATAGGGTAAATTGTTTTGCAAAATCGGGAAATTTTAGAATAGGGTGTTTTGTTATGTTTAATTTTAGAGTCTCAAAAGCCTGGATATATTCCGGATCATTGGTGTTGATTCTTTTATCTTTTTTTAAGTACTGATCATTGGATTTGCAATTTTAGCGTAATCCTTCACGAATTTGCGATAATAGCCGGTAACTCCTAAAAATCCTTTAAGTTGTTTCTCATTTTTCGGTAGAGGATATTCCTGGATGCATTTCATTTTAATCGGGTTGGGTTTCATTCCCTCGGCTGTGAGAATGTGGCCCAAAAATTCCGTGTTTTTCTTCATAAATGAACATTTGTCGAACTGCACCTTGAGGTTGTGTTTGGATAGAATATCGAATATTGTTTTGAGAGAGTTAATGTGCTCTGTTAGGCTGGTAGAGAATATTAGTATATCATCAAGGTATACCACACAGATCTTGTTTATGTGGTCCCTGAGAATATCGTTCATTAGTCTCTGGAATGTCGCCGACGCGTTTTTCAGACCGAACGGCATTCTGATATATTCATATAATCCACAAGGTGTCACAAATGCTGTCTTCGGGATGTCGTTTGGTTTCACCTTGATCTGATGGTACCCCTTCGCAAGGTCCAAGGATGAAAAGTATTGTGCCCTACCCAATTTATCCAATATGCTTTCAATATTGGGTAATGGGTATTTGTCGTCTATCGTGATTTCATTCAACTTCCTATAGTCGACACATAGGCGGAACTTCTGCTTTCCAGAATTATCCAATTTCTTTTGCACTACCACGATTGGCGATGCATATCTACTGTTGGATTTTCGTACTATACCTTGTTCTTCCATCTCAGTTATCTGTTTCCGTACTTCCTCCTCATGCTTTGGGGGAAGCCTATAAAGTTTAGCGTTTATTGGGTGCTCTGTCGTCGTACGGATTTCATGCATTATGGTATCGGTGTTAGTGAGTGGGTCACCATCTTTGTATATTAGATTATTAAATTTATTTAATAAGGCTTTCATTTTTTCCCTTTCTTCTTCGTTCAGATGGGTAAGGTCAACCTCCTTCTCAGTTGAATGTAGCTCGAAACAATCAAGAGTTGTTTCGTTTCCTTCTGAGTAGAGTGGTATATGACTATTATTTTTCAATATAAGGAGTTTATTGTCAAAATCAAGTGTTTTGACAATTTTTCTTAATAAGTCCATCCCTATCAACATATCGTACGGTTTGCCGGTTAGATCCCTCTTATACCATTTGATAGCCCCTCTTGGGTCGTAGTTAAATTCTTTTGGTATTTTAGTTATAATTCTCTCGACAGTTTCGGTTGTGGCGTTGTTAATCGTCTGAAGTTTTAAATGTACTCGTTCGTAAGTCCTAAATTTGCTACAGTCTACACGTCTGGAGTTAATGATGCTCATGGTTGAGCCTGTGTCAATCAGTCCTATGTATTTTTTTTCGTCAATTGTCATATCCATGAATATTCTGTTCCCGAGGCTTAATTGAGAAAAAACTCTATATTGTGTGCTTCCTCAGTTCGGTTGGGGGTCTGTCCTTCATTTACTGTTTCACTACGTGACCTACGTCCATCGGCTCTGGTTGACGCGGGGCATTTCTGAACTGGCCAGATGGGTTGAAAACTGGTTGTCTAAAGTTTCCTGACCTAAATTGGTTTGAACTAACTGGTTGAGAGTGATATTGATACCTATATTGTCCTGAGCTTGTTCTCTGCTGGGGGTTGTTGTTAAAATTGTATCGATTTTGACTAGTCTGTGGGTTCGTGTATTGGGGATTTCTAGGATGAAATTTATTTTCTGGTTTGGTGGGTTTTGTATGTTGTATTGGTCGTCGATCGTGAATTGTAAAGTCTAAATTATTTTGGTCGTACCCTATATAGGTATATAGAATATTTTTTACTTCGTGTAAATCGAACTTATCTTTAATTTCTCGTGCTAGGTTGCCTGATACTAATTGTTTTATTCTATTTATTACAAGTATATAAAATGTGTTTTTTGATTCTACTGGTTTTACTTCATAGGTAATAAATGAATTTATTTCTTGTATAATTTGTTCTAATTTGTTATTCAAATCTTCAATTGAACTTACTTTTAAATTGGATATTCTTCGTGAGATGTCCTTATAGTTGATGGCTGGCCGGAAATGTTGTTTGAACAGTGTCTTGGCTTCTTCCCAGTCACGCGGCTGATTGTTGAGTAGAAGTTCCTTCGCTCTCCCGGTGATTTTTGAATTGAAGATTGCTTGCCATAGTTCTTTTTTGTGAGCAGGATCCAAGGCGCTGAGATGCGTCTCCACGACGTTTATGAACTGCGTCAACTGGTCCCTTTCTCCAGAGAATTCTTTTATGTAGGAGATTTCCTTCATCAGGCCAACGGCTCTGCTTGGTCGAGGTTGATTGGTTGTGTTTAAGGCAACCAGTGCCTCCAATGCTGCAGACATGCGTTCCAGTACTTCTCGTTCCATTGTTTCTCGTTCTATTACGAGTTTCCAGAACTTGTCCGTTTTTTCTTTGCGAGGAATTTTGGATTAGCACACACTGTTTATTATTGGCGAGTTTTCTAGTGCGGGTTCTCTTCACTGATTTTTAGTGATACGCGGCGATTCTTCACTGACTTTTAGTGATCTGCGGTGATTCTTCACCGATTTTTAGTGATTTGCAATGATTCTTCACTGATTTTTAGTGATTTGCACTACCGGTATTTTTTCTTTTTCACTATTTTCTTTTTCGAGGTTTTTTTTTTTTTTCACAAAACTATTATTACTATTTGGTTGCGTTTAGTTAGTTCTTTCTCGTTTGGATCTTTCAGTTGTAGAAAGATCCTACCGACTGCGCCAATTAAATCTCTTCTTGAGACGTATTGAAAAAAAAAAACTTTTCTGTTTATCTTTTCGTCGATAGACCGCTTTATTGGACTCGCACTTAACAACTAACTCGTACAATTTCGTTTCACTTAAATCTAATCTCTACTTGGCATGCTCAGCTTCGTCGTCGCACGATTAAAGTGTTTATTCAGCTTTTCGGATGCGCGAACCTGACACAGGTGAGTGCACCCGTTTATGTTATTGAAAATATCGAATGACGGTCCGTGGAATGCACGGGATATGTGAGTTGGCTGAGAGTGGAATGCATAGGATATGTAACCTATGCACGGATGTTTGAGTTATTCGATATGGCAGTTTTTGAGTGAATGAGCCGAAATTTGAAATTGTGCACAACTAAACGAAATATGACTTGCCCGATCGTTCGCGACAAAATAAACGAGGTCATTTGTGCCTGAGCAATCATATACACGGATGTTTGAGTTATTCGATTCGGCAGTTTTTTGAAAAAAAAACCCGAAATTTGAAATTGTGCACAATTAAACGAAATATGACTTGCCCGATCGTTCGCAACAAAATAAACGAGGTCATTTGTGCCTGAGCAATCATATGCACGGATGTTTGAGTTATTTGATTCGGCGGTTATTTGGAAAAAAACCGAAATTTGAAATTGTGCACAACTAAACTAAATATGACTTCTCCGATCGTTTGCGCAAAAATAAACGATATCATTTGTGCCTGAAAAATCATATACGCGGATGTTTGAGTTATTTGATTCGGCGGTTATTTGGAAAAAAACGAAGTTTTAAATTGTGCACAACTAAACTAAATATGACTTCTCCGATCGTTTGCGAAAAAATAAACGATATCATTTGTGCCTGAAAAATCATATACGCGGATGTTTGAGTTATTTGATTCGGCGGTTCTTTGAAAAAAAACCCGAAATTTGAAATTGTGCACAACTAAACGAAATATGACTTGCCCGATCGTTCGCAACAAAATAAACGAGGTCATTTGTGCCTGAGCAATCATATGCACGGATGTTTGAGTTATTTGATTCGGCGGTTCTTTGAAAAAAAACCCGAAATTTGAAATTGTGCACAGCTAAACGAAATATGATTAGTCCGATCGTCCCCGACGAAATAAACGAGGTCATTTGTGCCTGAACAATCATATGCACGGATGTTTGAGTTATTCGATATGGCAGTTTTTGAGATAATGAGCCGAAATTTGAAATTGTGCACAACTAAACTAAATATGACTTGCCCGATCGTTCGCTACAAAATAAACGAGGTCATTTGTGCCTGAACAATAATATGCACGGATGATTGAGTTATTCGATTCGGCAGTTTTTTGAAAAAAAACCCGAAATTTGAAATTGTGTACAACTAAACGAAATATGATTTGCCCGATCGTTCGCAACAAAATAAACGAGGTCATTTGTGCCTGAGCAATCATATGCACGGATGTTTGAGTTATTCGATTCGGCAGTTCTTTGAAAAAAAACCCGAAATTTGAAATTGTGCACAGCTAAACGAAATATGATTAGTCCGATCGTCCCCGACGAAATAAACGAGGTCATTTGTGCCTGAACAATCATATGCACGGATGTTTGAGTTATTCGATATGGCAGTTTTTGAGATAATGAGCCGAAATTTGAAATTGTGCACAACTAAACTAAATATGACTTGCCCGATCGTTCGCTACAAAATAAACGAGGTCATTTGTGCCTGAACAATCATATGCACGGGTGATTGAGTTTTTCGATTCGGCAGTTTTTTGAAAATAAAACCCGAAATTTTAAATTGTGCACAACTAAACTAAATATGACTTCTCCGATCGTTTGCGAAAAAATAAACGATATCATTTGTGCCTGAAAAATCATATGCGCGGAAGTTTGAGTTATTTGATTCGGCGGTTCTTTGAAAAAAAACCCGAAATTTGAAATTGTGCACAACTAAACGAAATATGACTAGTCCGATCGTCCCCCACGAAATAAACGAGGTCATTTGTGCCTGAACAATCATATGCACGGATGTTTGAGTTATTCGATATGGCAGTTTTTGAGTGAATGAGCCGAAATTTGAAATTGTGCACAACTAAACGAAATATGACTTGCCCGATCGTTCGCGACAAAATAAACGAGGTCATTTGTGCCTGAGCAATCATATACACGGATGTTTGAGTTATTTGATTCGGCAGTTATTTGGAAAAAATCCGAAATTTGAAATTGTTCACAACTAAACTATAATTATATGACTTCTCCGATCGTTTGCGACCAAATAAACGAAGTCATTTGTGCCTGAGCAATCATATACACGGATGTTTGAGTTATTTGATTCGGCGGTTATTTGGAAAAAAACGAAATTTTAAATTGTGCACAACTAAACTAAATATGACTTCTCCGATCGTTTGCGAAAAAATAAACGATATCATTTGTGCCTGAAAAATCATATACGCGGATGTTTGAGTTATTTGATTCGGCGGTTCTTTGAAAAAAAACCCGAAATTTGAAATTGTGCACAACTAAACGAAATATGACTAGTCCGATCGTCCCCGACGAAATAAACGAGGTCATTTGTGCCTGAGCAATCATATGCACGGATGTTTGAGTTATTTGATTCGGCGGTTCTTTGAAAAAAAACCCGAAATTTGAAATTGTGCACAGCTAAACGAAATATGATTAGTCCGATCGTCCCCGACGAAATAAACGAGGTCATTTGTGCCTGAACAATCATATGCACGGATGTTTGAGTTATTCGATATGGCAGTTTTTGAGATAATGAGCCGAAATTTGAAATTGTGCACAACTAAACTAAATATGACTTGCCCGATCGTTCGCAACAAAATAAACGAGGTCATTTGTGCCTGAGCAATCATATGCACGGATGTTTGAGTTATTTGATTCGGCGGTTCTTTGAAAAAAAACCCGAAATTTGAAATTGTGCACAACTAAACGAAATATGACTTGCCCGATCGTTCGCAACAAAATAAACGAGGTCATTTGTGCCTGAGCAATCATATGCACGGATGTTTGAGTTATTTGATTCGGCGGTTCTTTGAAAAAAAACCCGAAATTTGAAATTGTGCACAGCTAAACGAAATATGATTAGTCCGATCGTCCCCGACGAAATAAACGAGGTCATTTGTGCCTGAACAATCATATGCACGGATGTTTGAGTTATTCGATATGGCAGTTTTTGAGATAATGAGCCGAAATTTGAAATTGTGCACAACTAAACTAAATATGACTTGCCCGATCGTTCGCTACAAAATAAACGAGGTCATTTGTGCCTGAACAATCATATGCACGGGTGATTGAGTTTTTCGATTCGGCAGTTTTTTGAAAATAAAACCCGAAATTTTAAATTGTGCACAACTAAACTAAATATGACTTCTCCGATCGTTTGCGAAAAAATAAACGATATGATTTGTGCCTGAAAAATCATATGCGCGGAAGTTTGAGTTATTTGATTCGGCGGTTATTTGGAAAAAAAACCGAAATTTTAAATTGTGCACCACTAAACTATAATTATATGACTTCTCCGATCGTTTGCGACCAAATAAACGAAGTCATTTGTGCCTGAGCAATCATATACACGGATGTTTGAGTTATTTGATTCGGCGGTTATTTGGAAAAAAACGAAATTTTAAATTGTGCACAACTAAACTAAATATGACTTCTCCGATCGTTTGCGAAAAAATAAACGATATCATTTGTGCCTGAAAAATCATATACGCGGATGTTTGAGTTATTTGATTCGGCGGTTCTTTGAAAAAAAACCCGAAATTTGAAATTGTGCACAACTAAACGAAATATGACTAGTCCGATCGTCCCCGACGAAATAAACGAGGTCATTTGTGCCTGAACAATCATATGCACGGATGTTTGAGTTATTCGATATGGCAGTTTTTGAGTGAATGAGCCGAAATTTGAAATTGTGCACAACTAAACTAAATATGACTTGCCCGATCGTTCGCTACAAAATAAACGAGGTCATTTGTGCCTGAACAATCATATACACGGGTGATTGAGTTATTCGATTCGGCAGTTTTGTGAAAATAAAACCCGAAATTTGAAATTGTGCACAACTAAACGAAATATGACTTGCCCGATCGTTCGCGACAAAATAAACGAGGTCATTTGTGCCAGAGCAATCATATACACGGATGTTTGAGTTATTTGATTCGGCAGTTATTTGGAAAAAAACCGAAATTTGAAATTGTTCACAACTAAACTAAATATGACCTCTCCGATCGTTTGCGAAAAAATAAACGATATGATTTGTGCCTGAACAATCATATACACGGATGTTTGAGTTATTTGATTCGGCGGTTCTTTGAAAAAAAACCCGAAATTTGAAATTGTGCACAACTAAACGAAATATGACTAGTCCGATCGTCCCCGACAAAATAAACGAGGTCATTTGTGCCTGAGCAATCATATACACGGATGTTTGAGTTATTTGATTCGGCAGTTATTTGGAAAAAAACCGAAATTTGAAATTGTTCACAACTAAACTAAATATGACTTCTCCGATCGTTTGCGAAAAAATAAACGATATGATTTGTGCCTGAACAATCATATACACGGATGTTTGAGTTATTTGATTCGGCGGTTATTTGGAAAAAAACCGATATTTGAAATTGTGCACAACTAAACTAAATATGACTTGCCCGATTGTTCGCGACAAAATAAACGAGGTCATTTGTGTCTGAACAATCATATACACGGATGTTGGAGTTATTTGATTCGGTGGTTATTTGAGAAAACCCGGAATTGAATATTGTGCAAGCATAGACGAATTATGAGTTCCCCTATTTTTCGCAACAAAATAATTGAGGTTCGTTGTGCCTGAGGGATCATATGCACGGATGTTTTAGTTATTCAGATCGGCAGTTTTTTCGAAAAAAAAAACCCGAAATTTGAAATTGTGCACAACTAAACAAAATATGACTTGCCCGATCGTTCGCGACAAAATAAACGAGGTCATTTGTGCCTGAAAAATCATATACGCGGATGTTTGAGTTATTTGATTCGGCGGTTATTTGGAAAAAAACGAAATTTTAAATTGTGCACAGCTAAACGAAATATGATTAGTCCGATCGTCCCCGACGAAATAAACGAGGTCATTTGTGCCTGAACAATCATATGCACGGATGTTTGAGTTATTCGATATGGCAGTTTTTGAGATAATGAGCCGAAATTTGAAATTGTGCACAACTAAACTAAATATGACTTGCCCGATCGTTCGCTACAAAATAAACGAGGTCATTTGTGCCTGAACAATCATATGCACGGATGATTGAGTTATTCGATTCGGCAGTTTTTTGAAAAAAAACCCGAAATTTGAAATTGTGCACAACTAAACGAAATATGATTTGCCCGATCGTTCGCAACAAAATAAACGAGGTCATTTGTGCCTGAAAAATCATATACGCGGATGTTTGAGTTATTTGATTCGGCGGTTATTTGGAAAAAAACGAAATTTTAAATTGTGCACAGCTAAACGAAATATGATTAGTCCGATCGTCCCCGACGAAATAAACGAGGTCATTTGTGCCTGAACAATCATATGCACGGATGTTTGAGTTATTCGATATGGCAGTTTTTGAGATAATGAGCCGAAATTTGAAATTGTGCACAACTAAACTAAATATGACTTGCCCGATCGTTCGCTACAAAATAAACGAGGTCATTTGTGCCTGAACAATCATATGCACGGGTGATTGAGTTTTTCGATTCGGCAGTTTTTTGAAAATAAAACCCGAAATTTGAAATTGTGCACAACTAAACGAAATATGACTTGCCCGATCGTTCGCGACAAAATAAACGAGGTCATTTGTGCCTGAGCAATCATATACACGGATGTTTGAGTTATTTGATTCGGCAGTTATTTGGAAAAAAACCGAAATTTGAAATTGTTCACAACTAAACTAAATATGACTTCTCCGATCGTTTGTGAAAAAATAAACGATATGATTTGTGCCTGAACAATCATATACACGGATGTTTGAGTTATTTGATTCGGCGGTTATTTGGAAAAAAACCGAAATTTTAAATTGTGCACCACTAAACTATAATTATATGACTTCTCCGATCGTTTGCGACCAAATAAACGAAGTCATTTGTGCCTGAGCAATCATATACACGGATGTTTGAGTTATTTGATTCGGCGGTTATTTGGAAAAAAACGAAATTTTAAATTGTGCACAACTAAACGAAATATGACTAGTCCGATCGTCCCCGACGAAATAAACGAGGTCATTTGTGCCTGAACAATCATATGCACGGATGTTTGAGTTATTCGATATGGCAGTTTTTGAGTGAATGAGCCGAAATTTGAAATTGTGCACAACTAAACGAAATATGACTTGCCCGATCGTTCGCGACAAAATAAACGAGGTCATTTGTGCCTGAGCAATCATATACACGGATGTTTGAGTTATTTGATTCGGCAGTTATTTGGAAAAAAACCGAAATTTGAAATTGTTCACAACTAAACTAAATATGACTTCTCCGATCGTTTGCGAAAAAATAAACGATATGATTTGTGCCTGAAAAATCATATGCGCGGAAGTTTGAGTTATTTGATTCGGCGGTTATTTAAAAAAAAACCGAAATTTTAAATTGTGCACCACTAAACTATAATTATATGACTTCTCCGATCGTTTGCGACCAAATAAACGAAGTCATTTGTGCCTGAGCAATCATATACACGGATGTTTGAGTTATTTGATTCGGCGGTTATTTGGAAAAAAACGAAATTTTAAATTGTGCACAACTAAACTAAATATGACTTCTCCGATCGTTTGCGAAAAAATAAACGATATCATTTGTGCCTGAAAAATCATATACGCGGATGTTTGAGTTATTTGATTCGGCGGTTCTTTGAAAAAAAACCCGAAATTTGAAATTGTGCACAACTAAACGAAATATGACTAGTCCGATCGTCCCCGACGAAATAAACGAGGTCATTTGTGCCTGAACAATCATATGCACGGATGTTTGAGTTATTCGATATGGCAGTTTTTGAGTGAATGAGCCGAAATTTGAAATTGTGCACAACTAAACGAAATATGACTTGCCCGATCGTTCGCGACAAAATAAACGAGGTCATTTGTGCCTGAGCAATCATATACACGGATGTTTGAGTTATTTGATTCGGCAGTTATTTGGAAAAAAACCGAAATTTGAAATTGTTCACAACTAAACTAAATATGACTTCTCCGATCGTTTGTGAAAAAATAAACGATATGATTTGTGCCTGAACAATCATATACACGGATGTTTGAGTTATTTGATTCGGCGGTTATTTGGAAAAAAACCGAAATTTTAAATTGTGCACCACTAAACTATAATTATATGACTTCTCCGATCGTTTGCGACCAAATAAACGAAGTCATTTGTGCCTGAGCAATCATATACACGGATGTTTGAGTTATTTGATTCGGCGGTTATTTGGAAAAAAACGAAATTTTAAATTGTGCACAACTAAACTAAATATGACTTCTCCGATCGTTTGCGAAAAAATAAACGATATCATTTGTGCCTGAAAAATCATATGCGCGGAAGTTTGAGTTATTTGATTCGGCGGTTCTTTGAAAAAAAACCCGAAATTTGAAATTGTGCACAACTAAACGAAATATGACTAGTCCGATCGTCCCCGACGAAATAAACGAGGTCATTTGTGCCTGAACAATCATATGCACGGATGTTTGAGTTATTCGATATGGCAGTTTTTGAGTGAATGAGCCGAAATTTGAAATTGTGCACAACTAAACGAAATATGACTTGCCCGATCGTTCGCGACAAAATAAACGAGGTCATTTGTGCCTGAGCAATCATATACACGGATGTTTGAGTTATTTGATTCGGCACTTATTTGGAAAAAAACCGAAATTTGAAATTGTTCACAACTAAACTAAATATGACTTCTCCGATCGTTTGCGAAAAAATAAACGATATGATTTGTGCCTGAAAAATCATATGCGCGGAAGTTTGAGTTATTTGATTCGGCGGTTATTTAAAAAAAAACCGAAATTTTAAATTGTGCACCACTAAACTATAATTATATGACTTCTCCGATCGTTTGCGACCAAATAAACGAAGTCATTTGTGCCTGAGCAATCATATACACGGATGTTTGAGTTATTTGATTCGGCGGTTATTTGGAAAAAAACGAAATTTTAAATTGTGCACAACTAAACTAAATATGACTTCTCCGATCGTTTGCGAAAAAATAAACGATATCATTTGTGCCTGAAAAATCATATACGCGGATGTTTGAGTTATTTGATTCGGCGGTTCTTTGAAAAAAAACCCGAAATTTGAAATTGTGCACAACTAAACGAAATATGACTAGTCCGATCGTCCCCGACGAAATAAACGAGGTCATTTGTGCCTGAACAATCATATGCACGGATGTTTGAGTTATTCGATATGGCAGTTTTTGAGTGAATGAGCCGAAATTTGAAATTGTGCACAACTAAACTAAATATGACTTGCCCGATCGTTCGCTACAAAATAAACGAGGTCATTTGTGCCTGAACAATCATATGCACGGGTGATTGAGTTATTCGATTCGGCAGTTTTGTGAAAATAAAACCCGAAATTTGAAATTGTGCACAACTAAACGAAATATGACTTGCCCGATCGTTCGCGACAAAATAAACGAGGTCATTTGTGCCTGAGCAATCATATACACGGATGTTTGAGTTATTTGATTCGGCAGTTATTTGGAAAAAAACCGAAATTTGAAATTGTTCACAACTAAACTAAATATGACTTCTCCGATCGTTTGCGAAAAAATAAACGATATGATTTGTGCCTGAACAATCATATACACGGATGTTTGAGTTATTTGATTCGGCGGTTCTTTGAAAAAAAACCCGAAATTTGAAATTGTGCACAACTAAACGAAATATGACTAGTCCGATCGTCCCCGACAAAATAAACGAGGTCATTTGTGCCTGAGCAATCATATACACGGATGTTTGAGTTATTTGATTCGGCAGTTATTTGGAAAAAAAACGAAATTTGAAATTGTTCACAACTAAACTAAATATGACTTCTCCGATCGTTTGCGAAAAAATAAACGATATGATTTGTGCCTGAACAATCATATACACGGATGTTTGAGTTATTTGATTCGGCGGTTATTTGGAAAAAAACCGAAATTTGAAATTGTGCACAACTAAACTAAATATGACTTCTCCGATCGTTTGCGAAAAAATAAACGATATCATTTGTGCCTGAAAAATCATATACGCGGATGTTTGAGTTATTTGATTCGGCGGTTATTTGGAAAAAAACCGAAATTTGAAATTGTGCACAACTAAACTAAATATGACTTGCCCGATTGTTCGCGACAAAATAAACGAGGTCATTTGTGTCTGAACAATCATATACACGGATGTTGGAGTTATTTGATTCGGTGGTTATTTGAGAAAACCCGGAATTGAATATTGTGCAAGCATAGACGAATTATGAGTTCCCCTATTTTTCGCAACAAAATAATTGAGGTTCGTTGTGCCTGAGGGATCATATGCACGGATGTTTGAGTTATTCAAATCGGCAGTTTTTTCGAAAAAAAAACCCGAAATTTGAAATTGTGCACAACTAAACAAAATATGACTTGCCCGATCGTTCGCGACAAAATAAACGAGGTCATTTGTGCCTGAACAATCATATGCACGGATGATTGAGTTATTCGATTCGGCAGTTTTTTGAAAAAAAAACCCGAAATTTGAAATTGTGCACAACTCAACGAAATATGACTTGCCCGATCGTTCGCAACAAAATAAACGAGGTCATTTGTGCCTGAGCAATCATATGCACGGATGTTTGAGTTATTCGATTCGGCAGTTCTTTGAAAAAAAAACCCGAAATTTGAAATTGTGCACAGCTAAACAAAATATGATTAGTCCGATCGTCCCCGACGAAATAAACGAGGTCATTTGTGCCTGAACAATCATATGCACGGATGTTTGAGTTATTCGATATGGCAGTTTTTGAGATAATGAGCCGAAATTTGAAATTGTGCACAACTAAACTAAATATGACTTGCCCGATCGTTCGCTACAAAATAAACGAGGTCATTTGTGCCTGAACAATCATATGCACGGGTGATTGAGTTTTTCGATTCGGCAGTTTTTTTGAAAATAAAACCCGAAATTTGAAATTGTGCACAACTAAACGAAATATGACTTGCCCGATCGTTCGCGACAAAATAAACGAGGTCATTTGTGCCTGAGCAATCATATACACGGATGTTTGAGTTATTTGATTCGGCAGTTATTTGGAAAAAAACCGAAATTTGAAATTGTTCACAACTAAACTAAATATGACTTCTCCGATCGTTTGCGAAAAAATAAACGATATGATTTGTGCCTGAACAATCATATACACGGATGTTTGAGTTATTTGATTCGGCGGTTATTGGGAAAAAAACCGAAATTTTAAATTGTGCACCACTAAACTATAATTATATGACTTCTCCGATCGTTTGCGACCAAATAAACGAAGTCATTTGTGCCTGAGCAATCATATACACGGATGTTTGAGTTATTTGATTAGGCGGTTATTTGGAAAAAAACGAAATTTTAAATTGTGCACAACTAAACTAAATATGACTTCTCCGATTGTTAACGCTGAGACTATTTTGTTCCAACGAAGATAGCCAAGGTTCATGTACCTTGACTAATTGTTGTAGAGATAGCGGGTACTTGTACCAGTTCCTCAATATTTGAAATAAGTAACAACACGTCACGTACAGGTTGAAAGCCTTACTCATTTATTATTCCCTCAAACAGGAGTATTTATATAAAAATATTGCTTATTTAACAATATAAAAAATGCTTACTCGCAAATATCGACAACCCTGAACATTTACTAGAGGGTCGAATTTCGGCTATGCGAAACAATTGCCCCTGCGGCAACTGTTTACTTGTTTGTCTATATTATGGGTTCAAGGTGAACCTTTACGTTGGCTGGGCAGAGGTTTCGCATAGCCGGCATTCTTGTCGCGTGCAATGTTCTGTGCTTGTTGTTAATACGAGTTCCCTTTGCGTATCGTCTGTATGTGATGAATATGATACTGCATTGTTGTATCATTTGAAGTTTTCATTACATTGAGTTTGTTTACCTCGTTTAGTTATATGGAGCGAATACCGACGATACGCAAATGGAATTAATATGTATGTGCATAATGTTATATTTATTTATTTTATTTGATTACACTATATTATATATCTGTTCGTGAACATACTCCCCCTCGTTGAATGGAACCATTCAACAGATTTCTTCACTAGGTAGACTGAATTTTCTGTGAGTTCGTGGGATTGGGATTGGTCTCGAAGGCTCCTTGAGGGTTACACGTTTGGTCGATGTTTTTGATTTCCAAATCCAGAAAATGATGATTGAAATCGTCAGGAAAAGTCCTATATATCCCACGGAATACTGATGAAGGTCATGTTTACTAAAATTGTTTGGCAATTCGGCTAGTATTTGAATTTTGGTTTGATGCCTTAGCTCTTCGATCTGCTGTAATCCAAATTGATCCAGTGGTGATGATTTATTAGCTAGGGTGAGGGTGGTTGGTACTACAATGTCCGACAGGTTGCCCAATTTGGTATACGATGTTCTTGTGCTGCTTTGGTATATCTGATGTCCTTGAAACGTTAGAACATCTTGTTTGACGACGCAGTTTGACTGTATTCTTAGAAGTCCTGATCCCTCCAGAGACATTGATGAAATGTCATTGCCACATACCGTATTGATGGTCGTCTTATTCTTGGTGGCGTAAATCCATTCGTTGGGGTGTGTAAGCCGGATCCAAATTTTATTTTTGGTGATTGTCGTTGTTTTGCATTGTGCTGATAATGGCAAGTTATTTAGCAGAGAGACTTCGCATATGCATACACCAGATCCCTTACGGTATAACGGCCTTCTTTGATCACACAGATACGTGGATGGTTCTGTTATTAAGCATGTTGCTAGTTCTTGTTCCAACAACGGGTAGTATTGGTCGCGGTGTTGACTAATGATTAAATACGATGAGTCTGGTTTGATTGCTATGAGCGATCCGTTGTTAAATATCGGTATAGGTATTATTCTGAATATGTCATACATTTCAACACTGACAAGAGGAAATTTGATCAGAAAAATAACGTTATTTTCTATGACTTCGCCTTTCACGGACATTAGTTGATATAATTGCAGCGGTTCTGACGACTCTACTGGCAGGCGAAGCGAGGACGGAATATGCCCTTGTATTGTGATTATTTCTTTGCTTAATTGCTGTGGTGATAAAAGCAATGGGTTGATTTTTCCGTGATTAGTGTCGATTATCACGTTAATCAAGGATGCCTGTATTCGTTGTGTATTAGAGACGATTAGCGACAGTTCAATGGATAACGCCAAGAATAAGTTGTTCAGTTTCTCTTGATTGGTGTAATTAATTATTTGATTAACCTGTTCGTTCAATGTTCTAAATTTTTCTCGAATTGTTAGCTGGGTTCCTTTAATTAGGTTCAAAGTGGAATCGATTATGGATGTATGATTCTTCAGCAATCGTAGAACGTGATCTTCATTTGTCTTGATGTCACTTATTGAATTCAAAATCTGCTGTGCATGCTCATCGTCAAGCACTCCAAATAACGAGTTTGCGATGCTCCCCACTATGTTGAAGGCACCACGCTTCCGTCTTGTCTTATGGATGTTATAAGTAAAGAGCTCATTTCCCTCCTTTATTTCGTTCCGTACGTGGTGAAATTGAGTGATTATTGATGAACAGGAACTATTGTTTTGTATCGACTGACAAAGATGCCGCAAGGATTGGATTCCATTAGTAATTTCATTGTACTCAGTCCAGTAAGGCTCCAGATCGTAATATACCATCAGCTTCCAGTCGTTCGATGCTAATTTTGCTGATCCTAGAGCCTCAAAGTGGAGTCCCAATTGAGCTGGAAACTGGTGGACTTCTATAGGATGACTACTCATTACTGGTAGGGTAAGACATACCAGCAAGAGTGACATTATTGCCGAGCCGTATGATTTTCGTGACCTCCTGGTAGGAGGTTCGCCGTTGTGCGTTCCATCTTTCGAGATTGGTGATGCTGAGTCTGCCGCTCTCCGTTTGGTTTGACCTTCGGGTGAACGTGCTTCGTCTTTTGTTAATACTTACTCCTCATGTTTAGCGTTGTCATCCTCAATTGGAAGAGGCGCGAGTTTGTGAACTGATCGCCGCAGTATACCGGTTGCTGTTTTTACGTCTGCCACGCGGACTTGATCGTCGTCTCCAGTGTAAGTTTTTATGACGCGAGCTAGGGGCCATTTCATTGGTGGGGTGTTCTCTTCTTTGATTATAACTATCGCCCCAGGTTCTAAATTTCGTTTGTGTTGTTTCCATTTGAATCGCTGTTGTAATTCATTCAAATATTCTTTGGACCATCTCCTCCAGAACTCGTTCTTCAGGTGCGTGACCAACTTCCACCGTGTGAGTAGGCTGACTTTTGTTGTCTCAACACGTGAATCGATCGAAGCAGTTAATGGTTCGCCAATTAAGAAGTGTCCCGGTGTTAAAGCTGTGACATCGTTTGGGTTGGACGATAAAGGTGTTAGGGGACGAGAATTAAGGATAGCCTCAATTTCAATTATTAGAGTCTCGAATTCCTCGTATGTTAAGGAAGCCGATGCCATACTTCGATTTAACAATTGTTTCGCTGATTTCACAGCAGCCTCCCAAAGCCCGCCGAAATGTGGAGATCGAGGTGGTATGAAGTGAAAATCGATGCCCTTTGTGCTACACGAAGAGATGATGGAGATGATGATTCCTTGAGACGAATGTACCGTTTGGCTTAAGTCCTGAAGTTGGTTTCTGGCGCCGACGAAATTAGTCGCGTTGTCACAATATAAGTTTTTAATGTGGCCTCGCCTTCCTATAAAGCGTTTTAGGGCTCCTATAAACGCTTCTGTTGTTAAATCGCTCACCACCTCTAAGTGAACCGCCTTCGTAGCAAAACAGCAAAATACTGATATGTACCCCTTCTGTGGTCGACTTCCCTTACCTCGAAAGTGAATCCAGATTGGTCCACAAAAATCCACACCTGAATTAACAAATGGACGAGCCGGTTGTATTCTACTAGATGGTAAATTTCCCATTATCTGGGACACCATCTTGGGCTTGGCTCTGGTGCACCGAACGCAGTGTTGCACTATAGATCGTGCAATGGTTTTACCCTTGACCGGCCAAAAGCGTTGTCTGGTTATGGCCAGAAGTGTCTGTGGCCCTACGTGCTTGTTATCGTAGTGAATGTCCGTCATTATCATTTTTACGAATGGGTGCTCGTAAGGTAGTAGGATAGGGTGCTTTGCATCGTATGGTAAGGCTGATGCTTCCAATCTACCGCCTACGCGTATGATATCTTCCTTGTCCAGAAAAGGGGTGAGGCTACTGATGGAACTGGTATTACTGCATTCGTTATACCGTCGTAGATGGGAGATGTCCTGACTGAATTCATCCCTTTGTATGACTCGGATTATGGTATGAAGGGCTTCCTGTAGTTCTTGGCTGGAGAGGTTGTCTCTTCGACTCGGCTTCTCGTCTCCTTTTTTTAAAGATCGGATAAACCTAAGCATATATGCAGTAATCCGTTGTAATCGTTTAAATGAGTTTCCATGTGAGATTTTGTAAACGAAATGCGTTGATTCACTGCTACTGGTCATTATGGCTGTTGTACTTTGATTGAACTCCTGCTCGCACGCTGCTGTTCTAGCGTATGGGTTCGGCCAAGATGATTCCTGACCATGAAGAAGTAAAGGCCCGTAGAACCAAAGGTTGCACTCCTTCAATTTTTCTGGAGCTATTCCCCGCGTCAACAAGTCAGCTGGATTCTCTTTAGATTTGATGTGCCGCCATTGCTGTGGTGTGGTACAGGATTGAATGGAAGACACTCTATTGGCGATGAAGGCAGGAAATGATTTTGCGTCCGAGTTGATCCAGGCCAAGACGATTTCGGAATCGCTCCAAAAATACGTAGGAATTTCTTCATATTCGATGTCGCCTTTTACTCGTTTAGCGAGGTCTACTGCTAACTTTGCTGCGCACAGCTCTAATCGAGGTATCGTTGGTTTCTTAACTTTGTTCTTTTCAAGTGGCGCTACACGAGATTTTGCACACAACAGGCGCACGACGACCATGCCAGGACTGACGACTGATCGAATATAGATGCAGGCTCCAAAAGCCTTTTCGGAAGCATCGGCAAAGACATGAACTTGTATTTTTTCTGGAAGTTTATTCGCAAATACGTGTCTTGACACTCGAATGTGATTTATTGTCTTGAGGTCGTCACGAAATTTTGACCATTTTGAATGTAATTCCTGTGGTAAAGCGGCGTCCCAATCTAATTTTAGCTGCCATAACTGTTGCAGGAAGATTTTTGCGGTGATTATCACTGGAGCCACAAGTCCAAGTGGATCAAAGAGTCGGGCTATTTCTGATGAAACTATTCTTTTTGTTATTTTAGTTCCGTTATTCCAATGGGCCTTTATACAGAAGTCGTCCACCTTTGGTAACCAAGTTAAGCCCAAGGTCTTTATGGTGTCTTCTGAATCTATTTTGAAGTCCAATTCCATTTCCTTATCCTCTGGTGGGAAATCTTGTAGTAATCGCGGATGATTGGCACACCATTTACGCAGCTTAAAACCAGCTCCTTGAAGTACGTCAATTAATTGTTTCTGCATTTCTATAGTAGTAGAAAGGCTGTTTGCACCAGTCATGACGTCGTCTATGTAGAAGTTGAGCTGGAGTTGTAAGCATTTCACAGCTAAGTATGGTGCGGCTGATGTCCCATAAGTGATTGTGTTTAATTGATAGCACTTTACGGGTGCCAGCACGTCCTTCCTCCATAAAATTAATTGATATCTTCTGTCTTCTTCGTGTACAAGCACTTGCCTATACATTTTTTCAATATCGGCTGTAAATACAAACCGTGGTAAGCGGAATCTCAACAATATCGCAAACAGGTCTTCTTGGATTTTTGGACCGGTATGTAAAATATCGTTCAAGGATAGGTTAGATGATGTTTTGGCAGACGCGTCGAATACTACTCTTAATTTGGTCGTGCTACTATCGGGTTTTAGCACGTAATGGTGAGGTAGAAAATAGTGTGGTGTATTGCTTGGTGGGGCAATTACCTCTCTCATGTGTCCTAATCTAATATATTCGTCCATGAATTGAAGGTATTGCTGTTTAAGCTCCATGTTGTTTGCCAATCGTCTCTCTAATGATAGTAATCTCCTGAAGGCCATATTCTTCGATTCCCCTAATTTTGATGGTTCGTCTGAGAATGGTAGCCTTACTGTAAAGCGTCCCTGTATGTTGCGCTGTACTGTCTGGGTGAAGTGGGTTTCACACCTCTTTTCTGCTGTAGTGGTTGATCCGTGTGATTCTTCAGGATCTTCAATTGTCCAGAATTTTTCTATAAGAGTGTTGAGGTTTTCATCTTCGATACACATTCCGCAAACCAATGTTGAAGGCAGAGGACGACCGATCCTTCCTACTGCGATCCACCCAAATACTGTGTTTTGTAATGTAGGCATCTCTTCATCGGCCTTTATTTGTCCTATGGATAAAAGCTCGTGATATATGTCTGCTCCTATCAGCAAATCGATCTCCCCCGGACGGTCGAATGTTGGATCGGCTAACTCGATGTTCTTGGGGATGTTCCAGTGTGAACTATCGATTAATTGCGACGGTTGAGGTGATAGTATTTTTGGAAGAACCATGGCCTCGATACGTGTGGAGAATCCATTCAATCTAGATTGTATAGAAATGTTCACTCTGCCACGAGTTTTTTGAGTGGTGCGACCGATGCCCTGGATGCGCAAAGTGTCGTGCACTGCTGAGAGACCCAACCTTCTAACTAGATTCTCTGTTATGAAGTTCACTTGAGATCCTGAGTCTAAAAGTGCCCTGCATTCAATAGAGTCGCCATTCTTAGATTCCAATTTTATTATCGCGGTCCCCAACAGAATGTATGCTTGGCGTTGTTGACTCGCCGCGCTTACTACTGACGGCTGATCGTGTCCGTGACTGTTGTTGAAGGACCCTGAGTTGGAGGGCTGAATTGGTACCGAAGTCTCTAGGTGGACTAACGTGTTGTGTTTCTTGGAGCATTTTGTGCATCCTCGCCGGGGGCATTTCGCAGCTTGGTGGCCTGCTCGAAGACAGTTAACACATGTATGATGTTTCTTCAGCAAGTTAAGTCGATGGCCCGGTGTCATTTTCAGGAACTCCTGGCATGCGTACAATCCGTGGCTGCCCTTGCAGATAATACATAATGGTGCTGCTGGTGCCGATGGTGCTGCTACTGTCCTTGCTGGATGTAATCGTCGCTGCTCTTCTAATGACTTCCCCTTATAGCCCAGTGCCTCCAATGATTGGAATCGCCTCTCCAGGAAGCTTAGCAGTTGATTGATAGTTTGTAGCTTTCTCGGATTCTCAAGCGACTGTTCGTAAAGGGTATGAGTGTCCCTATCTAACTTCTTTAATAGTATGTGAATCAGGAGTGGATCCCATTGCTCAGTGCTCACACCAATATTTTTCAATCCCATTAGACACTCTTGCGTGGTGTCATGGAGAGTCCTTATGGCACTGGCTGATCCCTTGTCAGACATGATGGTTGGTTGACTCATAAGTTTGTTTACAAACGCCGATACCAATAATCTGGTATTGCCATAACGATCCACCAACGTCTTCCATGCGGCCTCATAATTGTTGTCAGACGTCGTGAAATTACGGATTAGCCTCTCAGCTTCCCCTGACAAATTTGTCTTCAGGTACCACATCTTTTGACAATTGGCCATAGACTGATTGTGGATTAATTGGACAAATAAATCGTGGAACTGTTGCCATTTTAGATAGTCGCCGTCGAACTTTGGTAACACGATTTTTGGCAGTTGCAGCGCTGCATTGTTAGTTGATGGTCCAGTACTAGAGCTACCGGAACTACATCCAGTGCTAGTCTGTAGGTTGGTGGTTAATGTAATTATATGTTTTTCCACCAACTCTTCTAACTCCAAATATGCATCTGGGTCGTATCCATCGGTAACCGGATCGTCGCTGAGTTCCCAAATGGAATTATGCACTTCCTCTAACTGGTTCCGGTATCTCTCTAGTGTCCTTAGTCTACGTTCGACATATTCCGTTGTATGTTGCTGACTTGGGATTGTGCCGGCCAAGATTCGGCGTAGGAAATCTGCTATCCCCTTCTGCCGCGCCAATAGCTTCATTAAGCCGTCTGACGATTTCGTTGATGAATCTTCGGGTTTTGATTGGTTGGTACTTGTTGTACCTCCATCGATATGCTTTGATGCCATGTCGCTGAATTGCTTGACACCTTCTAATTTGGAAAGCGAAATTATCTTTTGTTCGAAATGATCCTTGAATTTGGTGTAATTTTCAAGAGTTATGTCGTACAGACTCTTGACAAAATATTCATGGTCAGCTGTCATCGCTGGCGATGCCCTTATATTGGAGTCTGTTTGTTCGAATATGCTCCAGGCTTCCTCCAACCGACGCAACCTTTCCTCATAATAAGATTTAGTTGTCTTTCGAGTGCTTGAATCCTTCTTGTAGTTTGCTATGATTCTGGATACTTCCTCGGCGTGGACTTCTTGTTGCTTTGCCCACTTGTCGATATCCATGATGAATGTCTTCCTTCGCTCCTTTTGTCAGAACCGGATTGATGCGCAGCTCTTGACGGCGTTGGTACTAGTGTATAGCCCTAGTACACGCTTTGGTTGACGAAGGTTTAAATCGCGACGCGTTGCAGGTTTACCAGTGTTTGAGCCCTGGTAACGCTTCTAACAATTATGACTTATTATTTGCTCCTTAAGACTGATGAAGAAGGCAAATAATTCAATCACGTCGGGGTCACCAATGTTAACGCTGAGACTATTTTGTTCCAACGAAGATAGCCAAGGTTCATGTACCTTGACTAATTGTTGTAGAGATAACGGGTACTTGTACCAGTTCCTCAATATTTGAAATAAGTAACAACACGTCACGTACAGGTTGAAAGCCTTACTCATTTATTATTCCCTCAAACAGGAGTATTTATATAAAAATATTGCTTATTTAACAATATAAAAAATGCTTATTCGCAAATATCGACAACCCTGAACATTTACTAGAGGGTCGAATTTCGGCTATGCGAAACAATTGCCCCTGCGGCAACTGTTTACTTGTTTGTCTATATTATGGGTTCAAGGTGAACCTTTACGTTGGCTGGGCAGAGGTTTCGCATAGCCGGCATTCTTGTCGCGTGCAATGTTCTGTGCTTGTTGTTAATACGAGTTCCCTTTGCGTATCGTCTGTATGTGATGAATATGATACTGCATTGTTGTATCATTTGAAGTTTTCATTACATTGAGTTTGTTTACCTCGTTTAGTTATATGGAGCGAATACCGACGATACGCAAATGGAATTAATATGTATGTGCATAATGTTATATTTATTTATTTTATTTGATTACACTATATTATATATCTGTTCGTGAACACCGATCGTTTGCGAAAAAATAAACGATATCATTTGTGCCTGAAAAATCATATACGCGGATGTTTGAGTTATTTGATTCGGCGGTTCTTTGAAAAAAAACCCGAAATTTGAAATTGTGCACAACTAAACGAAATATGACTAGTCCGATCGTCCCCGACGAAATAAACGAGGTCATTTGTGCCTGAACAATCATATGCACGGATGTTTGAGTTATTCGATATGGCAGTTTTTGAGTGAATGAGCCGAAATTTGAAATTGTGCACAACTAAACGAAATATGACTTGCCCGATCGTTCGCGACAAAATAAACGAGGTCATTTGTGCCTGAGCAATCATATACACGGATGTTTGAGTTATTTGATTCGGCAGTTATTTGGAAAAAAACCGAAATTTGAAATTGTTCACAACTAAACTAAATATGACTTCTCCGATCGTTTGCGAAAAAATAAACGATATGATTTGTGCCTGAACAATCATATACACGGATGTTTGAGTTATTTGATTCGGCGGTTATTTGGAAAAAACCGAAATTTTAAATTGTGCACCACTAAACAATAATTATATGACTTCTCCGATCGTTTGCGACCAAATAAACGAAGTCATTTGTGCCTGAGCAATCATATACACGGATGTTTGAGTTATTTGATTCGGCGGTTATTTGGAAAAAAACCGAAATTTTAAATTGTGCACAACTAAACTAAATATGACTTCTCCGATCGTTTTCGAAAAAATAAACGATATCATTTGTGCCTGAAAAATAATATACGCGGATGTTTGAGTTATTTGATTCGGCGGTTATTTGGAAAAAAAACCGAAATTTGAAATTGTGCACAACTAAACGAAATATGACTTGCCCGATCGTTTGCGACCAAATAAACGAAGTCATTTGTGCCTGAGCAATCATATACACGGATGTTTGAGTTATTTGATTCGGCGGTTATTTGGAAAAAAAACGAAATTTGAAATTGTGCACAACTAAACAAAATATTACTTCTCCGGTCGTTTGCGACCAAATAAACGAAGTCATTTGTGCCTGAGCAATCATATACACGGATGTTTGAGTTATTTGATTCGGCGGTTATTTGGAAAAAAACCGAAATTTTAAATTGTGCACAACTAAACTAAATATGACTTCTCCGATCGTTTTCGAAAAAATAAACGATATCATTTGTGCCTGAAAAATAATATACGCGGATGTTTGAGTTATTTGATTCGGCGGTTATTTGGAAAAAAAACCGAAATTTGAAATTGTGAACAACTAAACTAAATATGACTTCTTCGATCGTTTGCGAAAAAATAAACGATATCATTTGTGCTGGAACAATCATATACACAGATGTTTGAGTTATTTGATTCGGCGGTTATTTGGAAAAATCCGAATTTGAAATTGTGCACAACTAAACTAAATATGACTTCTCCGATCGTTTGCGACCAAATAAACGAAGTCATTTGTGCCTGAGCAATCATATACACGGATGGCTGAAATATTCGATATGGCAGTTTTTTGGAAAAAGAGCCGAAATTTGAAATTGTCCACAACTAAACCAAATATGACTTGCCCGATCGTTCGCTACAAAATAAACGAGGGCATTTGTGCCTGAACAATCATATGCACGGATGATTGAGTTGTTCGATTCGGCAGTTTTTTGAAAAAAAAACCCGAAATTTGAAATTGTGCACAACTAAACGAAATATGACTAGTCCGATCGTCCCCGACGAAATAAACGAGGTTATTTGTGCCTGAACAATCATATGCACGGATGATTGAGTTATTCGATTCGGCAGTTTTTTTGAAAAAAAAAACCCGAAATTTGAAATTGTGCACAACTAAACGAAATATGACTTGCCCGATCGTTCGCGACAAAATAAACGAGGTCATTTGTGCCTGAGCAATCATATACACGGATGTTTGAGTTATTTGATTCGGCAGTTATTTGGAAAAAAACCGAAATTTAAAATTGTGCACAACTAAACTAAATATGACTTCTCCGATCGTTTGCGAAAAAATAAACGATATGATATGTGCCTGAACAATCATATACACGGATGTTTGAGTTATTTGAATCGGCGGTTATTTGGAAAAAAACCGAAATTTAAAATTGTGCACAACTAAACTAAATATGACTTCTCCGATCGTTCGCGACAAAATAAACGAGGGCATTTGTGCCTGAACAATCATATGCACGGATGATTGAGTTGTTCGATTCGGCAGTTTTTTGAAAAAAAAACCCGAAATTTGAAATTGTGCACAACTAAACGAAATATGACTAGTCCGATCGTCCCCGACGAAACAAACGAGGTCATTTGTGCCTGAACAATCATCTGCACGGATGTTTGAGTTATTCAAATCGGCAGTTTTTTCGAAAAAAAACCCGAAATTTGAAATTGTGCACAACTAAACGAAATATGACTTGCCCGATCGTTCGCGACAAAATAAACGAGGTCATTTGTGCCTGAACAATCATATACACGGATGTTTGAGTTATTTGAGAAAACCCGGAATTGAATATTGTGCAAGCATAGACCAATTATGAGTTCTCCTATTTTTCGCAACAAAATAATTGAGGTTCGTTGTGCCTGAGGGATCATATGCACGGATGTTTGAGTTATTCAAATCGGCAGTTTTTTTCGAAAAAAAACCGAAAATTTGAAATTGTGCACAACTAAACGAAATATGACTTGCTCGATCGTTCGCGACAAAATAAACGAGGTCATTTGTGCCTGAACAATCATATGCACGGATGTTTGAGTTATTCGATATGGCAGTTTTTTGGAAAAAGAGCCGAAATTTGAAATTGTACACAACTAAACTAAATATGACTTGCCCGATCGTTCGCTACAAAATAAACGAGGTCATTTGTGCCTGAACAATCATATGCACGGATGATTTAATTATTCGATTCGGCAGTTTTAAAAAAAAAAAACCCGAAATTTGAAATTGTGCACAACTAACCGAAATATGACTTGCCCGATCGTTCGCGACAAAATAAACGAGGTCATTTGTGCCCGAGGAATGTACGGATGTTTGAGTTATTCGATTCGGCAGTTCTTTGAAAAAACCCGAAATTGAAAATTGAGCAAGAGTGAACGAAATATAACTAGTCCGATCGTCCCCGACGAAATAAACGAGGTAATTTGTGCCTGAACAATCATATGCACGGATGTTTGAGTTATTCGATATGGCAGTTTTTTTGGAAAAAGAGCCGAAATTTGAAATTGTGCACAACTAAACTAAAATTGTGCACAACTAAACGAAATATGACTTGCCCGATCGTTTGCGAAAAAATAAACGATATCATTTGTGCCTGAGCAATCATATACACGGATGTTTGAGTTATTTGATTCGGCGGTTATTTGGAAAAAAGCCGAAATTTGAAATTGTGCACATCTAAACTAAATATGACTTCTCCGATCGTTTGCGACCAAACAAACGAAATCATTTGTGCCTGAGCAATCATATACACGGATGTTTGAGTTATTTGATTCGGCGGTTATTTGGATAAAAACCGAAATTTTAAATTGTGCACAACTAAACGAAATATGACTTGCCCGATCGTTCGCGACAAAATAAACGAGGTCATTTGTGCCTGAACAATCATATGCACGGATGATTGAATTATTCGATATGGCAGTTTTTTGGAAAAAAAGCCGAAGTTTGAAATTGTACACAACTAAACTAAATATGACTTGCCCGATCGTTCGCTACAAAATAAACGAGGTCATTTGTGCCTGAACAATCATATACACGGATGTTTGAGTTATTTGATTCGGCAGTTATTTGGAAAAAAACCGAAATTTGAAATTGTGCACAACTAAACTAAATATGACTTCTCCGATCGTTTGCGAAAAAATAAACGATATCATTTGTGCATGAACAATCATATACACGGATGTTTGAGTTATTTGATTCGGCGGTTATTTGGAAAAAAACCGAAATTTGAAATTGTGCACAACTAAACTAAATATGACTTCTCCGATCGTTTGCGACCAAACAAACGAAATCATTTGTGCCTGAGCAATCATGTACACGGATGTTTGAGTTATTTGATTCTACGGTTATTTGGAAAAAAACCGAAATTTTCAATTGTGCACAACTAAACGAAATATGACTTGCCCGATCGTTCGCGACAAAATAAACGAGGTCATTTGTGCCTGAACAATCATATGCACGGATGATTGAATTATTCGATTCAGCTGTTATTTGAGAAAACCCGAAATTGAAAATTGAGCAAGAGTGAACTAAATATGACTAGTCTGATCGTCCCCGACGAAATAAACGAGGTCATTTGTGCCTGAACAATCATGTACGCGGATGTCTGAGTTATTTGATTCGGCGGTTATTTGAGAAAACCCGGAATTGAAAATTGTGCAAGCATAGACGAAATATGACTTCTCCGATCGTTCGCGACAAAATAAACGAGGTGATTTGTGCCTGAGGAATTATATGCACGGATGTTTGAGTTATTCGATTCGGCAGTTGTTTGAAAAAAACCGAAATTTGAAATTGTGCACAACTAAACGAAATATGACTTGCCCGATCGTTCGCGACAAAATAAACGAGGTCATTTGTGCCTGAGCAATCATGTACACGGATGTTTGAGTTATTTGATTCTACGGTTATTTGGAAAAAAACCGAAATTTTAAATTGTGCACAACTAAACGAAATATGACTTCTCCGATCGTTCGCGACAAAATAAACGAGGTGATTTGTGCCTGAGGAATTATATGCACGGATGTTTGAGTTATTCGATTCGGCAGTTGTTTGAAAAAAACCGAAATTTGAAATTGTGCACAACTAAACGAAATATGACTTGCCCGATCGTTCGCGACAAAATAAACGAGGTCATTTGTGCCTGAACAATCATATGCACGGATGTTTGAGTTATTCGATTCGGCAGTTGTTTGAAAAAAACCGAAATTTGAAATTGAGCAAGAGTGAACGAAATATGACTAGTCCGATCCGCGCCGACGAAATAAACGAGGTAATTTGTGCCTGAACAATCATATACACGGATGTTTGAGTTATTTGATTCGGTGATTATTTGAGAAAACCCGGAATACAATATTGTGCAAGCATAGACGAATTATGAGTTCTTCTATTGTTCGCAACAAAATAATTGAGATTCGTTGTGCCTGAGGGATCATATGCACGGATGTTTGAGTTATTCGATTCGGCAGTTGTTTGAAAAAAACCGAAATTTGAAATTGTGCACAACTAAACGAAATATGACTTGCCCGATCGTTCGCGACAAAATAAACGAGGTCATTTGTGCCTGAGCAATCATGTACACGGATGTTTGAGTTATTTGATTCTACGGTTATTTGGAAAAAAACCGAAATTTTAAATTGTGCACAACTAAACGAAATATGACTTCTCCGATCGTTCGCGACAAAATAAACGAGGTGATTTGTGCCTGAGGAATTATATGCACGGATGTTTGAGTTATTCGATTCGGCAGTTGTTTGAAAAAAACCGAAATTTGAAATTGTGCACAACTAAACGGAATATGACTTGCCCGATCGTTCGCGACAAAATAAACGGGGTCCTTTGTGCCTGAGCAATCATATACACGGATGTTTGAGTTATTTGATTCGGCGGTTATGTGGAAAAAAACCGAAATTTGAAATTGTGCACAACTAAACGAAATATGACTTGCCCGATCGTTCGCGACAAAATAAACGAGGTCATTTGTGCCTGAGCAATCATATACACGGATGTTTGAGTTATTTGATTCGGCAGTTATTTGAAAATTTGAAATTTGAAAATGTGCACAATTAACCGAAATATGACTTGCTCGATCGTTCGCGGCAAAATAAACGAGGTCATTTGTGCTTGAACAATCATATACACGGATGTTGGGGCTATTTGATTCGGCTGTTATTTGAGAAAACCCGGAATTGAAAATTGAGCAAGAGTGAACGAAATAAGACTAGTCCGATCGTCCCCGACGAAATAAACGAGGTCATTTGTGCCTGAACAATCATATGCAAGGATGTTTAAGTTATTCAATTCGGCAGTTTTTTAAAAACCGAAATTTGAAATTGTGCACAATTAATCGAAATATGACTTCTCCGATCGTTTGCGGCCAAATAAACGAGGTCATTTGTGCCTAAATTGTGCACAACTAAACGAAATATGACTTCTCCGATCGTTTGCGAAAAAATAAACGATATCATTTGTGCCTGAACAATCATATACACGGATGTTTGAGTTATTTGATTCGGCGGTTATTTGGAAAAAAACCGAAATTTGAAATTGTGCACATCTAAACTAAATATGACTTCTCCGATCGTTTGCGACCAAACAAACGAAGTCATTTGCGCCTGAGCAATCATATACACGGATGTTTGAGTTATTTGATTCGGCGGTTATTTGGAAAAAAACCGAAATTTTAAATTGTGCACAATTAAACTAAATATGACTTCTCCGATCGTTTGCGAAAAAATAAACGATATCATTTGTGCCTGAACAATCATATACACGGATGTTCGAATTATTTGATTCGCCGGTTATTTGGAAAAAAACCGAAATTTGAAATTGTACACAACTAAACTAAATATGACTTCTCCGATCGTTTGCGAAAAAATAAACGATATCATTTGTGCCGGAACAATCATATACACGGATGTTTGAGTTATTTGATTCGGCGGTTATTTGGAAAAAACCGAAATTTGAAATTGTGCACAACTAAACTAAATATGACTTCTCAGATCGTTTGCGACCAAATAAACGAAGTCATTTGTGCCTGAGCAATCATATACACGGATGCTTGAATTATTCGATTCAGCTGTTATTTGATAAAACCCGAAATTGAAAATTGAGCAAGAGTGAACTAAATATGACTAGTCTGATCGTCCCCGACGAAATAAACGAGGTCATTTGTGCCTGAACAATCATATGCACGGATGTTTGAGTTATTTGATTCGGCGGTTATTTGAGAAAACCCGGAATTGAAAATTGTGCAAGCATAGACGAAATATGACTTCTCCGATCGTTCGCGACAAAATAAACGAGGTGATTTGTGCCTGAGGAATTATATGCACGGATGTTTGAGTTATTCGATTCGGCAGTTCTTTGAAAAAAACCGAAATTTGAAATTGTGCACAACTAAACGAAATATGACTTGGCCGATCGTTCGCGACAAAATAAACGAGGTCATTTGTGCCTGAACAATCATATACACGGATGTTTGAGTTATTTGATTCGGTGATTATTTGAGAAAACCCGAAATTGAATATTGTGCAAGCATAGACGAATTATGAGTTCTTCTATTGTTCGCAACAAAATAATTGAGATTCGTTGTGCCTGAGGGATCATATGCACGGATGTTTGAGTTATTCAAATCGGCAGTTTTTTCGAAAAAAAACCCGAAATTTAAGATTGTGCACAACTAAACGGAATATGACTTGCCCGATCGTTCGCGACAAAATAAACGAGGTCATTTGTGCCTGAGCAATCATATACACGGATGTTTGAGTTATTTGATTCGGCGGTTATGTGGAAAAAAACCGAAATTTGAAATTGTGCACAACTAAACGAAATATGACTTGCCCGATCGTTCGCGACAAAATAAACGAGGTCATTTGTGCCTGAGCAATCATATACACGGATGTTTGAGTTATTTGATTCGGCGGTTATTTGGAAAAAAACCGAAATTTGAAATTGTGCACAACTAAACCAAATATGACTTCTCCGATCGTTTGCGACCAAATAAACGAAGTCATTTGTGCCTGAACAATCATATACACGGATGTTTGAGTTATTTGATACGGCGGTTAATTGGAAAAAAACCGAAATTTGAACTTGTGCACAACTAAACTAAATATTACTTCTCCGATCGTTTGCGACCAAACAAACGAAGTCATTTGCGCCTGAGCAATCATATACACGGATGTTTGAGTTATTTGATTCGGCGGTTATTTGGAAAAAAACCAAAATTTTAAATTGTGCACAACTAAACTAAATATGACTTCTCCGATCGTTTGCGAAAAAGTAAACGATATCATTTGTGCCTGAAAAATCATATACACGGATGTTTGAGTTATTTAATTCGGCGGTTATGTGGAAAAAAACCGAAATTTGAAATTGTGCACAACAAAACGAAATATGACTTGCCCGATCGTTCGCGACAAAATAAACGAGACCATTTGTGCCTGAGCAATCATATACACGGATGCTTGAATTATTCGATTCGGCGGTTATTTGGAAAAAAAACCGAAATTTGAAATAGAGCAAGAGTGAACGAAATATGACTAGTCCGATCCGCGCCGACGAAATAAACGAGGTAATTTGTGCCTGAACAATCATATACACGGATGTTTGAGTTATTTGATTCGGTGATTATTTGAGAAAACCCGGAATTGAATATTGTGCAAGCATAGACGAATTATGAGTTCTCCTATTGTTCGCAACAAAATAATTGAGGTTCGTTGTGCCTGAGGGATCATATGCACGGATGTTTGAGTTATTCAAATCGGCGGTTTTTTCGAGAAAAAAACCCGAAATTTGAAATTGTGCACGGAATATGACTTGCCCGCTCGTTCGCGACAAAATAAACGAGGTCATTTGTGCCTGAGCAATCATATACACGGATGTTTGAGTTATTTGATTCGGCGGTTATGTGGAAAAAAACCGAAATTTGAAATTGTGCACAACTAAACGAAATATGACTTGCCCGATCGTTCGCGACAAAATAAACGAGACCATTTGTGCCTGAGCAATCATATACACGGATGCTTGAATTATTCGATTCAGCTGTTATTTGAGAAAACCCGAAATTGAAAACTGAGCAAGAGTGAATTAAGTATGACTAGCCCGATCGTCCCCGACGAAATAAACGAGGTCATTTGTGCCTGAACAATCATCTACGCGGATGTTTGAGTTATTTGATCCGGCGGTTATTTGAGAAAACGCGGAATTGAAAATTGTGCAATCACAGACGAATTATGAATTCTCCTATTGTTCGCAACAAAATAATTGAGGTTCTTTGTGCCTGAGGAATCATATGCACGGATGTTTGAGTTATTCGATTCGGCAGTTCTTTGAAAAAAAAACCCGAAATTTTAAATTGTGCACAACTAAACGAAATATGACTAGTCCGATCGTCCCCGACGAAATAAACGAAGTCATTTGTGCCTGAACAATCATATGCACGGATGTTTGAGTTATTCTATTCGGCAGTTCTTTGAAAACCCGAACTTTGAAATTGTGCACAACTAAACGAAATATGACTTGCCCGATCGTTCGCGACAAAATAAACGATATCATTTGTGCCTGAGCAATCATATACACGGATGTTTGAGTTATTTGATTCGGCGGTTATTTGGAAAAAAACCGAAATTTGAAATTGTGCACAACTAAACCAAATATCACTTCTCCGATCGTTTGCGACCAAATAAACGAAGTCATTTGTGCCTGAACAATCATATACACGGATGTTTGAGTTATTTGATACGGCGGTTAATTGGAAAAAAACCGAAATTTGAAATTGTGCACAACTAAACTAAATATTACTTCTCCGATCGTTTGCGACCAAACAAACGAAGTCATTTGCGCCTGAGCAATCATATACACGGATGTTTGAGTTATTTGATTCGGCGGTTATTTGGAAAAAAACCGAAATTTTAAATTGTGCACAACTAAACTAAATATGACTTCTCCGATTGTTTGCGAAAAAATAAACGATATCATTTGTGCCTGAACAATCATATACACGGATGTTTGAGTTAGTTATTTGATTCGGCGGTTATTTGGAAAAAACCGAAATTTGAAATTGTGCACAACTAAACTAAATATGACTTCTCAGATCCTTTGCGACCAAATAAACGAAGTCATTTGTGCCTGAGCAATCATATACACGGATGCTTGAATTATTCGATTCAACTGTTATTTGAGAAAACCCGAAATTGAAAATTGAGCAAGAGTGAACTAAATATGACTAGTCTGATCGTCCCCGACGAAATAAACGAGGTCATTTGCGCCTGAACAATCATGTACGCGGATGTTTGAGTTATTTGATTCGGCGGTTATTTGAGAAAACCCGGAATTGAAAATTGTGCAAGCATAGACGAAATATGACTTCTCCGATCGTTCGCGACAAAATAAACGAGGTGATTTGTGCCTGAGGAATTATATGCACGGATGTTTGAGTTATTCGATTCGGCAGTTCTTTGAAAAAAAACCGAAATTTGAAATTGTGCACAACTAAATGAAATATGACTTGCCCGATCGTTCGCGACAAAATAAACGAGGTCATTTGTGCCTGAGCAATCATATACACGGATGCTTGAATTATTCGATTCGGCGGTTATTTGGAAAAAAAACCGAAATTTGAAATTGAGCAAGAGTGAACGAAATATGACTAGTCCGATCCGCGCCGACGAAATAAACGAGGTAATTTGTGCCTGAACAATCATATACACGGATGTTTGAGTTATTTGATTCGGTGATTATTTGAGAAAACCCGGAATTGAATATTGTGCAAGCATAGACGAATTATGAGTTCTTCTATTGTTCGCAACAAAATAATTGAGATTCGTTGTGCCTGAGGGATCATATGCACGGATGTTTGAGTTATTCAAATCGGCAGTTTTTTCGAAAAAAAACCCGAAATTTGAGATTGTGCACAACTAAACGGAATATGACTTGCCCGATCGTTCGCGACAAAATAAACGAGGTCATTTGTGCCTGAGCAATCATATACACGGATGTTTGAGTTATTTGATTCGGCGGTTATGTGGAAAAAAACCGAAATTTGAAATTGTGCACAACTAAACGAAATATGACTTGCCCGATCGTTCGCGACAAAATAAACGAGGTCATTTGTGCCTGAGCAATCATATACACGGATGTTTGAGTTATTTGATTCGGCAGTTATTTGGAAAAAAAACCGAAATTTGAAATTGTGCACAACTAAACTAAATATGACTTCTCCGATCGTTTGCGAAAAACTAAACGATATCATTTGTGCCTGAACAATCATATACACGGATGTTTGAGTTATTTGATTTGGCGGTTATTTGGAAAAAAACCGAAATTTGAAATTGTGCACAACTAAACCAAATATGACTTTTCCGATCGTTTGCGACCAAATAAACGAAGTCATTTGTGCCTGAACAATCATATACACGGATGTTTGAGTTATTTGATACCCCGGTTAATTGGAAAAAAACCGAAATTTGAAATTGTGCTCAACTAAACTAAATATGACTTCTCCGATCGTTTGCGACCAAACAAACGAAGTCATTTGCGCCTGAGCAATCATATACACGGATGTTTGAGTTATTTGATTCGGCGGTTATTTGAAAAAAAACCGAAATTTTAAATTGTGCACAACTAAACTAAATATGACTTCTCCGATTGTTTGCGAAAAAGTAAACGATATCATTTGTGCCTGAACATTCATATACACGGATGTTCGAATTATTTGATTCGGCGGTTATTTGGAAAAAAACCGAAATTTGAAATTGTACACAACTAAACTAAATATGACTTCTCCGATCGTTTGCGAAAAAATAAACGATATCATTTGGGCCGGAACAATCATATACACGGATGTTTGAGTTATTTGATTTGGCGGTTATTTGGAAAAAAACCGAAATTTGAAATTGTGCACAACTAAACCAAATATGACTTCTCCGATCGTTTGCGACCAAATAAACGAAGTCATTTGTGCCTGAACAATCATATACACGGATGTTTGAGTTATTTGATACGGCGGTTAATTGGAAAAAAACCGAAATTTGAAATTGTGCACAACTAAACTAAATATGACTTCTCCGATTGTTTGCGAAAAAGTAAACGATATCATTTGTGCCTGAACATTCATATACACGGATGTTTGAGTTATTTGATTTGGCGGTTATTTGGAAAAAAACCGAAATTTGAAATTGTGCACAACTAAACCAAATATGACTTTTCCGATCGTTTGCGACCAAATAAACGAAGTCATTTGTGCCTGAACAATCATATACACGGATGTTTGAGTTATTTGATACCCCGGTTAATTGGAAAAAAACCGAAATTTGAAATTGTGCTCAACTAAACTAAATATGACTTCTCCGATCGTTTGCGACCAAACAAACGAAGTCATTTGCGCCTGAGCAATCATATACACGGATGTTTGAGTTATTTGATTCGGCGGTTATTTGAAAAAAAACCGAAATTTTAAATTGTGCACAACTAAACTAAATATGACTTCTCCGATTGTTTGCGAAAAAGTAAACGATATCATTTGTGCCTGAACATTCATATACACGGATGTTCGAATTATTTGATTCGGCGGTTATTTGGAAAAAAACCGAAATTTGAAATTGTACACAACTAAACTAAATATGACTTCTCCGATCGTTTGCGAAAAAATAAACGATATCATTTGGGCCGGAACAATCATATACACGGATGTTTGAGTTATTTGATTTGGCGGTTATTTGGAAAAAAACCGAAATTTGAAATTGTGCACAACTAAACCAAATATGACTTCTCCGATCGTTTGCGACCAAATAAACGAAGTCATTTGTGCCTGAGCCATCATATGCACGGATGCTTGAATTATTCGATTCAGCTGTTATTTGAGAAAACCCGAAATTGAAAATTGAGCAAGAGTGAATTAAATATGACTAGTTTGATCGTCCCCGACGAAATAAACGAGGTGATTTGTGCCTGAACAATCATGTACGCGGATGTTTGAGTTATTTGATTCGGCGGTTATTTGAGAAAACCCGGAATTGAAAATTGTGCAAGCATAGACGAAATATGACTTCTCCGATCGTTCGCGACAAAATAAACGAGGTGATTTGTGCCTGAGGAATTATATGCACGGATGTTTGAGTTATTCGATTCGGCAGTTCTTTGAAAAAAACCCGAAATTTGAAATTGTGCACAACTAAACGAAATATGACTTGCCCGATCGTTCGCGACAAAATAAACGAGGTCATTTGTGCCTGAGCAATCATATACACGGATGCTTGAATTATTCGATTCGGCGGTTATTTGGAAAAAAACCGAAATTTTAAATTGTGCACAATTAAACTAAATATGACTTCTCCGATCGTTTGCGAAAAAATAAACGATATCATTTGTGCCGGAACAATCATATACACGGATGTTTGAGTTATTTGATTCGGCGGTTATTTGGAAAAAACCGAAATTTGAAATTGTGCACAACTAAACTAAATATGACTTCTCAGATCGTTTGCGACCAAATAAACGAAGTCATTTGTGCCTGAGCAATCATATACACGGATGCTTGAATTATTCGATTCAGCTGTTATTTGAGAAAACCCGAAATTGAAAATTGAGCAAGAGTGAACTAAATATGACTAGTCTGATCGTCCCCGACGAAATAAACGAGGTCATTTGTGCCTGAACAATCATATGCACGGATGTTTGAGTTATTTGATTCGGCGGTTATTTGAGAAAACCCGGAATTGAAAATTGTGCAAGCATAGACGGAATATGACTTCTCCGACGTTCGCGACAAAATAAACGAGGTGATTTGTGCCTGAGGAATTATATGCACGGATGTTTGAGTTATTCGATTCGGCAGTTCTTTGAAAAAAACCGAAATTTGAAATTGTGCACAACTAAACGAAATATGACTTGCCCGATCGTTCGCGACAAAATAAACGATATCATTTGTGCCTGAGCAATCATATACACGGATGTTTGAGTTATTTGATTCGGCGGTTATTTGGAAAAAAACCGAAATTTGAAATTGTGCACAACTAAACCAAATATCACTTCTCCGATCGTTTGCGACCAAATAAACGAAGTCATTTGTGCCTGAACAATCATATACACGGATGTTTGAGTTATTTGATACGGCGGTTAATTGGAAAAAAACCGAAATTTGAAATTGTGCACAACTAAACTAAATATTACTTCTCCGATCGTTTGCGACCAAACAAACGAAGTCATTTGCGCCTGAGCAATCATATACACGGATGTTTGAGTTATTTGATTCGGCGGTTATTTGGAAAAAAACCGAAATTTTAAATTGTGCACAACTAAACTAAATATGACTTCTCCGATTGTTTGCGAAAAAATAAACGATATCATTTGTGCCTGAACAATCATATGCACGGATGATTGAGTTATTCGATTCGGCAGTTTTTTGGAAAAAAAACCGAAATTTGAAATTGTGCACAACTAAACTAAATATGACTTCTCAGATCGTTTGCGACCAAATAAACGAAGTCATTTGTGCCTGAGCAATCATATACACGGATGTTTGAGTTATTTGATTCGGCAGTTATTTGGAAAAAAACCGAAATTTGAAATTGTGCACAACTAAACTAAATATGACTTCTCCGATCGTTTGCGAAAAAATAAACGAGGTCATTTGTGCCTGAACAATCATATACACGGATGTTTGAGTTATTTGATACGGCGGTTAATTGGAAAAAAACCGAAATTTGAAATTGTGCACAACTAAACTAAATATTACTTCTCCGATCGTTTGCGACCAAACAAACGAAGTCATTTGCGCCTGAGCAATCATATACACGGATGTTTGAGTTATTTGATTCGGCGGTTATTTGGAAAAAAACCGAAATTTGAAATTGTGCACAACTAAACCAAATATCACTTCTCCGATCGTTTGCGACCAAATAAACGAAGTCATTTGTGCCTGAACAATCATATACACGGATGTTTGAGTTATTTGATTCGGCGGTTATTTGGAAAAAAACCGAAATTTGAAATTGTGCACAACTAAACCAAATATCACTTCTCCGATCGTTTGCGACCAAATAAACGAAGTCATTTGTGCCTGAACAATCATATACACGGATGTTTGAGTTATTTGATACGGCGGTTAATTGGAAAAAAACCGAAATTTGAAATTGTGCACAACTAAACTAAATATTACTTCTCCGATCGTTTGCGACAAAATAAACGATATCATTTGTGCCTGAACAATCATATACACGGATGTTTGAGTTATTTGATACGGCGGTTATTTGGAAAAAAACCGAAATTTTAAATTGTGCACAATTAAACTAAATATGACTTCTCCGATCGTTTGCGAAAAAATAAACGATATCATTTGTGCCGGAACAATCATATACACGGATGTTTGAGTTATTTGATTCGGCGGTTATTTGGAAAAAACCGAAATTTGAAATTGTGCACAACTAAACTAAATATGACTTCTCAGATCGTTTGCGACCAAATAAACGAAGTCATTTGTGCCTGAGCAATCATATACACGGATGCTTGAATTATTCGATTCAGCTGTTATTTGAGAAAACCCGAAATTGAAAATTGAGCAAGAGTGAACTAAATATGACTAGTCTGATCGTCCCCGACGAAATAAACGAGGTCATTTGTGCCTGAACAATCATATGCACGGATGTTTGAGTTATTTGATTCGGCGGTTATTTGAGAAAACCCGGAATTGAAAATTGTGCAAGCATAGACGGAATATGACTTCTCCGACGTTCGCGACAAAATAAACGAGGTGATTTGTGCCTGAGGAATTATATGCACGGATGTTTGAGTTATTCGATTCGGCAGTTCTTTGAAAAAAACCGAAATTTGAAATTGTGCACAACTAAACGAAATATGACTTGCCCGATCGTTCGCGACAAAATAAACGATATCATTTGTGCCAGAACAATCATATACACGGATGTTTGAGTTATTTGATACGGCGGTTAATTGGAAAAAAACCGAAATTTGAAATTGTGCACAACTAAACTAAATATTACTTCTCCGATCGTTTGCGACCAAACAAACGAAGTCATTTGCGCCTGAGCAATCATATACACGGATGTTTGAGTTATTTGATTCGGCGGTTATTTGGAAAAAAACCGAAATTTGAAATTGTGCACAACTAAACCAAATATCACTTCTCCGATCGTTTGCGACCAAATAAACGAAGTCATTTGTGCCTGAACAATCATATACACGGATGTTTGAGTTATTTGATACGGCGGTTAATTGGAAAAAAACCGAAATTTGAAATTGTGCACAACTAAACTAAATATTACTTCTCCGATCGTTTGCGACCAAACAAACGAAGTCATTTGCGCCTGAGCAATCATATACACGGATGTTTGAGTTATTTGATTCGGCGGTTATTTGGAAAAAAACCGAAATTTGAAATTGTGCACAACTAAACTAAATATGACTTGCCCGATCGTTCGCTACAAAATAAACGAGGTCATTTGTGCCTGAACAATCATATGCACGGATGATTGAGTTATTCGATTCGGCAGTTTTTTGGAAAAAAAACCGAAATTTGAAATTGTGCACAACTAAACTAAATATGACTTCTCAGATCGTTTGCGACCAAATAAACGAAGTCATTTGTGCCTGAGCAATCATATACACGGATGTTTGAGTTATTTGATTCGGCAGTTATTTGGAAAAAAACCGAAATTTGAAATTGTGCACAACTAAACTAAATATGACTTCTCCGATCGTTTGCGAAAAAATAAACGAGGTCATTTGTGCCTGAACAATCATATACACGGATGTTGGAGTTATTTGATTCGGTGGTTATTTGAGAAAACCCGGAATTGAATATTGTACAAGCCTAGACGAATTATGAGTTCTCCTATTGTTCGCAACAAAATAATTGAGGTTCGTTGTGCCTGAGGGATCATATGCACGGATGTTTGAGTTATTCAAATCGGCGGTTTTTTCGAGAAAAAAACCCGAAATTTGAAATTGTGCACGGAATATGACTTGCCCGCTCGTTCGCGACAAAATAAACGAGGTCATTTGTGCCTGAGCAATCATATACACGGATGTTTGAGTTATTTGATTCGGCGGTTATGTGGAAAAAAACCGAAATTTGAAATTGTGCACAACTAAACGAAATATGACTTGCCCGATCGTTCGCGACAAAATAAACGAGACCATTTGTGCCTGAGCAATCATATACACGGATGCTTGAATTATTCGATTCAGCTGTTATTTGAGAAAACCCGAAATTGAAAACTGAGCAAGAGTGAATTAAGTATGACTAGCCCGATCGTCCCCGACGAAATAAACGAGGTCATTTGTGCCTGAACAATCATCTACGCGGATGTTTGAGTTATTTGATCCGGCGGTTATTTGAGAAAACGCGGAATTGAAAATTGTGCAATCACAGACGAATTATGAATTCTCCTATTGTTCGCAACAAAATAATTGAGGTTCTTTGTGCCTGAGGAATCATATGCACGGATGTTTGAGTTATTCGATTCGGCAGTTCTTTGAAAAAAAAACCCGAAATTTGAAATTGTGCACAACTAAACGAAATATGACTAGTCCCATCGTCCTCGACGAAACAAACGAGGTCATTTGTGCCTGAACAATGGGATGTTTAACTTATCAAACTCGGCAGTTCTTTGAAAAAAACCCGAAATTTGAAATTGTGCGCAACCAAATTAAATATGACTTCTCCGATCGTTTGCGACCAAATAAACGAGGTTATTTGTGCCTGAACAATCATATGCACGGGTGTTTAAGTTATTCAATTCGTCAGTTTTTTGAAAAAAACCCGAATTTTGAATTGTGCACACTTAATCGAAATATGACTTGCTCGATCGTTCGCGACAAAATAAACGAGGTCATTTGTGCTTGAACAATCATATACACGGATGTTTGAGTTATTTGATTCGGCAGTTATTTGAAAATTTGAAATTTGAAAATGTGCACAATTAACCGAAATATGACTTGCTCGATCGTTCGCGGCAAAATAAACGAGGTCATTTGTGCTTGAACAATCATATACACGGATGTTGGGGCTATTTGATTCGGCTGTTATTTGAGAAAACCCGGAATTGAAAATTGAGCAAGAGTGAACGAAATAAGACTAGTCCGATCGTCCCCGACGAAATAAACGATATCATTTGTGCCTGAACAATCATATGCACGGATGTTTAAGTTATTCAATTTGGCAGTTTTTTAAAAACCGAAATTTGAAATTGTGCACAATTAATCGAAATATGACTTCTCCGATCGTTTGCGGCCAAATAAACGAGGTCATTTGTGCCTAAATTGTGCACAACTAAACGAAATATGACTTGCCCGATCGTTCGCGACAAAATAAAAGAGGTCATTTGTGCCGGAGGAATCATATGCACGGATGTTTGAGTTATTCGATTCGGCAGTTCTTTGAAAAAAAAACCCGAAATTTTAAATTGTGCACAACTAAACGAAATATGACTAGTCCGATCGTCCCCGACGAAATAAACGAAGTCATTTGTGCCTGAACAATCATATGCACGGATGTTTGAGTTATTCTATTCGGCAGTTCTTTGAAAACCCGAACTTTGAAATTGTGCACAACTAAACGAAATATGACTTGCCCGATCGTTCGCGACAAAATAAACGATATCATTTGTGCCTGAGCAATCATATACACGGATGTTTGAGTTATTTGATTCGGCGGTTATTTGGAAAAAAACCGAAATTTGAAATTGTGCACAACTAAACTAAATATTACTTCTCCGATCGTTTGCGACCAAACAAACGAAGTCATTTGCGCCTGAGCAATCATATACACGGATGTTTGAGTTATTTGATTCGGCGGTTATTTGGAAAAAAACCGAAATTTTAAATTGTGCACAACTAAACTAAATATGACTTCTCCGATTGTTTGCGAAAAAATAAACGATATCATTTGTGCCTGAACAATCATATACACGGATGTTTGAGTTAGTTATTTGATTCGGCGGTTATTTGGAAAAAACCGAAATTTGAAATTGTGCACAACTAAACTAAATATGACTTCTCCGATCGTTTGCAACCAAATAAACGAAGTCATTTGTGCCTGAGCAATCATATACACGGATGCTTGAATTATTCGATTCAACTGTTATTTGAGAAAACCCGAAATTGAAAATTGAGCAAGAGTGAACTAAATATGACTAGTCTGATCGTCCCCGACGAAATAAACGAGGTCATTTGCGCCTGAACAATCATGTACGCGGATGTTTGAGTTATTTGATTCGGCGGTTATTTGAGAAAACCCGGAATTGAAAATTGTGCAAGCATAGACGAAATATGACTTCTCCGATCGTTCGCGACAAAATAAACGAGGTGATTTGTGCCTGAGGAATTATATGCACGGATGTTTGAGTTATTCGATTCGGCAGTTCTTTGAAAAAAACCGAAATTTGAAATTGTGCACAACCAAATGAAATATGACTTGCCCGATCGTTCGCGACAAAATAAACGAGGTCATTTGTGCCTGAGCAATCATATACACGGATGCTTGAATTATTCGATTCGGCGGTTATTTGGAAAAAAAACCGAAATTTGAAATTGAGCAAGAGTGAACGAAATATGACTAGTCCGATCCGCGCCGACGAAATAAACGAGGTAATTTGTGCCTGAACAATCATATACACGGATGTTTGAGTTATTTGATTCGGTGATTATTTGAGAAAACCCGGAATTGAATATTGTGCAAGCATAGACGAATTATGAGTTCTTCTATTGTTCGCAACAAAATAATTGAGATTCGTTGTGCCTGAGGGATCATATGCACGGATGTTTGAGTTATTCAAATCGGCAGTTTTTTCGAAAAAAAACCCGAAATTTGAGATTGTGCACAACTAAACGGAATATGACTTGCCCGATCGTTCGCGACAAAATAAACGAGGTCATTTGTGCCTGAGCAATCATATACACGGATGTTTGAGTTATTTGATTCGGCGGTTATATGGAAAAAAACCGAAATTTGAAATTGTGCACAACTAAACTAAATATGACTTCTCAGATCGTTTGCGACCAAATAAACGAAGTCATTTGTGCCTGAGCAATCATATACACGGATGCTTGAATTATTCGATTCAGCTGTTATTTGAGAAAACCCGAAATTGAAAATTGAGCACGAGTGAACTAAATATGACTAGTCTGATCGTCCCCGACGAAATAAACGAGGTCATTTGTGCCTGAACAATCATATGCACGGATGTTTGAGTTATTTGATTCGGCGGTTATTTGAGAAAACCCGGAATTGAAAATTGTGCAAGCATAGACGGAATATGACTTCTCCGACGTTCGCGACAAAATAAACGAGGTGATTTGTGCCTGAGGAATTATATGCACGGATGTTTGAGTTATTCGATTCGGCAGTTCTTTGAAAAAAACCGAAATTTGAAATTGTGCACAACTAAACGAAATATGACTTGCCCGATCGTTCGCGACAAAATAAACGATATCATTTGTGCCTGAACAATCATATACACGGATGTTTGAGTTATTTGATACGGCGGTTAATTGGAAAAAAACCGAAATTTGAAATTGTGCACAACTAAACTAAATATTACTTCTCCGATCGTTTGCGACCAAACAAACGAAGTCATTTGCGCCTGAGCAATCATATACACGGATGTTTGAGTTATTTGATTCGGCGGTTATTTGGAAAAAAACCGAAATTTGAAATTGTGCACAACTAAACCAAATATCACTTCTCCGATCGTTTGCGACCAAATAAACGAAGTCATTTGTGCCTGAACAATCATATACACGGATGTTTGAGTTATTTGATACGGCGGTTAATTGGAAAAAAACCGAAATTTGAAATTGTGCACAACTAAACTAAATATTACTTCTCCGATCGTTTGCGACCAAACAAACGAAGTCATTTGCGCCTGAGCAATCATATACACGGATGTTTGAGTTATTTGATTCGGCGGTTATTTGGAAAAAAACCGAAATTTGAAATTGTGCACAACTAAACTAAATATGACTTGCCCGATCGTTCGCTACAAAATAAACGAGGTCATTTGTGCCTGAACAATCATATGCACGGATGATTGAGTTATTCGATTCGGCAGTTTTTTGGAAAAAAAACCGAAATTAGAAATTGTGCACAACTAAACTAAATATGACTTCTCAGATCGTTTGCGACCAAATAAACGAAGTCATTTGTGCCTGAGCAATCATATACACGGATGTTTGAGTTATTTGATTCGGCAGTTATTTGGAAAAAAACCGAAATTTGAAATTGTGCACAACTAAACTAAATATGACTTCTCCGATCGTTTGCGAAAAAATAAACGAGGTCATTTGTGCCTGAACAATCATATACACGGATGTTGGAGTTATTTGATTCGGTGGTTATTTGAGAAAACCCGGAATTGAATATTGTACAAGCTTAGACGAATTATGAGTTCTCCTATTGTTCGCAACAAAATAATTGAGGTTCGTTGTGCCTGAGTGATCATATGCACGGATGTTTGAGTTATTCAAATCGGCGGATTTTTCGAGAAAAAAACCCGAAATTTGAAATTGTGCACGGAATATGACTTGCCCGCTCGTTCGCGACAAAATAAACGAGGTCATTTGTGCCTGAGCAATCATATACACGGATGTTTGAGTTATTTGATTCGGCGGTTATGTGGAAAAAAACCGAAATTTGAAATTGTGCACAACTAAACGAAATATGACTTGCCCGATCGTTCGCGACAAAATAAACGAGACCATTTGTGCCTGAGCAATCATATACACGGATGCTTGAATTATTCGATTCAGCTGTTATTTGAGAAAACCCGAAATTGAAAACTGAGCAAGAGTGAATTAAGTATGACTAGCCCGATCGTCCCCGACGAAATAAACGAGGTCATTTGTGCCTGAACAATCATCTACGCGGATGTTTGAGTTATTTGATCCGGCGGTTATTTGAGAAAACGCGGAATTGAAAATTGTGCAATCACAGACGAATTATGAATTCTCCTATTGTTCGCAACAAAATAATTGAGGTTCTTTGTGCCTGAGGAATCATATGCACGGATGTTTGAGTTATTCGATTCGGCAGTTCTTTGAAAAAAAAACCCGAAATTTGAAATTGTGCACAACTAAACGAAATATGACTAGTCCCATCGTCCTCGACGAAACAAACGAGGTCATTTGTGCCTGAACAATGGGATGTTTAACTTATCAAACTCGGCAGTTCTTTGAAAAAAACCCGAAATTTGAAATTGTGCGCAACCAAATTAAATATGACTTCTCCGATCGTTTGCGACCAAATAAACGAGGTTATTTGTGCCTGAACAATCATATGCACGGGTGTTTAAGTTATTCAATTCGTCAGTTTTTTGAAAAAAACCCGAATTTTGAATTGTGCACACTTAATCGAAATATGACTTGCTCGATCGTTCGCGACAAAATAAACGAGGTCATTTGTGCTTGAACAATCATATACACGGATGTTTGAGTTATTTGATTCGGCAGTTATTTGAAAATTTGAAATTTGAAAATGTGCACAATTAACCGAAATATGACTTGCTCGATCGTTCGCGGCAAAATAAACGAGATCATTTGTGCTTGAACAATCATATACACGGATGTTGGGGCTATTTGATTCGGCTGTTATTTGAGAAAACCCGGAATTGAAAATTGAGCAAGAGTGAACGAAATAAGACTAGTCCGATCGTCCCCGACGAAATAAACGATATCATTTGTGCCTGAACAATCATATGCACGGATGTTTAAGTTATTCAATTTGGCAGTTTTTTAAAAACCGAAATTTGAAATTGTGCACAATTAATCGAAATATGACTTCTCCGATCGTTTGCGGCCAAATAAACGAGGTCATTTGTGCCTAAATTGTGCACAACTAAACGAAATATGACTTGCCCGATCGTTCGCGACAAAATAAAAGAGGTCATTTGTGCCGGAGGAATCATATGCACGGATGTTTGAGTTATTCGATTCGGCAGTTCTTTGAAAAAAAAACCCGAAATTTTAAATTGTGCACAACTAAACGAAATATGACTAGTCCGATCGTCCCCGACGAAATAAACGAAGTCATTTGTGCCTGAACAATCATATGCACGGATGTTTGAGTTATTCTATTCGGCAGTTCTTTGAAAACCCGAACTTTGAAATTGTGCACAACTAAACGAAATATGACTTGCCCGATCGTTCGCGACAAAATAAACGATATCATTTGTGCCTGAGCAATCATATACACGGATGTTTGAGTTATTTGATTCGGCGGTTATTTGGAAAAAAACCGAAATTTGAAATTGTGCACAACTAAACCAAATATCACTTCTCCGATCGTTTGCGACCAAATAAACGAAGTCATTTGTGCCTGAACAATCATATACACGGATGTTTGAGTTATTTGATACGGCGGTTAATTGGAAAAAAACCGAAATTTGAAATTGTGCACAACTAAACTAAATATTACTTCTCCGATCGTTTGCGACCAAACAAACGAAGTCATTTGCGCCTGAGCAATCATATACACGGATGTTTGAGTTATTTGATTCGGCGGTTATTTGGAAAAAAACCGAAATTTTAAATTGTGCACAACTAAACTAAATATGACTTCTCCGATTGTTTGCGAAAAAATAAACGATATCATTTGTGCCTGAACAATCATATACACGGATGTTTGAGTTAGTTATTTGATTCGGCGGTTATTTGGAAAAAACCGAAATTTGAAATTGTGCACAACTAAACTAAATATGACTTCTCAGATCGTTTGCGACCAAATAAACGAAGTCATTTGTGCCTGAGCAATCATATACACGGATGCTTGAATTATTCGATTCAGCTGTTATTTGAGAAAACCCGAAATTGAAAATTGAGCAAGAGTGAACTAAATATGACTAGTCCGATCGTCCCCGACGAAATAAACGAAGTCATTTGTGCCTGAACAATCATATGCACGGATGTTTGAGTTATTCTATTCGGCAGTTCTTTGAAAACCCGAACTTTGAAATTGTGCACAACTAAACGAAATATGACTTGCCCGATCGTTCGCGACAAAATAAACGCGGTCATTTGTGCCTGAGCAATCATATACACGGATGTTTGAGTTATTTGATTCGGCGGTTATTTGGAAAAAAACCGAAATTTTAAATTGTGCACAATTAAACTAAATATGACTTCTCCGATCGTTTGCGAAAAAATAAACGATATCATTTGTGCCGGAACAATCATATACACGGATGCTTGAATTATTCGATTCAGCTGTTATTTGAGAAAACCCGAAATTGAAAATTGAGCAAGAGTGAACTAAATATGACTAGTCTGATCGTCCCCGACGAAATAAACGAGGCCATTTGTGCCTGAACAATCATATGCACGGATGTTTGAGTTATTTGATTCGGCGGTTATTTGAGAAAACCCGGAATTGAAAATTGTGCAAGCATAGACGGAATATGACTTCTCCGACGTTCGCGACAAAATAAACGAGGTGATTTGTGCCTGAGGAATTATATGCACGGATGTTTGAGTTATTCGATTCGGCAGTTCTTTGAAAAAAACCGAAATTTGAAATTGTGCACAACTAAACGAAATATGACTTGCCCGATCGTTCGCGACAAAATAAACGATATCATTTGTGCCTGAGCAATCATATACACGGATGTTTGAGTTATTTGATTCGGCGGTTATTTGGAAAAAAACCGAAATTTGAAATTGTGCACAACTAAACCAAATATCACTTCTCCGATCGTTTGCGACCAAATAAACGAAGTCATTTGTGCCTGAACAATCATAGACACGGATGTTTGAGTTATTTGATACGGCGGTTAATTGGAAAAAAACCGAAATTTGAAATTGTGCACAACTAAACTAAATATTACTTCTCCGATCGTTTGCGACCAAACAAACGAAGTCATTTGCGCCTGAGCAATCATATACACGGATGTCTGAGTTATTTGATTCGGCGGTTATTTGGAAAAAAACCGAAATTTTAAATTGTGCACAACTAAACTAAATATGACTTCTCCGATTGTTTGCGAAAAAATAAACGATATCATTTGTGCCTGAACAATCATATACACGGATGTTTGAGTTAGTTATTTGATTCGGCGGTTATTTGGAAAAAACCGAAATTTGAAATTGTGCACAACTAAACTAAATATGACTTCTCAGATCCTTTGCGACCAAATAAACGAAGTCATTTGTGCCTGAGCAATCATATACACGGATGCTTGAATTATTCGATTCAACTGTTATTTGAGAAAACCCGAAATTGAAAATTGAGCAAGAGTGAACTAAATATGACTAGTCTGATCGTCCCCGACGAAATAAACGAGGTCATTTGCGCCTGAACAATCATGTACGCGGATGTTTGAGTTATTTGATTCGGCGGTTATTTGAGAAAACCCGGAATTGAAAATTGTGCAAGCATAGACGAAATATGACTTCTCCGATCGTTCGCGACAAAATAAACGAGGTGATTTGTGCCTGAGGAATTATATGCACGGATGTTTGAGTTATTCGATTCGGCAGTTCTTTGAAAAAAACCGAAATTTGAAATTGTGCACCACTAAATGAAATATGACTTGCCCGATCGTTCGCGACAAAATAAACGGGGTCATTTGTGCCTGAGCAATCATATACACGGATGCTTGAATTATTCGATTCGGCGGTTATTTGGACAAAAAACCGAAATTTGAAATTGAGCAAGAGTGAACGAAATATGACTAGTCCGATCCGCGCCGACGAAATAAACGAGGTAATTTGTGCCTGAACAATCATATACACGGATGTTTGAGTTATTTGATTCGGTGATTATTTGAGAAAACCCGGAATTGAATATTGTGCAAGCATAGACGAATTATGAGTTCTTCTATTGTTCGCAACAAAATAATTGAGATTCGTTGTGCCTGAGGGATCATATGCACGGATGTTTGAGTTATTCAAATCGGCAGTTTTTTCGAAAAAAAACCCGAAATTTGAGATTGTGCACAACTAAACGGAATATGACTTGCCCGATCGTTCGCGACAAAATAAACGAGGTCATTTGTGCCTGAGCAATCATATACACGGATGTTTGAGTTATTTGATTCGGCGGTTATGTGGAAAAAAACCGAAATTTGAAATTGTGCACAACTAAACGAAATATGACTTGCCCGATCGTTCGCGACAAAATAAACGAGGTCATTTGTGCCTGAGCAATCATATACACGGATGTTTGTGTTATTTGATTCGGCAGTTATTTGGAAAAAAAACCGAAATTTGAAATTGTGCACAACTAAACTAAATATGACTTCTCCGATCGTTTGCGAAAAACTAAACGATATCATTTGTGCCTGAACAATCATATACACGGATGTTTGAGTTATTTGATTTGGCGGTTATTTGGAAAAAAACCGAAATTTGAAATTGTGCACAACTAAACCAAATATGACTTTTCCGATCGTTTGCGACCAAATAAACGAAGTCATTTGTGCCTGAACAATCATATACACGGATGTTTGAGTTATTTGATACCTCGGTTAATTGGAAAAAAACCGAAATTTGAAATTGTGCTCAACTAAACTAAATATGACTTCTCCGATCGTTTGCGACCAAACAAACGAAGTCATTTGCGCCTGAGCAATCATATACACGGATGTTTGAGTTATTTGATTCGGCGGTTATTTGGAAAAAAACCGAAATTTTAAATTGTGCACAACTAAACTAAATATGACTTCTCCGATTGTTTGCGAAAAAGTAAACGATATCATTTGTGCCTGAACATTCATATACACGGATGTTCGAATTATTTGATTCGGCGGTTATTTGGAAAAAAACCGAAATTTGAAATTGTGCACAACTAAACCAAATATGACTTCTCCGATCGTTTGCGAAAAAATAAACGATATCATTTGGGCCGGAACAATCATATACACGGATGTTTGAGTTATTTGATTTGGCGGTTATTTGGAAAAAAACCGAAATTTGAAATTGTGCACAACTAAACCAAATATGACTTCTCCGATCGTTTGCGACCAAATAAACGAAGTCATTTGTGCCTGAGCCATCATATGCACGGATGCTTGAATTATTCGATTCAGCTGTTATTTGAGAAAACCCGAAATTGAAAATTGAGCAAGAGTGAATTAAATATGACTAGTTTGATCGTCCCCGACGAAATAAACGAGGTGATTTGTGCCTGAACAATCATGTACGCGGATGTTTGAGTTATTTGATTCGGCGGTTATTTGAGAAAACCCGGAATTGAAAATTGTGCAAGCATAGACGAAATATGACTTCTCCGATCGTTCGCGACAAAATAAACGAGGTGATTTGTGCCTGAGGAATTATATGCACGGATGTTTGAGTTATTCGATTCGGCAGTTCTTTGAAAAAAACCTGAAATTTGAAATTGTGCACAACTAAACGAAATATGACTTGCCCGATCGTTCGCGACAAAATAAACGAGGTCATTTGTGCCTGAGCAATCATATACACGGATGCTTGAATTATTCGTTTCGGCGGTTATTTGGAAAAAAAACCGAAATTTGAAATTGAGCAAGAGTGAACGAAATATGGCTAGTCCGAACCGCGCCGACGAAATAAACGAGGTAATTTGTGCCTGAACAATCATATACACGGATGTTTGAGTTATTTGATTCGGTGATTATTTGAGAAAACCCGGAATTGAATATTGTGCAAGCATAGACGAATTATGAGTTCTCCTATTGTTCGCAACAAAATAATTGAGGTTCGTTGTGCCTGAGGGATCATATGCACGGATGTTTGAGTTATTCAAATCGGCGGTTCATTCGAAAAAAAAAACCCGAAATTTGAAATTGTGCACAACTAAACGGAATATGACTTGCCCGCTCGTTCGCGACAAAATAAACGAGGTCATTTGTGCCTGAGCAATCATATACACGGATGTTTGAGTTATTTGATTCGGCGGTTATGTGGGAAAAAACCGAAATTTGAAATTGTGCACAACAAAACGAAATATGACTTGCCCGATCGTTCGCGACAAAATAAACGAGGTCATTTGTGCCTGAGCAATCATATGCACGGATGTTTGAGTTATTCGATATGGCAGTTTTTTGGAAAAAGAGCCGAAATTTGAAATTGTGCACAACTAAACTAAATATGACTTCTCCGATCGTTTGCGACCAAATAAACGAAGTCATTTGTGCCTGAGCAATCATATACACGGATGTTTGAGTTATTTGATCCGGCGGTTATTTGAGAAAACGCGGAATTGAAAATTGTGCAAGCACAGACGAATTATGAATTCTCCTATTGTTCGCAACAAAATAATTGAGGTTCGTTGTGCCTGAGGGATCATATGCACGGATGTTTGAGTTATTCAAATCGGCGGTTTTTTCGAGAAAAAAACCCGAAATTTGAAATTGTGCACAACTAAACGGAATATGACTTGCCCGCTCGTTCGCGACAAAATAAACGAGGTCATTTGCGCCTGAGCAATCATATGCACGGATGTTTAAGTTATTCCATTCGGCAGTTTTTTGAAAAAAAAACCGAAATTTGAAATTGTGAACAACTAAAGGAAATATGACTAGTTCGATCGTCCCCGACGAAATAAACGAGGTCACTTGTGCCTGAACAATCATATGCACGGATGTTTGAGTTATTCGATATGGCAGTTTTTTGGAAAAAGAGCCGAAATTTGAAATTGTGCACAACTAAACTATATATGACTTCTCCGATCGTTTGCGAAAAAATAAACGAAGTCATTTGTGCCTCATCAATCATATACACGGATGTTTGAGCTATTTGATTCAGCGGTTATTTGGAAAAAAAAACGAAATTTGAAATTGTGCACAACTAAACTAAATATGACTTCTCCGATCGTTTGCGAAAAACTAAACGATATCATTTGTGCCTGAACAATCATATACACGGATGTTTGAGTTATTTGATTCGGCGGTTATTTGGAAAAAAACCGAAATTTGAAATTGTGCACAACTAAACCAAATATCACTTCTCCGATCGTTTGCGACCAAATAAACGAAGTCATTTGTGCCTGAACAATCATATACACGGATGTTTGAGTTATTTGATACGGCGGTTAATTGGAAAAAAACCGAAATTTGAAATTGTGCACAACTAAACTAAATATTACTTCTCCGATCGTTTGCGACCAAACAAACGAAGTCATTTGCGCCTGAGCAATCATATACACGGATGTTTGAGTTATTTGATTCGGCGGTTATTTGGAAAAAAACCGAAATTTTAAATTGTGCACAACTAAACTAAATATGACTTCTCCGATTGTTTGCGAAAAAATAAACGATATCATTTGTGCCTGAACAATCATATACACGGATGTTTGAGTTAGTTATTTGATTCGGCGGTTATTTGGAAAAAACCGAAATCTGAAATTGTGCACAACTAAACTAAATATGACTTCTCAGATCCTTTGCGACCAAATAAACGAAGTCATTTGTGCCTGAGCAATCATATACACGGATGCTTGAATTATTCGATTCAACTGTTATTTGAGAAAACCCGAAATTGAAAATTGAGCAAGAGTGAACTAAATATGACTAGTCTGATCGTCCCCGACGAAATAAACGAGGTCATTTGCGCCTGAACAATCATGTACGCGGATGTTTGAGTTATTTGATTCGGCGGTTATTTGAGAAAACCCGGAATTGAAAATTGTGCAAGCATAGACGAAATATGACTTCTCCGATCGTTCGCGACAAAATAAACGAGGTGATTTGTGCCTGAGGAATTATATGCACGGATGTTTGAGTTATTCGATTCGGCAGTTCTTTGAAAAAAACCGAAATTTGAAATTGTGCACAACTAAATGAAATATGACTTGCCCGATCGTTCGCGACAAAATAAACGAGGTCATTTGTGCCTGAGCAATCATATACACGGATGCTTGAATTATTCGATTCGGCGGTTATTTGGAAAAAAAACCGAAATTTGAAATTGAGCAAGAGTGAACGAAATATGACTAGTCCGATCCGCGCCGACGAAATAAACGAGGTAATTTGTGCCTGAACAATCATATACACGGATGTTTGAGTTATTTGATTCGGTGATTATTTGAGAAAACCCGGAATTGAATATTGTGCAAGCATAGACGAATTATGAGTTCTTCTATTGTTCGCAACAAAATAATTGAGATTCGTTGTGCCTGAGGGATCATATGCACGGATGTTTGAGTTATTCAAATCGGCAGTTTTTTCGAAAAAAAACCCGAAATTTGAGATTGTGCACAACTAAACGGAATATGACTTGCCCGATCGTTCGCGACAAAATAAACGAGGTCATTTGTGCCTGAGCAATCATATACACGGATGTTTGAGTTATTTGATTCGGCGGTTATGTGGAAAAAAACCGAAATTTGAAATTGTGCACAACTAAACGAAATATGACTTGCCCGATCGTTCGCGACAAAATAAACGAGGTCATTTGTGCCTGAGCAATCATATACACGGATGTTTGAGTTATTTGATTCGGCAGATATTTGGAAAAAAAACCGAAATTTGAAATTGTGCACAACTAAACTAAATATGACTTCTCCGATCGTTTGCGAAAAACTAAACGATATCATTTGTGCCTGAACAATCATATACACGGATGTTTGAGTTATTTGATTTGGCGGTTATTTGGAAAAAAACCGAAATTTGAAATTGTGCACAACTAAACCAAATATGACTTTTCCGATCGTTTGCGACCAAATAAACGAAGTCATTTGTGCCTGAACAATCATATACACGGATGTTTGAGTTATTTGATACCTCGGTTAATTGGAAAAAAACCGAAATTTGAAATTGTGCTCAACTAAACTAAATATGACTTCTCCGATCGTTTGCGACCAAACAAACGAAGTCATTTGCGCCTGAGCAATCATATACACGGATGTTTGAGTTATTTGATTCGGCGGTTATTTGGAAATAAACCGAAATTTTAAATTGTGCACAACTAAACTAAATATGACTTCTCCGATTGTTTGCGAAAAAGTAAACGATATCATTTGTGCCTGAACATTCATATACACGGATGTTCGAATTATTTGATTCGGCGGTTATTTGGAAAAAAACCGAAATTTGAAATTGTACACAACTAAACTAAATATGACTTCTCCGATCGTTTGCGAAAAAATAAACGATATCATTTGGGCCGGAACAATCATATACACGGATGTTTGAGTTATTTGATTTGGCGGTTATTTGGAAAAAAACCGAAATTTGAAATTGTGCACAACTAAACCAAATATGACTTCTCCGATCGTTTGCGACCAAATAACGAAGTCATTTGTGCCTGAGCCATCATATGCACGGATGCTTGAATTATTCGATTCAGCTGTTATTTGAGAAAACCCGAAATTGAAAATTGAGCAAGAGTGAATTAAATATGACTAGTTTGATCGTCCCCGACGAAATAAACGAGGTGATTTGTGCCTGAACAATCATGTACGCGGATGTTTGAGTTATTTGATTCGGCGGTTATTTGAGAAAACCCGGAATTGAAAATTGTGCAAGCATAGACGAAATATGACTTCTCCGATCGTTCGCGACAAAATAAACGAGGTGATTTGTGCCTGAGGAATTATATGCACGGATGTTTGAGTTATTCGATTCGGCAGTTCTTTGAAAAAAACCCGAAATTTGAAATTGTGCACAACTAAACGAAATATGACTTGCCCGATCGTTCGCGACAAAATAAACGAGGTCATTTGTGCCTGAGCAATCATATACACGGATGCTTGAATTATTCGATTCGGCGGTTATTTGGAAAAAAAACCGAAATTTGAAATTGAGCAAGAGTGAACGAAATATGACTAGTCCGAACCGCGCCGACGAAATAAACGAGGTAATTTGTGCCTGAACAATCATATACACGGATGTTTGAGTTATTTGATTCGGTGATTATTTGAGAAAACCCGGAATTGAATATTGTGTAAGCATAGACGAATTATGAGTTCTCCTATTGTTCGCAACAAAATAATTGAGGTTCGTTGTGTCTGAGGGATCATATGCACGGATGTTTGAGTTATTCAAATCGGCGGTTCATTCGAAAAAAAAAACCCGAAATTTGAAATTGTGCACAACTAAACGGAATATGACTTGCCCGCTCGTTCGCGACAAAATAAACGAGGTCATTTGTGCCTGAGCAATCATATACACGGATGTTTGAGTTATTTGATTCGGCGGTTATGTGGGAAAAAACCGAAATTTGAAATTGTGCACAACAAAACGAAATATGACTTGCCCGATCGTTCGCGACAAAATAAACGAGGTCATTTGTGCCTGAGCAATCATATGCACGGATGTTTAAGTTATTTGATCCGGCGGTTATTTGAGAAAACGCGGAATTGAAAATTGTGCAAGCACAGACGAATTATGAATTCTCCTATTGTTCGCAACAAAATAATTGAGGTTCGTTGTGCCTGAGGGATCATATGCACGGATGTTTGAGTTATTCAAATCGGCGGTTTTTTCGAAAAAAACCCGAAATTTGAAATTGTGCACAACTAAACGGAATATGACTTGCCCGCTCGTTCGCGACAAAATAAACGAGGTCATTTGCGCCTGAGCAATCATATGCACGGATGTTTAAGTTATTCCATTCGGCAGTTTTTTGAAAAAAAACCGAAATTTGAAATTGTGAACAACTAAAGGAAATATGACTAGTCCGATCGTCCCCGACGAAATAAACGAGGTCACTTGTGCCTGAACAATCATATGCACGGATGTTTGAGTTATTCGATATGGCAGTTTTTTGGAAAAAGAGCCGAAATTTGAAATTGTGCACAACTAAACTAAATATGACTTCTCCGATCGTTTGCGAAAAAATAAACGAAGTCATTTGTGCCTCATCAATCATATACACGGATGTTTGAGTTATTCAAATCGGCGGTTCATTCGAAAAAAAAAACCCGAAATTTGAAATTGTGCACAACTAAACGGAATATGACTTGCCCGCTCGTTCGCGACAAAATAAACGAGGTCATTTGTGCCTGAGCAATCATATACACGGATGTTTGAGTTATTTGATTCGGCGGTTATGTGGGAAAAAACCGAAATTTGAAATTGTGCACAACAAAACGAAATATGACTTGCCCGATCGTTCGCGACAAAATAAACGAGGTCATTTGTGCCTGAGCAATCATATGCACGGATGTTTAAGTTATTTGATCCGGCGGTTATTTGAGAAAACGCGGAATTGAAAATTGTGCAAGCACAGACGAATTATGAATTCTCCTATTGTTCGCAACAAAATAATTGAGGTTCGTTGTGCCTGAGGGATCATATGCACGGATGTTTGAGTTATTCAAATCGGCGGTTTTTTCGAAAAAAAAACCCGAAATTTGAAATTGTGCACAACTAAACGGAATATGACTTGCCCGCTCGTTCGCGACAAAATAAACGAGGTCATTTGCGCCTGAGCAATCATATGCACGGATGTTTAAGTTATTCCATTCGGCAGTTTTTTGAAAAAAAACCGAAATTTGAAATTGTGAACAACTAAAGGAAATATGACTAGTCCGATCATCCCCGACGAAATAAACGAGGTCACTTGTGCCTGAACAATCATATGCACGGATGTTTGAGTTATTCGATATGGCAGTTTTTTGGAAAAAGAGCCGAAATTTGAAATTGTGCACAACTAAACTAAATATGACTTCTCAGATCCTTTGCGACCAAATAAACGAAGTCATTTGTGCCTGAGCAATCATATACACGGATGCTTGAATTATTCGATTCAACTGTTATTTGAGAAAACCCGAAATTGAAAATTGAGCAAGAGTGAACTAAATATGACTAGTCTGATCGTCCCCGACGAAATAAACGAGGTCATTTGCGCCTGAACAATCATGTACGCGGATGTTTGAGTTATTTGATTCGGCGGTTATTTGAGAAAACCCGGAATTGAAAATTGTGCAAGCATAGACGAAATATGACTTCTCCGATCGTTCGCGACAAAATAAACGAGGTGATTTGTGCCTGAGGAATTATATGCACGGATGTTTGAGTTATTCGATTCGGCAGTTCTTTGAAAAAAACCGAAATTTGAAATTGTGCACAACTAAATGAAATATGACTTGCCCGATCGTTCGCGACAAAATAAACGAGGTCATTTGTGCCTGAGCAATCATATACACGGATGCTTGAATTATTCGATTCGGCGGTTATTTGGAAAAAAAACCGAAATTTGAAATTGAGCAAGAGTGAACGAAATATGACTAGTCCGATCCGCGCCGACGAAATAAACGAGGTAATTTGTGCCTGAACAATCATATACACGGATGTTTGAGTTATTTGATTCGGTGATTATTTGAGAAAACCCGGAATTGAATATTGTGCAAGCATAGACGAATTATGAGTTCTTCTATTGTTCGCAACAAAATAATTGAGATTCGTTGTGCCTGAGGGATCATATGCACGGATGTTTGAGTTATTCAAATCGGCAGTTTTTTCGAAAAAAAACCCGAAATTTGAGATTGTGCACAACTAAACGGAATATGACTTGCCCGATCGTTCGCGACAAAATAAACGAGGTCATTTGTGCCTGAGCAATCATATACACGGATGTTTGAGTTATTTGATTCGGCGGTTATGTGGAAAAAAACCGAAATTTGAAATTGTGCACAACTAAACGAAATATGACTTGCCCGATCGTTCGCGACAAAATAAACGAGGTCATTTGTGCCTGAGCAATCATATACACGGATGTTTGAGTTATTTGATTCGGCAGATATTTGGAAAAAAAACCGAAATTTGAAATTGTGCACAACTAAACTAAATATGACTTCTCCGATCGTTTGCGAAAAACTAAACGATATCATTTGTGCCTGAACAATCATATACACGGATGTTTGAGTTATTTGATTTGGCGGTTATTTGGAAAAAAACCGAAATTTGAAATTGTGCACAACTAAACCAAATATGACTTTTCCGATCGTTTGCGACCAAATAAACGAAGTCATTTGTGCCTGAACAATCATATACACGGATGTTTGAGTTATTTGATACCTCGGTTAATTGGAAAAAAACCGAAATTTGAAATTGTGCTCAACTAAACTAAATATGACTTCTCCGATCGTTTGCGACCAAACAAACGAAGTCATTTGCGCCTGAGCAATCATATACACGGATGTTTGAGTTATTTGATTCGGCGGTTATTTGGAAATAAACCGAAATTTTAAATTGTGCACAACTAAACTAAATATGACTTCTCCGATTGTTTGCGAAAAAGTAAACGATATCATTTGTGCCTGAACATTCATATACACGGATGTTCGAATTATTTGATTCGGCGGTTATTTGGAAAAAAACCGAAATTTGAAATTGTACACAACTAAACTAAATATGACTTCTCCGATCGTTTGCGAAAAAATAAACGATATCATTTGGGCCGGAACAATCATATACACGGATGTTTGAGTTATTTGATTTGGCGGTTATTTGGAAAAAAACCGAAATTTGAAATTGTGCACAACTAAACCAAATATGACTTCTCCGATCGTTTGCGACCAAATAACGAAGTCATTTGTGCCTGAGCCATCATATGCACGGATGCTTGAATTATTCGATTCAGCTGTTATTTGAGAAAACCCGAAATTGAAAATTGAGCAAGAGTGAATTAAATATGACTAGTTTGATCGTCCCCGACGAAATAAACGAGGTGATTTGTGCCTGAACAATCATGTACGCGGATGTTTGAGTTATTTGATTCGGCGGTTATTTGAGAAAACCCGGAATTGAAAATTGTGCAAGCATAGACGAAATATGACTTCTCCGATCGTTCGCGACAAAATAAACGAGGTGATTTGTGCCTGAGGAATTATATGCACGGATGTTTGAGTTATTCGATTCGGCAGTTCTTTGAAAAAAACCCGAAATTTGAAATTGTGCACAACTAAACGAAATATGACTTGCCCGATCGTTCGCGACAAAATAAACGAGGTCATTTGTGCCTGAGCAATCATATACACGGATGCTTGAATTATTCGATTCGGCGGTTATTTGGAAAAAAAACCGAAATTTGAAATTGAGCAAGAGTGAACGAAATATGACTAGTCCGAACCGCGCCGACGAAATAAACGAGGTAATTTGTGCCTGAACAATCATATACACGGATGTTTGAGTTATTTGATTCGGTGATTATTTGAGAAAACCCGGAATTGAATATTGTGTAAGCATAGACGAATTATGAGTTCTCCTATTGTTCGCAACAAAATAATTGAGGTTCGTTGTGTCTGAGGGATCATATGCACGGATGTTTGAGTTATTCAAATCGGCGGTTCATTCGAAAAAAAAAACCCGAAATTTGAAATTGTGCACAACTAAACGGAATATGACTTGCCCGCTCGTTCGCGACAAAATAAACGAGGTCATTTGTGCCTGAGCAATCATATACACGGATGTTTGAGTTATTTGATTCGGCGGTTATGTGGGAAAAAACCGAAATTTGAAATTGTGCACAACAAAACGAAATATGACTTGCCCGATCGTTCGCGACAAAATAAACGAGGTCATTTGTGCCTGAGCAATCATATGCACGGATGTTTAAGTTATTTGATCCGGCGGTTATTTGAGAAAACGCGGAATTGAAAATTGTGCAAGCACAGACGAATTATGAATTCTCCTATTGTTCGCAACAAAATAATTGAGGTTCGTTGTGCCTGAGGGATCATATGCACGGATGTTTGAGTTATTCAAATCGGCGGTTTTTTCGAAAAAAACCCGAAATTTGAAATTGTGCACAACTAAACGGAATATGACTTGCCCGCTCGTTCGCGACAAAATAAACGAGGTCATTTGCGCCTGAGCAATCATATGCACGGATGTTTAAGTTATTCCATTCGGCAGTTTTTTGAAAAAAAACCGAAATTTGAAATTGTGAACAACTAAAGGAAATATGACTAGTCCGATCGTCCCCGACGAAATAAACGAGGTCACTTGTGCCTGAACAATCATATGCACGGATGTTTGAGTTATTCGATATGGCAGTTTTTTGGAAAAAGAGCCGAAATTTGAAATTGTGCACAACTAAACTAAATATGACTTCTCCGATCGTTTGCGAAAAAATAAACGAAGTCATTTGTGCCTCATCAATCATATACACGGATGTTTGAGTTATTCAAATCGGCGGTTCATTCGAAAAAAAAAACCCGAAATTTGAAATTGTGCACAACTAAACGGAATATGACTTGCCCGCTCGTTCGCGACAAAATAAACGAGGTCATTTGTGCCTGAGCAATCATATACACGGATGTTTGAGTTATTTGATTCGGCGGTTATGTGGGAAAAAACCGAAATTTGAAATTGTGCACAACAAAACGAAATATGACTTGCCCGATCGTTCGCGACAAAATAAACGAGGTCATTTGTGCCTGAGCAATCATATGCACGGATGTTTAAGTTATTTGATCCGGCGGTTATTTGAGAAAACGCGGAATTGAAAATTGTGCAAGCACAGACGAATTATGAATTCTCCTATTGTTCGCAACAAAATAATTGAGGTTCGTTGTGCCTGAGGGATCATATGCACGGATGTTTGAGTTATTCAAATCGGCGGTTTTTTCGAAAAAAAAACCCGAAATTTGAAATTGTGCACAACTAAACGGAATATGACTTGCCCGCTCGTTCGCGACAAAATAAACGAGGTCATTTGCGCCTGAGCAATCATATGCACGGATGTTTAAGTTATTCCATTCGGCAGTTTTTTGAAAAAAAACCGAAATTTGAAATTGTGAACAACTAAAGGAAATATGACTAGTCCGATCATCCCCGACGAAATAAACGAGGTCACTTGTGCCTGAACAATCATATGCACGGATGTTTGAGTTATTCGATATGGCAGTTTTTTGGAAAAAGAGCCGAAATTTGAAATTGTGCACAACTAAACTAAATATGACTTCTCCGATCGTTTGCGAAAAAATAAACGAAGTCATTTGTGCCTCATCAATCATATACACGGATGTTTGAGCTATTTGATTCGGCGGTTATTTGGAAAAAAAAAACGAAATTTGAAATTGTGCACAACTAAACTAAATATGACTTCTCCCTTGCGACCAAATAAACGAAGTCATTTGTGCCTGAGCAATCATATGCACGGATGTTTAAGTTATTCGATTCGGCAGTTTTTTGGAAAAAAAACCGAAATTTGAAATTGTGCACAACTAAACCAAATATCACTTCTCCGATCGTTTGCGACCAAATAAACGAAGTCATTTGTGCCTGAACAATCATATACACGGATGGTTGAATTATTCGATATGGCAGTTTTTTGGATAAAGAGCCGAAATTTGAAATTGTGCACAACTAAACGAAATATGACTTGCCCGATCGCTCGCGACAAAATAAACGAGGTCATTTGTGTCTGAGGAATCATATGCACGGATGTTGGAGTTATTTGATTCGGCAGTTTTTTGGAAAAAAAACCGAAATTTGAAATTGTGCACAACTAAACCAAATATCACTTCTCCGATCGTTTGCGACCAAATAAACGAAGTCATTTGTGCCTGAACAATCATATACACGGATGGTTGAATTATTCGATATGGCAGTTTTTTGGATAAAGAGCCGAAATTTGAAATTGTGCACAACTAAACGAAATATGACTTGCCCGATCGCTCGCGACAAAATAAACGAGGTCATTTGTGTCTGAGGAATCATATGCACGGATGTTGGAGTTATTTGATTCGGTGGTTATTTGAGAAAACCCGGAATTGAATATTGTGCAAGCATAGACGAATTATGAGTTCTTCTATTGTTCGCAACAAAATAATTGAGATTCGTTGTGCCTGAGGGATCATATGCACGGATGTTTAAGTTATTCAAATCGGCAGTTTTTTTCGAAAAAAAACCCGAAATTTGAGATTGTGCACAACTAAACGGAATATGACTTGCCCGATCGTTCGCGACAAAATAAACGAGGTCATTTGTGCCTGAGCAATCATATACACGGATGTTTGAGTTACTTGATTCGGCGGTTATGTGGAAAAAAAACCGAAATTTGAAATTGTGCACAACTAAACGAAATATGACTTGCCCGATCGTTCGCGGCAAAATAAACGAGGTCATTTGTGCCTGAGCAATCATATACACGGATGTTTGAGTTATTTGATTCGGCGGTTATTTGGAAAAAAACCGAAATTTGAAATTGTGCACAACTAAACCAAATATCACTTCTCCGATCGTTTGCGACCAAATAAACGAAGTCATTTGTGCCTGAACAATCATATACACGGATGGTTGAATTATTCGATATGGCAGTTTTTTGGATAAAGAGCCGAAATTTGAAATTGTGCACAACTAAACTAAATATGACTTGCCCGATCGTTCGCTACAAAATAAACGAGGTCATTTGTGCCTGAACAATCATATGCACGGATGATTGAGTTATTCGATTCGGCAGTTTTTTGAAAAAAAAACCCGAAATTTGAAATTGTGCACAATTAATCGAAATATGACTTCTCCGATCGTTTGCGGCCAAATAAACGAGGTCATTTGTGCCTGAGAAATCATATGCACGGATGTTTAAGTTATTCGATTCGGCAGTTTTTTGGAAAAAAAACTGAAATTTGAAATTGGGCACAACTAAACGAAATATGACTTGCCCGATCGCTCGCGACCAAATAAACGAAGTCATTTGTGTCTGAGCAATCATATACACGGATGTTTGAGTTATTTGATTCGGCGGTTATTTGGAAAAAAACCGAAATTTGAAATTGTGCACAACTAAACCAAATATCACTTCTCCGATCGTTTGCGACCAAATAAACGAAGTCATTTGGGCCTGAACAATCATAAACACGGATGTTTGAGTTATTTGATACGGCGGTTAATTGGAAAAAAAACCGAAATTTGAAATTGTGCACAACTAAACTAAATATTACTTCTCCGATCGTTTGCGACCAAACAAACGAAGTCACTTGCGCCTGAGCAATCATATACACGGATGTTTGAGTTATTTGATTCGGCGGTTATTTGGAAAAAAACCGAAATTTTAAATTGTGCACAACTAAACTAAATATGACTTCTCCGATTGTTTGCGAAAAAATAAACGATATCATTTGTGCCTGAACATTCATATACACGGATGTTCGAATTATTTGATTCGGCGGTTATTTGGAAAAAAACCGAAATTTGAAATTGTACACAACTAAATTAAATATGACTTCTCCGATCGTTTGCGAAAAAATAAACGATATCATTTGTGCCGGAACAATCATATGCACGGATGATTGAGTTATTCGATTCGGCAGTTTTTTGAAAAAAAAACCCGAAATTTGAAATTGTGCACAATTAATCGAAATATGACTTCTCCGATCGTTTGCGGCCAAATAAACGAGGTCATTTGTGCCTGAGAAATCATATGCACGGATGTTTAAGTTATTCGATTCGGCAGTTTTTTGGAAAAAAAACCGAAATTTGAAATTGTGCACAACTAAACGAAATATGACTTGCCCGATCGCTCGCGACAAAATAAACGAGGTCATTTGCGCCTGAGCAATCATATGCACGGATGTTTAAGTTATTCCATTCGGCAGTTTTTTGAAAAAAAACCGAAATTTGAAATTGTGAACAACTAAAGGAAATATGACTAGTCCGATCGTCCCCGACGAAATAAACGAGGTCACTTGTGCCTGAACAATCATATGCACGGATGTTTGAGTTATTCGATATGGCAGTTTTTTGGAAAAAGAGCCGAAATTTGAAATTGTGCACAACTAAACTAAATATGACTTCTCCGATCGTTTGCGAAAAAATAAACGAAGTCATTTGTGCCTCATCAATCATATACACGGATGTTTGAGCTATTTGATTCGGCGGTTATTTGGAAAAAAAAAACGAAATTTGAAATTGTGCACAACTAAACTAAATATGACTTCTCCTTTGCGACCAAATAAACGAAGTCATTTGTGCCTGAGCAATCATATACACGGATGTTTGAGTTATTTGATTCGGCGGTTATTTGGAAACAAACCGAAATTTTAAATTGTGCACAACTAAACTAAATATGACTTCTCCGATCGTTTGCGAAAAAGTAAACGATATCATTTGTGCCTGAAAAATCATATACGCGGATGTTTGAGTTATTTGATTCGGCGATTATTTGGAAAAAAACCGAAATTTGAAATTGTGCACAACTAAACTAAATATGACTTCTTCGATCGTTTGCAAAAAAATAAACGATATCATTTGTGCCTGAACAATCATATTTTTTTTTTTTTTTTTTTTTTGTTGGAGGCTTCTGCTATCTGTTGGAGCACTCAGACACAAATACTGGTCCATTGTACTGCCAGACAGACACCTTAGATGGCGTTGGAGCTCATGTGGAGCCAGAGCCAAGCTTCTTTTTACTCACTTATATTGTGTGCGATTTGTTTTTTCACATAAGTGAACGGAACCTAAAGCTTAATGCCGATTCCGAACGGCGAGAGCCGAGAAGCGTTTTCATGGCAAGTATACAACGGGGGGTTTTGCCAGTACCCCGCCGAGGAGGGACGCCGCGAAATAATCATTCGATGGCGTTGGTGTTATCGGGATCCGAACTCGCTCATCCTGCGTCAGCGGCCGACACACTACCCACTGCGCCACGGCGCTCCCTTCATATACAACAATCATATACACGGATGTTTGAGTTATTTGATTCGGCGGTTATTTGGAAAAAACCGAAATTTGAAATTGTGCACAACTAAACTAAATATGACTTCTCCGATCGTTTGCGACCAAATAAAGGAAGTCATTTGTGCCTGAGCAATCATATACACGGATGGTTGAATTATTCGATATGGCAGTTTTTTGGATAAAGAGCCGAAATTTGAAATTGTGCACAACTAAACCAAATATGACTTGCCCGATCGTTCGCTACAAAATAAACGAAGTCATTTGTGCCTGAACAATCATATGCACGGATGATTGAGTTATTCGATTCGGCAGTTTTTTGAAAAAAAAAACCCGAAATTTGAAATTGTGCACAATTAATCGAAATATGACTTCTCCGATCGTTTGCGGCCAAATAAACGAGGTCATTTGTGCCTGAGAAATCATATGCACGGATGTTTAAGTTATTCGATTCGGCAGTTTTTTGGAAAAAAAACCGAAATTTGAAATTGTGCACAACTAAACGAAATATGACTTGCCCGATCGCTCGCGACAAAATAAACGAGGTCATTTGTGTCTGAGGAATCATATGCACGGATGTTGGAGTTATTTGATTCGGTGGTTATTTGAGAAAACCCGGAATTGAATATTGTGCAAGCATAGACGAATTATGAGTTCTTCTATTGTTCGCAACAAAATAATTGAGATTCGTTGTGCCTGAGGGATCATATGCACGGATGTTTAAGTTATTCAAATCGGCAGTTTTTTCGAAAAAAAACCCGAAATTTGAGATTGTGCACAACTAAACGGAATAGACTTGCCCGATCGTTCGCGACAAAATAAACGAGGTCATTTGTGCCTGAGCAATCATATACACGGATGTTTGAGTTATTTGATTCGGCGCTTATTTGGAAAAAAACCGAAATTTGAAATTGTGCACAACTAAACGAAATATGACTTGCCCGATCGTTCGCGACAAAATAAACGAGGTAATTTGTGCCTGAGCAATCATATACACGGATGCTTGAATTATTCGATTCAGCTGTTATTTGAGAAAACCCGCAAACGAAAATTGAGCAAGAGTGAACCAAATATGACTAGTCCGATCGTCCCTGACGAAATAAACGAGGTCCTATGTGCCTGAACAATCATATGCGCGGATGTTTAAGCTATTCAATTCGGCAGTTTTTTGAAAAAAACCCGAAACTGGAAATTGTGCACAATTAATCGAAATATGACTTCTCCGATCGTTTGCGGCCAAATAAACGAGGTCATTTGTGCCTGAGAAATCATATGCACGGATGTTTAAGTTATTCGATTCGGCAGTTTTTTGGAAAAAAAACCGAAATTTGAAATTGTGCACAACTAAACGAAATATGACTTGCCCGATCGCTCGCGACAAAATAAACGAGGTCATTTGTGTCTGAGGAATCATATGCACGGATGTTGGAGTTATTTGATTCGGTGGTTATTTGAGAAAACCCGGAATTGAATATTGTGCAAGCATAGACGAATTATGAGTTCTTCTATTGTTCGCAACAAAATAATTGAGATTCGTTGTGCCTGAGGGATCATATGCACGGATGTTTAAGTTATTCAAATCGGCAGTTTTTTCGAAAAAAAACCCGAAATTTGAGATTGTGCACAACTAAACGGAATATGACTTGCCCGATCGTTCGCGACAAAATAAACGAGGTCATTTGTGCCTGAGCAATCATATACACGGATGTTTGAGTTACTTGATTCGGCGGTTATGTGGAAAAAAAACCGAAATTTGAAATTGTGCACAACTAAACGAAATATGACTTGCCCGATCGTTCGCGACAAAATAAACGAGGTCATTTGTGCCTGAGCAATCATATACACGGATGTTTGAGTTATTTGATTCGGCGGTTATTTGGAAAAAAACCGAAATTTGAAATTGTGCACAACTAAACCAAATATCACTTCTCCGATCGTTTGCGACCAAATAAACGAAGTCATTTGTGCCTGAACAATCATATACACGGATGGTTGAATTATTCGATATGGCAGTTTTTTGGATAAAGAGCCGAAATTTGAAATTGTGCACAACTAAACTAAATATGACTTGCCCGATCGTTCGCTACAAAATAAACGAAGTCATTTGTGCCTGAACAATCATATGCACGGATGATTGAGTTATTCGATTCGGCAGTTTTTTGAAAAAAAAACCCGAAATTTGAAATTGTGCACAATTAATCGAAATATGACTTCTCCGATCGTTTGCGGCCAAATAAACGAGGTCATTTGTGCCTGAGAAATCATATGCACGGATGTTTAAGTTATTCGATTCGGCAGTTTTTTGGAAAAAAAACCGAAATTTGAAATTGTGCACAACTAAACGAAATATGACTTGCCCGATCGCTCGCGACAAAATAAACGAGGTCATTTGTGTCTGAGGAATCATATGCACGGATGTTGGAGTTATTTGATTCGGTGGTTATTTGAGAAAACCCGGAATTGAATATTGTGCAAGCATAGACGAATTATGAGTTCTTCTATTGTTCGCAACAAAATAATTGAGATTCGTTGTGCCTGAGGGATCATATGCACGGATGTTTAAGTTATTCAAATCGGCAGTTTTTTCGAAAAAAAACCCGAAATTTGAGATTGTGCACAACTAAACGGAATATGACTTGCCCGATCGTTCGCGACAAAATAAACGAGGTCATTTGTGCCTGAGCAATCATATACACGGATGTTTGAGTTACTTGATTCGGCGGTTATGTGGAAAAAAACCGAAATTTGAAATTGTGCACAACTAAACGAAATATGACTTGCCCGATCGTTCGCGACAAAATAAACGAGGTCATTTGTGCCTGAGCAATCATATACACGGATGTTTGAGTTATTTGATTCGGCGGTTATTTGGAAAAAAACCGAAATTTGAAATTGTGCACAACTAAACCAAATATCACTTCTCCGATCGTTTGCGACCAAATAAACGAAGTCATTTGTGCCTGAACAATCATATACACGGATGGTTGAATTATTCGATATGGCAGTTTTTTGGATAAAGAGCCGAAATTTGAAATTGTGCACAACTAAACTAAATATGACTTGCCCGATCGTTCGCTACAAAATAAACGAGGTCATTTGTGCCTGAACAATCATATGCACGGATGATTGAGTTATTCGATTCGGCAGTTTTTTGAAAAAAAAACCCGAAATTTGAAATTGTGCACAATTAATCGAAATATGACTTCTCCGATCGTTTGCGGCCAAATAAACGAGGTCATTTGTGCCTGAGAAATCATATGCACGGATGTTTAAGTTATTCGATTCGGCAGTTTTTTGGAAAAAAAACTGAAATTTGAAATTGTGCACAACTAAACGAAATATGACTTGCCCGATCGCTCGCGACCAAATAAACGAAGTCATTTGTGCCTGAGCAATCATATACACGGATGTTTGAGTTATTTGATTCGGCGGTTATTTGGAAAAAACCGAAATTTGAAATTGTGCACAACTAAACCAAATATCACTTCTCCGATCGTTTGCGACCAAATAAACGAAGTCATTTGTGCCTGAACAATCATATACACGGATGCTTGAGTTATTTGATACGGCGGTTAATTGGAAAAAAAACCGAAATTTGAAATTGTGCACAACTAAACTAAATATTACTTCTCCGATCGTTTGCGACCAAACAAACGAAGTCATTTGCGCCTGAGCAATCATATACACGGATGTTTGAGTTATTTGATTCGGCGGTTATTTGGAAAAAAACCGAAATTTTAAATTGTGCACAGCTAAACTAAATATGACTTGCCCGATCGTTCGCGACAAAATAAACGAGGTAATTTGTGCCTGAGCAATCATATACACGGATGCTTGAATTATTCGATTCAGCTGTTATTTGAGAAAACCCGCAAACGAAAATTGAGCAAGAGTGAACCAAATATGACTAGTCCGATCGTCCCTGACGAAATAAACGAGGTCCTATGTGCCTGAACAATCATATGCGCGGATGTTTAAGTTATTCAATTCGGCAGTTTTTTGAAAAAAACCCGAAACTGGAAATTGTGCACAATTAATCGAAATATGACTTCTCCGATCGTTTGCGGCCAAATAAACGAGGTCATTTGTGCCTGAGAAATCATATGCACGGATGTTTAAGTTATTCGATTCGGCAGTTTTTTCGAAAAAAAAACCCGAAATTTAAAACTGTGCACAACTAAACGAAATATGACTTGCCCGATCGTTCGCGAAAAATTAACGAGGTCATTTGTGCCTGAACAATCATATACACGGATGTTGGAGTTATTTGATTCGGTGGTTATTTGAGAAAACCCGGAATTGAATATTGTGCAAGCATAGACGAATTATGAGTTCTTCTATTGTTCGCAACAAAATAATTGAGATTCGTTGTGCCTGAGGGATCATATGCACGGATGTTTAAGTTATTCAAATCGGCAGTTTTTTTCGAAAAAAAAACCCGAAATTTGAGATTGTGCACAACTAAACGGAATATGACTTGCCCGATCGTTCGCGACAAAATAAACGAGGTCATTTGTGCCTGAGCAATCATATACACGGATGTTTGAGTTATTTGATTCGGCGCTTATTTGGAAAAAAACCGAAATTTGAAATTGTGCACAACTAAACTAAATATGACTTCTCCGATCGTTTGCGAAAAAATAAACGATATCATTTGTGCCTGAACAACCATATACACGGATGTTTGAGTTATTTGATTCTGCGGTTATTTGGAAAAAAACCCGAAATTTGAAATTTTGCACAACTAAACGAAATATGACTTGCCCGTTCGTTCGCGACAAAATAAACGAGGTAATTTGTGCCTGAGCAATCATATACACGGATGCTTGAATTATTCGATTCAGCTGTTATTTGAGAAAACCCGCAAACGAAAATTGAGCAAGAGTGAACCAAATATGACTAGTCCGATCGTCCCTGACGAAATAAACGAGGTCCTATGTGCCTGAACAATCATATGCGCGGATGTTTAAGTTATTCAATTCGGCAGTTTTTTGAAAAAAACCCGAAACTGGAAATTGTGCACAATTAATCGAAATATGACTTCTCCGATCGTTTGCGGCCAAATAAACGAGGTCATTTGTGCCTGAGGAATCATATGCACGGATGTTTAAGTTATTCGATTCGGCAGTTTTTTCGAAAAAAAACCCGACATTTGAAATTGTGCACAACTAAACGAAATATGACTTGCCCGATCGTTCGCGACAAAATAAACGAGGTCATTTGTGCCTGAACAATCATATACACGGATGTTGGAGTTATTTGATTCGGTGGTTATTTGAGAAAACCCGGAATTGAAAATTGGTCAAGCATAGACGATTTATGAGTTCTCCTATTGTTCGCAACAAAATAATTGAGGTTCTTTGTGCCAGAGGAATCATATGCACGGATGTTTGAGTTATTCGATTCGGCAGTTCTTTGAAAAAAAACCCGAAATTTGAAATTGTGCACAACTAAACGAAATATGACTAGTCCGATCGTCCTCGACGAAATAAACGAGGCCATTTGTGCCTGAACAATCATCTGCAGGGATGTTTAACTTAAACTCGGCAGTTCTTTGAAAAAAAACCCGAAATTTGAAATTGTGCGCAACCAAACTAAATATGACTTCTCCGATCGTTTGCGACCAAATAAACGAGGTCATTTGTGCCTGAGCAATCATATACACGGATGTTTGAGCTATTTGATTCGGCGGTTATTTGGAAAAAAAAAACGAAATTTGAAATTGTGCACAACTAAACTAAATATGACTTCTCCTTTGCGACCAAATAAACGAAGTCATTTGTGCCTGAGCAATCATATACACGGATGTTTGAGTTATTTGATTCGGCGGTTATTTGGAAAAAAACCGAAATTTTAAATTGTGCACAACTAAACTAAATATGACTTCTCCGATCGTTTGCGAAAAAGTAAACGATATCATTTGTGCCTGAAAAATCATATACGCGGATGTTTGAGTTATTTGATTCGGCGATTATTTGGAAAAAAACCGAAATTTGAAATTGTGCACAACTAAACTAAATATGACTTCTTCGATCGTTTGCGAAAAAATAAACGATATCATTTGTGCCTGAACAATCATATACACGGATGTTTGAGTTATTTGATTCGGCGGTTATTTGGAAAAAACCGAAATTTGAAATTGTGCACAACTAAACTAAATATGACTTCTCCGATCGTTTGCGACCAAATAAAGGAAGTCATTTGTGCCTGAGCAATCATATACACGGATGGTTGAATTATTCGATATGGCAGTTTTTTGGATAAAGAGCCGAAATTTGAAATTGTGCACAACTAAACTAAATATGACTTGCCCGATCGTTCGCTACAAAATAAACGAAGTCATTTGTGCCTGAACAATCATATGCACGGATGATTGAGTTATTCGATTCGGCAGTTTTTTGAAAAAAAAACCCGAAATTTGAAATTGTGCACAATTAATCGAAATATGACTTCTCCGATCGTTTGCGGCCAAATAAACGAGGTCATTTGTGCCTGAGCAATCATATACACGGATGGTTGAATTATTCGATATGGCAGTTTTTTGGATAAAGAGCCGAAATTTGAAATTGTGCACAACTAAACTAAATATGACTTGCCCGATCGTTCGCTACAAAATAAACGAGGTCATTTGTGCCTGAACAATCATATGCACGGATGATTGAGTTATTCGATTCGGCAGTTTTTTGAAAAAAAAACCCGAAATTTGAAATTGTGCACAATTAATCGAAATATGACTTCTCCGATCGTTTGCGGCCAAATAAACGAGGTCATTTGTGCCTGAGAAATCATATGCACGGATGTTTAAGTTATTCGATTCGGCAGTTTTTTGGAAAAAAAACTGAAATTTGAAATTGTGCACAACTAAACGAAATATGACTTGCCCGATCGCTCGCGACCAAATAAACGAAGTCATTTGTGCCTGAGCAATCATATACACGGATGTTTGAGTTATTTGATTCGGCGGTTATTTGGAAAAAAACCGAAATTTGAAATTGTGCACAACTAAACCAAATATCACTTCTCCGATCGTTTGCGACCAAATAAACGAGGTCATTTGTGCCTGAACAATCATATACACGGATGGTTGAATTATTCGATGTGGCAGTTTTTTGGATAAAGAGCCGAAATTTGAAATTGTGCACAACTAAACTAAATATGACTTGCCCGATCGTTCGCTACAAAATAAACGAGGTCATTTGTGCCTGAGCAATCATATACACGGATGTTTGAGTTACTTGATTCGGCGGTTATGTGGAAAAAAAACCGAAATTTGAAATTGTGCACAACTAAACGAAATATGACTTGCCCGATCGTTCGCGACAAAATAAACGAGGTCATTTGTGCCTGAGCAATCATATACACGGATGTTTGAGTTATTTGATTCGGCGGTTATTTGGAAAAAAACCGAAATTTGAAATTGTGCACAATTAATCGAAATATGACTTCTCCGATCGTTTGCGGCCAAATAAACGAGGTCATTTGTGCCTGAGAAATCATATGCACGGATGTTTAAGTTATTCGATTCGGCAGTTTTTTGGAAAAAAAACTGAAATTTGAAATTGTGCACAACTAAACGAAATATGACTTGCCCGATCGCTCGCGACCAAATAAACGAAGTCATTTGTGCCTGAGGAATCATATGCACGGATGTTTGAGTTATTTGATTCGGCGGTTATTTGGAAAAAAACCGAAATTTGAAATTGTGCACAACTAAACCAAATATCACTTCTCCGATCGTTTGCGACCAAATAAACGAAGTCATTTGTGCCTGAACAATCATATACACGGATGCTTGAGTTATTTGATACGGCGGTTAATTCAATTCGGCAGTTTTTTGAAAAAAACCCGAAATTTGAAATTGTGCACAATTAATCGAAATATGTATGACTTCTCCGATCGTTTGCGGCCAAATAAACGAGGTCATTTGTGCCTGAGGAATCATATGCACGGATGTTTAAGATATTCGATTCGGCAGTTTTTTGAAAAAAAAACCGAAATTTGAAATTGTGCACAACTAAACGAAATATGACTTGCCCGATCGTTCGCGACAAAATAAACGAGGTCATTTGTGCCTGAACAATCATATGCACGGATGATTGAGTTATTCGATTCGGCAGTTTTTTGAAAAAAAAACCCGAAATTTGAAATTGTGCACAATTAATCGAAATATGACTTCTCCGATCGTTTGCGGCCAAATAAACGAGGTCATTTGTGCCTGAGAAATCATATGCACGGATGTTTAAGTTATTCGATTCGGCAGTTTTTTGGAAAAAAAACCCGAAATTTGAAATTGTGCACAATTAATCGAAATATGACTTCTCCGATCGTTTGCGGCCAAATAAACGAGGTCATTTGTGCCTGAGAAATCATATGCACGGATGTTTAAGTTATTCGATTCGGCAGTTTTTTGGAAAAAAAACTGAAATTTGAAATTGTGCACAACTAAACGAAATATGACTTGCCCGATCGCTCGCGACCAAATAAACGAAGTCATTTGTGCCTGAGCAATCATATACACGGATGTTTGAGTTATTTGATTCGGCGGTTATTTGAGAAAACCCGGAATTGAAAATTGTGCAAGCATAGACGATTTATGAGTTCTCCTATTGTTCGCAACAAAATAAACGAAGTCATTTGTGCCTGAGCAATCATATACACGGATGTTTGAGTTATTTGATTCGGCGGTTATTTGGAAAAAAACCGAAATTTGAAATTGTGCACAACTAAACCAAATATCACTTCTCCGATCGTTTGCGACCAAATAAACGAAGTCATTTGTGCCTGAACAATCATATACACGGATGCTTGAGTTATTTGATACGGCGGTTAATTCAATTCGGCAGTTTTTTGAAAAAAACCCGAAATTTGAAATTGTGCACAATTAATCGAAATATGTATGACTTCTCCGATCGTTTGCGGCCAAATAAACGAGGTCATTTGTGCCTGAGGAATCATATGCACGGATGTTTAAGATATTCGATTCGGCAGTTTTTTGAAAAAAAAACCGAAATTTGAAATTGTGCACAACTAAACGAAATATGACTTGCCCGATCGTTCGCGACAAAATAAACGAGGTCATTTGTGCCTGAGGAATCATATGCACGGATGTTTGAGTTATTCGATTCGGCAATTCTTCGAAAAAAAATCCGAAATTTGAAATTGTGCACAACTAAACGAAATATGACTAGTCCGATCGTCCCCGACGAAATAAACCAGGTCATTTGTGCCTGAACAATCATATGCACGGATGTTTGAGTTATTCGATATGACAGTTTTTTGGAAAAAGAGCCGAAATTTAAAATTGTGCACAACTAAACTAAATATGACTTCTCCGATCGTTTGCGACCAAATAAACGAAGTCATTTGTGCCTGAGCAATCATATACACGGATGTTTGAGTTATTTGATTCGGCGGTTATTTGGAAAAAAACCGAAATTTTAAATTGTGCACAACTAAACTAAATATGACTTCTCCGATCGTTTGCGAAAAAGTAAACGATATCATTTGTGCCTGAAAAATCATATACGCGGATGTTTGAGTTATTTGATTCGGCGGTTATTTGGAAAAAAACCGAAATTTGAAATTGTGCACAACTAAACTAAATATGACTTCTTCGATCGTTTGCGAAAAAATAAACGATATCATTTGTGCCTGAACAATCATATACACGGATGTTTGAGTTATTTGATTCGGCGGTTATTTGGAAAAAACCGAAATTTGAAATTGTGCACAACTAAACTAAATATGACTTCTTCGATCGTTTGCGAAAAAATAAACGATATCATTTGTGCCTGAACAATCATATACACGGATGTTTGAGTTATTTGATTCGGCGGTTATTTGGAAAAAAACCGAAATTTGAAATTGTGCACAACTAAACGAAATATGACTTGCCCGATCGTTCGCAACAAAATAAACGAGGTCATTTGTGCCTGAGCAATCATATGCACGGATGTTTGAGTTATTTGATTTGGCGGTTATTTGGAAAAAACCGAAATTTGAAATTGTGCACAACTAAACTAAATATGACTTCTCCGATCGTTTGCGACCAAATAAACGAAGTCATTTGTGCCTGAGCAATCATATACACGGATGGTTGAATTATTCGATATGGCAGTTTTTTGGAAAAAGAGCCGAAATTTGAAATTGTGCACAACTAAACGAAATATGACTTGCCCGTTCGTTCGCTACAAAATAAACGAGGTAATTTGTGCATGAGCAATCATATACAGGGATGTTTGAGTTATTTGATTCGGCAGTTATTTGGAAAAAAACGGAAATTTGAAATTGTGCACAACTAAACTAAATATGACTCCTCCGATCGTTTGCGAAAAAATAAACGATATGATTTGTGAATGAACAATCATATACACGGATGTTTGAGTTATTTAAATCGGCGGTTATTTGGAAAAAAACCGAAATTTTAAATTGTGCACCACTAAACTATATATGACTTCTCCGATCGTCCCTGACAAAATAAACGAGGTCATTTGTGCCTGAACAATCATATGCACGGATGTTTAAGTTATTCAATTCGGCAGTTTTTTGAAAAAAAACCCGAAATTTGAAATTGTGCACAATTAATCGAAATATGACTTCTCCGATCGTTTGCAGCGAAATAAACGAGGTCATTTGTGCCTGAGAAATCATATGCACGGATGTTTGAGTTATTTGATTTGGCGGTTATTTGGAAAAAACCGAAATTTGAAATTGTGCACAACTAAACTAAATATGACTTCTCCGATCGTTTGCGGCCAAATAAACGAGGTCATTTGTGCCTGAGGATATGCACGGATGTTTAAGATATTCGATTGGGCAGTTTTTTGAAAAAAAAACCGAAATTTGAAATTGTGCACAACTAAACGAAATATGACTTGCCCGTTCGTTCGCTACAAAATAAACGAGGTAATTTGTGCATGAGCAATCATATACACGGATGCTTGAATTATTCGATTCAGCTGTTATTTGAGAAAACCCGAAATTGAAAATTGAGCAAGAGTGAGCTAAGTATGACTAGTCCGATTGTCCCCGACGAAATAAACGAGGTCATTTGTGCCTGAACATTCATGTACGCGGATGTTTGAGTTATTTGATTCGGCGGTTATTTGAGAAAACCCGGAATTGAAAATTGTGCAAGCATAGACGATTTATGAGTTCTCCTATTGTTCGCAACAAAATAATTGAGGTTCTTTGTGCCTGAGCAATCATATGCACGGATGTTTGAGTTATTCGATTCGGCAGTTCTTTGAAAAAAAACCCGAAATTTGAAATTGTGCACAACTAAACGAAATATGACTAGTCCGATCGTCCTCGACGAAATAAACGAGGTCATTTGTGCCTGAACAATCATCTGCAGGGATGTTTAACTTATTAAACTCGGCAGTTCTTTGAAAAAAAAACCCGAAATTTGAAATTGTGCGCAACCAAACTAAATATGACTTCTCCGATCGTTTGCGACGAGGTCATTTGTGCCTGAACAATCATATGCACGGGTGTTTAAGTTATTCAATTCGGCAGTTTTTTGGAAAAAACCCGAAATTTGAAATTGTGCACAATTAATCGAAATATGTCTTCTCCGATCGTTTGCGGCCAAATAAACGAGGTCATTTGTGCCTGAGGAGTCATATGCACGGATGTTTAAGTTATTCGATTCGGCAGTTTTTTGAAAAAAAACCGAAATTTGAAATTGTGCACAACTAAACGAAATATGACTTGCCCGATCGTTCGCGACAAAATAAACGAGGTCATTTGTGCCTGAGGAATCATATGCACGGATGTTTGAGTTATTCGATTCGGCAGTTCTTTGAAAAAAAACCTGAAATTTGAAATTGTGCACAACTAAACGAAATATGACTAGTCAGATCGTCCCCGACGAAATAAACGAGGTCATTTGTGCCTGAACAATCATATGCACGGATGATTGAGTTATTCGATTCGTTATACTAAATATGACTTCTCCGATCGTTTGCGACCAAATAAACGAGGTCATTTGTTCCTGAACAATCATATGCACGGAAGTTATTCAATTCGGCAGTTTTTTGAAAAAAACCCGAAATTTGAAATTGTGCACAATTAATCGAAATATGTATGACTTCTCCGATCGTTTGCGGCCAAATAAACGAGGTCATTTGTGCCTGAGGAATCATATGCACGGATGTTTAAGATATTCGATTCGGCAGTTTTTTGAAAAAAAAACCGAAATTTGAAATTGTGCACAACTAAACGAAATATGACTTGCCCGATCGTTCGCGACAAAATAAACGAGGTCATTTGTGCCTGAGGAATCATATGCACGGATGTTTGAGTTATTCGATTCGGCAGTTCTTCGAAAAAAAATCCGAAATTTGAAATTGTGCACAACTAAACGAAATATGACTAGTCCGATCGTCCCCGACGAAATAAACCAGGTCATTTGTGCCTGAACAATCATATGCACGGATGTTTGAGTTATTCGATATGGCAGTTTTTTGGAAAAAGAGCCGAAATTTAAAATTGTGCACAACTAAACTAAATATGACTTCTCCGATCGTTTGCGACCAAATAAACGAAGTCATTTGTGCCTGAGCAATCATATACACGGATGTTTGAGTTATTTGATTCGGCGGTTATTTGGAAAAAAACCGAAATTTTAAATTGTGCACAACTAAACTAAATATGACTTCTCCGATCGTTTGCGAAAAAGTAAACGATATCATTTGTGCCTGAAAAATCATATACGCGGATGTTTGAGTTATTTGATTCGGCGGTTATTTGGAAAAAAACCGAAATTTGAAATTGTGCACAACTAAACTAAATATGACTTCTTCGATCGTTTGCGAAAAAATAAACGATATCATTTGTGCCTGAACAATCATATACACGGATGTTTGAGTTATTTGATTCGGCGGTTATTTGGAAAAAACCGAAATTTGAAATTGTGCACAACTAAACTAAATATGACTTCTCCGATCGTTTGCGAACAAATAAACGAAGTCATTTGTGCCTGAGCAATCATATACACGGATGGTTGAATTATTCGATATGGCAGTTTTTTGGAAAAAGAGCCGAAATTTGAAATTGTGCACAACTAAACTAAATATGACTTGCCCCATCGTTCGCTACAAAATAAACGAGGTCATTTGTGCCTGAACAATCATATGCACGGATGATTGATTTATTCGATTCGGCAGTTTTTTTGAAAAAAAAACCCGAAATTTGAAATTGTGCACAACTAAACTAAATATGACTTGCCCGATCGTTCGCTACAAAATAAACGAGGTCATTTGTGCCTGAGCAATCATATACACGGATGTTTGAGTTATTTGATTCGGCAGTTATTTGGAAAAAAACCGAAATTTGAAATTGTTCACAACTAAACTAAATATGACTTCTCCGATCGTTTGCGAAAAAATAAACGATATGATTTGAGCCTGAACAATCATATACACGGATGTTTGAGTTATTTGAATCGGCGGTTATTTGGAAAAAAACCGAAATTTTAAATTGTGCACCACTAAACTATATATGATTTCTCGGATCGTCCCTGACGAAATAAACGAGTTCATTTGTGCCTGAACAATCATATGCACGGATGTTTAAGTTATTTGATTCGGCGGTTATTTTAGAAAACCAGGAATTGAAAATATTGCAAGCATAGACGAATTATGAGTTCTCCTATTGTTCGCAACAAAATAATTGAGGTTCGTTGTGCCTGAGGAATCATATGCACGGATGTTTGAGTTATTCGATAACGGTTTTTTGGAAAAAGAGCCGAAATTTGAAATTGTGCACCACTAAACTATATATGATTTCTCGGATCGTCCCTGACGAAATAAACGAGTTCATTTGTGCCTGAACAATCATATGCACGGATGTTTAAGTTATTTGATTCGGCGGTTATTTGAGAAAACCAGGAATTGAAAATTGTGCAAGCATAGACGATTTATGAGTTCTCCTATTGTTCGCAACAAAATAATTGAGGTTCTTTGTGCCTGAGCAATCATATGCACGGATTGAGTTATTCGATTCGGCAGTTCTTTGAAAAAAACCCGAAATTTGAAATTTTGCACAATTAATCGAAATATGATTTCTCCGATCGTTTGCGGCCAAATAAACGAGGTCATTTGTGCGAGAGGAATCATATGCACGGATGTTTAAGTTATTCGATTCGGCAGTTTTTTGGAAAAAAAAAACCGAAATTTGAAATTGTGCACAACTAAACTAAATATGACTTGCCCGATCGTTCGCTACAAAATAAACGAGGTCATTTGTGCCTGAACAGTCTTATACACGGATATTTGAGTTATTTGATTCGGCGGTTATTTGGAAAAAAACCGAAATTTTAAATTGTGCACCACTAAACTATATATGACTTCTCCGATCGTTTGCGACCAAATAAACGAAGTCATTTGTGCCTGAGCAATCATATACGCGGATGCTTGAGTTATTTGATTCGGCGGTTATTTGGAACAAAAAAAACGAAATTTGAAATTGTGCACAACTAAACTAAATATGACTTCTCCGATCGTTTGCAACCAAATAAACGAAGTCATTTGTGCCTGAGCAATCATATACACGGATGTTTGAGTTATTTGATTCGGCGGTTATTTGGAAAAAAACCGAAATTTTAAATTGTGCACAACTAAACTAAATATGACTTCTCCGATCGTTTGCGAAAAAGTAAACGATATCATTTGTGCCTGAAAAATCATATACGCGGATGTTTGAGTTATTTGATTCGACGGTTATTTGGAAAAAAACCGAAATTTGAAATTGTGCACAACTAAACTAAATATGACTTCTTCGATCGTTTGCGAAAAAATAAATGATATCATTTGTGCCTGAACAATCATATACACGGATGTTTGAGTTATTTGATTCGGCGGTTATTTGGAAAAAACCGAAATTTGAAATTGTGCACAACTAAACTAAATATGACTTCTCCGATCGTTTGCGACCAAATAAACGAAGTCATTTGTGCCTGAGCAATCATATACACGGATGGTTGAATTATTCGATATGGCAGTTTTTTGGAAAAAGAGCCGAAATTTGAAATTGTGCACAACTAAACTAAATATGACTTCTCCGATCGTTTGCGAAAAAATAAACGATATGATTTGTGCCTGAACAATCATATACACGGATGTTTGAGTTATTTGATTCGGCGGTTATTTGGAAAAAAACCGAAATTTGAAATTGTGCACAACTAAACGAAATATGACTTGCCCGATCGTTCGCGACAAAATAAACGAGGTCATTTGTGCCTGAGCAATCATATACACGGATGTTTGAGTTATTTGATTCGGCAGTTATTTGGAAAAAACCGAAATTTGAAATTGTGCACAACTAAACGAAATATGACTTGCCCGATCGTTCGCGACAAAATAAACGAGGTCATTTGTGCCTGAGCAATCATATACACGGATGTTTGAGTTATTTGAATCGGCGGTTATTTGGAAAAAAACCGAAATTTGAAATTGTGCACAACTAAACGAAATATGACTTGCCCGATCGTTCGCGACAAAATAAACGAGGTCATTTGTGCCTGAGCAATCATATACACGGATGTTTGAGTTATTCGATATGGCAGTTTTTTGGAAAAAGAGCTGAAATTTGAAATTGTGCACAACTAAACGAAATATGACTTGCCCGATCGTTTGCGAAAAAATAAACGATATGATTTGAGCCTGAACAATCATATACACGGATGTTTGAGTTATTTGAATCGGCGGTTATTTGGAAAAAAACCGAAATTTTAAATTGTGCACCACTAAACTATATATGATTTCTCGGATCGTCCCTGACGAAATAAACGAGTTCATTTGTGCCTGAACAATCATATGCACGGATGTTTAAGTTATTCAATTCGGCAGTTTTTTGAAAAAAACCCGAAATTTGAAATTTTGCACAATTAATCGAAATATGATTTCTCCGATCGTTTGCGACCAAATAAACGAGGTCATTTGTGCGAGAGGAATCATATGCACGGATGTTTAAGTTATTCGATTCGGCAGTTTTTTGGAAAAAAAAAAACCGAAATTTGAAATTGTGCACAACTAAACTAAATATGACTTGCCCGATCGTTCGCTACAAAATAAACGAGGTCATTTGTGCCTGAGCAATCATATACACGGATGTTTGAGTTATTTGATTCGGCAGTTATTTGGAAAAAAACCGAAATTTGAAATTGTTCACAACTAAACTAAATATGACTTCTCCGATCGTTTGCGAAAAAATAAACGATATGATTTGAACCTGAACAATCATATACACGGATGTTTGAGTTATTTGAATCGGCGGTTATTTGGAAAAAAACCGAAATTTTAAATTGTGCACAACTAAACGAAATATGACTTGCCCGATCGTTCGCGACAAAATAAACGAGGTCATTTGTGCCTGAACAATCATATGCACGGATGATTGTGTTATTTGATTCGGCGGTTATTTGGAAAAAAACCGAAATCTGAAATTGTGCACAACTAAACTAAATATGACTTCTCCGATCGTTTGCGAAAAAATAAACGATATCATTTGTGCCTGAAAAATCATATACGCGGATGTTTGAGTTATTCGATTCGGCAGTTTTTCAAAAAAAAACCCCAAATTTGAAATTGTGCACAACTAAACGAAATATGACTTGCCCGATCGTTCGCAACAAAATAAACGAGGTCATTTGTGCCTGAGCAATCATATGCACGGATGTTTGAGTTATTTGATTCGGCGGTTATTTGGAAAAAAACCGAAATCTGAAATTGTGCACAACTAAACTAAATATGACTTCTCCGATCGTTTGCGAAAAAATAAACGATATCATTTGTGCCTGAAAAATCATATACGCGGATGTTTGAGTTATTCGATTCGGCAGTTTTTTGAAAACAAACCCGAAATTTGAAATTGTGCACAACTAAACGAAATATGACTTGCCCGATCGTTCGCAACAAAATAAACGAGGTCATTTGTGCCTGAGCAATCATATGCACGGATGTTTGAGTTATTTGATTCGGCGGTTATTTGGAAAAAACCCGAAATTTGAAATTTTGCACAACTAAACGAAATATGGCTTGCCCGTTCGTTCGCGACTAAATAAACGAGGTCATTTGTGCCTGAGGAATTATATGCACGGATGTTTGAGTTATTCGATTCGGCAGTTCATTGAAAAAAAACCCGAAATTAGAAATTGTGCACAACTAAACGAAATATGACTACTCCGATCGTCTCTGACGAAATAAGCGAGGTCATTTGTGCCTGAACAATCATATGCACGGATGTTTAAGTTATTCAATTCGGCAGTTTTTTGAAAAAAACCCGAAATTTGAAATTGTGCACAATTAATCGCAATATGACTTCTCAGATCGTTTGCGGCCAAATAAACGAGGTCATTTGTGCCTGAGAAATCATATGCACGGATGTTTAAGTTATTCGATTCGGCAGTTTTTTGGAAAAAAAACCGAAATTTGAAATTGTGCACAACTAACCGAAATATGACTTGCGCGATCGCTCGCGACAAAATAAACGAGGTCATTTGTGTCTGAGGAATCGTATGCACGGATGTTTGAGTTATTCAAATCGGCAGTTTTTTCGAAAAAAACCCGAAATTTGAAATTGTGCACAACTAAACGAAATATGACTTGCCCGATCGTTCGCGACAAAATAAACGAGGTCATTTGTGCCTGAACAATCATATACACGGAATTTGGAGTTATTTGATTCGGTGGTTATTTGAGAAAACCCGGAATTGAATATTGTGCAAACATAGACGAATTATGAGTTCCCCTATTTTTCGCAACAAAATAATTGAGGTTCGTTGTGCCTGAGGGATCATATGCACGGATGTTTGAGTTATTCAAATCGGCAGTTTATTCGAAAAAAAACCCGAAATTTGAAATTGTGCACAACTAAACGAAATATGACTTACCCGATCGTTCGCGACAAAATATACGAAGTCATTTGTGCCTGAACAATCATATGCACGGATGATTGAGTTATTCGATTCGGCGGTTATTTGGAAAAAAACCGAAATTTTAAATTGTGCACCACTAAACTATATTTGACTTCTCCGATCGTCCCTGACGAAATAAACGAGGTCATTTGTGCCTGAACAATCATATGCACGGATGTTTAAGTTATTCAATTCGGCAATTTTTTGAAAAAAACCCGAAATTTGAAATTTTGCACAATTAATCGAAATATGATTTCTCCGATCGTTTGCGACCAAATAAACGAGGTCATTTGTGCGAGAGGAATCATATGCACGGATGTTTAAGTTATTCGATTCGGCAGTTTTTTGGAAAAAAAAAACCGAAATTTGAAATTGTGCACAACTAAACTAAATATGACTTGCCCGATCGTTCGCTACAAAATAAACGAGGTCATTTGTGCCTGAGCAATCATATACACGGATGTTTGAGTTATTTGATTCGGCAGTTATTTGGAAAAAAACCGAAATTTGAAATTGTTCACAACTAAACTAAATATGACTTCTCCGATCGTTTGCGAAAAAATAAACGATATGATTTGAACCTGAACAATCATATACACGGATGTTTGAGTTATTTGAATCGGCGGTTATTTGGAAAAAAACCGAAATTTTAAATTGTGCACCACTAAACTATATATGATTTCTCGGATCGTCCCTGACGAAATAAACGAGTTCATTTGTGCCTGAACAATCATATGCACGGATGTTTAAGTTATTCAATTCGGCAGTTTTTTAAAAAAAACCCGAAATTTGAAATTTTGCACAATTAATCGAAATATAATTTCTCCGATCGTTTGCGGCCAAATAAACGAGGTCATTTGTGCGAGAGGAATCATATGCACGGATGTTTAAGTTATTCGATTCGGCAGTTTTTTGGAAAAAAAAAACCGAAATTTGAAATTGTGCACAACTAAACTAAATATGACTTGCCCGATCGTTCGCTACAAAATAAACGAGGTCATTTGTGCCTGAACAGTCTTATACACGGATATTTGAGTTATTTGATTCGGCGGTTATTTGGAAAAAAACCGAAATTTTAAATTGTGCACAACTAAACGAAATATGACTTGCCCGATCGTTCGCAACAAAATAAACGAGGTCATTTGTGCCTGAGCAATCATATGCACGGATGTTTGAGTTATTTGATTTGGCGGTTATTTGGAAAAAACCGAAATTTGAAATTGTGCACAACTAAACTAAATATGACTTCTCCGATCGTTTGCGACCAAATAAACGAAGTCATTTGTGCCTGAGCAATCATATACACGGATGGTTGAATTATTCGATATGGCAGTTTTTTGGAAAAAGAGCCGAAATTTGAAATTGTGCACAACTAAACGAAATATGACTTGCCCGTTCGTTCGCTACAAAATAAACGAGGTAATTTGTGCATGAGCAATCATATACACGGATGTTTGAGTTATTTGATTCGGCAGTTATTTGGAAAAAAACGGAAATTTGAAATTGTGCACAACTAAACTAAATATGACTCCTCCGATCGTTTGCGAAAAAATAAACGATATGATTTGTGCCTGAACAATCATATACACGGATGTTTGAGTTATTTAAATCGGCGGTTATTTGGAAAAAAACCGAAATTTTAAATTGTGCACCACTAAACTATATATGACTTCTCCGATCGTCCCTGACAAAATAAACGAGGTCATTTGTGCCTGAACAATCATATGCACGGATGTTTAAGTTATTCAATTCGGCAGTTTTTTGAAAAAAAACCCGAAATTTGAAATTGTGCACAATTAATCGAAATATGACTTCTCCGATCGTTTGCAGCGAAATAAACGAGGTCATTTGTGCCTGAGAAATCATATGCACGGATGTTTGAGTTATTTGATTTGGCGGTTATTTGGAAAAAACCGAAATTTGAAATTGTGCACAACTAAACTAAATATGACTTCTCCGATCGTTTGCGGCCAAATAAACGAGGTCATTTGTGCCTGAGGATATGCACGGATGTTTAAGATATTCGATTGGGCAGTTTTTTGAAAAAAAAACCGAAATTTGAAATTGTGCACAACTAAACGAAATATGACTTGCCCGTTCGTTCGCTACAAAATAAACGAGGTAATTTGTGCATGAGCAATCATATACACGGATGCTTGAATTATTCGATTCAGCTGTTATTTGAGAAAACCCGAAATTGAAAATTGAGCAAGAGTGAGCTAAGTATGACTAGTCCGATTGTCCCCGACGAAATAAACGAGGTCATTTGTGCCTGAACATTCATGTACGCGGATGTTTGAGTTATTTGATTCGGCGGTTATTTGAGAAAACCCGGAATTGAAAATTGTGCAAGCATAGACGATTTATGAGTTCTCCTATTGTTCGCAACAAAATCATTGAGGTTCTTTGTGCCTGAGCAATCATATGCACGGATGTTTGAGTTATTCGATTCGGCAGTTCTTTGAAAAAAAACCCGAAATTTGAAATTGTGCACAACTAAACGAAATATGACTAGTCCGATCGTCCTCGACGAAATAAACGAGGTCATTTGTGCCTGAACAATCATCTGCAGGGATGTTTAACTTATTAAACTCGGCAGTTCTTTGAAAAAAAAACCCGAAATTTGAAATTGTGCGCAACCAAACTAAATATGACTTCTCCGATCGTTTGCGACGAGGTCATTTGTGCCTGAACAATCATATGCACGGGTGTTTAAGTTATTCAATTCGGCAGTTTTTTGGAAAAAACCCGAAATTTGAAATTGTGCACAATTAATCGAAATATGTCTTCTCCGATCGTTTGCGGCCAAATAAACGAGGTCATTTGTGCCTGAGGAGTCATATGCACGGATGTTTAAGTTATTCGATTCGGCAGTTTTTTGAAAAAAAACCGAAATTTGAAATTGTGCACAACTAAACGAAATATGACTTGCCCGATCGTTCGCGACAAAATAAACGAGGTCATTTGTGCCTGAGGAATCATATGCACGGATGTTTGAGTTATTCGATTCGGCAGTTCTTTGAAAAAAAACCTGAAATTTGAAATTGTGCACAACTAAACGAAATATGACTAGTCAGATCGTCCCCGACGAAATAAACGAGGTCATTTGTGCCTGAACAATCATATGCACGGATGATTGAGTTATTCGATTCGTTATACTAAATATGACTTCTCCGATCGTTTGCGACCAAATAAACGTGGTCATTTGTTCCTGAACAATCATATGCACGGAAGTTATTCAATTCGGCAGTTTTTTGAAAAAAACCCGAAATTTGAAATTGTGCACAATTAATCGAAATATGTATGACTTCTCCGATCGTTTGCGGCCAAATAAACGAGGTCATTTGTGCCTGAGGAATCATATGCACGGATGTTTAAGATATTCGATTCGGCAGTTTTTTGAAAAAAAAACCGAAATTTGAAATTGTGCACAACTAAACGAAATATGACTTGCCCGATCGTTCGCGACAAAATAAACGAGGTCATTTGTGCCTGAGGAATCATATGCACGGATGTTTGAGTTATTCGATTCGGCAGTTCTTCGAAAAAAAATCCGAAATTTGAAATTGTGCACAACTAAACGAAATATGACTAGTCCGATCGTCCCCGACGAAATAAACCAGGTCATTTGTGCCTGAACAATCATATGCACGGATGTTTGAGTTATTCGATATGGCAGTTTTTTGGAAAAAGAGCCGAAATTTAAAATTGTGCACAACTAAACTAAATATGACTTCTCCGATCGTTTGCGACCAAATAAACGAAGTCATTTGTGCCTGAGCAATCATATACACGGATGTTTGAGTTATTTGATTCGGCGGTTATTTGGAAAAAAACCGAAATTTTAAATTGTGCACAACTAAACTAAATATGACTTCTCCGATCGTTTGCGAAAAAGTAAACGATATCATTTGTGCCTGAAAAATCATATACGCGGATGTTTGAGTTATTTGATTCGGCGGTTATTTGGAAAAAAACCGAAATTTGAAATTGTGCACAACTAAACTAAATATGACTTCTTCGATCGTTTGCGAAAAAATAAACGATATCATTTGTGCCTGAACAATCATATACACGGATGTTTGAGTTATTTGATTCGGCGGTTATTTGGAAAAAACCGAAATTTGAAATTGTGCACAACTAAACTAAATATGACTTCTCCGATCGTTTGCGAACAAATAAACGAAGTCATTTGTGCCTGAGCAATCATATACACGGATGGTTGAATTATTCGATATGGCAGTTTTTTGGAAAAAGAGCCGAAATTTGAAATTGTGCACAACTAAACTAAATATGACTTGCCCCATCGTTCGCTACAAAATAAACGAGGTCATTTGTGCCTGAACAATCATATGCACGGATGATTGATTTATTCGATTCGGCAGTTTTTTTGAAAAAAAAACCCGAAATTTGAAATTGTGCACAACTAAACTAAATATGACTTGCCCGATCGTTCGCTACAAAATAAACGAGGTCATTTGTGCCTGAGCAATCATATACACGGATGTTTGAGTTATTTGAATCGGCGGTTATTTGGAAAAAAACCGAAATTTTAAATTGTGCACCACTAAACTATATATGATTTCTCGGATCGTCCCTGACGAAATAAACGAGTTCATTTGTGCCTGAACAATCATATGCACGGATGTTTAAGTTATTTGATTCGGCGGTTATTTGGAAAAAAACCGAAATTTGAAATTGTTCACAACTAAACTAAATATGACTTCTCCGATCGTTTGCGAAAAAATAAACGATATGATTTGAGCCTGAACAATCATATACACGGATGTTTGAGTTATTTGAATCGGCGGTTATTTGGAAAAAAACCGAAATTTTAAATTGTGCACCACTAAACTATATATGATTTCTCGGATCGTCCCTGACGAAATAAACGAGTTCATTTGTGCCTGAACAATCATATGCACGGATGTTTAAGTTATTTGATTCGGCGGTTATTTTAGAAAACCAGGAATTGAAAATATTGCAAGCATAGACGAATTATGAGTTCTCCTATTGTTCGCAACAAAATAATTGAGGTTCGTTGTGCCTGAGGAATCATATGCACGGATGTTTGAGTTATTCGATATGGCGGTTTTTTGGAAAAAGAGCCGAAATTTGAAATTGTGCACCACTAAACTATATATGATTTCTCGGATCGTCCCTGACGAAATAAACGAGTTCATTTGTGCCTGAACAATCATATGCACGGATGTTTAAGTTATTTGATTCGGCGGTTATTTGAGAAAAGCAGGAATTGAAAATTGTGCAAGCATAGACGATTTATGAGTTCTCCTATTGTTCGCAACAAAATAATTGAGGTTCTTTGTGCCTGAGCAATCATATGCACGGATGTTTTAGTTATTCGATTCGGCAGTTCTTTGAAAAAAACCCGAAATTTGAAATTTTGCACAATTAATCGAAATATGATTTCTCCGATCGTTTGCGGCCAAATAAACGAGGTCATTTGTGCGAGAGGAATCATATGCACGGATGTTTAAGTTATTCGATTCGGCAGTTTTTTGGAAAAAAAAAACCGAAATTTGAAATTGTGCACAACTAAACTAAATATGACTTGCCCGATCGTTCGCTACAAAATAAACGAGGTCATTTGTGCCTGAACAGTCTTATACACGGATATTTGAGTTATTTGATTCGGCGGTTATTTGGAAAAAAACCGAAATTTTAAATTGTGCACCACTAAACTATATATGACTTCTCCGATCGTTTGCGACCAAATAAACGAAGTCATTTGTGCCTGAGCAATCATATACGCGGATGCTTGAGTTATTTGATTCGGCGGTTATTTGGAACAAAAAAAACGAAATTTGAAATTGTGCACAACTAAACTAAATATGACTTCTCCGATCGTTTGCAACCAAATAAACGAAGTCATTTGTGCCTGAGCAATCATATACACGGATGTTTGAGTTATTTGATTCGGCGGTTATTTGGAAAAAAAACCGAAATTTTAAATTGTGCACAACTAAACTAAATATGACTTCTCCGATCGTTTGCGAAAAAGTAAACGATATCATTTGTGCCTGAAAAATCATATACGCGGATGTTTGAGTTATTTGATTCGACGGTTATTTGGAAAAAAACCGAAATTTGAAATTGTGCACAACTAAACTAAATATGACTTCTTCGATCGTTTGCGAAAAAATAAATGATATCATTTGTGCCTGAACAATCATATACACGGATGTTTGAGTTATTTGATTCGGCGGTTATTTGGAAAAAACCGAAATTTGAAATTGTGCACAACTAAACTAAATATGACTTCTCCGATCGTTTGCGACCAAATAAACGAAGTCATTTGTGCCTGAGCAATCATATACACGGATGGTTGAATTATTCGATATGGCAGTTTTTTGGAAAAAGAGCCGAAATTTGAAATTGTGCACAACTAAACTAAATATGACTTCTCCGATCGTTTGCGAAAAAATAAACGATATGATTTGTGCCTGAACAATCATATACACGGATGTTTGAGTTATTTGATTCGGCGGTTATTTGGAAAAAAACCGAAATTTGAAATTGTGCACAACTAAACGAAATATGACTTGCCCGATCGTTCGCGACAAAATAAACGAGGTCATTTGTGCCTGAGCAATCATATACACGGATGTTTGAGTTATTTGATTCGGCAGTTATTTGGAAAAAACCGAAATTTGAAATTGTGCACAACTAAACGAAATATGACTTGCCCGATCGTTCGCGACAAAATAAACGAGGTCATTTGTGCCTGAGCAATCATATACACGGATGTTTGAGTTATTTGAATCGGCGGTTATTTGGAAAAAAACCGAAATTTGAAATTGTGCACAACTAAACGAAATATGACTTGCCCGATCGTTCGCGACAAAATAAACGAGGTCATTTGTGCCTGAGCAATCATATACACGGATGTTTGAGTTATTCGATATGGCAGTTTTTTGGAAAAAGAGCCGAAATTTGAAATTGTGCACAACTAAACGAAATATGACTTGCCCGATCGTTTGCGAAAAAATAAACGATATGATTTGAGCCTGAACAATCATATACACGGATGTTTGAGTTATTTGAATCGGCGGTTATTTGGAAAAAAACCGAAATTTTAAATTGTGCACCACTAAACTATATATGATTTCTCGGATCGTCCCTGACGAAATAAACGAGTTCATTTGTGCCTGAACAATCATATGCACGGATGTTTAAGTTATTCAATTCGGCAGTTTTTTGAAAAAAACCCGAAATTTGAAATTTTGCACAATTAATCGAAATATGATTTCTCCGATCGTTTGCGACCAAATAAACGAGGTCATTTGTGCGAGAGGAATCATATGCACGGATGTTTAAGTTATTCGATTCGGCAGTTTTTTGGAAAAAAAAAACCGAAATTTGAAATTGTGCACAACTAAACTAAATATGACTTGCCCGATCGTTCGCTACAAAATAAACGAGGTCATTTGTGCCTGAGCAATCATATACACGGATGTTTGAGTTATTTGATTCGGCAGTTATTTGGAAAAAAACCGAAATTTGAAATTGTTCACAACTAAACTAAATATGACTTCTCCGATCGTTTGCGAAAAAATAAACGATATGATTTGAACCTGAACAATCATATACACGGATGTTTGAGTTATTTGAATCGGCGGTTATTTGGAAAAAAACCGAAATTTTAAATTGTGCACAACTAAACGAAATATGACTTGCCCGATCGTTCGCGACAAAATAAACGAGGTCATTTGTGCCTGAACAATCATATGCACGGATGATTGTGTTATTTGATTCGGCGGTTATTTGGAAAAAAACCGAAATCTGAAATTGTGCACAACTAAACTAAATATGACTTCTCCGATCGTTTGCGAAAAAATAAACGATATCATTTGTGCCTGAAAAATCATATACGCGGATGTTTGAGTTATTCGATTCGGCAGTTTTTCAAAAAAAAACCCCAAATTTGAAATTGTGCACAACTAAACGAAATATGACTTGCCCGATCGTTCGCAACAAAATAAACGAGGTCATTTGTGCCTGAGCAATCATATGCACGGATGTTTGAGTTATTTGATTCGGCGGTTATTTGGAAAAAAACCGAAATCTGAAATTGTGCACAACTAAACTAAATATGACTTCTCCGATCGTTTGCGAAAAAATAAACGATATCATTTGTGCCTGAAAAATCATATACGCGGATGTTTGAGTTATTCGATTCGGCAGTTTTTTGAAAACAAACCCGAAATTTGAAATTGTGCACAACTAAACGAAATATGACTTGCCCGATCGTTCGCAACAAAATAAACGAGGTCATTTGTGCCTGAGCAATCATATGCACGGATGTTTGAGTTATTTGATTCGGCGGTTATTTGGAAAAAACCCGAAATTTGAAATTTTGCACAACTAAACGAAATATGGCTTGCCCGTTCGTTCGCGACTAAATAAACGAGGTCATTTGTGCCTGAGGAATTATATGCACGGATGTTTGAGTTATTCGATTCGGCAGTTCATTGAAAAAAAACCCGAAATTAGAAATTGTGCACAACTAAATGAAATATGACTACTCCGATCGTCTCTGACGAAATAAGCGAGGTCATTTGTGCCTGAACAATCATATGCACGGATGTTTAAGTTATTCAATTCGGCAGTTTTTTGAAAAAAACCCGAAATTTGAAATTGTGCACAATTAATCGCAATATGACTTCTCAGATCGTTTGCGGCCAAATAAACGAGGTCATTTGTGCCTGAGAAATCATATGCACGGATGTTTAAGTTATTCGATTCGGCAGTTTTTTGGAAAAAAAACCGAAATTTGAAATTGTGCACAACTAACCGAAATATGACTTGCGCGATCGCTCGCGACAAAATAAACGAGGTCATTTGTGTCTGAGGAATCGTATGCACGGATGTTTGAGTTATTCAAATCGGCAGTTTTTTCGAAAAAAACCCGAAATTTGAAATTGTGCACAACTAAACGAAATATGACTTGCCCGATCGTTCGCGACAAAATAAACGAGGTCATTTGTGCCTGAACAATCATATACACGGATGTTGGAGTTATTTGATTCGGTGGTTATTTGAGAAAACCCGGAATTGAATATTGTGCAAACATAGACGAATTATGAGTTCCCCTATTTTTCGCAACAAAATAATTGAGGTTCGTTGTGCCTGAGGGATCATATGCACGGATGTTTGAGTTATTCAAATCGGCAGTTTATTCGAAAAAACCCGAAATCTGAAATTGTGCACAACTAAACGAAATATGACTTACCCGATCGTTCGCGACAAAATATACGAAGTCATTTGTGCCTGAACAATCATATGCACGGATGATTGAGTTATTCGATTCGGCGGTTATTTGGAAAAAAATCGAAATTTTAAATTGTGCACCACTAAACTATATTTGACTTCTCCGATCGTCCCTGACGAAATAAACGAGGTCATTTGTGCCTGAACAATCATATGCACGGATGTTTAAGTTATTCAATTCGGCAATTTTTTGAAAAAAACCCGAAATTTGAAATTTTGCACAATTAATCGAAATATGATTTCTCCGATCGTTTGCGACCAAATAAACGAGGTCATTTGTGCGAGAGGAATCATATGCACGGATGTTTAAGTTATTCGATTCGGCAGTTTTTTGGAAAAAAAAAACCGAAATTTGAAATTGTGCACAACTAAACTAAATATGACTTGCCCGATCGTTCGCTACAAAATAAACGAGGTCATTTGTGCCTGAGCAATCATATACACGGATGTTTGAGTTATTTGATTCGGCAGTTATTTGGAAAAAAACCGAAATTTGAAATTGTTCACAACTAAACTAAATATGACTTCTCCGATCGTTTGCGAAAAAATAAACGATATGATTTGAACCTGAACAATCATATACACGGATGTTTGAGTTATTTGAATCGGCGGTTATTTGGAAAAAAACCGAAATTTTAAATTGTGCACCACTAAACTATATATGATTTCTCGGATCGTCCCTGACGAAATAAACGAGTTCATTTGTGCCTGAACAATCATATGCACGGATGTTTAAGTTATTCAATTCGGCAGTTTTTTGAAAAAAACCCGAAATTTGAAATTTTGCACAATTAATCGAAATATAATTTCTCCGATCGTTTGCGGCCAAATAAACGAGGTCATTTGTGCGAGAGGAATCATATGCACGGATGTTTAAGTTATTCGATTCGGCAGTTTTTTGGAAAAAAAAAACCGAAATTTGAAATTGTGCACAACTAAACTAAATATGACTTGCCCGATCGTTCGCTACAAAATAAACGAGGTCATTTGTGCCTGAACAGTCTTATACACGGATATTTGAGTTATTTGATTCGGCGGTTATTTGGAAAAAAACCGAAATTTTAAATTGTGCACCACTAAACTATATATGACTTCTCCGATCGTTTGCGACCAAATAAACGAAGTCATTTGTGCCTGAGCAATCATATACACGGATGTTTGAGTTATTTGATTCGGCGGTTATTTGGAAAAAACCGAAATTTGAAATTGTGCACAACTAAACTAAATATGACTTCTCCGATCGTTTGCGAAAAAGTAAACGATATCATTTGTGCCTGAAAAATCATATACACGGATGTTTGAGTTATTTGATTCGGCGGTTATTTGGAAAAAACCGAAATTTGAAATTGTGCACAACTAAACGAAATATGACTTGCCCGATCGTTCGCGACAAAATAAACGAGGTCATTTGTGCCTGAGCAATCATATACACGGATGTTTGAGTTATTTGATTCGGCAGTTATTTGGAAAAAACCGAAATTTGAAATTGTGCACAACTAAACCAAATATGACTTCTCCGATCGTTTGCGACCAAATAAACGAAGTCATTTGTGCCTGAGCAATCATATACACGGATGGTTGAATTATTTGAATCGGCGGTTATTTGGAAAAAAAACCGAAATTTGAAATTGTGCACAACTAAACCAAATATGACTTCTCCGATCGTTTGCGACCAAATAAACGAAGTCATTTGTGCCTGAGCAATCATATACACGGATGGTTGAATTATTCGATATGGCAGTTTTTTGGAAAAAGAGCCGAAATTTGAAATTGTGCACAACTAAACTAAATATGACTTCTCCGATCGTTTGCGAAAAAATAAACGATATGATTTGTGCCTGAACAATCATATACACGGATGTTTGAGTTATTTGATTCGGCGGTTATTTGGAAAAAACCGAAATTTGAAATTGTGCACAACTAAACGAAATATGACTTGCCCGATCGTTCGCGACAAAATAAACGAGGTCATTTGTGCCTGAGCAATCATATACACGGATGTTTGAGTTATTTGATTCGGCAGTTATTTGGAAAAAACCGAAATTTGAAATTGTGCACAACTAAACGAAATATGACTTGCCCGATCGTTCGCGATAAAATAAACGAGGTCATTTGTGCCTGAGCAATCATATACACGGATGTTTGAGTTATTTGAATCGGCGGTTATTTGGAAAAAAAACCGAAATTTGAAATTGTGCACAACTAAACGAAATATGACTTGCCCGATCGTTCGCGACAAAATAAACGAGGTCATTTGTGCCTGAACAATCATATGCACGGATGATTGTGTTATTTGATTCGGCGGTTATTTGGAAAAAAACCGAAATCTGAAATTGTGCACAACTAAACTAAATATGACTTCTCCGATCGTTTGCGAAAAAATAAACGATATCATTTGTGCCTGAAAAATCATATACGCGGATGTTTGAGTTATTCGATTCGGCAGTTTTTCAAAAAAAAACCCCAAATTTGAAATTGTGCACAACTAAACGAAATATGACTTGCCCGATCGTTCGCAACAAAATAAACGAGGTCATTTGTGCCTGAGCAATCATATGCACGGATGTTTGAGTTATTTGATTCGGCGGTTATTTGGAAAAAAACCGAAATCTGAAATTGTGCACAACTAAACTAAATATGACTTCTCCGATCGTTTGCGAAAAAATAAACGATATCATTTGTGCCTGAAAAATCATATACGCGGATGTTTGAGTTATTCGATTCGGCAGTTTTTTGAAAACAAACCCGAAATTTGAAATTGTGCACAACTAAACGAAATATGACTTGCCCGATCGTTCGCAACAAAATAAACGAGGTCATTTGTGCCTGAGCAATCATATGCACGGATGTTTGAGTTATTTGATTCGGCGGTTATTTGGAAAAAAACCGAAATCTGAAATTGTGCACAACTAAACTAAATATGACTTCTCCGATCGTTTGCGAAAAAATAAACGATATCATTTGTGCCTGAAAAATCATATACGCGGATGTTTGAGTTATTCGATTCGGCAGTTTTTTGAAAACAAACCCGAAATTTGAAATTGTGCACAACTAAACGAAATATGACTTGCCCGATCGTTCGCAACAAAATAAACGAGGTCATTTGTGCCTGAGCAATCATATGCACGGATGTTTGAGTTATTTGATTCGGCGGTTATTTGGAAAAAACCCGAAATTTGAAATTTTGCACAACTAAACGAAATATGGCTTGCCCGTTCGTTCGCGACTAAATAAACGAGGTCATTTGTGCCTGAGGAATTATATGCACGGATGTTTGAGTTATTCGATTCGGCAGTTCATTGAAAAAAAACCCGAAATTAGAAATTGTGCACAACTAAACGAAATATGACTACTCCGATCGTCTCTGACGAAATAAGCGAGGTCATTTGTGCCTGAACAATCATATGCACGGATGTTTAAGTTATTCAATTCGGCAGTTTTTTGAAAAAAACCCGAAATTTGAAATTGTGCACAATTAATCGCAATATGACTTCTCAGATCGTTTGCGGCCAAATAAACGAGGTCATTTGTGCCTGAGAAATCATATGCACGGATGTTTAAGTTATTCGATTCGGCAGTTTTTTGGAAAAAAAACCGAAATTTGAAATTGTGCACAACTAACCGAAATATGACTTGCGCGATCGCTCGCGACAAAATAAACGAGGTCATTTGTGTCTGAGGAATCGTATGCACGGATGTTTGAGTTATTCAAATCGGCAGTTTTTTCGAAAAAAAACCCGAAATTTGAAATTGTGCACAACTAAACGAAATATGACTTGCCCGATCGTTCGCGACAAAATAAACGAGGTCATTTGTGCCTGAACAATCATATACACGGATGTTGGAGTTATTTGATTCGGTGGTTATTTGAGAAAACCCGGAATTGAATATTGTGCAAACATAGACGAATTATGAGTTCCCCTATTTTTCGCAACAAAATAATTGAGGTTCGTTGTGCCTGAGGGATCATATGCACGGATGTTTGAGTTATTCAAATCGGCAGTTTATTCGAAAAAAACCCGAAATTTGAAATTGTGCACAACTAAACGAAATATGACTTACCCGATCGTTCGCGACAAAATATACGAAGTCATTTGTGCCTGAACAATCATATGCACGGATGTTTGAGTTATTTGATTCGGCAGTTATTTGGAAAAAAACCGAAATTTGAAATTGTTCACAACTAAACTAAATATGACTTCTCCGATCGTTTGCGAAAAAATAAACGATATGATTTGAACCTGAACAATCATATACACGGATGTTTGAGTTATTTGAATCGGCGGTTATTTGGAAAAAAACCGAAATTTTAAATTGTGCACCACTAAACTATATATGATTTCTCGGATCGTCCCTGACGAAATAAACGAGTTCATTTGTGCCTGAACAATCATATGCACGGATGTTTAAGTTATTCAATTCGGCAGTTTTTTGAAAAAAACCCGAAATTTGAAATTTTGCACAATTAATCGAAATATAATTTCTCCGATCGTTTGCGGCCAAATAAACGAGGTCATTTGTGCGAGAGGAATCATATGCACGGATGTTTAAGTTATTCGATTCGGCAGTTTTTTGGAAAAAAAAAACCGAAATTTGAAATTGTGCACAACTAAACTAAATATGACTTGCCCGATCGTTCGCTACAAAATAAACGAGGTCATTTGTGCCTGAACAGTCTTATACACGGATATTTGAGTTATTTGATTCGGCGGTTATTTGGAAAAAAACCGAAATTTGAAATTGTGCACAACTAAACTAAATATGACTTCTCCGATCGTTTGCAACCAAATAAACGAAGTCATTTGTGCCTGAGCAATCATATACACGGATGTTTGAGTTATTTGATTCGGCGGTTATTTGGAAAAAAACCGAAATTTTAAATTGTGCACAACTAAACTAAATATGACTTCTCCGATCGTTTGCGAAAAAGTAAACGATATCATTTGTGCCTGAAAAATCATATACGCGGATGTTTGAGTTATTTGATTCGGCGGTTATTTGGAAAAAAACCGAAATTTGAAATTGTGCACAACTAAACTAAATATGACTTCTTCGATCGTTTGCGAAAAAATAAACGATATCATTTGTGCCTGAACAATCATATACACGGATGTTTGAGTTATTTGATTCGGCGGTTATTTGGAAAAAACCGAAATTTGAAATTGTGCACAACTAAACCAAATATGACTTCTCCGATCGTTTGCGACCAAATAAACGAAGTCATTTGTGCCTGAGCAATCATATACGCGGATGCTTGAGTTATTTGATTCGGCGGTTATTTGGAACAAAAAAAACGAAATTTGAAATTGTGCACAACTAAACTAAATATGACTTCTCCGATCGTTTGCAACCAAATAAACGAAGTCATTTGTGCCTGAGCAATCATATACACGGATGTTTGAGTTATTTGATTCGGCGGTTATTTGGAAAAAAACCGAAATTTTAAATTGTGCACAACTAAACTAAATATGACTTCTCCGATCGTTTGCGAAAAAGTAAACGATATCATTTGTGCCTGAAAAATCATATACGCGGATGTTTGAGTTATTTGATTCGGCGGTTATTTGGAAAAAAACCGAAATTTGAAATTGTGCACAACTAAACTAAATATGACTTCTTCGATCGTTTGCGAAAAAATAAACGATATCATTTGTGCCTGAACAATCATATACACGGATGTTTGAGTTATTTGATTCGGCGGTTATTTGGAAAAAACCGAAATTTGAAATTGTGCACAACTAAACCAAATATGACTTCTCCGATCGTTTGCGACCAAATAAACGAAGTCATTTGTGCCTGAGCAATCATATACACGGATGGTTGAATTATTCGATATGGCAGTTTTTTGGAAAAAGAGCCGAAATTTGAAATTGTGCACAACTAAACTAAATATGACTTCTCCGATCGTTTGCGAAAAAATAAACGATATGATTTGTGGCTGAACAATCATATACACGGATGTTTGAGTTATTTGATTCGGCGGTTATTTGGAAAAAACCGAAATTTGAAATTGTGCACAACTAAACGAAATATGACTTGCCCGATCGTTCGCGACAAAATAAACGAGGTCATTTGTGCCTGAGCAATCATATACACGGATGTTTGAGTTATTTGATTCGGCAGTTATTTGGAAAAAACCGAAATTTGAAATTGTGCACAACTAAACGAAATATGACTTGCCCGATCGTTCGCGACAAAATAAACGAGGTCATTTGTGCCTGAGCAATCATATACACGGATGTTTGAGTTATTTGAATCGGCGGTTATTTGGAAAAAAAACCGAAATTTGAAATTGTGCACAACTAAACGAAATATGACTTGCCCGATCGTTCGCGACAAAATAAACGAGGTCATTTGTGCCTGAACAATCATATGCACGGATGATTGTGTTATTTGATTCGGCGGTTATTTGGAAAAAAACCGAAATCTGAAATTGTGCACAACTAAACTAAATATGACTTCTCCGATCGTTTGCGAAAAAATAAACGATATCATTTGTGCCTGAAAAATCATATACGCGGATGTTTGAGTTATTTGATTCGGCGGTTATTTGGAAAAAACCGAAATTTGAAATTGTGCACAACTAAACCAAATATGACTTCTCCGATCGTTTGCGACCAAATAAACGAAGTCATTTGTGCCTGAGCAATCATATACGCGGATGCTTGAGTTATTTGATTCGGCGGTTATTTGGAACAAAAAAAACGAAATTTGAAATTGTGCACAACTAAACTAAATATGACTTCTCCGATCGTTTGCAACCAAATAAACGAAGTCATTTGTGCCTGAGCAATCATATACACGGATGTTTGAGTTATTTGATTCGGCGGTTATTTGGAAAAAAACCGAAATTTTAAATTGTGCACAACTAAACTAAATATGACTTCTCCGATCGTTTGCGAAAAAGTAAACGATATCATTTGTGCCTGAAAAATCATATACGCGGATGTTTGAGTTATTTGATTCGGCGGTTATTTGGAAAAAAACCGAAATTTGAAATTGTGCACAACTAAACTAAATATGACTTCTTCGATCGTTTGCGAAAAAATAAACGATATCATTTGTGCCTGAACAATCATATACACGGATGTTTGAGTTATTTGATTCGGCGGTTATTTGGAAAAAACCGAAATTTGAAATTGTGCACAACTAAACCAAATATGACTTCTCCGATCGTTTGCGACCAAATAAACGAAGTCATTTGTGCCTGAGCAATCATATACGCGGATGCTTGAGTTATTTGATTCGGCGGTTATTTGGAACAAAAAAAACGAAATTTGAAATTGTGCACAACTAAACTAAATATGACTTCTCCGATCGTTTGCAACCAAATAAACGAAGTCATTTGTGCCTGAGCAATCATATACACGGATGTTTGAGTTATTTGATTCGGCGGTTATTTGGAAAAAAACCGAAATTTTAAATTGTGCACAACTAAACTAAATATGACTTCTCCGATCGTTTGCGAAAAAGTAAACGATATCATTTGTGCCTGAAAAATCATATACGCGGATGTTTGAGTTATTTGATTCGGCGGTTATTTGGAAAAAAACCGAAATTTGAAATTGTGCACAACTAAACTAAATATGACTTCTTCGATCGTTTGCGAAAAAATAAACGATATCATTTGTGCCTGAACAATCATATACACGGATGTTTGAGTTATTTGATTCGGCGGTTATTTGGAAAAAACCGAAATTTGAAATTGTGCACAACTAAACCAAATATGACTTCTCCGATCGTTTGCGACCAAATAAACGAAGTCATTTGTGCCTGAGCAATCATATACACGGATGGTTGAATTATTCGATATGGCAGTTTTTTGGAAAAAGAGCCGAAATTTGAAATTGTGCACAACTAAACTAAATATGACTTCTCCGATCGTTTGCGAAAAAATAAACGATATGATTTGTGGCTGAACAATCATATACACGGATGTTTGAGTTATTTGATTCGGCGGTTATTTGGAAAAAACCGAAATTTGAAATTGTGCACAACTAAACGAAATATGACTTGCCCGATCGTTCGCGACAAAATAAACGAGGTCATTTGTGCCTGAGCAATCATATACACGGATGTTTGAGTTATTTGATTCGGCAGTTATTTGGAAAAAACCGAAATTTGAAATTGTGCACAACTAAACGAAATATGACTTGCCCGATCGTTCGCGACAAAATAAACGAGGTCATTTGTGCCTGAGCAATCATATACACGGATGTTTGAGTTATTTGAATCGGCGTTTATTTGGAAAATAAACCGAAATTTGAAATTGTGCACAACTAAACGAAATATGACTTGCCCGATCGTTCGCGACAAAATAAACGAGGTCATTTGTGCCTGAACAATCATATGCACGGATGATTGTGTTATTTGATTCGGCGGTTATTTGGAAAAAAACCGAAATCTGAAATTGTGCACAACTAAACTAAATATGACTTCTCCGATCGTTTGCGAAAAAATAAACGATATCATTTGTGCCTGAAAAATCATATACGCGGATGTTTGAGTTATTCGATTCGGCAGTTTTTCAAAAAAAACCCCAAATTTGAAATTGTGCACAACTAAACGAAATATGACTTGCCCGATCGTTCGCAACAAAATAAACGAGGTCATTTGTGCCTGAGCAATCATATGCACGGATGTTTGAGTTATTTGATTCGGCGGTTATTTGGAAAAAAACCGAAATCTGAAATTGTGCACAACTAAACTAAATATGACTTCTCCGATCGTTTGCGAAAAAATAAACGATATCATTTGTGCCTGAAAAATCATATACGCGGATGTTTGAGTTATTCGATTCGGCAGTTTTTTGAAAACAAACCCGAAATTTGAAATTGTGCACAACTAAACGAAATATGACTTGCCCGATCGTTCGCAACAAAATAAACGAGGTCATTTGTGCCTGAGCAATCATATGCACGGATGTTTGAGTTATTTGATTCGGCGGTTATTTGGAAAAAACCCGAAATTTGAAATTTTGCACAACTAAACGAAATATGGCTTGCCCGTTCGTTCGCGACTAAATAAACGAGGTCATTTGTGCCTGAGGAATTATATGCACGGATGTTTGAGTTATTCGATTCGGCAGTTCATTGAAAAAAAAACCCGAAATTAGAAATTGTGCACAACTAAACGAAATATGACTACTCCGATCGTCTCTGACGAAATAAGCGAGGTCATTTGTGCCTGAACAATCATATGCACGGATGTTTAAGTTATTCAATTCGGCAGTTTTTTGAAAAAAACCCGAAATTTGAAATTGTGCACAATTAATCGCAATATGACTTCTCAGATCGTTTGCGGCCAAATAAACGAGGTCATTTGTGCCTGAGAAATCAAATGCACGGATGTTTAAGTTATTCGATTCGGCAGTTTTTTGGAAAAAAAACCGAAATTTGAAATTGTGCACAACTAACCGAAATATGACTTGCGCGATCGCTCGCGACAAAATAAACGAGGTCATTTGTGTCTGAGGAATCGTATGCACGGATGTTTGAGTTATTCAAATCGGCAGTTTTTTCGAAAAAAACCCGAAATTTGAAATTGTGCACAACTAAACGAAATATGACTTGCCCGATCGTTCGCGACAAAATAAACGAGGTCATTTGTGCCTGAACAATCATATACACAGATGTTGGAGTTATTTGATTCGGTGGTTATTTGAGAAAACCCGGAATTGAATATTGTGCAAACATAGACGAATTATGAGTTCCCCTATTTTTCGCAACAAAATAATTGAGGTTCGTTGTGCCTGAGGGATCATATGCACGGATGTTTGAGTTATTCAAATCGGCAGTTTATTCGAAAAAAACCCGAAATTTGAAATTGTGCACAACTAAACGAAATATGACTTACCCGATCGTTCGCGACAAAATATACGAAGTCATTTGTGCCTGAACAATCATATGCACGGATGATTGAGTTATTCGATTCGGCGGTTATTTGGAAAAAAACCGAAATTTTAAATTGTGCACCACTAAACTATATTTGACTTCTCCGATCGTCCCTGACGAAATAAACGAGGTCATTTGTGCCTGAACAATCATATGCACGGATGTTTAAGTTATTCAATTCGGCAGTTTTTTGAAAAAAACACGAAATTTGAAATTGTGCACAATTAATCGCAATATGACTTCTCCGATCGTTTGCGGCAAAATAAACAAGGTCATTTGTGCTTGAGGAATCATATGCACGGATGTTTAAGTTATTCGATTCGGCAGTTTTTTGAAAAAAAAAAACCGAAATTTGAAATTGTGCACAACTAAACGAAATATGACTTGCCCGATCGCTCGCGACAAAATAAACGAGGTCATTTGTGTCTGAGGAATCGTATGCACGGATGTTTGAGTTATTTGAATCGGCGGTTATTTGGAAAAAAACCGAAATTTTAAATTGTGCACCACTAAACTATATTTGACTTCTCCGATCGTCCCTGACGAAATAAACGAGGTAATTTGTGCCTGAACAATCATATGCACGGATGTTTAAGTTATTCAATTCGGCAGTTTTTTGAAAAAAACACGAAATTTGAAATTGTGCACAATTAATCGCAATATGACTTCTCCGATCGTTTGCGGCAAAATAAACAAGGTCATTTGTGCTTGAGGAATCATATGCACGGATGTTTAAGTTATTCGATTCGGCAGTTTTTTGAAAAAAAAAAACCGAAATTTGAAATTGTGCACAACTAAACGAAATATGACTTCTCCGATCGTTTGCGAAAAAATAAACGATATGATTTGAGCCTGAACAATCATATACACGGATGTTTGAGTTATTTGAATCGGCGGTTATTTGGAAAAAAACCGAAATTTTAAATTGTGCACCACTAAACTATATATGATTTCTCGGATCGTCCCTGACGAAATAAACGAGTTCATTTGTGCCTGAACAATCATATGCACGGATGTTTAAGTTATTCAATTCGGCAGTTTTTTGAAAAAAACCCGAAATTTGAAATTGTTCACAACTAAACTAAATATGACTTCTCCGATCGTTTGCGAAAAAATAAACGATATGATTTGAACCTGAACAATCATATACACGGATGTTTGAGTTATTTGAATCGGCGGTTATTTGGAAAAAAACCGAAATTTTAAATTGTGCACCACTAAACTATATATGATTTCTCGGATCGTCCCTGACGAAATAAACGAGTTCATTTGTGTCTGAACAATCATATGCACGGATGTTTAAGTTATTCAATTCGGCAGTTTTTTGAAAAAAACCCGAAATTTGAAATTTTGCACAATTAATCGAAATATGATTTCTCCGATCGTTTGCGGCCAAATAAACGAGGTCATTTGTGCGAGAGGAATCATATGCACGGATGTTTAAGTTATTCGATTCGGCAGTTTTTTTGGAAAAAAAAAACCGAAATTTGAAATTGTGCACAACTAAACTAAATATGACTCGCCCGATCGTTCGCTACAAAATAAACGAGGTCATTTGTGCCTGAACAGTCTTATACACGGATATTTGAGTTATTTGATTCGGCGGTTATTTGGAAAAAAACCGAAATTTTAAATTGTGCACCACTAAACTATATATGACTTCTCCGATCGTTTGCGACCAAATAAACGAAGTCATTTGTGCCTGAGCAATCATATACGCGGATGCTTGAGTTATTCGATTCGGCGGTTATTTGGAACAAAAAAAACGAAATTTGAAATTGTGCACAACTAAACTAAATATGACTTCTCCGATCGTTTGCAACCAAATAAACGAAGTCATTTGTGCCTGAGCAATCATATACACGGATGTTTGAGTTATTTGATTCGGCGGTTATTTGGAAAAAAACCGAAATTTTAAATTGTGCACAACTAAACGAAATATGACTTGCCCGATCGTTCGCGACAAAATAAACGAGGTCATTTGTGCCTGAGCAATCATATACACGGATGTTTGAGTTATTTGAATCGGCGGTTATTTGGAAAAAAACCGAAATTTGAAATTGTGCACAACTAAACGAAATATGACTTGCCCGATCGTTCGCGACAAAATAAACGAGGTCATTTGTGCCTGAACAATCATATGCACGGATGATTGTGTTATTTGATTCGGCGGTTATTTGGAAAAAAACCGAAATCTGAAATTGTGCACAACTAAACTAAATATGACTTCTCCGATCGTTTGCGAAAAAATAAACGATATCATTTGTGCCTGAAAAATCATATACGCGGATGTTTGAGTTATTCGATTCGGCAGTTTTTCAAAAAAAAACCCCAAATTTGAAATTGTGCACAACTAAACGAAATATGACTTGCCCGATCGTTCGCAACAAAATAAACGAGGTCATTTGTGCCTGAGCAATCATATGCACGGATGTTTGAGTTATTTGATTCGGCGGTTATTTGGAAAAAAACCGAAATCTGAAATTGTGCACAACTAAACTAAATATGACTTCTCCGATCGTTTGCGACTAAATAAACGAGGTCATTTGTGCCTGAGGAATTATATGCACGGATGTTTGAGTTATTCGATTCTTCAGTTCATTGAAAAAAAACCCGAAATTAGAAATTGTGCACAACTAAACGAAATATGACTACTCCGATCGTCTCTGACGAAATAAGCGAGGTCATTTGTGCCTGAACAATCATATGCACGGATGTTTAAGTTATTCAATTCGGCAGTTTTTTGAAAAAAACCCGAAATTTGAAATTGTGCACAATTAATCGCAATATGACTTCTCAGATCGTTTGCGGCCAAATAAACGAGGTCATTTGTGCCTGAGAAATCATATGCACGGATGTTTAAGTTATTCGATTCGGCAGTTTTTTGGAAAAAAAACCGAAATTTGAAATTGTGCACAACTAACCGAAATATGACTTGCGCGATCGCTCGCGACAAAATAAACGAGGTCATTTGTGTCTGAGGAATCGTATGCACGGATGTTTGAGTTATTCAAATCGGCAGTTTTTTCGAAAAAAAACCCGAAATTTGAAATTGTGCACAACTAAACGAAATATGACTTGCCCGATCGTTCGCGACAAAATAAACGAGGTCATTTGTGCCTGAACAATCATATACACGGATGTTGGAGTTATTTGATTCGGTGGTTATTTGAGAAAACCCGGAATTGAATATTGTGCAAACATAGACGAATTATGAGTTCCCCTATTTTTCGCAACAAAATAATTGAGGTTCGTTGTGCCTGAGGGATCATATGCACGGATGTTTGAGTTATTCAAATCGGCAGTTTATTCGAAAAAAACCCGAAATTTGAAATTGTGCACAACTAAACGAAATATGACTTACCCGATCGTTCGCGACAAAATATACGAAGTCATTTGTGCCTGAACAATCATATGCACGGATGATTGAGTTATTCGATTCGGCGGTTATTTGGAAAAAAACCGAAATTTTAAATTGTGCACCACTAAACTATATTTGACTTCTCCGATCGTCCCTGACGAAATAAACGAGGTCATTTGTGCCTGAACAATCATATGCACGGATGTTTAAGTTATTCAATTCGGCAGTTTTTTGAAAAAAACACGAAATTTGAAATTGTGCACAATTAATCGCAATATGACTTCTCCGATCGTTTGCGGCAAAATAAACAAGGTCATTTGTGCTTGAGGAATCATATGCACGGATGTTTAAGTTATTCGATTCGGCAGTTTTTTGGAAAAAAAACCGAAATTTGAAATTGTGCACAACTAACCGAAATATGACTTGCGCGATCGCTCGCGACAAAATAAACGAGGTCATTTGTGTCTGAGGAATCGTATGCACGGATGTTTGAGTTATTCAAATCGGCAGTTTTTTCGAAAAAAACCCGAAATTTGAAATTGTGCACAACTAAACGAAATATGACTTGCCCGATCGTTCGCGACAAAATAAACGAGGTCATTTGTGCCTGAACAATCATATACACGGATGTTGGAGTTATTTGATTCGGTGGTTATTTGAGAAAACCCGGAATTGAATATTGTGCAAACATAGACGAATTATGAGTTCCCCTATTTTTCGCAACAAAATAATTGAGGTTCGTTGTGCCTGAGGGATCATATGCACGGATGTTTGAGTTATTCAAATCGGCAGTTTATTCGAAAAAAACCCGAAATTTGAAATTGTGCACAACTAAACTAAATATGACTTGCCCGATCGTTCGCGACAAAATAAACGAGGTCATTTGTGCCTGAGCAATCATATACACGGATGTTTGAGTTATTTGATTCGGCAGTTATTTGGAAAAAAACCGAAATTTGAAATTGTTCACAACTAAACGAAATATGACTTGCCCGATCGTTCGCGACAAAATAAACGAGGTCATTTGTGCCTGAACAATCATATACACGGATGTTGGAGTTATTTGATTCGGTGGTTATTTGAGAAAACCCGGAATTGAATATTGTGCAAACATAGACGAATTATGAGTTCCCCTATTTTTCGCAACAAAATAATTGAGGTTCGTTGTGCCTGAGGGATCATATGCACGGATGTTTGAGTTATTCAAATCGGCAGTTTATTCGAAAAAAACCCGAAATTTGAAATTGTGCACAACTAAACTAAATATGACTTGCCCGATCGTTCGCGACAAAATAAACGAGGTCATTTGTGCCTGAACCAGCATATGCACGGGTGATTGAGTTATTCGATTCGGCAGTTTTTTGAAAATAAAACCCGAAGTTTGAAATTGTGCACAACTAAACGAAATATGACTTGCCCGATCGTTCGCGACAAAATAAACGAGGTCATTTGTGCCTGAGCAATCATATACACGGATGTTTGAGTTATTTGATTCGGCAGTTATTTGGAAAAAAATCGAAATTTGAAATTGTTCACAACTAAACTAAATATGACTTCTCCGATCGTTTGCGAAAAAATAAACGATATGATTTGTGCCTGAACAATCATATACACGGATGTTTGAGTTATTTGATTCGGGGGTTATTTGAAAAAAAACCGAAATTTTAAATTGTGCACCACTAAACTATAATTATATGATTTCTCCGATCGTTTGCGACCAAAAAAACGAAGTCATTTGTGCCTGAGCAATCATATACACGGATGTTTGAGTTATTTAATTCGGCGGTTATTTGGAAAAAAACGAAATTTGAAATTGTGCACAACTAAACTAAATATGACTTCTCCGATCGTTTGCGACCAAATAAACGAAGTCATTTGTGCCTGAGCAATCATATACACGGATGTTTGAGTTATTTGATTCGGCGGTTATTTGGAAAAAACCGAAATTTTAAATTGTGCACAACTAAACTAAATATGACTTCTATGATCGTTTGCGAAAAAATAAACGATATCATTTGTGCCTGAAAAATCATATACGCGGATGTTTGAGTTATTTGATTCGGCGGTTATTTGGAAAAAAAACAGAAATTTGAAATTGTGCACAACTAAACTAAATATGACTTCTTCGATCGTTTGCGAAAAAGTAAACGATATCATTTGTGCTTGAACAATCATATACACGGATGTTTGAGTTATTTGATTCGGCGGTTATTTGGAAAAAACCGAAATTTGAAATTGTGCACAACTAAACTAAATATGACTTCTCCGATCGTTTGCGACCAAATAAACGAGGTCATTTGTGCCTGAACAATCATATGCACGGATGGTTGAATTATTCGATATGGCAGTTTTTTGGAAAAAGAGCCGAAATTTGAAATTGTCCACAACTAAACTAAATATGACTTGCCCGATCGTTCGCTACAAAATAAACGAGGTCATTTGTGCCTGAACAATCATATGCACGGATGATTGAGTTATTCGATTCGGCAGTTTTTTGAAAAAAAAACCCGAAATTTGAAATTGTGCACAACTAAACGAAATATGACTAGTCCGATCGTCCCCGACGAAATAAACGAGGTCATTTGTGCCTGAACAATCATATGCACGGATGATTGAGTTATTCGATTCGGCAGTTTTTTTTGAAAAAAAAACCCGAAATTTGAAATTGTGCACAACTAAACGAAATATGACTTGCCCGATCGTTCGCGACAAAATAAACGAGGTCATTTGTGCCTGAGCAATCATATACACGGATGTTTGAGTTATTTGATTCGGCAGTTATTTGGAAAAAAACCGAAATTTTAAATTGTGCACCACTAAACTATATTTGACTTCTCCGATCGTCCCTGACGAAATAAACGAGGCCATTTGTGCCTGAACAATCATATGCACGGATGTTTAAGTTATTCAATGCAGTTTTTTGAAAAAAACCCGAAATTTGAAATTTTGCACAACTAAACGAAATATGGCTTGCCCGTTCGTTCGCGACTAAATAAACGAGGTCATTTGTGCCTGAGGAATCATATGCACGGATGTTTGAGTTATTCGATTCGGCAGTTCTTTGAAAAAAAAAACCCGAAATTAGATATTGTGCACAACTAAACGAAATATGACTAGTCCGATCGTCCCCGACGAAATAAACGAGGTTATTTGTGCCTGAACAATCATATGCACGGATGTTTGAGTTATTCGATTCGGCAGTTTGTTGAAAATAAAACCCGAAATTTGAAATTGTGCACAACTAAACGAAATATGACTTGCCCGATCGTTCGCGACAAAATAAACGAGGTCATTTGTGCCTGAGCAATCATATACACGGATGTTTGAGTTATTTGATTCGACAGTTATTTGGGACAAAACCGAAATTTGAAATTGTGCACAACTAAACTAAATATGACTTCTCCGATCGTTTGCGAAAAAATAAACGATATGATTTGTGCCTGAATAATCATATACACGGATGTTTGAGTTATTTGAATCGGCGGTTATTTGGAAAAAAACCGAAATTTTAAATTGTGCACCACTAAACTATATTTGACTTCTCCGATCGTCCCTGACGAAATAAACGAGGTCATTTGTGCCTGAACAATCATATGCACGGATGTTTAAGTTATTCAATTCGGCAGTTTTTTGAAAAAAACCCGAAATTTGAAATTGTGCACAATTAATCGCAATATGACTTCTCAGATCGTTTGCGGCCAAATAAACGAGGTCATTTGTGCCTGAGAAATCATATGCACGGATGTTTAAGTTATTCGATTCGGCAGTTTTTTGGAAAAAAAACCGAAATTTGAAATTGTGCACAACTAACCGAAATATGACTTGCGCGATCGCTCGCGACAAAATAAACGAGGTCATTTGTGTCTGAGGAATCATATGCACAGATGTTTGAGTTATTCAAATCGGCAGTTTTTTCGAAAAAAAAACCCGAAATTTGAAATTGTGCACAACTAAACTAAATATGACTTCTCCGATCGTTTGCGAAAAAATAAACGATATGATTTGTGCCTGAATAATCATATACACGGATGTTTGAGTTATTTGAATCGGCGGTTATTTGGAAAAAAACCGAAATTTTAAATTGTGCACCACTAAACTATATTTGACTTCTCCGATCGTCCCTGACGAAATAAACGAGGTCATTTGTGCCTGAACAATCATATGCACGGATGTTTAAGTTATTCAATTCGGCAGTTTTTTGAAAAAAACCCGAAATTTGAAATTGTGCACAATTAATCGCAATATGACTTCTCAGATCGTTTGCGGCCAAATAAACGAGGTCATTTGTGCCTGAGAAATCATATACACGGATGTTTGAGTTATTTGATTCGGCAGTTATTTGGAAAAAAACCGAAATTTGAAATTGTTCACAACTAAACTAAATATGACTTCTCCGATCGTTTGCGAAAAAATAAACGATATGATTTGTGCCTGAACAATCATATACACGGATGTTTGAGTTTTTTTATTCGGCGGTTATTTGGAAAAAACCGAAATTTTAAATTTTGCACCACTAAACTATAATTATATGACTTCTCCGATCGTTTGCGACCAAATAAACGAAGTCATTTGTGCCTGAGCAATCATATACACGGATGTTTGAGTTATTTGATTCGGCGGTTATTTGGAAAAAAACGAAATTTGAAATTGTGCACAACTAAACTAAATATGACTTCTCCGATCGTTTGCGACCAAATAAACGAAGTCATTTGTGCCTGAGCAATCATATACACGGATGTTTGAGTTATTTGATTCGGCGGTTATTTGGAAAAAAACCGAAATTTTAAATTGTGCACAACTAAACTAAATATGACTTCTCCGATCGTTTGCGAAAAAATAAACGATATCATTTGTGCCTGAAAAATCATATACGCGGATGTTTGAGTTATTTGATTCGGCGGTTATTTGGAAAAAACCGAAATTTGAAATTGTGCACAACTAAACTAAATATGACTTCTCCGATCGTTTGCGACCAAATAAACGAGGTCATTTGTGCCTGAACAATCATATGCACGGATGGTTGAATTATTCGATATGGCAGTTTTTTGGAAAAAGAGCCGAAATTTGAAATTGTCCACAACTAAACTAAATATGACTTGCCCGATCGTTCGCTACAAAATAAACGAGGTCATTTGTGCCTGAACAATCATATGCACGGATGATTGAGTTATTCGATTCGGCAGTTTTTTGAAAAAAAAACCCGAAATTTGAAATTGTGCACAACTAAACGAAATATGACTAGTCCGATCGTCCCCGACGAAATAAACGAGGTCATTTGTGCCTGAACAATCATATGCACGGATGATTGAGTTATTCGATTCGGCAGTTTTTTTTGAAAAAAAAACCCGAAATTTGAAATTGTGCACAACTAAACGAAATATGACTTGCCCGATCGTTCGCGACAAAATAAACGAGGTCATTTGTGCCTGAGCAATCATATACACGGATGTTTGAGTTATTTGATTCGGCAGTTATTTGGAAAAAAACCGAAATTTTAAATTGTGCACCACTAAACTATATTTGACTTCTCCGATCGTCCCTGACGAAATAAACGAGGCCATTTGTGCCTGAACAATCATATGCACGGATGTTTAAGTTATTCAATGCAGTTTTTTGAAAAAAACCCGAAATTTGAAATTTTGCACAACTAAACGAAATATGGCTTGCCCGTTCGTTCGCGACTAAATAAACGAGGTCATTTGTGCCTGAGGAATCATATGCACGGATGTTTGAGTTATTCGATTCGGCAGTTCTTTGAAAAAAAAAACCCGAAATTAGATATTGTGCACAACTAAACGAAATATGACTAGTCCGATCGTCCCCGACGAAATAAACGAGGTTATTTGTGCCTGAACAATCATATGCACGGATGTTTGAGTTATTCGATTCGGCAGTTTGTTGAAAATAAAACCCGAAATTTGAAATTGTGCACAACTAAACGAAATATGACTTGCCCGATCGTTCGCGACAAAATAAACGAGGTCATTTGTGCCTGAGCAATCATATACACGGATGTTTGAGTTATTTGATTCGACAGTTATTTGGGAAAAAACCGAAATTTGAAATTGTGCACAACTAAACTAAATATGACTTCTCCGATCGTTTGCGAAAAAATAAACGATATGATTTGTGCCTGAATAATCATATACACGGATGTTTGAGTTATTTGAATCGGCGGTTATTTGGAAAAAAACCGAAATTTTAAATTGTGCACCACTAAACTAAATATGACTTCTCCGATCGTTTGCGAAAAAATAAACGATATGATTTGTGCCTGAATAATCATATACACGGATGTTTGAGTTATTTGAATCGGCGGTTATTTGGAAAAAAACCGAAATTTTAAATTGTGCACCACTAAACTATATTTGACTTCTCCGATCGTCCCTGACGAAATAAACGAGGTCATTTGTGCCTGAACAATCATATGCACGGATGTTTAAGTTATTCAATTCGGCAGTTTTTTGAAAAAAACCCGAAATTTGAAATTGTGCACAATTAATCGCAATATGACTTCTCAGATCGTTTGCGGCCAAATAAACGAGGTCATTTGTGCCTGAGGAATCATATACACGGATGTTTGAGTTATTTGATTCGGCAGTTATTTGGAAAAAAACCGAAATTTGAAATTGTTCACAACTAAACTAAATATGACTTCTCCGATCGTTTGCGAAAAAATAAACGATATGATTTGTGCCTGAACAATCATATACACGGATGTTTGAGTTTTTTTATTCGGCGGTTATTTGGAAAAAACCGAAATTTTAAATTTTGCACCACTAAACTATAATTATATGACTTCTCCGATCGTTTGCGACCAAATAAACGAAGTCATTTGTGCCTGAGCAATCATATACACGGATGTTTGAGTTATTTGATTCGGCGGTTATTTGGAAAAAAACGAAATTTGAAATTGTGCACAACTAAACTAAATATGACTTCTCCGATCGTTTGCGACCAAATAAACGAAGTCATTTGTGCCTGAGCAATCATATACACGGATGTTTGAGTTATTTGATTCGGCGGTTATTTGGAAAAAAACCGAAATTTTAAATTGTGCACAACTAAACTAAATATGACTTCTCCGATCGTTTGCGAAAAAATAAACGATATCATTTGTGCCTGAAAAATCATATACGCGGATGTTTGAGTTATTTGATTCGGCGGTTATTTGGAAAAAAACCGAAATTTGAAATTGTGCACAACTAAACTAAATATGACTTCTTCGATCGTTTGCGAAAAAGTAAGCGATATCATTTGTTCTTGAGCAATCATATACACGGATGTTTGAGTTATTTGATTCGGCGGTTATTTGGAAAAAACCGAAATTTGAAATTGTGCACAACTAAACTAAATATGACTTCTCCGATCGTTTGCGACCAAATAAACGAGGTCATTTGTGCCTGAGCAATCATAAGCACGGATGGTTGAATTATTCGATATGGCAGTTTTTTGGAAAAAGAGCCGAAATTTGAAATTGTCCACAACTAAACTAAATATGACTTGCCCGATCGTTCGCTACAAAATAAACGAGGTCATTTGTGCCTGAACAATCATATGCACGGATGATTGAGTTATTCGATTCGGCAGTTTTTTGAAAAAAAACCCGAAATTTGAAATTGTGCACAACTAAACGAAATATGACTAGTCCGATCGACCCCGACGAAATAAACGAGGTCATTTGTGCCTGAACAATCATATGCACGGATGATTGAGTTTTTCGATTCGGCAGTTTTTTTTGTAAAAAAAACCCGAAATTTGAAATTGTGCACAACTAAACGAAATATGACTTGCCCGATCGTTCGCGACAAAATAAACGAGGTCATTTGTGCCTGAGCAATCATATACACGGATGTTTGAGTTATTTGATTCGGCAGTTATTTGGAAAAAAACCGAAATTTTAAATTGTGCGCCACTAAACTATATTTGACTTCTCCGATCGTCCCTGACGAAATAAACGAGGTCATTTGTGCCTGAACAATCATATGCACGGATGTTTAAGTTATTCAATGCAGTTTTTTGAAAAAAACCCGAAATTTGAAATTGTGCACAATTAATCGCAATATGACTTCTCCGATCGTTTGCGAAAAAATAAACGTTATGATTTGTGCCTGAACAATCATATGCACGGATGTTTGAGTTATTTGAATCAGCGGTTATTTGGAAAAAAACCGAAATTTTAAATTGTGCACCACTAAACTATATTTGACTTCTCCGATCGTCCCTGACGAAATAAACGAGGTCATTTGTGCCTGAACAATCATATGCACGGATGTTTAAGTTATTCAATTCGGCAGTTTTTTGAAAAAAAACCGAAATTTGAAATTGTGCACAACTAAACGAAATATGACTTGCCCGATCGCTTCCGACAAAATAAACGAGGTCATTTGTGTCTGAGGAATCGTATGCACGGATGTTTGAGTTATTCAAATCGGCAGTTTTTTCGAAAAAAACCCGAAATTTGAAATTGTGCACAACTAAACGAAATATGACTTGCCCGATCGTTCGCGACCAAATAAACGAGGTCATTTGTGCCTGAACAATCATATGCACGGATGATTGAGTTATTCGATTCGGCAGTTTTTTGAAAAAAAAACCCGAAATTTGAAATTGTGCACAACTAAACGAAATATGACTAGTCCGATCGACCCCGACGAAATAAACGAGGTCATTTGTGCCTGAACAATCATATGCACGGATGTTTGAGTTATTCGATTCGGCAGTTTGTTGAAAATAAAACCCGAAATTTGAAATTGTGCACAACTAAACGAAATATGACTTGCCCGATCGTTCGCGACAAAATAAACGAGGTCATTTGTGCCTGAGCAATCATATACACGGATGTTTGAGTTATTTGATTCGACAGTTATTTGGGAAAAAACCGAAATTTGAAATTGTGCACAACTAAACTAAATATGACTTCTCCGATCGTTTGCGAAAAAATAAACGATATGATTTGTGCCTGAATAATCATATACACGGATGTTTGAGTTATTTGAATCGGCGGTTATTTGGAAAAAAACCGAAATTTTAAATTGTGCACCACTAAACTATATTTGACTTCTCCGATCGTCCCTGACGAAATAAACGAGGTCATTTGTGCCTGAACAATCATATGCACGGATGTTTAAGTTATTCAATTCGGCAGTTTTTTGAAAAAAACCCGAAATTTGAAATTGTGCACAATTAATCGCAATATGACTTCTCAGATCGTTTGCGGCCAAATAAACGAGGTCATTTGTGCCTGAGAAATCATATGCACGGATGTTTAAGTTATTCGATTCGGCAGTTTTTTGGAAAAAAAACCGAAATTTGAAATTGTGCACAACTAACCGAAATATGACTTGCGCGATCGCTCGCGACAAAATAAACGAGGTCATTTGTGTCTGAGGAATCATATGCACAGATGTTTGAGTTATTCAAATCGGCAGTTTTTTCGAAAAAAAAACCCGAAATTTGAAATTGTGCACAACTAAACTAAATATGACTTCTCCGATCGTTTGCGAAAAAATAAACGATATGATTTGTGCCTGAATAATCATATACACGGATGTTTGAGTTATTTGAATCGGCGGTTATTTGGAAAAAAACCGAAATTTTAAATTGTGCACCACTAAACTATATTTGACTTCTCCGATCGTCCCTGACGAAATAAACGAGGTCATTTGTGCCTGAACAATCATATGCACGGATGTTTAAGTTATTCAATTCGGCAGTTTTTTGAAAAAAACCCAAAATTTGAAATTGTGCACAATTAATCGCAATATGACTTCTCAGATCGTTTGCGGCCAAATAAACGAGGTCATTTGTGCCTGAGAAATCATATACACGGATGTTTGAGTTATTTGATTCGGCAGTTATTTGGAAAAAAACCGAAATTTGAAATTGTTCACAACTAAACTAAATATGACTTCTCCGATCGTTTGCGAAAAAATAAACGATATGATTTGTGCCTGAACAATCATATACACGGATGTTTGAGTTTTTTTATTCGGCGGTTATTTGGAAAAAACCGAAATTTTAAATTTTGCACCACTAAACTATAATTATATGACTTCTCCGATCGTTTGCGACCAAATAAACGAAGTCATTTGTGCCTGAGCAATCATATACACGGATGTTTGAGTTATTTGATTCGGCGGTTATTTGGAAAAAAACGAAATTTGAAATTGTGCACAACTAAACTAAATATGACTTCTCCGATCGTTTGCGACCAAATAAACGAAGTCATTTGTGCCTGAGCAATCATATACACGGATGTTTGAGTTATTTGATTCGGCGGTTATTTGGAAAAAAACCGAAATTTTAAATTGTGCACAACTAAACTAAATATGACTTCTCCGATCGTTTGCGAAAAAATAAACGATATCATTTGTGCATGAAAAATCATATACGCGGATGTTTGAGTTATTTGATTCGGCGGTTATTTGGAAAAAAACCGAAATTTGAAATTGTGCACAACTAAACTAAATATGACTTCTTCGATCGTTTGCGAAAAAGTAAACGATATCATTTGTTCTTGAGCAATCATATACACGGATGTTTGAGTTATTTGATTCGGCGGTTATTTGGAAAAAACCGAAATTTGAAATTGTGCACAACTAAACTAAATATGACTTCTCCGATCGTTTGCGACCAAATAAACGAGGTCATTTGTGCCTGAGCAATCATAAGCACGGATGGTTGAATTATTCGATATGGCCGTTTTTTGGAAAAAGAGCCGAAATTTGAAATTGTCCACAACTAAACTAAATATGACTTGCCCGATCGTTCGCTACAAAATAAACGAGGTCATTTGTGCCTGAACAATCATATGCACGGATGATTGAGTTTTTCGATTCGGCAGTTTTTTTTGTAAAAAAAACCCGAAATTTGAAATTGTGCACAACTAAACGAAATATGACTAGTCCGATCGACCCCGACGAAATAAACGAGGTCATTTGTGCCTGAACAATCATATGCACGGATGTTTGAGTTATTCGATTCGGCAGTTTGTTGAAAATAAAACCCGAAATTTGAAATTGTGCACAACTAAACGAAATATGACTTGCCCGATCGTTCGCGACAAAATAAACGAGGTCATTTGTGCCTGAGCAATCATATACACGGATGTTTGAGTTATTTGATTCGACAGTTATTTGGGAAAAAACCGAAATTTGAAATTGTGCACAACTAAACTAAATATGACTTCTCCGATCGTTTGCGACCAAATAAACGAGGTCATTTGTGCCTGAGCAATCATAAGCACGGATGGTTGAATTATTCGATATGGCAGTTTTTTGGAAAAAGAGCCGAAATTTGAAATTGTCCACAACTAAACTAAATATGACTTGCCCGATCGTTCGCTACAAAATAAACGAGGTCATTTGTGCCTGAACAATCATATGCACGGATGATTGAGTTATTCGATTCGGCAGTTTTTTGAAAAAAAACCCGAAATTTGAAATTGTGCACAACTAAACGAAATATGACTAGTCCGATCGACCCCGACGAAATAAACGAGGTCATTTGTGCCTGAACAATCATATGCACGGATGATTGAGTTTTTCGATTCGGCAGTTTTTTTTGTAAAAAAAACCCGAAATTTGAAATTGTGCACAACTAAACGAAATATGACTTGCCCGATCGTTCGCGACAAAATAAACGAGGTCATTTGTGCCTGAGCAATCATATACACGGATGTTTGAGTTATTTGATTCGGCAGTTATTTGGAAAAAAACCGAAATTTTAAATTGTGCGCCACTAAACTATATTTGACTTCTCCGATCGTCCCTGACGAAATAAACGAGGTCATTTGTGCCTGAACAATCATATGCACGGATGTTTAAGTTATTCAATGCAGTTTTTTGAAAAAAACCCGAAATTTGAAATTGTGCACAATTAATCGCAATATGACTTCTCCGATCGTTTGCGAAAAAATAAACGTTATGATTTGTGCCTGAACAATCATATGCACGGATGTTTGAGTTATTTGAATCAGCGGTTATTTGGAAAAAAACCGAAATTTTAAATTGTGCACCACTAAACTATATTTGACTTCTCCGATCGTCCCTGACGAAATAAACGAGGTCATTTGTGCCTGAACAATCATATGCACGGATGTTTAAGTTATTCAATTCGGCAGTTTTTTGAAAAAAAACCGAAATTTGAAATTGTGCACAACTAAACGAAATATGACTTGCCCGATCGCTTCCGACAAAATAAACGAGGTCATTTGTGTCTGAGGAATCGTATGCACGGATGTTTGAGTTATTCAAATCGGCAGTTTTTTCGAAAAAAACCCGAAATTTGAAATTGTGCACAACTAAACGAAATATGACTTGCCCGATCGTTCGCGACCAAATAAACGAGGTCATTTGTGCCTGAACAATCATATGCACGGATGATTGAGTTATTCGATTCGGCAGTTTTTTGAAAAAAAAACCCGAAATTTGAAATTGTGCACAACTAAACGAAATATGACTAGTCCGATCGACCCCGACGAAATAAACGAGGTCATTTGTGCCTGAACAATCATATGCACGGATGTTTGAGTTATTCGATTCGGCAGTTTGTTGAAAATAAAACCCGAAATTTGAAATTGTGCACAACTAAACGAAATATGACTTGCCCGATCGTTCGCGACAAAATAAACGAGGTCATTTGTGCCTGAGCAATCATATACACGGATGTTTGAGTTATTTGATTCGACAGTTATTTGGGAAAAAACCGAAATTTGAAATTGTGCACAACTAAACTAAATATGACTTCTCCGATCGTTTGCGAAAAAATAAACGATATGATTTGTGCCTGAATAATCATATACACGGATGTTTGAGTTATTTGAATCGGCGGTTATTTGGAAAAAAACCGAAATTTTAAATTGTGCACCACTAAACTATATTTGACTTCTCCGATCGTCCCTGACGAAATAAACGAGGTCATTTGTGCCTGAACAATCATATGCACGGATGTTTAAGTTATTCAATTCGGCAGTTTTTTGAAAAAAACCCGAAATTTGAAATTGTGCACAATTAATCGCAATATGACTTCTCAGATCGTTTGCGGCCAAATAAACGAGGTCATTTGTGCCTGAGAAATCATATGCACGGATGTTTAAGTTATTCGATTCGGCAGTTTTTTGGAAAAAAAACCGAAATTTGAAATTGTGCACAACTAACCGAAATATGACTTGCGCGATCGCTCGCGACAAAATAAACGAGGTCATTTGTGTCTGAGGAATCATATGCACAGATGTTTGAGTTATTCAAATCGGCAGTTTTTTCGAAAAAAAAACCCGAAATTTGAAATTGTGCACAACTAAACTAAATATGACTTCTCCGATCGTTTGCGAAAAAATAAACGATATGATTTGTGCCTGAATAATCATATACACGGATGTTTGAGTTATTTGAATCGGCGGTTATTTGGAAAAAAACCGAAATTTTAAATTGTGCACCACTAAACTATATTTGACTTCTCCGATCGTCCCTGACGAAATAAACGAGGTCATTTGTGCCTGAACAATCATATGCACGGATGTTTAAGTTATTCAATTCGGCAGTTTTTTGAAAAAAACCCAAAATTTGAAATTGTGCACAATTAATCGCAATATGACTTCTCAGATCGTTTGCGGCCAAATAAACGAGGTCATTTGTGCCTGAGAAATCATATACACGGATGTTTGAGTTATTTGATTCGGCAGTTATTTGGAAAAAAACCGAAATTTGAAATTGTTCACAACTAAACTAAATATGACTTCTCCGATCGTTTGCGAAAAAATAAACGATATGATTTGTGCCTGAACAATCATATACACGGATGTTTGAGTTTTTTTATTCGGCGGTTATTTGGAAAAAACCGAAATTTTAAATTTTGCACCACTAAACTATAATTATATGACTTCTCCGATCGTTTGCGACCAAATAAACGAAGTCATTTGTGCCTGAGCAATCATATACACGGATGTTTGAGTTATTTGATTCGGCGGTTATTTGGAAAAAAACGAAATTTGAAATTGTGCACAACTAAACTAAATATGACTTCTCCGATCGTTTGCGACCAAATAAACGAAGTCATTTGTGCCTGAGCAATCATATACACGGATGTTTGAGTTATTTGATTCGGCGGTTATTTGGAAAAAAACCGAAATTTTAAATTGTGCACAACTAAACTAAATATGACTTCTCCGATCGTTTGCGAAAAAATAAACGATATCATTTGTGCATGAAAAATCATATACGCGGATGTTTGAGTTATTTGATTCGGCGGTTATTTGGAAAAAAACCGAAATTTGAAATTGTGCACAACTAAACTAAATATGACTTCTTCGATCGTTTGCGAAAAAGTAAACGATATCATTTGTTCTTGAGCAATCATATACACGGATGTTTGAGTTATTTGATTCGGCGGTTATTTGGAAAAAACCGAAATTTGAAATTGTGCACAACTAAACTAAATATGACTTCTCCGATCGTTTGCGACCAAATAAACGAGGTCATTTGTGCCTGAGCAATCATAAGCACGGATGGTTGAATTATTCGATATGGCAGTTTTTTGGAAAAAGAGCCGAAATTTGAAATTGTCCACAACTAAACTAAATATGACTTGCCCGATCGTTCGCTACAAAATAAACGAGGTCATTTGTGCCTGAACAATCATATGCACGGATGATTGAGTTATTCGATTCGGCAGTTTTTTGAAAAAAAAACCCGAAATTTGAAATTGTGCACAACTAAACGAAATATGACTAGTCCGATCGACCCCGACGAAATAAACGAGGTCATTTGTGCCTGAACAATCATATGCACGGATGATTGAGTTTTTCGATTCGGCAGTTTTTTTTGTAAAAAAAACCCGAAATTTGAAATTGTGCACAACTAAACGAAATATGACTTGCCCGATCGTTCGCGACAAAATAAACGAGGTCATTTGTGCCTGAGCAATCATATACACGGATGTTTGAGTTATTTGATTCGGCAGTTATTTGGAAAAAAACCGAAATTTTAAATTGTGCACCACTAAACTATATTTGACTTCTCCGATCGTCCCTGACGAAATAAACGAGGTCATTTGTGCCTGAACAATCATATGCACGGATGTTTAAGTTATTCAATGCAGTTTTTTGAAAAAAACCCGAAATTTGAAATTGTGCACAATTAATCACAATATGACTTCTCCGATCGTTTGCGAAAAAATAAACGTTATGATTTGTGCCTGAACAATCATATGCACGGATGTTTGAGTTATTTGAATCAGCGGTTATTTGGAAAAAAACCGAAATTTTAAATTGTGCACCACTAAACTATATTTGACTTCTCCGATCGTCCCTGACGAAATAAACGAGGTCATTTGTGCCTGAACAATCATATGCACGGATGTTTAAGTTATTCAATTCGGCAGTTTTTTGAAAAAAAAACCGAAATTTGAAATTGTGCACAACTAAACGAAATATGACTTGCCCGATCGCTCCCGACAAAATAAACGAGGTCATTTGTGTCTGAGGAATCGTATGCACGGATGTTTGAGTTATTCAAATCGGCAGTTTTTTCGAAAAAAACCCGAAATTTGAAATTGTGCACAACTAAACGAAATATGACTTGCCCGATCGTTCGCGACCAAATAAACGAGGTCATTTGTGCCTGAACAATCATATACACGGATGTTGGAGTTATTTGATTCGGTGGTTATTTGAGAAAACCCGGAATTGAATATTGTGCAAACATAGACGAATTATGAGTTCCCCTATTTTTCGCAACAAAATAATTGAGGTTCGTTGTGCCTGAGGGATCATATGCACGGATGTTTGAGTTATTCAAATCGGCAGTTTATTCGAAAAAAAAACCCGAAATTTGAAATTGTGCACAACTAAACGAAATATGACTTACCCGATCGTTCGCGACAAAATATACGAGGTCATTTGTGCCTGAACAATCATATGCACGGATGATTGAGTTATTCGATTCGGCAGTTTTTTGAAAAAAAAACCCGAAATTTGAAATTGTGCACAACTAAAGGAAATATGACTGCCCGATCGTTCGCAACAAAATAAACGAGGTCATTTGTGCCTGAGCAATCATATGCACGGATGTTTGAGTTATTTGATTCGGCGGTTATTTGAAAAAAAACCGAAATCTGAAATTGTGCACAACTAAACTAAATATGACTTCTCCGATCGTTTGCGAAAAAATAAACGATATCATTTGTGCCTGAAAAATCATATACGCGGATGTTTGAGTTATTCGATTCGGCAGTTTTTTGAAAACAAACCCGAAATTTGAAATTGTGCACAACTAAACGAAATATGACTTGCCCGATCGTTCGCAACAAAATAAACGAGGTCATTTGTGCCTGAGCAATCATATGCACGGATGTTTGAGTTATTTGATTCGGCGGTTATTTGGAAAAAAACCCGAAATTTGAAATTTTGCACAACTAAACGAAATATGGCTTGCCCGTTCGTTCGCGACTAAATAAACGAGGTCATTTGTGCCTGAGGAATTATATGCACGGATGTTTGAGTTATTCGATTCGGCAGTTCATTGAAAAAAAACCCGAAATTAGAAATTGTGCACAACTAAACGAAATATGACTACTCCGATCGTCTCTGACGAAATAAGCGAGGTCATTTGTGCCTGAACAATCATATGCACGGATGTTTAAGTTATTCAATTCGGCAGTTTTTTGAAAAAAACCCGAAATTTGAAATTGTGCACAATTAATCGCAATATGACTTCTCAGATCGTTTGCGGCCAAATAAACGAGGTCACTTGTGCCTGAGAAATCATATGCACGGATGTTTAAGTTATTCGATTCGGCAGTTTTTTGGAAAAAAAACCGAAATTTGAAATTGTGCACAACTAACCGAAATATGACTTGCGCGATCGCTCGCGACAAAATAAACGAGGTCATTTGTGTCTGAGGAATCGTATGCACGGATGTTTGAGTTATTCAAATCGGCAGTTTTTTCGAAAAAAACCCGAAATTTGAAATTGTGCACAACTAAACGAAATATGACTTGCCCGATCGTTCGCGACAAAATAAACGAGGTCATTTGTGCCTGAACAATCATATACACGGATGTTGGAGTTATTTGATTCGGTGGTTATTTGAGAAAACCCGGAATTGAATATTGTGCAAACATAGACGAATTATGAGTTCCCCTATTTTTCGCAACAAAATAATTGAGGTTCGTTGTGCCTGAGGGATCATATGCACGGATGTTTGAGTTATTCAAATCGGCAGTTTATTCGAAAAAAACCCGAAATTTGAAATTGTGCACAACTAAACGAAATATGACTTACCCGATCGTTCGCGACAAAATATACGAAGTCATTTGTGCCTGAACAATCATATGCACGGATGATTGAGTTATTCGATTCGGCGGTTATTTGGAAAAAAACCGAAATTTTAAATTGTGCACCACTAAACTATATTTGACTTCTCCGATCGTCCCTGACGAAATAAACGAGGTCATTTGTGCCTGAACAATCATATGCACGGATGTTTAAGTTATTCAATTCGGCAGTTTTTTGAAAAAAACACGAAATTTGAAATTGTGCACAATTAATCGCAATATGACTTCTCCGATCGTTTGCGGCAAAATAAACAAGGTCATTTGTGCTTGAGGAATCATATGCACGGATGTTTAAGTTATTCGATTCGGCAGTTTTTTGAAAAAAAAAAAACCGAAATTTGAAATTGTGCACAACTAAACGAAATATGACTTGCCCGATCACTCGCGACAAAATAAACGAGGTCATTTGTGTCTGAGGAATCGTATGCACGGATGTTTGAGTTATTCAAATCGGCAGTTTTTTCGAAAAAAACCCGAAATTTGAAATTGTGCACAACTAAACGAAATATGACTTGCCCGATCGTTCGCGACAAAATAAACGAGGTCATTTGTGCCTGAACAATCATATGCACGGATGTTTAAGTTATTCGATTCGGCAGTTTTTTGAAAAAAAAAAACCGAAATTTGAAATTGTGCACAACTAAACGAAATATGACTAACCCGATCGTTCGCGACAAAATATACGAGGTCATTTGTGCCTGAACAATCATATGCACGGATGATTGAGTTATTCGATTCGGCAGTTTTTTGAAAAAAAACCCGAAATTTGAAATTGTGCACAACTAAACGAAATATGACTTCTCCGATCGCTTGCGAAAAAATAAACGATATCATTTGTGCCTGAACAACCATATACACGGATGTTTGAGTTATTTGATTCGGCGGTTATTTGGAAAAAACCCGAAATTTGAAATTTTGCACAACTAAACGAAATATGACTTGCCCGATCGCTCGCGACAAAATAAACGAGGTCATTTGTGTCTGAGGAATCGTATGCACGGATGTTTGAGTTATTCAAATCGGCAGTTTTTTCGAAAAAAAACCCGAAATTTGAAATTGTGCACAACTAAACTAAATATGACTTGCCCGATCGTTCGCTACAAAATAAACGAGGTCATTTGTGCCTGAACCAGCATATGCACGGGTGATTGAGTTATTCGATTCGGCAGTTTTTTGAAAATAAAACCCGAAGTTTGAAATTGTGCACAACTAAACGAAATATGACTTGCCCGATCGTTCGCGACAAAATAAACGAGGTCATTTGTGCCTGAGCAATCATATACACGGATGTTTGAGTTATTTGATTCGGCAGTTATTTGGAAAAAAACCGAAATTTGAAATTGTTCACAACTAAACTAAATATGACTTCTCCGATCGTTTGCGAAAAAATAAACGATATGATTTGTGCCTGAACAATCATATACACGGATGTTTGAGTTATTTGATTCGGGGGTTATTTGAAAAAAAACCGAAATTTTAAATTGTGCACCACTAAACTATAATTATATGATTTCTCCGATCGTTTGCGACCAAATAAACGAAGTCATTTGTGCCTGAGCAATCATATACACGGATGTTTGAGTTATTTGATTCGGCGGTTATTTGGAAAAAAACGAAATTTGAAATTGTGCACAACTAAACTAAATATGACTTCTCCGATCGTTTGCGACCAAATAAACGAAGTCATTTGTGCCTGAGCAATCATATACACGGATGTTTGAGTTATTTGATTCGGCGGTTATTTGGAAAAAAACCGACATTTTAAATTGTGCACAACTAAACTAAATATGACTTCTCCGATCGTTTGCGAAAAAATAAACGATATCATTTGTGCCTGAAAAATCATATACGCGGATGTTTGAGTTATTTGATTCGGCGGTTATTTGGAAAAAAAACAGAAATTTGAAATTGTGCACAACTAAACTAAATATGACTTCTTCGATCGTTTGCGAAAAAGTAAACGATATCATTTGTGCTTGAACAATCATATACACGGATGTTTGAGTTATTTGATTCGGCGGTTATTTGGAAAAAACCGAAATTTGAAATTGTGCACAACTAAACTAAATATGACTTCTCCGATCGTTTGCGACCAAATAAACGAGGTCATTTGTGCCTGAGCAATCATATGCACGGATGGTTGAATTATTCGATATGGCAGTTTTTTGGAAAAAGAGCCGAAATTTGAAATTGTCCACAACTAAACTAAATATGACTTGCCCGATCGTTTGCTACAAAATAAACGAGGTCATTTGTGGCTGAACAATCATATGCACGGATGATTGAGTTATTCGATTCGGCAGTTTTTTGAAAAAAAAACCCGAAATTTGAAATTGTGCACAACTAAACGAAATATGACTAGTCCGATCGTCCCCGACGAAATAAAGAGGTCATTTGTGCCTGAACAATCATATGCACGGATGATTGAGTTATTCGATTCGGCAGTTTTTTTTGAAAAAAAACCCGAAATTTGAAATTGTGCACAACTAAACGAAATATGACTTGCCCGATCGTTCGCGACAAAATAAACGAGGTCATTTGTGCCTGAGCAATCATATACACGGATGTTTGAGTTATTTGATTCGGCAGTTATTTGGAAAAAAACCGAAATTTTAAATTGTGCACCACTAAACTATATTTGACTTCTCCGATGGTCCCTGACGAAATAAACGAGGTCATTTGTGCCTGAACAATCATATGCACGGATGTTTAAGTTATTCAATGCAGTTTTTTGAAAAAAACCCGAAATTTGAAATTTTGCACAACTAAACGAAATATGGCTTGCCCGTTCGTTCGCGACTAAATAAACGAGGTCATTTGTGCCTGAGGAATCATATGCACGGATGTTTGAGTTATTCGATTCGGCAGTTCTTTGAAAAAAAAAACCCGAAATTAGATATTGTGCACAACTAAACGAAATATGACTAGTCCGATCGTCCCCGACGAAATAAACGAGGTTATTTGTGCCTGAACAATCATATGCACGGATGTTTGAGTTATTCGATTCGGCAGTTTGTTGAAAATAAAACCCGAAATTTGAAATTGTGCACAACTAAACGAAATATGACTTGCCCGATCGTTCGCGACAAAATAAACGAGGTCATTTGTGCCTGAGCAATCATATACACGGATGTTTGAGTTATTTGATTCGACAGTTATTTGGGAAAAAACCGAAATTTGAAATTGTGCACAACTAAACTAAATATGACTTCTCCGATCGTTTGCGAAAAAATAAACGATATGATTTGTGCCTGAATAATCATATACACGGATGTTTGAGTTATTTGAATCGGCGGTTATTTGGAAAAAAACCGAAATTTTAAATTGTGCACCACTAAACTATATTTGACTTCTCCGATCGTCCCTGACGAAATAAACGAGGTCATTTGTGCCTGAACAATCATATGCACGGATGTTTAAGTTATTCAATTCGGCAGTTTTTTGAAAAAAACCCGAAATTTGAAATTGTGCACAATTAATCGCAATATGACTTCTCAGATCGTTTGCGGCCAAATAAACGAGGTCATTTGTGCCTGAGAAATCATATGCACGGATGTTTAAGTTATTCGATTCGGCAGTTTTTTGGAAAAAAAACCGAAATTTGAAATTGTGCACAACTAACCGAAATATGACTTGCGCGATCGTTCGCGACAAAATAAACGAGGTCATTTGTGTCTGAGGAATCATATGCACAGATGTTTGAGTTATTCAAATCGGCAGTTTTTTCGAAAAAAAAACCCGAAATTTGAAATTGTGCACAACTAATCTAAATATGACTTCTCCGATCGTTTGCGAAAAAATAAACGATATGATTTGTGCCTGAATAATCATATACACGGATGTTTGAGTTATTTGAATCGGCGGTTATTTGGAAAAAAACCGAAATTTTAAATTGTGCACCACTAAACTATATTTGACTTCTCCGATCGTCCCTGACGAAATAAACGAGGTCATTTGTGCCTGAACAATCATATGCACGGATGTTTAAGTTATTCAATTCGGCAGTTTTTTGAAAAAAACCCGAAATTTGAAATTGTGCACAATTAATCGCAATATGACTTCTCAGATCGTTTGCGGCCAAATAAACGAGGTCATTTGTGCCTGAGAAATCATATACACGGATGTTTGAGTTATTTGATTCGGCAGTTATTTGGAAAAAAAACCGAAATTTGAAATTGTTCACAACTAAACTAAATATGACTTCTCCGATCGTTTGCGAAAAAATAAACGATATGATTTGTGCCTGAACAATCATATACACGGATGTTTGAGTTTTTTTATTCGGCGGTTATTTGGAAAAAACCGAAATTTTAAATTTTGCACCACTAAACTATAATTATATGACTTCTCCGATCGTTTGCGACCAAATAAACGAAGTCATTTGTGCCTGAGCAATCATATACACGGATGTTTGAGTTATTTGATTCGGCGGTTATTTGGAAAAAAACGAAATTTGAAATTGTGCACAACTAAACTAAATATGACTTCTCCGATCGTTTGCGACCAAATAAACGAAGTCATTTGTGCCTGAGCAATCATATACACGGATGTTTGAGTTATTTGATTCGGCGGTTATTTGGAAAAAAACCGAAATTTTAAATTGTGCACAACTAAACTAAATATGACTTCTCCGATCGTTTGCGAAAAAATAAACGATATCATTTGTGCCTGAAAAATCATATACGCGGATGTTTGAGTTATTTGATTCGGCGGTTATTTGGAAAAAAACCGAAATTTGAAATTGTGCACAACTAAACTAAATATGACTTCTTCGATCGTTTGCGAAAAAGTAAACGATATCATTTGTTCTTGAGCAATCATATACACGGATGTTTGAGTTATTTGATTCGGCGGTTATTTGGAAAAAACCGAAATTTGAAATTGTGCACAACTAAACTAAATATGACTTCTCCGATCGTTTGCGACCAAATAAACGAGGTCATTTGTGCCTGAGCAATCATAAGCACGGATGGTTGAATTATTCGATATGGCAGTTTTTTGGAAAAAGAGCCGAAATTTGAAATTGTCCACAACTAAACTAAATATGACTTGCCCGATCGTTCGCTACAAAATAAACGAGGTCATTTGTGCCTGAACAATCATATGCACGGATGATTGAGTTATTCGATTCGGCAGTTTTTTGAAAAAAAAACCCGAAATTTGAAATTGTGCACAACTAAACGAAATATGACTAGTCCGATCGTCCCCGACGAAATAAACGAGGTCATTTGTGCCTGAACAATCATATGCACGGATGATTGAGTTTTTCGATTCGGCAGTTTTTTTTGAAAAAAAAACCCGAAATTTGAAATTGTGCACAACTAAACGAAATATGACTTGCCCGATCGTTCGCGACAAAATAAACGAGGTCATTTGTGCCTGAGCAATCATATACACGGATGTTTGAGTTATTTGATTCGGCAGTTATTTGGAAAAAAACCGAAATTTTAAATTGTGCACCACTAAACTATATTTGACTTCTCCGATCGTCCCTGACGAAATAAACGAGGTCATTTGTGCCTGAACAATCATATGCACGGATGTTTAAGTTATTCAATGCAGTTTTTTGAAAAAAACCCGAAATTTGAAATTGTGCACAATTAATCGCAATATGACTTCTCCGATCGTTTGCGAAAAAATAAACGTTATGATTTGTGCCTGAACAATCATATACACGGATGTTTGAGTTATTTGATTCGGCAGTTATTTGGAAAAAAACCGAAATTTTAAATTGTGCACCACTAAACTATATTTGACTTCTCCGATCGTCCCTGACGAAATAAACGAGGTCATTTGTGCCTGAACAATCATATGCACGGATGTTTAAGTTATTCAATGCAGTTTTTTGAAAAAAACCCGAAATTTGAAATTTTGCACAACTAAACGAAATATGGCTTGCCCGTTCGTTCGCGACTAAATAAACGAGGTCATTTGTGTGTGAGGAATCATATGCACGGATGTTTGAGTTATTCGATTCGGCAGTTCTTTGAAAAAAAAAACCCGAAATTAGATATTGTGCACAACTAAACGAAATATGACTAGTCCGATCGTCCCCGACGAAATAAACGAGGTTATTTGTGCCTGAACAATCATATGCACGGATGTTTGAGTTATTCGATTCGGCAGTTTGTTGAAAATAAAACCCGAAATTTGAAATTGTGCACAACTAAACGAAATATGACTTGCCCGATCGTTCGCGACAAAATAAACGAGGTCATTTGTGCCTGAGCAATCATATACACGGATGTTTGAGTTATTTGATTCGACAGTTATTTGGGAAAAAACCGAAATTTGAAATTGTGCACAATTAATCGCAATATGACTTCTCAGATCGTTTGCGGCCAAATAAACGAGGTCATTTGTGCCTGAGAAATCATATGCACGGATGTTTAAGTTATTCGATTCGGCAGTTTTTTGGAAAAAAAACCGAAATTTGAAATTGTGCACAACTAACCGAAATATGACTTGCGCGATCGCTCGCGACAAAATAAACGAGGTCATTTGTGTCTGAGGAATCATATGCACAGATGTTTGAGTTATTCAAATCGGCAGTTTTTTCGAAAAAAAAACCCGAAATTTGAAATTGTGCACAACTAAACTAAATATGACTTCTCCGATCGTTTGCGAAAAAATAAACGATATGATTTGTGCCTGAATAATCATATACACGGATGTTTGAGTTATTTGAATCGGCGGTTATTTGGAAAAAAACCGAAATTTTAAATTGTGCACCACTAAACTATATTTGACTTCTCCGATCGTCCCTGACGAAATAAACGAGGTCATTTGTGCCTGAACAATCATATGCACGGATGTTTAAGTTATTCAATTCGGCAGTTTTTTGAAAAAAACCCGAAATTTGAAATTGTGCACAATTAATCGCAATATGACTTCTCAGATCGTTTGCGGCCAAATAAACGAGGTCATTTGTGCCTGAGAAATCATATACACGGATGTTTGAGTTATTTGATTCGGCAGTTATTTGGAAAAAAACCGAAATTTGAAATTGTTCACAACTAAACTAAATATGACTTCTCCGATCGTTTGCGAAAAAATAAACGATATGATTTGTGCCTGAACAATCATATACACGGATGTTTGAGTTTTTTTATTCGGCGGTTATTTGGAAAAAACCGAAATTTTAAATTTTGCACCACTAAACTATAATTATATGACTTCTCCGATCGTTTGCGACCAAATAAACGAAGTCATTTGTGCCTGAGCAATCATATACACGGATGTTTGAGTTATTCAAATCGGCAGTTTTTTCGAAAAAAACCCGAAATTTGAAATTGTGCACAACTAAACGAAATATGACTTGCCCGATCGTTCGCGACAAAATAAACGAGGTCATTTGTGCCTGAACAATCATATACACGGATGTTGGAGTTATTTGATTCGGTGGTTATTTGAGAAAACCCGGAATTGAATATTGTGCAAACATAGACGAATTATGAGTTCCCCTATTTTTCGCAACAAAATAATTGAGGTTCGTTGTGCCTGAGGGATCATATGCACGGATGTTTGAGTTATTCAAATCGGCAGTTTATTCGAAAAAAACCCGAAATTTGAAATTGTGCACAACTAAACGAAATATGACTTACCCGATCGTTCGCGACAAAATATACGAAGTCATTTGTGCCTGAACAATCATATGCACGGATGATTGAGTTATTCGATTCGGCGGTTATTTGGAAAAAAACCGAAATTTTAAATTGTGCACCACTAAACTATATTTGACTTCTCCGATCGTCCCTGACGAAATAAACGAGGTCATTTGTGCCTGAACAATCATATGCACGGATGTTTAAGTTATTCAATTCGGCAGTTTTTTGAAAAAAACACGAAATTTGAAATTGTGCACAATTAATCGCAATATGACTTCTCCGATCGTTTGCGGCAAAATAAACAAGGTCATTTGTGCTTGAGGAATCATATGCACGGATGTTTAAGTTATTCGATTCGGCAGTTTTTTGAAAAAAAAAAAACCGAAATTTGAAATTGTGCACAACTAAACGAAATATGACTTGCCCGATCACTCGCGACAAAATAAACGAGGTCATTTGTGTCTGAGGAATCGTATGCACGGATGTTTGAGTTATTCAAATCGGCAGTTTTTTCGAAAAAAACCCGAAATTTGAAATTGTGCACAACTAAACGAAATATGACTTGCCCGATCGTTCGCGACAAAATAAACGAGGTCATTTGTGCCTGAACAATCATATGCACGGATGTTTAAGTTATTCGATTCGGCAGTTTTTTGAAAAAAAAAAACCGAAATTTGAAATTGTGCACAACTAAACGAAATATGACTAACCCGATCGTTCGCGACAAAATATACGAGGTCATTTGTGCCTGAACAATCATATGCACGGATGATTGAGTTATTCGATTCGGCAGTTTTTTGAAAAAAAACCCGAAATTTGAAATTGTGCACAACTAAACGAAATATGACTTCTCCGATCGCTTGCGAAAAAATAAACGATATCATTTGTGCCTGAACAACCATATACACGGATGTTTGAGTTATTTGATTCGGCGGTTATTTGGAAAAAACCCGAAATTTGAAATTTTGCACAACTAAACGAAATATGACTTGCCCGATCGCTCGCGACAAAATAAACGAGGTCATTTGTGTCTGAGGAATCGTATGCACGGATGTTTGAGTTATTCAAATCGGCAGTTTTTTCGAAAAAAAACCCGAAATTTGAAATTGTGCACAACTAAACTAAATATGACTTGCCCGATCGTTCGCTACAAAATAAACGAGGTCATTTGTGCCTGAACCAGCATATGCACGGGTGATTAAATTATTCGATTCGGCAGTTTTTTGAAAATAAAACCCGAAGTTTGAAATTGTGCACAACTAAACGAAATATGACTTGCCCGATCGTTCGCGACAAAATAAACGAGGTCATTTGTGCCTGAGCAATCATATACACGGATGTTTGAGTTATTTGATTCGGCAGTTATTTGGAAAAAAACCGAAATTTGAAATTGTTCACAACTAAACTAAATATGACTTCTCCGATCGTTTGCGAAAAAATAAACGATATGATTTGTGCCTGAACAATCATATACACGGATGTTTGAGTTATTTGATTCGGGGGTTATTTGAAAAAAAACCGAAATTTTAAATTGTGCACCACTAAACTATAATTATATGATTTCTCCGATCGTTTGCGACCAAATAAACGAAGTCATTTGTGCCTGAGCAATCATATACACGGATGTTTGAGTTATTTGATTCGGCGGTTATTTGGAAAAAAACGAAATTTGAAATTGTGCACAACTAAACTAAATATGACTTCTCCGATCGTTTGCGACCAAATAAACGAAGTCATTTGTGCCTGAGCAATCATATACACGGATGTTTGAGTTATTTGATTCGGCGGTTATTTGGAAAAAAACCGACATTTTAAATTGTGCACAACTAAACTAAATATGACTTCTCCGATCGTTTGCGAAAAAATAAACGATATCATTTGTGCCTGAAAAATCATATACGCGGATGTTTGAGTTATTTGATTCGGCGGTTATTTGGAAAAAAAACAGAAATTTGAAATTGTGCACAACTAAACTAAATATGACTTCTTCGATCGTTTGCGAAAAAGTAAACGATATCATTTGTGCTTGAACAATCATATACACGGATGTTTGAGTTATTTGATTCGGCGGTTATTTGGAAAAGACCGAAATTTGAAATTGTACACAACTAAACTAAATATGACTTCTCCGATCGTTTGCGACCAAATAAACGAGGTCATTTGTGCCTGAGCAATCATATGCACGGATGGTTGAATTATTCGATATGGCAGTTTTTTGGAAAAAGAGCCGAAATTTGAAATTGTCCACAACTAAACTAAATATGACTTGCCCGATCGTTTGCTACAAAATAAACGAGGTCATTTGTGGCTGAACAATCATATGCACGGATGATTGAGTTATTCGATTCGGCAGTTTTTTGAAAAAAAAACCCGAAATTTGAAATTGTGCACAACTAAACGAAATATGACTAGTCCGATCGTCCCCGACGAAATAAAGAGGTCATTTGTGCCTGAACAATCATATGCACGGATGATTGAGTTATTCGATTCGGCAGTTTTTTTTGAAAAAAAACCCGAAATTTGAAATTGTGCACAACTAAACGAAATATGACTTGCCCGATCGTTCGCGACAAAATAAACGAGGTCATTTGTGCCTGAGCAATCATATACACGGATGTTTGAGTTATTTGATTCGGCAGTTATTTGGAAAAAAACCGAAATTTTAAATTGTGCACCACTAAACTATATTTGACTTCTCCGATCGTCCCTGACGAAATAAACGAGGTCATTTGTGCCTGAACAATCATATGCACGGATGTTTAAGTTATTCAATGCAGTTTTTTGAAAAAAACCCGAAATTTGAAATTTTGCACAACTAAACGAAATATGGCTTGCCCGTTCGTTCGCGACTAAATAAACGAGGTCATTTGTGCCTGAGGAATCATATGCACGGATGTTTGAGTTATTCGATTCGGCAGTTCTTTGAAAAAAAAAACCCGAAATTAGATATTGTGCACAACTAAACGAAATATGACTAGTCCGATCGTCCCCGACGAAATAAACGAGGTTATTTGTGCCTGAACAATCATATGCACGGATGTTTGAGTTATTCGATTCGGCAGTTTGTTGAAAATAAAACCCGAAATTTGAAATTGTGCACAACTAAACGAAATATGACTTGCCCGATCGTTCGCGACAAAATAAACGAGGTCATTTGTGCCTGAGCAATCATATACACGGATGTTTGAGTTATTTGATTCGACAGTTATTTGGGAAAAAACCGAAATTTGAAATTGTGCACAACTAAACTAAATATGACTTCTCCGATCGTTTGCGAAAAAATAAACGATATGATTTGTGCCTGAATAATCATATACACGGATGTTTGAGTTATTTGAATCGGCGGTTATTTGGAAAAAAACCGAAATTTTAAATTGTGCACCACTAAACTATATTTGACTTCTCCGATCGTCCCTGACGAAATAAACGAGGTCATTTGTGCCTGAACAATCATATGCACGGATGTTTAAGTTATTCAATTCGGCAGTTTTTTGAAAAAAACCCGAAATTTGAAATTGTGCACAATTAATCGCAATATGACTTCTCAGATCGTTTGCGGCCAAATAAACGAGGTCATTTGTGCCTGAGAAATCATATGCACGGATGTTTAAGTTATTCGATTCGGCAGCTTTTTGGAAAAAAAACCGAAATTTGAAATTGTGCACAACTAACCGAAATATGACTTGCGCGATCGCTCGCGACAAAATAAACGAGGTCATTTGTGTCTGAGGAATCATATGCACAGATGTTTGAGTTATTCAAATCGGCAGTTTTTTCGAAAAAAAAACCCGAAATTTGAAATTGTGCACAACTAAACTAAATATGACTTCTCCGATCGTTTGCGAAAAAATAAACGATATGATTTGTGCCTGAATAATCATATACACGGATGTTTGAGTTATTTGAATCGGCGGTTATTTGGAAAAAAACCGAAATTTTAAATTGTGCACCACTAAACTATATTTGACTTCTCCGATCGTCCCTGACGAAATAAACGAGGTCATTTGTGCCTGAACAATCATATGCACGGATGTTTAAGTTATTCAATTCGGCAGTTTTTTGAAAAAAACCCGAAATTTGAAATTGTGCACAATTAATCGCAATATGACTTCTCAGATCGTTTGCGGCCAAATAAACGAGGTCATTTGTGCCTGAGAAATCATATACACGGATGTTTGAGTTATTTGATTCGGCAGTTATTTGGAAAAAAACCGAAATTTGAAATTGTTCACAACTAAACTAAATATGACTTCTCCGATCGTTTGCGAAAAAATAAACGATATGATTTGTGCCTGAACAATCATATACACGGATGTTTGAGTTTTTTTATTCGGCGGTTATTTGGAAAAAACCGAAATTTTAAATTTTGCACCACTAAACTATAATTATATGACTTCTCCGATCGTTTGCGACCAAATAAACGAAGTCATTTGTGCCTGAGCAATCATATACACGGATGTTTGAGTTATTTGATTCGGCGGTTATTTGGAAAAAAACGAAATTTGAAATTGTGCACAACTAAACTAAATATGACTTCTCCGATCGTTTGCGACCAAATAAACGAAGTCATTTGTGCCTGAGCAATCATATACACGGATGTTTGAGTTATTTGATTCGGCGGTTATTTGGAAAAAAACCGAAATTTTAAATTGTGCACAACTAAACTAAATATGACTTCTCCGATCGTTTGCGAAAAAATAAACGATATCATTTGTGCCTGAAAAATCATATACGCGGATGTTTGAGTTATTTGATTCGGCGGTTATTTGGAAAAAAACCGAAATTTGAAATTGTGCACAACTAAACTAAATATGACTTCTTCGATCGTTTGCGAAAAAGTAAACGATATCATTTGTTCTTGAGCAATCATATACACGGATGTTTGAGTTATTTGATTCGGCGGTTATTTGGAAAAAACCGAAATTTGAAATTGTGCACAACTAAACTAAATATGACTTCTCCGATCGTTTGCGACCAAATAAACGAGGTCATTTGTGCCTGAGCAATCATAAGCACGGATGGTTGAATTATTCGATATGGCAGTTTTTTGGAAAAAGAGCCGAAATTTGAAATTGTCCACAACTAAACTAAATATGACTTGCCCGATCGTTCGCTACAAAATAAACGAGGTCATTTGTGCCTGAACAATCATATGCACGGATGATTGAGTTATTCGATTCGGCAGTTTTTTGAAAAAAAAACCCGAAATTTGAAATTGTGCACAACTAAACGAAATATGACTAGTCCGATCGTCCCCGACGAAATAAACGAGGTCATTTGTGCCTGAACAATCATATGCACGGATGATTGAGTTTTTCGATTCGGCAGTTTTTTTTGAAAAAAAAACCCGAAATTTGAAATTGTGCACAACTAAACGAAATATGACTTGCCCGATCGTTCGCGACAAAATAAACGAGGTCATTTGTGCCTGAGCAATCATATACACGGATGTTTGAGTTATTTGATTCGGCAGTTATTTGGAAAAAAACCGAAATTTTAAATTGTGCACCACTAAACTATATTTGACTTCTCCGATCGTCCCTGACGAAATAAACGAGGTCATTTGTGCCTGAACAATCATATGCACGGATGTTTAAGTTATTCAATGCAGTTTTTTGAAAAAAACCCGAAATTTGAAATTGTGCACAATTAATCGCAATATGACTTCTCCGATCGTTTGCGAAAAAATAAACGTTATGATTTGTGCCTGAACAATCATATACACGGATGTTTGAGTTATTTGATTCGGCAGTTATTTGGAAAAAAACCGAAATTTTAAATTGTGCACCACTAAACTATATTTGACTTCTCCGATCGTCCCTGACGAAATAAACGAGGTCATTTGTGCCTGAACAATCATATGCACGGATGTTTAAGTTATTCAATGCAGTTTTTTGAAAAAAACCCGAAATTTGAAATTTTGCACAACTAAACGAAATATGGCTTGCCCGTTCGTTCGCGACTAAATAAACGAGGTCATTTGTGTGTGAGGAATCATATGCACGGATGTTTGAGTTATTCGATTCGGCAGTTCTTTGAAAAAAAAAACCCGAAATTAGATATTGTGCACAACTAAACGAAATATGACTAGTCCGATCGTCCCCGACGAAATAAACGAGGTTATTTGTGCCTGAACAATCATATGCACGGATGTTTGAGTTATTCGATTCGGCAGTTTGTTGAAAATAAAACCCGAAATTTGAAATTGTGCACAACTAAACGAAATATGACTTGCCCGATCGTTCGCGACAAAATAAACGAGGTCATTTGTGCCTGAGCAATCATATACACGGATGTTTGAGTTATTTGATTCGACAGTTATTTGGGAAAAAACCGAAATTTGAAATTGTGCACAACTAAACTAAATATGACTTCTCCGATCGTTTGCGAAAAAATAAACGATATGATTTGTGCCTGAATAATCATATACACGGATGTTTGAGTTATTTGAATCGGCGGTTATTTGGAAAAAAACCGAAATTTTAAATTGTGCACCACTAAACTATATTTGACTTCTCCGATCGTCCCTGACGAAATAAGCGAGGTCATTTGTGCCTGAACAATCATATGCACGGATGTTTAAGTTACTCAATTCGGCAGTTTTTTGAAAAAAACCCGAAATTTGAAATTGTGCACAATTAATCGCAATATGACTTCTCAGATCGTTTGCGGCCAAATAAACGAGGTCATTTGTGCCTGAGAAATCATATGCACGGATGTTTAAGTTATTCGATTCGGCAGTTTTTTGGAAAAAAAACCGAAATTTGAAATTGTGCACAACTAACCGAAATATGACTTGCGCGATCGCTCGCGACAAAATAAACGAGGTCATTTGTGTCTGAGGAATCATATGCACAGATGTTTGAGTTATTCAAATCGGCAGTTTTTTCGAAAAAAAAACCCGAAATTTGAAATTGTGCACAACTAAACTAAATATGACTTCTCCGATCGTTTGCGAAAAAATAAACGATATGATTTGTGCCTGAATAATCATATACACGGATGTTTGAGTTATTTGAATCGGCGGTTATTTGGAAAAAAACCGAAATTTTAAATTGTGCACCACTAAACTATATTTGACTTCTCCGATCGTCCCTGACGAAATAAACGAGGTCATTTGTGCCTGAACAATCATATGCACGGATGTTTAAGTTATTCAATTCGGCAGTTTTTTGAAAAAAACCCGAAATTTGAAATTGTGCACAATTAATCGCAATATGACTTCTCAGATCGTTTGCGGCCAAATAAACGAGGTCATTTGTGCCTGAGAAATCATATACACGGATGTTTGAGTTATTTGATTCGGCAGTTATTTGGAAAAAAACCGAAATTTGAAATTGTTCACAACTAAACTAAATATGACTTCTCCGATCGTTTGCGAAAAAATAAACGATATGATTTGTGCCTGAACAATCATATACACGGATGTTTGAGTTTTTTTATTCGGCGGTTATTTGGAAAAAACCGAAATTTTAAATTTTGCACCACTAAACTATAATTATATGACTTCTCCGATCGTTTGCGACCAAATAAACGAAGTCATTTGTGCCTGAGCAATCATATACACGGATGTTTGAGTTATTTGATTCGGCGGTTATTTGGAAAAAAACGAAATTTGAAATTGTGCACAACTAAACTAAATATGACTTCTCCGATCGTTTGCGACCAAATAAACGAAGTCATTTGTGCCTGAGCAATCATATACACGGATGTTGGAGTTATTTGATTCGGCGGTTATTTGGAAAAAAACCGAAATTTTAAATTGTGCACAACTAAACTAAATATGACTTCTCCGATCGTTTGCGAAAAAATAAACGATATCATTTGTGCCTGAAAAATCATATACGCGGATGTTTGAGTTATTTGATTCGGCGGTTATTTGGAAAAAAACCGAAATTTGAAATTGTGCACAACTAAACTAAATATGACTTCTTCGATCGTTTGCGAAAAAGTAAACGATATCATTTGTTCTTGAGCAATCATATACACGGATGTTTGAGTTATTTGATTCGGCGGTTATTTGGAAAAAACCGAAATTTGAAATTGTGCACAACTAAACTAAATATGACTTCTCCGATCGTTTGCGACCAAATAAACGAGGTCATTTGTGCCTGAGCAATCATAAGCACGGATGGTTGAATTATTCGATATGGCAGTTTTTTGGAAAAAGAGCCGAAATTTGAAATTGTCCACAACTAAACTAAATATGACTTGCCCGATCGTTCGCTACAAAATAAACGAGGTCATTTGTGCCTGAACAATCATATGCACGGATGATTGAGTTATTCGATTCGGCAGTTTTTTGAAAAAAAAACCCGAAATTTGAAATTGTGCACAACTAAACGAAATATGACTAGTCCGATCGTCCCCGACGAAATAAACGAGGTCATTTGTGCCTGAACAATCATATGCACGGATGATTGAGTTTTTCGATTCGGCAGTTTTTTTTGAAAAAAAAACCCGAAATTTGAAATTGTGCACAACTAAACGAAATATGACTTGCCCGATCGTTCGCGACAAAATAAACGAGGTCATTTGTGCCTGAGCAATCATATACACGGATGTTTGAGTTATTTGATTCGGCAGTTATTTGGAAAAAAACCGAAATTTTAAATTGTGCACCACTAAACTATATTTGACTTCTCCGATCGTCCCTGACGAAATAAACGAGGTCATTTGTGCCTGAACAATCATATGCACGGATGTTTAAGTTATTCAATGCAGTTTTTTGAAAAAAACCCGAAATTTGAAATTGTGCACAATTAATCGCAATATGACTTCTCCGATCGTTTGCGAAAAAATAAACGTTATGATTTGTGCCTGAACAATCATATACACGGATGTTTGAGTTATTTGAATCAGCGGTTATTTGGAAAAAAACCGAAATTTTAAATTGTGCACCACTAAACTATATTTGACTTCTCCGATCGTCCCTGACGAAATAAACGAGGTCATTTGTGCCTGAACAATCATATGCACGGATGTTTAAGTTATTCAATTCGGCAGTTTTTTGAAAAAAAACCGAAATTTGAAATTGTGCACAACTAAACGAAATATGACTTGCCCGATCGCTCCCGACAAAATAAACGAGGTCATTTGTGTCTGAGGAATCGTATGCACGGATGTTTGAGTTATTCAAATCGGCAGTTTTTTCGAAAAAAACCCGAAATTTGAAATTGTGCACAACTAAACGAAATATGACTTGCCCGATCGTTCGCGACCAAATAAACGAGGTCATTTGTGCCTGAACAATCATATACACGGATGTTGGAGTTATTTGATTCGGTGGTTATTTGAGAAAACATGGAATTGAATATTGTGCAAACATAGACGAATTATGAGTTCCCCTATTTTTCGCAACAAAATAATTGAGGTTCGTTGTGCCTGAGGGATCATATGCACGGATGTTTGAGTTATTCAAATCGGCAGTTTATTCGAAAAAAAAACCCGAAATTTGAAATTGTGCACAACTAAACGAAATATGACTTACCCGATCGTTCGCGACAAAATATACGAGGTCATTTGTGCCTGAACAATCATATGCACGGATGATTGAGTTATTCGATTCGGCAGTTTTTTGAAGAAAAAAACCCGAAATTTGAAATTGTGCACAACTAAAGGAAATATGACTGCCCGATCGTTCGCAACAAAATAAACGAGGTCATTTGCGCCTGAGCAATCATATGCACGGATGTTTGAGTTATTTGATTCGGCGGTTATTTGGAAAAAAACCGAAATTTGAAATTGTGCACAACTAAACGAAATATGACTTCTCCGATCGCTTGCGAAAAAATTAACGATATCATTTGTGCCTGAACAACCATATTACACGGATGTTTGAGTTATTTGATTCGGCGGTTATTTGGAAAAAACCCGAAATTTGAAATTTTGCACAACTAAACGAAATATGGCTTGCCCGTTCGTTCGCGACTAAATAAACGAGGTCATTTGTGCCTGAGGAATCATATGCACGGATGTTTGAGTTATTCGATTCGGCAGTTCTTTGAAAAAAAAACCCGAAATTAGATATTGTGCACAACTAAACGAAATATGACTAGTCCGATCGTCCCCGACGAAATAAACGAGGTTATTTGTGCCTGAACAATCATATGCACGGATGTTTGAGTTATTCGATTCGGCAGTTTGTTGAAAATAAAACCCGAAATTTGAAATTGTGCACAACTAAACGAAATATGACTTCTCCGATCGTTTGCGAAAAAATAAACGATATGATTTGTGCCTGAATAATCATATACACGGATGTTTGAGTTATTTGAATCGGCGGTTATTTGGAAAAAAACCGAAATTTTCAATTGTGCACCACTAAACTATATTTGACTTCTCCTGAACTATATTTGACGTCCCTGACGAAATAAACGAGGTCATTTGTGCCTGAACAATCATATGCACGGATGTTTAAGTTATTCAATTCGGCAGTTTTTTGAAAAAAACCCGAAATTTGAAATTGTGCACAATTAATCGCAATATGACTTCTCAGATCGTTTGCGGCCAAATAAACGAGGTCATTTGTGCCTGAGAATTCATATGCACGGATGTTTAAGTTATTCGATTCGGCAGTTTTTTGGAAAAAAAAACCGAAATTTGAAATTGTGCACAACTAACCGAAATATGACTTGCGCGATCGCTCGCGACAAAATAAACGAGGTCATTTGTGTCTGAGGAATCATATGCACAGATGTTTGAGTTATTCAAATCGGCAGTTTTTTTCGAAAAAAAAACCTGAAATTTGAAATTGTGCACAACTAAACGAAATATGACTTGCCCGATCGTTCGCGACAAAATAAACGAGGTCATTTGTGCCTGAACAATCATATACACGGATGTTGGAGTTATTTGATTCGGTGGTTATTTGAGAAAACCCGGAATTGAATATTGTGCAAGCATAGACGAGTTATGAGTTCCCCTATTTTTCGCAACAAAATAATTGAGGTTCGTTGTGCCTGAGGGATCATATGCACGGATGCTTGAATTATTCAAATCGGCAGTGTTTTTCGAAAAAAAAACCGAAATATGAAATTGTGCACAACTAAACGAAATATGACTTGCCCGATCGTTCGCGACAAAATAAACGAGGTCATTTGTGCCTGAACAATCATATGCACGGATGATTGTGTTATTCGATTCGGCAGTTTTTTAAACAAAAACCCGAAATTTGAAATTGTGCACAACTAAACGAAATATGACTTGCCCGATCGTTCGCAACAAAATAAACGAGGTCATTTGTGCCTGAGCAATCATATGCACGGCTGTTTGAGTTATTTGATTCGGCGGTTATTTGGAAAAAAACCGTAATTTGAAATTGTGCACAACTAAACTAAATATGACTTCTCCGCTCGTTTGCGAAAAAATAAACGATATCATTTGTGCCTGAAAAATCATATACGCGGATGTTTAAGTTATTTGATTCGGCGGTTATTTGGAAAAAAACCGAAATTTGAAATTGTACACAACTAAACTAAATATGACTTGCCCGATCGTTCGCGACAAAATAAACGAGGTCATTTGTGTCTGAACCATCATATACACGGATGTTGGAGTTATTTGATTCGGTGGTTATTTGAGAAAACCCGGAATTGAATATTGTGCAAGCATAGACGAATTATGAGTTCCCCTATTTTTCGCAACAAAATAATTGAGGTTCGTTGTGCCTGACTGATCATATGCACGGATGTTTGAGATATTCAAATCGGCAGTTTTTTTCGAAAAAAAAACCCGAAATTTGAAATTGTGCACAACTAAACAAAATATGACTTGCCCGATCGTTCGCGACAAAATAATTGAGGTCATTTGTGCCTGAACAATCATATGCACGGATGATTGAGTTATTCGATTCGGCAGTTTTTTGAAAAAAAACCCGAAATTTGAAATTGTGCACAACTAAACGAAATATGACTTGCCCGATCGTTCGCAACAAAATAAACGAGGTCATTTGTGCCTGAGCAATCATATGCACGGATGTTTGAGTTATTTGATTCGGCGGTTATTTGGAAAAAAACCGAAATTTGAAATTGTGCACAACTAAACTAAATATGACTTGCCCGATCGTTCGCGACAAAATAAACGAGGTCATTTGTGCCTGAGGAATCATATGCACGGATGTTTGAGTTATTCGATTCGGCAGTTCTTTGAAAAAAAACCCGAAAATTGAAATTGTGCACAGCTAAACGAAATATGATTAGTCCGATCGTCCCCGACGAAATAAACGAGGTCATTTGTGCCTGAACAATCATATGCATGGATGTTTGAGTTATTCGATATGGCAGTTTTTGAGATAATGAGCCGAAATTTGAAATTGTGCACAACTAAACTAAATATGACTTGCCCGATCGTTCGCTACAAAATAAACGAGGTCATTTGTGCCTGAACAATCATATGCACGGGTGATTGAGTTTTTCGATTCGGCAGTTTTTTGAAAATAAAACCCGAAATTTGAAATTGTGCACAACTAAACGAAATATGACTTGCCCGATCGTTCGCGACAAAATAAACGAGGTCATTTGTGCCTGAGCAATCATATACACGGATGTTTGAGTTATTTGATTCGGCAGTTATTTGGAAAAAAACCGAAATTTGAAATTGTTCACAACTAAACTAAATATGACTTCTCCGATCGTTTGCGAAAAAATAAACGATATGATTTGTGCCTGAACAATCATATACACGGATGTTTGAGTTATTTGATTCGGCGGTTATTTGGAAAAAAACCGAAATTTGAAATTGTGCACAACTAAACTAAATATGACTTCTCCGATCGTTTGCGAAAAAATAAACGATATCATTTGTGCCTGAAAAATCATATACGCGGATGTTTGAGTTATTTGATTCGGCGGTTATTTGGAAAAAAACCGAAATTTGAAATTGTGCACAACTAAACTAAATATGACTTGCCCGATTGTTCGCGACAAAATAAACGAGGTCATTTGTGTCTGAACAATCATATACACGGATGTTGGAGTTATTTGATTCGGTGGTTATTTGAGAAAACCCGGAATTGAATATTGTGCAAGCATAGACGAATTATGAGTTCCCCTATTTTTCGCAACAAAATAATTGAGGTTCGTTGCGCCTGAGGGATCATATGCACGGATGTTTGAGTTATTCGATTCGGCAGTTTTTTGAAAAAAAAACCCGAAATTTGAAATTGTGCACAACTAAAGGAAATATGACTGCCCGATCGTTCGCAACAAAATAAACGAGGTCATTTGTGCCTGAACAATCATATGCACGGATGATTGAGTTATTCGATTCGGCAGTTTTTTGAAAAAAAAACCCGCAATTTGAAATTGTGCACAACTAAATTAATATGACTTCTCCGATCGTTTGCGAAAAAATAAACGATATGATTTGTGCCTGAACAATCATATACACGGATGTTTGAGTTATTTGATTCGGCGGTTCTTTGAAAAAAAACCCGAAATTTGAAATTGTGCACAACTAAACTAAATATGACTTCTCCGATCGTTTGCGAAAAAATAAACGATATCATTTGTGCCTGAAAAATCATATACGCGGATGTTTGAGTTATTTGATTCGGCGGTTATTTGGAAAAAAACCGAAATTTGAAATTGTGCACAACTAAACTAAATATGACTTGCCCGATTGTTCGCGACAAAATAAACGAGGTCATTTGTGTCTGAACAATCATATACACGGATGTTGGAGTTATTTGATTCGGTGGTTATTTGAGAAAACCCGGAATTGAATATTGTGCAAGCATAGACGAATTATGAGTTCCCCTATTTTTCGCAACAAAATAATTGAGGTTCGTTGTGCCTGAGGGATCATATGCACGGATGATTGAGTTATTCGATATGGCAGTTTTTTGAAAAAAAAACCCGAAATTTGAAATTGTGCACAACTAAAGGAAATATGACTGCCCGATCGTTCGCAACAAAATAAACGAGGTCATTTGCGCCTGAGCAATCATATGCACGGATGTTTGAGTTATTTGATTCGGCGGTTATTTGGAAAAAAACCGAAATTTGAAATTGTGCACAACTAAACGAAATATGACTTCTCCGATCGCTTGCGAAAAAATAAACGATATCATTTGTGCCTGAACAACCATATTACACGGATGTTTGAGTTATTTGATTCGGCGGTTATTTGGAAAAAACCCGAAATTTGAAATTTTGCACAACTAAACGAAATATGGCTTGCCCGTTCGTTCGCGACTAAATAAACGAGGTCATTTGTGCCTGAGGAATCATATGCACGGATGTTTGAGTTATTCGATTCGGCAGTTCTTTGAAAAATAAACCCGAAATTAGATATTGTGCACAACTAAACGAAATATGACTAGTCCGATCGTCCCCGACGAAATAAACGAGGTTATTTGTGCCTGAACAATCACATGCACGGATGTTTGAGTTATTCGATTCGGCAGTTTGTTGAAAATAAAACCCGAAATTTGAAATTGTGCACAACTAAACGAAATATGACTTGCCCGATCGTTCACGACAAAATAAACGAGGTCATTTGTGCCTGAGCAATCATATACACGGATGTTTGAGTTATTTGATTCGACAGTTATTTGGAAAAAAACCGAAATTTGAAATTGTGCACAACTAAACTAAATATGACTTCTCCGATCGTTTGCGAAAAAATAAACGATATGATTTGTGCCTGAATAATCATATACACGGATGTTTGAGTTATTTGAATCGGCGGTTATTTGGAAAAAAACCGAAATTTTCAATTGTGCACCACTAAACTATATTTGACTTCTCCTGAACTATATTTGACGTCCCTGACGAAATAAACGAGGTCATTTGTGCCTGAACAATCATATGCACGGATGTTTAAGTTATTCAATTCGGCAGTTTTTTGAAAAAAACCCGAAATTTGAAATTGTGCACAATTATTCGCAATATGACTTCTCAGATCGTTTGCGGCCAAATAAACGAGGTCATTTGTGCCTGAGAAATCATATGCACGGAAAAAAACCGAAATTTGAAATTGTGCACAACTAACCGAAATATGACTTGCGCGATCGCTCGCGACAAAATATACGAGGTCATTTGTGTCTGAGGAATCATATGCACAGATGTTTGAGTTATTCAAATCGGCAGTTTTTTCGAAAAAAAAACCCGAAATTTGAAATTGTGCACAACTAAACGAAATATGACTTGCCCGATCGTTCGCGACAAAATAAACGAGGTCATTTGTGCCTGAACAATCATATACACGGATGTTGGAGTTATTTGATTCGGTGGTTATTTGAGAAAACCCGGAATTGAATATTGTGCAAGCATAGACGAGTTATGAGTTCCCCTATTTTTCGCAACAAAATAATTGAGGTTCGTTGTGCCTGAGGGATCATATGCACGGATGCTTGAATTATTCAAATCGGCAGTGTTTTTCGAAAAAAAACCCGAAATATGAAATTGTGCACAACTAAACGAAATATGACTTGCCCGATCGTTCGCGACAAAATAAACGAGGTCATTTGTGCCTGAACAATCATATGCACGGATGATTGTGTTATTCGATTCGGCAGTTTTTTAAACAAAAACCCGAAATTTGAAATTGTGCACAACTAAACGAAATATGACTTGCCCGATCGTTCGCAACAAAATAAACGAGGTCATTTGTGCCTGAGCAATCATATGCACGGCTGTTTGAGTTATTTGATTCGGCGGTTATTTGGAAAAAAACCGTAATTTGAAATTGTGCACAACTAAACTAAATATGACTTCTCCGCTCGTTTGCGAAAAAATAAACGATATCATTTGTGCCTGAAAAATCATATTCGCGGATGTTTGAGTTATTTGATTCGGCGGTTATTTGGAAAAAAACCGAAATTTGAAATTGTACACAACTAAACTAAATATGACTTGCCCGATCGTTCGCGACAAAATAAACGAGGTCATTTGTGTCTGAACCATCATATACACGGATGTTGGAGTTATTTGATTCGGTGGTTATTTGAGAAAACCCGGAATTGAATATTGTGCAAGCATAGACGAATTATGAGTTCCCCTATTTTTCGCAACAAAATAATTGAGGTTCGTTGTGCCTGACTGATCATATGCACGGATGTTTGAGATATTCAAATCGGCAGTTTTTTTCGAAAAAAAAACATGAAATTTGAAATTGTGCACAACTAAACAAAATATGACTTGCCCGATCGTTCGCGACAAAATAATTGAGGTCATTTGTGCCTGAACAATCATATGCACGGATGATTGAGTTATTCGATTCGGCAGTTTTTTGAAAAAAAACCCGAAATTTGAAATTGTGCACAACTAAACGAAATATGACTTGCCCGATCGTTCGCAACAAAATAAACGAGGTCATTTGTGCCTGAGCAATCATATGCACGGATGTTTGAGTTATTTGATTCGGCGGTTATTTGGAAAAAAACCGAAATTTGAAATTGTGCACAACTAAACTAAATATGACTTGCCCGATCGTTCGCGACAAAATAAACGAGGTCATTTGTGCCTGAGGAATCATATGCACGGATGTTTGAGTTATTCGATTCGGCAGTTCTTTGAAAAAAAAACCCGAAATTTGAAATTGTGCACAGCTAAACGAAATATGATTAGTCCGATCGTCCCCGACGAAATAAACGAGGTCATTTGTGCCTGAACAATCATATGCACGGATGTTTGAGTTATTCGATATGGCAGTTTTTGAGATAATGAGCCGAAATTTGAAATTGTGCACAACTAAACTAAATATGACTTGCCCGATCGTTCGCTACAAAATAAACGAGGTCATTTGTGCCTGAACAATCATATGCACGGGTGATTGAGTTTTTCGATTCGGCAGTTTTTTGAAAATAAAACCCGAAATTTGAAATTGTGCACAACTAAACGAAATATGACTTGCCCGATCGTTCGCGACAAAATAAACGAGGTCATTTGTGCCTGAGCAATCATATACACGGATGTTTGAGTTATTTGATTCGGCAGTTATTTGGAAAAAAACCGAAATTTGAAATTGTTCACAACTAAACTAAATATGACTTCTCCGATCGTTTGCGAAAAAATAAACGATATGATTTGTGCCTGAACAATCATATACACGGATGTTTGAGTTATTTGATTCGGCGGTTATTTGGAAAAAAACCGAAATTTTAAATTGTGCACCACTAAACTATAATTATATGACTTCTCCGATCGTTTGCGACCAAATAAACGAAGTCATTTGTGCCTGAGCAATCATATACACGGATGTTTGAGTTATTTGATTCGGCGGTTATTTGGAAAAAAACGAAATTTTAAATTGTGCACAACTAAACTAAATATGACTTCTCCGATCGTTTGCGAAAAAATAAACGATATCATTTGTGCCTGGAAAATCATATGCGCGGAAGTTTGAGTTATTTGATTCGGCGGTTCTTTGAAAAAAAACCCGAAATTTGAAATTGTGCACAACTAAACGAAATATGACTAGTCCGATCGTCCCCGACGAAATAAACGAGGTCATTTGTGCCTGAACAATCATATGAATTAAATCTCTTCTTGAGACGTATTGAAAAAAAAATACTTTTCTGTTTATCTTTTCGTCGATAGACCGCTTTATTGGACTCGCACTTAACAACTAACTCGTACAATTTCGTTTCACTTAAATCTAATCTCTACTTGGCATGCTCAGCTTCGTCGTCGCACGATTAAAGTGTTTATTCAGCTTTTCGGATGCGCGAACCTGACACAGGTGAGTGCACCCGTTTATGTTATTGAAAATATCGAATGACGGTCCGTGGAATGCACGGGATATGTGAGTTGGCTGAGAGTGGAATGCATAGGATATGTAACCACCCCCCCCTTAAGATCACAATCCACCGGTATTGTTTGAGGTAGCTGATTACCTCCTTTGAGGGCATTAACCGTTATTTTCAAATTTTTGCTTTTCCGCGCTAATTTTGAATGAATTATTACTATTATAATTAAGATGCAGGCGATAGCTGAAATTGCCAAGTAGCTAACATTCTTATGAATTCTAAGTGTTTTTATATGTTCTAAATTAACAAAACTTTTAAATAAGATTTCCTCGGAGGTTTACTAAAATTATATTTTACGTCACTGGTATAAAAAAATCTATCTTCGAAATTTATGTTGGTGTTACTAAAAGTTTGGTTTAATATTTGAATTGAACAGTTATTAATCGTAATTAAATAGTTTCCTCTTAATTTTATCTTTCTATCATCACAACCATTTATTAATTTTTCATTTTCCATATTTTTGCAAAGGATTGTATGTTCATCTAATGCTTTTATTTCAGTTACCCTATTTTCTTTTAGCTTACAATTTTTATTCGTTATACAATTATTGATTGGCAACAATTCTTTTTCGTATAAGGATTTGTCATTGTATATGTATTTAGTCTGGTTACTTTCTATAAAGTATTGATCTTCCATGATTATTTCGTTATGTTCTTCTGTGGGTATGGCTGTTAGAAGTTTAAAGTCAACTAATTTATATGAGTGTGGGATTTTAATTGCTATTATTAGTCTGTCTCTGTCGTATTTTAGTAATCCTAATTTTACATTTTTCAACTTATAAAGATCTAGTTCTGTGGATTTTATTTCGATTGCTGTCATCACACTTGGATGTAAAAGTCCCTGTTTCACTAATGCTATGCTATCTAATATTTGGTTAAGTTTATCTTCTAGAATTTTAAGTTTTAGTAATTGATCAGTTTTTAATTGTTGTATAATAATTTGTTTTTCGTTTTCGGTTAACTCTCGATATGCTATAGTGTTTTTTATGTTAGTAACAGTGTCGTTAAAGTAGGAATTAATTTGAATCTGTTGCTCTAAATTGTAAATAGCATTTCCATTGTTTTGCTCTATAATTTTCATATGCTCTGTTATTGCTTCTCTATCGTCAGCGTCCATTGTCCCGAACAACCATTTCTGTGCGGTTCCTATAGCGTTTATTAGCCCTCGCCTTTGTCTGAAGCTCCTATGTGGTTCTATGGCTGTTATCTTTGACTCTATACTTTCCAATTCCTTCCTAATTGTTGGGTCGTTATTAATGTGTAGCCTTTGAATGTTGTCCCTAATGGCGTTTATAGTTTGTCTTAATTCGTTTGTATTTATAATGTGTAGTATCGTCTTCGTCTCTCGTATTAACTCTGTTTGTCCCATTTTTATTTCAATATACCCGTTGTCAGTTGTTATCCTGTCTATCGTCAGTGTCGCTGTCGTTTGTCCTATCATCAGTACAGCCAGTCCGAGAAACGCTAATGTCGTCATCTGCAAACATACGGGGTCTCTTAATATTCATTGGGTGTTCCCTACCTACTCGTTTTAGTCTATATCTACGTTCGTCTTTATAATAGTGTCTCTTATAGTTCTTTACTGGTATAATTTTCCGCTTTTCTTGATAACTTTCCCTATCTAGATTTAATTTCTGTGTTCGTTTTTCTTTTTGTGTCTGTATTCTTTTAACTAAGGTTGCGAAGTCAGCGTTCATTGCTTCTTCAGGCGCCATTTGAATAGTGGATTGATATCTATTATTATAGGTCTGTAATGCTCTATGTACCTTTTGAATAAGCGTCAAATCTAAATTTCTCATAGCTACCAAAATTTCTTGTAACGTCGAATGGAATCTTTCGATGTCACTATTTCCAGTGTGAGTGTTGGGCTTAGTCAAGTGGAGTTCGACTTCCTGTTCCCTTAAAAATTCGTTCAGATGTTCGGATTTAAATTCATTGTCTGTTATGATTTTAGAGGGTTTACCAAATTTGGAAAAGTGTTCTTCTATCGTTTCTATCTTCTTCGTCCAATTTCGGTTTGGCAGAAAGTAAGCATAAGCTTTTTTTGTCAGTTTATCGATGAGAGTTAAGAATGGATGTTTTTTAAAGTAATATATATCCATGTGGACAATTTCGTTGGGTCTACTTGGTGTTTGACTTACTTCATATTTCAGTTTTATAGGTTTGCGTTCGTACTTGGTCTCTAGGCATGTCTTACAATTGTTGATTATTCTGGTTATTTCTTTTACTAGGTGGGGATAGTATATAATATTCTTTAGGCTGTGGTAAGTTTCTATTATTCCACTATGGGCACTTTGTTTTGTATGGTATAGGGAAATTTGTTTATGTACTTCTTCTAATGTCTTTATTTCCTGTGCTCTTAATGTCGCTTTTATAAATTTAATTTGTTTGTCATGTCCAAATAGTTTTATTAGTAATTGTTGTATTTTATTGAATTCGTGGTCTGAAAGTTCCGTATAGATCCCGGTTAATCCTGGTTTTATGAATCTCATAAGTAGGTCTGTCCAATAGTCTTCTCCTTTTGTCATGTCCACGAATATTATACGTCTGCCATGTAATACTTCTATTTCATTGTTAGCGTCGTTAGTGAGTATTAGTTGTGTTTTATATTTGTTAACTATAGTTTCTTGTATAGGGATATGGTCAAGTAGTTGTTGTTCTTGCGAATGTGTCGTAGCGTTATCGGAAATATTGTTTACTGAGTGGTCGTTGTTAAGTTCTTTTTCTGGTACGTCCTCAGGAATTCGACTTAGAAAGTCCGCTATTTTGTTCTCTCTACCTTTAATGTACTCAATGTCAAATTGGTACTCTTGTAATTTGAGTAGCCATCTTTGTGTTCGTTGACTGAATTCTTTCCCTGAAATTTTTTTATTAAGATATTTAATCGGTTGATGGTCTGTTATAATTTTGAATCGTTTCCCCCACAAATACGGCCTAAAATACCCTACTGCCCAAACTACCGCTAGGAATTCTTTGTCAGTAACGGAGTAGTTTTTTTCGTGGTCATTTAATGACCTAGAGGCGTAACACACTGGCTGTCCCTCTTGTGTGAGTACTGCCCCGATGGCATAACTACTTGCGTCGGTGAATAGGGTAAATTGTTTTGCAAAATCGGGAAATTTTAGAATAGGGTGTTTTGTTATGTTTAATTTTAGAGTCTCAAAAGCCTGGATATATTCCGGATCATTGGTGTTGATTCTTTTATCTTTTTTTAAGTACTTGATCATTGGATTTGCAATTTTAGCGTAATCCTTCACGAATTTGCGATAATAGCTGGTAACCCCTAAAAATCCTTTAAGTTGTTTCTCATTTTTCGGTAGAGGATATTCCTGGATGCATTTAATTTTAATCGGGTTGGGTTTCATTCCCTCGGCTGTGAGAATGTGGCCCAAAAATTCCGTGTTTTTCTTCATAAATGAACATTTGTCGAACTGCACCTTGAGGTTGTGTTTGGATAGAATATCGAATATTGTTTTGAGAGAGTTAATGTGCTCTGTTAGGCTGGTAGAGAATATTAGTATATCATCAAGGTATACCACACAGATCTTGTTTATGTGGTCCCTGAGAATATCGTTCATTAGTCTCTGGAATGTCGCCGACGCGTTTTTCAGACCGAACGGCATTCTGATATATTCATATAATCCACAAGGTGTCACAAATGCTGTCTTCGGGATGTCGTTTGGTTTCACCTTGATCTGATGGTACCCCTTCGCAAGGTCCAAGGATGAAAAGTATTGTGCCCTACCCAATTTATCCAATATGCTTTCAATATTGGGTAATGGGTATTTGTCGTCTATCGTGATTTCATTCAACTTCCTATAGTCGACACATAGGCGGAACTTCTGCTTTCCAGAATTATCCAATTTCTTTTGCACTACCACGATTGGCGATGCATATCTACTGTTGGATTTTCGTACTATACCTTGTTCTTCCATCTCAGTTATCTGTTTCCGTACTTCCTCCTCATGCTTTGGGGGAAGCCTATAAAGTTTAGCGTTTATTGGGTGCTCTGTCGTCGTACGGATTTCATGCATTATGGTATCGGTGTTAGTGAGTGGGTCACCATCTTTGTATATTAGATTATTAAATTTATTTAATAAGGCTTTCATTTTTTCCCTTTCTTCTTCGTTCAGATGGGTAAGGTCAACCTCCTTCTCAGTTGAATGTAGCTCGAAACAATCAAGAGTTGTTTCGTTTCCTTCTGAGTAGAGTGGTATATGACTATTATTTTTCAATATAAGGAGTTTATTGTCAAAATCAAGTGTTTTGACAATTTTTCTTAATAAGTCCATCCCTATCAACATATCGTACGGTTTGCCGGTTAGATCCCTCTTATACCATTTGATAGCCCCTCTTGGGTCGTAGTTAAATTCTTTTGGTATTTTAGTTATAATTCTCTCGACAGTTTCGGTTGTGGCGTTGTTAATCGTCTGAAGTTTTAAATGTACTCGTTCGTAAGTCCTAAATTTGCTACAGTCTACACGTCTGGAGTTAATGATGCTCATGGTTGAGCCTGTGTCAATCAGTCCTATGTATTTTTTTTCGTCAATTGTCATATCCATGAATATTCTGTTCCCGAGGCTTAATTGAGAAAAAACTCTATATTGTGTGCTTCCTCAGTTCGGTTGGGGGTCTGTCCTTCATTTACTGTTTCACTACGTGACCTACGTCCATCGGCTCTGGTTGACGCGGGGCATTTCTGAACTGGCCAGATGGGTTGAAAACTGGTTGTCTAAAGTTTCCTGACCTAAATTGGTTTGAACTAACTGGTTGAGAGTGATATTGATACCTATATTGTCCTGAGCTTGTTCTCTGCTGGGGGTTGTTGTTAAAATTGTATCGATTTTGACTAGTCTGTGGGTTCGTGTATTGGGGATTTCTAGGATGAAATTTATTTTCTGGTTTGGTGGGTTTTGTATGTTGTATTGGTCGTCGATCGTGAATTGTAAAGTCTAAATTATTTTGGTCGTACCCTATATAGGTATATAGAATATTTTTTACTTCGTGTAAATCGAACTTATCTTTAATTTCTCGTGCTAGGTTGCCTGATACTAATTGTTTTATTCTATTTATTACAAGTATATAAAATGTGTTTTTTGATTCTACTGGTTTTACTTCATAGGTAATAAATGAATTTATTTCTTGTATAATTTGTTCTAATTTGTTATTCAAATGTTCAATTGAACTTACTTTTAAATTGGATATTCTTCGTGAGATGTCCTTATAGTTGATGGCTGGCCGGAAATGTTGTTTGAACAGTGTCTTGGCTTCTTCCCAGTCACGCGGCTGATTGTTGAGTAGAAGTTCCTTCGCTCTCCCGGTGATTTTTGAATTGAAGATTGCTTGCCATAGTTCTTTTTTGTGAGCAGGATCCAAGGCGCTGAGATGCGTCTCCACGACGTTTATGAACTGCGTCAACTGGTCCCTTTCTCCAGAGAATTCTTTTATGTAGGAGATTTCCTTCATCAGGCCAACGGCTCTGCTTGGTCGAGGTTGATTGGTTGTGTTTAAGGCAACCAGTGCCTCCAATGCTGCAGACATGCGTTCCAGTACTTCTCGTTCCATTGTTTCTCGTTCTATTACGAGTTTCCAGAACTTGTCCGTTTTTTCTTTGCGAGGAATTTTGGATTAGCACACACTGTTTATTATTGGCGAGTTTTCTAGTGCGGGTTGTCTTCACTGATTTTTAGTGATACGCGGCGATTCTTCACTGACTTTTAGTGATCTGCGGTGATTCTTCACCGATTTTTAGTGATTTGCAATGATTCTTCACTGATTTTTAGTGATTTGCACTACCGGTATTTTTTCTTTTTCACTATTTTCTTTTTCGAGGTTTTTTTTTTTTTTCACAAAACTATTATTACTATTTGGTTGCGTTTAGTTAGTTCTTTCTCGTTTGGATCTTTCAGTTGTAGAAAGATCCTACCGACTGCGCCAATTAAATCTCTTCTTGAGACGTATTGAAAAAAAAATACTTTTCTGTTTATCTTTTCGTCGATAGACCGCTTTATTGGACTCGCACTTAACAACTAACTCGTACAATTTCGTTTCACTTAAATCTAATCTCTACTTGGCATGCTCAGCTTCGTCGTCGCACGATTAAAGTGTTTATTCAGCTTTTCGGATGCGCGAACCTGACACAGGTGAGTGCACCCGTTTATGTTATTGAAAATATCGAATGACGGTCCGTGGAATGCACGGGATATGTGAGTTGGCTGAGAGTGGAATGCATAGGATATGTAACCTATGCACGGATGTTTGAGTTATTCGATATGGCAGTTTTTGAGTGAATGAGCCGAAATTTGAAATTGTGCACAACTAAACGAAATATGACTTGCCCCATCGTTCGCGACAAAATAAACGAGGTCATTTGTGCCTGAGCAATCATATACACGGATGTTTGAGTTATTCGATTCGGCAGTTTTTTGAAAAAAAAACCCGAAATTTGAAATTGTGCACAATTAAACGAAATATGACTTGCCCGATCGTTCGCAACAAAATAAACGAGGTCATTTGTGCCTGAGCAATCATATGCACGGATGTTTGAGTTATTTGATTCGGCGGTTATTTGGAAAAAAACCGAAATTTGAAATTGTGCACAACTAAACTAAATATGACTTCTCCGATCGTTTGCGCAAAAATAAACGATATCATTTGTGCCTGAAAAATCATATACGCGGATGTTTGAGTTATTTGATTCGGCGGTTATTTGGAAAAAAACGAAATTTTAAATTGTGCACAACTAAACTAAATATGACTTCTCCGATCGTTTGCGAAAAAATAAACGATATCATTTGTGCCTGAAAAATCATATACGCGGATGTTTGAGTTATTTGATTCGGCGGTTCTTTGAAAAAAAACCCGAAATTTGAAATTGTGCACAACTAAACGAAATATGACTTGCCCGATCGTTCGCAACAAAATAAACGAGGTCATTTGTGCCTGAGCAATCATATGCACGGATGTTTGAGTTATTTGATTCGGCGGTTCTTTGAAAAAAAACCCGAAATTTGAAATTGTGCACAGCTAAACGAAATATGATTAGTCCGATCGTCCCCGACGAAATAAACGAGGTCATTTGTGCCTGAACAATCATATGCACGGATGTTTGAGTTATTCGATATGGCAGTTTTTGAGATAATGAGCCGAAATTTGAAATTGTGCACAACTAAACTAAATATGACTTGCCCGATCGTCCCCGACGAAATAAACGAGGTCATTTGTGCCTGAACAATCATATGCACGGATGTTTGAGTTATTCGATATGGCAGTTTTTGAGATAATGAGCCGAAATTTGAAATTGTGCACAACTAAACTAAATATGACTTGCCCGATCGTTCGCTACAAAATAAACGAGGTCATTTGTGCCTGAACAATCATATGCACGGGTGATTGAGTTTTTCGATTCGGCAGTTTTTTGAAAATAAAACCCGAAATTTTAAATTGTGCACAACTAAACTAAATATGACTTCTCCGATCGTTTGCGAAAAAATAAACGATATTATTTGTGCCTGAAAAATCATATGCGCGGAAGTTTGAGTTATTTGATTCGGCGGTTCTTTGAAAAAAAACCCGAAATTTGAAATTGTGCACAACTAAACGAAATATGACTAGTCCGATCGTCCCCCACGAAATAAACGAGGTCATTTGTGCCTGAACAATCATATGCACGGATGTTTGAGTTATTCGATATGGCAGTTTTTGAGTGAATGAGCCGAAATTTGAAATTGTGCACAACTAAACGAAATATGACTTGCCCGATCGTTCGCGACAAAATAAACGAGGTCATTTGTGCCTGAGCAATCATATACACGGATGTTTGAGTTATTTGATTCGGCAGTTATTTGGAAAAAAACCGAAATTTGAAATTGTTCACAACTAAACTAAATATGACTTCTCCGATCGTTTGCGAAAAAATAAACGATATGATTTGTGCCTGAAAAATCATATGCGCGGAAGTTTGAGTTATTTGATTCGGCGGTTATTTGGAAAAAAACCGAAATTTTAAATTGTGCACCACTAAACTATAATTATATGACTTCTCCGATCGTTTGCGACCAAATAAACGAAGTCATTTGTGCCTGAGCAATCATATACACGGATGTTTGAGTTATTTGATTCGGCGGTTATTTGGAAAAAAACGAAATTTTAAATTGTGCACAACTAAACTAAATATGACTTCTCCGATCGTTTGCGAAAAAATAAACGATATCATTTGTGCCTGAAAAATCATATACGCGGATGTTTGAGTTATTTGATTCGGCGGTTCTTTGAAAAAAAACCCGAAATTTGAAATTGTGCACAACTAAACGAAATATGACTAGTCCGATCGTCCCCGACGAAATAAACGAGGTCATTTGTGCCTGAACAATCATATGCACGGATGTTTGAGTTATTCGATATGGCAGTTTTTGAGTGAATGAGCCGAAATTTGAAATTGTGCACAACTAAACTAAATATGACTTGCCCGATCGTTCGCTACAAAATAAACGAGGTCATTTGTGCCTGAACAATCATATACACGGGTGATTGAGTTATTCGATTCGGCAGTTTTGTGAAAATAAAACCCGAAATTTGAAATTGTGCACAACTAAACGAAATATGACTTGCCCGATCGTTCGCGACAAAATAAACGAGGTCATTTGTGCCAGAGCAATCATATACACGGATGTTTGAGTTATTTGATTCGGCAGTTATTTGGAAAAAAACCGAAATTTGAAATTGTTCACAACTAAACTAAATATGACTTCTCCGATCGTTTGCGAAAAAATAAACGATATGATTTGTGCCTGAACAATCATATACACGGATGTTTGAGTTATTTGATTCGGCGGTTCTTTGAAAAAAAACCCGAAATTTGAAATTGTGCACAACTAAACGAAATATGACTTGCCCGATCGTTCGCAACAAAATAAACGATATCATTTGTGCCTGAAAAATCATATGCGCGGAAGTTTGAGTTATTTGATTCGGCGGTTCTTTGAAAAAAAACCCGAAATTTGAAATTGTGCACAACTAAACGAAATATGACTAGTCCGATCGTCCCCCACGAAATAAACGAGGTCATTTGTGCCTGAACAATCATATGCACGGATGTTTGAGTTATTCGATATGGCAGTTTTTGAGTGAATGAGCCGAAATTTGAAATTGTGCACAACTAAACGAAATATGACTTGCCCGATCGTTCGCGACAAAATAAACGAGGTCATTTGTGCCTGAGCAATCATATACACGGATGTTTGAGTTATTTGATTCGGCAGTTATTTGGAAAAAAACCGAAATTTGAAATTGTTCACAACTAAACTAAATATGACTTCTCCGATCGTTTGCGAAAAAATAAACGATATGATTTGTGCCTGAAAAATCATATGCGCGGAAGTTTGAGTTATTTGATTCGGCGGTTATTTGGAAAAAAACCGAAATTTTAAATTGTGCACCACTAAACTATAATTATATGACTTCTCCGATCGTTTGCGACCAAATAAACGAAGTCATTTGTGCCTGAGCAATCATATACACGGATGTTTGAGTTATTTGATTCGGCGGTTATTTGGAAAAAAACGAAATTTTAAATTGTGCACAACTAAACTAAATATGACTTCTCCGATCGTTTGCGAAAAAATAAACGATATCATTTGTGCCTGAAAAAATCATATACGCGGATGTTTGAGTTATTTGATTCGGCGGTTCTTTGAAAAAAAACCCGAAATTTGAAATTGTGCACAACTAAACGAAATATGACTAGTCCGATCGTCCCCGACGAAATAAACGAGGTCATTTGTGCCTGAACAATCATATGCACGGATGTTTGAGTTATTCGATATGGCAGTTTTTGAGTGAATGAGCCGAAATTTGAAATTGTGCACAACTAAACTAAATATGACTTGCCCGATCGTTCGCTACAAAATAAACGAGGTCATTTGTGCCTGAACAATCATATACACGGGTGATTGAGTTATTCGATTCGGCAGTTTTGTGAAAATAAAACCCGAAATTTGAAATTGTGCACAACTAAACGAAATATGACTTGCCCGATCGTTCGCGACAAAATAAACGAGGTCATTTGTGCCAGAGCAATCATATACACGGATGTTTGAGTTATTTGATTCGGCAGTTATTTGGAAAAAAACCGAAATTTGAAATTGTTCACAACTAAACTAAATATGACTTCTCCGATCGTTTGCGAAAAAATAAACGATATGATTTGTGCCTGAACAATCATATACACGGATGTTTGAGTTATTTGATTCGGCGGTTCTTTGAAAAAAAACCCGAAATTTGAAATTGTGCACAACTAAACGAAATATGACTAGTCCGATCGTCCCCGACAAAATAAACGAGGTCATTTGTGCCTGAGCAATCATATACACGGATGTTTGAGTTATTTGATTCGGCAGTTATTTGGAAAAAAACCGAAATTTGAAATTGTTCACAACTAAACTAAATATGACTTCTCCGATCGTTAGCGAAAAAATAAACGATATGATTTGTGCCTGAACAATCATATACACGGATGTTTGAGTTATTTGATTCGGCGGTTATTTGGAAAAAAAACGATATTTGAAATTGTGCACAACTAAACTAAATATGACTTGCCCGATTGTTCGCGACAAAATAAACGAGGTCATTTGTGTCTGAACAATCATATACACGGATGTTGGAGTTATTTGATTCGGTGGTTATTTGAGAAAACCCGGAATTGAATATTGTGCAAGCATAGACGAATTATGAGTTCCCCTATTTTTCGCAACAAAATAATTGAGGTTCGTTGTGCCTGAGGGATCATATGCACGGATGTTTTAGTTATTCAAATCGGCAGTTTTTTCGAAAAAAAAACCCGAAATTTGAAATTGTGCACAACTAAACAAAATATGACTTGCCCGATCGTTCGCGACAAAATAAACGAGGTCATTTGTGCCTGAAAAATCATATACGCGGATGTTTGAGTTATTTGATTCGGCGGTTATTTGGAAAAAAACGAAATTTTAAATTGTGCACAGCTAAACGAAATATGATTAGTCCGATCGTCCCCGACGAAATAAACGAGGTCATTTGTGCCTGAACAATCATATGCACGGATGTTTGAGTTATTCGATATGACAGTTTTTGAGATAATGAGCCGAAATTTGAAATTGTGCACAACTAAACTAAATATGACTTGCCCGATCGTTCGCTACAAAATAAACGAGGTCATTTGTGCCTGAACAATCATATGCACGGATGATTGAGTTATTCGATTCGGCAGTTTTTTGAAAAAAAACCCGAAATTTGAAATTGTGCACAACTAAACGAAATATGATTTGCCCGATCGTTCGCAACAAAATAAACGAGGTCATTTGTGCCTGAGCAATCATATGCACGGATGTTTGAGTTATTCGATTCGGCAGTTCTTTGAAAAAAAACCCGAAATTTGAAATTGTGCACAGCTAAACGAAATATGATTAGTCCGATCGTCCCCGACGAAATAAACGAGGTCATTTGTGCCTGAACAATCATATGCACGGATGTTTGAGTTATTCGATATGGCAGTTTTTGAGATAATGAGCCGAAATTTGAAATTGTGCACAACTAAACTAAATATGACTTGCCCGATCGTTCGCTACAAAATAAACGAGGTCATTTGTGCCTGAACAATCATATGCACGGGTGATTGAGTTTTTCGATTCGGCAGTTTTTTGAAAATAAAACCCGAAATTTGAAATTGTGCACAACTAAACGAAATATGACTTGCCCGATCGTTCGCGACAAAATAAACGAGGTCATTTGTGCCTGAGCAATCATATACACGGATGTTTGAGTTATTTGATTCGGCAGTTATTTGGAAAAAAACCGAAATTTGAAATTGTTCACAACTAAACTAAATATGACTTCTCCGATCGTTTGTGAAAAAATAAACGATATGATTTGTGCCTGAACAATCATATACACGGATGTTTGAGTTATTTGATTCGGCGGTTATTTGGAAAAAAACCGAAATTTTAAATTGTGCACCACTAAACTATAATTATATGACTTCTCCGATCGTTTGCGACCAAATAAACGAAGTCATTTGTGCCTGAGCAATCATATACACGGATGTTTGAGTTATTTGATTCGGCGGTTATTTGGAAAAAAACGAAATTTTAAATTGTGCACAACTAAACTAAATATGACTTCTCCGATCGTTTGCGAAAAAATAAACGATATCATTTGTGCCTGAAAAATCATATGCGCGGAAGTTTGAGTTATTTGATTCGGCGGTTCTTTGAAAAAAAACCCGAAATTTGAAATTGTGCACAACTAAACGAAATATGACTAGTCCGATCGTCCCCGACGAAATAAACGAGGTCATTTGTGCCTGAACAATCATATGCACGGATGTTTGAGTTATTCGATATGGCAGTTTTTGAGTGAATGAGCCGAAATTTGAAATTGTGCACAACTAAACGAAATATGACTTGCCCGATCGTTCGCGACAAAATAAACGAGGTCATTTGTGCCTGAGCAATCATATACACGGATGTTTGAGTTATTTGATTCGGCAGTTATTTGGAAAAAAACCGAAATTTGAAATTGTTCACAACTAAACTAAATATGACTTCTCCGATCGTTTGCGAAAAAATAAACGATATGATTTGTGCCTGAAAAATCATATGCGCGGAAGTTTGAGTTATTTGATTCGGCGGTTATTTAAAAAAAAACCGAAATTTTAAATTGTGCACCACTAAACTATAATTATATGACTTCTCCGATCGTTTGCGACCAAATAAACGAAGTCATTTGTGCCTGAGCAATCATATACACGGATGTTTGAGTTATTTGATTCGGCGGTTATTTGGAAAAAAACGAAATTTTAAATTGTGCACAACTAAACTAAATATGACTTCTCCGATCGTTTGCGAAAAAATAAACGATATCATTTGTGCCTGAAAAATCATATACGCGGATGTTTGAGTTATTTGATTCGGCGGTTCTTTGAAAAAAAACCCGAAATTTGAAATTGTGCACAACTAAACGAAATATGACTAGTCCGATCGTCCCCGACGAAATAAACGAGGTCATTTGTGCCTGAACAATCATATGCACGGATGTTTGAGTTATTCGATATGGCAGTTTTTGAGTGAATGAGCCGAAATTTGAAATTGTGCACAACTAAACGAAATATGACTTGCCCGATCGTTCGCGACAAAATAAACGAGGTCATTTGTGCCTGAGCAATCATATACACGGATGTTTGAGTTATTTGATTCGGCAGTTATTTGGAAAAAAACCGAAATTTGAAATTGTTCACAACTAAACTAAATATGACTTCTCCGATCGTTTGTGAAAAAATAAACGATATGATTTGTGCCTGAACAATCATATACACGGATGTTTGAGTTATTTGATTCGGCGGTTATTTGGAAAAAAACCGAAATTTTAAATTGTGCACCACTAAACTATAATTATATGACTTCTCCGATCGTTTGCGACCAAATAAACGAAGTCATTTGTGCCTGAGCAATCATATACACGGATGTTTGAGTTATTTGATTCGGCGGTTATTTGGAAAAAAACGAAATTTTAAATTGTGCACAACTAAACTAAATATGACTTCTCCGATCGTTTGCGAAAAAATAAACGATATCATTTGTGCCTGAAAAATCATATGCGCGGAAGTTTGAGTTATTTGATTCGGCGGTTCTTTGAAAAAAAAAACCCGAAATTTGAAATTGTGCACAACTAAACGAAATATGACTAGTCCGATCGTCCCCGACGAAATAAACGAGGTCATTTGTGCCTGAACAATCATATGCACGGATGTTTGAGTTATTCGATATGGCAGTTTTTGAGTGAATGAGCCGAAATTTGAAATTGTGCACAACTAAATGAAATATGACTTGCCCGATCGTTCGCGACAAAATAAACGAGGTCATTTGTGCCTGAGCAATCATATACACGGATGTTTGAGTTATTTGATTCGGCAGTTATTTGGAAAAAAACCGAAATTTGAAATTGTTCACAACTAAACTAAATATGACTTCTCCGATCGTTTGCGAAAAAATAAACGATATGATTTGTGCCTGAAAAATCATATGCGCGGAAGTTTGAGTTATTTGATTCGGCGGTTATTTAAAAAAAAACCGAAATTTTAAATTGTGCACCACTAAACTATAATTATATGACTTCTCCGATCGTTTGCGACCAAATAAACGAAGTCATTTGTGCCTGAGCAATCATATACACGGATGTTTGAGTTATTTGATTCGGCGGTTATTTGGAAAAAAACGAAATTTTAAATTGTGCACAACTAAACTAAATATGACTTCTCCGATCGTTTGCGAAAAAATAAACGATATCATTTGTGCCTGAAAAATCATATACGCGGATGTTTGAGTTATTTGATTCGGCGGTTCTTTGAAAAAAAACCCGAAATTTGAAATTGTGCACAACTAAACGAAATATGACTAGTCCGATCGTCCCCGACGAAATAAACGAGGTCATTTGTGCCTGAACAATCATATGCACGGATGTTTGAGTTATTCGATATGGCAGTTTTTGAGTGAATGAGCCGAAATTTGAAATTGTGCACAACTAAACTAAATATGACTTGCCCGATCGTTCGCTACAAAATAAACGAGGTCATTTGTGCCTGAACAATCATATGCACGGGTGATTGAGTTATTCGATTCGGCAGTTTTGTGAAAATAAAACCCGAAATTTGAAATTGTGCACAACTAAACGAAATATGACTTGCCCGATCGTTCGCGACAAAATAAACGAGGTCATTTGTGCCTGAGCAATCATATACACGGATGTTTGAGTTATTTGATTCGGCAGTTATTTGGAAAAAAACCGAAATTTGAAATTGTTCACAACTAAACTAAATATGACTTCTCCGATCGTTTGCGAAAAAATAAACGATATGATTTGTGCCTGAACAATCATATACACGGATGTTTGAGTTATTTGATTCGGCGGTTATTGGGAAAAAAACCGAAATTTTAAATTGTGCACCACTAAACTATAATTATATGACTTCTCCGATCGTTTGCGACCAAATAAACGAAGTCATTTGTGCCTGAGCAATCATATACACGGATGTTTGAGTTATTTGATTAGGCGGTTATTTGGAAAAAAACGAAATTTTAAATTGTGCACAACTAAACTAAATATGACTTCTCCGATTGTTAACGCTGAGACTATTTTGTTCCAACGAAGATAGCCAAGGTTCATGTACCTTGACTAATTGTTGTAGAGATAGCGGGTACTTGTACCAGTTCCTCAATATTTGAAATAAGTAACAACACGTCACGTACAGGTTGAAAGCCTTACTCATTTATTATTCCCTCAAACAGGAGTATTTATATAAAAATATTGCTTATTTAACAATATAAAAAATGCTTACTCGCAAATATCGACAACCCTGAACATTTACTAGAGGGTCGAATTTCGGCTATGCGAAACAATTGCCCCTGCGGCAACTGTTTACTTGTTTGTCTATATTATGGGTTCAAGGTGAACCTTTACGTTGGCTGGGCAGAGGTTTCGCATAGCCGGCATTCTTGTCGCGTGCAATGTTCTGTGCTTGTTGTTAATACGAGTTCCCTTTGCGTATCGTCTGTATGTGATGAATATGATACTGCATTGTTGTATCATTTGAAGTTTTCATTACATTGAGTTTGTTTACCTCGTTTAGTTATATGGAGCGAATACCGACGATACGCAAATGGAATTAATATGTATGTGCATAATGTTATATTTATTTATTTTATTTGATTACACTATATTATATATCTGTTCGTGAACATACTCCCCCTCGTTGAATGGAACCATTCAACAGATTTCTTCACTAGGTAGACTGAATTTTCTGTGAGTTCGTGGGATTGGGATTGGTCTCGAAGGCTCCTTGAGGGTTACACGTTTGGTCGATGTTTTTGATTTCCAAATCCAGAAAATGATGATTGAAATCGTCAGGAAAAGTCCTATATATCCCACGGAATACTGATGAAGGTCATGTTTACTAAAATTGTTTGGCAATTCGGCTAGTATTTGAATTTTGGTTTGATGCCTTAGCTCTTCGATCTGCTGTAATCCAAATTGATCCAGTGGTGATGATTTATTAGCTAGGGTGAGGGTGGTTGGTACTACAATGTCCGACAGGTTGCCCAATTTGGTATACGATGTTCTTGTGCTGCTTTGGTATATCTGATGTCCTTGAAACGTTAGAACATCTTGTTTGACGACGCAGTTTGACTGTATTCTTAGAAGTCCTGATCCCTCCAGAGACATTGATGAAATGTCATTGCCACATACCGTATTGATGGTCGTCTTATTCTTGGTGGCGTAAATCCATTCGTTGGGGTGTGTAAGCCGGATCCAAATTTTATTTTTGGTGATTGTCGTTGTTTTGCATTGTGCTGATAATGGCAAGTTATTTAGCAGAGAGACTTCGCATATGCATACACCAGATCCCTTACGGTATAACGGCCTTCTTTGATCACACAGATACGTGGATGGTTCTGTTATTAAGCATGTTGCTAGTTCTTGTTCCAACAACGGGTAGTATTGGTCGCGGTGTTGACTAATGATTAAATACGATGAGTCTGGTTTGATTGCTATGAGCGATCCGTTGTTAAATATCGGTATAGGTATTATTCTGAATATGTCATACATTTCAACACTGACAAGAGGAAATTTGATCAGAAAAATAACGTTATTTTCTATGACTTCGCCTTTCACGGACATTAGTTGATATAATTGCAGCGGTTCTGACGACTCTACTGGCAGGCGAAGCGAGGACGGAATATGCCCTTGTATTGTGATTATTTCTTTGCTTAATTGCTGTGGTGATAAAAGCAATGGGTTGATTTTTCCGTGATTAGTGTCGATTATCACGTTAATCAAGGATGCCTGTATTCGTTGTGTATTAGAGACGATTAGCGACAGTTCAATGGATAACGCCAAGAATAAGTTGTTCAGTTTCTCTTGATTGGTGTAATTAATTATTTGATTAACCTGTTCGTTCAATGTTCTAAATTTTTCTCGAATTGTTAGCTGGGTTCCTTTAATTAGGTTCAAAGTGGAATCGATTATGGATGTATGATTCTTCAGCAATCGTAGAACGTGATCTTCATTTGTCTTGATGTCACTTATTGAATTCAAAATCTGCTGTGCATGCTCATCGTCAAGCACTCCAAATAACGAGTTTGCGATGCTCCCCACTATGTTGAAGGCACCACGCTTCCGTCTTGTCTTATGGATGTTATAAGTAAAGAGCTCATTTCCCTCCTTTATTTCGTTCCGTACGTGGTGAAATTGAGTGATTATTGATGAACAGGAACTATTGTTTTGTATCGACTGACAAAGATGCCGCAAGGATTGGATTCCATTAGTAATTTCATTGTACTCAGTCCAGTAAGGCTCCAGATCGTAATATACCATCAGCTTCCAGTCGTTCGATGCTAATTTTGCTGATCCTAGAGCCTCAAAGTGGAGTCCCAATTGAGCTGGAAACTGGTGGACTTCTATAGGATGACTACTCATTACTGGTAGGGTAAGACATACCAGCAAGAGTGACATTATTGCCGAGCCGTATGATTTTCGTGACCTCCTGGTAGGAGGTTCGCCGTTGTGCGTTCCATCTTTCGAGATTGGTGATGCTGAGTCTGCCGCTCTCCGTTTGGTTTGACCTTCGGGTGAACGTGCTTCGTCTTTTGTTAATACTTTCTCCTCATGTTTAGCGTTGTCATCCTCAATTGGAAGAGGCGCGAGTTTGTGAACTGATCGCCGCAGTATACCGGTTGCTGTTTTTACGTCTGCCACGCGGACTTGATCGTCGTCTCCAGTGTAAGTTTTTATGACGCGAGCTAGGGGCCATTTCATTGGTGGGGTGTTCTCTTCTTTGATTATAACTATCGCCCCAGGTTCTAAATTTCGTTTGTGTTGTTTCCATTTGAATCGCTGTTGTAATTCATTCAAATATTCTTTGGACCATCTCCTCCAGAACTCGTTCTTCAGGTGCGTGACCAACTTCCACCGTGTGAGTAGGCTGACTTTTGTTGTCTCAACACGTGAATCGATCGAAGCAGTTAATGGTTCGCCAATTAAGAAGTGTCCCGGTGTTAAAGCTGTGACATCGTTTGGGTTGGACGATAAAGGTGTTAGGGGACGAGAATTAAGGATAGCCTCAATTTCAATTATTAGAGTCTCGAATTCCTCGTATGTTAAGGAAGCCGATGCCATACTTCGATTTAACAATTGTTTCGCTGATTTCACAGCAGCCTCCCAAAGCCCGCCGAAATGTGGAGATCGAGGTGGTATGAAGTGAAAATCGATGCCCTTTGTGCTACACGAAGAGATGATGGAGATGATGATTCCTTGAGACGAATGTACCGTTTGGCTTAAGTCCTGAAGTTGGTTTCTGGCGCCGACGAAATTAGTCGCGTTGTCACAATATAAGTTTTTAATGTGGCCTCGCCTTCCTATAAAGCGTTTTAGGGCTCCTATAAACGCTTCTGTTGTTAAATCGCTCACCACCTCTAAGTGAACCGCCTTCGTAGCAAAACAGCAAAATACTGATATGTACCCCTTCTGTGGTCGACTTCCCTTACCTCGAAAGTGAATCCAGATTGGTCCACAAAAATCCACACCTGAATTAACAAATGGACGAGCCGGTTGTATTCTACTAGATGGTAAATTTCCCATTATCTGGGACACCATCTTGGGCTTGGCTCTGGTGCACCGAACGCAGTGTTGCACTATAGATCGTGCAATGGTTTTACCCTTGACCGGCCAAAAGCGTTGTCTGGTTATGGCCAGAAGTGTCTGTGGCCCTACGTGCTTGTTATCGTAGTGAATGTCCGTCATTATCATTTTTACGAATGGGTGCTCGTAAGGTAGTAGGATAGGGTGCTTTGCATCGTATGGTAAGGCTGATGCTTCCAATCTACCGCCTACGCGTATGATATCTTCCTTGTCCAGAAAAGGGGTGAGGCTACTGATGGAACTGGTATTACTGCATTCGTTATACCGTCGTAGATGGGAGATGTCCTGACTGAATTCATCCCTTTGTATGACTCGGATTATGGTATGAAGGGCTTCCTGTAGTTCTTGGCTGGAGAGGTTGTCTCTTCGACTCGGCTTCTCGTCTCCTTTTTTTAAAGATCGGATAAACCTAAGCATATATGCAGTAATCCGTTGTAATCGTTTAAATGAGTTTCCATGTGAGATTTTGTAAACGAAATGCGTTGATTCACTGCTACTGGTCATTATGGCTGTTGTACTTTGATTGAACTCCTGCTCGCACGCTGCTGTTCTAGCGTATGGGTTCGGCCAAGATGATTCCTGACCATGAAGAAGTAAAGGCCCGTAGAACCAAAGGTTGCACTCCTTCAATTTTTCTGGAGCTATTCCCCGCGTCAACAAGTCAGCTGGATTCTCTTTAGATTTGATGTGCCGCCATTGCTGTGGTGTGGTACAGGATTGAATGGAAGACACTCTATTGGCGATGAAGGCAGGAAATGATTTTGCGTCCGAGTTGATCCAGGCCAAGACGATTTCGGAATCGCTCCAAAAATACGTAGGAATTTCTTCATATTCGATGTCGCCTTTTACTCGTTTAGCGAGGTCTACTGCTAACTTTGCTGCGCACAGCTCTAATCGAGGTATCGTTGGTTTCTTAACTTTGTTCTTTTCAAGTGGTGCTACACGAGATTTTGCACACAACAGGCGCACGACGACCATGCCAGGACTGACGACTGATCGAATATAGATGCAGGCTCCAAAAGCCTTTTCGGAAGCATCGGCAAAGACATGAACTTGTATTTTTTCTGGAAGTTTATTCGCAAATACGTGTCTTGACACTCGAATGTGATTTATTGTCTTGAGGTCGTCACGAAATTTTGACCATTTTGAATGTAATTCCTGTGGTAAAGCGGCGTCCCAATCTAATTTTAGCTGCCATAACTGTTGCAGGAAGATTTTTGCGGTGATTATCACTGGAGCCACAAGTCCAAGTGGATCAAAGAGTCGGGCTATTTCTGATGAAACTATTCTTTTTATTATTTTAGTTCCGTTATTCCAATGGGCCTTTATACAGAAGTCGTCCACCTTTGGTAACCAAGTTAAGCCCAAGGTCTTTATGGTGTCTTCTGAATCTATTTTGAAGTCCAATTCCATTTCCTTATCCTCTGGTGGGAAATCTTGTAGTAATCGCGGATGATTGGCACACCATTTACGCAGCTTAAAACCAGCTCCTTGAAGTACGTCAATTAATTGTTTCTGCATTTCTATAGTAGTAGAAAGGCTGTTTGCACCAGTCATGACGTCGTCTATGTAGAAGTTGAGCTGGAGTTGTAAGCATTTCACAGCTAAGTATGGTGCGGCTGATGTCCCATAAGTGATTGTGTTTAATTGATAGCACTTTACGGGTGCCAGCACGTCCTTCCTCCATAAAATTAATTGATATCTTCTGTCTTCTTCGTGTACAAGCACTTGCCTATACATTTTTTCAATATCGGCTGTAAATACAAACCGTGGTAAGCGGAATCTCAACAATATCGCAAACAGGTCTTCTTGGATTTTTGGACCGGTATGTAAAATATCGTTCAAGGATAGGTTAGATGATGTTTTGGCAGACGCGTCGAATACTACTCTTAATTTGGTCGTGCTACTATCGGGTTTTAGCACGTAATGGTGAGGTAGAAAATAGTGTGGTGTATTGCTTGGTGGGGCAATTACCTCTCTCATGTGTCCTAATCTAATATATTCGTCCATGAATTGAAGGTATTGCTGTTTAAGCTCCATGTTGTTTGCCAATCGTCTCTCTAATGATAGTAATCTCCTGAAGGCCATATTCTTCGATTCCCCTAATTTTGATGGTTCGTCTGAGAATGGTAGCCTTACTGTAAAGCGTCCCTGTATGTTGCGCTGTACTGTCTGGGTGAAGTGGGTTTCACACCTCTTTTCTGCTGTAGTGGTTGATCCGTGTGATTCTTCAGGATCTTCAATTGTCCAGAATTTTTCTATAAGAGTGTTGAGGTTTTCATCTTCGATACACATTCCGCAAACCAATGTTGAAGGCAGAGGACGACCGATCCTTCCTACTGCGATCCACCCAAATACTGTGTTTTGTAATGTAGGCATCTCTTCATCGGCCTTTATTTGTCCTATGGATAAAAGCTCGTGATATATGTCTGCTCCTATCAGCAAATCGATCTCCCCCGGACGGTCGAATGTTGGATCGGCTAACTCGATGTTCTTGGGGATGTTCCAGTGTGAACTATCGATTAATTGCGACGGTTGAGGTGATAGTATTTTTGGAAGAACCATGGCCTCGATACGTGTGGAGAATCCATTCAATCTAGATTGTATAGAAATGTTCACTCTGCCACGAGTTTTTTGAGTGGTGCGACCGATGCCCTGGATGCGCAAAGTGTCGTGCACTGCTGAGAGACCCAACCTTCTAACTAGATTCTCTGTTATGAAGTTCACTTGAGATCCTGAGTCTAAAAGTGCCCTGCATTCAATAGAGTCGCCATTCTTAGATTCCAATTTTATTATCGCGGTCCCCAACAGAATGTATGCTTGGCGTTATTGACTCGCCGCGCTTACTACTGACGGCTGATCGTGTCCGTGACTGTTGTTGAAGGACCCTGAGTTGGAGGGCTGAATTGGTACCGAAGTCTCTAGGTGGACTAACGTGTTGTGTTTCTTGGAGCATTTTGTGCATCCTCGCCGGGGGCATTTCGCAGCTTGGTGGCCTGCTCGAAGACAGTTAACACATGTATGATGTTTCTTCAGCAAGTTAAGTCGATGGCCCGGTGTCATTTTCAGGAACTCCTGGCATGCGTACAATCCGTGGCTGCCCTTGCAGATAATACATAATGGTGCTGCTGGTGCCGATGGTGCTGCTACTGTCCTTGCTGGATGTAATCGTCGCTGCTCTTCTAATGACTTCCCCTTATAGCCCAGTGCCTCCAATGATTGGAATCGCCTCTCCAGGAAGCTTAGCAGTTGATTGATAGTTTGTAGCTTTCTCGGATTCTCAAGCGACTGTTCGTAAAGGGTATGAGTGTCCCTATCTAACTTCTTTAATAGTATGTGAATCAGGAGTGGATCCCATTGCTCAGTGCTCACACCAATATTTTTCAATCCCATTAGACACTCTTGCGTGGTGTCATGGAGAGTCCTTATGGCACTGGCTGATCCCTTGTCAGACATGATGGTTGGTTGACTCATAAGTTTGTTTACAAACGCCGATACCAATAATCTGGTATTGCCATAACGATCCACCAACGTCTTCCATGCGGCCTCATAATTGTTGTCAGACGTCGTGAAATTACGGATTAGCCTCTCAGCTTCCCCTGACAAATTTGTCTTCAGGTACCACATCTTTTGACAATTGGCCATAGACTGATTGTGGATTAATTGGACAAATAAATCGTGGAACTGTTGCCATTTTAGATAGTCGCCGTCGAACTTTGGTAACACGATTTTTGGCAGTTGCAGCGCTGCATTGTTAGTTGATGGTCCAGTACTAGAGCTACCGGAACTACATCCAATGCTAGTCTGTAGGTTGGTGGTTAATGTAATTATATGTTTTTCCACCAACTCTTCTAACTCCAAATATGCATCTGGGTCGTATCCATCGGTAACCGGATCGTCGCTGAGTTCCCAAATGGAATTATGCAGTTCCTCTAACTGGTTCCGGTATCTCTCTAGTGTCCTTAGTCTACGTTCGACATATTCCGTTGTATGTTGCTGACTTGGGATTGTGCCGGCCAAGATTCGGCGTAGGAAATCTGCATCCCCTTCTGCCGCGCCAATAGCTTCATTAAGCCGTCTGACGATTTCGTTGATGAATCTTCGGGTTTTGATTGGTTGGTACTTGTTGTACCTCCATCGATATGCTTTGATGCCATGTCGCTGAATTGCTTGACACCTTCTAATTTGGAAAGCGAAATTATCTTTTGTTCGAAATGATCCTTGAATTTGGTGTAATTTTCAAGAGTTATGTCGTACAGACTCTTGACAAAATATTCATGGTCAGCTGTCATCGCTGGCGATGCCCTTATATTGGAGTCTGTTTGTTCGAATATGCTCCAGGCTTCCTCCAACCGACGCAACCTTTCCTCATAATAAGATTTAGTTGTCTTTCGAGTGCTTGAATCCTTCTTGTAGTTTGCTATGATTCTGGATACTTCCTCGGCGTGGACTTCTTGTTGCTTTGCCCACTTGTCGATATCCATGATGAATGTCTTCCTTCGCTCCTTTTGTCAGAACCGGATTGATGCGCAGCTCTTGACGGCGTTGGTACTAGTGTATAGCCCTAGTACACGCTTTGGTTGACGAAGGTTTAAATCGCGACGCGTTGCAGGTTTACCAGTGTTTGAGCCCTGGTAACGCTTCTAACAATTATGACTTATTATTTGCTCCTTAAGACTGATGAAGAAGGCAAATAATTCAATCACGTCGGGGTCACCAATGTTAACGCTGAGACTATTTTGTTCCAACGAAGATAGCCAAGGTTCATGTACCTTGACTAATTGTTGTAGAGATAACGGGTACTTGTACCAGTTCCTCAATATTTGAAATAAGTAACAACACGTCACGTACAGGTTGAAAGCCTTACTCATTTATTATTCCCTCAAACAGGAGTATTTATATAAAAATATTGCTTATTTAACAATATAAAAAATGCTTATTCGCAAATATCGACAACCCTGAACATTTACTAGAGGGTCGAATTTCGGCTATGCGAAACAATTGCCCCTGCGGCAACTGTTTACTTGTTTGTCTATATTATGGGTTCAAGGTGAACCTTTACGTTGGCTGGGCAGAGGTTTCGCATAGCCGGCATTCTTGTCGCGTGCAATGTTCTGTGCTTGTTGTTAATACGAGTTCCCTTTGCGTATCGTCTGTATGTGATGAATATGATACTGCATTGTTGTATCATTTGAAGTTTTCATTACATTGAGTTTGTTTACCTCGTTTAGTTATATGGAGCGAATACCGACGATACGCAAAAATGGAATTAATATGTATGTGCATAATGTTATATTTATTTATTTTATTTGATTACACTATATTATATATCTGTTCGTGAACACCGATCGTTTGCGAAAAAATAAACGATATCATTTGTGCCTGAGCAATCATATGCACGGATGTTTGAGTTATTCGATTCGGCAGTTCTTTGAAAAAAAAACCCGAAATTTGAAATTGTGCACAGCTAAACAAAATATGATTAGTCCGATCGTCCCCGACGAAATAAACGAGGTCATTTGTGCCTGAACAATCATATGCACGGATGTTTGAGTTATTCGATATGGCAGTTTTTGAGATAATGAGCCGAAATTTGAAATTGTGCACAACTAAACTAAATATGACTTGCCCGATCGTTCGCTATAAAATAAACGAGGTCATTTGTGCCTGAACAATCATATGCACGGGTGATTGAGTTTTTCGATTCGGCAGTTTTTTTGAAACAAAACCCGAAATTTGAAATTGTGCACAACTAAACGAAATATGACTTGCCCGATCGTTCGCGACAAAATAAACGAGGTCATTTGTGCCTGAGCAATCATATACACGGATGTTTGAGTTATTTGATTCGGCAGTTATTTGGAAGAAAACCGAAATTTGAAATTGTTCACAACTAAACTAAATATGACTTCTCCGATCGTTTGCGAAAAAATAAACGATATGATTTGTGCCTGAACAATCATATACACGGATGTTTGAGTTATTTGATTCGGCGGTTATTGGGAAAAAAACCGAAATTTTAAATTGTGCACCACTAAACTATAATTATATGACTTCTCCGATCGTTTGCGACCAAATAAACGAAGTCATTTGTGCCTGAGCAATCATATACACGGATGTTTGAGTTATTTGATTAGGCGGTTATTTGGAAAAAAACGAAATTTTAAATTGTGCACAACTAAACTAAATATGACTTCTCCGATTGTTAACGCTGAGACTATTTTGTTCCAACGAAGATAGCCAAGGTTCATGTACCTTGACTAATTGTTGTAGAGATAGCGGGTACTTGTACCAGTTCCTCAATATTTGAAATAAGTAACAACACGTCACGTACAGGTTGAAAGCCTTACTCATTTATTATTCCCTCAAACAGGAGTATTTATATAAAAATATTGCTTATTTAACAATATAAAAAATGCTTACTCGCAAATATCGACAACCCTGAACATTTACTAGAGGGTCGAATTTCGGCTATGCGAAACAATTGCCCCTGCGGCAACTGTTTACTTGTTTGTCTATATTATGGGTTCAAGGTGAACCTTTACGTTGGCTGGGCAGAGGTTTCGCATAGCCGGCATTCTTGTCGCGTGCAATGTTCTGTGCTTGTTGTTAATACGAGTTCCCTTTGCGTATCGTCTGTATGTGATGAATATGATACTGCATTGTTGTATCATTTGAAGTTTTCATTACATTGAGTTTGTTTACCTCGTTTAGTTATATGGAGCGAATACCGACGATACGCAAATGGAATTAATATGTATGTGCATAATGTTATATTTATTTATTTTATTTGATTACACTATATTATATATCTGTTCGTGAACACCGATCGTTTGCGAAAAAATAAACGATATCATTTGTGCCTGAAAAATCATATACGCGGATGTTTGAGTTATTTGATTCGGCGGTTCTTTGAAAAAAAACCCGAAATTTGAAATTGTGCACAACTAAACGAAATATGACTAGTCCGATCGTCCCCGACGAAATAAACGAGGTCATTTGTGCCTGAACAATCATATGCACGGATGTTTGAGTTATTCGATATGGCAGTTTTTGAGTGAATGAGCCGAAATTTGAAATTGTGCACAACTAAACGAAATATGACTTGCCCGATCGTTCGCGACAAAATAAACGAGGTCATTTGTGCCTGAGCAATCATATACACGGATGTTTGAGTTATTTGATTCGGCAGTTATTTGGAAAAAAACCGAAATTTGAAATTGTTCACAACTAAACTAAATATGACTTCTCCGATCGTTTGCGAAAAAATAAACGATATGATTTGTGCCTGAACAATCATATACACGGATGTTTGAGTTATTTGATTCGGCGGTTATTTGGAAAAAACCGAAATTTTAAATTGTGCACCACTAAACAATAATTATATGACTTCTCCGATCGTTTGCGACCAAATAAACGAAGTCATTTGTGCCTGAGCAATCATATACACGGATGTTTGAGTTATTTGATTCGGCGGTTATTTGGAAAAAAACCGAAATTTTAAATTGTGCACAACTAAACTAAATATGACTTCTCCGATCGTTTTCGAAAAAATAAACGATATCATTTGTGCCTGAAAAATAATATACGCGGATGTTTGAGTTATTTGATTCGGCGGTTATTTGGAAAAAAAACCGAAATTTGAAATTGTGCACAACTAAACGAAATATGACTTGCCCGATCGTTTGCGACCAAATAAACGAAGTCATTTGTGCCTGAGCAATCATATACACGGATGTTTGAGTTATTTGATTCGGCGGTTATTTGGAAAAAAAACGAAATTTGAAATTGTGCACAACTAAACAAAATATTACTTCTCCGGTCGTTTGCGACCAAATAAACGAAGTCATTTGTGCCTGAGCAATCATATACACGGATGTTTGAGTTATTTGATTCGGCGGTTATTTGGAAAAAAACCGAAATTTTAAATTGTGCACAACTAAACTAAATATGACTTCTCCGATCGTTTTCGAAAAAATAAACGATATCATTTGTGCCTGAAAAATAATATACGCGGATGTTTGAGTTATTTGATTCGGCGGTTATTTGGAAAAAAAACCGAAATTTGAAATTGTGAACAACTAAACTAAATATGACTTCTTCGATCGTTTGCGAAAAAATAAACGATATCATTTGTGCTGGAACAATCATATACACAGATGTTTGAGTTATTTGATTCGGCGGTTATTTGGAAAAATCCGAATTTGAAATTGTGCACAACTAAACTAAATATGACTTCTCCGATCGTTTGCGACCAAATAAACGAAGTCATTTGTGCCTGAGCAATCATATACACGGATGGCTGAAATATTCGATATGGCAGTTTTTTGGAAAAAGAGCCGAAATTTGAAATTGTCCACAACTAAACCAAATATGACTTGCCCGATCGTTCGCTACAAAATAAACGAGGGCATTTGTGCCTGAACAATCATATGCACGGATGATTGAGTTGTTCGATTCGGCAGTTTTTTGAAAAAAAAACCCGAAATTTGAAATTGTGCACAACTAAACGAAATATGACTAGTCCGATCGTCCCCGACGAAATAAACGAGGTTATTTGTGCCTGAACAATCATATGCACGGATGATTGAGTTATTCGATTCGGCAGTTTTTTTGAAAAAAAAAACCCGAAATTTGAAATTGTGCACAACTAAACGAAATATGACTTGCCCGATCGTTCGCGACAAAATAAACGAGGTCATTTGTGCCTGAGCAATCATATACACGGATGTTTGAGTTATTTGATTCGGCAGTTATTTGGAAAAAAACCGAAATTTAAAATTGTGCACAACTAAACTAAATATGACTTCTCCGATCGTTTGCGAAAAAATAAACGATATGATATGTGCCTGAACAATCATATACACGGATGTTTGAGTTATTTGAATCGGCGGTTATTTGGAAAAAAACCGAAATTTAAAATTGTGCACAACTAAACTAAATATGACTTCTCCGATCGTTCGCGACAAAATAAACGAGGGCATTTGTGCCTGAACAATCATATGCACGGATGATTGAGTTGTTCGATTCGGCAGTTTTTTGAAAAAAAAACCCGAAATTTGAAATTGTGCACAACTAAACGAAATATGACTAGTCCGATCGTCCCCGACGAAACAAACGAGGTCATTTGTGCCTGAACAATCATCTGCACGGATGTTTGAGTTATTCAAATCGGCAGTTTTTTCGAAAAAAAACCCGAAATTTGAAATTGTGCACAACTAAACGAAATATGACTTGCCCGATCGTTCGCGACAAAATAAACGAGGTCATTTGTGCCTGAACAATCATATACACGGATGTTTGAGTTATTTGAGAAAACCCGGAATTGAATATTGTGCAAGCATAGACCAATTATGAGTTCTCCTATTTTTCGCAACAAAATAATTGAGGTTCGTTGTGCCTGAGGGATCATATGCACGGATGTTTGAGTTATTCAAATCGGCAGTTTTTTTCGAAAAAAAACCGAAAATTTGAAATTGTGCACAACTAAACGAAATATGACTTGCTCGATCGTTCGCGACAAAATAAACGAGGTCATTTGTGCCTGAACAATCATATGCACGGATGTTTGAGTTATTCGATATGGCAGTTTTTTGGAAAAAGAGCCGAAATTTGAAATTGTACACAACTAAACTAAATATGACTTGCCCGATCGTTCGCTACAAAATAAACGAGGTCATTTGTGCCTGAACAATCATATGCACGGATGATTTAATTATTCGATTCGGCAGTTTTAAAAAAAAAAAACCCGAAATTTGAAATTGTGCACAACTAACCGAAATATGACTTGCCCGATCGTTCGCGACAAAATAAACGAGGTCATTTGTGCCCGAGGAATGTACGGATGTTTGAGTTATTCGATTCGGCAGTTCTTTGAAAAAACCCGAAATTGAAAATTGAGCAAGAGTGAACGAAATATAACTAGTCCGATCGTCCCCGACGAAATAAACGAGGTAATTTGTGCCTGAACAATCATATGCACGGATGTTTGAGTTATTCGATATGGCAGTTTTTTTGGAAAAAGAGCCGAAATTTGAAATTGTGCACAACTAAACTAAAATTGTGCACAACTAAACGAAATATGACTTGCCCGATCGTTTGCGAAAAAATAAACGATATCATTTGTGCCTGAGCAATCATATACACGGATGTTTGAGTTATTTGATTCGGCGGTTATTTGGAAAAAAACCGAAATTTGAAATTGTGCACATCTAAACTAAATATGACTTCTCCGATCGTTTGCGACCAAACAAACGAAATCATTTGTGCCTGAGCAATCATATACACGGATGTTTGAGTTATTTGATTCGGCGGTTATTTGGATGAAAACCGAAATTTTAAATTGTGCACAACTAAACGAAATATGACTTGCCCGATCGTTCGCGACAAAATAAACGAGGTCATTTGTGCCTGAACAATCATATGCACGGATGATTGAATTATTCGATATGGCAGTTTTTTGGAAAAAAAGCCGAAGTTTGAAATTGTACACAACTAAACTAAATATGACTTGCCCGATCGTTCGCTACAAAATAAACGAGGTCATTTGTGCCTGAACAATCATATACACGGATGTTTGAGTTATTTGATTCGGCAGTTATTTGGAAAAAAACCGAAATTTGAAATTGTGCACAACTAAACTAAAATTGTGCACAACTAAACGAAATATGACTTGCCCGATCGTTCGCGACAAAATAAACGAGGTCATTTGTGCCTGAACAATCATATGCACGGATGATTGAATTATTCGATTCAGCTGTTATTTGAGAAAACCCGAAATTGAAAATTGAGCAAGAGTGAACTAAATATGACTAGTCTGATCGTCCCCGACGAAATAAACGAGGTCATTTGTGCCTGAACAATCATGTACGCGGATGTCTGAGTTATTTGATTCGGCGGTTATTTGAGAAAACCCGGAATTGAAAATTGTGCAAGCATAGACGAAATATGACTTCTCCGATCGTTCGCGACAAAATAAACGAGGTGATTTGTGCCTGAGGAATTATATGCACGGATGTTTGAGTTATTCGATTCGGCAGTTGTTTGAAAAAAACCGAAATTTGAAATTGTGCACAACTAAACGAAATATGACTTGCCCGATCGTTCGCGACAAAATAAACGAGGTCATTTGTGCCTGAGCAATCATATACACGGATGCTTGAATTATTCGATTCGGCGGTTATTTGAAAAAAAAACCGAAATTTGAAATTGAGCAAGAGTGAACGAAATATGACTAGTCCGATCCGCGCCGACGAAATAAACGAGGTAATTTGTGCCTGAACAATCATATACACGGATGTTTGAGTTATTTGATTCGGTGATTATTTGAGAAAACCCGGAATACAATATTGTGCAAGCATAGACGAATTATGAGTTCTTCTATTGTTCGCAACAAAATAATTGAGATTCGTTGTGCCTGAGGGATCATATGCACGGATGTTTGAGTTATTCAAATCGGCAGTTTTTTTCGAAAAAAAACCCGAAATTTGAGATTGTGCACAACTAAACGGAATATGTCTTGCCCGATCGTTCGCGACAAAATAAACGGGGTCCTTTGTGCCTGAGCAATCATATACACGGATGTTTGAGTTATTTGATTCGGCGGTTATGTGGAAAAAAACCGAAATTTGAAATTGTGCACAACTAAACGAAATATGACTTGCCCGATCGTTCGCGACAAAATAAACGAGGTCATTTGTGCCTGAGCAATCATATACACGGATGTTTGAGTTATTTGATTCGGCAGTTATTTGAAAATTTGAAATTTGAAAATGTGCACAATTAACCGAAATATGACTTGCTCGATCGTTCGCGGCAAAATAAACGAGGTCATTTGTGCTTGAACAATCATATACACGGATGTTGGGGCTATTTGATTCGGCTGTTATTTGAGAAAACCCGGAATTGAAAATTGAGCAAGAGTGAACGAAATAAGACTAGTCCGATCGTCCCCGACGAAATAAACGAGGTCATTTGTGCCTGAACAATCATATGCAAGGATGTTTAAGTTATTCAATTCGGCAGTTTTTTAAAAACCGAAATTTGAAATTGTGCACAATTAATCGAAATATGACTTCTCCGATCGTTTGCGGCCAAATAAACGAGGTCATTTGTGCCTAAATTGTGCACAACTAAACGAAATATGACTTCTCCGATCGTTTGCGAAAAAATAAACGATATCATTTGTGCCTGAACAATCATATACACGGATGTTTGAGTTATTTGATTCGGCGGTTATTTGGAAAAAAACCGAAATTTGAAATTGTGCACATCTAAACTAAATATGACTTCTCCGATCGTTTGCGACCAAACAAACGAAGTCATTTGCGCCTGAGCAATCATATACACGGATGTTTGAGTTATTTGATTCGGCGGTTATTTGGAAAAAAACCGAAATTTTAAATTGTGCACAATTAAACTAAATATGACTTCTCCGATCGTTTGCGAAAAAATAAACGATATCATTTGTGCCTGAACAATCATATACACGGATGTTCGAATTATTTGATTCGCCGGTTATTTGGAAAAAAACCGAAATTTGAAATTGTACACAACTAAACTAAATATGACTTCTCCGATCGTTTGCGAAAAAATAAACGATATCATTTGTGCCGGAACAATCATATACACGGATGTTTGAGTTATTTGATTCGGCGGTTATTTGGAAAAAACCGAAATTTGAAATTGTGCACAACTAAACTAAATATGACTTCTCAGATCGTTTGCGACCAAATAAACGAAGTCATTTGTGCCTGAGCAATCATATACACGGATGCTTGAATTATTCGATTCAGCTGTTATTTGATAAAACCCGAAATTGAAAATTGAGCAAGAGTGAACTAAATATGACTAGTCTGATCGTCCCCGACGAAATAAACGAGGTCATTTGTGCCTGAACAATCATATGCACGGATGTTTGAGTTATTTGATTCGGCGGTTATTTGAGAAAACCCGGAATTGAAAATTGTGCAAGCATAGACGAAATATGACTTCTCCGATCGTTCGCGACAAAATAAACGAGGTGATTTGTGCCTGAGGAATTATATGCACGGATGTTTGAGTTATTCGATTCGGCAGTTCTTTGAAAAAAACCGAAATTTGAAATTGTGCACAACTAAACGAAATATGACTTGGCCGATCGTTCGCGACAAAATAAACGAGGTCATTTGTGCCTGAACAATCATATACACGGATGTTTGAGTTATTTGATTCGGTGATTATTTGAGAAAACCCGAAATTGAATATTGTGCAAGCATAGACGAATTATGAGTTCTTCTATTGTTCGCAACAAAATAATTGAGATTCGTTGTGCCTGAGGGATCATATGCACGGATGTTTGAGTTATTCAAATCGGCAGTTTTTTCGAAAAAAAACCCGAAATTTAAGATTGTGCACAACTAAACGGAATATGACTTGCCCGATCGTTCGCGACAAAATAAACGAGGTCATTTGTGCCTGAGCAATCATATACACGGATGTTTGAGTTATTTGATTCGGCGGTTATGTGGAAAAAAACCGAAATTTGAAATTGTGCACAACTAAACGAAATATGACTTGCCCGATCGTTCGCGACAAAATAAACGAGGTCATTTGTGCCTGAGCAATCATATACACGGATGTTTGAGTTATTTGATTCGGCGGTTATTTGGAAAAAAACCGAAATTTGAAATTGTGCACAACTAAACCAAATATGACTTCTCCGATCGTTTGCGACCAAATAAACGAAGTCATTTGTGCCTGAACAATCATATACACGGATGTTTGAGTTATTTGATACGGCGGTTAATTGGAAAAAAACCGAAATTTGAACTTGTGCACAACTAAACTAAATATTACTTCTCCGATCGTTTGCGACCAAACAAACGAAGTCATTTGCGCCTGAGCAATCATATACACGGATGTTTGAGTTATTTGATTCGGCGGTTATTTGGAAAAAAACCAAAATTTTAAATTGTGCACAACTAAACTAAATATGACTTCTCCGATCGTTTGCGAAAAAGTAAACGATATCATTTGTGCCTGAAAAATCATATACACGGATGTTTGAGTTATTTAATTCGGCGGTTATGTGGAAAAAAACCGAAATTTGAAATTGTGCACAACAAAACGAAATATGACTTGCCCGATCGTTCGCGACAAAATAAACGAGACCATTTGTGCCTGAGCAATCATATACACGGATGCTTGAATTATTCGATTCGGCAGTTATTTGAAAATTTGAAATTTGAAAATGTGCACAATTAACCGAAATATGACTTGCTCGATCGTTCGCGGCAAAATAAACGAGGTCATTTGTGCTTGAACAATCATATACACGGATGTTGGGGCTATTTGATTCGGCTGTTATTTGAGAAAACCCGGAATTGAAAATTGAGCAAGAGTGAACGAAATAAGACTAGTCCGATCGTCCCCGACGAAATAAACGAGGTCATTTGTGCCTGAACAATCATATGCACGGATGTTTAAGTTATTCAATTTGGCAGTTTTTTAAAAACCGAAATTTGAAATTGTGCACAATTAATCGAAATATGACTTCTCCGATCGTTTGCGGCCAAATAAACGAGGTCATTTGTGCCTAAATTGTGCACAACTAAACGAAATATGACTTGCCCGATCGTTCGCGACAAAATAAAAGAGGTCATTTGTGCCGGAGGAATCATATGCACGGATGTTTGAGTTATTCGATTCGGCAGTTCTTTGAAAAAAAAACCCGAAATTTTAAATTGTGCACAACTAAACGAAATATGACTAGTCCGATCGTCCCCGACGAAATAAACGAAGTCATTTGTGCCTGAACAATCATATGCACGGATGTTTGAGTTATTCTATTCGGCAGTTCTTTGAAAACCCGAACTTTGAAATTGTGCACAACTAAACGAAATATGACTTGCCCGATCGTTCGCGACAAAATAAACGATATCATTTGTGCCTGAGCAATCATATACACGGATGTTTGAGTTATTTGATTCGGCGGTTATTTGGAAAAAAACCGAAATTTGAAATTGTGCACAACTGAACCAAATATCACTTCTCCGATCGTTTGCGACCAAATAAACGAAGTCATTTGTGCCTGAACAATCATATACACGGATGTTTGAGTTATTTGATACGGCGGTTAATTGGAAAAAAACCGAAATTTGAAATTGTGCACAACTAAACTAAATATTACTTCTCCGATCGTTTGCGACCAAACAAACGAAGTCATTTGCGCCTGAGCAATCATATACACGGATGTTTGAGTTATTTGATTCGGCGGTTATTTGGAAAAAAACCGAAATTTTAAATTGTGCACAACTAAACTAAATATGACTTCTCCGATTGTTTGCGAAAAAATAAACGATATCATTTGTGCCTGAACAATCATATACACGGATGTTTGAGTTAGTTATTTGATTCGGCGGTTATTTGGAAAAAACCGAAATTTGAAATTGTGCACAACTAAACTAAATATGACTTGCCCGATCCTTTGCGACCAAATAAACGAAGTCATTTGTGCCTGAGCAATCATATACACGGATGCTTGAATTATTCGATTCAACTGTTATTTGAGAAAACCCGAAATTGAAAATTGAGCAAGAGTGAACTAAATATGACTAGTCTGATCGTCCCCGACGAAATAAACGAGGTCATTTGCGCCTGAACAATCATGTACGCGGATGTTTGAGTTATTTGATTCGGCGGTTATTTGAGAAAACCCGGAATTGAAAATTGTGCAAGCATAGACGAAATATGACTTCTCCGATCGTTCGCGACAAAATAAACGAGGTGATTTGTGCCTGAGGAATTATATGCACGGATGTTTGAGTTATTCGATTCGGCAGTTCTTTGAAAAAAACCGAAATTTGAAATTGTGCACAACTAAATGAAATATGACTTGCCCGATCGTTCGCGACAAAATAAACGAGGTCATTTGTGCCTGAGCAATCATATACACGGATGCTTGAATTATTCGATTCGGCGGTTATTTGGAAAAAAAACCGAAATTTGAAATTGAGCAAGAGTGAACGAAATATGACTAGTCCGATCCGCGCCGACGAAATAAACGAGGTAATTTGTGCCTGAACAATCATATACACGGATGTTTGAGTTATTTGATTCGGTGATTATTTGAGAAAACCCGGAATTGAATATTGTGCAAGCATAGACGAATTATGAGTTCTTCTATTGTTCGCAACAAAATAATTGAGATTCGTTGTGCCTGAGGGATCATATGCACGGATGTTTGAGTTATTCAAATCGGCAGTTTTTTCGAAAAAAAACCCGAAATTTGAGATTGTGCACAACTAAACGGAATATGACTTGCCCGATCGTTCGCGACAAAATAAACGAGGCCATTTGTGCCTGAGCAATCATATACACGGATGTTTGAGTTATTTGATTCGGCGGTTATGTGGAAAAAAACCGAAATTTGAAATTGTGCACAACTAAACGAAATATGACTTGCCCGATCGTTCGCGACAAAATAAACGAGGTCATTTGTGCCTGAGCAATCATATACACGGATGTTTGAGTTATTTGATTCGGCAGTTATTTGGAAAAAAAACCGAAATTTGAAATTGTGCACAACTAAACTAAATATGACTTCTACGATCGTTTGCGAAAAACTAAACGATATCATTTGTGCCTGAACAATCATATACACGGATGTTTGAGTTATTTGATTTGGCGGTTATTTGGAAAAAAACCGAAATTTGAAATTGTGCACAACTAAACCAAATATGACTTTTCCGATCGTTTGCGACCAAATAAACGAAGTCATTTGTGCCTGAACAATCATATACACGCATGTTTGAGTTATTTGATACCCCGGTTAATTGGAAAAAAACCGAAATTTGAAATTGTGCTCAACTAAACTAAATATGACTTCTCCGATCGTTTGCGACCAAACAAACGAAGTCATTTGCGCCTGAGCAATCATATACACGGATGTTTGAGTTATTTGATTCGGCGGTTATTTGGAAAAAAACCGAAATTTTAAATTGTGCACAACTAAACTAAATATGACTTCTCCGATTGTTTGCGAAAAAGTAAACGATATCATTTGTGCCTGAACATTCATATACACGGATGTTCGAATTATTTGATTCGGCGGTTATTTGGAAAAAAACTGAAATTTGAAATTGTACACAACTAAACTAAATATGACTTCTCCGATCGTTTGCGAAAAAATAAACGATATCATTTGTGCCTGAGCCATCATATGCACGGATGCTTGAATTATTCGATTCAGCTGTTATTTGAGAAAACCCGAAATTGAAAATTGAGCAAGAGTGAATTAAATATGACTAGTTTGATCGTCCCCGACGAAATAAACGAGGTGATTTGTGCCTGAACAATCATGTACGCGGATGTTTGAGTTATTTGATTCGGCGGTTATTTGAGAAAACCCGGAATTGAAAATTGTGCAAGCATAGACGAAATATGACTTCTCCGATCGTTCGCGACAAAATAAACGAGGTGATTTGTGCCTGAGCAATCATATACACGGATGCTTGAATTATTCGATTCGGCGGTTATTTGGAAAAAAAACCGAAATTTGAAATTGAGCAAGAGTGAACGAAATATGACTAGTCCGAACCGCGCCGACGAAATAAACGAGGTAATTTGTGCCTGAACAATCATATACACGGATGTTTGAGTTATTTGATTCGGTGATTATTTGAGAAAACCCGGAATTGAATATTGTGCAAGCATAGACGAATTATGAGTTCTCCTATTGTTCGCAACAAAATAATTGAGGTTCGTTGTGCCTGAGGGATCATATACACGGATGCTTGAATTATTCGATTCAGCTGTTATTTGAGAAAACCCGAAATTGAAAACTGAGCAAGAGTGAATTAAGTATGACTAGCCCGATCGTCCCCGACGAAATAAACGAGGTCATTTGTGCCTGAACAATCATCTACGCGGATGTTTGAGTTATTTGATCCGGCGGTTATTTGAGAAAACGCGGAATTGAAAATTGTGCAATCACAGACGAATTATGAATTCTCCTATTGTTCGCAACAAAATAATTGAGGTTCTTTGTGCCTGAGGAATCATATGCACGGATGTTTGAGTTATTCGATTCGGCAGTTCTTTGAAAAAAAAACCCGAAATTTGAAATTGTGCACAACTAAACGAAATATGACTAGTCCCATCGTCCTCGACGAAACAAACGAGGTCATTTGTGCCTGAACAATGGGATGTTTAACTTATCAAACTCGGCAGTTCTTTGAAAAAAACCCGAAATTTGAAATTGTGCGCAACCAAATTAAATATGACTTCTCCGATCGTTTGCGACCAAATAAACGAGGTTATTTGTGCCTGAACAATCATATGCACGGGTGTTTAAGTTATTCAATTCGTCAGTTTTTTGAAAAAAACCCGAATTTTGAATTGTGCACACTTAATCGAAATATGACTTGCTCGATCGTTCGCGACAAAATAAACGAGGTCATTTGTGCTTGAACAATCATATACACGGATGTTTGAGTTATTTGATTCGGCAGTTATTTGAAAATTTGAAATTTGAAAATGTGCACAATTAACCGAAATATGACTTGCTCGATCGTTCGCGGCAAAATAAACGAGGTCATTTGTGCTTGAACAATCATATACACGGATGTTGGGGCTATTTGATTCGGCTGTTATTTGAGAAAACCCGGAATTGAAAATTGAGCAAGAGTGAACGAAATAAGACTAGTCCGATCGTCCCCGACGAAATAAACGAGGTCATTTGTGCCTGAACAATCATATGCACGGATGTTTAAGTTATTCAATTTGGCAGTTTTTTAAAAACCGAAATTTGAAATTGTGCACAATTAATCGAAATATGACTTCTCCGATCGTTTGCGGCCAAATAAACGAGGTCATTTGTGCCTAAATTGTGCACAACTAAACGAAATATGACTTGCCCGATCGTTCGCGACAAAATAAAAGAGGTCATTTGTGCCGGAGGAATCATATGCACGGATGTTTGAGTTATTCGATTCGGCAGTTCTTTGAAAAAAAACCCGAAATTTTAAATTGTGCACAACTAAACGAAATATGACTAGTCCGATCGTCCCCGACGAAATAAACGAAGTCATTTGTGCCTGAACAATCATATGCACGGATGTTTGAGTTATTCTATTCGGCAGTTCTTTGAAAACCCGAACTTTGAAATTGTGCACAACTAAACGAAATATGACTTGCCCGATCGTTCGCGACAAAATAAACGCGGTCATTTGTGCCTGAGCAATCATATACACGGATGTTTGAGTTATTTGATTCGGCGGTTATTTGGAAAAAAACCGAAATTTTAAATTGTGCACAATTAAACTAAATATGACTTCTCCGATCGTTTGCGAAAAAATAAACGATATCATTTGTGCCGGAACAATCATATACACGGATGTTTGAGTTATTTGATTCGGCGGTTATTTGGAAAAAACCGAAATTTGAAATTGTGCACAACTAAACTAAATATGACTTCTCAGATCGTTTGCGACCAAATAAACGAAGTCATTTGTGCCTGAGCAATCATATACACGGATGCTTGAATTATTCGATTCAGCTGTTATTTGAGAAAACCCGAAATTGAAAATTGAGCAAGAGTGAACTAAATATGACTAGTCTGATCGTCCCCGACGAAATAAACGAGGTCATTTGTGCCTGAACAATCATATGCACGGATGTTTGAGTTATTTGATTCGGCGGTTATTTGAGAAAACCCGGAATTGAAAATTGTGCAAGCATAGACGGAATATGACTTCTCCGATCGTTCGCGACAAAATAAACGAGGTGATTTGTGCCTGAGGAATTATATGCACGGATGTTTGAGTTATTCGATTCGGCAGTTCTTTGAAAAAAACCGAAATTTGAAATTGTGCACAACTAAACGAAATATGACTTGCCCGATCGTTCGCGACAAAATAAACGATATCATTTGTGCCTGAGCAATCATATACACGGATGTTTGAGTTATTTGATTCGGCGGTTATTTGGAAAAAAACCGAAATTTGAAATTGAGCAAGAGTGAACGAAATATGACTAGTCCGATCCGCGCCGACGAAATAAACGAGGTAATTTGTGCCTGAACAATCATATACACGGATGTTTGAGTTATTTGATTCGGTGATTATTTGAGAAAACCCGGAATTGAATATTGTGCAAGCATAGACGAATTATGAGTTCTTCTATTGTTCGCAACAAAATAATTGAGATTCGTTGTGCCTGAGGGATCATATGCACGGATGTTTGAGTTATTCAAATCGGCAGTTTTTTCGAAAAAAAACCCGAAATTTGAGATTGTGCACAACTAAACGGAATATGACTTGCCCGATCGTTCGCGACAAAATAAACGAGGTCATTTGCGCCTGAACAATCATGTACGCGGATGTTTGAGTTATTTGATTCGGCGGTTATTTGAGAAAACCCGGAATTGAAAATTGTGCAAGCATAGACGAAATATGACTTCTCCGATCGTTCGCGACAAAATAAACGAGGTGATTTGTGCCTGAGGAATTATATGCACGGATGTTTGAGTTATTCGATTCGGCAGTTCTTTGAAAAAAACCGAAATTTGAAATTGTGCACAACTAAATGAAATATGACTTGCCCGATCGTTCGCGACAAAATAAACGAGGTCATTTGTGCCTGAGCAATCATATACACGGATGCTTGAATTATTCGATTCGGCGGTTATTTGGAAAAAAAACCGAAATTTGAAATTGAGCAAGAGTGAACGAAATATGACTAGTCCGATCCGCGCCGACGAAATAAACGAGGTAATTTGTGCCTGAACAATCATATACACGGATGTTTGAGTTATTTGATTCGGTGATTATTTGAGAAAACCCGGAATTGAATATTGTGCAAGCATAGACGAATTATGAGTTCTTCTATTGTTCGCAACAAAATAATTGAGATTCGTTGTGCCTGAGGGATCATATGCACGGATGTTTGAGTTATTCAAATCGGCAGTTTTTTTCGAAAAAAAACCCGAAATTTGAGATTGTGCACAACTAAACGGAATATGACTTGCCCGATCGTTCGCGACAAAATAAACGAGGCCATTTGTGCCTGAGCAATCATATACACGGATGTTTGAGTTATTTGATTCGGCGGTTATGTGGAAAAAAACCGAAATTTGAAATTGTGCACAACTAAACGAAATATGACTTGCCCGATCGTTCGCGACAAAATAAACGAGGTCATTTGTGCCTGAGCAATCATATACACGGATGTTTGAGTTATTTGATTCGGCAGTTATTTGGAAAAAAAACCGAAATTTGAAATTGTGCACAACTAAACTAAATATGACTTCTCCGATCGTTTGCGAAAAACTAAACGATATCATTTGTGCCTGAACAATCATATACACGGATGTTTGAGTTATTTGATATGGCGGTTATTTGGAAAAAAACCGAAATTTGAAATTGTGCACAACTAAACCAAATATGACTTTTCCGATCGTTTGCGACCAAATAAACGAAGTCATTTGTGCCTGAACAATCATATACACGCATGTTTGAGTTATTTGATACCCCGGTTAATTGGAAAAAAACCGAAATTTGAAATTGTGCTCAACTAAACTAAATATGACTTCTCCGATCGTTTGCGACCAAACAAACGAAGTCATTTGCGCCTGAGCAATCATATACACGGATGTTTGAGTTATTTGATTCGGCGGTTATTTGGAAAAAAACCGAAATTTTAAATTGTGCACAACTAAACTAAATATGACTTCTCCGATTGTTTGCGAAAAAGTAAACGATATCATTTGTGCCTGAACATTCATATACACGGATGTTCGAATTATTTGATTCGGCGGTTATTTGGAAAAAAACTGAAATTTGAAATTGTACACAACTAAACTAAATATGACTTCTCCGATCGTTTGCGAAAAAATAAACGATATCATTTGTGCCTGAGCCATCATATGCACGGATGCTTGAATTATTCGATTCAGCTGTTATTTGAGAAAACCCGAAATTGAAAATTGAGCAAGAGTGAATTAAATATGACTAGTTTGATCGTCCCCGACGAAATAAACGAGGTGATTTGTGCCTGAACAATCATGTACGCGGATGTTTGAGTTATTTGATTCGGCGGTTATTTGAGAAAACCCGGAATTGAAAATTGTGCAAGCATAGACGAAATATGACTTCTCCGATCGTTCGCGACAAAATAAACGAGGTGATTTGTGCCTGAGCAATCATATACACGGATGCTTGAATTATTCGATTCGGCGGTTATTTGGAAAAAAAACCGAAATTTGAAATTGAGCAAGAGTGAACGAAATATGACTAGTCCGAACCGCGCCGACGAAATAAACGAGGTAATTTGTGCCTGAACAATCATATACACGGATGTTTGAGTTATTTGATTCGGTGATTATTTGAGAAAACCCGGAATTGAATATTGTGCAAGCATAGACGAATTATGAGTTCTCCTATTGTTCGCAACAAAATAATTGAGGTTCGTTGTGCCTGAGGGATCATATACACGGATGCTTGAATTATTCGATTCAGCTGTTATTTGAGAAAACCCGAAATTGAAAACTGAGCAAGAGTGAATTAAGTATGACTAGCCCGATCGTCCCCGACGAAATAAACGAGGTCATTTGTGCCTGAACAATCATCTACGCGGATGTTTGAGTTATTTGATCCGGCGGTTATTTGAGAAAACGCGGAATTGAAAATTGTGCAATCACAGACGAATTATGAATTCTCCTATTGTTCGCAACAAAATAATTGAGGTTCTTTGTGCCTGAGGAATCATATGCACGGATGTTTGAGTTATTCGATTCGGCAGTTCTTTGAAAAAAAAACCCGAAATTTGAAATTGTGCACAACTAAACGAAATATGACTAGTCCCATCGTCCTCGACGAAACAAACGAGGTCATTTGTGCCTGAACAATGGGATGTTTAACTTATCAAACTCGGCAGTTCTTTGAAAAAAACCCGAAATTTGAAATTGTGCGCAACCAAATTAAATATGACTTCTCCGATCGTTTGCGACCAAATAAACGAGGTTATTTGTGCCTGAACAATCATATGCACGGGTGTTTAAGTTATTCAATTCGTCAGTTTTTTGAAAAAAACCCGAATTTTGAATTGTGCACACTTAATCGAAATATGACTTGCTCGATCGTTCGCGACAAAATAAACGAGGTCATTTGTGCTTGAACAATCATATACACGGATGTTTGAGTTATTTGATTCGGCAGTTATTTGAAAATTTGAAATTTGAAAATGTGCACAATTAACCGAAATATGACTTGCTCGATCGTTCGCGGCAAAATAAACGAGGTCATTTGTGCTTGAACAATCATATACACGGATGTTGGGGCTATTTGATTCGGCTGTTATTTGAGAAAACCCGGAATTGAAAATTGAGCAAGAGTGAACGAAATAAGACTAGTCCGATCGTCCCCGACGAAATAAACGAGGTCATTTGTGCCTGAACAATCATATGCACGGATGTTTAAGTTATTCAATTTGGCAGTTTTTTAAAAACCGAAATTTGAAATTGTGCACAATTAATCGAAATATGACTTCTCCGATCGTTTGCGGCCAAATAAACGAGGTCATTTGTGCCTAAATTGTGCACAACTAAACGAAATATGACTTGCCCGATCGTTCGCGACAAAATAAAAGAGGTCATTTGTGCCGGAGGAATCATATGCACGGATGTTTGAGTTATTCGATTCGGCAGTTCTTTGAAAAAAAACCCGAAATTTTAAATTGTGCACAACTAAACGAAATATGACTAGTCCGATCGTCCCCGACGAAATAAACGAAGTCATTTGTGCCTGAACAATCATATGCACGGATGTTTGAGTTATTCTATTCGGCAGTTCTTTGAAAACCCGAACTTTGAAATTGTGCACAACTAAACGAAATATGACTTGCCCGATCGTTCGCGACAAAATAAACGCGGTCATTTGTGCCTGAGCAATCATATACACGGATGTTTGAGTTATTTGATTCGGCGGTTATTTGGAAAAAAACCGAAATTTTAAATTGTGCACAATTAAACTAAATATGACTTCTCCGATCGTTTGCGAAAAAATAAACGATATCATTTGTGCCGGAACAATCATATACACGGATGTTTGAGTTATTTGATTCGGCGGTTATTTGGAAAAAACCGAAATTTGAAATTGTGCACAACTAAACTAAATATGACTTCTCAGATCGTTTGCGACCAAATAAACGAAGTCATTTGTGCCTGAGCAATCATATACACGGATGCTTGAATTATTCGATTCAGCTGTTATTTGAGAAAACCCGAAATTGAAAATTGAGCAAGAGTGAACTAAATATGACTAGTCTGATCGTCCCCGACGAAATAAACGAGGTCATTTGTGCCTGAACAATCATATGCACGGATGTTTGAGTTATTTGATTCGGCGGTTATTTGAGAAAACCCGGAATTGAAAATTGTGCAAGCATAGACGGAATATGACTTCTCCGATCGTTCGCGACAAAATAAACGAGGTGATTTGTGCCTGAGGAATTATATGCACGGATGTTTGAGTTATTCGATTCGGCAGTTCTTTGAAAAAAACCGAAATTTGAAATTGTGCACAACTAAACGAAATATGACTTGCCCGATCGTTCGCGACAAAATAAACGATATCATTTGTGCCTGAGCAATCATATACACGGATGTTTGAGTTATTTGATTCGGCGGTTATTTGGAAAAAAACCGAAATTTGAAATTGTGCACAACTAAACCAAATATCACTTCTCCGATCGTTTGCGACCAAATAAACGAAGTCATTTGTGCCTGAACAATCATATACACGGATGTTTGAGTTATTTGATACGGCGGTTAATTGGAAAAAAACCGAAATTTGAAATTGTGCACAACTAAACTAAATATTACTTCTCCGATCGTTTGCGACCAAACAAACGAAGTCATTTGCGCCTGAGCAATCATATACACGGATGTTTGAGTTATTTGATTCGGCGGTTATTTGGAAAAAAACCGAAATTTTAAATTGTGCACAACTAAACTAAATATGACTTCTCCGATTGTTTGCGAAAAAATAAACGATATCATTTGTGCCTGAACAATCATATACACGGATGTTTGAGTTAGTTATTTGATTCGGCGCTTATTTGGAAAAAACCGAAATTTGAAATTGTGCACAACTAAACTAAATATGACTTCTCAGATCCTTTGCGACCAAATAAACGAAGTCATTTGTGCCTGAGCAATCATATACACGGATGCTTGAATTATTCGATTCAACTGTTATTTGAGAAAACCCGAAATTGAAAATTGAGCAAGAGTGAACTAAATATGACTAGTCTGATCGTCCCCGACGAAATAAACGAGGTCATTTGCGCCTGAACAATCATGTACGCGGATGTTTGAGTTATTTGATTCGGCGGTTATTTGAGAAAACCCGGAATTGAAAATTGTGCAAGCATAGACGAAATATGACTTCTCCGATCGTTCGCGACAAAATAAACGAGGTGATTTGTGCCTGAGGAATTATATGCACGGATGTTTGAGTTATTCGATTCGGCAGTTCTTTGAAAAAAACCGAAATTTGAAATTGTGCACAACTAAATGAAATATGACTTGCCCGATCGTTCGCGACAAAATAAACGGGGTCATTTGTGCCTGAGCAATCATATACACGGATGCTTGAATTATTCGATTCGGCGGTTATTTGGAAAAAAAACCGAAATTTGAAATTGAGCAAGAGTGAACGAAATATGACTAGTCCGATCCGCGCCGACGAAATAAACGAGGTAATTTGTGCCTGAACAATCATATACACGGATGTTTGAGTTATTTGATTCGGTGATTATTTGAGAAAACCCGGAATTGAATATTGTGCAAGCATAGACGAATTATGAGTTCTTCTATTGTTCGCAACAAAATAATTGAGATTCGTTGTGCCTGAGGGATCATATGCACGGATGTTTGAGTTATTCAAATCGGCAGTTTTTTCGAAAAAAAACCCGAAATTTGAGATTGTGCACAACTAAACGGAATATGACTTGCCCGATCGTTCGCGACAAAATAAACGAGGTCATTTGTGCCTGAGCAATCATATACACGGATGTTTGAGTTATTTGATTCGGCGGTTATGTGGAAAAAAACCGAAATTTGAAATTGTGCACAACTAAACGAAATATGACTTGCCCGATCGTTCGCGACAAAATAAACGAGGTCATTTGTGCCTGAGCAATCATATACACGGATGTTTGAGTTATTTGATTCGGCAGTTATTTGGAAAAAAAACCGAAATTTGAAATTGTGCACAACTAAACTAAATATGACTTCTCCGATCGTTTGCGAAAAACTAAACGATATCATTTGTGCCTGAACAATCATATACACGGATGTTTGAGTTATTTGATTTGGCGGTTATTTGGAAAAAAACCGAAATTTGAAATTGTGCACAACTAAACCAAATATGACTTTTCCGATCGTTTGCGACCAAATAAACGAAGTCATTTGTGCCTGAACAATCATATACACGGATGTTTGAGTTATTTGATACCTCGGTTAATTGGAAAAAAACCGAAATTTGAAATTGTGCTCAACTAAACTAAATATGACTTCTCCGATCGTTTGCGACCAAACAAACGAAGTCATTTGCGCCTGAGCAATCATATACACGGATGTTTGAGTTATTTGATTCGGCGGTTATTTGGAAAAAAACCGAAATTTTAAATTGTGCACAACTAAACTAAATATGACTTCTCCGATTGTTTGCGAAAAAGTAAACGATATCATTTGTGCCTGAACATTCATATACACGGATGTTCGAATTATTTGATTCGGCGGTTATTTGGAAAAAAACCGAAATTTGAAATTGTACACAACTAAACTAAATATGACTTCTCCGATCGTTTGCGAAAAAATAAACGATATCATTTGGGCCGGAACAATCATATACACGGATGTTTGAGTTATTTGATTTGGCGGTTATTTGGAAAAAAACCGAAATTTGAAATTGTGCACAACTAAACCAAATATGACTTCTCCGATCGTTTGCGACCAAATAAACGAAGTCATTTGTGCCTGAGCCATCATATGCACGGATGCTTGAATTATTCGATTCAGCTGTTATTTGAGAAAACCCGAAATTGAAAATTGAGCAAGAGTGAATTAAATATGACTAGTTTGATCGTCCCCGACGAAATAAACGAGGTGATTTGTGCCTGAACAATCATGTACGCGGATGTTTGAGTTATTTGATTCGGCGGTTATTTGAGAAAACCCGGAATTGAAAATTGTGCAAGGATAGACGAAATATGACTTCTCCGATCGTTCGCGACAAAATAAACGAGGTGATTTGTGCCTGAGGAATTATATGCACGGATGTTTGAGTTATTCGATTCGGCAGTTCTTTGAAAAAAACCCGAAATTTGAAATTGTGCACAACTAAACGAAATATGACTTGCCCGATCGTTCGCGACAAAATAAACGAGGTCATTTGTGCCTGAGCAATCATATACACGGATGCTTGAATTATTCGATTCGGCGGTTATTTGGAAAAAAAACCGAAATTTGAAATTGAGCAAGAGTGAACGAAATATGACTAGTCCGAACCGCGCCGACGAAATAAACGAGGTAATTTGTGCCTGAACAATCATATACACGGATGTTTGAGTTATTTGATTCGGTGATTATTTGAGAAAACCCGGAATTGAATATTGTGCAAGCATAGACGAATTATGAGTTCTCCTATTGTTCGCAACAAAATAATTGAGGTTCGTTGTGCCTGAGGGATCATATGCACGGATGTTTGAGTTATTCAAATCGGCGGTTCATTCGAAAAAAAAAACCCGAAATTTGAAATTGTGCACAACTAAACGGAATATGACTTGCCCGCTCGTTCGCGACAAAATAAACGAGGTCATTTGTGCCTGAGCAATCATATACACGGATGTTTGAGTTATTTGATTCGGCGGTTATGTGGGAAAAAACCGAAATTTGAAATTGTGCACAACAAAACGAAATATGACTTGCCCGATCGTTCGCGACAAAATAAACGAGGTCATTTGTGCCTGAGCAATCATATGCACGGATGTTTGAGTTATTCGATATGGCAGTTTTTTGGAAAAAGAGCCGAAATTTGAAATTGTGCACAACTAAACTAAATATGACTTCTCCGATCGTTTGCGACCAAATAAACGAAGTCATTTGTGCCTGAGCAATCATATACACGGATGTTTGAGTTATTTGATCCGGCGGTTATTTGAGAAAACGCGGAATTGAAAATTGTGCAAGCACAGACGAATTATGAATTCTCCTATTGTTCGCAACAAAATAATTGAGGTTCGTTGTGCCTGAGGGATCATATGCACGGATGTTTGAGTTATTCAAATCGGCGGTTTTTTCGAGAAAAAAACCCGAAATTTGAAATTGTGCACAACTAAACGGAATATGACTTGCCCGCTCGTTCGCGACAAAATAAACGAGGTCATTTGCGCCTGAGCAATCATATGCACGGATGTTTAAGTTATTCCATTCGGCAGTTTTTTGAAAAAAAACCGAAATTTGAAATTGTGAACAACTAAAGGAAATATGACTAGTCCGATCGTCCCCGACGAAATAAACGAGGTCACTTGTGCCTGAACAATCATATGCACGGATGTTTGAGTTATTCGATATGGCAGTTTTTTGGAAAAAGAGCCGAAATTTGAAATTGTGCACAACTAAACTATATATGACTTCTCCGATCGTTTGCGAAAAAATAAACGAAGTCATTTGTGCCTCATCAATCATATACACGGATGTTTGAGCTATTTGATTCAGCGGTTATTTGGAAAAAAAAACGAAATTTGAAATTGTGCACAACTAAACTAAATATGACTTCTCCGATCGTTTGCGAAAAACTAAACGATATCATTTGTGCCTGAACAATCATATACACGGATGTTTGAGTTATTTGATTCGGCGGTTATTTGGAAAAAAACCGAAATTTGAAATTGTGCACAACTAAACCAAATATCACTTCTCCGATCGTTTGCGACCAAATAAACGAAGTCATTTGTGCCTGAACAATCATATACACGGATGTTTGAGTTATTTGATACGGCGGTTAATTGGAAAAAAACCGAAATTTGAAATTGTGCACAACTAAACTAAATATTACTTCTCCGATCGTTTGCGACCAAACAAACGAAGTCATTTGCGCCTGAGCAATCATATACACGGATGTTTGAGTTATTTGATTCGGCGGTTATTTGGAAAAAAACCGAAATTTTAAATTGTGCACAACTAAACTAAATATGACTTCTCCGATTGTTTGCGAAAAAATAAACGATATCATTTGTGCCTGAACAATCATATACACGGATGTTTGAGTTAGTTATTTGATTCGGCGGTTATTTGGAAAAAACCGAAATCTGAAATTGTGCACAACTAAACTAAATATGACTTCTCAGATCCTTTGCGACCAAATAAACGAAGTCATTTGTGCCTGAGCAATCATATACACGGATGCTTGAATTATTCGATTCAACTGTTATTTGAGAAAACCCGAAATTGAAAATTGAGCAAGAGTGAACTAAATATGACTAGTCTGATCGTCCCCGACGAAATAAACGAGGTCATTTGCGCCTGAACAATCATGTACGCGGATGTTTGAGTTATTTGATTCGGCGGTTATTTGAGAAAACCCGGAATTGAAAATTGTGCAAGCATAGACGAAATATGACTTCTCCGATCGTTCGCGACAAAATAAACGAGGTGATTTGTGCCTGAGGAATTATATGCACGGATGTTTGAGTTATTCGATTCGGCAGTTCTTTGAAAAAAACCGAAATTTGAAATTGTGCACAACTAAATGAAATATGACTTGCCCGATCGTTCGCGACAAAATAAACGAGGTCATTTGTGCCTGAGCAATCATATACACGGATGCTTGAATTATTCGATTCGGCGGTTATTTGGAAAAAAAACCGAAATTTGAAATTGAGCAAGAGTGAACGAAATATGACTAGTCCGATCCGCGCCGACGAAATAAACGAGGTAATTTGTGCCTGAACAATCATATACACGGATGTTTGAGTTATTTGATTCGGTGATTATTTGAGAAAACCCGGAATTGAATATTGTGCAAGCATAGACGAATTATGAGTTCTTCTATTGTTCGCAACAAAATAATTGAGATTCGTTGTGCCTGAGGGATCATATGCACGGATGTTTGAGTTATTCAAATCGGCAGTTTTTTCGAAAAAAAACCCGAAATTTGAGATTGTGCACAACTAAACGGAATATGACTTGCCCGATCGTTCGCGACAAAATAAACGAGGTCATTTGTGCCTGAGCAATCATATACACGGATGTTTGAGTTATTTGATTCGGCGGTTATGTGGAAAAAAACCGAAATTTGAAATTGTGCACAACTAAACGAAATATGACTTGCCCGATCGTTCGCGACAAAATAAACGAGGTCATTTGTGCCTGAGCAATCATATACACGGATGTTTGAGTTATTTGATTCGGCAGTTATTTGGAAAAAAAACCGAAATTTGAAATTGTGCACAACTAAACTAAATATGACTTCTCCGATCGTTTGCGAAAAACTAAACGATATCATTTGTGCCTGAACAATCATATACACGGATGTTTGAGTTATTTGATTTGGCGGTTATTTGGAAAAAAACCGAAATTTGAAATTGTGCACAACTAAACCAAATATGACTTTTCCGATCGTTTGCGACCAAATAAACGAAGTCATTTGTGCCTGAACAATCATATACACGGATGTTTGAGTTATTTGATACCTCGGTTAATTGGAAAAAAACCGAAATTTGAAATTGTGCTCAACTAAACTAAATATGACTTCTCCGATCGTTTGCGACCAAACAAACGAAGTCATTTGCGCCTGAGCAATCATATACACGCATGTTTGAGTTATTTGATTCGGCGGTTATTTGGAAATAAACCGAAATTTTAAATTGTGCACAACTAAACTAAATATGACTTTTCCGATTGTTTGCGAAAAAGTAAACGATATCATTTGTGCCTGAACATTCATATACACGGATGTTCGAATTATTTGATTCGGCGGTTATTTGGAAAAAAACCGAAATTTGAAATTGTACACAACTAAACTAAATATGACTTCTCCGATCGTTTGCGAAAAAATAAACGATATCATTTGGGCCGGAACAATCATATACACGGATGATTGAGTTATTTGATTTGGCGGTTATTTGGAAAAAAACCGAAATTTGAAATTGTGCACAACTAAACCAAATATGACTTCTCCGATCGTTTGCGACCAAATAAACGAAGTCATTTGTGCCTGAGCCATCATATGCACGGATGCTTGAATTATTCGATTCAGCTGTTATTTGAGAAAACCCGAAATTGAAAATTGAGCAAGAGTGAATTAAATATGACTAGTTTGATCGTCCCCGACGAAATAAACGAGGTGATTTGTGCCTGAACAATCATGTACGCGGATGTTTGAGTTATTTGATTCGGCGGTTATTTGAGAAAACCCGGAATTGAAAATTGTGCAAGCATAGACGAAATATGACTTCTCCGATCGTTCGCGACAAAATAAACGAGGTGATTTGTGCCTGAGGAATTATATGCACGGATGTTTGAGTTATTCGATTCGGCAGTTCTTTGAAAAAAACCCGAAATTTGAAATTGTGCACAACTAAACGAAATATGACTTGCCCGATCGTTCGCGACAAAATAAACGAGGTCATTTGCGCCTGAGCAATCATATGCACGGATGTTTAAGTTATTCCATTCGGCAGTTTTTTGAAAAAAAACCGAAATTTGAAATTGTGAACAACTAAAGGAAATATGACTAGTCCGATCGTCCCCGACGAAATAAACGAGGTCACTTGTGCCTGAACAATCATATGCACGGATGTTTGAGTTATTCGATATGGCAGTTTTTTGGAAAAAGAGCCGAAATTTGAAATTGTGCACAACTAAACTAAATATGACTTCTCCGATCGTTTGCGAAAAAATAAACGAAGTCATTTGTGCCTCATCAATCATATACACGGATGTTTGAGTTATTCAAATCGGCGGTTCATTCGAAAAAAAAAAACCCGAAATTTGAAATTGTGCACAACTAAACGGAATATGACTTGCCCGCTCGTTCGCGACAAAATAAACGAGGTCATTTGTGCCTGAGCAATCATATACACGGATGTTTGAGTTATTTGATTCGGCGGTTATGTGGGAAAAAACCGAAATTTGAAATTGTGCACAACAAAACGAAATATGACTTGCCCGATCGTTCGCGACAAAATAAACGAGGTCATTTGTGCCTGAGCAATCATATGCACGGATGTTTAAGTTATTTGATCCGGCGGTTATTTGAGAAAACGCGGAATTGAAAATTGTGCAAGCACAGACGAATTATGAATTCTCCTATTGTTCGCAACAAAATAATTGAGGTTCGTTGTGCCTGAGGGATCATATGCACGGATGTTTGAGTTATTCAAATCGGCGGTTTTTTCGAAAAAAAAACCCGAAATTTGAAATTGTGCACAACTAAACGGAATATGACTTGCCCGCTCGTTCGCGACAAAATAAACGAGGTCATTTGCGCCTGAGCAATCATATGCACGGATGTTTAAGTTATTCCATTCGGCAGTTTTTTGAAAAAAAACCGAAATTTGAAATTGTGAACAACTAAAGGAAATATGACTAGTCCGATCATCCCCGACGAAATAAACGAGGTCACTTGTGCCTGAACAATCATATGCACGGATGTTTGAGTTATTCGATATGGCAGTTTTTTGGAAAAAGAGCCGAAATTTGAAATTGTGCACAACTAAACTAAATATGACTTCTCCGATCGTTTGCGAAAAAATAAACGAAGTCATTTGTGCCTCATCAATCATATACACGGATGTTTGAGCTATTTGATTCGGCGGTTATTTGGAAAAAAAAAACGAAATTTGAAATTGTGCACAACTAAACTAAATATGACTTCTCCTTTGCGACCAAATAAACGAAGTCATTTGTGCCTGAGCAATCATATACACGGATGTTTGAGTTATTTGATTCGGCGGTTATTTGGAAAAAAACCGAAATTTTAAATTGTGCACAACTAAACTAAATATGACTTCTCCGATCGTTTGCGAAAAAGTAAACGATATCATTTGTGCCTGAAAAATCATATACGCGGATGTTTGAGTTATTTGATTCGGCGATTATTTGGAAAAAAACCGAAATTTGAAATTGTGCACAACTAAACTAAATATGACTTCTTCGATCGTTTGCAAAAAAATAAACGATATCATTTGTGCCTGAACAATCATATTTTTTTTTTTTTTTTTTTTTTGTTGGAGGCTTCTGCTATCTGTGGGAGCACTCAGACACAAATACTGGTCCATTGTACTGCCAGACAGACACCTTAGATGGCGTTGGAGCTCATGTGGAGCCAGAGCCAAGCTTCTTTTTACTCACTTATATTGTGTGCGATTTGTTTTTTCACATAAGTGAACGGAACCTAAAGCTTAATGCCGATTCCGAACGGCGAGAGCCGAGAAGCGTTTTCATGGCAAGTATACAAGGGGGGGTTTTGCCAGTACCCCGCCGAGGAGGGACGCCGCGAAATAATCATTCGATGGCGTTGGTGTTATCGGGATCCGAACTCGCTCATCTTGCGTCAGCGGCCGACACACTACCCACTGCGCCACGGCGCTCCCTTCATATACAACAATCATATACACGGATGTTTGAGTTATTTGATTCGGCGGTTATTTGGAAAAAACCGAAATTTGAAATTGTGCACAACTAAACTAAATATGACTTGCCCGATCGTTCGCTACAAAATAAACGAAGTCATTTGTGCCTGAACAATCATATGCACGGATGTTTAAGTTATTCGATTCGGCAGTTTTTTGGAAAAAAAACCGAAATTTGAAACTGTGCACAACTAAACCAAATATCACTTCTCCGATCGTTTGCGACCAAATAAACGAAGTCATTTGTGCCTGAACAATCATATACACGGATGGTTGAATTATTCGATATTGCAGTTTTTTGGATAAAGAGCCGAAATTTGAAATTGTGCACAACTAAACGAAATATGACTTGCCCGATCGCTCGCGACAAAATAAACGAGGTCATTTGTGTCTGAGGAATCATATGCACGGATGTTGGAGTTATTTGATTCGGTGGTTATTTGAGAAAACCCGGAATTGAATATTGTGCAAGCATAGACGAATTATGAGTTCTTCTATTGTTCGCAACAAAATAATTGAGATTCGTTGTGCCTGAGGGATCATATGCACGGATGTTTAAGTTATTCAAATCGGCAGTTTTTTCGAAAAAAAACCCGAAATTTGAGATTGTGCACAACTAAACGGAATATGACTTGCCCGATCGTTCGCGACAAAATAAACGAGGTCATTTGTGCCTGAGCAATCATATACACGGATGTTTGAGTTACTTGATTCGGCGGTTATGTGGAAAAAAAACCGAAATTTGAAATTGTGCACAACTAAACGAAATATGACTTGCCCGATCGTTCGCGGCAAAATAAACGAGGTCATTTGTGCCTGAGCAATCATATACACGGATGTTTGAGTTATTTGATTCGGCGGTTATTTGGAAAAAAACCGAAATTTGAAATTGTGCACAACTAAACCAAATATCACTTCTCCGATCGTTTGCGACCAAATAAACGAAGTCATTTGTGCCTGAACAATCATATACACGGATGGTTGAATTATTCGATATGGCAGTTTTTTGGATAAAGAGCCGAAATTTGAAATTGTGCACAACTAAACTAAATATGACTTGCCCGATCGTTCGCTACAAAATAAACGAGGTCATTTGTGCCTGAACAATCATATGCACGGATGATTGAGTTATTCGATTCGGCAGTTTTTTGAAAAAAAAACCCGAAATTTGAAATTGTGCACAATTAATCGAAATATGACTTCTCCGATCGTTTGCGGCCAAATAAACGAGGTCATTTGTGCCTGAGAAATCATATGCACGGATGTTTAAGTTATTCGATTCGGCAGTTTTTTGGAAAAAAAACTGAAATTTGAAATTGGGCACAACTAAACGAAATATGACTTGCCCGATCGCTCGCGACCAAATAAACGAAGTCATTTGTGCCTGAGCAATCATATACACGGATGTTTGAGTTATTTGATTCGGCGGTTATTTGGAAAAAAACCGAAATTTGAAATTGTGCACAACTAAACCAAATATCACTTCTCCGATCGTTTGCGACCAAATAAAAGAAGTCATTTGTGCCTGAACAATCATATACACGGATGTTTGAGTTATTTGATACGGCGGTTAATTGGAAAAAAAACCGAAATTTGAAATTGTGCACAACTAAACTAAATATTACTTCTCCGATCGTTTGCGACCAAACAAACGAAGTCATTTGCGCCTGAGCAATCATATACACGGATGTTTGAGTTATTTGATTCGGCGGTTATTTGGAAAAAAACCGAAATTTTAAATTGTGCACAACTAAACTAAATATGACTTCTCCGATTGTTTGCGAAAAAATAAACGATATCATTTGTGCCTGAACATTCATATACACGGATGTTCGAATTATTTGATTCGGCGGTTATTTGGAAAAAAACCGAAATTTGAAATTGTACACAACCAAATTAATTATGACTTCTCCGATCGTTTGCGAAAAAATAAACGATATCATTTGTGCCGGAACAATCATATGCACGGATGATTGAGTTATTCGATTCGGCAGTTTTTTGAAAAAAAAACCCGAAATTTTAAATTGTGCACAATTAATCGAAATATGACTTCTCCGATCGTTTGCGGCCAAATAAACGAGGTCATTTGTGCCTGAGAAATCATATGCACGGATGTTTAAGTTATTCGATTCGGCAGTTTTTTAGAAAAAAAACCGAAATTTGAAATTGTGCACAACTAAACGAAATATGACTTGCCCGATCGCTCGCGACAAAATAAACGAGGTCATTTGCGCCTGAGCAATCATATACACGGATGGTTGAATTATTCGATATGGCAGTTTTTTGGATAAAGAGCCGAAATTTGAAATTGTGCACAACTAAACTAAATATGACTTGCCCGATCGTTCGCTACAAAATAAACGAAGTCATTTGTGCCTGAACAATCATATGCACGGATGATTGAGTTATTCGATTCGGCAGTTTTTTGAAAAAAAAACCCGAAATTTGAAATTGTGCACAATTAATCGAAATATGACTTCTCCGATCGTTTGCGGCCAAATAAACGAGGTCATTTGTGCCTGAGAAATCATATGCACGGATGTTTAAGTTATTCGATTCGGCAGTTTTTTGGAAAAAAAACCGAAATTTGAAATTGTGCACAACTAAACGAAATATGACTTGCCCGATCGCTCGCGACAAAATAAACGAGGTCATTTGTATCTGAGGAATCATATGCACGGATGTTGGAGTTATTTGATTCGGTGGTTATTTGAGAAAACCCGGAATTGGATATGGTGCAAGCATAGACGAATTATGAGTTCTTCTATTGTTCGCAACAAAATAATTGAGATTCGTTGTGCCTGAGGGATCATATGCACGGATGTTTAAGTTATTCAAATCGGCAGTTTTTTCGAAAAAAAACCCGAAATTTGAGATTGTGCACAACTAAACGGAATATGACTTGCCCGATCGTTCGCGACAAAATAAACGAGGTCATTTGTGCCTGAGCAATCATATACACGGATGTTTGAGTTACTTGATTCGGCGGTTATGTGGAAAAAAAACCGAAATTTGAAATTGTGCACAACTAAACGAAATATGACTTGCCCGATCGTTCGCGACAAAATAAACGAGGTCATTTGTGCCTGAGCAATCATATACACGGATGTTTGAGTTATTTGATTCGGCGGTTATTTGGAAAAAAACCGAAATTTGAAATTGTGCACAACTAAACCAAATATCACTTCTCCGATCGTTTGCGACCAAATAAACGAAGTCATTTGTGCCTGAACAATCATATACACGGATGGTTGAATTATTCGATATGGCAGTTTTTTGGATAAAGAGCCGAAATTTGAAATTGTGCACAACTAAACTAAATATGACTTGCCCGATCGTTCGCTACAAAATAAACGAGGTCATTTGTGCCTGAACAATCATATGCACGGATGATTGAGTTATTCGATTCGGCAGTTTTTTGAAAAAAAAAACCCGAAATTTGAAATTGTGCACAATTAATCGAAATATGACTTCTCCGATCGTTTGCGGCCAAATAAACGAGGTCATTTGTGCCTGAGAAATCATATGCACGGATGTTTAAGTTATTCGATTCGGCAGTTTTTTGGAAAAAAAACTGAAATTTGAAATTGTGCACAGCTAAACGAAATATGACTTGCCCGATCGCTCGCGACCAAATAAACGAAGTCATTTGTGCCTGAGCAATCATATACACGGATGTTTGAGTTATTTGATTCGGCGGTTATTTGGAAAAAAACCGAAATTTGAAATTGTGCACAACTAAACCAAATATCACTTCTCCGATCGTTTGCGACCAAATAAACGAAGTCATTTGTGCCTGAACAATCATATACACGGATGCTTGAGTTATTTGATACGGCGGTTAATTGGAAAAAAAACCGAAATTTGAAATTGTGCACAACTAAACTAAATATTACTTCTCCGATCGTTTGCGACCAAACAAACGAAGTCATTTGCGCCTGAGCAATCATATACACGGATGTTTGAGTTATTTGATTCGGCGGTTATTTGGAAAAAAACCGAAATTTTAAATTGTGCACAGCTAAACTAAATATGACTTGCCCGATCGTTCGCGACAAAATAAACGAGGTAATTTGTGCCTGAGCAATCATATACACGGATGCTTGAATTATTCGATTCAGCTGTTATTTGAGAAAACCCGCAAACGAAAATTGAGCAAGAGTGAACCAAATATGACTAGTCCGATCGTCCCTGACGAAATAAACGAGGTCCTATGTGCCTGAACAATCATATGCGCGGATGTTTAAGTTATTCAATTCGGCAGTTTTTTGAAAAAAACCCGAAACTGGAAATTGTGCACAATTAATCGAAATATGACTTCTCCGATCGTTTGCGGCCAAATAAACGAGGTCATTTGTGCCTGAGAAATCATATGCACGGATGTTTAAGTTATTCGATTCGGCAGTTTTTTTCGAAAAAAAAACCCGAAATTTAAAACTGTGCACAACTAAACGAAATATGACTTGCCCGATCGTTCGCGAAAAATTAACGAGGTCATTTGTGCCTGAACAATCATATACACGGATGTTGGAGTTATTTGATTCGGTGGTTATTTGAGAAAACCCGGAATTGAATATTGTGCAAGCATAGACGAATTATGAGTTCTTCTATTGTTCGCAACAAAATAATTGAGATTCGTTGTGCCTGAGGGATCATATGCACGGATGTTTAAGTTATTCAAATCGGCAGTTTTTTTCGAAAAAAAAACCCGAAATTTGAGATTGTGCACAACTAAACGGAATATGACTTGCCCGATCGTTCGCGACAAAATAAACGAGGTCATTTGTGCCTGAGCAATCATATACACGGATGTTTGAGTTATTTGATTCGGCGCTTATTTGGAAAAAAACCGAAATTTGAAATTGTGCACAACTAAACTAAATATGACTTCTCCGATCGTTTGCGAAAAAATAAACGATATCATTTGTGCCTGAACAACCATATACACGGATGTTTGAGTTATTTGATTCTGCGGTTATTTGGAAAAAAACCCGAAATTTGAAATTTTGCACAACTAAACGAAATATGACTTGCCCGTTCGTTCGCGACAAAATAAACGAGGTAATTTGTGCCTGAGCAATCATATACACGGATGCTTGAATTATTCGATTCAGCTGTTATTTGAGAAAACCCGCAAACGAAAATTGAGCAAGAGTGAACCAAATATGACTAGTCCGATCGTCCCTGACGAAATAAACGAGGTCCTATGTGCCTGAACAATCATATGCGCGGATGTTTAAGTTATTCAATTCGGCAGTTTTTTGAAAAAAACCCGAAACTGGAAATTGTGCACAATTAATCGAAATATGACTTCTCCGATCGTTTGCGGCCAAATAAACGAGGTCATTTGTGCCTGAGGAATCATATGCACGGATGTTTAAGTTATTCGATTCGGCAGTTTTTTTCGAAAAAAAACCCGACATTTGAAATTGTGCACAACTAAACGAAATATGACTTGCCCGATCGTTCGCGACAAAATAAACGAGGTCATTTGTGCCTGAACAATCATATACACGGATGTTGGAGTTATTTGATTCGGTGGTTATTTGAGAAAACCCGGAATTGAAAATTGGTCAAGCATAGACGATTTATGAGTTCTCCTATTGTTCGCAACAAAATAATTGAGGTTCTTTGTGCCAGAGGAATCATATGCACGGATGTTTGAGTTATTCGATTCGGCAGTTCTTTGAAAAAAAACCCGAAATTTGAAATTGTGCACAACTAAACGAAATATGACTAGTCCGATCGTCCTCGACGAAATAAACGAGGCCATTTGTGCCTGAACAATCATCTGCAGGGATGTTTAACTTAAACTCGGCAGTTCTTTGAAAAAAAACCCGAAATTTGAAATTGTGCGCAACCAAACTAAATATGACTTCTCCGATCGTTTGCGACCAAATAAACGAGGTCATTTGTGCCTGAGCAATCATATACACGGATGTTTGAGCTATTTGATTCGGCGGTTATTTGGAAAAAAAAAAACGAAATTTGAAATTGTGCACAACTAAACTAAATATGACTTCTCCTTTGCGACCAAATAAACGAAGTCATTTGTGCCTGAGCAATCATATACACGGATGTTTGAGTTATTTGATTCGGCGGTTATTTGGAAAAAAACCGAAATTTTAAATTGTGCACAACTAAACTAAATATGACTTCTCCGATCGTTTGCGAAAAAGTAAACGATATCATTTGTGCCTGAAAAATCATATACGCGGATGTTTGAGTTATTTGATTCGGCGATTATTTGGAAAAAAACCGAAATTTGAAATTGTGCACAACTAAACTAAATATGACTTCTTCGATCGTTTGCGAAAAAATAAACGATATCATTTGTGCCTGAACAATCATATACACGGATGTTTGAGTTATTTGATTCGGTGGTTATTTGGAAAAAACCGAAATTTGAAATTGTGCACAACTAAACTAAATATGACTTCTCCGATCGTTTGCGACCAAATAAAGGAAGTCATTTGTGCCTGAGCAATCATATACACGGATGGTTGAATTATTCGATATGGCAGTTTTTTGGATAAAGAGCCGAAATTTGAAATTGTGCACAACTAAACTAAATATGACTTGCCCGATCGTTCGCTACAAAATAAACGAAGTCATTTGTGCCTGAACAATCATATGCACGGATGATTGAGTTATTCGATTTGGCAGTTTTTTGAAAAAAAAACCCGAAATTTGAAATTGTGCACAATTAATCGAAATATGACTTCTCCGATCGTTTGCGGCCAAATAAACGAGGTCATTTGTGCCTGAGCAATCATATACACGGATGGTTGAATTATTCGATATGGCAGTTTTTTGGATAAAGAGCCGAAATTTGAAATTGTGCACAACTAAACTAAATATGACTTGCCCGATCGTTCGCTACAAAATAAACGAGGTCATTTGTGCCTGAACAATCATATGCACGGATGATTGAGTTATTCGATTCGGCAGTTTTTTGAAAAAAAAACCCGAAATTTGAAATTGTGCACAATTAATCGAAATATGACTTCTCCGATCGTTTGCGGCCAAATAAACGAGGTCATTTGTGCCTGAGAAATCATATGCACGGATGTTTAAGTTATTCGATTCGGCAGTTTTTTTGGAAAAAAAACTGAAATTTGAAATTGTGCACAACTAAACGAAATATGACTTGCCCGATCGTTTGCGACCAAATAAAGGAAGTCATTTGTGCCTGAGCAATCATATACACGGATGGTTGAATTATTCGATATGGCAGTTTTTTGGATAAAGAGCCGAAATTTGAAATTGTGCACAACTAAACTAAATATGACTTGCCCGATCGTTCGCTACAAAATAAACGAGGTCATTTGTGCCTGAACAATCATATGCACGGATGATTGAGTTATTCGATTCGGCAGTTTTTTGGAAAAAAAACCGAAATTTGAAATTGTGCACAACTAAACGAAATATGACTTGCCCGATCGTTTGCGACCAAATAAAGGAAGTCATTTGTGCCTGAGCAATCATATACACGGATGGTTGAATTATTCGATATGGCAGTTTTTTGGATAAAGAGCCGAAATTTGAAATTGTGCACAACTAAACTAAATATGACTTGCCCGATCGTTCGCTACAAAATAAACGAAGTCATTTGTGCCTGAGCAATCATATACACGGATGTTTGAGTTATTTGATTCGGCGGTTATTTGGAAAAAAAACCGAAATTTGAAATTGTGCACAACTAAACCAAATATCACTTCTCCGACCGTTTGCGGCCAAATAAACGAGGTCATTTGTGCCTGAGAAATCATATGCACGGATGTTTAAGTTATTCGATTCGGCAGTTTTTTGGAAAAAAAACCGAAATTTGAAATTGTGCACAACTAAACGAAATATGACTTGCCCGATCGCTCGCGACCAAATAAACGAAGTCATTTGTGCCTGAGCAATCATATACACGGATGTTAGAGTTATTTGATTCGGCGGTTATTTGGAAAAAAACCGAAATTTGAAATTGTGCACAACTAAACCAAATATCACTTCTCCGATCGTTTGCGACCAAATAAACGAAGTCATTTGTGCCTGAACAATCATATACACGGATGTTTGGGTTATTTGATACGGCGGTTAATTGGAAAAAAAACCGAAATTTGAAATTGTGCACAACTAAACCAAATATCACTTCTCCGACCGTTTGCGACCAAATAAACGAAGTCATTTGTGCCTGAACAATCATATACACGGATGGTTGAATTATTCGATATGGCAGTTTTTTGGATAAAGAGCCGAAATTTGAAATTGTGCACAACTAAACTAAATATGACTTGCCCGATCGTTCGCTACAAAATAAACGAGGTCATTTGTGCCTGAACAATCATATGCACGGATGATTGAGTTATTCGATTCGGCAGTTTTTTCGAAAAAAAAACCCGAAATTTAAAACTGTGCACAACTAAACGAAATATGACTTGCCCGATCGTTCGCGAAAACTTAACGAGGTCATTTGTGCCTGAACAATCATATACACGGATGTTGGAGTTATTTGATTCGGTGGTTATTTGAGAAAACCCGGAATTGAATATTGTGCAAGCATAGACGAATTATGAGTTCTTCTATTGTTCGCAACAAAATAATTGAGATTCGTTGTGCCTGAGGGATCATATGCACGGATGTTTGAGTTATTCAAATCGGCAGTTTTTTCGAAAAAAAACCCGAAATTTGAGATTGTGCACAACTAAACGGAATATGACTTGCCCGATCGCTCGCGACAAAATAAACGAGGTCATTTGTGTCTGAGGAATCATATGCACGGATGTTTGAGTTATTCAAATCGGCAGTTTTTTCGAAAAAAAAACCCGAAATTTAAAACTGTGCACAACTAAACGAAATATGACTTGCCCGATCGTTCGCGAAAACTTAACGAGGTCATTTGTGCCTGAACAATCATATACACGGATGTTGGAGTTATTTGATTCGGTGGTTATTTGAGAAAACCCGGAATTGAATATTGTGCAAGCATAGACGAATTATGAGTTCTTCTATTGTTCGCAACAAAATAATTGAGATTCGTTGTGCCTGAGGGATCATATGCACGGATGTTTGAGTTATTCAAATCGGCAGTTTTTTCGAAAAAAAACCCGAAATTTGAGATTGTGCACAACTAAACGGAATATGACTTGCCCGATCGTTCGCGACAAAATAAACGAGGTCATTTGTGCCTGAGCAATCATATACACGGATGTTTGAGTTACTTGATTCGGCGGTTATGTGGAAAAAAAACCGAAATTTGAAATTGTGCACAACTAAACCAAATATCACTTCTCCGACCGTTTGCGACCAAATAAACGAAGTCATTTGTGCCTGAACAATCATATACACGGATGGTTGAATTATTCGATATGGCAGTTTTTTGGATAAAGAGCCGAAATTTGAAATTGTGCACAACTAAACTAAATATGACTTGCCCGATCGTTCGCTACAAAATAAACGAGGTCATTTGTGCCTGAACAATCATATGCACGGATGATTGAGTTATTCGATTCGGCAGTTTTTTGAAAAAAAAACCCGAAATTTGAAATTGTGCACAATTAATCGAAATATGACTTCTCCGATCGTTTGCGGCCAAATAAACGAGGTCATTTGTGCCTGAGAAATCATATGCACGGATGTTTAAGTTATTCGATTCGGCAGTTTTTTGGAAAAAAAACCGAAATTTGAAATTGTGCACAACTAAACGAAATATGACTTGCCCGATCGCTCGCGACCAAATAAACGAAGTCATTTGTGCCTGAGCAATCATATACACGGATGTTTGAGTTATTTGATTCGGCGGTTATTTGGAAAAAAACCGAAATTTGAAATTGTGCACAACTAAACCAAATATCACTTCTCCGATCGTTTGCGACCAAATAAACGAAGTCATTTGTGCCTGAACAATCATATACACGGATGTTTGGGTTATTTGATACGGCGGTTAATTGGAAAAAAAACCGAAATTTGAAATTGTGCACAACTAAACTAAATATTACTTCTCCGATCGTTTGCGACCAAACAAACGAAGTCATTTGCGCCTGAGCAATCATATACACGGATGTTTGAGTTATTTGATTCGGCGGTTATTTGGAAAAAAACCGAAATTTGAAATTGTACACAACTAAATTAAATATGACTTCTCCGATCGTTTGCGAAAAAATAAACGATATCATTTGTGCCGGAACAATCATATGCACGGATGATTGAGTTATTCGATTCGGCAGTTTTTTGAAAAAAAAACCCGAAATTTTAAATTGTGCACAATTAATCGAAATATGACTTCTCCGATCGTTTGCGGCCAAATAAACGAGGTCATTTGTGCCTGAGAAATCATATGCACGGATGTTTAAGTTATTCGATTCGGCAGTTTTTTGGAAAAAAAACCGAAATTTGAAATTGTGCACAACTAAACGAAACATGACTTGCCCGATCGCTCGCTACCAAATAAACGAAGTCATTTGCGCCTGAGCAATCATATACACGGATGCTTGAATTATTCGATTCAGCTGTTATTTGAGAAAACCCGAAATTGAAAATTGAGCAAGAGTGAACTAAATATGACTAGTCTGATCGTCCCCGACGAAATAAACGAGGTCATTTGCGCCTGAACAATCATGTACGCGGATGTTTGAGTTATTTGATTCGGCGGTTATTTGAGAAAACCCGGAATTGAAAATTGTGCAAGCATAGACGAAATATGACTTCTCCGATCGTTCGCGACAAAATAAACGAGGTGATTTGTGCCTGAGGAATTATATGCACGGATGTTTGAGTTATTCGATTCGGCAGTTCTTTGAAAAAAACCGAAATTTGAAATTGTGCACAACTAAACGAAATATGACTTGCCCGATCGTTCGCGACAAAATAAACGAGGTCATTTGTGCCTGAGCAATCATATACACGGATGCTTGAATTATTCGATTCGGCGGTTATTTGGAAAAAAAACCGAAATTTGAAATTGAGCAAGAGTGAACGAAATATGACTAGTCCGATCCGCGCCGACGAAATAAACGAGGTAATTTGTGCCTGAACAATCATATACACGGATGTTTGAGTTATTTGATTCGGTGATTATTTGAGAAAACCCGGAATTGAATATTGTGCAAGCATAGACGAATTATGAGTTCTTCTATTGTTCGCAACAATATAATTGAGATTCGTTGTGCCTGAGGGATCATATGCACGGATGTTTGGGTTATTCAAATCGGCAGTTTTTTCGAAAAAAAACCCGAAATTTGAGATTGTGCACAACTAAACGGAATATGACTTGCCCGATCGTTCGCGACAAAATAAACGAGGTCATTTGTGCCTGAGCAATCATATACACGGATGTTTGAGTTATTTGATTCGGCGGTTATGTGGAAAAAAACCGAAATTTGAAATTGTGCACAACTAAACGAAATATGACTTGCCCGATCGTTCGCGACAAAATAAACGAGGTCATTTGTGCCTGAGCAATCATATACACGGATGTTTGAGTTATTTGATTCGCCGGTTATTTGGAAAAAAACCGAAATTTGAAATTGTACACAACTAAACTAAATATGACTTCTCCGATCGTTTGCGAAAAAATAAACGATATCATTTGTGCCGGAACAATCATATACACGGATGTTTGAGTTATTTGATTCGGCGGTTATTTGGAAAAAACCGAAATTTGAAATTGTGCACAACTAAACTAAATATGACTTCTCAGATCGTTTGCGACCAAATAAACGAAGTCATTTGTGCCTGAGCCATCATATGCACGGATGCTTGAATTATTCGATTCGGCGGTTATGTGGAAAAAAAACCGAAATTTGAAATTGAGCAAGAGTGAACGAAATATGACTAGTCCGATCCGCGCCGACGAAATAAACGAGGTAATTTGTGCCTGAACAATCATATACACGGATGTTTGAGTTATTTGATTCGGTGATTATTTGAGAAAACCCGGAATTGAATATTGTGCAAGCATAGACGAATTATGAGTTCTTCTATTGTTCGCAACAAAATAATTGAGATTCGTTGTGCCTGAGGCATCATATGCACGGATGTTTGAGTTATTCAAATCGGCAGTTTTTTCGAAAAAAAAAACCCGAAATTTGAGATTGTGCACAACTAAACGGAATATGACTTGCCCGATCGTTCGCGACAAAATAAACGAGGTCATTTGTGCCTGAGCAATCATATACACGGATGTTTGAGTTATTTGATACCTCGGTTAATTGGAAAAAAACCGAAATTTGAAATTGTGCACAACTAAACTAAATATGACTTCTCAGATCCTTTGCGACCAAATAAACGAAGTCATTTGTGCCTGAGCAATCATATACACGGATGCTTGAATTATTCGATTCAGCTGTTATTTGAGAAAACCCGAAATTGAAAATTGAGCAAGAGTGAACTAAATATGACTAGTCTGATCGTCCCCGACGAAATAAACGAGGTCATTTGCGCCTGAACAATCATGTACGCGGATGTTTGAGTTATTTGATTCGGCGGTTATTTGAGAAAACCCGGAATTGAAAATTGTGCAAGCATAGACGAAATATGACTTCTCCGATCGTTCGCGACAAAATAAACGAGGTGATTTGTGCCTGAGGAATTATATGCACGGATGTTTGAGTTATTCGATTCGGCAGTTCTTTGAAAAAAAACCGAAATTTGAAATTGTGCACAACTAAACGAAATATGACTTGCCCGATCGTTCGCGACAAAATAAACGAGGTCATTTGTGCCTGAGCAATCATATACACGGATGTTTGAGTTATTTGATTCGGCAGTTATTTGGAAAAAAAACCGAAATTTGAAATTGTGCACAACTAAACCAAATATGACTTCTCCGATCGTTTGCGACCAAATAAACGAAGTCATTTGTGCCTGAACAATCATATACACGGATGTTTGAGTTATTTGATACCTCGGTTAATTGGAAAAAAACCGAAATTTGAAATTGTGCACAACTAAACTAAATATGACTTCTCAGATCCTTTGCGACCAAATAAACGAAGTCATTTGTGCCTGAGCAATCATATACACGGATGCTTGAATTATTCGATTCAGCTGTTATTTGAGAAAACCCGAAATTGAAAATTGAGCAAGAGTGAACTAAATATGACTAGTCTGATCGTCCCCGACGAAATAAACGAGGTAATTTGCGCCTGAACAATCATGTACGCGGATGTTTGAGTTATTTGATTCGGCGGTTATTTGAGAAAACCCGGAATTGAAAATTGTGCAAGCATAGACGAAATATGACTTCTCCGATCGTTCGCGACAAAATAAACGAGGTGATTTGTGCCTGAGGAATTATATGCACGGATGTTTGAGTTATTCGATTCGGCAGTTCTTTGAAAACAACCGAAATTTGAAATTGTGCACAACTAAACGAAATATGACTTGCCCGATCGTTCGCGACAAAATAAACGAGGTCATTTGTGCCTGAGCAATCATATACACGGATGCTTGAATTATTCGATTCGGCGGTTATTTGGAAAAAAAAACCCAAATTTGAAATTGAGCAAGAGTGAACGAAATATGACTAGTCCGATCCGCGCCGACGAAATAAACGAGGTAATTTGTGCCTGAACAATCATATACACGGATGTTTGAGTTATTTGATTCGGTGATTATTTGAGAAAACCCGGAATTGAATATTGTGCAAGCATAGACGAATTATGACTTCTCCGATCGTTCGCGACAAAATAAACGAGGTGATTTGTGCCTGAGGAATTATATGCACGGATGTTTGAGTTATTCGATTCGGCAGTTCTTTGAAAAAAACCGAAATTTGAAATTGTGCACAACTAAACGAAATATGACTTGCCCGATCGTTCGCGACAAAATAAACGAGGTCATTTGTGCCTGAGCAATCATATACACGGATGCTTGAATTATTCGATTCGGCGGTTATTTGGAAAAAAAACCGAAATTTGAAATTGAGCAAGAGTGAACGAAATATGACTAGTCCGATCCGCGCCGACGAAATAAACGAGGTAATTTGTGCCTGAACAATCATATACACGGATGTTTGAGTTATTTGATTCGGTGATTATTTGAGAAAACCCGGAATTGAATATTTTGCAAGCATAGACGAATTATGAGTTCTTCTATTGTTCGCAACAAAATAATTGAGATTCGTTGTGCCTGAGGGATCATATGCACGGATGTTTGGGTTATTCAAATCGGCAGTTTTTTCAAAAAAAAACCCGAAATTTGAGATTGTGCACAACTAAACGGAATATGACTTGCCCGATCGTTCGCGACAAAATAAACGAGGTCATTTGTGCCTGAGCAATCATATACACGGATGTTTGAGTTATTTGATTCGGCGGTTATGTGGAAAAAAACCGAAATTTGAAATTGTGCACAACTAAACGAAATATGACTTGCCCGATCGTTCGCGACAAAATAAACGAGGTCATTTGTGCCTAAGCAATCATATACACGGATGTTTGAGTTATTTGATTCGGCAGTTATTTGGAAAAAAAACCGAAATTTGAAATTGTGCACAACTAAACTAAATATGACTACTACGATCGTTTGCGAAAAACTAAACGATATCATTTGTGCCTGAACAATCATATACACGGATGTTTGAGTTATTTGATTTGGCGGTTAATTGGAAAAAAAGCGAAATTTGAAATTGTGCACAACTAAACTAAATATGACTTCTCAGATCGTTTGCGACCAAATAAACGAAGACATTTGTGCCTGAGCCATCATATGCACGGATGCTTGAATTATTCGATTCGGCGGTTATGTGGAAAAAAAACCGAAATTTGAAATTGAGCAAGAGTGAACGAAATATGACTAGTCCGATCCGCGCCGACGAAATAAACGAGGTAATTTGTGCCTGAACAATCATATACACGGATGTTTGAGTTATTTGATTCGGTGATTATTTGAGAAAACCCGGAATTGAATATTGTGCAAGCATAGACGAATTATGAGTTCTTCTATTGTTCGCAACAAAATAATTGAGATTCGTTGTGCCTGAGGGATCATATGCACGGATGTTTAAGTTATTCAAATCGGCAGTTTTTTTCGAAAAAAAAACCCGAAATTTGAGATTGTGCACAACTAAACGGAATATGACTTGCCCGATCGTTCGCGACAAAATAAACGAGGTCATTTGTGCCTGAGCAATCATATACACGGATGTTTGAGTTATTTGATTCGGCGCTTATTTGGAAAAAAACCGAAATTTGAAATTGTGCACAACTAAACTAAATATGACTTCTCCGATCGTTTGCGAAAAAATAAACGATATCATTTGTGCCTGAACAACCATATACACGGATGTTTGAGTTATTTGATTCTGCGGTTATTTGGAAAAAAACCCGAAATTTGAAATTTTGCACAACTAAACGAAATATGACTTGCCCGTTCGTTCGCGACAAAATAAACGAGGTAATTTGTGCCTGAGCAATCATATACACGGATGCTTGAATTATTCGATTCAGCTGTTATTTGAGAAAACCCGCAAACGAAAATTGAGCAAGAGTGAACCAAATATGACTAGTCCGATCGTCCCTGACGAAATAAACGAGGTCCTATGTGCCTGAACAATCATATGCGCGGATGTTTAAGTTATTCAATTCGGCAGTTTTTTGAAAAAAACCCGAAACTGGAAATTGTGCACAATTAATCGAAATATGACTTCTCCGATCGTTTGCGGCCAAATAAACGAGGTCATTTGTGCCTGAGGAATCATATGCACGGATGTTTAAGTTATTCGATTCGGCAGTTTTTTTCGAAAAAAAACCCGACATTTGAAATTGTGCACAACTAAACGAAATATGACTTGCCCGATCGTTCGCGACAAAATAAACGAGGTCATTTGTGCCTGAACAATCATATACACGGATGTTGGAGTTATTTGATTCGGTGGTTATTTGAGAAAACCCGGAATTGAAAATTGGTCAAGCATAGACGATTTATGAGTTCTCCTATTGTTCGCAACAAAATAATTGAGGTTCTTTGTGCCAGAGGAATCATATGCACGGATGTTTGAGTTATTCGATTCGGCAGTTCTTTGAAAAAAAACCCGAAATTTGAAATTGTGCACAACTAAACGAAATATGACTAGTCCGATCGTCCTCGACGAAATAAACGAGGCCATTTGTGCCTGAACAATCATCTGCAGGGATGTTTAACTTAAACTCGGCAGTTCTTTGAAAAAAAACCCGAAATTTGAAATTGTGCGCAACCAAACTAAATATGACTTCTCCGATCGTTTGCGACCAAATAAACGAGGTCATTTGTGCCTGAGCAATCATATACACGGATGTTTGAGCTATTTGATTCGGCGGTTATTTGGAAAAAAAAAAACGAAATTTGAAATTGTGCACAACTAAACTAAATATGACTTCTCCTTTGCGACCAAATAAACGAAGTCATTTGTGCCTGAGCAATCATATACACGGATGTTTGAGTTATTTGATTCGGCGGTTATTTGGAAAAAAACCGAAATTTTAAATTGTGCACAACTAAACTAAATATGACTTCTCCGATCGTTTGCGAAAAAGTAAACGATATCATTTGTGCCTGAAAAATCATATACGCGGATGTTTGAGTTATTTGATTCGGCGATTATTTGGAAAAAAACCGAAATTTGAAATTGTGCACAACTAAACTAAATATGACTTCTTCGATCGTTTGCGAAAAAATAAACGATATCATTTGTGCCTGAACAATCATATACACGGATGTTTGAGTTATTTGATTCGGTGGTTATTTGGAAAAAACCGAAATTTGAAATTGTGCACAACTAAACTAAATATGACTTCTCCGATCGTTTGCGACCAAATAAAGGAAGTCATTTGTGCCTGAGCAATCATATACACGGATGGTTGAATTATTCGATATGGCAGTTTTTTGGATAAAGAGCCGAAATTTGAAATTGTGCACAACTAAACTAAATATGACTTGCCCGATCGTTCGCTACAAAATAAACGAAGTCATTTGTGCCTGAACAATCATATGCACGGATGATTGAGTTATTCGATTTGGCAGTTTTTTGAAAAAAAAACCCGAAATTTGAAATTGTGCACAATTAATCGAAATATGACTTCTCCGATCGTTTGCGGCCAAATAAACGAGGTCATTTGTGCCTGAGCAATCATATACACGGATGGTTGAATTATTCGATATGGCAGTTTTTTGGATAAAGAGCCGAAATTTGAAATTGTGCACAACTAAACTAAATATGACTTGCCCGATCGTTCGCTACAAAATAAACGAGGTCATTTGTGCCTGAACAATCATATGCACGGATGATTGAGTTATTCGATTCGGCAGTTTTTTGAAAAAAAAACCCGAAATTTGAAATTGTGCACAATTAATCGAAATATGACTTCTCCGATCGTTTGCGGCCAAATAAACGAGGTCATTTGTGCCTGAGAAATCATATGCACGGATGTTTAAGTTATTCGATTCGGCAGTTTTTTTGGAAAAAAAACTGAAATTTGAAATTGTGCACAACTAAACGAAATATGACTTGCCCGATCGTTTGCGACCAAATAAAGGAAGTCATTTGTGCCTGAGCAATCATATACACGGATGGTTGAATTATTCGATATGGCAGTTTTTTGGATAAAGAGCCGAAATTTGAAATTGTGCACAACTAAACTAAATATGACTTGCCCGATCGTTCGCTACAAAATAAACGAGGTCATTTGTGCCTGAACAATCATATGCACGGATGATTGAGTTATTCGATTCGGCAGTTTTTTGGAAAAAAAACCGAAATTTGAAATTGTGCACAACTAAACGAAATATGACTTGCCCGATCGTTTGCGACCAAATAAAGGAAGTCATTTGTGCCTGAGCAATCATATACACGGATGGTTGAATTATTCGATATGGCAGTTTTTTGGATAAAGAGCCGAAATTTGAAATTGTGCACAACTAAACTAAATATGACTTGCCCGATCGTTCGCTACAAAATAAACGAAGTCATTTGTGCCTGAGCAATCATATACACGGATGTTTGAGTTATTTGATTCGGCGGTTATTTGGAAAAAAAACCGAAATTTGAAATTGTGCACAACTAAACCAAATATCACTTCTCCGACCGTTTGCGGCCAAATAAACGAGGTCATTTGTGCCTGAGAAATCATATGCACGGATGTTTAAGTTATTCGATTCGGCAGTTTTTTGGAAAAAAAACCGAAATTTGAAATTGTGCACAACTAAACGAAATATGACTTGCCCGATCGCTCGCGACCAAATAAACGAAGTCATTTGTGCCTGAGCAATCATATACACGGATGTTAGAGTTATTTGATTCGGCGGTTATTTGGAAAAAAACCGAAATTTGAAATTGTGCACAACTAAACCAAATATCACTTCTCCGATCGTTTGCGACCAAATAAACGAAGTCATTTGTGCCTGAACAATCATATACACGGATGTTTGGGTTATTTGATACGGCGGTTAATTGGAAAAAAAACCGAAATTTGAAATTGTGCACAACTAAACCAAATATCACTTCTCCGACCGTTTGCGACCAAATAAACGAAGTCATTTGTGCCTGAACAATCATATACACGGATGGTTGAATTATTCGATATGGCAGTTTTTTGGATAAAGAGCCGAAATTTGAAATTGTGCACAACTAAACTAAATATGACTTGCCCGATCGTTCGCTACAAAATAAACGAGGTCATTTGTGCCTGAACAATCATATGCACGGATGATTGAGTTATTCGATTCGGCAGTTTTTTGGAAAAAAAACCGAAATTTGAAATTGTGCACAACTAAACGAAATATGACTTGCCCGATCGCTCGCGACAAAATAAACGAGGTCATTTGTGTCTGAGGAATCATATGCACGGATGTTTGAGTTATTCAAATCGGCAGTTTTTTCGAAAAAAAAACCCGAAATTTAAAACTGTGCACAACTAAACGAAATATGACTTGCCCGATCGTTCGCGAAAACTTAACGAGGTCATTTGTGCCTGAACAATCATATACACGGATGTTGGAGTTATTTGATTCGGTGGTTATTTGAGAAAACCCGGAATTGAATATTGTGCAAGCATAGACGAATTATGAGTTCTTCTATTGTTCGCAACAAAATAATTGAGATTCGTTGTGCCTGAGGGATCATATGCACGGATGTTTGAGTTATTCAAATCGGCAGTTTTTTCGAAAAAAAACCCGAAATTTGAGATTGTGCACAACTAAACGGAATATGACTTGCCCGATCGTTCGCGACAAAATAAACGAGGTCATTTGTGCCTGAGCAATCATATACACGGATGTTTGAGTTACTTGATTCGGCGGTTATGTGGAAAAAAAACCGAAATTTGAAATTGTGCACAACTAAACCAAATATCACTTCTCCGACCGTTTGCGACCAAATAAACGAAGTCATTTGTGCCTGAACAATCATATACACGGATGGTTGAATTATTCGATATGGCAGTTTTTTGGATAAAGAGCCGAAATTTGAAATTGTGCACAACTAAACTAAATATGACTTGCCCGATCGTTCGCTACAAAATAAACGAGGTCATTTGTGCCTGAACAATCATATGCACGGATGATTGAGTTATTCGATTCGGCAGTTTTTTGAAAAAAAAACCCGAAATTTGAAATTGTGCACAATTAATCGAAATATGACTTCTCCGATCGTTTGCGGCCAAATAAACGAGGTCATTTGTGCCTGAGAAATCATATGCACGGATGTTTAAGTTATTCGATTCGGCAGTTTTTTGGAAAAAAAACCGAAATTTGAAATTGTGCACAACTAAACGAAATATGACTTGCCCGATCGCTCGCGACCAAATAAACGAAGTCATTTGTGCCTGAGCAATCATATACACGGATGTTTGAGTTATTTGATTCGGCGGTTATTTGGAAAAAAACCGAAATTTGAAATTGTGCACAACTAAACCAAATATCACTTCTCCGATCGTTTGCGACCAAATAAACGAAGTCATTTGTGCCTGAACAATCATATACACGGATGTTTGGGTTATTTGATACGGCGGTTAATTGGAAAAAAAACCGAAATTTGAAATTGTGCACAACTAAACTAAATATTACTTCTCCGATCGTTTGCGACCAAACAAACGAAGTCATTTGCGCCTGAGCAATCATATACACGGATGTTTGAGTTATTTGATTCGGCGGTTATTTGGAAAAAAACCGAAATTTGAAATTGTACACAACTAAATTAAATATGACTTCTCCGATCGTTTGCGAAAAAATAAACGATATCATTTGTGCCGGAACAATCATATGCACGGATGATTGAGTTATTCGATTCGGCAGTTTTTTGAAAAAAAAACCCGAAATTTTAAATTGTGCACAATTAATCGAAATATGACTTCTCCGATCGTTTGCGGCCAAATAAACGAGGTCATTTGTGCCTGAGAAATCATATGCACGGATGTTTAAGTTATTCGATTCGGCAGTTTTTTGGAAAAAAAACCGAAATTTGAAATTGTGCACAACTAAACGAAACATGACTTGCCCGATCGCTCGCTACCAAATAAACGAAGTCATTTGCGCCTGAGCAATCATATACACGGATGCTTGAATTATTCGATTCAGCTGTTATTTGAGAAAACCCGAAATTGAAAATTGAGCAAGAGTGAACTAAATATGACTAGTCTGATCGTCCCCGACGAAATAAACGAGGTCATTTGCGCCTGAACAATCATGTACGCGGATGTTTGAGTTATTTGATTCGGCGGTTATTTGAGAAAACCCGGAATTGAAAATTGTGCAAGCATAGACGAAATATGACTTCTCCGATCGTTCGCGACAAAATAAACGAGGTGATTTGTGCCTGAGGAATTATATGCACGGATGTTTGAGTTATTCGATTCGGCAGTTCTTTGAAAAAAACCGAAATTTGAAATTGTGCACAACTAAACGAAATATGACTTGCCCGATCGTTCGCGACAAAATAAACGAGGTCATTTGTGCCTGAGCAATCATATACACGGATGCTTGAATTATTCGATTCGGCGGTTATTTGGAAAAAAAACCGAAATTTGAAATTGAGCAAGAGTGAACGAAATATGACTAGTCCGATCCGCGCCGACGAAATAAACGAGGTAATTTGTGCCTGAACAATCATATACACGGATGTTTGAGTTATTTGATTCGGTGATTATTTGAGAAAACCCGGAATTGAATATTGTGCAAGCATAGACGAATTATGAGTTCTTCTATTGTTCGCAACAATATAATTGAGATTCGTTGTGCCTGAGGGATCATATGCACGGATGTTTGGGTTATTCAAATCGGCAGTTTTTTCGAAAAAAAACCCGAAATTTGAGATTGTGCACAACTAAACGGAATATGACTTGCCCGATCGTTCGCGACAAAATAAACGAGGTCATTTGTGCCTGAGCAATCATATACACGGATGTTTGAGTTATTTGATTCGGCGGTTATGTGGAAAAAAACCGAAATTTGAAATTGTGCACAACTAAACGAAATATGACTTGCCCGATCGTTCGCGACAAAATAAACGAGGTCATTTGTGCCTGAGCAATCATATACACGGATGTTTGAGTTATTTGATTCGCCGGTTATTTGGAAAAAAACCGAAATTTGAAATTGTACACAACTAAACTAAATATGACTTCTCCGATCGTTTGCGAAAAAATAAACGATATCATTTGTGCCGGAACAATCATATACACGGATGTTTGAGTTATTTGATTCGGCGGTTATTTGGAAAAAACCGAAATTTGAAATTGTGCACAACTAAACTAAATATGACTTCTCAGATCGTTTGCGACCAAATAAACGAAGTCATTTGTGCCTGAGCCATCATATGCACGGATGCTTGAATTATTCGATTCGGCGGTTATGTGGAAAAAAAACCGAAATTTGAAATTGAGCAAGAGTGAACGAAATATGACTAGTCCGATCCGCGCCGACGAAATAAACGAGGTAATTTGTGCCTGAACAATCATATACACGGATGTTTGAGTTATTTGATTCGGTGATTATTTGAGAAAACCCGGAATTGAATATTGTGCAAGCATAGACGAATTATGAGTTCTTCTATTGTTCGCAACAAAATAATTGAGATTCGTTGTGCCTGAGGCATCATATGCACGGATGTTTGAGTTATTCAAATCGGCAGTTTTTTCGAAAAAAAAAACCCGAAATTTGAGATTGTGCACAACTAAACGGAATATGACTTGCCCGATCGTTCGCGACAAAATAAACGAGGTCATTTGTGCCTGAGCAATCATATACACGGATGTTTGAGTTATTTGATACCTCGGTTAATTGGAAAAAAACCGAAATTTGAAATTGTGCACAACTAAACTAAATATGACTTCTCAGATCCTTTGCGACCAAATAAACGAAGTCATTTGTGCCTGAGCAATCATATACACGGATGCTTGAATTATTCGATTCAGCTGTTATTTGAGAAAACCCGAAATTGAAAATTGAGCAAGAGTGAACTAAATATGACTAGTCTGATCGTCCCCGACGAAATAAACGAGGTCATTTGCGCCTGAACAATCATGTACGCGGATGTTTGAGTTATTTGATTCGGCGGTTATTTGAGAAAACCCGGAATTGAAAATTGTGCAAGCATAGACGAAATATGACTTCTCCGATCGTTCGCGACAAAATAAACGAGGTGATTTGTGCCTGAGGAATTATATGCACGGATGTTTGAGTTATTCGATTCGGCAGTTCTTTGAAAAAAAACCGAAATTTGAAATTGTGCACAACTAAACGAAATATGACTTGCCCGATCGTTCGCGACAAAATAAACGAGGTCATTTGTGCCTGAGCAATCATATACACGGATGTTTGAGTTATTTGATTCGGCAGTTATTTGGAAAAAAAACCGAAATTTGAAATTGTGCACAACTAAACCAAATATGACTTCTCCGATCGTTTGCGACCAAATAAACGAAGTCATTTGTGCCTGAACAATCATATACACGGATGTTTGAGTTATTTGATACCTCGGTTAATTGGAAAAAAACCGAAATTTGAAATTGTGCACAACTAAACTAAATATGACTTCTCAGATCCTTTGCGACCAAATAAACGAAGTCATTTGTGCCTGAGCAATCATATACACGGATGCTTGAATTATTCGATTCAGCTGTTATTTGAGAAAACCCGAAATTGAAAATTGAGCAAGAGTGAACTAAATATGACTAGTCTGATCGTCCCCGACGAAATAAACGAGGTAATTTGCGCCTGAACAATCATGTACGCGGATGTTTGAGTTATTTGATTCGGCGGTTATTTGAGAAAACCCGGAATTGAAAATTGTGCAAGCATAGACGAAATATGACTTCTCCGATCGTTCGCGACAAAATAAACGAGGTGATTTGTGCCTGAGGAATTATATGCACGGATGTTTGAGTTATTCGATTCGGCAGTTCTTTGAAAACAACCGAAATTTGAAATTGTGCACAACTAAACGAAATATGACTTGCCCGATCGTTCGCGACAAAATAAACGAGGTCATTTGTGCCTGAGCAATCATATACACGGATGCTTGAATTATTCGATTCGGCGGTTATTTGGAAAAAAAAACCCAAATTTGAAATTGAGCAAGAGTGAACGAAATATGACTAGTCCGATCCGCGCCGACGAAATAAACGAGGTAATTTGTGCCTGAACAATCATATACACGGATGTTTGAGTTATTTGATTCGGTGATTATTTGAGAAAACCCGGAATTGAATATTGTGCAAGCATAGACGAATTATGACTTCTCCGATCGTTCGCGACAAAATAAACGAGGTGATTTGTGCCTGAGGAATTATATGCACGGATGTTTGAGTTATTCGATTCGGCAGTTCTTTGAAAAAAACCGAAATTTGAAATTGTGCACAACTAAACGAAATATGACTTGCCCGATCGTTCGCGACAAAATAAACGAGGTCATTTGTGCCTGAGCAATCATATACACGGATGCTTGAATTATTCGATTCGGCGGTTATTTGGAAAAAAAACCGAAATTTGAAATTGAGCAAGAGTGAACGAAATATGACTAGTCCGATCCGCGCCGACGAAATAAACGAGGTAATTTGTGCCTGAACAATCATATACACGGATGTTTGAGTTATTTGATTCGGTGATTATTTGAGAAAACCCGGAATTGAATATTTTGCAAGCATAGACGAATTATGAGTTCTTCTATTGTTCGCAACAAAATAATTGAGATTCGTTGTGCCTGAGGGATCATATGCACGGATGTTTGGGTTATTCAAATCGGCAGTTTTTTCAAAAAAAAACCCGAAATTTGAGATTGTGCACAACTAAACGGAATATGACTTGCCCGATCGTTCGCGACAAAATAAACGAGGTCATTTGTGCCTGAGCAATCATATACACGGATGTTTGAGTTATTTGATTCGGCGGTTATGTGGAAAAAAACCGAAATTTGAAATTGTGCACAACTAAACGAAATATGACTTGCCCGATCGTTCGCGACAAAATAAACGAGGTCATTTGTGCCTAAGCAATCATATACACGGATGTTTGAGTTATTTGATTCGGCAGTTATTTGGAAAAAAAACCGAAATTTGAAATTGTGCACAACTAAACTAAATATGACTACTACGATCGTTTGCGAAAAACTAAACGATATCATTTGTGCCTGAACAATCATATACACGGATGTTTGAGTTATTTGATTTGGCGGTTAATTGGAAAAAAAGCGAAATTTGAAATTGTGCACAACTAAACTAAATATGACTTCTCAGATCGTTTGCGACCAAATAAACGAAGACATTTGTGCCTGAGCCATCATATGCACGGATGCTTGAATTATTCGATTCGGCGGTTATGTGGAAAAAAAACCGAAATTTGAAATTGAGCAAGAGTGAACGAAATATGACTAGTCCGATCCGCGCCGACGAAATAAACGAGGTAATTTGTGCCTGAACAATCATATACACGGATGTTTGAGTTATTTGATTCGGTGATTATTTGAGAAAACCCGGAATTGAATATTGTGCAAGCATAGACGAATTATGAGTTCTTCTATTGTTCGCAACAAAATAATTGAGATTCGTTGTGCCTGAGGGATCATATGCACGGATGTTTGAGTTATTCAAATCGGCAGTTTTTTCGAAAAAAAACCCGAAATTTGAGATTGTGCACAACTAAACGGAATATGACTTGCCCGATCGTTCGCGACAAAATAAACGAGGTCATTTGTGCCTGAGCAATCATATACACGGATGTTTGAGTTATTTGATACCTCGGTTAATTGGAAAAAAACCGAAATTTGAAATTGTGCACAACTAAACTAAATATGACTTCTCAGATCCTTTGCGACCAAATAAACGAAGTCATTTGTGCCTGAGCAATCATATACACGGATGCTTGAATTATTCGATTCAGCTGTTATTTGAGAAAACCCGAAATTGAAAATTGAGCAAGAGTGAACTAAATATGACTAGTCTGATCGTCCCCGACGAAATAAACGATGTCATTTGCGCCTGAACAATCATGTACGCGGATGTTTGAGTTATTTGATTCGGCGGTTATTTGAGAAAACTTGGAATTGAAAATTGTGCAAGCATAGACGAAATATGACTTCTCCGATCGTTCGCGACAAAATAAACGAGGTGATTTGTGCCTGAGGAATTATATGCACGGATGTTTGAGTTATTCGATTCGGCAGTTCTTTGAAAAAAACCGAAATTTGAAATTGTGCACAACTAAACGAAATATGACTTGCCCGATCGTTCGCGACAAAATAAACGAGGTCATTTGTGCCTGAGCAATCATATACACGGATGTTTGAGTTATTTGATTCGGCAGTTATTTGGAAAAAAAACCGAAATTTGAAATTGTGCACAACTAAACCAAATATGACTTCTCCGATCGTTTGCGACCAAATAAACGAAGTCATTTGTGCCTGAACAATCATATACACGGATGTTTGAGTTATTTGATACCTCGGTTAATTGGAAAAAAACCGAAATTTGAAATTGTGCACAACTAAACTAAATATGACTTCTCAGATCCTTTGCGACCAAATAAACGAAGTCATTTGTGCCTGAGCAATCATATACACGGATGCTTGAATTATTCGATTCAGCTGTTATTTGAGAAAACCCGAAATTGAAAATTGAGCAAGAGTGAACTAAATATGACTAGTCTGATCGTCCCCGACGAAATAAACGAGGTAATTTGCGCCTGAACAATCATGTACGCGGATGTTTGAGTTATTTGATTCGGCGGTTATTTGAGAAAACCCGGAATTGAAAATTGTGCAAGCATAGACGAAATATGACTTCTCCGATCGTTCGCGACAAAATAAACGAGGTGATTTGTGCCTGAGGAATTATATGCACGGATGTTTGAGTTATTCGATTCGGCAGTTCTTTGAAAACAACCGAAATTTGAAATTGTGCACAACTAAACGAAATATGACTTGCCCGATTGTTCGCGACAAAATAAACGAGGTCATTTGTGCCTGAGCAATCATATACACGGATGCTTGAATTATTCGATTCGGCGGTTATTTGGAAAAAAAAAACCCAAATTTGAAATTGAGCAAGAGTGAACGAAATATGACTAGTCCGATCCGCGCCGACGAAATAAACGAGGTAATTTGTGCCTGAACAATCATATACACGGATGTTTGAGTTATTTGATTCGGTGATTATTTGAGAAAACCCGGAATTGAATATTGTGCAAGCATAGACGAATTATGAGTTCTTCTATTGTTCGCAACAAAATAATTGAGATTCGTTGTGCCTGAGGGATCATATGCACGGATGTTTGAGTTATTCAAATCGGCAGTTTTTTCGAAAAAAAACCCGAAATTTGAGATTGTGCACAACTAAACGGAATATGACTTGCCCAATCGTTCGCGACAAAATAAACGAGGTCATTTGTGCCTGAGCAATCATATACACGGATGTTTGAGTTATTTGATTCGGCGGTTATGTGGAAAAAAACCGAAATTTGAAATTGTGCACAACTAAACGAAATATGACTTGCCCGATCGTTTGCGACCAAACAAACGAAGTCATTTGCGCCTGAGCAATCATATACACGGATGTTTGAGTTATTTGATTCGGCGGTTATTTGGAAAAAAACCGAAATTTGAAATTGTACACAACTAAATTAAATATGACTTCTCCGATCGTTTGCGAAAAAATAAACGATATCATTTGTGCCGGAACAATCATATGCACGGATGATTGAGTTATTCGATTCGGCAGTTTTTTGAAAAAAAAACCCGAAATTTGAAATTGTGCACAATTAATCGAAATATGACTTCTCCGATCGTTTGCGGCCAAATAAACGAGGTCATTTGTGCCTGAGAAATCATATGCACGGATGTTTAAGTTATTCGATTCGGCAGTTTTTTGGAAAAAAAACCGAAATTTGAAATTGTGCACAACTAAACGAAATATGACTTGCCCGATCGCTCGCGACCAAATAAACGAAGTCATTTGCGCCTGAGCAATCATATACACGGATGCTTGAATTATTCGATTCAGCTGTTATTTGAGAAAACCCGAAATTGAAAATTGAGCAAGAGTGAACTAAATATGACTAGTCTGATCGTCCCCGACGAAATAAACGAGGTCATTTGCGCCTGAACAATCATGTACGCGGATGTTTGAGTTATTTGATTCGGCGGTTATTTGAGAAAACCCGGAATTGAAAATTGTGCAAGCATAGACGAAATATGACTTCTCCGATCGTTCGCGACAAAATAAACGAGGTGATTTGTGCCTGAGGAATTATATGCACGGATGTTTGAGTTATTCGATTCGGCAGTTCTTTGAAAAAAACCGAAATTTGAAATTGTGCACAACTAAACGAAATATGACTTGCCCGATCGTTCGCGACAAAATAAACGAGGTCATTTGTGCCTGAGCAATCATATACACGGATGTTTGAGTTATTTGATTCGGCGGTTATGTGGAAAAAAACCGAAATTTGAAATTGTGCACAACTAAACGAAATATGACTTGCCCGATCGCTCGCTACCAAATAAACGAAGTCATTTGCGCCTGAGCAATCATATACACGGATGCTTGAATTATTCGATTCAGCTGTTATTTGAGAAAACCCGAAATTGAAAATTGAGCAAGAGTGAACTAAATATGACTAGTCTGATCGTCCCCGACGAAATAAACGAGGTCATTTGCGCCTGAACAATCATGTACGCGGATGTTTGAGTTATTTGATTCGGCGGTTATTTGAGAAAACCCGGAATTGAAAATTGTGCAAGCATAGACGAAATATGACTTCTCCGATCGTTCGCGACAAAATAAACGAGGTGATTTGTGCCTGAGGAATTATATGCACGGATGTTTGAGTTATTCGATTCGGCAGTTCTTTGAAAAAAACCGAAATTTGAAATTGTGCACAACTAAACGAAATATGACTTGCCCGATCGTTCGCGACAAAATAAACGAGGTCATTTGTGCCTGAGCAATCATATACACGGATGCTTGAATTATTCGATTCGGCGGTTATTTGGAAAAAAAACCGAAATTTGAAATTGAGCAAGAGTGAACGAAATATGACTAGTCCGATCCGCGCCGACGAAATAAACGAGGTAATTTGTGCCTGAACAATCATATACACGGATGTTTGAGTTATTTGATTCGGTGATTATTTGAGAAAACCCGGAATTGAATATTGTGCAAGCATAGACGAATTATGAGTTCTTCTATTGTTCGCAACAAAATAATTGAGATTCGTTGTGCCTGAGGGATCATATGCACGGATGTTTGGGTTATTCAAATCGGCAGTTTTTTCGAAAAAAAACCCGAAATTTGAGATTGTGCACAACTAAACGGAATATGACTTGCCCGATCGTTCGCGACAAAATAAACGAGGTCATTTGTGCCTGAGCAATCATATACACGGATGTTTGAGTTATTTGATTCGGCGGTTATGTGGAAAAAAACCGAAATTTGAAATTGTGCACAACTAAACGAAATATGACTTGCCCGATCGTTCGCGACAAAATAAACGAGGTCATTTGTGCCTGAGCAATCATATACACGGATGTTTGAGTTATTTGATTCGCCGGTTATTTGGAAAAAAACCGAAATTTGAAATTGTACACAACTAAACTAAATATGACTTCTCCGATCGTTTGCGAAAAAATAAACGATATCATTTGTGCCGGAACAATCATATACACGGATGTTTGAGTTATTTGATTCGGCGGTTATTTGGAAAAAACCGAAATTTGAAATTGTGCACAACTAAACTAAATATGACTTCTCAGATCGTTTGCGACCAAATAAACGAAGTCATTTGTGCCTGAGCCATCATATGCACGGATGCTTGAATTATTCGATTCGGCGGTTATGTGGAAAAAAAACCGAAATTTGAAATTGAGCAAGAGTGAACGAAATATGACTAGTCCGATCCGCGCCGACGAAATAAACGAGGTAATTTGTGCCTGAACAATCATATACACGGATGTTTGAGTTATTTGATTCGGTGATTATTTGAGAAAACCCGGAATTGAATATTGTGCAAGCATAGACGAATTATGAGTTCTTCTATTGTTCGCAACAAAATAATTGAGATTCGTTGTGCCTGAGGGATCATATGCACGGATGTTTGAGTTATTCAAATCGGCAGTTTTTTCGAAAAAAAACCCGAAATTTGAGATTGTGCACAACTAAACGGAATATGACTTGCCCGATCGTTCGCGACAAAATAAACGAGGTCATTTGTGCCTGAGCAATCATATACACGGATGTTTGAGTTATTTGATACCTCGGTTAATTGGAAAAAAACCGAAATTTGAAATTGTGCACAACTAAACTAAATATGACTTCTCAGATCCTTTGCGACCAAATAAACGAAGTCATTTGTGCCTGAGCAATCATATACACGGATGCTTGAATTATTCGATTCAGCTGTTATTTGAGAAAACCCGAAATTGAAAATTGAGCAAGAGTGAACTAAATATGACTAGTCTGATCGTCCCCGACGAAATAAACGAGGTCATTTGCGCCTGAACAATCATGTACGCGGATGTTTGAGTTATTTGATTCGGCGGTTATTTGAGAAAACCCGGAATTGAAAATTGTGCAAGCATAGACGAAATATGACTTCTCCGATCGTTCGCGACAAAATAAACGAGGTGATTTGTGCCTGAGGAATTATATGCACGGATGTTTGAGTTATTCGATTCGGCAGTTCTTTGAAAAAAACCGAAATTTGAAATTGTGCACAACTAAACGAAATATGACTTGCCCGATCGTTCGCGACAAAATAAACGAGGTCATTTGTGCCTGAGCAATCATATACACGGATGTTTGAGTTATTTGATTCGGCAGTTATTTGGAAAAAAAACCGAAATTTGAAATTGTGCACAACTAAACCAAATATGACTTCTCCGATCGTTTGCGACCAAATAAACGAAGTCATTTGTGCCTGAACAATCATATACACGGATGTTTGAGTTATTTGATACCTCGGTTAATTGGAAAAAAACCGAAATTTGAAATTGTGCACAACTAAACTAAATATGACTTCTCAGATCCTTTGCGACCAAATAAACGAAGTCATTTGTGCCTGAGCAATCATATACACGGATGCTTGAATTATTCGATTCAGCTGTTATTTGAGAAAACCCGAAATTGAAAATTGAGCAAGAGTGAACTAAATATGACTAGTCTGATCGTCCCCGACGAAATAAACGAGGTAATTTGCGCCTGAACAATCATGTACGCGGATGTTTGAGTTATTTGATTCGGCGGTTATTTGAGAAAACCCGGAATTGAAAATTGTGCAAGCATAGACGAAATATGACTTCTCCGATCGTTCGCGACAAAATAAACGAGGTGATTTGTGCCTGAGGAATTATATGCACGGATGTTTGAGTTATTCGATTCGGCAGTTCTTTGAAAACAACCGAAATTTGAAATTGTGCACAACTAAACGAAATATGACTTGCCCGATCGTTCGCGACAAAATAAACGAGGTCATTTGTGCCTGAGCAATCATATACACGGATGCTTGAATTATTCGATTCGGCGGTTATTTGGAAAAAAAAACCCAAATTTGAAATTGAGCAAGAGTGAACGAAATATGACTAGTCCGATCCGCGCCGACGAAATAAACGAGGTAATTTGTGCCTGAACAATCATATACACGGATGTTTGAGTTATTTGATTCGGTGATTATTTGAGAAAACCCGGAATTGAATATTGTGCAAGCATAGACGAATTATGAGTTCTTCTATTGTTCGCAACAAAATAATTGAGATTCGTTGTGCCTGAGGGATCATATGCACGGATGTTTGAGTTATTCAAATCGGCAGTTTTTTCGAAAAAAAACCCGAAATTTGAGATTGTGCACAACTAAACGGAATATGACTTGCCCAATCGTTCGCGACAAAATAAACGAGGTCATTTGTGCCTGAGCAATCATATACACGGATGTTTGAGTTATTTGATTCGGCGGTTATGTGGAAAAAAACCGAAATTTGAAATTGTGCACAACTAAACGAAATATGACTTGCCCGATCGTTTGCGACCAAACAAACGAAGTCATTTGCGCCTGAGCAATCATATACACGGATGTTTGAGTTATTTGATTCGGCGGTTATTTGGAAAAAAACCGAAATTTGAAATTGTACACAACTAAATTAAATATGACTTCTCCGATCGTTTGCGAAAAAATAAACGATATCATTTGTGCCGGAACAATCATATGCACGGATGATTGAGTTATTCGATTCGGCAGTTTTTTGAAAAAAAAACCCGAAATTTGAAATTGTGCACAATTAATCGAAATATGACTTCTCCGATCGTTTGCGGCCAAATAAACGAGGTCATTTGTGCCTGAGAAATCATATGCACGGATGTTTAAGTTATTCGATTCGGCAGTTTTTTGGAAAAAAAACCGAAATTTGAAATTGTGCACAACTAAACGAAATATGACTTGCCCGATCGCTCGCGACCAAATAAACGAAGTCATTTGCGCCTGAGCAATCATATACACGGATGCTTGAATTATTCGATTCAGCTGTTATTTGAGAAAACCCGAAATTGAAAATTGTGCAAGCATAGACGAAATATGACTTCTCCGATCGTTCGCGACAAAATAAACGAGGTGATTTGTGCCTGAGGAATTATATGCACGGATGTTTGAGTTATTCGATTCGGCAGTTCTTTGAAAAAAACCGAAATTTGAAATTGTGCACAACTAAACGAAATATGACTTGCCCGATCGTTCGCGACAAAATAAACGAGGTCATTTGTGCCTGAGCAATCATATACACGGATGCTTGAATTATTCGATTCGGCGGTTATTTGGAAAAAAAACCGAAATTTGAAATTGAGCAAGAGTGAACGAAATATGACTAGTCCGATCCGCGCCGACGAAATAAACGAGGTAATTTGTGCCTGAACAATCATATACACGGATGTTTGAGTTATTTGATTCGGTGATTATTTGAGAAAACCCGGAATTGAATATTTTGCAAGCATAGACGAATTATGAGTTCTTCTATTGTTCGCAACAAAATAATTGAGATTCGTTGTGCCTGAGGGATCATATGCACGGATGTTTGGGTTATTCAAATCGGCAGTTTTTTCAAAAAAAAACCCGAAATTTGAGATTGTGCACAACTAAACGGAATATGACTTGCCAGATCGTTCGCGACAAAATAAACGAGGTCATTTGTGCCTGAGCAATCATATACACGGATGTTTGAGTTATTTGATTCGGCGGTTATGTGGAAAAAAACCGAAATTTGAAATTGTGCACAACTAAACGAAATATGACTTGCCCGATCGTTCGCGACAAAATAAACGAGGTCATTTGTGCCTAAGCAATCATATACACGGATGTTTGAGTTATTTGATTCGGCAGTTATTTGGAAAAAAAACCGAAATTTGAAATTGTGCACAACTAAACTAAATATGACTACTACGATCGTTTGCGAAAAACTAAACGATATCATTTGTGCCTGAACAATCATATACACGGATGTTTGAGTTATTTGATTTGGCGGTTATTTGGAAAAAAACCGAAATTTGAAATTGTGCACAACTAAACCAAATATGACTTCTCCGATCGTTTGCGACCAAATAAACGAAGTCATTTGTGCCTGAACAATCATATACACGGATGTTTGAGTTATTTGATACCTCGGTTAATTGGAAAAAAAGCGAAATTTGAAATTGTGCACAACTAAACTAAATATGACTTCTCAGATCGTTTGCGACCAAATAAACGAAGACATTTGTGCCTGAGCCATCATATGCACGGATGCTTGAATTATTCGATTCGGCGGTTATGTGGAAAAAAAACCGAAATTTGAAATTGAGCAAGAGTGAACGAAATATGACTAGTCCGATCCGCGCCGACGAAATAAACGAGGTAATTTGTGCCTGAACAATCATATACACGGATGTTTGAGTTATTTGATTCGGTGATTATTTGAGAAAACCCGGAATTGAATATTGTGCAAGCATAGACGAATTATGAGTTCTTCTATTGTTCGCAACAAAATAATTGAGATTCGTTGTGCCTGAGGGATCATATGCACGGATGTTTGAGTTATTCAAATCGGCAGTTTTTTCGAAAAAAAACCCGAAATTTGAGATTGTGCACAACTAAACGGAATATGACTTGCCCGATCGTTCGCGACAAAATAAACGAGGTCATTTGTGCCTGAGCAATCATATACACGGATGTTTGAGTTATTTGATACCTCGGTTAATTGGAAAAAAACCGAAATTTGAAATTGTGCACAACTAAACTAAATATGACTTCTCAGATCCTTTGCGACCAAATAAACGAAGTCATTTGTGCCTGAGCAATCATATACACGGATGCTTGAATTATTCGATTCAGCTGTTATTTGAGAAAACCCGAAATTGAAAATTGAGCAAGAGTGAACTAAATATGACTAGTCTGATCGTCCCCGACGAAATAAACGAGGTCATTTGCGCCTGAACAATCATGTACGCGGATGTTTGAGTTATTTGATTCGGCGGTTATTTGAGAAAACCCGGAATTGAAAATTGTGCAAGCATAGACGAAATATGACTTCTCCGATCGTTCGCGACAAAATAAACGAGGTGATTTGTGCCTGAGGAATTATATGCACGGATGTTTGAGTTATTCGATTCGGCAGTTCTTTGAAAAAAACCGAAATTTGAAATTGTGCACAACTAAACGAAATATGACTTGCCCGATCGTTCGCGACAAAATAAACGAGGTCATTTGTGCCTGAGCAATCATATACACGGATGTTTGAGTTATTTGATTCGGCAGTTATTTGGAAAAAAAACCGAAATTTGAAATTGTGCACAACTAAACCAAATATGACTTCTCCGATCGTTTGCGACCAAATAAACGAAGTCATTTGTGCCTGAACAATCATATACACGGATGTTTGAGTTATTTGATACCTCGGTTAATTGGAAAAAAACCGAAATTTGAAATTGTGCACAACTAAACTAAATATGACTTCTCAGATCCTTTGCGACCAAATAAACGAAGTCATTTGTGCCTGAGCAATCATATACACGGATGCTTGAATTATTCGATTCAGCTGTTATTTGAGAAAACCCGAAATTGAAAATTGAGCAAGAGTGAACTAAATATGACTAGTCTGATCGTCCCCGACGAAATAAACGAGGTAATTTGCGCCTGAACAATCATGTACGCGGATGTTTGAGTTATTTGATTCGGCGGTTATTTGAGAAAACCCGGAATTGAAAATTGTGCAAGCATAGACGAAATATGACTTCTCCGATCGTTCGCGACAAAATAAACGAGGTGATTTGTGCCTGAGGAATTATATGCACGGATGTTTGAGTTATTCGATTCGGCAGTTCTTTGAAAACAACCGAAATTTGAAATTGTGCACAACTAAACGAAATATGACTTGCCCGATCGTTCGCGACAAAATAAACGAGGTCATTTGTGCCTGAGCAATCATATACACGGATGCTTGAATTATTCGATTCGGCGGTTATTTGGAAAAAAAAAACCCAAATTTGAAATTGAGCAAGAGTGAACGAAATATGACTAGTCCGATCCGCGCCGACGAAATAAACGAGGTAATTTGTGCCTGAACAATCATATACACGGATGTTTGAGTTATTTGATTCGGTGATTATTTGAGAAAACCCGGAATTGAATATTGTGCAAGCATAGACGAATTATGAGTTCTTCTATTGTTCGCAACAAAATAATTGAGATTCGTTGTGCCTGAGGGATCATATGCACGGATGTTTGAGTTATTCAAATCGGCAGTTTTTTCGAAAAAAAACCCGAAATTTGAGATTGTGCACAACTAAACGGAATATGACTTGCCCAATCGTTCGCGACAAAATAAACGAGGTCATTTGTGCCTGAGCAATCATATACACGGATGTTTGAGTTATTTGATTCGGCGGTTATGTGGAAAAAAACCGAAATTTGAAATTGTGCACAACTAAACGAAATATGACTTGCCCGATCGTTTGCGACCAAACAAACGAAGTCATTTGCGCCTGAGCAATCATATACACGGATGTTTGAGTTATTTGATTCGGCGGTTATTTGGAAAAAAACCGAAATTTGAAATTGTACACAACTAAATTAAATATGACTTCTCCGATCGTTTGCGAAAAAATAAACGATATCATTTGTGCCGGAACAATCATATGCACGGATGATTGAGTTATTCGATTCGGCAGTTTTTTGAAAAAAAAACCCGAAATTTGAAATTGTGCACAATTAATCGAAATATGACTTCTCCGATCGTTTGCGGCCAAATAAACGAGGTCATTTGTGCCTGAGAAATCATATGCACGGATGTTTAAGTTATTCGATTCGGCAGTTTTTTGGAAAAAAAACCGAAATTTGAAATTGTGCACAACTAAACGAAATATGACTTGCCCGATCGCTCGCGACCAAATAAACGAAGTCATTTGCGCCTGAGCAATCATATACACGGATGCTTGAATTATTCGATTCAGCTGTTATTTGAGAAAACCCGAAATTGAAAATTGAGCAAGAGTGAACTAAATATGACTAGTCTGATCGTCCCCGACGAAATAAACGAGGTCATTTGCGCCTGAACAATCATGTACGCGGATGTTTGAGTTATTTGATTCGGCGGTTATTTGAGAAAACCCGGAATTGAAAATTGTGCAAGCATAGACGAAATATGACTTCTCCGATCGTTCGCGACAAAATAAACGAGGTGATTTGTGCCTGAGGAATTATATGCACGGATGTTTGAGTTATTCGATTCGGCAGTTCTTTGAAAAAAACCGAAATTTGAAATTGTGCACAACTAAACGAAATATGACTTGCCCGATCGTTCGCGACAAAATAAACGAGGTCATTTGTGCCTGAGCAATCATATACACGGATGTTTGAGTTATTTGATTCGGCGGTTATGTGGAAAAAAACCGAAATTTGAAATTGTGCACAACTAAACGAAATATGACTTGCCCGATCGTTTGCGACCAAACAAACGAAGTCATTTGTGCCTGAACAATCATATACACGGATGGTTGAATTATTCGATATTGCAGTTTTTTGGATAAAGAGCCGAAATTTGAAATTGTGCACAACTAAACGAAATATGACTTGCCCGATCGCTCGCGACAAAATAAACGAGGTCATTTGTGTCTGAGGAATCATATGCACGGATGTTGGAGTTATTTGATTCGGTGGTTATTTGAGAAAACCCGGAATTGAATATTGTGCAAGCATAGACGAATTATGAGTTCTTCTATTGTTCGCAACAAAATAATTGAGATTCGTTGTGCCTGAGGGATCATATGCACGGATGTTTAAGTTATTCAAATCGGCAGTTTTTTTCGAAAAAAAACCCGAAATTTGAGATTGTGCACAACTAAACGGAATATGACTTGCCCGATCGTTCGCGACAAAATAAACGAGGTCATTTGTGCCTGAGCAATCATATACACGGATGTTTGAGTTACTTGATTCGGCGGTTATGTGGAAAAAAAACCGAAATTTGAAATTGTGCACAACTAAACGAAATATGACTTGCCCGATCGTTCGCGGCAAAATAAACGAGGTCATTTGTGCCTGAGCAATCATATACACGGATGTTTGAGTTATTTGATTCGGCGGTTATTTGGAAAAAAACCGAAATTTGAAATTGTGCACAACTAAACCAAATATCACTTCTCCGATCGTTTGCGACCAAATAAACGAAGTCATTTGTGCCTGAACAATCATATACACGGATGGTTGAATTATTCGATATGGCAGTTTTTTGGATAAAGAGCCGAAATTTGAAATTGTGCACAACTAAACTAAATATGACTTGCCCGATCGTTCGCTACAAAATAAACGAGGTCATTTGTGCCTGAACAATCATATGCACGGATGATTGAGTTATTCGATTCGGCAGTTTTTTGAAAAAAAAACCCGAAATTTGAAATTGTGCACAATTAATCGAAATATGACTTCTCCGATCGTTTGCGGCCAAATAAACGAGGTCATTTGTGCCTGAGAAATCATATGCACGGATGTTTAAGTTATTCGATTCGGCAGTTTTTTGGAAAAAAAACTGAAATTTGAAATTGGGCACAACTAAACGAAATATGACTTGCCCGATCGCTCGCGACCAAATAAACGAAGTCATTTGTGCCTGAGCAATCATATACACGGATGTTTGAGTTATTTGATTCGGCGGTTATTTGGAAAAAAACCGAAATTTGAAATTGTGCACAACTAAACCAAATATCACTTCTCCGATCGTTTGCGACCAAATAAACGAAGTCATTTGTGCCTGAACAATCATATACACGGATGTTTGAGTTATTTGATACGGCGGTTAATTGGAAAAAAAACCGAAATTTGAAATTGTGCACAACTAAACTAAATATTACTTCTCCGATCGTTTGCGACCAAACAAACGAAGTCATTTGCGCCTGAGCAATCATATACACGGATGTTTGAGTTATTTGATTCGGCGGTTATTTGGAAAAAAACCGAAATTTTAAATTGTGCACAACTAAACTAAATATGACTTCTCCGATTGTTTGCGAAAAAATAAACGATATCATTTGTGCCTGAACATTCATATACACGGATGTTCGAATTATTTGATTCGGCGGTTATTTGGAAAAAAACCGAAATTTGAAATTGTACACAACCAAATTAAATATGACTTCTCCGATCGTTTGCGAAAAAATAAACGATATCATTTGTGCCGGAACAATCATATGCACGGATGATTGAGTTATTCGATTCGGCAGTTTTTTGAAAAAAAAACCCGAAATTTTAAATTGTGCACAATTAATCGAAATATGACTTCTCCGATCGTTTGCGGCCAAATAAACGAGGTCATTTGTGCCTGAGAAATCATATGCACGGATGTTTAAGTTATTCGATTCGGCAGTTTTTTGGAAAAAAAACCGAAATTTGAAATTGTGCACAACTAAACGAAATATGACTTGCCCGATCGCTCGCGACAAAATAAACGAGGTCATTTGCGCCTGAGCAATCATATACACGGATGGTTGAATTATTCGATATGGCAGTTTTTTGGATAAAGAGCCGAAATTTGAAATTGTGCACAACTAAACTAAATATGACTTGCCCGATCGTTCGCTACAAAATAAACGAAGTCATTTGTGCCTGAACAATCATATGCACGGATGATTGAGTTATTCGATTCGGCAGTTTTTTGAAAAAAAAACCCGAAATTTGAAATTGTGCACAATTAATCGAAATATGACTTCTCCGATCGTTTGCGGCCAAATAAACGAGGTCATTTGTGCCTGAGAAATCATATGCACGGATGTTTAAGTTATTCGATTCGGCAGTTTTTTGGAAAAAAAACCGAAATTTGAAATTGTGCACAACTAAACGAAATATGACTTGCCCGATCGCTCGCGACAAAATAAACGAGGTCATTTGTGTCTGAGGAATCATATGCACGGATGTTGGAGTTATTTGATTCGGTGGTTATTTGAGAAAACCCGGAATTGAATATGGTGCAAGCATAGACGAATTATGAGTTCTTCTATTGTTCGCAACAAAATAATTGAGATTCGTTGTGCCTGAGGGATCATATGCACGGATGTTTAAGTTATTCAAATCGGCAGTTTTTTCGAAAAAAAACCCGAAATTTGAGATTGTGCACAACTAAACGGAATATGACTTGCCCGATCGTTCGCGACAAAATAAACGAGGTCATTTGTGCCTGAGCAATCATATACACGGATGTTTGAGTTACTTGATTCGGCGGTTATGTGGAAAAAAAACCGAAATTTGAAATTGTGCACAACTAAACGAAATATGACTTGCCCGATCGTTCGCGACAAAATAAACGAGGTCATTTGTGCCTGAGCAATCATATACACGGATGTTTGAGTTATTTGATTCGGCGGTTATTTGGAAAAAAACCGAAATTTGAAATTGTACACAACTAAACCAAATATCACTTCTCCGATCGTTTGCGACCAAATAAACGAAGTCATTTGTGCCTGAACAATCATATACACGGATGGTTGAATTATTCGATATGGCAGTTTTTTGGATAAAGAGCCGAAATTTGAAATTGTGCACAACTAAACTAAATATGACTTGCCCGATCGTTCGCTACAAAATAAACGAGGTCATTTGTGCCTGAACAATCATATGCACGGATGATTGAGTTATTCGATTCGGCAGTTTTTTGAAAAAAAAACCCGAAATTTGAAATTGTGCACAATTAATCGAAATATGACTTCTCCGATCGTTTGCGGCCAAATAAACGAGGTCATTTGTGCCTGAGAAATCATATGCACGGATGTTTAAGTTATTCGATTCGGCAGTTTTTTGGAAAAAAAACTGAAATTTGAAATTGTGCACAACTAAACGAAATATGACTTGCCCGATCGCTCGCGACCAAATAAACGAAGTCATTTGTGCCTGAGCAATCATATACACGGATGTTTGAGTTATTTGATTCGGCGGTTATTTGGAAAAAAACCGAAATTTGAAATTGTGCACAACTAAACCAAATATCACTTCTCCGATCGTTTGCGACCAAATAAACGAAGTCATTTGTGCCTGAACAATCATATACACGGATGCTTGAGTTATTTGATACGGCGGTTAATTGGAAAAAAAACCGAAATTTGAAATTGTGCACAACTAAACTAAATATTACTTCTCCGATCGTTTGCGACCAAACAAACGAAGTCATTTGCGCCTGAGCAATCATATACACGGATGTTTGAGTTATTTGATTCGGCGGTTATTTGGAAAAAAACCGAAATTTTAAATTGTGCACAGCTAAACTAAATATGACTTGCCCGATCGTTCGCGACAAAATAAACGAGGTAATTTGTGCCTGAGCAATCATATACACGGATGCTTGAATTATTCGATTCAGCTGTTATTTGAGAAAACCCGCAAACGAAAATTGAGCAAGAGTGAACCAAATATGACTAGTCCGATCGTCCCTGACGAAATAAACGAGGTCCTATGTGCCTGAACAATCATATGCGCGGATGTTTAAGTTATTCAATTCGGCAGTTTTTTGAAAAAAACCCGAAACTGGAAATTGTGCACAATTAATCGAAATATGACTTCTCCGATCGTTTGCGGCCAAATAAACGAGGTCATTTGTGCCTGAGAAATCATATGCACGGATGTTTAAGTTATTCGATTCGGCAGTTTTTTTCGAAAAAAAAACCCGAAATTTAAAACTGTGCACAACTAAACGAAATATGACTTGCCCGATCGTTCGCGAAAAATTAACGAGGTCATTTGTGCCTGAACAATCATATACACGGATGTTGGAGTTATTTGATTCGGTGGTTATTTGAGAAAACCCGGAATTGAATATTGTGCAAGCATAGACGAATTATGAGTTCTTCTATTGTTCGCAACAAAATAATTGAGATTCGTTGTGCCTGAGGGATCATATGCACGGATGTTTAAGTTATTCAAATCGGCAGTTTTTTTCGAAAAAAAAACCCGAAATTTGAGATTGTGCACAACTAAACGGAATATGACTTGCCCGATCGTTCGCGACAAAATAAACGAGGTCATTTGTGCCTGAGCAATCATATACACGGATGTTTGAGTTATTTGATTCGGCGCTTATTTGGAAAAAAACCGAAATTTGAAATTGTGCACAACTAAACTAAATATGACTTCTCCGATCGTTTGCGAAAAAATAAACGATATCATTTGTGCCTGAACAACCATATACACGGATGTTTGAGTTATTTGATTCTGCGGTTATTTGGAAAAAAACCCGAAATTTGAAATTTTGCACAACTAAACGAAATATGACTTGCCCGTTCGTTCGCGACAAAATAAACGAGGTAATTTGTGCCTGAGCAATCATATACACGGATGCTTGAATTATTCGATTCAGCTGTTATTTGAGAAAACCCGCAAACGAAAATTGAGCAAGAGTGAACCAAATATGACTAGTCCGATCGTCCCTGACGAAATAAACGAGGTCCTATGTGCCTGAACAATCATATGCGCGGATGTTTAAGTTATTCAATTCGGCAGTTTTTTGAAAAAAACCCGAAACTGGAAATTGTGCACAATTAATCGAAATATGACTTCTCCGATCGTTTGCGGCCAAATAAACGAGGTCATTTGTGCCTGAGGAATCATATGCACGGATGTTTAAGTTATTCGATTCGGCAGTTTTTTCGAAAAAAAACCCGACATTTGAAATTGTGCACAACTAAACGAAATATGACTTGCCCGATCGTTCGCGACAAAATAAACGAGGTCATTTGTGCCTGAACAATCATATACACGGATGTTGGAGTTATTTGATTCGGTGGTTATTTGAGAAAACCCGGAATTGAAAATTGGTCAAGCATAGACGATTTATGAGTCCTCCTATTGTTCGCAACAAAATAATTGAGGTTCTTTGTGCCAGAGGAATCATATGCACGGATGTTTGAGTTATTCGATTCGGCAGTTCTTTGAAAAAAAACCCGAAATTTGAAATTGTGCACAACTAAACGAAATATGACTAGTCCGATCGTCCTCGACGAAATAAACGAGGCCATTTGTGCCTGAACAATCATCTGCAGGGATGTTTAACTTAAACTCGGCAGTTCTTTGAAAAAAAACCCGAAATTTGAAATTGTGCGCAACCAAACTAAATATGACTTCTCCGATCGTTTGCGACCAAATAAACGAGGTCATTTGTGCCTGAGCAATCATATACACGGATGTTTGAGCTATTTGATTCGGCGGTTATTTGGAAAAAAAAAAACGAAATTTGAAATTGTGCACAACTAAACTAAATATGACTTCTCCTTTGCGACCAAATAAACGAAGTCATTTGTGCCTGAGCAATCATATACACGGATGTTTGAGTTATTTGATTCGGCGGTTATTTGGAAAAAAACCGAAATTTTAAATTGTGCACAACTAAACTAAATATGACTTCTCCGATCGTTTGCGAAAAAGTAAACGATATCATTTGTGCCTGAAAAATCATATACGCGGATGTTTGAGTTATTTGATTCGGCGATTATTTGGAAAAAAACCGAAATTTGAAATTGTGCACAACTAAACTAAATATGACTTCTTCGATCGTTTGCGAAAAAATAAACGATATCATTTGTGCCTGAACAATCATATACACGGATGTTTGAGTTATTTGATTCGGCGGTTATTTGGAAAAAACCGAAATTTGAAATTGTGCACAACTAAACTAAATATGACTTCTCCGATCGTTTGCGACCAAATAAAGGAAGTCATTTGTGCCTGAGCAATCATATACACGGATGGTTGAATTATTCGATATGGCAGTTTTTTGGATAAAGAGCCGAAATTTGAAATTGTGCACAACTAAACTAAATATGACTTGCCCGATCGTTCGCTACAAAATAAACGAAGTCATTTGTGCCTGAACAATCATATGCACGGATGATTGAGTTATTCGATTTGGCAGTTTTTTGAAAAAAAAACCCGAAATTTGAAATTGTGCACAATTAATCGAAATATGACTTCTCCGATCGTTTGCGGCCAAATAAACGAGGTCATTTGTGCCTGAGCAATCATATACACGGATGGTTGAATTATTCGATATGGCAGTTTTTTGGATAAAGAGCCGAAATTTGAAATTGTGCACAACTAAACTAAATATGACTTGCCCGATCGTTCGCTACAAAATAAACGAGGTCATTTGTGCCTGAACAATCATATGCACGGATGATTGAGTTATTCGATTCGGCAGTTTTTTGAAAAAAAAACCCGAAATTTGAAATTGTGCACAATTAATCGAAATATGACTTCTCCGATCGTTTGCGGCCAAATAAACGAGGTCATTTGTGCCTGAGAAATCATATGCACGGATGTTTAAGTTATTCGATTCGGCAGTTTTTTGGAAAAAAAACTGAAATTTGAAATTGTGCACAACTAAACGAAATATGACTTGCCCGATCGTTTGCGACCAAATAAAGGAAGTCATTTGTGCCTGAGCAATCATATACACGGATGGTTGAATTATTCGATATGGCAGTTTTTTGGATAAAGAGCCGAAATTTGAAATTGTGCACAACTAAACTAAATATGACTTGCCCGATCGTTCGCTACAAAATAAACGAGGTCATTTGTGCCTGAACAATCATATGCACGGATGATTGAGTTATTCGATTCGGCAGTTTTTTGGAAAAAAAACCGAAATTTGAAATTGTGCACAACTAAACGAAATATGACTTGCCCGATCGTTTGCGACCAAATAAAGGAAGTCATTTGTGCCTGAGCAATCATATACACGGATGGTTGAATTATTCGATATGGCAGTTTTTTGGATAAAGAGCCGAAATTCGAAATTGTGCACAACTAAACTAAATATGACTTGCCCGATCGTTCGCTACAAAATAAACGAAATCATTTGTGCCTGAGCAATCATATACACGGATGTTTGAGTTATTTGATTCGGCGGTTATTTGGAAAAAAAACCGAAATTTGAAATTGTGCACAACTAAACCAAATATCACTTCTCCGACCGTTTGCGGCCAAATAAACGAGGTCATTTGTGCCTGAGAAATCATATGCACGGATGTTTAAGTTATTCGATTCGGCAGTTTTTTGGAAAAAAAACCGAAATTTGAAATTGTGCACAACTAAACGAAATATGACTTGCCCGATCGCTCGCGACCAAATAAACGAAGTCATTTGTGCCTGAGCAATCATATACACGGATGTTAGAGTTATTTGATTCGGCGGTTATTTGGAAAAAAACCGAAATTTGAAATTGTGCACAACTAAACCAAATATCACTTCTCCGATCGTTTGCGACCAAATAAACGAAGTCATTTGTGCCTGAACAATCATATACACGGATGTTTGGGTTATTTGATACGGCGGTTAATTGGAAAAAAAACCGAAATTTGAAATTGTGCACAACTAAACCAAATATCACTTCTCCGACCGTTTGCGACCAAATAAACGAAGTCATTTGTGCCTGAACAATCATATACACGGATGGTTGAATTATTCGATATGGCAGTTTTTTGGATAAAGAGCCGAAATTTGAAATTGTGCACAACTAAACTAAATATGACTTGCCCGATCGTTCGCTACAAAATAAACGAGGTCATTTGTGCCTGAACAATCATATGCACGGATGATTGAGTTATTCGATTCGGCAGTTTTTTGGAAAAAAAACCGAAATTTGAAATTGTGCACAACTAAACGAAATATGACTTGCCCGATCGCTCGCGACAAAATAAACGAGGTCATTTGTGTCTGAGGAATCATATGCACGGATGTTTGAGTTATTCAAATCGGCAGTTTTTTCGAAAAAAAAACCCGAAATTTAAAACTGTGCACAACTAAACGAAATATGACTTGCCCGATCGTTCGCGAAAACTTAACGAGGTCATTTGTGCCTGAACAATCATATACACGGATGTTGGAGTTATTTGATTCGGTGGTTATTTGAGAAAACCCGGAATTGAATATTGTGCAAGCATAGACGAATTATGAGTTCTTCTATTGTTCGCAACAAAATAATTGAGATTCGTTGTGCCTGAGGGATCATATGCACGGATGTTTAAGTTATTCAAATCGGCAGTTTTTTCGAAAAAAAACCCGAAATTTGAGATTGTGCACAACTAAACGGAATATGACTTGCCCGATCGTTCGCGACAAAATAAACGAGGTCATTTGTGCCTGAGCAATCATATACACGGATGTTTGAGTTACTTGATTCGGCGGTTATGTGGAAAAAAAACCGAAATTTGAAATTGTGCACAACTAAACCAAATATCACTTCTCCGACCGTTTGCGACCAAATAAACGAAGTCATTTGTGCCTGAACAATCATATACACGGATGGTTGAATTATTCGATATGGCAGTTTTTTGGATAAAGAGCCGAAATTTGAAATTGTGCACAACTAAACTAAATATGACTTGCCCGATCGTTCGCTACAAAATAAACGAGGTCATTTGTGCCTGAACAATCATATGCACGGATGATTGAGTTATTCGATTCGGCAGTTTTTTGAAAAAAAAACCCGAAATTTGAAATTGTGCACAATTAATCGAAATATGACTTCTCCGATCGTTTGCGGCCAAATAAACGAGGTCATTTGTGCCTGAGAAATCATATGCACGGATGTTTAAGTTATTCGATTCGGCAGTTTTTTGGAAAAAAAACCGAAATTTGAAATTGTGCACAACTAAACGAAATATGACTTGCCCGATCGCTCGCGACCAAATAAACGAAGTCATTTGTGCCTGAGCAATCATATACACGGATGTTTGAGTTATTTGATTCGGCGGTTATTTGGAAAAAAACCGAAATTTGAAATTGTGCACAACTAAACCAAATATCACTTCTCCGATCGTTTGCGACCAAATAAACGAAGTCATTTGTGCCTGAACAATCATATACACGGATGTTTGGGTTATTTGATACGGCGGTTAATTGGAAAAAAAAACCGAAATTTGAAATTGTGCACAACTAAACTAAATATTACTTCTCCGATCGTTTGCGACCAAACAAACGAAGTCATTTGCGCCTGAGCAATCATATACACGGATGTTTGAGTTATTTGATTCGGCGGTTATTTGGAAAAAAACCGAAATTTGAAATTGTACACAACTAAATTAAATATGACTTCTCCGATCGTTTGCGAAAAAATAAACGATATCATTTGTGCCGGAACAATCATATGCACGGATGATTGAGTTATTCGATTCGGCAGTTTTTTGAAAAAAAAACCCGAAATTTGAAATTGTGCACAATTAATCGAAATATGACTTCTCCGATCGTTTGCGGCCAAATAAACGAGGTCATTTGTGCCTGAGAAATCATATGCACGGATGTTTAAGTTATTCGATTCGGCAGTTTTTTGGAAAAAAAACCGAAATTTGAAATTGTGCACAACTAAACGAAATATGACTTGCCCGATCGTTCGCGACAAAATAAACGAGGTCATTTGTGCCTGAGCAATCATATACACGGATGCTTGAATTATTCGATTCGGCGGTTATTTGGAAAAAAAAACCCAAATTTGAAATTGAGCAAGAGTGAACGAAATATGACTAGTCCGATCCGCGCCGACGAAATAAACGAGGTAATTTGTGCCTGAACAATCATATACACGGATGTTTGAGTTATTTGATTCGGTGATTATTTGAGAAAACCCGGAATTGAATATTGTGCAAGCATAGACGAATTATGAGTTCTTCTATTGTTCGCAACAAAATAATTGAGATTCGTTGTGCCTGAGGGATCATATGCACGGATGTTTGGGTTATTCAAATCGGCAGTTTTTTCGAAAAAAAACCCGAAATTTGAGATTGTGCACAACTAAACGGAATATGACTTGCCCGATCGTTCGCGACAAAATAAACGAGGTCATTTGTGCCTGAGCAATCATATACACGGATGTTTGAGTTATTTGATTCGGCGGTTATGTGGAAAAAAACCGAAATTTGAAATTGTGCACAACTAAACGAAATATGACTTGCCCGATCGTTCGCGACAAAATAAACGAGGTCATTTGTGCCTGAGCAATCATATACACGGATGTTTGAGTTATTTGATTCGCCGGTTATTTGGAAAAAAACCGAAATTTGAAATTGTACACAACTAAACTAAATATGACTTCTCCGATCGTTTGCGAAAAAATAAACGATATCATTTGTGCCGGAACAATCATATACACGGATGTTTGAGTTATTTGATTCGGCGGTTATTTGGAAAAAACCGAAATTTGAAATTGTGCACAACTAAACTAAATATGACTTCTCAGATCGTTTGCGACCAAATAAACGAAGTCATTTGTGCCTGAGCCATCATATGCACGGATGCTTGAATTATTCGATTCGGCGGTTATGTGGAAAAAAAACCGAAATTTGAAATTGAGCAAGAGTGAACGAAATATGACTAGTCCGATCCGCGCCGACGAAATAAACGAGGTAATTTGTGCCTGAACAATCATATACACGGATGTTTGAGTTATTTGATTCGGTGATTATTTGAGAAAACCCGGAATTGAATATTGTGCAAGCATAGACGAATTATGAGTTCTTCTATTGTTCGCAACAAAATAATTGAGATTCGTTGTGCCTGAGGGATCATATGCACGGATGTTTGAGTTATTCAAATCGGCAGTTTTTTCGAAAAAAAACCCGAAATTTGAGATTGTGCACAACTAAACGGAATATGACTTGCCCGATCGTTCGCGACAAAATAAACGAGGTCATTTGTGCCTGAGCAATCATATACACGGATGTTTGAGTTATTTGATACCTCGGTTAATTGGAAAAAAACCGAAATTTGAAATTGTGCACAACTAAACTAAATATGACTTCTCAGATCCTTTGCGACCAAATAAACGAAGTCATTTGTGCCTGAGCAATCATATACACGGATGCTTGAATTATTCGATTCAGCTGTTATTTGAGAAAACCCGAAATTGAAAATTGAGCAAGAGTGAACTAAATATGACTAGTCTGATCGTCCCCGACGAAATAAACGAGGTCATTTGCGCCTGAACAATCATGTACGCGGATGTTTGAGTTATTTGATTCGGCGGTTATTTGAGAAAACCCGGAATTGAAAATTGTGCAAGCATAGACGAAATATGACTTCTCCGATCGTTCGCGACAAAATAAACGAGGTGATTTGTGCCTGAGGAATTATATGCACGGATGTTTGAGTTATTCGATTCGGCAGTTCTTTGAAAAAAACCGAAATTTGAAATTGTGCACAACTAAACGAAATATGACTTGCCCGATCGTTCGCGACAAAATAAACGAGGTCATTTGTGCCTGAGCAATCATATACACGGATGTTTGAGTTATTTGATTCGGCAGTTATTTGGAAAAAAAACCGAAATTTGAAATTGTGCACAACTAAACCAAATATGACTTCTCCGATCGTTTGCGACCAAATAAACGAAGTCATTTGTGCCTGAACAATCATATACACGGATGTTTGAGTTATTTGATACCTCGGTTAATTGGAAAAAAACCGAAATTTGAAATTGTGCACAACTAAACTAAATATGACTTCTCAGATCCTTTGCGACCAAATAAACGAAGTCATTTGTGCCTGAGCAATCATATACACGGATGCTTGAATTATTCGATTCAGCTGTTATTTGAGAAAACCCGAAATTGAAAATTGAGCAAGAGTGAACTAAATATGACTAGTCTGATCGTCCCCGACGAAATAAACGAGGTAATTTGCGCCTGAACAATCATGTACGCGGATGTTTGAGTTATTTGATTCGGCGGTTATTTGAGAAAACCCGGAATTGAAAATTGTGCAAGCATAGACGAAATATGACTTCTCCGATCGTTCGCGACAAAATAAACGAGGTGATTTGTGCCTGAGGAATTATATGCACGGATGTTTGAGTTATTCGATTCGGCAGTTCTTTGAAAACAACCGAAATTTGAAATTGTGCACAACTAAACGAAATATGACTTGCCCGATCGTTCGCGACAAAATAAACGAGGTCATTTGTGCCTGAGCAATCATATACACGGATGCTTGAATTATTCGATTCGGCGGTTATTTGGAAAAAAAAACCCAAATTTGAAATTGAGCAAGAGTGAACGAAATATGACTAGTCCGATCCGCGCCGACGAAATAAACGAGGTAATTTGTGCCTGAACAATCATATACACGGATGTTTGAGTTATTTGATTCGGTGATTATTTGAGAAAACCCGGAATTGAATATTGTGCAAGCATAGACGAATTATGAGTTCTTCTATTGTTCGCAACAAAATAATTGAGATTCGTTGTGCCTGAGGGATCATATGCACGGATGTTTGAGTTATTCAAATCGGCAGTTTTTTCGAAAAAAAACCCGAAATTTGAGATTGTGCACAACTAAACGGAATATGACTTGCCCAATCGTTCGCGACAAAATAAACGAGGTCATTTGTGCCTGAGCAATCATATACACGGATGTTTGAGTTATTTGATTCGGCGGTTATGTGGAAAAAAACCGAAATTTGAAATTGTGCACAACTAAACGAAATATGACTTGCCCGATCGTTTGCGACCAAACAAACGAAGTCATTTGCGCCTGAGCAATCATATACACGGATGTTTGAGTTATTTGATTCGGCGGTTATTTGGAAAAAAACCGAAATTTGAAATTGTACACAACTAAATTAAATATGACTTCTCCGATCGTTTGCGAAAAAATAAACGATATCATTTGTGCCGGAACAATCATATGCACGGATGATTGAGTTATTCGATTCGGCAGTTTTTTGAAAAAAAAACCCGAAATTTGAAATTGTGCACAATTAATCGAAATATGACTTCTCCGACCGTTTGCGGCCAAATAAACGAGGTCATTTGTGCCTGAGAAATCATATGCACGGATGTTTAAGTTATTCGATTCGGCAGTTTTTTGGAAAAAAAACCGAAATTTGAAATTGTGCACAACTAAACGAAATATGACTTGCCCGATCGCTCGCGACCAAATAAACGAAGTCATTTGCGCCTGAGCAATCATATACACGGATGCTTGAATTATTCGATTCAGCTGTTATTTGAGAAAACCCGAAATTGAAAATTGAGCAAGAGTGAACTAAATATGACTAGTCTGATCGTCCCCGACGAAATAAACGAGGTCATTTGCGCCTGAACAATCATGTACGCGGATGTTTGAGTTATTTGATTCGGCGGTTATTTGAGAAAACCCGGAATTGAAAATTGTGCAAGCATAGACGAAATATGACTTCTCCGATCGTTCGCGACAAAATAAACGAGGTGATTTGTGCCTGAGGAATTATATGCACGGATGTTTGAGTTATTCGATTCGGCAGTTCTTTGAAAAAAACCGAAATTTGAAATTGTGCACAACTAAACGAAATATGACTTGCCCGATCGTTCGCGACAAAATAAACGAGGTCATTTGTGCCTGAGCAATCATATACACGGATGCTTGAATTATTCGATTCGGCGGTTATTTAAAAAAAAAACCGAAATTTGAAATTGAGCAAGAGTGAACGAAATATGACTAGTCCGATCCGCGCCGACGAAATAAACGAGGTAATTTGTGCCTGAACAATCATATACACGGATGTTTGAGTTATTTGATTCGGTGATTATTTGAGAAAACCCGGAATTGAATATTTTGCAAGCATAGACGAATTATGAGTTCTTCTATTGTTCGCAACAAAATAATTGAGATTCGTTGTGCCTGAGGGATCATATGCACGGATGTTTGGGTTATTCAAATCGGCAGTTTTTTCAAAAAAAAACCCGAAATTTGAGATTGTGCACAACTAAACGGAATATGACTTGCCCGATCGTTCGCGACAAAATAAACGAGGTCATTTGTGCCTGAGCAATCATATACACGGATGTTTGAGTTATTTGATTCGGCGGTTATGTGGAAAAAAACCGAAATTTGAAATTGTGCACAACTAAACGAAATATGACTTGCCCGATCGTTCGCGACAAAATAAACGAGGTCATTTGTGCCTAAGCAATCATATACACGGATGTTTGAGTTATTTGATTCGGCAGTTATTTGGAAAAAAAACCGAAATTTGAAATTGTGCACAACTAAACTAAATATGACTACTACGATCGTTTGCGAAAAACTAAACGATATCATTTGTGCCTGAACAATCATATACACGGATGTTTGAGTTATTTGATTTGGCGGTTATTTGGAAAAAAACCGAAATTTGAAATTGTGCACAACTAAACCAAATATGACTTCTCCGATCGTTTGCGACCAAATAAACGAAGTCATTTGTGCCTGAACAATCATATACACGGATGTTTGAGTTATTTGATACCTCGGTTAATTGGAAAAAAAGCGAAATTTGAAATTGTGCACAACTAAACTAAATATGACTTCTCAGATCGTTTGCGACCAAATAAACGAAGACATTTGTGCCTGAGCCATCATATGCACGGATGCTTGAATTATTCGATTCGGCGGTTATGTGGAAAAAAAACCGAAATTTGAAATTGAGCAAGAGTGAACGAAATATGACTAGTCCGATCCGCGCCGACGAAATAAACGAGGTAATTTGTGCCTGAACAATCATATACACGGATGTTTGAGTTATTTGATTCGGTGATTATTTGAGAAAACCCGGAATTGAATATTGTGCAAGCATAGACGAATTATGAGTTCTTCTATTGTTCGCAACAAAATAATTGAGATTCGTTGTGCCTGAGGGATCATATGCACGGATGTTTGAGTTATTCAAATCGGCAGTTTTTTCGAAAAAAAACCCGAAATTTGAGATTGTGCACAACTAAACGGAATATGACTTGCCCGATCGTTCGCGACAAAATAAACGAGGTCATTTGTGCCTGAGCAATCATATACACGGATGTTTGAGTTATTTGATACCTCGGTTAATTGGAAAAAAACCGAAATTTGAAATTGTGCACAACTAAACTAAATATGACTTCTCAGATCCTTTGCGACCAAATAAACGAAGTCATTTGTGCCTGAGCAATCATATACACGGATGCTTGAATTATTCGATTCAGCTGTTATTTGAGAAAACCCGAAATTGAAAATTGAGCAAGAGTGAACTAAATATGACTAGTCTGATCGTCCCCGACGAAATAAACGAGGTCATTTGCGCCTGAACAATCATGTACGCGGATGTTTGAGTTATTTGATTCGGCGGTTATTTGAGAAAACCCGGAATTGAAAATTGTGCAAGCATAGACGAAATATGACTTCTCCGATCGTTCGCGACAAAATAAACGAGGTGATTTGTGCCTGAGGAATTATATGCACGGATGTTTGAGTTATTCGATTCGGCAGTTCTTTGAAAAAAACCGAAATTTGAAATTGTGCACAACTAAACGAAATATGACTTGCCCGATCGTTCGCGACAAAATAAACGAGGTCATTTGTGCCTGAGCAATCATATACACGGATGTTTGAGTTATTTGATTCGGCAGTTATTTGGAAAAAAAACCGAAATTTGAAATTGTGCACAACTAAACCAAATATGACTTCTCCGATCGTTTGCGACCAAATAAACGAAGTCATTTGTGCCTGAACAATCATATACACGGATGTTTGAGTTATTTGATACCTCGGTTAATTGGAAAAAAACCGAAATTTGAAATTGTGCACAACTAAACTAAATATGACTTCTCAGATCCTTTGCGACCAAATAAACGAAGTCATTTGTGCCTGAGCAATCATATACACGGATGCTTGAATTATTCGATTCAGCTGTTATTTGAGAAAACCCGAAATTGAAAATTGAGCAAGAGTGAACTAAATATGACTAGTCTGATCGTCCCCGACGAAATAAACGAGGTAATTTGCGCCTGAACAATCATGTACGCGGATGTTTGAGTTATTTGATTCGGCGGTTATTTGAGAAAACCCGGAATTGAAAATTGTGCAAGCATAGACGAAATATGACTTCTCCGATCGTTCGCGACAAAATAAACGAGGTGATTTGTGCCTGAGGAATTATATGCACGGATGTTTGAGTTATTCGATTCGGCAGTTCTTTGAAAACAACCGAAATTTGAAATTGTGCACAACTAAACGAAATATGACTTGCCCGATCGTTCGCGACAAAATAAACGAGGTCATTTGTGCCTGAGCAATCATATACACGGATGCTTGAATTATTCGATTCGGCGGTTATTTGGAAAAAAAAAACCCAAATTTGAAATTGAGCAAGAGTGAACGAAATATGACTAGTCCGATCCGCGCCGACGAAATAAACGAGGTAATTTGTGCCTGAACAATCATATACACGGATGTTTGAGTTATTTGATTCGGTGATTATTTGAGAAAACCCGGAATTGAATATTGTGCAAGCATAGACGAATTATGAGTTCTTCTATTGTTCGCAACAAAATAATTGAGATTCGTTGTGCCTGAGGGATCATATGCACGGATGTTTGAGTTATTCAAATCGGCAGTTTTTTCGAAAAAAAACCCGAAATTTGAGATTGTGCACAACTAAACGGAATATGACTTGCCCAATCGTTCGCGACAAAATAAACGAGGTCATTTGTGCCTGAGCAATCATATACACGGATGTTTGAGTTATTTGATTCGGCGGTTATGTGGAAAAAAACCGAAATTTGAAATTGTGCACAACTAAACGAAATATGACTTGCCCGATCGTTTGCGACCAAACAAACGAAGTCATTTGCGCCTGAGCAATCATATACACGGATGTTTGAGTTATTTGATTCGGCGGTTATTTGGAAAAAAACCGAAATTTGAAATTGTACACAACTAAATTAAATATGACTTCTCCGATCGTTTGCGAAAAAATAAACGATATCATTTGTGCCGGAACAATCATATGCACGGATGATTGAGTTATTCGATTCGGCAGTTTTTTGAAAAAAAAACCCGAAATTTGAAATTGTGCACAATTAATCGAAATATGACTTCTCCGATCGTTTGCGGCCAAATAAACGAGGTCATTTGTGCCTGAGAAATCATATGCACGGATGTTTAAGTTATTCGATTCGGCAGTTTTTTGGAAAAAAAACCGAAATTTGAAATTGTGCACAACTAAACGAAATATGACTTGCCCGATCGCTCGCGACCAAATAAACGAAGTCATTTGCGCCTGAGCAATCATATACACGGATGCTTGAATTATTCGATTCAGCTGTTATTTGAGAAAACCCGAAATTGAAAATTGAGCAAGAGTGAACTAAATATGACTAGTCTGATCGTCCCCGACGAAATAAACGAGGTCATTTGCGCCTGAACAATCATGTACGCGGATGTTTGAGTTATTTGATTCGGCGGTTATTTGAGAAAACCCGGAATTGAAAATTGTGCAAGCATAGACGAAATATGACTTCTCCGATCGTTCGCGACAAAATAAACGAGGTGATTTGTGCCTGAGGAATTATATGCACGGATGTTTGAGTTATTCGATTCGGCAGTTCTTTGAAAAAAACCGAAATTTGAAATTGTGCACAACTAAACGAAATATGACTTGCCCGATCGTTCGCGACAAAATAAACGAGGTCATTTGTGCCTGAGCAATCATATACACGGATGCTTGAATTATTCGATTCGGCGGTTATTTGGAAAAAAACCGAAATTTGAAATTGAGCAAGAGTGAACGAAATATGACTAGTCCGATCCGCGCCGACGAAATAAACGAGGTAATTTGTGCCTGAACAATCATATACACAGATGTTTGAGTTATTTGATTCGGTGATTATTTGAGAAAACCCGGAATTGAATATTTTGCAAGCATAGACGAATTATGAGTTCTTCTATTGTTCGCAACAAAATAATTGAGATTCGTTGTGCCTGAGGGATCATATGCACGGATGTTTGGGTTATTCAAATCGGCAGTTTTTTCGAAAAAAAACCCGAAATTTGAGATTGTGCACAACTAAACGGAATATGACTTGCCCGATCGTTCGCGACAAAATAAACGAGGTCATTTGTGCCTGAGCAATCATATACACGGATGTTTGAGTTATTTGATTCGGCGGTTATGTGGAAAAAAACCGAAATTTGAAATTGTGCACAACTAAACGAAATATGACTTGCCCGATCGTTCGCGACAAAATAAACGAGGTCATTTGTGCCTGAGCAATCATATACACGGATGTTTGAGTTATTTGATTCGGCAGTTATTTGGAAAAAAAACCGAAATTTGAAATTGTGCACAACTAAACTAAATATGACTACTACGATCGTTTGCGAAAAACTAAACGATATCATTTGTGCCTGAACAATCATATACACGGATGTTTGAGTTATTTGATTTGGCGGTTATTTGGAAAAAAACCGAAATTTGAAATTGTGCACAACTAAACCAAATATGACTTCTCCGATCGTTTGCGACCAAATAAACGAAGTCATTTGTGCCTGAACAATCATATACACGGATGTTTGAGTTATTTGATACCTCGGTTAATTGGAAAAAAAGCGAAATTTGAAATTGTGCACAACTAAACTAAATATGACTTCTCAGATCGTTTGCGACCAAATAAACGAAGTCATTTGTGCCTGAGCCATCATATGCACGGATGCTTGAATTATTCGATTCGGCGGTTATGTGGAAAAAAAAACCGAAATTTGAAATTGAGCAAGAGTGAACGAAATATGACTAGTCCGATCCGCGCCGACGAAATAAACGAGGTAATTTGTGCCTGAACAATCATATACACGGATGTTTGAGTTATTTGATTCGGTGATTATTTGAGAAAACCCGGAATTGAATATTGTGCAAGCATAGACGAATTATGAGTTCTTCTATTGTTCGCAACAAAATAATTGAGATTCGTTGTGCCTGAGGGATCATATGCACGGATGTTTGAGTTATTCAAATCGGCAGTTTTTTCGAAAAAAAACCCGAAATTTGAGATTGTGCACAACTAAACGGAATATGACTTGCCCGATCGTTCGCGACAAAATAAACGAGGTCATTTGTGCCTGAGCAATCATATACACGGATGTTTGAGTTATTTGATACCTCGGTTAATTGGAAAAAAACCGAAATTTGAAATTGTGCACAACTAAACTAAATATGACTTCTCAGATCCTTTGCGACCAAATAAACGAAGTCATTTGTGCCTGAGCAATCATATACACGGATGCTTGAATTATTCGATTCAGCTGTTATTTGAGAAAACCCGAAATTGAAAATTGAGCAAGAGTGAACTAAATATGACTAGTCTGATCGTCCCCGACGAAATAAACGAGGTCATTTGCGCCTGAACAATCATGTACGCGGATGTTTGAGTTATTTGATTCGGCGGTTATTTGAGAAAACCCGGAATTGAAAATTGTGCAAGCATAGACGAAATATGACTTCTCCGATCGTTCGCGACAAAATAAACGAGGTGATTTGTGCCTGAGGAATTATATGCACGGATGTTTGAGTTATTCGATTCGGCAGTTCTTTGAAAAAAACCGAAATTTGAAATTGTGCACAACTAAACGAAATATGACTTGCCCGATCGTTCGCGACAAAATAAACGAGATCATTTGTGCCTGAGCAATCATATACACGGATGTTTGAGTTATTTGATTCGGCAGTTATTTGGAAAAAAAACCGAAATTTGAAATTGTGCACAACTAAACCAAATATGACTTCTCCGATCGTTTGCGACCAAATAAACGAAGTCATTTGTGCCTGAACAATCATATACACGGATGTTTGAGTTATTTGATACCTCGGTTAATTGGAAAAAAACCGAAATTTGAAATTGTGCACAACTAAACTAAATATGACTTCTCAGATCCTTTGCGACCAAATAAACGAAGTCATTTGTGCCTGAGCAATCATATACACGGATGCTTGAATTATTCGATTCAGCTGTTATTTGAGAAAACCCGAAATTGAAAATTGAGCAAGAGTGAACTAAATATGACTAGTCTGATCGTCCCCGACGAAATAAACGAGGTCATTTGCGCCTGAACAATCATGTACGCGGATGTTTGAGTTATTTGATTCGGCGGTTATTTGAGAAAACCCGGAATTGAAAATTGTGCAAGCATAGACGAAATATGACTTCTCCGATCGTTCGCGACAAAATAAACGAGGTGATTTGTGCCTGAGGAATTATATGCACGGATGTTTGAGTTATTCGATTCGGCAGTTCTTTGAAAACAACCGAAATTTGAAATTGTGCACAACTAAACGAAATATGACTTGCCCGATCGTTCGCGACAAAATAAACGAGGTCATTTGTGCCTGAGCAATCATATACACGGATGCTTGAATTATTCGATTCGGCGGTTATTTGGAAAAAAAAACCCAAATTTGAAATTGAGCAAGAGTGAACGAAATATGACTAGTCCGATCCGCGCCGACGAAATAAACGAGGTAATTTGTGCCTGAACAATCATATACACGGATGTTTGAGTTATTTGATTCGGTGATTATTTGAGAAAACCCGGAATTGAATATTGTGCAAGCATAGACGAATTATGAGTTCTTCTATTGTTCGCAACAAAATAATTGAGATTCGTTGTGCCTGAGGGATCATATGCACGGATGTTTGAGTTATTCAAATCGGCAGTTTTTTCGAAAAAAAACCCGAAATTTGAGATTGTGCACAACTAAACGGAATATGACTTGCCCAATCGTTCGCGACAAAATAAACGAGGTCATTTGTGCCTGAGCAATCATATACACGGATGTTTGAGTTATTTGATTCGGCGGTTATGTGGAAAAAAACCGAAATTTGAAATTGTGCACAACTAAACGAAATATGACTTGCCCGATCGTTCGCAACAAAATAAACTAGGTCATTTGTGCCTGAGCAATCATATACACGGATGTTTGAGTTATTTGATTCGGCAGTTATTTGGAAAAAAAACCGAAATTTGAAATTGTGCACAACTAAACTAAATATGACTTCTCCGATCGTTTGCGAAAAACTAAACGATATCATTTGTGCCTGAACAATCATATACACGGATGTTTGAGTTATTTGATTTGGCGGTTATTTGGAAAAAAACCGAAATTTGAAATTGTGCACAACTAAACCAAATATGACTTCTCCGATCGTTTGCGACCAAATAAACGAAGTCATTTGTGCCTGAACAATCATATACACGGATGTTTGAGTTATTTGATACCTCGGTTAATTGGAAAAAAACCGAAATTTGAAATTGTGCACAACTAAACTAAATATGACTTCTCCGATCGTTTGCGACCAAACAAACGAAGTCATTTGCGCCTGAGCAATCATATACACGGATGTTTGAGTTATTTGATTCGGCGGTTATTTGGAAAAAAACCGAAATTTTAAATTCTGCACAACTAAACTAAATATGACTTCTCCGATTGTTTGCGAAAAAGTAAACGATATCATTTGTGCCTGAACATTCATATAAACGGATGTTCGAATTATTTGATTCGGCGGTTATTTGGAAAAAAACCGAAATTTGAAATTGTACACAACTAAACTAAATATGACTTCTCCGATCGTTTGCGAAAAAATAAACGATATCATTTGTGCCGGAACAATCATATACACGGATGTTTGAGTTATTTGATTCGGCGGTTATTTGGAAAAAACCGAAATTTGAAATTGTGCACAACTAAACTAAATACGACTTCTCAGATCGTTTGCGACCAAATAAACGAAGTCATTTGTGCCTGAGCCATCATATGCACGGATGCTTGAATTATTCGATTCAGCTGTTATTTGAGAAAACCCGAAATTGAAAATTGTGCAAGAGTGAATTAAATATGACTAGTCTGATCATCCCCGACGAAATAAACGAGGTGATTTGTGCCTGAACAATCATGTACGCGGATGTTTGAGTTATTCGATTCGGCAGTTCTTTGAAAAAAACCCGAAATTTGAAATTGTGCACAACTAAACGAAATATGACTTGCCCGATCGTTCGCGACAAAATAAACGAAGTCATTTGTGCCTGAGCAATCATATACACGGATGCTCGAATTATTCGATTCGGCGGTTATTTGGAAAAAAAACCGAAATTTGAAATTGAGCAAGAGTGAACGAAATATGACTAGTCCGAACCGCGCCGACGAAATAAACGAGGTAATTTGTGCCTGAACAATCATATACACGGATGTTTGAGTTATTTGATTCGGTGATTATTTGAGAAAACCCGGAATTGAATATTGTGCAAGCATAGACGAATTATGAGTTCTCCTATTGTTCGCAACAAAATAATTGAGGTTCTTTGTGCCTGAGAAATCATATGCACGGATGTTTAAGTTATTCGATTCGGCAGTTTTTTGGAAAAAAACCCGAAATTTAAAATTGTGCACAACTAAACAAAATATGACTTGCCCGATCGTTCGCGACAAAATAAACGAGGTCATTTGTGCCTGAACAATCATATACACGGATGTTGGAGTTATTTGATTCGGTGGTTTTTGAGAAAACCCGGAATTGCATATTGTGCAAGCATAGACGAATTATGCCTATTGTTCGCAACAAAATAATTGAGGTTCGTTGTGCCTGAGGGATCATATGTTTGAGTTATTCAAATCGGCGGTTTTTTCGAAAAAAAAATCCGAAATTTGAAATTGTGCACAACTAAACGGAATATGACTTGCCCGCTCGTTCGCGACAAAATAAACGAGGTCATTTGTGCCTGAGCAATCATATACACGGATGTTTGAGTTATTTGATTCGGCGGTTATGTGGAAAAAAACCGAAATTTGAAATTGTGCACAACAAAACGAAATATGACTTGCCCGATCGTTCGCGACAAAATAAACGAGACCATTTGTGCCTGAGCAATCATATACACGGATGCTTGAATTATTCGATTCAGCTGTTATTTGAGAAAACCCGAAATTGAAAACTGAGCAAGAGTGAATTAAGTATGACTAGTCCGATCGTCCCCGACGAAATAAACGAGGTCATTTGTGCCTGAACAATCATGTACGCGGATGTTTGAGTTATTTGATCCGGCGGTTATTTGAGAAAACGCGGAATTGAAAATTGTGCAAGCACAGACGAATTATGAATTCTCCTATTGTTCGCAACAAAATAATTGAGGTTCGTTGTGCCTGAGGGATCATATGCACGGATGTTTGAGTTATTCAAATCGGCGGTTTTTTCGAGAAAAAAACCCGAAATTTGAAATTGTGCACAAATAAACGGAATATGACTTGCCCGCTCGTTCGCGACAAAATAAACGAGGTCATTTGTGCCTGAGCAATCATATGCACGGATGTTTAAGTTATTTCATTCGGCAGTTTTTTGAAAAAAAACCGAAATTTGAAATTGTGAACAACTAAACTAAATATGACTTCTCCGATCGTTTGCGAAAAAATAAACGAAGTCATTTGTGCCTGAGCAATCATATACACGGATGTTTGAGCTATTTGATTCGGCGGTTATTTGGAAAAAAAAAACGAAATTTGAAATTGTGCACAACTAAACTAAATATGACTTCTCCGATCGTTTGCGACCAAATAAACGAAGTCATTTGTGCCTGAGCAATCATATACACGGATGTTTGAGTTATTTGATTCGGCGGTTATTTGGAAAAAAACCGAAATTTTAAATTGTGCACAACTAAACTAAATATGACTTCTCCGATCGTTTGCGAAAAAGTAAACGATATCATTTGTGCCTGAAAAATCATATACGCGGATGTTTGAGTTATTTGATTCGGCGGTTATTTGGAAAAAACCGAAATTTGAAATTGTGCACAACTAAACTAAATATGACTTCTCCGATCGTTTGCGACCAAATAAACGAAGTCATTTGTGCCTGAGCAATCATATACACGGATGGTTGAATTATTCGATATTGCAGTTTTTTTGAAAAAAGAGCCGAAATTTGAAATTGTGCACAACTAAACTAAATATGACTTGCCCGATCGTTCGCGACAAAATAAACGAGGTCATTTGTGCCTGAGCAATCATATGCACGAATGTTTGAGTTATTCGATTCGGCAGTTTTTTGGAAAAAGAGCCGAAATTTGAAATTGTGCACAACTAAACTAAATATGACTTCTCCGATCGTTTGCGGCCAAATAAACGAGGTCATTTGTGCCTGAGAAATCATATGCACGGATGTTTAAGTTATTCGATTCGGCAGTTTTTTGGAAAAAAACCGAAATTTGAAATTGTGCACAACTAAACGAAATATGACTTGCCCGATCGCTCGCGACAAAATTAACGAGGTCATTTGTGCCTGAGCAATCATATGCACGAATGTTTGAGTTATTCGATTCGGCAGTTTTTTGGAAAAAGAGCCGAAATTTGAAATTGTGCACAACTAAACTAAATATGACTTCTCCGATCGTTTGCGAAAAAATAAACGATATGATTTATGCCTGAACAATCATATACACGGATATTTGAGTTATTTGATTCGGCGGTTATTTGGAAAAAAACCGAAATTTTAAATTGTGCACAACTAAACTAAATATGACTTCTCCGATCGTTTGCGAAAAAGTAAACGATATCATTTGTGCCTGAAAAATCATATACGCGGATGTTTGAGTTATTTGATTCGGCGGTTATTTGGAAAAAACCGAAATTTGAAATTGTGCACAACTAAACTAAATATGACTTCTCCGATCGTTTGCGACCAAATAAACGAAGTCATTTGTGCCTGAGCAATCATATACACGGATGGTTGAATTATTCGATATGGCAGTTTTTTTGAAAAAAGAGTCGAAATTTGAAATTGTGCACAACTAAACTAAATATGACTTGCCCGATCGTTCGCGACAAAATAAACGAGGTCATTTGTGCCTGAACAATCATATACACGGATGTTGGAGTTATTTGATTCGGTGGTTATTTGAGAAAACCCGGAATTGAATATTGTGCAAGCTTAGACGAATTATGAGTTCTCCTATTGTTCGCAACAGAATAATTGAGGTTCGTTGTGCCTGAGGGATCATATGCACGGATGTTTGAGTTATTCAAATCGGCGGTTTTTTCGAGAAAAAAACCCGAAATTTGAAATTGTGCACAACTAAACGGAATATGACTTGCCCGCTCGTTCGCGACAAAATAAACGAGGTCATTTGTGCCTGAGCAATCATATACACGGATGTTTGAGTTATTTGATTCGGCGGTTATGTGGAAAAACACCGAAATTTGAAATTGTGCACAACTAAACGAAATATGACTTGCCCGATCGTTCGCGACAAAATAAACGAGAACATTTGTGCCTGAGCAATCATATACACGGATGCTTGAATTATTCGATTCAGCTGTTATTTGAGAAAACCCGAAATTGAAAACTGAGCAAGAGTGAATTAAGTATGACTAGCCCGATCTTCCCCACGAAATAAACGAGGTCATTTGTGCCTGAACAATCATGTACGCGGATGTTTGAGTTATTTGATCCGGCGGTTATTTGAGAAAACGCGGAATTGAAAATTGTGCAAGCACAGACGAATTATGAATTCTCCTATTGTTCGCAACAAAATAATTGAGGTTCTTTGTGCCTGAGGAATCATATGCACGGATTTTTGAGTTATTCGATTCGGCAGTTCTTTGAAAAAAAACCCGAAATTTGAAATTGTGCACAACTAAACGAAATATGACTAGTCCCATCGTCCTCGACGAAACAAACGAGGTCATTTGTGCCTGAACAATCATATGCACGGATGATTGAGTTATTCGATTCGGCAGTTTTTTGAAAAAAAAACCCGAAATTTGAAATTGTGCACAATTAATCGAAATATGACTTCTCCGATCGTTTGCGGCCAAATAAACGAGGTCATTTGTGCCTGAGAAATCATATGCACGGATGTTTAAGTTATTCGATTCGGCAGTTTTTTGGAAAAAAAACCGAAATTTGAAATTGTGCACAACTAAACGAAATATGACTTGCCCGATCGTTCGCGACAAAATAAACGAGGTCATTTGTGCCTGAACAATCATATACACGGATGTTGGAGTTATTTGATTCGGTGGTTATTTGAGAAAACCCGGAATTGAATATTGTGCAAGCTTAGACGAATTATGAGTTCTCCTATTGTTCGCAACAGAATAATTGAGGTTCGTTGTGCCTGAGGGATCATATGCACGGATGTTTGAGTTATTCAAATCGGCGGTTTTTTCGAGAAAAAAACCCGAAATTTGAAATTGTGCACAACTAAACGGAATATGACTTGCCCGCTCGTTCGCGACAAAATAAACGAGGTCATTTGTGCCTGAGCAATCATATACACGGATGTTTGAGTTATTTGATTCGGCGGTTATGTGGAAAAACACCGAAATTTGAAATTGTGCACAACTAAACGAAATATGACTTGCCCGATCGTTCGCGACAAAATAAACGAGACCATTTGTGCCTGAGCAATCATATACACGGATGCTTGAATTATTCGATTCAGCTGTTATTTGAGAAAACCCGAAATTGAAAACTGAGCAAGAGTGAATTAAGTATGACTAGCCCGATCGTCCCCGACGAAATAAACGAGGTCATTTGTGCCTGAACAATCATGTACGCGGATGTTTGAGTTATTTGATCCGGCGGTTATTTGAGAAAACGCGGAATTGAAAATTGTGCAAGCACAGACGAATTATGAATTCTCCTATTGTTCGCAACAAAATAATTGAGGTTCTTTGTGCCTGAGGAATCATATGCACGGATGTTTGAGTTATTCGATTCGGCAGTTCTTTGAAAAAAAAACCCGAAATTTGAAATTGTGCACAACTAAACGAAATATGACTAGTCCCATCGTCCTCGACGAAACAAACGAGGTCATTTGTGCCTGAACAATCATATACACGGATGTTGGGGTTATTTGATTCGGCGGTTATTTGAGAAAACCCGGAAATGAAAATTGATCAAGAGTGAACCAAATATGACTAGTCCGATCGTCCCCGACGAAATAAACGAGGTCATTTGTTCCTGAACAATCATATGCACGGATATTTAAGTTATTCAATTCGGCAGTTTTTTGAAAAAAAAACCCGAAATTTGAAATTGTGCACAATTAATCGAAATATGACTTCTCCGATCGTTTGCGGCCAAATAAACGAGGTCATTTGCGCCTGAGGAATCATATGCACGGATGTTTAAGTTATTCCATTCGGCAGTTTTTTGAAAAAAACCCGAAAATTGAATTGTGCACACTTAATCGAAATATGACTTGCTCGATCGTTCGCGACAAAATAAACGAGGTCATTTGTGCTTGAACAATCATATACACGGATGTTGGGGTTATTTGATTCGGCGGTTATTTGAAAAAAAACCGAAATTTTAAATTGTGCACAACTAAACTAAATATGACTTCTCCGATCGTTTGCGAAAAAGTAAACGATATCATTTGTGCCTGAAAAATCATATACGCGGATGTTTGAGTTATTTGATTCGGCGATTATTTGGAAAAAAACCCGAAATTTGAAATTGTGCGCAACCAAACTAAATATGACTTCTCCGATCGTTTGCGACCAAATAAACGAGGTTATTTGTGCCTGAACAATCATATGCACGGGTGTTTAAGTTATTCAATTCGGCAGTTTTTTGAAAAAAACCCGAAATTTGAATTGTGCACACTTAATCGAAATATGACTTGCTCGATCGTTCGCGACAAAATAAACGAGGTCATTTGTGCTTGAACAATCATATACACGGATGTTGGGGTTATTTGATTCGGCGGTTATTTGAGAAAACCCGGAAATGAAAATTGATCAAGAGTGAACCAAATATGACTAGTCCGATCGTCCCCGACGAAATAAACGAGGTCATTTGTTCCTGAACAATTATATGCACGGATATTTAAGTTATTCAATTCGGCAGTTTTTTGAAAAAAAAACCCGAAATTTGAAATTGTGCACAATTAATCGAAATATGACTTCTCCGATCGTTTGCGGCCAAATAAACGAGGTCATTTGTGCCTGAGGAATCATATGCACGGATGTTTAAGTTATTCCATTCGGCAGTTTTTTGAAAAAAAACCGAAATTTGAACTTGTGAACATCTAAACGAAATATGACTAGTCCGATCGTCAACGACGAAATAAACGAGGTCACTTGTGCCTGAACAATCATATGCACGGATGTTTGAGTTATTCGATATGGCAGTTTTTTGGAAAAAGAGCCGAAATTTGAAATTGTGCACAACTAAACTAAATATGACTTCTCCGATCGTTTGCGAAAAAATAAACGATATGATTTGTGCCTGAACAATCATATACACGGATATTTGAGTTATTTGATTCGGCGGTTATTTGGAAAAAAACCGAAATTTTAAATTGTGCACCACTAAACTATATATGACTTCTCCGATCGTTTGCGACCAAATAAACGAAGTCATTTGTGCCTGAGCAATCATATACACGGATGTTTGAGCTATTTGATTCGGCGGTTATTTGGAAAAAAAAAAACGAAATTTGAAATTGTGCACAACTAAACTAAATATGACTTCTCCGATCGTTTGCGGCCAAATAAACGAGGTCATTTGTGCCTGAGAAATCATATGCACGGATGTTTAAGTTATTCGATTCGGCAGTTTTTTGGAAAAAAAACCGAAATTTGAAATTGTGCACAACTAAACGAAATATGACTTGCCCGATCGCCCGCGACAAATAAACGAGGTCATTTGTGTCTGAGGAATCATATGCACGGATGTTTGAGTTATTCAAATCGGCAATTTTTTGAAAAAAAAACCCGAAATTTGAAATTGTGCACAACTAAACTAAATATGACTTGCCCGATCGTTCGCGACAAATAAACGAGGTCATTTGTGCCTGAGGAATCATATGCACGGATGTTTGAGTTATTCGATTCGGCTGTTCTTTGGAAAAAAACCCGAAATTTGAAATTGTGCACAACTAAACGAAATATGACTAGTCCGATCGTCCCCGACGAAATAAACGAGGTCATTTGTGCCTGAACAATCATGTACGCGGATGTTTGAGTTATTTGATCCGGCGGTTATTTGAGAAGACGCGAATTGAAAATTGTGCAAGCACAGACGAATTATGAATTCTCCTATTGTTCGCAACAAAATAATTGAGGTTCTTTGTGCCTGAGAAATCATATGCACGGATGTTTAAGTTATTCGATTCGGCAGTTTTTTGGAAAAAAAACCCGAAATTTAAAATTGTGCACAACTAAACAAAATATGACTTGCCCGATCGTTCGCGACAAAATAAACGAGGTCATTTGTGCCTGAACAATCATATACACGGATGTTGGAGTTAGTTGATTCGGTGGTTTTTGAGAAAACCCGGAATTGAATATTGTGCAAGCTTAGACAAATTATGAGTTCTCCTATTGTTCGCAACAAAATAATTGAGGTTCGTTGTGCCTGAGGGATCATATGCACGGATGTTTGAGTTATTCAAATCGGCGGTTTTTTCGAGAAAAAAACCCGAAATTTGAAATTGTGCACAACTAAACGGAATATGACTTGCCCGCTCGTTCGCGACAAAATAAACGAGGTCATTTGTGCCTGAGCAATCATATACACGGATGTTTGAGTTATTTGATTCGGCGGTTATGTGGAAAAAAACCGAAATTTGAAATTGTGCACAACTAAACGAAATGTGACTTGCCCGATCGTTCGCGACAAAATAAACGAGACCATTTGTGCCTGAGCAATCATATACACGGATGCTTGAATTATTCGATTCAGCTGTTATTTGAGAAAACCCGAAATTGAAAACTGAGCAAGAGTGAATTAAGTATGACTAGCCCGATCGTCCCCGACGAAATAAACGAGGTCATTTGTGCCTGAACAATCATGTACGCGGATGTTTGAGTTATTTGATCCGTCGGTTATTTGAGAAAACGCGGAATTGAAAATTGTGCAAGCACAGACGAATTATGAATTCTCCTATTGTTCGCAACAAAATAATTGAGGTTCTTTGTGAATGAGGAATCATATGCACGGATGTTTGAGTTATTCGATTCGGCAGTTCTTTGAAAAAAAAACCCGAAATTTGAAATTGTGCACAACTAAACGAAATATGACTAGTCCCATCGTCCTCGACGAAACAAACGAGGTCATTTGTGCCTGAACAATCATCTGCAGGGATGTTTAACTTATTAAACTCGGCAGTTCTTTGAAAAAAACCCGAATTTTGAAATTGTGCGCAACCAAACTAAATATGACTTCTCCGATCGTTTGCGACCAAATAATCGAGGTTATTTGTGCCTGAACAATCATATGCACGGCTGTTTAAGTTATTCAATTCGGCAGTTTTTTGAAAAAAACCCGAAATTTGAATTGTGCACACTTAATCGAAATATGACTTGCTCGATCGTTCGCGACAAAATAAACGAGGTCATTTGTGCTTGAACAATCATATACACGGATGTTGGGGTTATTTGATTCGGCGGTTATTTGAGAAAACCCGGAAATGAAAATTGATCAAGAGTGAACCAAATATGACTAGTCCGATCGTCCCCGACGAAATAAACGAGGTCATTTGTTCCTAAACAATCATATGCACGGATGATTGAGTTATTCGATTCGGCAATTTTTTGAAAAAAAAAACCGAAATTTGAAATTGTGCACAACTAAACTAAATATGACTTGCCCGATCGTTCGCGACAAATAAACGAGGTCATTTGTGCCTGAGGAATCATATGCACGGATGTTTGAGTTATTCGATTCGGCTGTTCTTTGGAAAAAAACCCGAAATTTGAAATTGTGCACAACTAAACGAAATATGACTAGTCCGATCGTCCCCGACGAAATAAACGAGGTCATTTGTGCCTGAACAATCATGTACGCGGATGTTTGAGTTATTTGATCCGGCGGTTATTTGAGAAGACGCGAATTGAAAATTGTGCAAGCACAGACGAATTATGAATTCTCCTATTGTTCGCAACATAATAATTGAGGTTCTTTGTGCCTGAGGAATCATATGCACGGATGTTTGAGTTATTCGATTCGGCAGTTCTTTGAAAAAAAAAACCCGAAATTTGAAATTGTGCACAACTAAACGAAATATGACTAGTCCCATCGTCCTCGACGAAACAAACGAGGTCATTTGTGCCTGAACAATCATCTGCAGGGATGTTTAACTTATTAAACTCGGCAGTTCTTTGAAAAAAACCCGAAATTTGAAATTGTGCGCAAACAAACTAATTATGACTTCTCCGATCGTTTGCGACCAAATAAACGAGGTTATTTGTGCCTGAACAATCATATGCACGGGTGTTTAAGTTATTCAATTCGGCAGTTTTTTTTGGAAAAAAACCCGAAATTTGAAATTGTGCACAACTAAACGAAATATGACTTGCCCGATCGTTCGCGACAAAATAAACGAGGTCATTTGTGCTTGAACAATCATATACACGGATGTTGGAGTTATTTGATTCGGTGGTTATTTGAGAAAACCCGGAATTGAATATTGTGCAAGCTTAGACGAATTATGAGTTCTCTTATTGTTCGCAACAAAATAATTGAGGTTCGTTGTGCCTGAGGGATCATATGCACGGATATTTGAGTTATTCAAATCGGCGGTTTTTTCGAGAAAAAAACCCGAAATTTGAAATTGTGCACAACTAAACGAAATATGACTAGTCCCATCGTCCTCGACGAAACAAACGAGGTCATTTGTGCCTGAACAATCATCTGCAGGGATGTTTAACTTATTAAACTCGGCAGTTCTTTGAAAAAAAACCCGAAATTTGAAATTGTGCACAATTAATCGAAATATGACTTCTCCGATCGTTTGCGGCCAAATAAACGAGGTCATTTGTGCCTGAGGAATCATATGCACGGATGTTTAAGTTATTCGATTCGGCAGTTCTTTGAAAAAAAAACCCGAAACTAGAAATTGTGCACAACTAAACGAAATATGACTAGTCCGATCGTCCCCGACGAAATAAACGAGGTCATTTGTGCCTGAACAATCATATGCACGGATGTTTGAGTTATTCGATATGGCAGTTTTTTGGAAAAAGAGCCGAAATTTGAAATTGTGCACAACTAAACTAAATATGACTTCTCCGATCGTTTGCGAAAAAATAAACGATATGATTTGTGCCTGAACAATCATATACACGGATATTTGAGTTATTTGATTCGGCGGTTATTTGGAAAAAAACCGAAATTTGAAATTGTGCACAACTAAACTAAATATGACTTCTTCGATCGTTTGCGAAAAAATAAACGATATCATTTGTGTCTGAACAATCATATACACGAATGTTTGAGTTATTTGATTCGGCGGTTATTTGGAAAAAACCGAAATTTGAAATTGTGCACAACTAAACTAAATATGACTTCTCCGATCGTTTGCGACCAAATAAACGAAGTCATTTGTGCCTGAGCAATCATATACACGGATGGTTGAATTATTCGATATGGCAGTTTTTTGGAAAAAGAGCCGAAATTTGAAATTGTGCACAACTAAACTAAATATGACTTGCCCGATCGTTCGCTACAAAATAAACGAGGTCATTTGTGCCTGAACAATCATATGCACGGATGATTGAGTTATTCGATTCGGCAGTTTTTTGAACAAAAAAAACCCGAAATTTGAAATTGTGCACAATTAATCGAAATATGACTTCTCTGATCGTTTGCGGCCAAATAAACGAGGTCATTTGTGCCTGAGAAATCATATACACGGATGTTTAAGTTATTCGATTCGGCAGTTTTTTGGAAAAAAAACCGAAATTTGAAATTGTGCACAACTAAACGAAATATGACTTGCCCGATCGCTCGCGACAAAATAAACGAGGTCATTTGTGCCTGAACAATCATATACACGGATGTTGGAGTTATTTGATTCGGTGGTTATTTGAGAAAACCCGGCATTGAATATTCTGCAAGCATAGACGAATTATGAGTTCTTCTATTTTTCGCAACAAAATAATTGAGGTTCGTTGTGCCTGAGGGATCATATGCACGGATGTTTGAGTTATTTAAATCGGCAGTTTTTTTTTTCGAAAAAAAACCCGAAATTTGAAATTGTGCACAACAAAACGAAATATGACTTGCCCGATCGTTCGCGACAAAATAAACGAGGTCATTTGTGCCTGAACAATCATATGCACGGATGTTTGAGTTATTTGATTCGGCGGTTATTTGGAAAAAAACCGAAATTTGAAATTGTGCACAACTAAACTAAATATGACTTGCCCGATCGTTCGCGACAAAATAAACGATATCATTTGTGCCTGAACAATCATATACACGAATGTTTGAGTTATTTGATTCGGCGGTTATTTGGAAAAAACCGAAATTTGAAATTGTGCACAACTAAACTAAATATGACTTCTCCGATCGTTTGCGACCAAATAAACGAAGTCATTTGTGCCTGAGCAATCATATACACGGATGGTTGAATTATTCGATATGGCAGTTTTTTGGAAAAAGAGCCGAAATTTGAAATTGTGCACAACTAAACTAAATATGACTTGCCCGATCGTTCGCTACAAAATAAACGAGGTCATTTGTGCCTGAACAATCATATGCACGGATGATTGAGTTATTCGATTCGGCAGTTTTTTGAACAAAAAAAACCCGAAATTTGAAATTGTGCACAATTAATCGAAATATGACTTCTCTGATCGTTTGCGGCCAAATAAACGAGGTCATTTGTGCCTGAGAAATCATATACACGGATGTTTAAGTTATTCGATTCGGCAGTTTTTTGGAAAAAAAACCGAAATTTGAAATTGTGCACAACTAAACGAAATATGACTTGCCCGATCGCTCGCGACAAAATAAACGAGGTCATTTGTGCCTGAACAATCATATACACGGATGTTGGAGTTATTTGATTCGGTGGTTATTTGAGAAAACCCGGCATTGAATATTCTGCAAGCATAGACGAATTATGAGTTCTTCTATTTTTCGCAACAAAATAATTGAGGTTCGTTGTGCCTGAGGGATCATATGCACGGATGTTTGAGTTATTTAAATCGGCAGTTTTTTTTTTCGAAAAAAAACCCGAAATTTGAAATTGTGCACAACAAAACGAAATATGACTTGCCCGATCGTTCGCGACAAAATAAACGAGGTCATTTGTGCCTGAACAATCATATGCACGGATGTTTGAGTTATTTGATTCGGCGGTTATTTGGAAAAAAACCGAAATTTGAAATTGTGCACAACTAAACTAAATATGACTTGCCCGATCGTTCGCGACAAAATAAACGAGGTCATTTGTGCCTGAACAATCATATACACGGATGTTGGATTTATTTGATTCGGTGGTTATTTGAGAAAACCCGGAATTGAATATTCTGCAAGCATAGACGAATTATGAGTTCCCCTATTTTTCGCAACAAAATAATTGAGGTTCGTTGTGCCTGAGGGATCATATGCACGGATGTTTGAGTTATTCAAATCGGCAGTTTTTTTTTTCGAAAAAAAAACCCGAAATTTGAAATTGTGCACAACAAAACGAAATATGACTTGCCCGATCGTTCGCTACAAAATAAACGAGGTCATTTGTGCCTGAGCAATCATATGCACGGATGATTGAGTTATTCGATTCGGCAGTTTTTAAAAAAAAAAACCCGAAATTTGAAATTGTGCACAACTAAACGAAATATGACTAGTCCCATCGTCCTCGACGAAACATACGAGGTCATTTGTGCCTGAACAATCATATGCACGGATGATTGAGTTATTCGATTCGGCAGTTTTTTGAAAAAAAAACCCGAAATTTGAAATTGTGCACAATTAATCGAAATATGACTTCTCCGATCGTTTGCGGCCAAATAAACGAGGTCATTTGTGCCTGAGAAATCATATGCACGGATGTTTAAGTTATTCGATTCGGCAGTTTTTTGGAAAAAAAACCGAAATTTGAAATTGTGCACAACTAAACGAAATATGACTTGCCCGATCGCTCGCGACAAAATAAACGAGGTCATTTGTGTCTGAGGAATCATATGCACGGATGTTTGAGTTATTCAAATCGGCAGTTTTTTCGAAAAAAAAACCCGAAATTTAAAATTGTGCACAACTAAACGAAATATGACTTGCCCGATCGTTCGCGACAAAATAAACGAGGTCATTTGTGCCTGAACAATCATATACACGGATGTTGGAGTTATTTGATTCGGTGGTTATTTGAGAAAACCCGGAATTGAATATTGTGCAAGCTTAGACGAATTATGAGTTCTCCTATTGTTCGCAACAGAATAATTGAGGTTCGTTGTGCCTGAGGGATCATATGCACGGATGTTTGAGTTATTCAAATCGGCGGTTTTTTCGAGAAAAAAACCCGAAATTTGAAATTGTGCACAACTAAACGGAATATGACTTGCCCGCTCGTTCGCGACAAAATAAACTAGGTCATTTGTGCCTGAGCAATCATATACACGGATGTTTGAGTTATTTGATTCGGCGGTTATGTGGAAAAACACCGAAATTTGAAATTGTGCACAACTAAACGAAATATGACTTGCCCGATCGTTCGCGACAAAATAAACGAGACCATTTGTGCCTGAGCAATCATATACACGGATGCTTGAATTATTCGATTTAGCTGTTATTTGAGAAAACCCGAAATTGAAAACTGAGCAAGAGTGAATTAAGTATGACTAGCCCGATCGTCCCCGACGAAATAAACGAGGTCATTTGTGCCTGAACAATCATGTACGCGGATGTTTGAGTTATTTGATCCGGCGGTTATTTGAGAAAACGCGGAATTGAAAATTGTGCAAGCACAGACGAATTATGAATTCTCCTATTGTTCGCAACAAAATAATTGAGGTTCTTTGTGCCTGAGGAATCATATGCACGGATGTTTGAGTTATTCGATTCGGCAGTTCTTTGAAAAAAAAACCCGAAATTTGAAATTGTGCACAACTAAACGAAATATGACTAGTCCCATCGTCCTCGACGAAACAAACGAGGTCATTTGTGCCTGAACAATCATATACACGGATGTTGGGGTTATTTGATTCGGCGGTTATTTGAGAAAACCCGGAAATGAAAATTGATCAAGAGTGAACCAAATATGACTAGTCCGATCGTCCCCGACGAAATAAACGAGGTCATTTGTTCCTGAACAATCATATGCACGGATATTTAAGTTATTCAATTCGGCAGTTTTTTGAAAAAAAAACCCGAAATTTGAAATTGTGCACAATTAATCGAAATATGACTTCTCCGATCGTTTGCGGCCAAATAAACGAGGTAATTTGTGCCTGAGAAATCATATGCACGGATGTTTAAGTTATTCGATTCGGCAGTTTTTTGGAAAAAAACCGAAATTTGAAATTGTGCACAACTAAACGAAATATGACTTGCCCGATCGCTCGCGACAAAATAAACGAGGTCATTTGTGCCTGAGCAATCATATGCACGAATGTTTGAGTTATTCGATTCGGCAGTTTTTTGGAAAAAGAGCCGAAATTTGAAATTGTGCACAACTAAACTAAATATGACTTCTCCGATCGTTTGCGAAAAAATAAACGATATGATTTATGCCTGAACAATCATATACACGGATATTTGAGTTATTTGATTCGGCGGTTATTTGGAAAAAAACCGAAATTTTAAATTGTGCACAACTAAACTAAATATGACTTCTCCGATCGTTTGCGAAAAAGTAAACGATATCATTTGTGCCTGAAAAATCATATACGCGGATGTTTGAGTTATTTGATTCGGCGGTTATTTGGAAAAAACCGAAATTTGAAATTGTGCACAACTAAACTAAATATGACTTCTCCGATCGTTTGCGACCAAATAAACGAAGTCATTTGTGCCTGAGCAATCATATACACGGATGGTTGAATTATTCGATATGGCAGTTTTTTTGAAAAAAGAGTCGAAATTTGAAATTGTGCACAACTAAACTAAATATGACTTGCCCGATCGTTCGCGACAAAATAAACGAGGTCATTTGTGCCTGAACAATCATATACACGGATGTTGGAGTTATTTGATTCGGTGGTTATTTGAGAAAACCCGGAATTGAATATTGTGCAAGCTTAGACGAATTATGAGTTCTCCTATTGTTCGCAACAGAATAATTGAGGTTCGTTGTGCCTGAGGGATCATATGCACGGATGTTTGAGTTATTCAAATCGGCGGTTTTTTCGAGAAAAAAACCCGAAATTTGAAATTGTGCACAACTAAACGGAATATGACTTGCCCGCTCGTTCGCGACAAAATAAACGAGGTCATTTGTGCCTGAGCAATCATATACACGGATGTTTGAGTTATTTGATTCGGCGGTTATGTGGAAAAACACCGAAATTTGAAATTGTGCACAACTAAACGAAATATGACTTGCCCGATCGTTCGCGACAAAATAAACGAGAACATTTGTGCCTGAGCAATCATATACACGGATGCTTGAATTATTCGATTCAGCTGTTATTTGAGAAAACCCGAAATTGAAAACTGAGCAAGAGTGAATTAAGTATGACTAGCCCGATCTTCCCCACGAAATAAACGAGGTCATTTGTGCCTGAACAATCATGTACGCGGATGTTTGAGTTATTTGATCCGGCGGTTATTTGAGAAAACGCGGAATTGAAAATTGTGCAAGCACAGACGAATTATGAATTCTCCTATTGTTCGCAACAAAATAATTGAGGTTCTTTGTGCCTGAGGAATCATATGCACGGATTTTTGAGTTATTCGATTCGGCAGTTCTTTGAAAAAAAACCCGAAATTTGAAATTGTGCACAACTAAACGAAATATGACTAGTCCCATCGTCCTCGACGAAACAAACGAGGTCATTTGTGCCTGAACAATCATATGCACGGATGATTGAGTTATTCGATTCGGCAGTTTTTTGAAAAAAAAACCCGAAATTTGAAATTGTGCACAATTAATCGAAATATGACTTCTCCGATCGTTTGCGGCCAAATAAACGAGGTCATTTGTGCCTGAGAAATCATATGCACGGATGTTTAAGTTATTCGATTCGGCAGTTTTTTGGAAAAAAAACCGAAATTTGAAATTGTGCACAACTAAACGAAATATGACTTGCCCGATCGTTCGCGACAAAATAAACGAGGTCATTTGTGCCTGAACAATCATATACACGGATGTTGGAGTTATTTGATTCGGTGGTTATTTGAGAAAACCCGGAATTGAATATTGTGCAAGCTTAGACGAATTATGAGTTCTCCTATTGTTCGCAACAGAATAATTGAGGTTCGTTGTGCCTGAGGGATCATATGCACGGATGTTTGAGTTATTCAAATCGGCGGTTTTTTCGAGAAAAAAACCCGAAATTTGAAATTGTGCACAACTAAACGGAATATGACTTGCCCGCTCGTTCGCGACAAAATAAACGAGGTCATTTGTGCCTGAGCAATCATATACACGGATGTTTGAGTTATTTGATTCGGCGGTTATGTGGAAAAACACCGAAATTTGAAATTGTGCACAACTAAACGAAATATGACTTGCCCGATCGTTCGCGACAAAATAAACGAGACCATTTGTGCCTGAGCAATCATATACACGGATGCTTGAATTATTCGATTCAGCTGTTATTTGAGAAAACCCGAAATTGAAAACTGAGCAAGAGTGAATTAAGTATGACTAGCCCGATCGTCCCCGACGAAATAAACGAGGTCATTTGTGCCTGAACAATCATGTACGCGGATGTTTGAGTTATTTGATCCGGCGGTTATTTGAGAAAACGCGGAATTGAAAATTGTGCAAGCACAGACGAATTATGAATTCTCCTATTGTTCGCAACAAAATAATTGAGGTTCTTTGTGCCTGAGGAATCATATGCACGGATGTTTGAGTTATTCGATTCGGCAGTTCTTTGAAAAAAAAACCCGAAATTTGAAATTGTGCACAACTAAACGAAATATGACTAGTCCCATCGTCCTCGACGAAACAAACGAGGTCATTTGTGCCTGAACAATCATATACACGGATGTTGGGGTTATTTGATTCGGCGGTTATTTGAGAAAACCCGGAAATGAAAATTGATCAAGAGTGAACCAAATATGACTAGTCCGATCGTCCCCGACGAAATAAACGAGGTCATTTGTTCCTGAACAATCATATGCACGGATATTTAAGTTATTCAATTCGGCAGTTTTTTGAAAAAAAAACCCGAAATTTGAAATTGTGCACAATTAATCGAAATATGACTTCTCCGATCGTTTGCGGCCAAATAAACGAGGTCATTTGCGCCTGAGGAATCATATGCACGGATGTTTAAGTTATTCCATTCGGCAGTTTTTTGAAAAAAACCCGAAAATTGAATTGTGCACACTTAATCGAAATATGACTTGCTCGATCGTTCGCGACAAAATAAACGAGGTCATTTGTGCTTGAACAATCATATACACGGATGTTGGGGTTATTTGATTCGGCGGTTATTTGAAAAAAAACCGAAATTTTAAATTGTGCACAACTAAACTAAATATGACTTCTCCGATCGTTTGCGAAAAAGTAAACGATATCATTTGTGCCTGAAAAATCATATACGCGGATGTTTGAGTTATTTGATTCGGCGATTATTTGGAAAAAAACCCGAAATTTGAAATTGTGCGCAACCAAACTAAATATGACTTCTCCGATCGTTTGCGACCAAATAAACGAGGTTATTTGTGCCTGAACAATCATATGCACGGGTGTTTAAGTTATTCAATTCGGCAGTTTTTTGAAAAAAACCCGAAATTTGAATTGTGCACACTTAATCGAAATATGACTTGCTCGATCGTTCGCGACAAAATAAACGAGGTCATTTGTGCTTGAACAATCATATACACGGATGTTGGGGTTATTTGATTCGGCGGTTATTTGAGAAAACCCGGAAATGAAAATTGATCAAGAGTGAACCAAATATGACTAGTCCGATCGTCCCCGACGAAATAAACGAGGTCATTTGTTCCTGAACAATTATATGCACGGATATTTAAGTTATTCAATTCGGCAGTTTTTTGAAAAAAAAACCCGAAATTTGAAATTGTGCACAATTAATCGAAATATGACTTCTCCGATCGTTTGCGGCCAAATAAACGAGGTCATTTGTGCCTGAGGAATCATATGCACGGATGTTTAAGTTATTCCATTCGGCAGTTTTTTGAAAAAAAACCGAAATTTGAACTTGTGAACATCTAAACGAAATATGACTAGTCCGATCGTCAACGACGAAATAAACGAGGTCACTTGTGCCTGAACAATCATATGCACGGATGTTTGAGTTATTCGATATGGCAGTTTTTTGGAAAAAGAGCCGAAATTTGAAATTGTGCACAACTAAACTAAATATGACTTCTCCGATCGTTTGCGAAAAAATAAACGATATGATTTGTGCCTGAACAATCATATACACGGATATTTGAGTTATTTGATTCGGCGGTTATTTGGAAAAAAACCGAAATTTTAAATTGTGCACCACTAAACTATATATGACTTCTCCGATCGTTTGCGACCAAATAAACGAAGTCATTTGTGCCTGAGCAATCATATACACGGATGTTTGAGCTATTTGATTCGGCGGTTATTTGGAAAAAAAAAAACGAAATTTGAAATTGTGCACAACTAAACTAAATATGACTTCTCCGATCGTTTGCGACCAAATAAACGAAGTCATTTGTGCCTGAGCAATCATATACACGGATGTTTGAGTTATTTGATTCGGCGGTTATTTGGAAAAAAACCGAAATTTTAAATTGTGCACAACTAAACTAAATATGATTTCTCCGATCGTTTGCGAAAAAGTAAACGATATCATTTGTGCCTGAAAAATCATATACGCGGATGTTTGAGTTATTTGATTCGGCGATTATTTGGAAAAAAAACCGAAATTTGAAATTGTGCACAACTAAACTAAATATGACTTCTTCGATCGTTTGCGAAAAAATAAACGATATCATTTGTGCCTGAACAATCATATACACGGATGTTTGAGTTATTTGATTCGGCGGTTATTTGGAAAAAACCGAAATTTAAAATTGTGCACAACTAAACTAAATATGACTTCTCCGATCGTTTGCGACCAAATAAACGAAGTCATTTGTGCCTGAGCAATCATATACACGGATGGTTGAATTATTCGATATGGCAGTTTTTTGGATAAAGAGCCGAAATTTGAAATTGTGCACAACTAAACTAAATATGACTTGCCCGATCGTTCGCTACAAAATAAACGAGGTCATTTCTGCCTGAACAATCATATGCACGGATGATTGAGTTATTCGATTCGGCAGTTTTTTGAAAAAAAAACCCGAAATTTGAAATTGTGCACAATTAATCGAAATATGACTTCTCCGATCGTTTGCGGCCAAATAAACGAGGTCATTTGTGCCTGAGAAATCATATGCACGGATGTTTAAGTTATTCGATTCGGCAGTTTTTTGGAAAAAAAACCGAAATTTGAAATTGTGCACAACTAAACGAAATATGACTTGCCCGATCGCCCGCGACAAATAAACGAGGTCATTTGTGTCTGAGGAATCATATGCACGGATGTTTGAGTTATTCAAATCGGCAATTTTTTGAAAAAAAAACCCGAAATTTGAAATTGTGCACAACTAAACTAAATATGACTTGCCCGATCGTTCGCGACAAATAAACGAGGTCATTTGTGCCTGAGGAATCATATGCACGGATGTTTGAGTTATTCGATTCGGCTGTTCTTTGGAAAAAAACCCGAAATTTGAAATTGTGCACAACTAAACGAAATATGACTAGTCCGATCGTCCCCGACGAAATAAACGAAGTCATTTGTGCCTGAACAATCATGTACGCGGATGTTTGAGTTATTTGATCCGGCGGTTATTTGAGAAGACGCGAATTGAAAATTGTGCAAGCACAGACGAATTATGAATTCTCCTATTGTTCGCAACAAAATAATTGAGGTTCTTTGTGCCTGAGAAATCATATGCACGGATGTTTAAGTTATTCGATTCGGCAGTTTTTTGGAAAAAAACCCGAAATTTAAAATTGTGCACAACTAAACAAAATATGACTTGCCCGATCGTTCGCGACAAAATAAACGAGGTCATTTGTGCCTGAACAATCATATACACGGATGTTGGAGTTATTTGATTCGGTGGTTTTTGAGAAAACCCGGAATTGAATATTGTGCAAGCTTAGACAAATTATGAGTTCTCCTATTGTTCGCAACAAAATAATTGAGGTTCGTTGTGCCTGAGGGATCATATGCACGGATGTTTGAGTTATTCAAATCGTCGGTTTTTTCGAGAAAAAAACCCGAAATTTGAAATTGTGCACAACTAAACGGAATATGACTTGCCCGCTCGTTCGCGACAAAATAAACGAGGTCATTTGTGCCTGAGCAATCATATACACGGATGTTTGAGTTATTTGATTCGGCGGTTATGTGGAAAAAAACCGAAATTTGAAATTGTGCACAACTAAACGAAATGTGACTTGCCCGATCGTTCGCGACAAAATAAACGAGACCATTTGTGCCTGAGCAATCATATACACGGATGCTTGAATTATTCGATTCAGCTGTTATTTGAGAAAACCCGAAATTGAAAACTGAGCAAGAGTGAATTAAGTATGACTAGCCCGATCGTCCCCGACGAAATAAACGAGGTCATTTGTGCCTGAACAATCATGTACGCGGATGTTTGAGTTATTTGATCCGGCGGTTATTTGAGAAAACGCGGAATTGAAAATTGTGCAAGCACAGACGAATTATGAATTCTCCTATTGTTCGCAACAAAATAATTGAGGTTCTTTGTGAATGAGGAATCATATGCACGGATGTTTGAGTTATTCGATTCGGCAGTTCTTTGAAAAAAAAACCCGAAATTTGAAATTGTGCACAACTAAACGAAATATGACTAGTCCCATCGTCCTCGACGAAACAAACGAGGTCATTTGTGCCTGAACAATCATCTGCAGGGATGTTTAACTTATTAAACTCGGCAGTTCTTTGAAAAAAACCCGAATTTTGAAATTGTGCGCAACCAAACTAAATATGACTTCTCCGATCGTTTGCGACCAAATAATCGAGGTTATTTGTGCCTGAACAATCATATGCACGGGTGTTTAAGTTATTCAATTCGGCAGTTTTTTGAAAAAAACCCGAAATTTGAATTGTGCACACTTAATCGAAATATGACTTGCTCGATCGTTCGCGACAAAATAAACGAGGTCATTTGTGCTTGAACAATCATATACACGGATGTTGGGGTTATTTGATTCGGCGGTTATTTGAGAAAACCCGGAAATGAAAATTGATCAAGAGTGAACCAAATATGACTAGTCCGATCGTCCCCGACGAAATAAACGAGGTCATTTGTTCCTAAACAATCATATGCACGGATGATTGAGTTATTCGATTCGGCAGTTTTTTGAAAAAAAAACCCGAAATTTGAAATTGTGCACAACTAAACGAAATATGACTAGTCCCATCGTCCTCGACGAAACAAACGAGGTCATTTGTGCCTGAACAATCATCTGCAGGGATGTTTAACTTATTAAACTCGGCAGTTCTTTGAAAAAAACCCGAATTTTGAAATTGTGCGCAACCAAACTAAATATGACTTCTCCGATCGTTTGCGACCAAATAATCGAGGTTATTTGTGCCTGAACAATCATATGCACGGATGTTTGAGTTATTCGATTCGGCAGTTCTTTGAAAAAAAAACCCGAAATTTGAAATTGTGCACAACTAAACGAAATATGACTAGTCCCATCGTCCTCGACGAAACAAACGAGGTCATTTGTGCCTGAACAATCATCTGCAGGGATGTTTAACTTATTAAACTCGGCAGTTCTTTGAAAAAAACCCGAATTTTGAAATTGTGCGCAACCAAACTAAATATGACTTCTCCGATCGTTTGCGACCAAATAATCGAGGTTATTTGTGCCTGAACAATCATATGCACGGATGTTTGAGTTATTCGATTCGGCAGTTCTTTGAAAAAAAAAACCCGAAATTTGAAATTGTGCACAACTAAACGAAATATGACTAGTCCCATCGTCCTCGACGAAACAAACGAGGTCATTTGTGCCTGAACAATCATCTGCAGGGATGTTTAACTTATTAAACTCGGCAGTTCTTTGAAAAAAACCCGAAATTTGAAATTGTGCGCAAACAAACTAATTATGACTTCTCCGATCGTTTGCGACCAAATAAACGAGGTTATTTGTGCCTGAACAATCATATGCACGGGTGTTTAAGTTATTCAATTCGGCAGTTTTTTTTGGAAAAAAACCCGAAATTTGAAATTGTGCACAACTAAACGAAATATGACTTGCCCGATCGTTCGCGACAAAATAAACGAGGTCATTTGTGCTTGAACAATCATATACACGGATGTTGGAGTTATTTGATTCGGTGGTTATTTGAGAAAACCCGGAATTGAATATTGTGCAAGCTTAGACGAATTATGAGTTCTCCTATTGTTCGCAACAAAATAATTGAGGTTCGTTGTGCCTGAGGGATCATATGCACGGATATTTGAGTTATTCAAATCGGCGGTTTTTTCGAGAAAAAAACCCGAAATTTGAAATTGTGCACAACTAAACGAAATATGACTAGTCCCATCGTCCTCGACGAAACAAACGAGGTCATTTGTGCCTGAACAATCATCTGCAGGGATGTTTAACTTATTAAACTCGGCAGTTCTTTGAAAAAAAACCCGAAATTTGAAATTGTGCACAATTAATCGAAATATGACTTCTCCGATCGTTTGCGGCCAAATAAACGAGGTCATTTGTGCCTGAGGAATCATATGCACGGATGTTTAAGTTATTCGATTCGGCAGTTCTTTGAAAAAAAAACCCGAAACTAGAAATTGTGCACAACTAAACGAAATATGACTAGTCCGATCGTCCCCGACGAAATAAACGAGGTCATTTGTGCCTGAACAATCATATGCACGGATGTTTGAGTTATTCGATATGGCAGTTTTTTGGAAAAAGAGCCGAAATTTGAAATTGTGCACAACTAAACTAAATATGACTTCTCCGATCGTTTGCGAAAAAATAAACGATATGATTTGTGCCTGAACAATCATATACACGGATATTTGAGTTATTTGATTCGGCGGTTATTTGGAAAAAAACCGAAATTTGAAATTGTGCACAACTAAACTAAATATGACTTCTTCGATCGTTTGCGAAAAAATAAACGATATCATTTGTGCCTGAACAATCATATACACGAATGTTTGAGTTATTTGATTCGGCGGTTATTTGGAAAAAACCGAAATTTGAAATTGTGCACAACTAAACTAAATATGACTTCTCCGATCGTTTGCGACCAAATAAACGAAGTCATTTGTGCCTGAGCAATCATATACACGGATGGTTGAATTATTCGATATGGCAGTTTTTTGGAAAAAGAGCCGAAATTTGAAATTGTGCACAACTAAACTAAATATGACTTGCCCGATCGTTCGCTACAAAATAAACGAGGTCATTTGTGCCTGAACAATCATATGCACGGATGATTGAGTTATTCGATTCGGCAGTTTTTTGAACAAAAAAAACCCGAAATTTGAAATTGTGCACAATTAATCGAAATATGACTTCTCTGATCGTTTGCGGCCAAATAAACGAGGTCATTTGTGCCTGAGAAATCATATACACGGATGTTTAAGTTATTCGATTCGGCAGTTTTTTGGAAAAAAAACCGAAATTTGAAATTGTGCACAACTAAACGAAATATGACTTGCCCGATCGCTCGCGACAAAATAAACGAGGTCATTTGTGCCTGAACAATCATATACACGGATGTTGGAGTTATTTGATTCGGTGGTTATTTGAGAAAACCCGGCATTGAATATTCTGCAAGCATAGACGAATTATGAGTTCTTCTATTTTTCGCAACAAAATAATTGAGGTTCGTTGTGCCTGAGGGATCATATGCACGGATGTTTGAGTTATTTAAATCGGCAGTTTTTTTTTTCGAAAAAAAACCCGAAATTTGAAATTGTGCACAACAAAACGAAATATGACTTGCCCGATCGTTCGCGACAAAATAAACGAGGTCATTTGTGCCTGAACAATCATATGCACGGATGTTTGAGTTATTTGATTCGGCGGTTATTTGGAAAAAAACCGAAATTTGAAATTGTGCACAACTAAACTAAATATGACTTGCCCGATCGTTCGCGACAAAATAAACGAGGTCATTTGTGCCTGAACAATCATATACACGGATGTTGGATTTATTTGATTCGGTGGTTATTTGAGAAAACCCGGAATTGAATATTCTGCAAGCATAGACGAATTATGAGTTCCCCTATTTTTCGCAACAAAATAATTGAGGTTCGTTGTGCCTGAGGGATCATATGCACGGATGTTTGAGTTATTCAAATCGGCAGTTTTTTTTTTCGAAAAAAAAACCCGAAATTTGAAATTGTGCACAACAAAACGAAATATGACTTGCCCGATCGTTCGCTACAAAATAAACGAGGTCATTTGTGCCTGAGCAATCATATGCACGGATGATTGAGTTATTCGATTCGGCAGTTTTTAAAAAAAAAAACCCGAAATTTGAAATTGTGCACAACTAAACGAAATATGACTAGTCCCATCGTCCTCGACGAAACATACGAGGTCATTTGTGCCTGAACAATCATATGCACGGATGATTGAGTTATTCGATTCGGCAGTTTTTTGAAAAAAAAACCCGAAATTTGAAATTGTGCACAATTAATCGAAATATGACTTCTCCGATCGTTTGCGGCCAAATAAACGAGGTCATTTGTGCCTGAGAAATCATATGCACGGATGTTTAAGTTATTCGATTCGGCAGTTTTTTGGAAAAAAAACCGAAATTTGAAATTGTGCACAACTAAACGAAATATGACTTGCCCGATCGCTCGCGACAAAATAAACGAGGTCATTTGTGTCTGAGGAATCATATGCACGGATGTTTGAGTTATTCAAATCGGCAGTTTTTTCGAAAAAAAAACCCGAAATTTAAAATTGTGCACAACTAAACGAAATATGACTTGCCCGATCGTTCGCGACAAAATAAACGAGGTCATTTGTGCCTGAACAATCATATACACGGATGTTGGAGTTATTTGATTCGGTGGTTATTTGAGAAAACCCGGAATTGAATATTGTGCAAGCTTAGACGAATTATGAGTTCTCCTATTGTTCGCAACAGAATAATTGAGGTTCGTTGTGCCTGAGGGATCATATGCACGGATGTTTGAGTTATTCAAATCGGCGGTTTTTTCGAGAAAAAAACCCGAAATTTGAAATTGTGCACAACTAAACGGAATATGACTTGCCCGCTCGTTCGCGACAAAATAAACTAGGTCATTTGTGCCTGAGCAATCATATACACGGATGTTTGAGTTATTTGATTCGGCGGTTATGTGGAAAAACACCGAAATTTGAAATTGTGCACAACTAAACGAAATATGACTTGCCCGATCGTTCGCGACAAAATAAACGAGACCATTTGTGCCTGAGCAATCATATACACGGATGCTTGAATTATTCGATTCAGCTGTTATTTGAGAAAACCCGAAATTGAAAACTGAGCAAGAGTGAATTAAGTATGACTAGCCCGATCGTCCCCGACGAAATAAACGAGGTCATTTGTGCCTGAACAATCATGTACGCGGATGTTTGAGTTATTTGATCCGGCGGTTATTTGAGAAAACGCGGAATTGAAAATTGTGCAAGCACAGACGAATTATGAATTCTCCTATTGTTCGCAACAAAATAATTGAGGTTCTTTGTGCCTGAGGAATCATATGCACGGATGTTTGAGTTATTCGATTCGGCAGTTCTTTGAAAAAAAAACCCGAAATTTGAAATTGTGCACAACTAAACGAAATATGACTAGTCCCATCGTCCTCGACGAAACAAACGAGGTCATTTGTGCCTGAACAATCATATACACGGATGTTGGGGTTATTTGATTCGGCGGTTATTTGAGAAAACCCGGAAATGAAAATTGATCAAGAGTGAACCAAATATGACTAGTCCGATCGTCCCCGACGAAATAAACGAGGTCATTTGTTCCTGAACAATCATATGCACGGATATTTAAGTTATTCAATTCGGCAGTTTTTTGAAAAAAAAACCCGAAATTTGAAATTGTGCACAATTAATCGAAATATGACTTCTCCGATCGTTTGCGGCCAAATAAACGAGGTCATTTGTGCCTGAGGAATCATATGCACGGATGTTTAAGTTATTCCATTCGGCAGTTTTTTGAAAAAAACCCGAAATTTGAATTGTGCACACTTAATCGAAATATGACTTGCTCGATCGTTCGCGACAAAATAAACGAGGTCATTTGTGCTTGAACAATCATATACACGGATGTTGGGGTTATTTGATTCGGCGGTTATTTGAAAAAAAACCGAAATTCTAAATTGTGCACAACTAAACTAAATATGACTTCTCCGATCGTTTGCGAAAAAGTAAACGATATCATTTGTGCCTGAAAAATCATATACGCGGATGTTTGAGTTATTTGATTCGGCGATTATTTGGAAAAAAACCCGAAATTTGAAATTGTGCGCAACCAAACTAAATATGACTTCTCCGATCGTTTGCGACCAAATAAACGAGGTTATTTGTGCCTGAACAATCATATGCACGGGTGTTTAAGTTATTCAATTCGGCAGTTTTTTGAAAAAAACCCGAAATTTGAATTGTGCACACTTAATCGAAATATGACTTGCTCGATCGTTCGCGACAAAATAAACGAGGTCATTTGTGCTTGAACAATCATATACACGGATGTTGGGGTTATTTGATTCGGCGGTTATTTGAGAAAACCCGGAAATGAAAATTGATCAAGAGTGAACCAAATATGACTAGTCCGATCGTCCCCGACGAAATAAACGAGGTCATTTGTTCCTGAACAATTATATGCACGGATATTTAAGTTATTCAATTCGGCAGTTTTTTGAAAAAAAAAACCGAAATTTGAAATTGTGCACAATTAATCGAAATATGACTTCTCCGATCGTTTGCGGCCAAATAAACGAGGTCATTTGTGCCTGAGGAATCATATGCACGGATGTTTAAGTTATTCCATTCGGCAGTTTTTTGAAAAAAAACCGAAATTTGAAATTGTGAACATCTAAACGAAATATGACTAGTCCGATCGTCAACGACGAAATAAACGAGGTCACTTGTGCCTGAACAATCATATGCACGGATGTTTGAGTTATTCGATATGGCAGTTTTTTGGAAAAAGAGCCGAAATTTGAAATTGTGCACAACTAAACTAAATATGACTTCTCCGATCGTTTGCGAAAAAATAAACGATATGATTTATGCCTGAACAATCATATACACGGATATTTGAGTTATTTGATTCGGCGGTTATTTGGAAAAAAACCGAAATTTTAAATTGTGCACCACTAAACTATATATGACTTCTCCGATCGTTTGCGACCAAATAAACGAAGTCATTTGTGCCTGAGCAATCATATACACGGATGTTTGAGCTATTTGATTCGGCGGTTATTTGGAAAAAAAAAAACGAAATTTGAAATTGTGCACAACTAAACTAAATATGACTTCTCCGATCGTTTGCGACCAAATAAACGAAGTCATTTGTGCCTGAGCAATCATATACACGGATGGTTGAATTATTCGATATGGCAGTTTTTTGGATAAAGAGCCGAAATTTGAAATTGTGCACAACTAAACTAAATATGACTTGCCCGATCGTTCGCTACAAAATAAACGAGGTCATTTCTGCCTGAACAATCATATGCACGGATGATTGAGTTATTCGATTCAGCTGTTATTTGAGAAAACCCGAAATTGAAAACTGAGCAAGAGTGAATTAAGTATGACTAGCCCGATCGTCCCCGACGAAATAAACGAGGTCATTTGTTCCTGAGCAATTATATGCACGGATATTTAAGTTATTCAATTCGGCAGTTTTTTGAAAAAAAAAACCGAAATTTGAAATTGTGCACAATTAATCGAAATATGACTTCTCCGATCGTTTGCGGCCAAATAAACGAGGTCATTTGTGCCTGAGGAATCATATGCACGGATGTTTAAATTATTCCATTCGGCAGTTTTTTGAAAAAAAACCGAAATTTGAAATTGTGAACATCTAAACGAAATATGACTAGTCCGATCGTCAACGACGAAATAAACGAGGTCACTTGTGCCTGAACAATCATATGCACGGATGTTTGAGTTATTCGATATGGCAGTTTTTTGGAAAAAGAGCCGAAATTTGAAATTGTGCACAACTAAACTAAATATGACTTCTCCGATCGTTTGCGAAAAAATAAACGATATGATTTGTGCCTGAACAATCATATACACGGATATTTGAGTTATTTGATTCGGCGGTTATTTGGAAAAAAACCGAAATTTTAAATTGTGCACCACTAAACTATATATGACTTCTCCGATCGTTTGCGACCAAATAAACGAAGTCATTTGTGCCTGAGCAATCATATACACGGATGTTTGAGCTATTTGATTCGGCGGTTATTTGGAAAAAAAAAAAACGAAATTTGAAATTGTGCACAACTAAACTAAATATGACTTCTCCGATCGTTTGCGACCAAATAAACGAAGTCATTTGTGCCTGAGCAATCATATACACGGATGTTTGAGTTATTTGATTCGGCGGTTATTTGGAAAAAGACCGAAATTTTAAATTGTGCACAACTAAACTAAATATGACTTCTCCGATCGTTTGCGAAAAAGTAACGATATCATTTGTGCCTGAAAAATCATATACGCGGATGTTTAAGTTATTTGAATCGGCGATTATTTGGAAAAAAAACCGAAATTTGAAATTGTGCACAACTAAACTAAATATGACTTCTTCGATCGTTTGCGAAAAAATAAACGATATCATTTGTGCCTGAACAATCATATGCACGGATGATTGAGTTATTCGATTCGGCAGTTTTTTGAACAAAAAAAACCCGAAATTTGAAATTGTGCACAATTAATCGAAATATGACTTCTCTGATCGTTTGCGGCCAAATAAACGAGGTCATTTGTGCCTGAGAAATCATATACACGGATGTTTAAGTTATTCGATTCGGCAGTTTTTTGGAAAAAAAACCGAAATTTGAAATTGTGCACAACTAAACGAAATATGACTTGCCCGATCGCTCGCGACAAAATAAACGAGGTCATTTGTGCCTGAACAATCATATACACGGATGTTGGAGTTATTTGATTCGGTGGTTATTTGAGAAAACCCGGCATTGAATATTCTGCAAGCATAGACGAATTATGAGTTCTTCTATTTTTCGCAACAAAATAATTGAGGTTCGTTGTGCCTGAGGGATCATATGCACGGATGTTTGAGTTATTTAAATCGGCAGTTTTTTTTTTCGAAAAAAAACCCGAAATTTGAAATTGTGCACAACAAAACGAAATATGACTTGCCCGATCGTTCGCGACAAAATAAACGAGGTCATTTGTGCCTGAACAATCATATGCACGGATGTTTGAGTTATTTGATTCGGCGGTTATTTGGAAAAAAACCGAAATTTGAAATTGTGCACAACTAAACTAAATATGACTTGCCCGATCGTTCGCGACAAAATAAACGAGGTCATTTGTGCTTGAACAATCATATACACGGATGTTGGATTTATTTGATTCGGTGGTTATTTGAGAAAACCCGGAATTGAATATTCTGCAAGCATAGACGAATTATGAGTTCCCCTATTTTTCGCAACAAAATAATTGAGGTTCGTTGTGCCTGAGGGATCATATGCACGGATGTTTGAGTTATTCAAATCGGCAGTTTTTTTTTTCGAAAAAAAAACCCGAAATTTGAAATTGTGCACAACAAAACGAAATATGACTTGCCCGATCGTTCGCTACAAAATAAACGAGGTCATTTGTGCCTGAGCAATCATATGCACGGATGATTGAGTTATTCGATTCGGCAGTTTTTAAAAAAAAAAACCCGAAATTTGAAATTGTGCACAACTAAACGAAATATGACTAGTCCCATCGTCCTCGACGAAACATACGAGGTCATTTGTGCCTGAACAATCATATGCACGGATGATTGAGTTATTCGATTCGGCAGTTTTTTGAAAAAAAAACCCGAAATTTGAAATTGTGCACAATTAATCGAAATATGACTTCTCCGATCGTTTGCGGCCAAATAAACGAGGTCATTTGTGCCTGAGAAATCATATGCACGGATGTTTAAGTTATTCGATTCGGCAGTTTTTTGGAAAAAAAACCGAAATTTGAAATTGTGCACAACTAAACGAAATATGACTTGCCCGATCGCTCGCGACAAAATAAACGAGGTCATTTGTGTCTGAGGAATCATATGCACGGATGTTTGAGTTATTCAAATCGGCAGTTTTTTCGAAAAAAAAACCCGAAATTTAAAATTGTGCACAACTAAACGAAATATGACTTGCCCGATCGTTCGCGACAAAATAAACGAGGTCATTTGTGCCTGAACAATCATATACACGGATGTTTGAGTTATTTGATTCGGCGGTTATGTGGAAAAACACCGAAATTTGAAATTGTGCACAACTAAACGAAATATGACTTGCCCGATCGTTCGCGACAAAATAAACGAGACCATTTGTGCCTGAGCAATCATATACACGGATGCTTGAATTATTCGATTCAGCTGTTATTTGAGAAAACCCGAAATTGAAAACTGAGCAAGAGTGAATTAAGTATGACTAGCCCGATCGTCCCCGACGAAATAAACGAGGTCATTTGTGCCTGAACAATCATGTACGCGGATGTTTGAGTTATTTGATCCGGCGGTTATTTGAGAAAACGCGGAATTGAAAATTGTGCAAGCACAGACGAATTATGAATTCTCCTATTGTTCGCAACAAAATAATTGAGGTTCTTTGTGCCTGAGGAATCATATGCACGGATGTTTGAGTTATTCGATTCGGCAGTTCTTTGAAAAAAAAACCCGAAATTTGAAATTGTGCACAACTAAACGAAATATGACTAGTCCCATCGTCCTCGACGAAACAAACGAGGTCATTTGTGCCTGAACAATCATATACACGGATGTTGGGGTTATTTGATTCGGCGGTTATTTGAGAAAACCCGGAAATGAAAATTGATCAAGAGTGAACCAAATATGACTAGTCCGATCGTCCCCGACGAAATAAACGAGGTCATTTGTTCCTGAACAATCATATGCACGGATATTTAAGTTATTCAATTCGGCAGTTTTTTGAAAAAAAAACCCGAAATTTGAAACTGTGCACAATTAATCGAAATATGACTTCTCCGATCGTTTGCGGCCAAATAAACGAGGTCATTTGTGCCTGAGGAATCATATGCACGGATGTTTAAGTTATTCCATTCGGCAGTTTTTTGAAAAAAAACCCGAAATTTGAATTGTGCACACTTAATCGAAATATGACTTGCTCGATCGTTCGCGACAAAATAAACGAGGTATTTGTGCTTGAACAATCATATACACGGATGTTGGGGTTATTTGATTCGGCGGTTATTTGAAAAAAAACCGAAATTTTAAATTGTGCACAACTAAACTAAATATGACTTCTCCGATCGTTTGCGAAAAAGTAAACGATATCATTTGTGCCTGAAAAATCATATACGCGGATGTTTGAGTTATTTGATTCGGCGATTATTTGGAAAAAAACCCGAAATTTGAAATTGTGCGCAACCAAACTAAATATGACTTCTCCGATCGTTTGCGACCAAATAAACGAGGTTATTTGTGCCTGAACAATCATATGCACGGGTGTTTAAGTTATTCAATTCGGCAGTTTTTTGAAAAAAACCCGAAATTTGAATTGTGCACACTTAATCGAAATATGACTTGCTCGATCGTTCGCGACAAAATAAACGAGGTCATTTGTGCTTGAACAATCATATACACGGATGTTGGGGTTATTTGATTCGGCGGTTATTTGAGAAAACCCGGAAATGAAAATTGATCAAGAGTGAACCAAATATGACTAGTCCGATCGTCCCCGACGAAATAAACGAGGTCATTTGTTCCTGAACAATTATATGCACGGATATTTAAGTTATTCAATTCGGCAGTTTTTTGAAAAAAAAAACCGAAATTTGAAATTGTGCACAATTAATCGAAATATGACTTCTCCGATCGTTTGCGGCCAAATAAACGAGGTCATTTGTGCCTGAGGAATCATATGCACGGATGTTTAAGTTATTCCATTCGGCAGTTTTTTGAAAAAAAACCGAAATTTGAAATTGTGAACATCTAAACGAAATATGACTAGTCCGATCGTCAACGACGAAATAAACGAGGTCACTTGTGCCTGAACAATCATATGCACGGATGTTTGAGTTATTCGATATGGCAGTTTTTTGGAAAAAGAGCCGAAATTTGAAATTGTGCACAACTAAACTAAATATGACTTCTCCGATCGTTTGCGAAAAAATAAACGATATGATTTGTGCCTGAACAATCATATACACGGATATTTGAGTTATTTGATTCGGCGGTTATTTGGAAAAAAACCGAAATTTTAAATTGTGCACCACTAAACTATATATGACTTCTCCGATCGTTTGCGACCAAATAAACGAAGTCATTTGTGCCTGAGCAATCATATACACGGATGTTTGAGCTATTTGATTCGGCGGTTATTTGGAAAAAAAAAAACGAAATTTGAAATTGTGCACAACTAAACTAAATATGACTTCTCCGATCGTTTGCGACCAAATAAACGAAGTCATTTGTGCCTGAGCAATCATATACACGGATGGTTGAATTATTCGATATGGCAGTTTTTTGGATAAAGAGCCGAAATTTGAAATTGTGCACAACTAAACTAAATATGACTTGCCCGATCGTTCGCTACAAAATAAACGAGGTCATTTCTGCCTGAACAATCATATGCACGGATGATTGAGTTATTCGATTCAGCTGTTATTTGAGAAAACCCGAAATTGAAAACTGAGCAAGAGTGAATTAAGTATGACTAGCCCGATCGTCCCCGACGAAATAAACGAGGTCATTTGTTCCTGAGCAATTATATGCACGGATATTTAAGTTATTCAATTCGGCAGTTTTTTGAAAAAAAAAACCGAAATTTGAAATTGTGCACAATTAATCGAAATATGACTTCTCCGATCGTTTGCGGCCAAATAAACGAGGTCATTTGTGCCTGAGGAATCATATGCACGGATGTTTAAATTATTCCATTCGGCAGTTTTTTGAAAAAAAACCGAAATTTGAAATTGTGAACATCTAAACGAAATATGACTAGTCCGATCGTCAACGACGAAATAAACGAGGTCACTTGTGCCTGAACAATCATATGCACGGATGTTTGAGTTATTCGATATGGCAGTTTTTTGGAAAAAGAGCCGAAATTTGAAATTGTGCACAACTAAACTAAATATGACTTCTCCGATCGTTTGCGAAAAAATAAACGATATGATTTGTGCCTGAACAATCATATACACGGATATTTGAGTTATTTGATTCGGCGGTTATTTGGAAAAAAACCGAAATTTTAAATTGTGCACCACTAAACTATATATGACTTCTCCGATCGTTTGCGACCAAATAAACGAAGTCATTTGTGCCTGAGCAATCATATACACGAATGTTTGAGCTATTTGATTCGGCGGTTATTTGGAAAAAGACCGAAATTTTAAATTGTGCACAACTAAACTAAATATGACTTCTCCGATCGTTTGCGAAAAAGTAACGATATCATTTGTGCCTGAAAAATCATATACGCGGATGTTTAAGTTATTTGAATCGGCGATTATTTGGAAAAAAAACCGAAATTTGAAATTGTGCACAACTAAACTAAATATGACTTCTTCGATCGTTTGCGAAAAAATAAACGATATCATTTGTGCCTGAACAATCATATACACGGATGTTTGAGTTATTTGATTCGGCGGTTATTTGGAAAAAACCGAAATTTGAAATTGTGCACAACTAAACTAAATATGACTTCTCCGATCGTTTGCGACCAAATAAACGAAGTCATTTGTGCCTGAGCAATCATATACACGGATGGTTGAATTATTCGATATGGCAGTTTTTTGGATAAAGAGCCGAAATTTGAAATTGTGCACAACTAAACTAAATATGACTTGCCCGATCGTTCGCTACAAAATAAACGAGGTCATTTCTGCCTGAACAATCATATGCACGGATGATTGAGTTATTCGATTCAGCTGTTATTTGAGAAAACCCGAAATTGAAAACTGAGCAAGAGTGAATTAAGTATGACTAGCCCGATCGTCCCCGACGAAATAAACGAGGTCATTTGTGCCTGAACAATCATGTACGCGGATGTTTGAGTTATTTGATCCGGCGGTTATTTGAGAAAACGCGGAATTGAAAATTGTGCAAGCACAGACGAATTATGAATTCTCCTATTGTTCGCAACAAAATAATTGAGGTTCGTTGTGCCTGAGGGATCATATGCACGGATGTTTGAGTTATTCAAATCGGCGGTTTTTTCGAGAAAAAAACCCGAAATTTGAAATTGTGCACAACTAAACGGAATATGACTTGCCCGCTCGTTCGCGACAAAATAAACGAGGTCATTTGTGCCTGAGCAATCATATGCACGGATGTTTGAGTTATTCAAATCGGCGGTTTTTTTGAAAAAAAAACCCGAAATTTGAAATTGTGCACAATTAATCGAAATATGACTTCTCCGATCGTTTGCGGCCAAATAAACGAGGTCATTTGTGCCTGAGAAATCATATGCACGGATGTTTAAGTTATTCGATTCGGCAGTTTTTTGGAAAAAAAACCGAAATTTGAAATTGTGCACAACTAAACGAAATATGACTTGCCCGATCGCCCGCGACAAATAAACGAGGTCATTTGTGTCTGAGGAATCATATGCACGGATGTTTGAGTTATTCAAATCGGCAGTTTTTTCGAAAAAAAAAACCCGAAATTTAAAATTGTGCACAACTAAACGAAATATGACTTGCCCGATCGTTCGCGACAAAATAAACGAGGTCATTTGTGCCTGAACAATCATATACACGGATGTTGGAGTTATTTGATTCGGTGGTTTTTGAGAAAACCCGGAATTGAATATTGTGCAAGCTTAGACAAATTATGAGTTCTCCTATTGTTCGCAACAAAATAATTGAGGTTCGTTGTGCCTGAGGGATCATATGCACGGATGTTTGAGTTATTCAAATCGGCGGTTTTTTCGAGAAAAAAACCCGAAATTTGAAATTGTGCACAACTAAACGGAATATGACTTGCCCGCTCGTTCGCGACAAAATAAACGAGGTCATTTGTGCCTGAGCAATCATATACACGGATGTTTGAGTTATTTGATTCGGCGGTTATGTGGAAAAAAACCGAAATTTGAAATTGTGCACAACTAAACGAAATGTGACTTGCCCGATCGTTCGCGAGAAAATAAACGAGACCATTTGTGCCTGAGCAATCATATACACGGATGCTTGAATTATTCGATTCAGCTGTTATTTGAGAAAACCCGAAATTGAAAACTGAGCAAGAGTGAATTAAGTATGACTAGCCCGATCGTCCCCGACGAAATAAACGAGGTCATTTGTGCCTGAACAATCATGTACGCGGATGTTTGAGTTATTTGATCCGGCGGTTATTTGAGAAAACGCGGAATTGAAAATTGTGCAAGCACAGACGAATTATGAATTCTCCTATTGTTCGCAACAAAATAATTGAGGTTCTTTGTGAATGAGGAATCATATGCACGGATGTTTGAGTTATTCGATTCGGCAGTTCTTTGAAAAAAAAACCCGAAATTTGAAATTGTGCACAACTAAACGAAATATGACTAGTCCCATCGTCCTCGACGAAACAAACGAGGTCATTTGTGCCTGAACAATCATCTGCAGGGATGTTTAACTTATTAAACTCGGCAGTTCTTTGAAAAAAACCCGAATTTTGAAATTGTGCGCAACCAAACTAAATATGACTTCTCCGATCGTTTGCGACCAAATAATCGAGGTTATTTGTGCCTGAACAATCATATGCACGGGTGTTTAAGTTATTCAATTCGGCAGTTTTTTGAAAAAAACCCGAAATTTGAATTGTGCACACTTAATCGAAATATGACTTGCTCGATCGTTCGCGACAAAATAAACGAGGTCATTTGTGCTTGAACAATCATATACACGGATGTTGGGGTTATTTGATTCGGCGGTTATTTGAGAAAACCCGGAAATGAAAATTGATCAAGAGTGAACCAAATATGACTAGTCCGATCGTCCCCGACGAAATAAACGAGGTCATTTGTTCCTGAACAATCATATGCACGGATGATTGAGTTATTCGATTCGGCAATTTTTTGAAAAAAAAACCCGAAATTTGAAATTGTGCACAACTAAACTAAATATGACTTGCCCGATCGTTCGCGACAAATAAACGAGGTCATTTGTGCCTGAGGAATCATATGCACGGATGTTTGAGTTATTCGATTCGGCTGTTCTTTGAAAAAAAAACCCGAAATTTGAAATTGTGCACAACTAAACGAAATATGACTAGTCCGATCGTCCCCGACGAAATAAACGAGGTCATTTGTGCCTGAACAATCATGTACGCGGATGTTTGAGTTATTTGATCCGGCGGTTATTTGAGAAGACGCGGAATTGAAAATTGTGCAAGCACAGACGAATTATGAATTCTCCTATTGTTCGCAACAAAATAATTGAGGTTCTTTGTGCCTGAGGAATCATATGCACGGATGTTTGAGTTATTCGATTCGGCAGTTCTTTGAAAAAAAAAACCCGAAATTTGAAATTGTGCACAACTAAACGAAATATGACTAGTCCCATCGTCCTCGACGAAACAAACGAGGTCATTTGTGCCTGAACAATCATCTGCACGGATGTTTAACTTATTAAACTCGGCAGTTCTTTGAAAAAAACCCGAAATTTGAAATTGTGCGCAACCAAACTAAATATGACTTCTCCGATCGTTTGCGACCAAATAAACGAGGTTATTTGTGCCTGAACAATCATATGCACGGGTGTTTAAGTTATTCAATTCGGCAGTTTTTTTGGAAAAAAAACCCGAAATTTGAAATTGTGCACAACTAAACGAAATATGACTTGCCCGATCGTTCGCGACAAAATAAACGAGGTCATTTGTGCCTGAACAATCATATGCACGGATGTTTGAGTTATTCGATATGGCAGTTTTTTGGAAAAAGAGCCGAAATTTGAAATTGTGCACAACTAAACTAAATATGACTTCTCCGATCGCTTGCGAAAAAATAAACGATATGATTTGTGCCTGAACAATCATATACACGGATATTTGAGTTATTTGATTCGGCGATTATTTGGAAAAAAACCGAAATTTGAAATTGTGCACAACTAAACTAAATATGACTTGCCCGATCGTTCGCTACAAAATAAACGAGGTCATTTGTGCTTGAACAATCATATGCACGGATGATTGAGTTATTCGATTCGGCAGTTTTTTGAAAAAAAAACCCGAAATTTGAAATTGTGCACAATTAATCGAAATATGACTTCTCTGATGGTTTGCGGCCAAATAAACGAGGTCATTTGTGCCTGAGAAATCATATACACGGATGTTTAAGTTATTCGATTCGGCAGTTTTTTGGAAAAAAAACCGAAATTTGAAATTGTGCACAACTAAACGAAATATGACTTGCCCGATCGCTCGCGACAAAATAAACGAGGTCATTTGTGCCTGAACAATCATATACACGGATGTTGGAGTTATTTGATTCGGTGGTTATTTGAGAAAACCCGGCATTGAATATTCTGCAAGCATAGACGAATTATGAGTTCCCCTATTTTTCGCAACAAAATAATTGAGGTTCGTTGTGCCTGAGGGATCATATGCACGGATGTTTGAGTTATTCAAATCGGCAGTTTTTTTTTCGAAAAAAAAACCCGAAATTTGAAATTGTGCACAACAAAACGAAATATGACTTGCCCGATCGTTCGCGACAAAATAAACGAGCTCATTTGTGCCTGAACAATCATATGCACGGATGTTTGAGTTATTCCATTCGGCAGTTTTTTGAAAAAAAAACCGAAATTTGAAATTGTGAACATCTAAACGAAATATGACTAGTCCGATCGTCAACGACGAAATAAACGAGGTCACTTGTGCCTGAACAATCATATGCACGGATGTTTGAGTTATTCGATATGGCAGTTTTTTGGAAAAAGAGCCGAAATTTGAAATTGTGCACAACTAAACTAAATATGACTTCTCCGATCGTTTGCGAAAAAATAAACGATATGATTTGTGCCTGAACAATCATATACACGGATATTTGAGTTATTTGATTCGGCGGTTATTTGGAAAAAAACCGAAATTTTAAATTGTGCACCACTAAACTATATATGACTTCTCCGATCGTTTGCGACCAAATAAACGAAGTCATTTGTGCCTGAGCAATCATATACACGGATGTTTGAGCTATTTGATTCGGCGGTTATTTGGAAAAAAAAAAACGAAATTTGAAATTGTGCACAACTAAACTAAATATGACTTCTCCGATCGTTTGCGACCAAATAAACGAAGTCATTTGTGCCTGAGCAATCATATACACGGATGTTTGAGTTATTTGATTCGGCGGTTATTTGGAAAAACCCGAAATTTTAAATTGTGCACAACTAAACTAAATATGACTTCTCCCATCGTTTGCGAAAAAGTAACGATATCATTTGTGCCTGAAAAATCATATACGCGGATGTTTGAGTTATTTGAATCGGCGATTATTTGGAAAAAAAACCGAAATTTGAAATTGTGCACAACTAAACTAAATATGACTTCTTCGATCGTTTGCGAAAAAATAAACGATATCATTTGTGCCTGAACAATCATATACACGGATGTTTGAGTTATTTGATTCGGCGGTTATTTGGAAAAAACCGAAATTTGAAATTGTGCACAACTAAACTAAATATGACTTCTCTGATCGTTTGCGACCAAATAAACGAAGTCATTTGTGCCTGAACAATCATATACACGGATGGTTGAATTATTCGATATGGCAGTTTTTTGGATAAAGAGCCGAAATTTGAAATTGTGCACAACTAAACTAAATATGACTTGCCCGATCGTTCGCTACAAAATAAACGAGGTCATTTCTGCCTGAACAATCATATGCACGGATGATTGAGTTATTCGATTCGGCAGTTTTTTGAAAAAAAAAACCCGAAATTTGAAATTGTGCACAATTAATCGAAATATGACTTCTCCGATCGTTTGCGGCCAAATAAACGAGGTCATTTGTGCCTGAGAAATCATATGCACGGATGTTTAAGTTATTCGATTCGGCAGTTTTTTGGAAAAAAAACCGAAATTTGAAATTGTGCACAACTAAACGAAATATGACTTGCCCGATCGCCCGCGACAAATAAACGAGGTCATTTGTGTCTGAGGAATCATATGCACGGATGTTTGAGTTATTCAAATCGGCAGTTTTTTCGAAAAAAAAAACCCGAAATTTAAAATTGTGCACAACTAAACGAAATATGACTTGCCCGATCGTTCGCGACAAAATAAACGAGGTCATTTGTGCCTGAACAATCATATACACGGATGTTGGAGTTATTTGATTCGGTGGTTTTTGAGAAAACCCGGAATTGAATATTGTGCAAGCTTAGACAAATTATGAGTTCTCCTATTGTTCGCAACAAAATAATTGAGGTTCGTTGTGCCTGAGGGATCATATGCACGGATGTTTGAGTTATTCAAATCGGCGGTTTTTTCGAGAAAAAAACCCGAAATTTGAAATTGTGCACAACTAAACGGAATATGACTTGCCCGCTCGTTCGCGACAAAATAAACGAGGTCATTTGTGCCTGAGCAATCATATACACGGATGCTTGAATTATTCGATTCAGCTGTTATTTGAGAAAACCCGAAATTGAAAACTGAGCAAGAGTGAATTAAGTATGACTAGCCCGATCGTCCCCGACGAAATAAACGAGGTCATTTGTGCCTGAACAATCATGTACGCGGATGTTTGAGTTATTTGATCCGGCGGTTATTTGAGAAAACGCGGAATTGAAAATTGTGCAAGCACAGACGAATTATGAATTCTCCTATTGTTCGCAACAAAATAATTGAGGTTCTTTGTGAATGAGGAATCATATGCACGGATGTTTGAGTTATTTGATTCGGTGGTTTTTGAGAAAACCCGGAATTGAATATTGTGCAAGCTTAGACAAATTATGAGTTCTCCTATTGTTCGCAACAAAATAATTGAGGTTCGTTGTGCCTGAGGGATCATATGCACGGATGTTTGAGTTATTCAAATCGGCGGTTTTTTCGAGAAAAAAACCCGAAATTTGAAATTGTGCACAACTAAACGGAATATGACTTGCCCGCTCGTTCGCGACAAAATAAACTAGGTCATTTGTGCCTGAGCAATCATATACACGGATGTTTGAGTTATTTGATTCGGCGGTTATGTGGAAAAAAACCGAAATTTGAAATTGTGCACAACTAAACGAAATGTGACTTGCCCGATCGTTCGCGACAAAATAAACGAGACCATTTGTGCCTGAGCAATCATATACACGGATGCTTGAATTATTCGATTCAGCTGTTATTTGAGAAAACCCGAAATTGAAAACTGAGCAAGAGTGAATTAAGTATGACTAGCCCGATCGTCCCCGACGAAATAAACGAGGTCATTTGTGCCTGAACAATCATGTACGCGGATGTTTGAGTTATTTGATCCGGCGGTTATTTGAGAAAACGCGGAATTGAAAATTGTGCAAGCACAGACGAATTATGAATTCTCCTATTGTTCGCAACAAAATAATTGAGGTTCTTTGTGAATGAGGAATCATATGCACGGATGTTTGAGTTATTCGATTCGGCAGTTCTTTGAAAAAAAAACCCGAAATTTGAAATTGTGCACAACTAAACGAAATATGACTAGTCCCATCGTCCTCGACGAAACAAATGAGGTCATTTGTGCCTGAACAATCATCTGCAGGGATGTTTAACTTATTAAACTCGGCAGTTCTTTGAAAAAAACCCGAATTTTGAAATTGTGCGCAACCAAACTAAATATGACTTCTCCGATCGTTTGCGACCAAATAATCGAGGTTATTTGTGCCTGAACAATCATATGCACGGGTGTTTAAGTTATTCAATTCGGCAGTTTTTTGAAAAAAACCCGAAATTTGAATTGTGCACACTTAATCGAAATATGATTTGCTCGATCGTTCGCGACAAAATAAACGAGGTCATTTGTGCTTGAACAATCATATACACGGATGTTGGGGTTATTTGATTCGGCGGTTATTTGAGAAAACCCGGAAATGAAAATTGATCAAGAGTGAACCAAATATGACTAGTCCGATCGTCCCCGACGAAATAAACGAGGTCATTTGTTCCTGAACAATCATATGCACGGATGATTGAGTTATTCGATTCGGCAATTTTTTGAAAAAAAAACCCGAAATTTGAAATTGTGCACAACTAAACTAAATATGACTTGCCCGATCGTTCGCGACAAATAAACGAGGTCATTTGTGCCTGAGGAATCATATGCACGGATGTTTGAGTTATTCGATTCGGCTGTTCTTTGAAAAAAAACCTGAAATTTGAAATTGTGCACAACTAAACGAAATATGACTAGTCCGATCGTCCCCGACGAAATAAACGAGGTCATTTGTGCCTGAACAATCATGTACGCGGATGTTTGAGTTATTTGATCCGGCGGTTATTTGAGAAGACGCGGAATTGAAAATTGTGCAAGCACAGACGAATTATGAATTCTCCTATTGTTCGCAACAAAATAATTGAGGTTCTTTGTGCCTGAGGAATCATATGCACGGATGTTTGAGTTATTCGATTCGGCAGTTCTTTGAAAAAAAAAACCCGAAATTTGAAATTGTGCACAACTAAACGAAATATGACTAGTCCCATCGTCCTCGACGAAACAAACGAGGTCATTTGTGCCTGAACAATCATCTGCACGGATGTTTAACTTATTAAACTCGGCAGTTCTTTGAAAAAAACCCGAAATTTGAAATTGTGCGCAACCAAACTAAATATGACTTCTCCGATCGTTTGCGACCAAATAAACGAGGTTATTTGTGCCTGAACAATCATATGCACGGGTGTTTAAGTTATTCAATTCGGCAGTTTTTTTGGAAAAAAACCCGAAATTTGAAATTGTGCACAACTAAACGAAATATGACTTGCCCGATCGTTCGCGACAAAATAAACGAGGTCATTTGTGCCTGAACAATCATATGCACGGATGTTTGAGTTATTCGATATGGCAGTTTTTTGGAAAAAGAGCCGAAATTTGAAATTGTGCACAACTAAACTAAATATGACTTCTCCGATCGTTTGCGAAAAAATAAACGATATGATTTGTGCCTGAACAATCATATACACGGATATTTGAGTTATTTGATTCGGCGATTATTTGGAAAAAAACCGAAATTTGAAATTGTGCACAACTAAACTAAATATGACTTGCCCGATCGTTCGCTACAAAATAAACGAGGTCATTTGTGCTTGAACAATCATATGCACGGATGATTGAGTTATTCGATTCGGCAGTTTTTTGAAAAAAAAACCCGAAATTTGAAATTGTGCACAATTAATCGAAATATGACTTCTCTGATGGTTTGCGGCCAAATAAACGAGGTCATTTGTGCCTGAGAAATCATATACACGGATGTTTAAGTTATTCGATTCGGCAGTTTTTTGGAAAAAAAACCGAAATTTGAAATTGTGCACAACTAAACGAAATATGACTTGCCCGATCGCTCGCGACAAAATAAACGAGGTCATTTGTGCCTGAACAATCATATACACGGATGTTGGAGTTATTTGATTCGGTGGTTATTTGAGAAAACCCGGCATTGAATATTCTGCAAGCATAGACGAATTATGAGTTCCCCTATTTTTCGCAACAAAATAATTGAGGTTCGTTGTGCCTGAGGGATCATATGCACGGATGTTTGAGTTATTCAAATCGGCAGTTTTTTTTTTCGAAAAAAAAACCCGAAATTTGAAATTGTGCACAACAAAACGAAATATGACTTGCCCGATCGTTCGCGACAAAATAAACGAGGTCATTTGTGCCTGAACAATCATATGCACGGATGTTTGAGTTATTTGATTCGGCGGTTATTTGGAAAAAAACCGAAATTTGAAATTGTGCACAACTAAACTAAATATGACTTGCCCGATCGTTCGCGACAAAATAAACGAGGTCATTTGTGCCTGAACAATCATATACACGGATGTTGGATTTATTTGATTCGGTGGTTATTTGAGAAAACCCGGAATTGAATATTCTGCAAGCATAGACGAATTATGAGTTCCCCTATTTTTCGCAACAAAATAATTGAGGTTCGTTGTGCCTGAGGGATCATATGCACGGATGTTTGAGTTATTCAAATCGGCAGTTTTTTTTTTCGAAAAAAAACCCGAAATTTGAAATTGTGCACAACAAAACGAAATATGACTTGCCCGATCGTTCGCTACAAAATAAACGAGGTCATTTGTGCCTGAGCAATCATATGCACGGATGATTGAGTTATTCGATTCGGCAGTTTTTAAAAAAAAAACCCGAAATTTGAAATTGTGCACAACTAAACGAAATATGACTTGCCCAATCGTTCGCAACAAAATAAACGAGGTCATTTGTGCCTGAGCAATCATATGCACAGATGTTTGAGTTATTTGATTCGGCGGTTATTTGGAAAAAAACCGAAATTTGAAATTGTGCACAACTAAACTAAATATGACTTCTCCGATCCTTTGCGAAAAAATAAACGATATCATTTGTGCCTGAAAAATCATATACGCGGATGCTTGAGTTATTTGATTCGGCGGTTATTTGGAAAAAAACCGAAATTTGAAATTGTGCACAACTAAACTAAATATGACTTGCCCGATCGTTCGCGACAAAATAAACGAGGTCATTTGTGCCTGAACAATCATATACACGGATGTTGGAGTTACTTGATTCCGTGGTTATTTGAGAAAACCCGGAATTGAATATTGTGCAAGCATAGACGAATTATGAGTTCCCCTATTTTTCGCAACAAAATAATTGAGGTTCGTTGTGCCTGAGGGATCATATGCACGGATGTTTGAGTTATTCAAATCGGCAGTTTTTTCGAAAAAAAACCCGAAATTTGAAATTGTGCACAACTAAACGAAATATGACTTGCCCGATCGTTCGCGACAAAATAAACGAGGTCATTTGTGCCTGAACAATCATATGCACGGATGATTGAGTTATTCGATTCGGCAATTTTTGGAAAAAAAAACCCGAAATTTGAAATTGTGCACAACTAAACTAAATATGACTTGCCCGATCGTTCGCGACAAATAAACGAGGTCATTTGTGCCTGAGGAATCATATGCACGGATGTTTGAGTTATTCGATTCGGCAGTTCTTTGAAAAAAAACCCGAAATTTGAAATTGTGCACAACTAAACGAAATATGACTAGTCCGATCGTTCGCGACAAAATAAACGAGGTCATTTGTGCCTGAACAATCATATACACGGATGTTGGAGTTATTTGATTCGGTGGTTATTTGAGAAAACCCGGAATTGAATATTCTGCAAGCATAGACGAATTATGAGTTCCCCTATTTTTCGCAACAAAATAATTGAGGTTCGTTGTGCCTGAGGGATCATATGCACGGATGTTTGAGTTATTCAAATCGGCAGTTTTTTTTTTCGAAAAAAAAACCCGAAATTTGAAATTGTGCACAACAAAACGAAATATGACTTGCCCGATCGTTCGCTACAAAATAAACGAGGTCATTTGTGCCTGAGCAATCATATGCACGGATGATTGAGTTATTCGATTCGGCAGTTTTTTAAAAAAAAAACCGAAATTTGAAATTGTGCACAACTAAACGAAATATGACTTGCCCAATCGTTCGCAACAAAATAATCGAGGTCATTTGTGCCTGAGCAATCATATACACGGATGTTTGAGTTATTTGATTCGGCGGTTATTTGGAAAAAAACCGAAATTTGAAATTGTGCACAACTAAACTAAATATGACTTGCCCGATCGTTCGCGACAAAATAAACGAGGTCATTTGTGCATGAACAATCATATACACGGATGTTGGAGTTATTTGATTCGGTGGTTATTTGAGAAAACCCGGAATTGAATATTGTGCAAGCATAGACGAATTATGAGTTCCCCTATTTTTCGCAACAAAATAATTGAGGTTCGTTGTGCCTGAGGGATCATATGCACGGATGTTTGAGTTATTTGATTCGGCGGTTATTTAAAAAAAAAACGAAATTTGAAATTGTGCACAACTAAACTAAATATGACTTCTCCGATCGTTTGCGACCAAATAAACGAAGTCATTTGTGCCTGAGAAATCATATACACGGATGTTTGAGTTATTTGATTCGGCGGTTATTTAAAAAAAAAACAAAATTTGAAATTGTGCACAACTAAACTAAATATGCAATCATATACACGGATGTTTGAGTTATTTGATTCGGCAGTTATTTGGAAAAAAACCGAAATTTGAAATTGTGCACAACTAAACTAAATATGACTTCTCCGATCGTTTGCGAAAAAATAAACGATATGATTTGTGCCTGAACAATCATATACACGGATATTTGCGTTATTTGATTCGGCGGTTATTTGGAAAAAAACCGAAATTTTAAATTGTGCACCACTAAACTATATATGACTTCTCCGATCGTTCGCGACAAAATAAACGAGGTCATTTGTGCCTGAACAATCATATACACGGATGTTGGAGTTATTTGATTCGGTGGTTATTTGAGAAAACCCGGAATTGAATATTCTGCAAGCATAGACGAATTATGAGTTCCCCTATTTTTCGCAACAAAATAATTGAGGTTCGTTGTGCCTGAGGGATCATATGCACGGATGTTTGAGTTATTCAAATCGGCAGTTTTTTTTTTCGAAAAAAAAACCCGAAATTTGAAATTGTGCACAACAAAACGAAATATGACTTGCCCGATCGTTCGCTACAAAATAAACGAGGTCATTTGTGCCTGAGCAATCATATGCACGGATGATTGAGTTATTCGATTCGGCAGTTTTTTAAAAAAAAACCCGAAATTTGAAATTGTGCACAACTAAACGAAATATGACTTGCCCAATCGTTCGCAACAAAATAATCGAGGTCATTTGTGCCTGAGCAATCATATACACGGATGTTTGAGTTATTTGATTCGGCGGTTATTTGGAAAAAAACCGAAATTTGAAATTGTGCACAACTAAACTAAATATGACTTGCCCGATCGTTCGCGACAAAATAAACGAGGTCATTTGTGCCTGAACAATCATATACACGGATGTTGGAGTTATTTGATTCGGTGGTTATTTGAGAAAACCCGGAATTGAATATTCTGCAAGCATAGACGAATTATGAGTTCCCCTATTTTTCGCAACAAAGTAATTGAGGTTCGTTGTGCCTGAGGGATCATATGCACGGGTGATTGAGTTATTCGATTCGATAGTTTTTTTGAAAATAAAACCATTTGTGTCTGAGGAATCGTATGCACGGATGTTTGAGTTATTCAAATCGGCAGTTTTTTCGAAAAAAACCCGAAATTTGAAATTGTGCACAACTAAACGAAATATGACTTGCCCGATCGTTCGCGACAAAATAAACGAGGTCAGTTGTGCATGAACAATCATATACACGGATGTTGGAGTTATTTGATTCGGTGGTTATTTGAGAAAACCCGGAATTGAATATTGTGCAAGCATAGACGAATTATGAGTTCCCCTATTTTTCGCAACAAAATAATTGAGGTTCGTTGTGCCTGAGGGATCATATGCACGGATGTTTGAGTTATTTGATTCGGCGGTTATTTAAAAAAAAAAACGAAATTTGAAATTGTGCACAACTAAACTAAATATGACTTCTCCGATCGTTTGCGACCAAATAAACGAAGTCATTTGTGCCTGAGGAATCATATACACGGATGTTTGAGTTATTTGATTCGGCGGTTATTTAAAAAAAAAACGAAATTTGAAATTGTGCACAACTAAACTAAATATGACTTGCCCGATCGTTCGCTACAAAATAAACGAGGTCATTTGTGCCTGAACAATCATATGCACGGGTGATTGAGTTATTCGATTCGATAGTTTTTTTGAAAATAAAACCATTTGTGTCTGAGGAATCGTATGCACGGATGTTTGAGTTATTCAAATCGGCAGTTTTTTCGAAAAAAAACCCGAAATTTGAAATTGTGCACAACTAATCTAAATATGACTTGCCCGATCGTTCGCGACAAAATAAACGAGGTCATTTGTGCCTGAGCAATCATATACACGGATGTTTGAGTTATTTGATTCGGCAGTTATTTGGAAAAAAACCGAAATTTGAAATTGTGCACAACTGAACTAAATATGACTTCTCCGATCGTTTGCGAAAAAATAAACGATATGATTTGTGCCTGAACAATCATATACACGGATGTTTGCGTTATTTGATTCGGCGGTTATTTGGAAAAAAACCGAAATTTTAAATTGTGCACCACTAAACTATATATGACTTCTCCGATCGTTTGCGACTAAATAAACGAAGTCATTTGTGCCTGAGGAATCATATACACGGATGTTTGAGCTATTTGATTCGGCGGTTATTTAAAAAAAAAACGAAATTTGAAATTGTGCACAACTAAACTAAATATGACTTCTCCGATCGTTTGCGACCAAATAAACGAAGTCATTTGTGCCTGAGCAATCATATACACGGATGTTTGCGTTATTTGATTCGGCGGTTATTTGGAAAAAAACCGAAATTTTAAATTGTGCACCACTAAACTATATATGACTTCTCCGATCGTTTGCGACCAAATAAACGAAGTCATTTGTGCCTGAGGAATCATATACACGGATGTTTGAGTTATTTGATTCGGCGGTTATTTAAAAAAAAACGAAATTTGAAATTGTGCACAACTAATCTAAATATGACTTGCCCGATCGTTCGCGACAAAATAAACGAGGTCATTTGTGCCTGAGCAATCATATACACGGATGTTTGAGTTATTTGATTCGGCAGTTATTTGGAAAAAAACCGAAATTTGAAATTGTGCACAACTAAACTAAATATGACTTCTCCGATCGTTTGCGAAAAAATAAACGATATGATTTGTGCCTGAACAATCATATACACGGATGTTTGCGTTATTTGATTCGGCGGTTATTTGGACAAAAACCGAAATTTTAAATTGTGCACAACTAAACTAAATATGACTTCTCCGATCGTTTGCGAAAAAATAAACGATATCATTTGTGCCTGAAAAATCATATACGCAGATGTTTGAGTTATCTGATTCGGCGGTTATTTGGAAAAAAAACCGAAATTTGAAATTGTGCACAACTAAACTAAATATGACTTCTTCGATCGTTTGCGAAAAAATAAACGATATCATTTGTGCTTGAACAATCATATACACGGATGTTTGAGTTATTTGATTCGGCGGTTATTTGGAAAAAACCGAAATTTGAAATTGTGCACAACTAAACTAAATATGACTTCTCCGATCGTTTGCGACCAAATAAACGAAGTCATTTGTGCCTGAGCAATCATATACACGGATGGTTGAGTTATTTGATTCGGCGGTTATTTGGAAAAAACCGAAATTTGAAATTGTGCACAGCTAAACTAAATATGACTTCTCCGATCGTTTGCGAAAAAATAAACGATATGATTTGTGCCTGAACAATCATATACACGGATATTTGAGTTATTTGATTCGGCGGTTATTTGGAAAAAAACCGAAATTTTAAATTGTGCACCACTAAACTATATATGACTTCTCCGATCGTTTGCGACCAAATAAACGAAGTCATTTGTGCCTGAGCAATCATATACACGGATGTTTGAGTTATTTGATTCGGCGGTTATTTGGAAAAAAAAAAACTAAATTTGAAATTGCGCACAACTAAACTAAATATGACTTCTCCGATCGTTTGCGAAAAAGTAAACGATATCATTTGTGCCTGAAAAATCATATACGCGGATGTTTGAGTTATTTGATTCGGCGGTTATTTGGAAAAAAACCGAAATTTGAAATTGTGCACAACTAAACTAAATATGACTTCTTCGATCGTTTGCGAAAAAAGAAACGATATCATTTGTGCCTGAACAATCATATACACGAAGTTTGAGTTATTTGATTCGGCGGTTATTTGGAAAAAACCGAAATCTGAAATTGTGCACAACTAAACTAAATATGACTTCTCCGATCGTTTGCGACCAAATAAACGAAGTCATTTGTGCCTGAGCAATCATATACACGGATGGTTGAATTATTCGATATGGCAGTTTTTTGGAAAAAGAGCCGAAATTTGAAATTGTGCACAACTAAACTAAATATGACTTGCCCGATCGTTCGCTACAAAATAAACGAGGTCATTTGTGCCTGAACAATCATATGCACGGATGATTGAGTTATTCGATTCGGCAGTTTTTTGAAAAAAAAAACCCGAAATTTGAAACTGTGCACAACAAAACGAAATATGACTTGCCCGATCGTTCGCGACAAAATAAACGAGGTCATTTGTGCCTGAACAATCATATACACGGATGTTGGAGTTATTTGATTCGGTGGTTATTTGAGAAAACCCGGAATTGAATATTCTGCAAGCATAGACGAATTATGAGTTCCCCTATTTTTCGCAACAAAATAATTGAGGTTCGTTGTGCCTGAGGGATCATATGCACGGATGTTTGAGTTATTCAAATCGGCAGTTTTTTTTTTCGAAAAAAAAACCCGAAATTTGAAATTGTGCACAACAAAACGAAATATGACTTGCCCGATCGTTCGCTACAAAATAAACGAGGTCATTTGTGCCTGAGCAATCATATGCACGGATGATTGAGTTATTCGATTCGGCAGTTTTTTAAAAAAAAACCGGAAATTTGAAATTGTGCACAACTAAACGAAATATGACTTGCCCAATCGTTCGCAACAAAATAAACGAGGTCATTTGTGCCTGAGCAATCATATGCACAGATGTTTGAGTTATTTGATTCGGCGGTTATTTGGAAAAAAAACCGAAATTTGAAATTGTGCACAACTAAACAAAATATGACTTCTCCGATCGTTTGCGAAAAAATAAACGATATCATTTGTGCCTGAAAAATCATATACACGGATGTTTGAGTTATTTGATTCGGCGGTTATTTGGAAAAAACCGAAATTTGAAATTGTGCACAACTAAACTAAATATGACTTCTCCGATCGTTTGCGACCAAATAAACGAAGTCATTTGTGCCTGAGCAATCATATACACGGATGGTTGAGTTATTTGATTCGGCGGTTATTTGGAAAAAACCGAAATTTGAAATTGTGCACAGCTAAACTAAATATGACTTCTCCGATCGTTTGCGAAAAAATAAACGATATGATTTGTGCCTGAACAATCATATACACGGATATTTGAGTTATTTGATTCGGCGGTTATTTGGAAAAAAACCGAAATTTTAAATTGTGCACCACTAAACTATATATGACTTCTCCGATCGTTTGCGACCAAATAAACGAAGTCATTTGTGCCTGAGCAATCATATACACGGATGTTTGAGTTATTTGATTCGGCGGTTATTTGGAAAAAAAAAAACTAAATTTGAAATTGCGCACAACTAAACTAAATATGACTTCTCCGATCGTTTGCGAAAAAGTAAACGATATCATTTGTGCCTGAAAAATCATATACGCGGATGTTTGAGTTATTTGATTCGGCGGTTATTTGGAAAAAAACCGAAATTTGAAATTGTGCACAACTAAACTAAATATGACTTCTTCGATCGTTTGCGAAAAAAGAAACGATATCATTTGTGCCTGAACAATCATATACACGAAGTTTGAGTTATTTGATTCGGCGGTTATTTGGAAAAAACCGAAATCTGAAATTGTGCACAACTAAACTAAATATGACTTCTCCGATCGTTTGCGACCAAATAAACGAAGTCATTTGTGCCTGAGCAATCATATACACGGATGGTTGAATTATTCGATATGGCAGTTTTTTGGAAAAAGAGCCGAAATTTGAAATTGTGCACAACTAAACTAAATATGACTTGCCCGATCGTTCGCTACAAAATAAACGAGGTCATTTGTGCCTGAACAATCATATGCACGGATGATTGAGTTATTCGATTCGGCAGTTTTTTGAAAAAAAAAACCCGAAATTTGAAGCTGTGCACAACAAAACGAAATATGACTTGCCCGATCGTTCGCGACAAAATAAACGAGGTCATTTGTGCCTGAACAATCATATACACGGATGTTGGAGTTATTTGATTCGGTGGTTATTTGAGAAAACCCGGAATTGAATATTCTGCAAGCATAGACGAATTATGAGTTCCCCTATTTTTCGCAACAAAATAATTGAGGTTCGTTGTGCCTGAGGGATCATATGCACGGATGTTTGAGTTATTCAAATCGGCAGTTTTTTTTTTCGAAAAAAAAACCCGAAATTTGAAATTGTGCACAACAAAACGAAATATGACTTGCCCGATCGTTCGCTACAAAATAAACGAGGTCATTTGTGCCTGAGCAATCATATGCACGGATGATTGAGTTATTCGATTCGGCAGTTTTTTAAAAAAAAACCGGAAATTTGAAATTGTGCACAACTAAACGAAATATGACTTGCCCAATCGTTCGCAACAAAATAAACGAGGTCATTTGTGCCTGAGCAATCATATGCACAGATGTTTGAGTTATTTGATTCGGCGGTTATTTGGAAAAAAAACCGAAATTTGAAATTGTGCACAACTAAACAAAATATGACTTCTCCGATCGTTTGCGAAAAAATAAACGATATCATTTGTGCCTGAAAAATCATATACGCGGATGCTTGAGTTATTTGATTCGGCGGTTATTTGGAAAAAAACCGAAATTCGAAATTGTGCACAACTAAACTAAATATGACTTGCCCGATCTTTCGCGACAAAATAAACGAGGTCATTTGTGCCTGAACAATCGTATACACGGATGTTGGAGTTATTTGATTCGGTGGTTATTTGAGAAAACCCGGAATTGAATATTGTGCAAGCATAGACGAATTATGAGTTCCCTTATTTTTCGCAACAAAATAATTGAGGTTCGTTGTGCCTGAGGGATCATATGCACGGATGTTGGAGTTATTCAAATCGGCAGTTTTTTCGAAAAAAAACCCGAAATTTGAAATTGTGCACAACTAAACGAAATATGACTTGCCCGATCGTTCGCGACAAAATAAACGAGGCCATTTGTGCCTGAACAATCATATACACGGATGTTTGAGTTATTTGATTCGGCAATTTTTGGAAAAAAAAACCCGAAATTTGAAATTGTGCACAACTAAACTAAATATGACTTGCCCGATCGTTCGCGACAAATAAACGAGGTCATTTGTGCGTGAGGAATCATATGCACGGATGTTTGAGTTATTCGATTCGGCAGTTCTTTGAAAAAAATCCCGAAATTTGAAATTGTGCACAACTAAACGAAATATGACTAGTCCGATCGTCCCCGACGAAATAAACGAGGTCATTTGTGCCTGAACAATCATATGCACGGATGTTTGAGTTATTCGATATGGCAGCTTTTTGGAAAAAGAGCCGAAATTTGAAATTGTGCACAACTAAACTAAATACATATGACTTGCCCGATCGTTCGCTACAAAATAAACGAGGTCATTTGTGCCTGAACAATCATATGCACGGGTGATTGAGTTATTCGATTCGATAGGGTTTTTGAAAATAAAACCATTTGTGTCTGAGGAATCGTATGCATGGATGTTTGAGTTATTCAAATCGGCAGTTTTTTCGAAAAAAAACCCGAAATTTGAAATTGTGCACAACTAAACTAAATATGACTTGCCCGATCGTTCGCTACAAAATAAACGAGGTCATTTGTGCCTGAACAATCATATGCACGGGTGATTGAGTTATTCGATTCGGCAGTTTTTTGAAAATAACACCCGAAATTTGAAATTGTGCACAACTAAACGAAATATGACTTGCCCGATCGTTCGCGACAAAATAAACGAGGTCATTTGTGCCTGAGCAATCATATACACGGATGTTTGAGTTATTTGATTCGGCAGTTATTTGGAAAAAACCGAAATTTGAAATTGTGCACAACTAAACTAAATATGACTTCTCCGATCGTTTGCGAAAAAATAAACGATATGATTTGTGCCTGAACAATCATATACACGGATGTTTGCGTTATTTGATTCGGCGGTTATTTGGAAAAAAACCGAAATTTTAAATTGTGCACCACTAAACTATATATGACTTCTCCGATCGTTTGCGACCAAATAAACGAAGTCATTTGTGCCTGAGGAATCATATACACGGATGTTTGAGTTATTTGATTCGGCGGTTATTTAAAAAAAAAACGAAATTTGAAATTGTGCACAACTAAACTAAATATGACTTCTCCGATCGTTTGCGACCAAATAAACGAAGTCATTTGTGCCTGAGTAATCATATACACGGATGTTTGAGTTATTTGATTCGGTGGTTATTTGGACAAAAACCGAAATTTTAAATTGTGCACAACTAAACTAAATATGACTTCTCCGATCGTTTGCGAAAAAATAAACGATATCATTTGTGCCTGAAAAATCATATACGCGGATGTTTGAGTTATTTGATTCGGCGGTTATTTGGAAAAAAACCGAAATTTGAAATTGTGCACAACTAAACTAAATATGACTTCTTCGATCGCTTGCGAAAAAATAAACGATATCATTTGTACTTGAACAATCATATACACGGATGTTTGAGTTATTTGATTCGGCGGTTATTTGGAAAAAACCGAAATTTGAAATTGTGCACAACTAAACTAAATATGACTTCTCCGATCGTTTGCGACCAAATAAACGAAGTCATTTGTGCCTGAGCAATCATATACACGGATGGTTGAATTATTCGATATGGCAGTTTTTTGGAAAAAGAGCCGAAATTTGAAATTGTCCACAACTAAACTAAATATGACTTGCCCGATCGTTCGCTACAAAATAAACGAGGTCATTTGTGCCTGAACAATCATATGCACGGATGATTGAGTTATTCGATTCGGCAGGTTTTTGAAAAAAAAACCCGAAATTTGAAATTGTGCACAACTAAACGAAATATGACTAGTCCGATCGTCCCCGACGAAATAAACGAGGTTATTTGTGCCTGAACAATCATATGCACGGATGATTGAGTTATTCGATTCGGCAGGTTTTTGAAAAAAAAACCCGAAATTTGAAATTGTGCACCACTAAACTATATATGACTTCTCCGATCGTTTGCGACCAAATAAACGAAGTCATTTGTGCCTGAGGAATCATATACACGGATGTTTGAGTTATTTGATTCGGCGGTTATTTAAAAAAAAAAACGAAATTTGAAATTGTGCACAACTAAACTAAATATGACTTCTCCGATCGTTTGCGACCAAATAAACGAAGTCATTTGTGCCTGAGTAATCATATACACGGATGTTTGAGTTATTTGATTCGGTGGTTATTTGGACAAAAACCGAAATTTTAAATTGTGCACAACTAAACTAAATATGACTTCTCCGATCGTTTGCGAAAAAATAAACGATATCATTTGTGCCTGAAAAATCATATACGCGGATGTTTGCGTTATTTGATTCGGCGGTTATTTGGAAAAAAACCGAAATTTGAAATTGTGCACAACTAAACAAAATATGACTTCTCCGATCGTTTGCGAAAAAATAAACGATATCATTTGTGCCTGAAAAATCATATACGCGGATGCTTGAGTTATTTGATTCGGCGGTTATTTGGAAAAAAACCGAAATTCGAAATTGTGCACAACTAAACTAAATATGACTTGCCCGATCTTTCGCGACAAAATAAACGAGGTCATTTGTGCCTGAACAATCGTATACACGGATGTTGGAGTTATTTGATTCGGTGGTTATTTGAGAAAACCCGGAATTGAATATTGTGCAAGCATAGACGAATTATGAGTTCCCTTATTTTTCGCAACAAAATAATTGAGGTTCGTTGTGCCTGAGGGATCATATGCACGGATGTTGGAGTTATTCAAATCGGCAGTTTTTTCGAAAAAAAACCCGAAATTTGAAATTGTGCACAACTAAACGAAATATGACTTGCCCGATCGTTCGCGACAAAATAAACGAGGCCATTTGTGCCTGAACAATCATATGCACGGATGATTGAGTTATTCGATTCGGCAATTTTTGGAAAAAAAAACCCGAAATTTGAAATTGTGCACAACTAAACTAAATATGACTTGCCCGATCGTTCGCTACAAAATAAACGAGGTCATTTGTGCCTGAACAATCATATGCACGGATGATTGAGTTATTCGATTCGGCAGGTTTTTGAAAAAAAAACCCGAAATTTGAAATTGTGCACAACTAAACGAAATATGACTAGTCCGATCGTCCCCGACGAAATAAACGAGGTTATTTGTGCCTGAACAATCATATGCACGGATGATTGAGTTATTCGATTCGGCAGGTTTTTGAAAAAAAAACCCGAAATTTGAAATTGTGCACCACTAAACTATATATGACTTCTCCGATCGTTTGCGACCAAATAAACGAAGTCATTTGTGCCTGAGGAATCATATACACGGATGTTTGAGTTATTTGATTCGGCGGTTATTTAAAAAAAAAACGAAATTTGAAATTGTGCACAACTAAACTAAATATGACTTCTCCGATCGTTTGCGACCAAATAAACGAAGTCATTTGTGCCTGAGTAATCATATACGCGGATGTTTGAGTTATTTGATTCGGCGGTTATTTGGAAAAAAACCGAAATTTGAAATTGTGCACAACTAAACTAAATATGACTTCTTCGATCGCTTGCGAAAAAATAAACGATATCATTTGTACTTGAACAATCATATACACGGATGTTTGAGTTATTTGATTCGGCGGTTATTTGGAAAAAACCGAAATTTGAAATTGTGCACAACTAAACTAAATATGACTTCTCCGATCGTTTGCGACCAAATAAACGAAGTCATTTGTGCCTGAGCAATCATATACACGGATGGTTGAATTATTCGATATGGCAGTTTTTTGGAAAAAGAGCCGAAATTTGAAATTGTCCACAACTAAACTAAATATGACTTGCCCGATCGTTCGCTACAAAATAAACGAGGTCATTTGTGCCTGAACAATCATATGCACGGATGATTGAGTTATTCGATTCGGCAGGTTTTTGAAAAAAAAACCCGAAATTTGAAATTGTGCACAACTAAACGAAATATGACTAGTCCGATCGTCCCCGACGAAATAAACGAGGTTATTTGTGCCTGAGGAATCATATACACGGATGTTTGAGTTATTTGATTCGGCGGTTATTTAAAAAAAAAACGAAATTTGAAATTGTGCAGAACTAAACTAAATATGACTTCTCCGATCGTTCGCGACAAAATAAACGAGGTCATTTGTGCCTGAGCAATCATATACACGGATGTTTGAGTTAATTTGATTCGGCAGTTATTTGGAAAAAAACCGAAATTTGAAATTGTGCACAACTAAACTAAATATGACTTCTCCGATCGTTTGCGAAAAAATAAACGATATGATTTGTGCCTGAACAATCATATACACGGATGTTTGAGTTATTTGAATCGGCGGTTATTTGGAAAAAAACCGAAATTTTAAATTGTGCACCACTAAACTATATATGACTTCTCCGATCGTCCCTGACGAAATAAACGAGGTCATTTGTGCCTGAACAATCATATGCACGGATGTTTAAGTTATTCAATTCGGCAGTTTTTTGAAAAAAACCCGAAATTTGAAATTGTGCACAATTAATCGAAATATGACTTCTCCGATCGTTTGCGGCCAAATAAACAAGGTCATTTATGCCTGAGGAATCATATGCACGGATGTTTAAGTTATTCGATTCGGCAGTTTTTTGAAAAAAAAAAACCGAAATTTGAAATTGTGCACAACTAAACGAAATATGACTTGCCCGACCGCTCGCGACAAAATAAACGAGGTCATTTGTGTCTGAGGAATCGTATGCACGGATGTTTGAGTTATTCAAATCGGCAGTTTTTTTCGAAAAAAACCCGAAATTTGAAATTGTGCACAACTAAACTAAATATGACTTCTTCGATCGCTTGCGAAAAAATAAACGATATCATTTGTACTTGAACAATCATATACACGGATGTTTGAGTTATTTGATTCGGCGGTTATTTGGAAAAAACCGAAATTTGAAATTGTGCACAACTAAACTAAATATGACTTCTCCGATCGTTTGCGACCAAATAAACGAAGTCATTTGTGCCTGAGCAATCATATACACGGATGGTTGAATTATTCGATATGGCAGTTTTTTGGAAAAAGAGCCGAAATTTGAAATTGTCCACAACTAAACTAAATATGACTTGCCCGATCGTTCGCTACAAAATAAACGAGGTCATTTGTGCCTGAACAATCATATGCACGGATGATTGAGTTATTCGATTCGGCAGGTTTTTGAAAAAAAAACCCGAAATTTGAAATTGTGCACAACTAAACGAAATATGACTAGTCCGATCGTCCCCGACGAAATAAACGAGGTTATTTGTGCCTGAACAATCATATGCACGGATGATTGAGTTATTCGATTCGGCAGGTTTTTGAAAAAAAAACCCGAAATTTGAAATTGTGCACCACTAAACTATATATGACTTCTCCGATCGTTTGCGACCAAATAAACGAAGTCATTTGTGCCTGAGGAATCATATACACGGATGTTTGAGTTATTTGATTCGGCGGTTATTTAAAAAAAAAAACGAAATTTGAAATTGTGCACAACTAAACTAAATATGACTTCTCCGATCGTTTGCGACCAAATAAACGAAGTCATTTGTGCCTGAGTAATCATATACACGGATGTTTGAGTTATTTGATTCGGTGGTTATTTGGACAAAAACCGAAATTTTAAATTGTGCACAACTAAACTAAATATGACTTCTCCGATCGTTTGCGAAAAAATAAACGATATCATTTGTGCCTGAAAAATCATATACGCGGATGTTTGCGTTATTTGATTCGGCGGTTATTTGGAAAAAAACCGAAATTTGAAATTGTGCACAACTAAACAAAATATGACTTCTCCGATCGTTTGCGAAAAAATAAACGATATCATTTGTGCCTGAAAAATCATATACGCGGATGCTTGAGTTATTTGATTCGGCGGTTATTTGGAAAAAAACCGAAATTCGAAATTGTGCACAACTAAACTAAATATGACTTGCCCGATCTTTCGCGACAAAATAAACGAGGTCATTTGTGCCTGAACAATCGTATACACGGATGTTGGAGTTATTTGATTCGGTGGTTATTTGAGAAAACCCGGAATTGAATATTGTGCAAGCATAGACGAATTATGAGTTCCCTTATTTTTCGCAACAAAATAATTGAGGTTCGTTGTGCCTGAGGGATCATATGCACGGATGTTGGAGTTATTCAAATCGGCAGTTTTTTCGAAAAAAAACCCGAAATTTGAAATTGTGCACAACTAAACGAAATATGACTTGCCCGATCGTTCGCGACAAAATAAACGAGGCCATTTGTGCCTGAACAATCATATGCACGGATGATTGAGTTATTCGATTCGGCAATTTTTGGAAAAAAAAACCCGAAATTTGAAATTGTGCACAACTAAACTAAATATGACTTGCCCGATCGTTCGCTACAAAATAAACGAGGTCATTTGTGCCTGAACAATCATATGCACGGATGATTGAGTTATTCGATTCGGCAGGTTTTTGAAAAAAAAACCCGAAATTTGAAATTGTGCACAACTAAACGAAATATGACTAGTCCGATCGTCCCCGACGAAATAAACGAGGTTATTTGTGCCTGAACAATCATATGCACGGATGATTGAGTTATTCGATTCGGCAGGTTTTTGAAAAAAAAACCCGAAATTTGAAATTGTGCACCACTAAACTATATATGACTTCTCCGATCGTTTGCGACCAAATAAACGAAGTCATTTGTGCCTGAGGAATCATATACACGGATGTTTGAGTTATTTGATTCGGCGGTTATTTAAAAAAAAAACGAAATTTGAAATTGTGCACAACTAAACTAAATATGACTTCTCCGATCGTTTGCGACCAAATAAACGAAGTCATTTGTGCCTGAGTAATCATATACGCGGATGTTTGAGTTATTTGATTCGGCGGTTATTTGGAAAAAAACCGAAATTTGAAATTGTGCACAACTAAACTAAATATGACTTCTTCGATCGCTTGCGAAAAAATAAACGATATCATTTGTACTTGAACAATCATATACACGGATGTTTGAGTTATTTGATTCGGCGGTTATTTGGAAAAAACCGAAATTTGAAATTGTGCACAACTAAACTAAATATGACTTCTCCGATCGTTTGCGACCAAATAAACGAAGTCATTTGTGCCTGAGCAATCATATACACGGATGGTTGAATTATTCGATATGGCAGTTTTTTGGAAAAAGAGCCGAAATTTGAAATTGTCCACAACTAAACTAAATATGACTTGCCCGATCGTTCGCTACAAAATAAACGAGGTCATTTGTGCCTGAACAATCATATGCACGGATGATTGAGTTATTCGATTCGGCAGGTTTTTGAAAAAAAAACCCGAAATTTGAAATTGTGCACAACTAAACGAAATATGACTAGTCCGATCGTCCCCGACGAAATAAACGAGGTTATTTGTGCCTGAACAATCATATGCACGGATGATTGAGTTATTCGATTCGGCAGGTTTTTGAAAAAAAAACCCGAAATTTGAAATTGTGCACCACTAAACTATATATGACTTCTCCGATCGTTTGCGACCAAATAAACGAAGTCATTTGTGCCTGAGGAATCATATACACGGATGTTTGAGTTATTTGATTCGGCGGTTATTTAAAAAAAAAACGAAATTTGAAATTGTGCAGAACTAAACTAAATATGACTTCTCCGATCGTTCGCGACAAAATAAACGAGGTCATTTGTGCCTGAGCAATCATATACACGGATGTTTGAGTTAATTTGATTCGGCAGATATTTGGAAAAAAACCGAAATTTGAAATTGTGCACAACTAAACTAAATATGACTTCTCCGATCGTTTGCGAAAAAATAAACGATATGATTTGTGCCTGAACAATCATATACACGGATGTTTGAGTTATTTGAATCGGCGGTTATTTGGAAAAAAACCGAAATTTTAAATTGTGCACCACTAAACTATATATGACTTCTCCGATCGTCCCTGACGAAATAAACGAGGTCATTTGTGCCTGAACAATCATATGCACGGATGTTTAAGTTATTCAATTCGGCAGTTTTTTGAAAAAAACCCGAAATTTGAAATTGTGCACAATTAATCGAAATATGACTTCTCCGATCGTTTGCGGCCAAATAAACAAGGTCATTTATGCCTGAGGAATCATATGCACGGATGTTTAAGTTATTCGATTCGGCAGTTTTTTGAAAAAAAAAAACCGAAATTTGAAATTGTGCACAACTAAACGAAATATGACTTGCCCGACCGCTCGCGACAAAATAAACGAGGTCATTTGTGTCTGAGGAATCGTATGCACGGATGTTTGAGTTATTCAAATCGGCAGTTTTTTTCGAAAAAAACCCGAAATTTGAAATTGTGCACAACTAAACGAAATATGACTTCTTCGATCGTTTGCGAAAAAATAAACGATATCATTTGTACTTGAACAATCATATACACGGATGTTTGAGTTATTTGATTCTGCAGTTTTTTGGGAAAAGAGCCGAAATTTGAAATTGTCCACAACTAAACTAAATATGACTTGCCCGATCGTTCGCTACAAAATAAACGAGGTCATTTGTGCCTGAGCAATCATATGCACGGATGATTGAGTTATTCGATTCGGCAGTTTTTTGAAAAAAAAACCCGAAATTTGAAATTGTGCACAACTAAACGAAATATGACTAGTCCGATCGTCCCCGACGAAATAAACGAGGTTATTTGTGCCTGAACAATCATATGCACGGATGATTGAGTTATTCGATTCGGCAGTTTTTTTTGAAAAAAAAATCCCGAAATTTGAAATTGTGCACAACTAAACGAAATATGACTTACCCGATCTTTCGCGACAAAATAAACGAGGTCATTTGTGCCTGAACAATCATATACACGGATGTTTGAGTTATTTGAATCGGCGGTTATTTGGAAAAAAACCGAAATTTTAAATTGTGCACCACTAAACTATATATGACTTCTCCGATCGTCCCTGACGAAATAAACGAGGTCATTTGTGCCTGAACAATCATATGCACGGATGTTTAAGTTATTCAATTCGGCAGTTTTTTGAAAAAAACCCGACATTTGAAATTGTGCACAATTAATCGAAATATGACTTCTCCGATCGTTTGCGGCCAAATAAACAAGGTCATTTATGCCTGAGGAATCATATGCACGGATGTTTAAGTTATTCGATTCGGCAGTTTTTTGAAAAAGAAAAACCGAAATTTGAAATTGTGCACAACTAAACGAAATATGACTTCTCCGATCGTTTGCGGCCAAATAAACAAGGTCATTTATGCCTGAGGAATCATATGCACGGATGTTTAAGTTATTCGATTCGGCAGTTTTTTGAAAAAAAAAAACCGAAATTTGAAATTGTGCACAACTAAACGAAATATGACTTGCCCGATCGCTCGCGACAAAATAAACGAGGTCATTTGTGTCTGAGGAATCGTATGCACGGATGTTTGAGTTATTCAAATCGGCAGTTTTTTTCGAAAAAAACCCGAAATTTGAAATTGTGCACAACTAAACGAAATATGACTTCTTCGATCGTTTGCGAAAAAATAAACGATATCATTTGTACTTGAACAATCATATACACGGATGTTTGAGTTATTTGATTCTGCAGTTTTTTGGAAAAAGAGCCGAAATTTGAAATTGTCCACAACTAAACTAAATATGACTTGCCCGATCGTTCGCTACAAAATAAACGAGGTCATTTGTGCCTGAACAATCATATGCACGGGTGATTGAGTTATTCGATTCGGCAGTTTTTTGAAAATAAAAACCCGAAATTTGAAATTGTGCACAACTAAACGAAATATGACTTGCCCGATCGTTCGCGACAAAATAAACGAGATCATTTGTGCCTGAACAATCATATGCACGGATGATTGAGTTATTCGATTCGGCAGTTTTTTGAAAATAAAACCCGAAATTTGAAATTGTGCACAACTAAACGAAATATGACTAGTCCGATCGTCCCCGACGAAATAAACGAGATCATTTGTGCCTGAGCAATCATATACACGGATGTTTGAGTTATTCGATTCGGCAGTTTTTTGAAAAAAAAATCCGAAATTTGAAATTGTGCACAACTAAACGAAATATGACTAGTCCGATCGTCCCCGACGAAATAAACGAGATCATTTGTGCCTGATCAATCATATGCACGGATGATTGAGTTATTCGATTCGGCAGTTTTTTGAAAATAAAACCCGAAATTTGAAATTGTGCACAACTAAACGAAATATGACTTGCCCGATCGTTCGCGACAAAATAAACGAGGTCATTTGTGCCTGAGCAATCATATACACGGATGTTTGAGTTATTCGATTCGGCAGTTTTTTGAAAAAAAAAATCCGAAATTTGAAATTGTGCACAACTAAACGAAATATGACTAGTCCGATCGTCCCCGACGAAATAAACGAGATCATTTGTGCCTGAACAATCATATGCACGGATGATTGAGTTATTCGATTCGGCAGTTTTTTTGAAAAAAAAACCCGAAATTTGAAATTGTGCACAACTAAACGAAATATGACTTGCCCGATCGTTCGCGACAAAATAAACGAGGTCATTTGTGCCTGAACAATCATATGCACGGATGATTGAGTTATTCGATTCGGCAATTTTTTGAAAAAAAAACCCGAAATTTGAAATTGTGCACAACTAAACTAAATATGACTTGCCCGATCGTTCGCGACAAAATAAACGAGGTCATTTGTGCCTGAGCAATCATATACACGGATGTTTGAGTTATTCAAATCGGCAGTTTTTTCGAAAAAAACCCGAAATTTGAAATTGTGCACAACTAAATGAAATATGACTTGCCCGATCGCTCGCGACAAAATAAACGAGGTCATTTGTGTCTGAGGAATCGTATGCACGGATGTTTGAGTTATTCAAATCGGCAGTTTTTTCGAAAAAAACCCGAAATTTGAAATTGTGCACAACTAAATGAAATATGACTTGCCCGATCGTTCGCGACAAAATAAACGAGGTCATTTGTGCCTGAACAATCATATGCACGGATGATTGAGTTATTCGATTCGGCAATTTTTTGAAAATAAAACCCGAAATTTGAAATTGTGCACAACTAAACGAAATATGACTTGCCCGATCGTTCGCGACAAAATAAACGAGGTCATTTGTGCCTGAACAATCATATGCACGGATGATTGAGTTATTCGATTCGGCAATTTTTTGAAAAAAAAACCCGAAATTTGAAATTGTGCACAACTAAATGAAATATGACTTGCCCGATCGCTCGCGACAAAATAAACGAGGTCATTTGTGTCTGAGGAATCGTATGCACGGATGTTTGAGTTATTCAAATCGGCAGTTTTTTCGAAAAAAACCCGAAATTTGAAATTGTGCACAACTAAATGAAATATGACTTGCCCGATCGCTCGCGACAAAATAAACGAGGTCATTTGTGTCTGAGGAATCGTATGCACGGATGTTTGAGTTATTCAAATCGGCAGTTTTTTCGAAAAAAACCCGAAATTTGAAATTGTGCACAACTAAATGAAATATGACTTGCCCGATCGCTCGCGACAAAATAAACGAGGTCATTTGTGTCTGAGGAATCGTATGCACGGATGTTTGAGTTATTCAAATCGGCAGTTTTTTCGAAAAAAACCCGAAATTTGAAATTGTGCACAACTAAACGAAATATGACTAGTCCGATCGTCCCCGACGAAATAAACGAGGTCATTTGTGCCTGAACAATCATATGCACGGATGATTGAGTTATTCGATTCGGCAGTTTTTTGAAAAAAAAAATCCGAAATTTGAAATTGTGCACAACTAAACGAAATATGACTAGTCCGATCGTCCCCGACGAAATAAACGAGATCATTTGTGCCTGAACAATCATATGCACGGATGATTGAGTTATTCGATTCGGCAGTTTTTTTGAAAAAAAAACCCGAAATTTGAAATTGTGCACAACTAAACGAAATATGACTTGCCCGATCGTTCGCGACAAAATAAACGAGGTCATTTGTGCCTGAACAATCATATGCACGGATGATTGAGTTATTCGATTCGGCAATTTTTTGAAAAAAAAACCCGAAATTTGAAATTGTGCACAACTAAACTAAATATGACTTGCCCGATCGTTCGCGACAAAATAAACGAGGTCATTTGTGCCTGAGCAATCATATACACGGATGTTTGAGTTATTCGATTCTTCAGTTTTTTGAAAAAAAAATCCGAAATTTGAAATTGTGCACAACTAAACGAAATATGACTAGTCCGATCGTCCCCGACGAAATAAACGAGATCATTTGTGCCTGAACAATCATATACACGGATGTTTGAGTTATTCGATTCGGCAGTTCTTTGAAAAAAAACCCGAAATTTGAAATTGTGCACAACTAAATGAAATATGACTTGCCCGATCGCTCGCGACAAAATAAACGAGGTCATTTGTGTCTGAGGAATCGTATGCACGGATGTTTGAGTTATTCAAATCGGCAGTTTTTTCGAAAAAAACCCGAAATTTGAAATTGTGCACAACTAAACGAAATATGACTTGCCCGATCGTTCGCAACAAAATAAATGAGGTCATTTGTGCCTGAACAATCATATGCACGGATGATTGAGTTATTTGATTCGGCGGTTATTTGGAAAAAAACCGAAATTTGAAATTGTGCACAACTAAACTAAATATGACTTCTCCGATCGTTTGCGAAAAAATAAACGATATCATTTGTGCCTGAACAACCATATACACGGATGTTTGAGTTATTTGATTCGGCGGTTATTTGGAAAAAACCCGAAATTTGAAATTGTGCACAACTAAACGAAATATGACTAGTCCGATCGTCCCCGACGAAATAAACGAGGTCATTTGTGCCTGAACAATCATATGCACGGATGATTGAGTTATTCGATTCGGCAGTTTTTTGAAAAAAAAAACCCGGAATTTGAAATTGTGCACAACTAAACGAAATATGACTTGCCCGATCGTTCGCGACAAAATAAACGAGGTCATTTGTGCCTGAGCAATCATATACACGGATGTTTGAGTTATTCGATTCGGCAGTTTTTTGAAAAAAAAATCCGAAATTTGAAATTGTGCACAACTAAACGAAATATGACTAGTCCGATCGTCCCCGACGAAATAAACGATATCATTTGTGCCTGAACAATCATATACACGGATGTTTGAGTTATTTGATTCGGCGGTTATTTGGAAAAAAACCGAAATTTTAAATTGTGCACAACTAAACTAAATATGACTTCTCCGGTCGTTTTCAAAAAAATAAACGATATCATTTGTGCCTGAGCAATCATATACACGGATGTTTGAGTTATTTGATTCGGCAGTTTTTTGAAAAAAAAATCCGAAATTTGAAATTGTGCACAACTAAACTAAATATGACTTGCCCGATCGTTCGCGACCAAATAAACGAAGTCATTTGTGCCTGAGCAATCATATACACGGATGGTTGAGTTATTTGATTCGGCGGTTATTTGGAAAAAAACCGAAATTTTAAATTGTGCACAACTAAACTAAATATGACTTCTCCGGTCGTTTTCAAAAAAAAAAACCATATCAGTTGTGCCTGAAAAATCATATACGCGTATGTTTGAGTTATTTGATTCGGCGGTTATTTGGAAAAAAAACCCGAAATTTGAAATTGTGCACAACTAAACGAAATATGACTTGGCCGATCGTTCGCGACAAAATAAACGAGGTCATTTGTGCCTGAGCAATCATATACACGGATGTTTGAGTTATTCGATTCGGCAGTTTTTTGAAAAAAAAATCCGAAATTTGAAATTGTGCACAACTAAACGAAATATGACTAGTCCGATCGTCCCCGACGAAATAAACGAGATCATTTGTGCCTGAACAATCATATGCACGGATGATTGAGTTATTCGATTCGGCAGTTTTTTGAAAATAAAACCCGAAATTTGAAATTGTGCACAACTAAACGAAATATGACTTGCCCGATCGTTCGCGGCAAAATAAACGAGGTCATTTGTGCCTGAGCAATCATATACACGGATGTTTGAGTTATTCGATTCGGCAGTTTTTTGAAAAAAAAATCCGAAATTTGAAATTGTGCACAACTAAACGAAATATGACTAGTCCGATCGTCCCCGACGAAATAAACGAGATCATTTGTGCCTGAACAATCATATGCACGGATGATTGAGTTATTCGATTCGGCAATTTTTTGAAAAAAAAAACCCGAAATTTAAAATTGTGCACCACTAAACTAAATATGACTTGCCCGATCGTTCGCGACAAATAAACGAGGTCATTTGTGCCTGAGGAATCATATGCACGGATGTTTGAGTTATTCGATTCGGCAGTTCTTTGAAAAAAAACCCGAAATTTGAAATTGTGCACAACTAAACGAAATATGACTAGTCCGATCGTCCCCGACGAAATAAACGAGGTCATTTGTGCCTGAACAATCATATGCACGGATGTTTGAGTTATTCGATATGGCAGTTTTTTGGAAAAAGAGCCGAAATTTGAAATTGTGCACAACTAAACTAAATATGACTTGCCCGATCGTTCGCTACAAAATAAACGAGGTCATTTGTGCCTGAACAATCATATGCACGGGTGATTGAGTTATTCGATTCGATAGTTTTTTTGAAAATAAAACCATTTGTGTCTGAGGAATCGTATGCACGGATGTTTGAGTTATTCAAATCGGCAGTTTTTTCGAAAAAAACCCGAAATTTGAAATTGTGCACAACTAAACGAAATATGACTTGCCCGATCGTTCGCGACAAAATAAACGAGCCCATTTGTGCCCGAACAATAATATACACGGATGTTGGAGTTATTTGATTCGGTGGTTATTTGAGAAAACCCGGAATTGAATATTGTGCAAGCATAGACGAATTCTGAGTTCCCCTATTTTTCGCAACAAAATAATTGAGGTTCGTTGTGCCTGAGGGATCATATGCAGGGATGTTTGAGTTATTCAAATCGGCAGTTGTTTGGAAAAAAACCGAAATTTGAAATTGTGCACAACTAAACTAAATATGACTTCTCCGATAGTTTGCGAAAAAATAAACGATATGATTTGTGCCTGAACAATCATATACACGGATGTTTGCGTTATTTGATTCGGCGGTTATTTGGAAAAAAACCGAAATTTTAAATTGTGCACCACTAAACTATATATGACTTCTCCGATCGTTTGCGACCAAATAAACGAAGTCATTTGTGCCTGAGGAATCATATACACGGATGTTTGAGTTATTTGATTCAGCGGTTATTTGGAAAAAAACCGAAATTTTAAATTGTGCACAACTAAACTAAATATGACTTCTCCGATCGTTTGCAAAAAAATAAACGATATCATTTGTGCCTGAAAAATCATATACGCGGATGTTTGAGTTATTTGATTCGGCGGTTATTTGGAAAAAAACCGAAATTTGAAATTGTGTACAACTAAACTAAATATGACTTCTTCGATCGTTTGCGAAAAAATAAACGATATCATTTGTGCTTGAACAATCATATACACGGATGTTTGAGTTATTTGATTCGGCGGTTATTTGGAAAAAACCGAAATTTGAAATTGTGCACAACTAAACTAAATATGACTTCTCCGATCGTTTGCGACCAAATAAACGAAGTCATTTGTGCCTGAACAATCATATACACGGATGTTGGAGTTATATGATTCGGTGGTTATTTGAGAAAACCCGGAAATGAATATTCTGCAAGCATAGACGAATTATGAGTTCCCCTATTTTTCGCAACAAAATAATTGAGGTTCGTTGTGCCTGAGGGATCATATGCACGGATGTTTGAGTTATTCAAATCGGCAGTTTTTTTTTTTCGAAAAAAAAACCCGAAATTTGAAATTGTGCACAACAAAACGAAATATGACTTGCCCGATCGTTCGCTACAAAATAAACGAGGTCATTTGTGCCTGAGCAATCATATGCACGGATGATTGAGTTATTCGATTCGGCAGTTTTTTAAAAAAAAAACCGGAAATTTGAAATTGTGCACAACTAAACTAAATATGACTTCTCCGATCGTTTGCGAAAAAATAAACGATATGATTTGTGCATCATATACACGGATGGTTGAATTATTCGATATGGCAGTTTTTTGGAAAAAGAGCCGAAATTTGAAATTGTGCACAACTAAACTAAATATGACTTGCCCGATCGTTCGCTACAAAATAAACGAGGTCATTTGTGCCTGAACAATCATATGCACGGATGATTGAGTTATTCGATTCGGCAGTTTTTTGGGAAAAGAGCCGAAATTTGAAATTGTCCACAACTAAACTAAATATGACTTCTCCGATCGTTTGCGGCCAAATAAACAAGGTCATTTATGCCTGAGGAATCATATGCACGGATGTTTAAGTTATTCGATTCGGCAGTTTTTTGAAAAAAAAAACCGAAATTTGAAATTGTGCACAACTAAACGAAATATGACTTGCCCGATCGCTCGCGACAAAATAAACGAGGTCATTTGTGCCTGAGCAATCATATGCGCGGACGATTGAGTTATTCGATTTAGCAGTTTGCGAAAAAATAAACGATATGATTTGTGCCTGAACAATCATATACACGGATGTTTGAGTTATTTGAATCGGCGGTTATTTGAAAAAAAACCGAAATTTTAAATTGTGCACCACTAAACTATATATGACTTCTCCGATCGTCCCTGACGAAATAAACGAGGTCATTTGTGCCTGAACAATCATATGCACGGATGTTTAAGTTATTCAATTCGGCAGTTTTTTGAAAAAAAACCCGAAATTTGAAATTGTGCACAATTAATCGAAATATGACTTCTCCGATCGTTTGCGGCCAAATAAACAAGGTCATTTATGCCCGAGGAATCATATGCACGGATGTTTAAGTTATTCGATTCGGCAGTTTTTTGAAAAAAAAAACCGAAATTTGAAATTGTGCACAACTAAACGAAATATGACTTGCCCGATCGCTCGCGACAAAATAAACGAGGTCATTTGTGTCTGAGGAATCGTATGCACGGATGTATGAGTTATTCAAATCGGCAGTTTTTTTTCGAAAAAAACCCGAAATTTGAAATTGTGCACAACTAAACTAAATATGACTTCTCCGATCGTTTGCGAAAAAATAAACGATATGATTTGTGCATCATATACACGGATGGTTGAATTATTCGATATGGCAGTTTTTTGGAAAAAGAGCCGAAATTTGAAATTGTGCACAACTAAACTAAATATGACTTGCCCGATCGTTCGCTACAAAATAAACGAGGTCATTTGTGCCTGAACAATCATATGCACGGATGATTGAGTTATTCGATTCGGCAGTTTTTTGAAAAAAAAAACCCGAAATTTGAAACTGTGCACAACAAAACGAAATATGACTTGCCCGATCGTTCGCGACAAAATAAACGAGGTCATTTGTGCCTGAACAATCATATGCACAGATGTTTGAGTTATTTGATTCGGCGGTTATTTGGAAAAAAACCGAAATTTGAAATTGTGCACAACTAAATTAAATATGACTTGCCCGATCGTTCGCGACAAAATAAACGAGGTCATTTGTGCCTGAACAATCATATACACGGATGTTGGAGTTATATGATTCGGTGGTTATTTGAGAAAACCCGGAAATGAATATTCTGCAAGCATAGACGAATTATGAGTTCCCCTATTTTTCGCAACAAAATAATTGAGGTTCGTTGTGCCTGAGGGATCATATGCACGGATGTTTGAGTTATTCAAATCGGCAGTTTTTTTTTTTCGAAAAAAAAACCCGAAATTTGAAATTGTGCACAACAAAACGAAATATGACTTGCCCGATCGTTCGCTACAAAATAAACGAGGTCATTTGTGCCTGAGCAATCATATGCACGGATGATTGAGTTATTCGATTCGGCAGTTTTTTAAAAAAAAAACCGGAAATTTGAAATTGTGCACAACTAAACGAAATATGACTTGCCCAATCGTTCGCAACAAAATAAACGAGGTCATTTGTGCCTGAGCAATCATATGCACAGATGTTTGAGTTATTTGATTCGCCGGTTATTTGGAAAAAAACCGAAATTTGAAATTGTGCACAACTAAACTAAATATGACTTCTCCGATCGTTTGCGAAAAAATAAACGATATCATTTGTGCCTGAAAAATCATATACGCGGATGTTTGAGTTATTTGATTCGGTGGTTATTTGAGAAAACCCGGAATTGAATATTGTGCAAGCATAGACGAATTATGAGTTCCCTTATTTTTCGCAACAAAATAATTGAGGTTCGTTGTGCCTGAGGGATCATATGCACGGATGTTTGAGTTATTCAAATCGGCAGTTTTTTCGAAAAAAAACCCGAAATTTGAAATTGTGCACAACTAAACGAAATATGACTTGCCCGATCGTTCGCGACAAAATAAACGAGGCCATTTGTGCCTGAACAATCATATGCACGGATGATTGAGTTATTCGATTCGGCAATTTTTGGAAAAAAAAACCCGAAATTTGAAATTGTGCACAACTAAACTAAATATGACTTGCCCGATCGTTCGCGACAAATAAACGAGGTCATTTGTGCCTGAGGAATCATATGCACGGATGTTTGAGTTATTCGATTCGGCAGTTCTTTGAAAAAAAACCCGAAATTTGAAATTGTGCACAACTAAACGAAATATGACTAGTCCGATCGTCCCCGACGAAATAAACGAGGTCATTTGTGCCTGAACAATCATATGCACGGATGTTTGAGTTATTCGATATGGCAGTTTTTTGGAAAAAGAGCCGAAATTTGAAATTGTGCACAACTAAACTAAATACATATGACTTGCCCGATCGTTCGCTACAAAATAAACGAGGTCATTTGTGCCTGAACAATCATATGCACGGGTGATTGAGTTATTCGATTCGATAGTTTTTTTGAAAATAAAACCATTTGTGTCTGAGGAATCGTATGCACGGATGTTTGAGTTATTCAAATCGGCAGTTTTTTTCGAAAAAAACCCGAAATTTGAAATTGTGCACAACTAAACTAAATATGACTTGCCCGATCGTTCGCGACAAATAAACGAGGTCATTTGTGCCTGAGGAATCATATGCACGGATGTTTGAGTTATTCGATTCGGCAGTTCTTTGAAAAAAAACCCGAAATTTGAAATTGTGCACAACTAAACGAAATATGACTAGTCCGATCGTCCCCGACGAAATAAACGAGGTCATTTGTGCCTGAACAATCATATGCACGGATGTTTGAGTTATTCGATATGGCAGCTTTTTGGAAAAAGAGCCGAAATTTGAAATTGTGCACAACTAAACTAAATATGACTTCTCCGATCGTTTGCGACCAAATAAACGAAGTCATTTGTGCCTGAGTAATCATATACACGGATGTTTGAGTTATTTGATTCGGCAGTTATTTGGAAAAAACCGAAATTTGAAATTGTGCACAACTAAACTAAATATGACTTCTCCGATCGTTTGCGAAAAAATAAACGATATGATTTGTGCCTGAACAATCATATACACGGATGTTTGCGTTATTTGATTCGGCGGTTATTTGGAAAAAAACCGAAATTTTAAATTGTGCACCACTAAACTATATATGACTTCTCCGATCGTTTGCGACCAAATAAACGAAGTCATTTGTGCCTGAGGAATCATATACACGGATGTTTGAGTTATTTGATTCGGCGGTTATTTAAAAAAAAAACGAAATTTGAAATTGTGCACAACTAAACTAAATATGACTTCTCCGATCGTTTGCGACCAAATAAACGAAGTCATTTGTGCCTGAGTAATCATATACACGGATGTTTGAGTTATTTGATTCGGCGGTTATTTGGAAAAAAACCGAAATTTGAAATTGTGCACAACTAAACTAAATATGACTTCTTCATTCGTTTGCGAAAAAATAAACGATATCATTTGTACTTGAACAATCATATACACGGATGTTTGAGTTATTTGATTCGGCGGTTATTTGGAAAAAACCGAAATTTGAAATTGTGCACAACTAAACTAAATATGACTTCTCCGATCGTTTGCGACCAAATAAACGAAGTCATTTGTGCCTGAGCAATCATATACACGGATGGTTGAATTATTCGATATGGCAGTTTTTTGGAAAAAGAGCCGAAATTTGAAATTGTCCACAACTAAACTAAATATGACTTGCCCGATCGTTCGCTACAAAATAAACGAGGTCATTTGTGCCTGAACAATCATATGCACGGATGATTGAGTTATTCGATTCGGCAGGTTTTTGAAAAAAAAACCCGAAATTTGAAATTGTGCACAACTAAACGAAATATGACTAGTCCGATCGTCCCCGACGAAATAAACGAGGTTATTTGTGCCTGAACAATCATATGCACGGATGATTGAGTTATTCGATTCGGCAGGTTTTTGAAAAAAAAACCCGAAATTTGAAATTGTGCACCACTAAACTATATATGACTTCTCCGATCGTTTGCGACCAAATAAACGAAGTCATTTGTGCCTGAGGAATCACGGATGTTTGAGTTATTTGATTCGGCGGTTATTTAAAAAAAAAACGAAATTTGAAATTGTGCACAACTAAACTAAATATGACTTCTCCGATCGTTTGCGAAAAAATAAACGATATGATTTGTGCCTGAACAATCATATACACGGATGTTTGAGTTATTTGAATCGGCGGTTATTTGGAAAAAAACCGAAATTTTAAATTGTGCACCACTAAACTATATATGACTTCTCCGATCGTCCCTGACGAAATAAACGAGGTCATTTGTGCCTGAACAATCATATGCACGGATGTTTAAGTTATTCAATTCGGCAGTTTTTTGAAAAAAACCCGAAATTTGAAATTGTGCACAATTAATCGAAATATGACTTCTCCGATCGTTTGCGGCCAAATAAACAAGGTCATTTATGCCTGAGGAATCATATGCACGGATGTTTAAGTTATTCGATTCGGCAGTTTTTTGAAAAAAAAAACCGAAATTTGAAATTGTGCACAACTAAACGAAATATGACTTCCCCGATCGCTCGCGACAAAATAAACGAGGTCATTTGTGTCTGAGGAATCGTATGCACGGATGTTTGAGTTATTCAAATCGGCAGTTTTTTTTCGAAAAAAACCCGAAATTTGAAATTGTGCACAACTAAACGAAATATGACTTCTTCGATCGTTTGCGAAAAAATAAACGATATCATTTGTACTTGAACAATCATATACACGGATGTTTGAGTTATTTGATTCGGCAGTTTTTTGGGAAAAGAGCCGAAATTTGAAATTGTCCACAACTAAACTAAATATGACTTGCCCGATCGTTCGCTACAAAATAAACGAGGTCATTTGTGCCTGAGCAATCATATGCACGGATGATTGAGTTATTCGATTCGGCAGTTTTTTGAAAAAAAAACCCGAAATTTGAAATTGTGCACAACTAAACGAAATATGACTAGTCCGATCGTCCCCGACGAAATAAACGAGGTTATTTGTGCCTGAACAATCATATGCACGGATGATTGAGTTATTCGATTCGGCAGTTTTTTTTGGAAAAAAAATCCCGAAATTTGAATTTGTGCACAACTAAACGAAATATGACTTACCCGATCTTTCGCGACAAAATAAACGAGGTCATTTGTGCCTGAGCAATCATATACACGGATGTTTGAGTTATTTGATTCGGCAGTTATTTGGAAAAAAAACCGAAATTTGAAATTGTGCACAACTAAACTAAATATGACTTCTCCGATCGTTTGCGAAAAAATAAACGATATGATTTGTGCCTGAACAATCATATACACGGATGTTTGAGTTATTTGAATCGGCGGTTATTTGGAAAAAAACCGAAATTTTAAATTGTGCACCACTAAACTATATATGACTTCTCCGATAGTCCCTGACGAAATAAACGAGGTCATTTGTGCCTGAACAATCATATGCACGGATGTTTAAGTTATTCAATTCGGCAGTTTTTTGAAAAAAACCCGACATTTGAAATTGTGCACAATTAATCGAAATATGACTTCTCCGATCGTTTGCGGCCAAATAAACAAGGTCATTTATGCCTGAGGAATCATATGCACGGATGTTTAAGTTATTCGATTCGGCAGTTTTTTGAAAAAGAAAAACCGAAATTTGAAATTGTGCACAACTAAACGAAATATGACTTGCCCGATCGCTCGCTACAAAATAAACGAGGTCATTTGTGTCTGAGGAATCGTATGCACGGATGTTTGAGTTATTCAAATCGGCAGTTTTTTCGAAAAAAACCCGAAATTTGAAATTGTGCACAACTAAAGGAAATATGACTTGCCCGATCGTTCGCAACAAAATAAATGAGGTCATTTGTGCCTGAACAATCATATGCACGGATGATTGAGTTATTTGATTCGGCGGTTATTTGGAAAAAAACCGAAATTTGAAATTGTGCACAACTAAACTAAATATGACTTCTCCGATCGTTTGCGAAAAAATAAACGCTATCATTTGTGCCTGAACAACCATATACACGGATGTTTGAGTTATTTGATTCGGCGGTTATTTGGAAAAAACCCGAAATTTGAAATTTTGCACAACTAAACGAAATATGACTTGCCCGTTCGTTCGCGACAAAATAAACGAGGTCATTTGTGCCTGAGGAATCATATGCACGGATGTTTGAGTTATTCGATTCGGCAGTTCTTTGAAAAAAAACCGAAATTTGAAATTGTGCACAACTAAACGAAATATGACTAGTCCGATCGTCCCCGACGAAATAAACGAGGTCATTTGTGCCTGAACAATCATATGCACGGATGTTTGAGTTATTCGATATGGCAGTTTTTTTGAAAAAAAACCCCGAAATTTGAAATTGTGCACAACTAAACGAAATATGACTTGCCCGATCGTTCGCGACAAAATAAACGAGGTCATTTGTGCCTGAGCAATCATATACACGGATGTTTGAGTTATTCGATTCGGCAGTTTTTTGAAAAAAAAATCCGAAATTTGAAATTGTGCACAACTAAACGAAATATGACTAGTCCGATCGTCCCCGACGAAATAAACGAGATCATTTGTGCCTGAACAATCATATACACGGATGTTTGAGTTATTTGATTCGGCGGTTATTTGGAAAAAAACCGAAATTTTAAATTGTGCACAACTAAAAGGTGCCGTGAAATAACGCCGAGCGAAATAACACCGAATTCTCAAATTCGGCCTTATATCACTTTATGAAAGCGAAATAAGACCGACTTTCAAATTTGGCTTTATTTCGCTTTCATATAGAGAAATAAAGCCGAGCATTGTTTGTAAATTAAAGCCGAATTTCTGAGATAAAGCGAATGTAAAACTTTACCGTAACCAATGTTAGTTGCTTGCAACTTGACAAGCACAAATATAAATGTTATATTTTACAACATATCTAAAAAATAAATGAAAATAGAAAAAAAAACCAATTTTTAATACGGTTATATTTTGACTGTTGATATAGGCGCCTGCCTGACAAAAAGCACCTACCCCGAGCGGAGCAACGAAGTTGCGTGAGCGGGACCTGCCGCATACGAAAAGAGAGTTTAAATCCCTTAATCCCGCGAAGCGGGCCATCCAGGTACTGTTACATTTCATTAAAATAAGTCCTAGAGTTTTATTATAAGTATAGATATAGATAGATGTACATACTGTTTCGTTATTTGGTCAACTATTTTAGCGTTTTTTTTTTCTGTTTTTTATCTGTTACCTAATGGCGTGAAAACCGCTGGTCAGATTTGAATGAATTTTAACAGTACCTAAGTGGTCCGCTTCGCGGGACTAAGGGATTTAAGCTCTCTTTTCATATGCGGCAGGTCCCGCTCACGCAACTTCGTTGCTCCGCTCGGGGTAGGTGCTTTTCGCCAGGCAGGCGCCTGTATCAACAGTCAAAATATAACTAAACAAACGTTGAATTCAAAGCGATATAAAGCCGACTCGCCTTTATTTCACACTTGGAAGCGAAATAAGGCCGAATCACAAAATTCGGCATTATTTCCAACTATGAATGCGAAATAAGGCCGAATTCTCAAATTCGGCGTTATTTCGCTCGGCGTTATTTCACGGCACTCAACTAAACTAAATATGACTTCTCCGGTCGTTTTCAAAAAAATAAACGATATCATTTGTGCCTGAGCAATCATATACACGGATGTTTGAGTTATTCGATTCGGCAGTTTTTTGAAAAAAAAATCCGAAATTTGAAATTGTGCACAACTAAACTAAATATGACTTGCCCGATCGTTCGCGACCAAATAAACGAAGTCATTTGTGCCTGAGCAATCATATACACGGATGTTTGAGTTATTTGATTCGGCGGTTATTTGGAAAAAAACCGAAATTTTAAATTGTGCACAACTAAACTAAATATGACTTCTCCGGTCGTTTTCAAAAAAATAAACGATATCATTTGTGCCTGAAAAATCATATACGCGGATGTTTGAGTTATTTGATTCGGCGGTTATTTGGAAAAAACCGAAATTTGAAATTGTGAACAACTAAACTAAATATGACTTCTTCGATCGTTTGCGAAAAAATAAACGATATCATTTGTGCTGGAACAATCATATACACGCATGTTTGAGTTATTTGATTCGGCGGTTATTTGGAAAAAAACGAAATTTGAAATTGTGCACAACTAAACTAAATATGACTTCTCCGATCGTTTGCGACCAAATAAACGAAGTCATTTGTGCCTGAGCAATCATATACACGGATGGTTGAATTATTCGATATGGCAGTTTTTTGGAAAAAGAGCCGAAATTTGAAATTGTCCAAAACTAAACTAAATATGACTTGCCCGATCGTTCGCTACAAAATAAACGAGGTCATTTGTGCCTGAACAATCATATACACGGATGTTTGAGTTATTCGATTCGGCAGTTTTTTGAAAAAAAAATCCGAAATTTGAAATTGTGCACAACTAAACGAAATATGACTAGTCCGATCGTCCCCGACGAAATAAACGAGATCATTTGTGCCTGATCAATCATATGCACGGATGATTGAGTTATTCGATTCGGCAGTTTTTTGAAAATAAAACCCGAAATTTGAAATTGTGCACAACTAAACGAAATATGACTTGCCCGATCGTTCGCGACAAAATAAACGAGGTCATTTGTGCCTGAGCAATCATATACACGGATGTTTGAGTTATTCGATTCGGCAGTTTTTTGAAAAAAAAATCCGAAATTTGAAATTGTGCACAACTAAACGAAATATGACTAGTCCGATCGTCCCCGACGAAATAAACGAGATCATTTGTGCCTGAACAATCATATGCACGGATGATTGAGTTATTTGATTCGGCAGTTTTTTTGAAAAAAAAACCCGAAATTTGAAATTGTGCACAACTAAACGAAATATGACTTGCCCGATCGTTCGCGACAAAATAAACGAGGTCATTTGTGCCTGAACAATCATATGCACGGATGATTGAGTTATTCGATTCGGCAATTTTTTGAAAAAAAAACCCGAAATTTGAAATTGTGCACAACTAAACTAAATATGACTTGCCCGATCGTTCGCGACAAAATAAACGAGGTCATTTGTGCCTGAGCAATCATATACACGGATGTTTGAGTTATTCGATTCGGCAGTTTTTTGAAAAAAAAATCCGAAATTTGAAATTGTGCACAACTAAACGAAATATGACTAGTCCGATCGTCCCCGACGAAATAAACGAGATCATTTGTGCCTGAACAATCATATACACGGATGTTTGAGTTATTCGATTCGGCAGTTCTTTGAAAAAAAACCCGAAATTTGAAATTGTGCACAACTAAACGAAATATGACTTGCCCGATCGTTCGCAACAAAATAAATGAGGTCATTTGTGCCTGAACAATCATATGCACGGATGATTGAGTTATTTGATTCGGCGGTTATTTGGAAAAAAACCGAAATTTGAAATTGTGCACAACTAAACTAAATATGACTTCTCCGATCGTTTGCGAAAAAATAAACGATATCATTTGTGCCTGAACAACCATATACACGGATGTTTGAGTTATTTGATTCGGCGGTTATTTGGAAAAAACCCGAAATTTGAAATTTTGCACAACTAAACGAAATATGACTTGCCCGTTCGTTCGCGACAAAATAAACGAGGTCATTTGTGCCTGAGGAATCATATGCACGGATGTTTGAGTTATTCGATTCGGCAGTTCTTTGAAAAAAAAACCCGAAATTTGAAATTGTGCACAACTAAACGAAATATGACTAGTCCGATCGTCCCCGACGAAATAAACGAGGTCATTTGTGCCTGAACAATCATATGCACGGATGATTGAGCTATTCGATTCGGCAGTTTTTTGAAAAAAAAAACCCGGAATTTGAAATTGTGCACAACTAAACGAAATATGACTTGCCCGATCGTTCGCGACAAAATAAACGAGGTCATTTGTGCCAGAGCAATCATATACACGGATGTTTGAGTTATTCGATTCGGCAGTTTTTTGAAAAAAAAATCCGAAATTTGAAATTGTGCACAACTAAACGAAATATGACTAGTCCGATCGTCCCCGACGAAATAAACGAGATCATTTGTGCCTGAACAATCATATACACGGATGTTTGAGTTATTTGATTCGGCGGTTATTTGGAAAAAAACCGAAATTTTAAATTGTGCACAACTAAACTAAATATGACTTCTCCGGTCGTTTTCAAAAAAATAAACTATATCATTTGTGCCTGAGCAATCATATACACGGATGTTTGAGTTATTCGATTCGGCAGTTTTTTGAAAAAAAAATCCGAAATTTGAAATTGTGCACAACTAAACTAAATATGACTTGCCCGATCGTTCGCGACCAAATAAACGAAGTCATTTGTGCCTGAGCAATCATATACACGGATGTTTGAGTTATTCGATTCGGCAGTTTTTTGAAAAAAAAAATCCGAAATTTGAAATTGTGCACAACTAAACGAAATATGACTAGTCCGGTCGTCCCCGACGAAATAAACGAGATCATTTGTGCCTGAACAATCATATGCACGGATGATTGAGTTATTCGATTCGGCAGTTTTTTGAAAATAAAACCCGAAATTTGAAATTGTGCACAACTAAACGAAATATGACTTGCCCGATCGTTCGCGACAAAATAAACGAGGTCATTTGTGCCTGAGCAATCATATACACGGATGTTTGAGTTATTCGATTCGGCAGTTTTTTGAAAAAAAAATCCGAAATTTGAAATTGTGCACAACTAAACGAAATATGACTAGTCCGATCGTCCCCGACGAAATAAACGAGATCATTTGTGCCTGAACAATCATATGCACGGATGATTGAGTTATTCGATTCGGCAGTTTTTTTGAAAAAAAAACCCGAAATTTGAAATTGTGCACAACTAAACGAAATATGACTTGCCCGATCGTTCGCGACAAAATAAACGAGGTCATTTGTGCCTGAACAATCATATGCACGGATGATTGAGTTATTCGATTCGGCAATTTTTTGAAAAAAAAACCCGAAATTTAAAATTGTGCACAACTAAACTAAATATGACTTGCCCGATCGTTCGCGACAAATAAACAAGGTCATTTGTGCCTGAGGAATCATATGCACGGATGTTTGAGTTATTCGATTCGGCAGTTCTTTGAAAAAAAACCCGAAATTTGAAATTGTGCACAACTAAACGAAATATGACTAGTCCGATCGTCCCCGACGAAATAAACGAGGTCATTTGTGCCTGAACAATCATATGCACGGATGTTTGAGTTATTCGATATGGCAGTTTTTTGGAAAAAGAGCCGAAATTTGAAATTGTGCACAACTAAACTAAATATGACTTGCCCGATCGTTCGCGACAAAATAAACGAGGTCATTTGTGCCTGAGCAATCATATACACGGATGTTTGAGTTATTCGATTCGGCAGTTTTTTGAAAAAAAAATCCGAAATTTGAAATTGTGCACAACTAAACGAAATATGACTAGTCCGATCGTCCCCGACGAAATAAACGAGATCATTTGTGCCTGAACAATCATATACACGGATGTTTGAGTTATTCGATTCGGCAGTTCTTTGAAAAAAAAACCCGAAATTTGAAATTGTGCACAACTAAACGAAATATGACTAGTCCGATCGTCCCCGACGAAATAAACGAGGTCATTTGTGCCTGAACAATCATATGCACGGATGATTGAGTTATTCGATTCGGCAGTTTTTTGAAAAAAAAAACCCGGAATTTGAAATTGTGCACAACTAAACGAAATATGACTTGCCCGATCGTTCGCGACAAAATAAACGAGGTCATTTGTGCCTGAGCAATCATATACACGGATGTTTGAGTTATTCGATTCGGCAGTTTTTTGAAAAAAAAATCCGAAATTTGAAATTGTGCACAACTAAACGAAATATGACTAGTCCGATCGTCCCCGACGAAATAAACGAGATCATTTGTGCCTGAACAATCATATACACGGATGTTTGAGTTATTTGATTCGGCGGTTATTTGGAAAAAAACCGAAATTTTAAATTGTGCACAACTAAACTAAATATGACTTCTCCGGTCGTTTTCAAAAAAATAAACGATATCATTTGTGCCTGAACAACCATATACACGGATGTTTGAGTTATTTGATTCGGCGGTTATTTGGAAAAAACCCGAAATTTGAAATTTTGCACAACTAAACGAAATATGACTTGCCCGTTCGTTCGCGACAAAATAAACGAGGTCATTTGTGCCTGAGGAATCATATGCACGGATGTTTGAGTTATTCGATTCGGCAGTTCTTTGAAAAAAAAACCCGAAATTTGAAATTGTGCACAACTAAACGAAATATGACTAGTCCGATCGTCCCCGACGAAATAAACGAGGTCATTTGTGCCTGAACAATCATATGCACGGATGATTGAGTTATTCGATTCGGCAGTTCTTTGAAAAAAAAACCCGAAATTTGAAATTGTGCACAACTAAACGAAATATGACTAGTCCGATCGTCCCCGACGAAATAAACGAGGTCATTTGTGCCTGAACAATCATATGCACGGATGATTGAGTTATTCGATTCGGCAGTTTTTTGAAAAAAAAAACCCGGAATTTGAAATTGTGCACAACTAAACGAAATATGACTTGCCCGATCGTTCGCGACAAAATAAACGAGGTCATTTGTGCCTGAGCAATCATATACACGGATGTTTGAGTTATTCGATTCGGCAGTTTTTTGAAAAAAAAATCCGAAATTTGAAATTGTGCACAACTAAACGAAATATGACTAGTCCGATCGTCCCCGACGAAATAAACGAGGTCATTTGTGCCTGAACAATCATATGCACGGATGATTGAGTTATTCGATTCGGCAGTTTTTTGAAAAAAAAAACCCGGAATTTGAAATTGTGCACAACTAAACGAAATATGACTTGCCCGATCGTTCGCGACAAATAAACAAGGTCATTTGTGCCTGAGGAATCATATGCACGGATGTTTGAGTTATTCGATTCGGCAGTTCTTTGAAAAAAAACCCGAAATTTGAAATTGTGCACAACTAAACGAAATATGACTAGTCCGATCGTCCCCGACGAAATAAACGAGGTCATTTGTGCCTGAACAATCATATGCACGGATGTTTGAGTTATTCGATATGGCAGTTTTTTGGAAAAAGAGCCGAAATTTGAAATTGTGCACAACTAAACTAAATATGACTTGCCCGATCGTTCGCGACAAAATAAACGAGGTCATTTGTGCCTGAGCAATCATATACACGGATGTTTGAGTTATTCGATTCGGCAGTTTTTTGAAAAAAAAATCCGAAATTTGAAATTGTGCACAACTAAACGAAATATGACTAGTCCGATCGTCCCCGACGAAATAAACGAGATCATTTGTGCCTGAACAATCATATACACGGATGTTTGAGTTATTCGATTCGGCAGTTCTTTGAAAAAAAAACCCGAAATTTGAAATTGTGCACAACTAAACGAAATATGACTTGCCCGATCGCTCGCGACAAAATAAACGAGGTCATTTGTGTCTGAGGAATCGTATGCACGGATGTTTGAGTTATTCAAATCGGCAGTTTTTTCGAAAAAAACCCGAAATTTGAAATTGTGCACAACTAAACGAAATATGACTTGCCCGTTCGTTCGCGACAAAATAAACGAGGTCATTTGTGCCTGAGGAATCATATGCACGGATGATTGAGTTATTCGATTCGGCAGTTTTTTGAAAATAAAACCCGAAATTTGAAATTGTGCACAACTAAACGAAATATGACTTGCCCGATCGTTCGCGACAAAATAAACGAGGTCATTTGTGCCTGAGCAATCATATACACGGATGTTTGAGTTATTCGATTCGGCAGTTTTTTGAAAAAAAAATCCGAAATTTGAAATTGTGCACAACTAAACGAAATATGACTAGTCCGATCGTCCCCGACGAAATAAACGAGATCATTTGTGCCTGAACAATCATATGCACGGATGATTGAGTTATTCGATTCGGCAGTTTTTTTGAAAAAAAAACCCGAAATTTGAAATTGTGCACAACTAAACGAAATATGACTTGCCCGATCGTTCGCGACAAAATAAACGAGGTCATTTGTGCCTGAACAATCATATGCACGGATGATTGAGTTATTCGATTCGGCAATTTTTTGAAAAAAAAACCCGAAATTTAAAATTGTGCACAACTAAACTAAATATGACTTGCCCGATCGTTCGCGACAAATAAACAAGGTCATTTGTGCCTGAGGAATCATATGCACGGATGTTTGAGTTATTCGATTCGGCAGTTCTTTGAAAAAAAACCCGAAATTTGAAATTGTGCACAACTAAACGAAATATGACTAGTCCGATCGTCCCCGACGAAATAAACGAGGTCATTTGTGCCTGAACAATCATATGCACGGATGTTTGAGTTATTCGATATGGCAGTTTTTTGGAAAAAGAGCCGAAATTTGAAATTGTGCACAACTAAACTAAATATGACTTGCCCGATCGTTCGCTACAAAATAAACGAGGTCATTTGTGCCTGAACAATCATATGCACGGGTGATTGAGTTATTCGATTCGATAGTTTTTTTGAAAATAAAACCATTTGTGTCTGAGGAATCGTATGCACGGATGTTTGAGTTATTCAAATCGGCAGTTTTTTCGAAAAAAACCCGAAATTTGAAATTGTGCACAACTAAACGAAATATGACTTGCCCGATCGTTCGCGACAAAATAAACGAGGTCATTTGTGCCTGAGCAATCATATACACGGATGTTTGAGTTATTCGATTCGGCAGTTTTTTGAAAAAAAAATCCGAAATTTGAAATTGTGCACAACTAAACGAAATATGACTTGCCCGATCGTTCGCAACAAAATAAATGAGGTCATTTGTGCCTGAACAATCATATGCACGGATGATTGAGTTATTTGATTCGGCGGTTATTTGGAAAAAAACCGAAATTTGAAATTGTGCACAACTAAACTAAATATGACTTCTCCGATCGTTTGCGAAAAAATAAACGATATCATTTGTGCCTGAATAACCATATACACGGATGTTTGAGTTATTTGATTCGGCGGTTATTTGGAAAAAACCCGAAATTTGAAATTTTGCACAACTAAACGAAATATGACTTGCCCGTTCGTTCGCGACAAAATAAACGAGGTCATTTGTGCCTGAGGAATCATATGCACGGATGTTTGAGTTATTCGATTCGGCAGTTCTTTGAAAAAAAAACCCGAAATTTGAAATTGTGCACAACTAAACGAAATATGACTAGTCCGATCGTCCCCGACGAAATAAACGAGGTCATTTGTGCCTGAACAATCATATGCACGGATGATTGAGTTATTCGATTCGGCAGTTTTTTGAAAAAAAAACCCGGAAATTGAAACGAAATATGACTTGCCCGATCGTTCGCGACAAAATAAACGAGGTCATTTGTGCCTGAGCAATCATATACACGGATGTTTGAGTTATTCGATTCGGCAGTTTTTTGAAAAAAAAATCCGAAATTTGAAATTGTGCACAACTAAACGAAATATGACTAGTCCGATCGTCCCCGACGAAATAAACGAGATCATTTGTGCCTGAACAATCATATACACGGATGTTTGAGTTATTCGATTCGGCAGTTCTTTGAAAAAAAAACCCGAAATTTGAAATTGTGCACAACTAAACGAAATATGACTTGCCCGATCGCTCGCGACAAAATAAACGAGGTCATTTGTGTCTGAGGAATCGTATTCACGGATGTTTGAGTTATTCAAATCGGCAGTTTTTTTCGAAAAAAACCCGAAATTTGAAATTGTGCACAACTAAACGAAATATGACTTGCCCGATCGTTCGCAACAAAATAAATGAGGTCATTTGTGCCTGAACAATCATATGCACGGATGATTGAGTTATTTGATTCGGCGGTTATTTGGAAAAAAACCGAAATTTGAAATTGTGCACAACTAAACTAAATATGACTTCTCCGATCGTTTGCGAAAAAATAAACGATATCATTTGTGCCTGAACAACCATATACACGGATGTTTGAGTTATTCGATTCGGCAGTTTTTTTGAAAAAAAAACCCGAAATTTGAAATTGTGCACAACTAAACGAAATATGACTTGCCCGTTCGTTCGCGACAAAATAAACGAGGTCATTTGTGCCTGAGGAATCATATGCACGGATGTTTGAGTTATTCGATTCGGCAGTTCTTTGAAAAAAAAACCCGAAATTTGAAATTGTGCACAACTAAACGAAATATGACTAGTCCGATCGTCCCCGACGAAATAAACGAGGTCATTTGTGCCTGAACAATCATATGCACGGATGATTGAGTTATTCGATTCGGCAGTTTTTTAAAAAAAAAAACCCGGAATTTGAAATTGTGCACAACTAAACGAAATATGACTTGCCCGATCGTTCGCGACAAAATAAACGAGGTCATTTGTGCCTGAGCAATCATATACACGGATGTTTGAGTTATTCGATTCGGCAGTTTTTTGAAAAAAAAATCCGAAATTTGAAATTGTGCACAACTAAACGAAATATGACTAGTCCGATCGTCCCCGACGAAATAAACGAGATCATTTGTGCCTGAACAATCATATACACGGATGTTTGAGTTATTTGATTCGGCGGTTATTTGGAAAAAAACCGAAATTTTAAATTGTGCACAACTAAACTAAATATGACTTCTCCGGTCGTTTTCAAAAAAATAAACGATATCATTTGTGCCTGAGCAATCATATACACGGATGTTTGAGTTATTCGATTCGGCAGTTTTTTGAAAAAAAAATCCGAAATTTGAAATTGTGCACAACTAAACTAAATATGACTTGCCCGATCGTTCGCGACCAAATAAACGAAGTCATTTGTGCCTGAGCAATCATATACACGGATGTTTGAGTTATTCGATTCGGCAGTTTTTTGAAAAAAAAATCCGAAATTTGAAATTGTGCACAACTAAACGAAATATGACTAGTCCGATCGTCCCCGACGAAATAAACGAGATCATTTGTGCCTGAACAATCATATGCACGGATGATTGAGTTATTCGATTCGGCAGTTTTTTGAAAATAAAACCCGAAATTTGAAATTGTGCACAACTAAACGAAATATGACTTGCCCGATCGTTCGCGACAAAATAAACGAGGTCATTTGTGCCTGAGCAATCATATACACGGATGTTTGAGTTATTCGATTCGGCAGTTTTTTGAAAAAAAAATCCGAAATTTGAAATTGTGCACAACTAAACGAAATATGACTAGTCCGATCGTCCCCGACGAAATAAACGAGATCATTTGTGCCTGAACAATCATATGCACGGATGATTGAGTTATTCGATTCGGCAGTTTTTTTGAAAAAAAAACCCGAAATTTGAAATTGTGCACAACTAAACGAAATATGACTTGCCCGATCGTTCGCGACAAAATAAACGAGGTCATTTGTGCCTGAACAATCATATGCACGGATGATTGAGTTATTCGATTCGGCAATTTTTTGAAAAAAAAACCCGAAATTTAAAATTGTGCACAACTAAACTAAATATGACTTGCCCGATCGTTCGCGACAAATAAACAAGGTCATTTGTGCCTGAGGAATCATATGCACGGATGTTTGAGTTATTCGATTCGGCAGTTCTTTGAAAAAAAACCCGAAATTTGAAATTGTGCACAACTAAACGAAATATGACTAGTCCGATCGTCCCCGACGAAATAAACGAGGTCATTTGTGCCTGAACAATCATATGCACGGATGTTTGAGTTATTCGATATGGCAGTTTTTTTGAAAAAGAGCCGAAATTTGAAATTGTCCACAACTAAACTAAATATGACTTGCCCGATCGTTCGCTACAAACTAAACGAGGTCATTTGTGCCTGAACAATCATATGCACGGATGATTGAGTTATTCGATTCGGCAGTTTTTTGAAAAAAAAACCCGATATTTGAAATTGTGCACAACTAAACGAAATATGACTAGTCCGATCGTCCCCGACGAAATAAACGAGGTTATTTGTGCCTGAACAATCATATGCACGGATGATTGAGTTATTCGATTCGGCAGTTTTTTGGGAAAAGAGCCGAAATTTGAAATTGTCCACAACTAAACTAAATATGACTTGCCCGATCGTTCGCTACAAAATAAACGAGGTCATTTGTGCCTGAGCAATCATATGCACGGATGATTGAGTTATTCGATTTAGCAGTTTTTTGAAAAAAAAACCCGAAATTTGAAATTGTGCACAACTAAACTAAATATGACTTCTCCGATCGTTTGCGGCCAAATAAACAAGGTCATTTATGCCTGAGGAATCATATGCACGGATGTTTAAGTTATTCGATTCGGCAGTTTTTTGAAAAAAAAACCGAAATTTGAAATTGTGCACAACTAAACGAAATATGACTTGCCCGATCGCTCGCGACAAAATAAACGAGGTCATTTGTGTCTGAGGAATCGTATGCACGGATGTTTGAATTATTCAAATCGGCAGTTTTTTCGAAGAAAACCCGAAATTTGAAATTGTGCACAACTAAACGAAATATGACTTCTTCGATCGTTTGCGAAAAAATAAACGATATCATTTGTGCTTGAACAATCATATACACCGATGTTTGAGTTATTTGATTCGGCAGTTTTTTGGGAAAAGAGCCGAAATTTGAAATTGTCCACAACTAAACTAAATATGACTTGCCCGATCGTTCGCTACAAAATAAACGAGGTCATTTGTGCCTGAGCAATCATATGCACGGATGATTGAGTTATTCGATTTAGCAGTTTTTTGAAAAAATAACCCGAAATTTGAAATTGTGCACAACTAAACGAAATATGACTAGTCCGATCGTCCCCGACGAAATAAACGAGATCATTTGATTCGGCAGTTATTTGGAAAAAAACCGAAAAAACTAAATATGACTTGTCCGATCGTTTGCGAAAAAATAAACGATATGATTTGTGCCTGAACAATCATATACACGGATGTTTGAGTTATTTGAATCGGCGGTTATTTGGAAAAAAACCGAAATTTTAAATTGTGCACCACTAAACTATATCGTTTGCGAAAAAATAAACGATATGATTTGTGCCTGAACAATCATATACACGGATGTTTGCGTTATTTGACTAAACTAAACTAAATATGACTTGCCCGATCGTTCGCTACAAAATAAACGAGGTCATTTGTGCCTGAACAATCATATGCACGGATGATTGAGTTATTCGATTCGGCAGTTTTTTGAAAAAAAAACCCGATATTTGAAATTGTGCACAACTAAACGAAATATGACTAGTCCGATCGTCCCCGACGAAATAAACGAGGTTATTTGTGCCTGAACAATCATATGCACGGATGATTGAGTTATTCGATTCGGCAGTTTTTTGGGAAAAGAGCCGAAATTTGAAATTGTCCACAACTAAACTAAATATGACTTGCCCGATCGTTCGCTACAAAATAAACGAGGTCATTTGTGCCTGAGCAATCATATGCACGGATGATTGAGTTATTCGATTTAGCAGTTTTTTGAAAAAAAAACCCGAAATTTGAAATTGTGCACAACTAAACTAAATATGACTTCTCCGATCGTTTGCGGCCAAATAAACAAGGTCATTTATGCCTGAGGAATCATATGCACGGATGTTTAAGTTATTCGATTCGGCAGTTTTTTGAAAAAAAAACCGAAATTTGAAATTGTGCACAACTAAACGAAATATGACTTGCCCGATCGCTCGCGACAAAATAAACGAGGTCATTTGTGTCTGAGGAATCGTATGCACGGATGTTTGAATTATTCAAATCGGCAGTTTTTTCGAAGAAAACCCGAAATTTGAAATTGTGCACAACTAAACGAAATATGACTTCTTCGATCGTTTGCGAAAAAATAAACGATATCATTTGTGCTTGAACAATCATATACACGGATGTTTGAGTTATTTGATTCGGCAGTTTTTTGGGAAAAGAGCCGAAATTTGAAATTGTCCACAACTAAACTAAATATGACTTGCCCGATCGTTCGCTACAAAATAAACGAGGTCATTTGTGCCTGAGCAATCATATGCACGGATGATTGAGTTATTCGATTTAGCAGTTTTTTGAAAAAATAACCCGAAATTTGAAATTGTGCACAACTAAACGAAATATGACTAGTCCGATCGTCCCCGACGAAATAAACGAGATCATTTGTGCCTGAACAATCATATACACGGATGTTTGAGTTATTTGATTCGGCAGTTATTTGGAAAAAAACCGAAATTTGAAATTGTGCACAACTAAACTAAATATGACTTGTCCGATCGTTTGCGAAAAAATAAACGATATGATTTGTGCCTGAACAATCATATACACGGATGTTTGAGTTATTTGAATCGGCGGTTATTTGGAAAAAAACCGAAATTTTAAATTGTGCACCACTAAACTATATATGACTTCTCCGATCGTCCCTGACGAAATAAACGAGGTCATTTGTGCCTGAACAATCATATGCACGGATGTTTAAGTTATGCAATTCGGCAGTTTTTTGAAAAAAACCCGGAATTTGAAATTGTGCACAATTAATCGAAATATGACTTCTCCGATCGTTTGCGGCCAAATAAACAAGGTCATTTATGCCTGAGGAATCATATGCACGGATGTTTAAGTTATTCGATTCGGCAATTTTTTGAAAAAAAAAACCGAAATTTGAAATTGTGCACAACTAAACGAAATATGACTTGCCCGATCGCTCGCGACAAAATAAACGAGGTCATTTGTGTCTGAGGAATCGTATGCACGGATGTTTGAATTATTCAAATCGGCAGTTTTTTCGAAAAAAACCCGAAATTTGAAATTGTGCACAACTAAACGAAATATGACTTCTTCGATCGTTTGCGAAAAAATAAACGATATCATTTGTGCTTGAACAATCATATACACGGATGTTTGAGTTATTTGATTCGGCATTTTTTTGGGAAAAGAGCCGAAATTTGAAATTGTCCACAACTAAACTAAATATGACTTGCCCGATCGTTCGCTACAAAATAAACGAGGTCATTTGTGCCTGAGCAATCATATGCACGGATGATTGAGTTATTCGATTTAGCAGTTTTTTGAAAAAAAAACCCGAAATTTGAAATTGTGCACAACTAAACGAAATATGACTAGTCCGATCGTCCCCGACGAAATAAACGAGGTTATTTGTGCCTGAACAATCATATGCACGGATGATTGAGTTATTCGATTCGGCAGTTTTTTTTTGAAAAAAAAAACCCGAAATTTGAAATTGTGCACAACTAAACGAAATATGACTTACCCGATCGTTCGCGACAAAATAAACGAGGTCATTTGTGCCTGAGCAATCATTTGCACGGATGTTTGAGTTATTTGATTCGGCAGTTATTTGGAAAAAAACCGAAATTTGAAATTGTGCACAACTAAACTAAATATGACTTCTCCGATCGTTTGCGGCCAAATAAACAAGGTCATTTATGCCTGAGGAATCATATGCACGGATGTTTAAGTTATTCGATTCGGCAGTTTTTTGAAAAAAAAAACCGAAATTTGAAATTGTGCACAACTAAACGAAATATGACTTGCCCGATCGCTTGCGACAAAATAAACGAGGTCATTTGTGTCTGAGGAATCGTATGCACGGATGTTTGAGTTATTCAAATCGGCAGTTTTTTGAAAAAAAAACCCGAAATTTGAAATTGTGCACAACTAAACGAAATATGACTTCTCCGATCGTCCCTGACGAAATAAACGAGGTCATTTGTGCCTGAACAATCATATGCACGGATATTTAAGTTATTCAATTCGGCAGTTTTTTGAAAAAAACCCGAAATTTGAAATTGTGCACAATTAATCGAAATATGACTTCTCCGATCGTTTGCGGCCAAATAAACAAGGTCATTTATGCCTGAGGAATCATATGCAGGGATGTTTAAGTTATTCGATTCGGCAGTTTTTTGAAAAAAAAAACCGAAATTTGAAATTGTGCACAACTAAACGAAATATGACTTGCCCGATCGCTCGCGACAAAATAAACGAGGTCATTTGTGTCTGAGGAATCGTATGCACGGATGTTTGAGTTATTCAAATCGGCAGTTTTTTGAAAAAAAAACCCGAAATTTGAAATTGTGCACAACTAAACGAAATATGACTAGTCCGATCGTCCCCGACGAAATAAACGAGGTTATTTGTGCCTGAACAATCATATGCACGGATGATTGAGTTATTCGATTCGGCAGTTTTTTTTGAAAAAAAAAACCCGAAATTTGAAATTGTGCACAACTATACGAAATATCACTTGCCCGATCGTTCGCAACAAAATAAATGAGGTCATTTGTGCCTGAACAATCATATGCACGGATGATTGAGTTATTTGATTCGGCGGTTATTTGGAAAAAAACCGAAATTTGAAATTGTGCACAACTAAACTAAATATGACTTCTCCGATCGTTTGCGAAAAAATAAACGATATCATTTGTGCCTGAACAACCATATACACGGATGTTTGAGTCATTTGATTCGGCGGTTATTTGAAAAAAACCCGAAATTTGAAATGTTGCACAACTAAACGAAATATGACTTGCCCGTTCGTTCGCGACAAAATAAACGAGGTCATTTGTGCCTGAGGAATCATATACGCGGATGTTTGAGTTATTTGATTCGGCAGTTATTTGGAAAAAAACCGAAATTTGCAATTGTGCACAACTAAACTAAATATGACTTCTCCGATCGTTTGCGAAAAAATAAACGATATGATTTGTGCCTGAACAATCATATACACGGATGTTTGAGTTATTTGAATCGGCGGTTATTTGGAAAAAAAACCGAAATTTTAAATTGTGCACCACTAAACTATATATGACTTCTCCGATCGTCCCTGACGAAATAAACGAGGTCATTTGTGCCTGAACAATCATATGCACGGATGTTTAAGTTATTCAATTCGGCAGTTTTTTGAAAAAAAACCCGAAATTTGAAATTGTGCACAATTAATCGAAATATGACTTCTCCGATCGTTTGCGGCCAAATAAACAAGGTCATTTATGCCTGAGGAATCATATGCACGGATGTTTAAGTTATTCGATTCGGCAGTTTTTTGAAAAAAAAACCGAAATTTGAAATTGTGCACAACTAAACGAAATATGACTTGCCCGATCGCTCGCGACAAAATAAACGAGGTCATTTGTGTCTGAGGAATCGTATGCACGGATGTATGAGTTATTCAAATCGGCAGTTTTTTTCGAAAAAAAACCCGAAATTTGAAATTGTGCACAACTAAACGAAATATGACTTGCCGATCGTTCGCGACAAAATAAACGAGGTCATTTGTGCCTGAGCAATCATATACACGGATGTTTGAGTTATTCGATTCGGCAGTTTTTTGAAAAAAAAATCTGAAATTTGAAATTGTGCACAACTAAACGAAATATGACTAGTCCGATCGTCTCCGACGAAATAAATGAGGTCATTTGTGCCTGAACAATCATATGCACGGATGATTGAGTTATTTGATTCGGCGGTTATTTGGAAAAAAACCGAAATTTGAAATTGTGCACAACTAAACTAAATATGACTTCTCCGATCGTTTGCGAAAAAATAAACGAGGTCATTTGTGCCTGAACAATCATATGCACGGATGTTTGAGTTATTCGATATGGCAGTTTTTTGGAAAAAGAGCCGAAATTTGAAATTGTGCACAACTAAACTAAATATGACTTGCCCGATCGTTCGCGACCAAATAAACGAAGTCATTTGTGCCTGAGCAATCATATACACGGATGTTTGAGTTATTTGATTCGGCGGTTATTTGGAAAAAAACCGAAATTTTAAATTGTGCACAACTAAACTAAATATGACTTCTCCGGTCGTTTTCAAAAAAATAAACGATATCATTTGTGCCTGAAAAATCATATACGCGGATGTTTGAGTTATTTGATTCGGCGGTTATTTGGAAAAAAACCGAAATTTGAAATTGTGAACAACTAAACTAAATATGACTTCTTCGATCGTTTGCGAAAAAATAAACGATATCTATCATTTGTGCTGGAACAATCATATACACGGATGGTTGAATTATTCGATATGGCAGTTTTTTGGAAAAAGAGCCGAAATTTGAAATTGTCCACAACTAAACTAAATATGACTTGCCCGATCGTTCGCTACAAAATAAACGAGGTCATTTGTGCCTGAACAATCATATGCACGGGTGATTGAGTTATTCGATTCGGCAGTTTTTTGAAAATAAAACCCGAAATTTGAAATTGTGCACAACTAAACGAAATATGACTTCCCCGATCGTTCGCGACAAAATAAACGAGGTCATTTGTGCCTGAGCAATCATATACACGGATGTTTGAGTTATTCGATTCGGCAGTTTTTTGAAAAAAAAATCCGAAATTTGAAATTGTGCACAACTAAACGAAATATGACTAGTCCGATCGTCCCCGACGAAATAAACGAGATCATTTGTGCCTGAACAATCATATGCACAGATGATTGAGTTATTCGATTCGGCAGTTTTTTTGAAAAAAAAACCCGAAATTTGAAATTGTGCACAACTAAACGAAATATGACTTGCCCGATCGTTCGCGACAAAATAAACGAGGTCATTTGTGCCTGAGCAATCATATACACGGATGTTTGAGTTATTTGATTCGGCAGTTATTTGGAAAAAAAACCGAAATTTGAAATTGTGCACAACTAAACTAAATATGACTTCTCCGGTCGTTTGCGACCAAATAAACGAAGTCATTTGTGCCTGAGCAATCATATACACGGATGTTTCAGTTATTTGATTCGGCGGTTATTTGGAAAAAGGCCGAAATTTTAAATTGTGCACAACTAAACTAAATATGACTTCTCCGGTCGTTTTCAAAAAAAATAAACGATATCATTTGTGCCTGAAAAATCATATACGCGGATGTTTGAGTTATTTGATTCGGCGGTTATTTGGAAAAAAACCGAAATTTGAAATTGTGAACAACTAAACTAAATATGACTTCTCCGATCGTTTGCGAAAAAATAAACGATATGATTTGTGCCTGAACAATCATATACGCGGATGTTTGAGTTATTTGATTCGGCGGTTATTTGGAAAAAACCGAAATTTGAAATTGTGCACAACTAAACTAAATATGACTTCTCCGATCGTTTGCGGCCAAATAAACAAGGTCATTTATGCCTGAGGAATCATATGCACGGATGTTTAAGTTATTCGATTCGGCAATTTTTTGAAAAAAAAAACCGAAATTTGAAATTGTGCACAACTAAACGAAATATGACTTGCCCGATCGCTCGCGACAAAATAAACGAGGTCATTTGTGTCTGAGGAATCGTATGCACGGATGTTTGAATTATTCAAATCGGCAGTTTTTTCGAAAAAAACCCGAAATTTGAAATTGTGCACAACTAAACGAAATATGACTTCTTCGATCGTTTGCGAAAAAATAAACGATATCATTTGTGCTTGAACAATCATATACACGGATGTTTGAGTTATTTGATTCGGCATTTTTTTGGGAAAAGAGCCGAAATTTGAAATTGTCCACAACTAAACTAAATATGACTTGCCCGATCGTTCGCTACAAAATAAACGAGGTCATTTGTGCCTGAGCAATCATATGCACGGATGATTGAGTTATTCGATTTAGCAGTTTTTTGAAAAAAAAACCCGAAATTTGAAATTGTGCACAACTAAACTAAATATGACTTCTCCGATCGTTTGCGGCCAAATAAACAAGGTCATTTATGCCTGAGGAATCATATGCACGGATGTTTAAGTTATTCGATTCGGCAGTTTTTTGAAAAAAAAACCGAAATTTGAAATTGTGCACAACTAAACGAAATATGACTTGCCCGATCGCTCGCGACAAAATAAACGAGGTCATTTGTGTCTGAGGAATCGTATGCACGGATGTTTGAGTTATTCGATTCGGCAGTTTTTTGAAAAAAAAATCCGAAATTTGAAATTGTGCACAACTAAACGAAATATGACTAGTCCGATCGTCCCCGACGAAATAAACGAGATCATTTGTGCCTGAACAATCATATGCACAGATGATTGAGTTATTCGATTCGGCAGTTTTTTTGAAAAAAAAACCCGAAATTTGAAATTGTGCACAACTAAACGAAATATGACTTGCCCGATCGTTCGCGACAAAATAAACGAGGTCATTTGTGCCTGAGCAATCATATACACGGATGTTTGAGTTATTTGATTCGGCAGTTATTTGGAAAAAAAACCGAAATTTGAAATTGTGCACAACTAAACTAAATATGACTTCTCCGGTCGTTTGCGACCAAATAAACAAGGTCATTTATGCCTGAGGAATCATATGCACGGATGTTTAAGTTATTCGATTCGGCAGTTTTTTGAAAAAAAAAACCGAAATTTGAAATTGTGCACAACTAAACGAAATATGACTTGCCCGATCGCTTGCGACAAAATAAACGAGGTCATTTGTGTCTGAGGAATCGTATGCACGGATGTTTGAGTTATTCAAATCGGCAGTTTTTTGAAAAAAAAACCCGAAATTTGAAATTGTGCACAACTAAACGAAATATGACTTCTCCGATCGTCCCTGACGAAATAAACGAGGTCATTTGTGCCTGAACAATCATATGCACGGATATTTAAGTTATTCAATTCGGCAGTTTTTTGAAAAAAACCCGAAATTTGAAATTGTGCACAATTAATCGAAATATGACTTCTCCGATCGTTTGCGGCCAAATAAACAAGGTCATTTATGCCTGAGGAATCATATGCAGGGATGTTTAAGTTATTCGATTCGGCAGTTTTTTGAAAAAAAAAACCGAAATTTGAAATTGTGCACAACTAAACGAAATATGACTTGCCCGATCGCTCGCGACAAAATAAACGAGGTCATTTGTGTCTGAGGAATCGTATGCACGGATGTTTGAGTTATTCAAATCGGCAGTTTTTTGAAAAAAAAACCCGAAATTTGAAATTGTGCACAACTAAACGAAATATGACTAGTCCGATCGTCCCCGACGAAATAAACGAGGTTATTTGTGCCGGAACAATCATATGCACGGATGATTGAGTTATTCGATTCGGCAGTTTTTTTTGAAAAAAAAAACCCGAAATTTGAAATTGTGCACAACTATACGAAATATCACTTGCCCGATCGTTCGCAACAAAATAAATGAGGTCATTTGTGCCTGAACAATCATATGCACGGATGATTGAGTTATTTGATTCGGCGGTTATTTGGAAAAAAACCGAAATTTGAAATTGTGCACAACTAAACTAAATATGACTTCTCCGATCGTTTGCGAAAAAATAAACGATATCATTTGTGCCTGAACAACCATATACACGGATGTTTGAGTCATTTGATTCGGCGGTTATTTGAAAAAAACCCGAAATTTGAAATGTTGCACAACTAAACGAAATATGACTTGCCCGTTCGTTCGCGACAAAATAAACGAGGTCATTTGTGCCTGAGGAATCATATACGCGGATGTTTGAGTTATTTGATTCGGCAGTTATTTGGAAAAAAACCGAAATTTGCAATTGTGCACAACTAAACTAAATATGACTTCTCCGATCGTTTGCGAAAAAATAAACGATATGATTTGTGCCTGAACAATCATATACACGGATGTTTGAGTTATTTGAATCGGCGGTTATTTGGAAAAAAAACCGAAATTTTAAATTGTGCACCACTAAACTATATATGACTTCTCCGATCGTCCCTGACGAAATAAACGAGGTCATTTGTGCCTGAACAATCATATGCACGGATGTTTAAGTTATTCAATTCGGCAGTTTTTTGAAAAAAAACCCGAAATTTGAAATTGTGCACAATTAATCGAAATATGACTTCTCCGATCGTTTGCGGCCAAATAAACAAGGTCATTTATGCCTGAGGAATCATATGCACGGATGTTTAAGTTATTCGATTCGGCAGTTTTTTGAAAAAAAAACCGAAATTTGAAATTGTGCACAACTAAACGAAATATGACTTGCCCGATCGCTCGCGACAAAATAAACGAGGTCATTTGTGTCTGAGGAATCGTATGCACGGATGTATGAGTTATTCAAATCGGCAGTTTTTTTCGAAAAAAAACCCGAAATTTGAAATTGTGCACAACTAAACGAAATATGACTTGCCGATCGTTCGCGACAAAATAAACGAGGTCATTTGTGCCTGAGCAATCATATACACGGATGTTTGAGTTATTCGATTCGGCAGTTTTTTGAAAAAAAAATCTGAAATTTGAAATTGTGCACAACTAAACGAAATATGACTAGTCCGATCGTCTCCGACGAAATAAATGAGGTCATTTGTGCCTGAACAATCATATGCACGGATGATTGAGTTATTTGATTCGGCGGTTATTTGGAAAAAAACCGAAATTTGAAATTGTGCACAACTAAACTAAATATGACTTCTCCGATCGTTTGCGAAAAAATAAACGAGGTCATTTGTGCCTGAACAATCATATGCACGGATGTTTGAGTTATTCGATATGGCAGTTTTTTGGAAAAAGAGCCGAAATTTGAAATTGTGCACAACTAAACTAAATATGACTTGCCCGATCGTTCGCGACCAAATAAACGAAGTCATTTGTGCCTGAGCAATCATATACACGGATGTTTGAGTTATTTGATTCGGCGGTTATTTGGAAAAAAACCGAAATTTTAAATTGTGCACAACTAAACTAAATATGACTTCTCCGGTCGTTTTCAAAAAAATAAACGATATCATTTGTGCCTGAAAAATCATATACGCGGATGTTTGAGTTATTTGATTCGGCGGTTATTTGGAAAAAAACCGAAATTTGAAATTGTGAACAACTAAACTAAATATGACTTCTTCGATCGTTTGCGAAAAAATAAACGATATCTATCATTTGTGCTGGAACAATCATATACACGGATGGTTGAATTATTCGATATGGCAGTTTTTTGGAAAAAGAGCCGAAATTTGAAATTGTCCACAACTAAACTAAATATGACTTGCCCGATCGTTCGCTACAAAATAAACGAGGTCATTTGTGCCTGAACAATCATATGCACGGGTGATTGAGTTATTCGATTCGGCAGTTTTTTGAAAATAAAACCCGAAATTTGAAATTGTGCACAACTAAACGAAATATGACTTCCCCGATCGTTCGCGACAAAATAAACGAGGTCATTTGTGCCTGAGCAATCATATACACGGATGTTTGAGTTATTCGATTCGGCAGTTTTTTGAAAAAAAAATCCGAAATTTGAAATTGTGCACAACTAAACGAAATATGACTAGTCCGATCGTCCCCGACGAAATAAACGAGATCATTTGTGCCTGAACAATCATATGCACAGATGATTGAGTTATTCGATTCGGCAGTTTTTTTGAAAAAAAAACCCGAAATTTGAAATTGTGCACAACTAAACGAAATATGACTTGCCCGATCGTTCGCGACAAAATAAACGAGGTCATTTGTGCCTGAGCAATCATATACACGGATGTTTGAGTTATTTGATTCGGCAGTTATTTGGAAAAAAAACCGAAATTTGAAATTGTGCACAACTAAACTAAATATGACTTCTCCGGTCGTTTGCGACCAAATAAACGAAGTCATTTGTGCCTGAGCAATCATATACACGGATGTTTCAGTTATTTGATTCGGCGGTTATTTGGAAAAAGGCCGAAATTTTAAATTGTGCACAACTAAACTAAATATGACTTCTCCGGTCGTTTTCAAAAAAAATAAACGATATCATTTGTGCCTGAAAAATCATATACGCGGATGTTTGAGTTATTTGATTCGGCGGTTATTTGGAAAAAAACCGAAATTTGAAATTGTGAACAACTAAACTAAATATGACTTCTCCGATCGTTTGCGAAAAAATAAACGATATGATTTGTGCCTGAACAATCATATACGCGGATGTTTGAGTTATTTGATTCGGCGGTTATTTGGAAAAAACCGAAATTTGAAATTGTGCACAACTAAACTAAATATGACTTGCCTGATCGTTCGCGACAAAATAAACGATATCATTTGTGCTGGAACAATCATATACACGGATGTTTGAGTTATTTGATTCGGCGGTTATTTGGAAAAAACCGAAATTTGAAATTGTGCACAACTAAACTAAATATGACTTCTCCGGTCGTTTTCAAAAAAATAAACGATATCATTTGTGCCTGAAAAATCATATACGCGGATGTTTTAGTTATTTGATTCGGCGGTTATTTGGAAAAAAACCGAAATTTGAAATTGTGCACAACTAAACTAAATATGACTTCTCCGGTCGTTTGCGACCAAATAAACGAAGTCATTTGTGCCTGAGCAATCATATACACGGATGTTTGAGTTATTTGATTCGGCGGTTATTTGGAAAAAAGCCGAAATTTTACATTGTGCACCACTAAACTATATATGACTTCTCCGATCGTCTCTGACGAAATAAACGAGGTCATTTGTGCCTGAACAATCATATGCACGGATGTTTAAGTTACTCAATTCGGCAGTTTTTTGAAAAAACCCCGAAATTTGAAATTGTACACAATTAATCGAAATATGACTTCTCCGATCGTTTGCGGCCAAATAAACAAGGTCATTTGTGCTTGAGGAATCATATGCACGGATGTTTAAGTTATTCGATTCGGCAGTTTTTTGGAAAAAGAGCCGAAATTTGAAATTGTGCACAACTGAACTAAATATGACTTCTCCGGTCGTTTTCAAAAAAATAAACGATATCATTTGTGCCTGAAAAATCATATACGCGTTTTGATTCATTCGATCATTTGAGTTATTTGATTCGGCGGTTATTTGGAAAAAAACCGAAATTTGAAATTGTGCACAACTAAACTAAATATGACTTCTCCGGTCGTTTGCGACCAAATAAACGAAGTCATTTGTGCCTGAGCAATCATATACACGGATGTTTGAGTTATTTGATTCGGCGGTTATTTGGAAAAAAACCGAAATTTTAAATTGTGCACAACTAAACTAAATATGACTTCTCCGGTCGTTTTCAAAAAAAATAAACGATATCATTTGTGCCTGAAAAATCATATACCCGGATGTTTGAGTTATTTGATTCGGCGGTTATTTGGAAAAAAACCGAAATTTGAAATTGTGAACAACTAAACTAAATATGACTTGCCCGATCGTTCGCGACAAAATAAACGAGGTCATTTGTGCCTGAACAATCACATACACGGATATTGGAGTTATTTGATTCGGTGGTTATTTCAGAAAACCCGGAATTGAATATTGTGCAAGCATAGACGAATTATGAGTTCCCCTATTTTTCGCAACAAAATAATTGAGGTTCGTTGTGCCTGAGGGATCATGCACGGATGTTTGAGTTATTCAAATCGTCAGTTTTTTCGAAAAAAAAACCCGAAATTTGAAATTGTGCACAACTAAACGAAATATGACTTGCCCGATCGTTCGCGACAAAATAAACGAGGTCATTTGTGCCTGAACAATCATATGCACGGATGATTGAGTTATTCGATTCGGCAGTTTTTTGAAAAAAAAACCCGGAATTTGAAATTGTGCACAACTAAACGAAATATGACTTGCCCGATCGTTCGCAACAAAATAAACTAGGTCATTTGTGCCTGAGCAATCATATGCACGGATGTTTGAGTTATTTGATTCGGCGCTTATTTGGAAAAAAACCGAAATTTGAAATTGTGCACAACTAAACTAAATATGACTTCTCCGATCGTTTGCGAAAAAATAAACGATATCATTTGTGCCTGAACAACCATATACACGGATGTTTGAGTTATTTGATTCTGCGGTTTTTTGGAAAAAACCCGAAATTTGAAATTTTGCACAACTAAACGAAATTTGACTTGCCCGATCGTTCGCGACAAAATAAACGAGGTAATTTGTGCCTGAGCAATCATATACACGGATGCTTGAATTATTCGATTCAGCTGTTATTTGAGAAAACCCGCAAACGAAAATTGAGCAAGAATGAACCAAATATGACTAGTCCGATCGTCCCTGACGAAATAAACGAGGTCCTATGTGCCTGAACAATCATATGCGCGGATGTTTAAGTTATTCAATTCGGCAGTTTTTTGAAAAAAACCCGAAACTGGAAATTGTGCACAATTAATCGAAATATGACTTCTCCGATCGTTTGCGGCCAAATAAACGAGGTCATTTGTGCCTGAGGAATCATATGCACGGATGTTTAAGTTATTCGATTCGGCAGTTTTTTGGAAAAAAACCGAAATTTGAAATTGCGAACAACTAAACTAAATATGACTTCTTCGATCGTTTGCGAAAAAATAAACGATATCTATCATTTGTGCTGGAACAATCATATACACGGATGTTTGAGTTATTTGATTCGGCGGTTATTTGGAAAAAACCGAAATTTGAAATTGTGCACAACTAAACTAAATATGACTTCTCCGCTCATTTGCGACCAAATAAACGAAGTCATTTGTGCCTGAGCAATCATATACACGGATGGTTGAATTATTCGATATGGCAGTTTTTTGGAAAAAGAGCCGAAATTTGAAATTGTCCACAACTAAACTAAATATGACTTGCCCGATCGTTCGCTACAAAATAAACGAGGTCATTTGTGCCTGAACAATCATATGCACGGGTGATTGAGTTATTCGATTCGGCAGTTTTTTGAAAATAAAACCCGAAATTTGAAATTGTGCACAACTAAACGAAATTTGACTTGCCCGATCGTTCGCGACAAAATAAACGAGGTCATTTGTGCCTGAGCAATCATATACACGGATGTTTGAGTTATTCGATTCGGCAGTTTTTTGAAAAAAAAATCCGAAATTTGAAATTGTGCACAACTAAACGAAATATGACTAGTCCGATCGTCCCCGACGAAATAAACGAGATCATTTGTGCCTGAACAATCATATCCACAGATGATTGAGTTATTCGATTCGGCAGTTTTTTTGAAAAAAAAACCCGAAATTTGAAATTGTGCACAACTAAACGAAATATGACTTGCCCGATCGTTCGCGACAAAATAAACGAGGTCATTTGTGCCTGAGCAATCATATACACGGATGTTTGAGTTATTTGATTCGGCAGTTATTTGGAAAAAAAACCGAAATTTGAAATTGTGCACAACTAAACTAAATATGACTTCTCCGGTCGTTTGCGACCAAATAAACGAAGTCATTTGTGCCTGAGCAATCATATACACGGATGTTTGAGTTATTTGATTCGGCGGTTATTTGGAAAAAAGCCGAAATTTTAAATTGTGCACAACTAAACTAAATATGACTTCTCCGGTCGTTTTCAAAAAAAATAAACGATATCATTTGTGCCTGAAAAATCATATACGCGGATGTTTGAGTTATTTGATTCGGCGGTTATTTGGAAAAAAACCGAAATTTGAAATTGTGAACAACTAAACTAAATATGACTTCTCCGATCGTTTGCGAAAAAATAAACGATATGATTTGTGCCTGAACAATCATATACGCGGATGTTTGAGTTATTTGATTCGGCGGTTATTTGAAAAAAACCGAAATTTGAAATTGTGCACAACTAAACTAAATATGACTTGCCTGATCGTTCGCGACAAAATAAACGATATCATTTGTGCTGGAACAATCATATACACGGATGTTTGAGTTATTTGATTCGGCGGTTATTTGGAAAAAACCGAAATTTGAAATTGTGCACGACTAAACTAAATATGACTTCTCCGATCGTTTGCGACCAAATAAACGAAGTCATTTGTGCCTGAGCAATCATATACACGGATGGTTGAATTATTCGATATGGCAGTTTTTTGGAAAAAGAGCCGAAATTTGATATTGTGCACAACTAAACTAAATATGACTTCTCCGGTCGTTTTCAAAAAAATAAACGATATCATTTGTGCCTGAAAAATCATATACGCGGATGTTTTAGTTATTTGATTCGGCGGTTATTTGGAAAAAAACCGAAATTTGAAATTGTGCACAACTAAACTAAATATGACTTCTCCGGTCGTTTGCGACCAAATAAACGAAGTCATTTGTGCCTGAGCAATCATATACACGGATGTTTGAGTTATTTGATTCGGCGGTTATTTGGAAAAAAGCCGAAATTTTACATTGTGCACCACTAAACTATATATGACTTCTCCGATCGTCTCTGACGAAATAAACGAGGTCATTTGTGCCTGAACAATCATATGCACGGATGTTTAAGTTACTCAATTCGGCAGTTTTTTGAAAAAACCCCGAAATTTGAAATTGTGCACAATTAATCGAAATATGACTTCTCCGATCGTTTGCGGCCAAATAAACAAGGTCATTTGTGCTTGAGGAATCATATGCACGGATGTTTAAGTTATTCGATTCGGCAGTTTTTTGGAAAAAGAGCCGAAATTTGAAATTGTGCACAACTGAACTAAATATGACTTCTCCGGTCGTTTTCAAAAAAATAAACGATATCATTTGTGCCTGAAAAATCATATACGCGTTTTGATTCATTCGATCATTTGAGTTATTTGATTCGGCGGTTATTTGGAAAAAAACCGAAATTTGAAATTGTGCACAACTAAACTAAATATGACTTCTCCGGTCGTTTGCGACCAAATAAACGAAGTCATTTGTGCCTGAGCAATCATATACACGGATGTTTGAGTTATTTGATTCGGCGGTTATTTGGAAAAAAACCGAAATTTTAAATTGTGCACAACTAAACTAAATATGACTTCTCCGGTCGTTTTCAAAAAAATAAACGATATCATTTGTGCCTGAAAAATCATATACGCGTTTTGATTCATTCGATCATTTGAGTTATTTGATTCGGCGGTTATTTGGAAAAAAACCGAAATTTGAAATTGTGCACAACTAAACTAAATATGACTTCTCCGGTCGTTTGCGACCAAATAAACGAAGTCATTTGTGCCTGAGCAATCATATACACGGATGTTTGAGTTATTTGATTCGGCGGTTATTTGGAAAAAAACCGAAATTTTAAATTGTGCACAACTAAACTAAATATGACTTCTCCGGTCGTTTTCAAAAAAAATAAACGATATCATTTGTGCCTGAAAAATCATATACGCGGATGTTTGAGTTATTTGATTCGGCGGTTATTTGGAAAAAAACCGAAATTTGAAATTGTGAACAACTAAACTAAATATGACTTGCCCGATCGTTCGCGACAAAATAAACGAGGTCATTTGTGCCTGAACAATCACATACACGGATATTGGAGTTATTTGATTCGGTGGTTATTTCAGAAAACCCGGAATTGAATATTGTGCAAGCATAGACGAATTATGAGTTCCCCTATTTTTCGCAACAAAATAATTGAGGTTCGTTGTGCCTGAGGGATCATGCACGGATGTTTGAGTTATTCAAATCGTCAGTTTTTTCGAAAAAAAAACCCGAAATTTGAAATTGTGCACAACTAAACGAAATATGACTTGCCCGATCGTTCGCGACAAAATAAACGAGGTCATTTGTGCCTGAACAATCATATGCACGGATGATTGAGTTATTCGATTCGGCAGTTTTTTGAAAAAAAAACCCGGAATTTGAAATTGTGCACAACTAAACGAAATATGACTTGCCCGATCGTTCGCAACAAAATAAACTAGGTCATTTGTGCCTGAGCAATCATATGCACGGATGTTTGAGTTATTTGATTCGGCGCTTATTTGGAAAAAAACCGAAATTTGAAATTGTGCACAACTAAACTAAATATGACTTCTCCGATCGTTTGCGAAAAAATAAACGATATCATTTGTGCCTGAACAACCATATACACGGATGTTTGAGTTATTTGATTCTGCGGTTTTTTGGAAAAAACCCGAAATTTGAAATTTTGCACAACTAAACGAAATATGACTTGCCCGTTCGTTCGCGACAAAATAAACGAGGTAATTTGTGCCTGAGCAATCATATACACGGATGCTTGAATTATTCGATTCAGCTGTTATTTGAGAAAACCCGCAAACGAAAATTGAGCAAGAATGAACCAAATATGACTAGTCCGATCGTCCCTGACGAAATAAACGAGGTCCTATGTGCCTGAACAATCATATGCGCGGATGTTTAAGTTATTCAATTCGGCAGTTTTTTGAAAAAAACCCGAAACTGGAAATTGTGCACAATTAATCGAAATATGACTTCTCCGATCGTTTGCGGCCAAATAAACGAGGTCATTTGTGCCTGAGGAATCATATGCACGGATGTTTAAGTTATTCGATTCGGCAGTTTTTTGGAAAAAAACCGAAATTTGAAATTGCGAACAACTAAACTAAATATGACTTCTTCGATCGTTTGCGAAAAAATAAACGATATCTATCATTTGTGCTGGAACAATCATATACACGGATGTTTGAGTTATTTGATTCGGCGGTTATTTGGAAAAAACCGAAATTTGAAATTGTGCACAACTAAACTAAATATGACTTCTCCGCTCATTTGCGACCAAATAAACGAAGTCATTTGTGCCTGAGCAATCATATACACGGATGGTTGAATTATTCGATATGGCAGTTTTTTGGAAAAAGAGCCGAAATTTGAAATTGTCCACAACTAAACTAAATATGACTTGCCCGATCGTTCGCTACAAAATAAACGAGGTCATTTGTGCCTGAACAATCATATGCACGGGTGATTGAGTTATTCGATTCGGCAGTTTTTTGAAAATAAAACCCGAAATTTGAAATTGTGCACAACTAAACGAAATTTGACTTGCCCGATCGTTCGCGACAAAATAAACGAGGTCATTTGTGCCTGAGCAATCATATACACGGATGTTTGAGTTATTCGATTCGGCAGTTTTTTGAAAAAAAAATCCGAAATTTGAAATTGTGCACAACTAAACGAAATATGACTAGTCCGATCGTCCCCGACGAAATAAACGAGATCATTTGTGCCTGAACAATCATATCCACAGATGATTGAGTTATTCGATTCGGCAGTTTTTTTGAAAAAAAAACCCGAAATTTGAAATTGTGCACAACTAAACGAAATATGACTTGCCCGATCGTTCGCGACAAAATAAACGAGCTCATTTGTGCCTGAGCAATCATATACACGGATGTTTGAGTTATTTGATTCGGCAGTTATTTGGAAAAAAAACCGAAATTTGAAATTGTGCACGACTAAACTAAATATGACTTCTCCGGTCGTTTGCGACCAAATAAACGAAGTCATTTGTGCCTGAGCAATCATATACACGGATGTTTGAGTTATTTGATTCGGCGGTTATTTGGAAAAAAGCCGAAATTTTAAATTGTGCACAACTAAACTAAATATGACTTCTCCGGTCGTTTTCAAAAAAAATAAACGATATCATTTGTGCCTGAAAAATCATATACGCGGATGTTTGAGTTATTTGATTCGGCGGTTATTTGGAAAAAAACCGAAATTTGAAATTGTGAACAACTAAACTAAATATGACTTCTCCGATCGTTTGCGAAAAAATAAACGATATGATTTGTGCCTGAACAATCATATACGCGGATGTTTGAGTTATTTGATTCGGCGGTTATTTGAAAAAAACCGAAATTTGAAATTGTGCACAACTAAACTAAATATGACTTGCCTGATCGTTCGCGACAAAATAAACGATATCATTTGTGCTGGAACAATCATATACACGGATGTTTGAGTTATTTGATTCGGCGGTTATTTGGAAAAAACCGAAATTTGAAATTGTGCACGACTAAACTAAATATGACTTCTCCGATCGTTTGCGACCAAATAAACGAAGTCATTTGTGCCTGAGCAATCATATACACGGATGGTTGAATTATTCGATATGGCAGTTTTTTGGAAAAAGAGCCGAAATTTGATATTGTGCACAACTAAACTAAATATGACTTCTCCGGTCGTTTTCAAAAAAATAAACGATATCATTTGTGCCTGAAAAATCATATACGCGGATGTTTTAGTTATTTGATTCGGCGGTTATTTGAAAAAAAACCGAAATTTGAAATTGTGCACAACTAAACTAAATATGACTTCTCCGGTCGTTTGCGACCAAATAAACGAAGTCATTTGTGCCTGAGCAATCATATACACGGATGTTTGAGTTATTTGATTCGGCGGTTATTTGGAAAAAAGCCGAAATTTTACATTGTGCACCACTAAACTATATATGACTTCTCCGATCGTCTCTGACGAAATAAACGAGGTCATTTGTGCCTGAACAATCATATGCACGGATGTTTAAGTTACTCAATTCGGCAGTTTTTTGAAAAAACCCCGAAATTTGAAATTGTGCACAATTAATCGAAATATGACTTCTCCGATCGTTTGCGGCCAAATAAACAAGGTCATTTGTGCTTGAGGAATCATATGCACGGATGTTTAAGTTATTCGATTCGGCAGTTTTTTGGAAAAAGAGCCGAAATTTGAAATTGTGCACAACTGAACTAAATATGACTTCTCCGGTCGTTTTCAAAAAAATAAACGATATCATTTGTGCCTGAAAAATCATATACGCGTTTTGATTCATTCGATCATTTGAGTTATTTGATTCGGCGGTTATTTGGAAAAAAACCGAAATTTGAAATTGTGCACAACTAAACTAAATATGACTTCTCCGGTCGTTTGCGACCAAATAAACGAAGTCATTTGTGCCTGAGCAATCATATACACGGATGTTTGAGTTATTTGATTCGGCGGTTATTTGGAAAAAAACCGAAATTTTAAATTGTGCACAACTAAACTAAATATGACTTCTCCGGTCGTTTTCAAAAAAAATAAACGATATCATTTGTGCCTGAAAAATCATATACGCGGATGTTTGAGTTATTTGATTCGGCGGTTATTTGGAAAAAAACCGAAATTTGAAATTGTGAACAACTAAACTAAATATGACTTGCCCAATCGTTCGCGACAAAATAAACGAGGTCATTTGTGCCTGAACAATCACATACACGGATATTGGAGTTATTTGATTCGGTGGTTATTTCAGAAAACCCGGAATTGAATATTGTGCAAGCATAGACGAATTATGAGTTCCCCTATTTTTCGCAACAAAATAATTGAGGTTCGTTGTGCCTGAGGGATCATGCACGGATGTTTGAGTTATTCAAATCGTCAGTTTTTTCGAAAAAAAACCCGAAATTTGAAATTGTGCACAACTAAACGAAATATGACTTGCCCGATCGTTCGCGACAAAATAAACGAGGTCATTTGTGCCTGAACAATCATATGCACGGATGATTGAGTTATTCGATTCGGCAGTTTTTTGAAAAAAAAACCCGGAATTTGAAATTGTGCACAACTAAACGAAATATGACTTGCCCGATCGTTCGCAACAAAATAAACGAGGTCATTTGTGCCTGAGCAATCATATGCACGGATGTTTGAGTTATTTGATTCGGCGCTTATTTGGAAAAAAACCGAAATTTGAAATTGTGCACAACTAAACTAAATATGACTTCTCCGATCGTTTGCGAAAAAATAAACGATATCATTTGTGCCTGAACAACCATATACACGGATGTTTGAGTTATTTGATTCTGCGGTTATTTGGAAAAAACCCGAAATTTGAAATTTTGCACAACTAAACGAAATATGACTTGCCCGTTCGTTCGCGACAAAATAAACGAGGTAATTTGTGCCTGAGCAATCATATACACGGATGCTTGAATTATTCGATTCAGCTGTTATTTGAGAAAACCCGCAAACGAAAATTGAGCAAGAGTGAACCAAATATGACTAGTCCGATCGTCCCTGACGAAATAAACGAGGTCCTATGTGCCTGAACAATCATATGCGCGGATGTTTAAGTTATTCAATTCGGCAGTTTTTTGAAAAAAACCCGAAACTGGAAATTGTGCACAATTAATCGAAATATGACTTCTCCGATCGTTTGCGGCCAAATAAACGAGGTCATTTGTGCCTGAGGAATCATATGCACGGATGTTTAAGTTATTCGATTCGGCAGTTTTTTCGAAAAAAAACCCGACATTTGAAATTGTGCACAACTAAACGAAATATGACTTGCCCGATCGTTCGCGACAAAATAAACGAGGTCATTTGTGCCTGAACAATCATATACACGGATGTTGGAGTTATTTGATTCGGTGGTTATTTGAGAAAACCCGGAATTGAAAATTGGTCAAGCATAGACGATTTATGAGTTCTCCTATTGTTCGCAACAAAATAATTGAGGTTCTTTGTGCCAGAGGAATCATATGCACGGATGTTTGAGTTATTCGATTCGGCAGTTCTTTGAAAAAAAACCCGAAATTTGAAATTGTGCACAACTAAACGAAATATGACTAGTCCGATCGTCCTCGAAGAAATAAACGAGGCCATTTGTGCCTGAACAATCATCTGCAGGGATGTTTAACTTAAACTCGGCAGTTCTTTGAAAAAAAACCCGAAATTTGAAATTGTGCGCAACCAAACTAAATATGACTTCTCCGATCGTTTGCGACCAAATAAACGAGGTCATTTGTGCCTGAGCAATCATATACACGGATGTTTGAGTTATTTGATTCGGCGGTTATTTGGAAAAAAACCGAAATTTTAAATTGTGCACAACTAAACTAAATATGACTTCTCCTGTCGTTTTCAAAAAAAATAAACGATATCATTTGTGCCTGAAAAATCATATACGCGGATGTTTGAGTTATTTGATTCGGCGGTTATTTGGAAAAAAACCGAAATTTGAAATTGTGAACAACTAAACTAAATATGACTTGCCCGATCGTTCGCGACAAAATAAACGAGGTCATTTGTGCCTGAACAATCATATACACGGATGTTGGAGTTATTTGATTCGGTGGTTATTTCAGAAAACCCGGAATTGAATATTGTGCAAGCATAGACGAATTATGAGTTCCCCTATTTTTCGCAACAACATAATTGAGGTTCGTTGTGCCTAAGGGATCATGCACGGATGTTTGAGTTATTCAAATCGGCAGTTTTTTCGAAAAAAAACCCGAAATTTGAAATTGTGCACAACTAAACGAAATATGACTTGCCCGATCGTTCGCAACAAAATAAACGAGGTCATTTGTGCCTGAACAATCATATGCACGGATGATTGAGTTATTCGATTCGGCAGTTTTTTGAAAAAAAACCCGGAATTTGAAATTGTGCACAACTAAACGAAATATGACTTACCCGATCGTTCGCAACAAAATAAACGAAGTCATTTGTGCCTGAGCAATCATATGCACGGATGTTTGAGTTATTTGATTCGGCGGTTATTTGGAAAAAAACCGAAATTTGAAATTGCGCACAACTAAACTAAATATGGCTTCTCCGATCTTTTGCGAAAAAATAAACGATATCATTTGTGCCTGAACAACCATATACACGGATGTTTGAGTTATTTGATTCGGCGGATATTTGAAAAAAACCCGAAATTTGAAATTTTGCACAACTAAACGAAATATGACTTGCCCGTTCGTTCGCGACAAAATAAACGAGGTAATTTGTGCCTGAGCAATCATATACACGGATGCTTGAATTATTCGATTCAGCTGTTATTTGAGAAAACCCGCAAATGAAAATTGAGCAAGAGTGAACCAAATATGACTAGTCCGATCGTCCCTGACGAAATAAACGAGGTCCTATGTGCCTGAACAATCATATGCGCGGATGTTTAAGTTATTCAATTCGGCAGTTTTTTGAAAAAAACCCGAAAATGGAAATTGTGCACAATTAATCGAAATATGACTTCTCCGATCGTTTGCGGCCAAATAAACGAGGTCATTTGTGCCTGAGGAATCATATGCACGGATGTTTAAGTTATTCGATTCGGCAGTTTTTTCGAAAAAAACCCGAAATTTGAAATTGTGCACAACTAAATGAAATATGACTTGCCCGATCGTTCGCGACAAAATAAACGAGGTCATTTGTGCCTGAACAATCATATACACGGATGTTGGAGTTATTTGATTCGGTGGTTATTTGAGAAAACCCGGAATTGAAAATTGTGCAAGCATAGACGATTTATGAGTTCTCCTATTGTTCGCAACAAAATAATTGAGGTTCTTTGTGCCTGAGGAATCATATGCACGGATGTTTGAGTTATTCGATTCGGCAGTTCTTTGAAAAAAAACCCGAAATTTGAAATTGTGCACAACTAAACGAAATATGACTAGTCCGATCGTCCTCGACGAAATAAACGAGGCCATTTGTGCCTGAACAATCATCTGCAGGGATGTTTAACTTAAACTCGGCAGTTCTTTGAAAAAAAAAACCCGAAATTTGAAATTGTGCGCAACCAAACTAAATATGACTTCTCCGATCGTTTGCGACCAAATAAACGAGGTCATTTGTGCCTGAACAATCATATGCACGGGTGTTTAAGTTATTCAATTCGGCAGTTTTTTGGAAAAAAACCCGAAATTTGAAATTGTGCACAATTAATCGAAATATGTCTTGCTCGATCGTTCGCGACAAAATAAACGAGGTCATTTGTGCTTGAACAATCATATACACGGATGTTGGGGTTATTTGATTCGGCGGTTATTTGAGAAAACCCGGAAATGAAAATTGAGCAAGAGTGAACCAAATATGACTAGTCCGATCGTCCCTGACGAAATAAACGAGGTCCTATGTGCCTGAACAATCATATGCGCGGATGTTTAAGTTCTTCAATTCGGCAGTTTTTTGAAAAAAAACCCGAAATTTGAAATTGTGCACAACTAAACGAAATATGACTAGTCCGATCGTTTGCGACCAAATAAACGAGGTCATTTGTGGCTGAGGAATCATATGCACGGATGTTTAAGTTATTCGATTCGGCAATTCTTTGAAAAAAACCCGAAATTTGAAATTGTGCACAACTAAACGAAATATGACTTCTCCGATCGTTTGCGACCAAATAAACGAGGTCATTTGTGCCTGAACAATCATATGCACGGGTGTTTAAGTTATTCAAATCGTCAGTTTTTTCGAAAAAAAACCCGACATTTGAAATTGTGCACAACTAAACGAAATATGACTTGCCCGATCGTTCGCGACAAAATAAACGAGGTCATTTGTGCCTGAACAATCATATACACGGATGTTGGAGTTATTTGATTCGGTGGTTATTTGAGAAAACCCGGAATTGAAAATTGGTCAAGCATAGACGATTTATGAGTTCTCCTATTGTTCGCAACAAAATAATTGAGGTTCTTTGTGCCAGAGGAATCATATGCACGGATGTTTGAGTTATTCGATTCGGCAGTTCTTTGAAAAAAAACCCGAAATTTGAAATTGTGCACAACTAAACGAAATATGACTAGTCCGATCGTCCTCGAAGAAATAAACGAGGCCATTTGTGCCTGAACAATCATCTGCAGGGATGTTTAACTTAAACTCGGCAGTTCTTTGAAAAAAAACCCGAAATTTGAAATTGTGCGCAACCAAACTAAATATGACTTCTCCGATCGTTTGCGACCAAATAAACGAGGTCATTTGTGGCTGAGGAATCATATGCACGGATGTTTAAGTTATTCGATTCGGCAATTCTTTGAAAAAAACCCGAAATTTGAAATTGTGCACAACTAAACGAAATATGACTTCTCCGATCGTTTGCGACCAAATAAACGAGGTCATTTGTGCCTGAACAATCATATGCACGGGTGTTTAAGTTATTCAAATCGTCAGTTTTTTCAAAAAAAAACCCGACATTTGAAATTGTGCACAACTAAACGAAATATGACTTGCCCGATCGTTCGCGACAAAATAAACGAGGTCATTTGTGCCTGAACAATCATATACACGGATGTTGGAGTTATTTGATTCGGTGGTTATTTGAGAAAACCCGGAATTGAAAATTGGTCAAGCATAGACGATTTATGAGTTCTCCTATTGTTCGCAACAAAATAATTGAGGTTCTTTGTGCCAGAGGAATCATATGCACGGATGTTTGAGTTATTCGATTCGGCAGTTCTTTGAAAAAAAACCCGAAATTTGAAATTGTGCACAACTAAACGAAATATGACTAGTCCGATCGTCCTCGAAGAAATAAACGAGGCCATTTGTGCCTGAACAATCATCTGCAGGGATGTTTAACTTAAACTCGGCAGTTCTTTGAAAAAAAACCCGAAATTTGAAATTGTGCGCAACCAAACTAAATATGACTTCTCCGATCGTTTGCGACCAAATAAACGAGGTCATTTGTGGCTGAGGAATCATATGCACGGATGTTTAAGTTATTCGATTCGGCAATTCTTTGAAAAAAACCCGAAATTTGAAATTGTGCACAACTAAACGAAATATGACTAGTCCGATCGTCCCCGACGAAATAAACGAGGTAATTTGTGCCTGAACAATCATATGCACGGATGTTTGAGTTATTCGATATGGCAGTTTTTTGGAAAAAAACCGAAATTTGAAATTGTGCACAACTAAACGAAATATGACTTGCCCGATCGTTCGCGACAAAATAAACGAGGTCATTTGTGCCTGAGCAATCACATACACGGATGTTTGAATTATTCGATTCAGCTGTTGTTTGAGAAATCCCGGAATTGAAAATTGTTCAAGCATAGACGAATTATGAGTTCTCCTATTGTTCGCAACAAAATAATTGATTTTCTTTGTGCCTGAACAATCATATGCACGGATGTTCGCAATAAAATAACTGAGGTTTTTTGTGCCTGAGGAATCATATGCATGGATGTTTTAGTTATTCAATTCGGCAGTTTTTTGGAAGAAGAGCCGAAATTTGAAATTGTGCACAACTAAACTAAATATGACTTGCCCGATCGTTCGCGACAAAATAAACGAGGTCATTTGTGCCTGAGCAATCATATGCACGGATGTTTGAATTATTCGATTCAGCTGTTATTTGAGAAAACCCGGAATTGAAAATTGTGCAAGCATAGACGACTTATGAGTTCTCCTATTGTTCGCAACGAAACACTAGGGACACATATACCACCATTAAACTGCCCCACAAGTGTGCATGCAAATCAGTGGGTTGCCACGACTGGAGATCACCGGTGTTGTAAGAGTAAGATCAAACAATAAAAAAAAAAAAAAATCTGGAGCATGCCCGTGTCAAAAAAAGGAGGGGAAGAAAACGGTCAAACCGGTGCATTATGGAAAAAAACGCTAAAAGGAAAAGCACTACCCCGCCAGGCACTACTAATGGTCGTGATCCTGGGACGAGCAGCAATGCTCGGGTCAGAGCTATAGGATTTCCGGGGGATAGCAAAGTAATGCAACGGCGTAAGCTACACTTAAGAGTCGCGAGTTGGAACGTTGGAAGCATGAGTGGTCGCAGCTATGAGCTTGAAGAAATGATGGTTAGAAGGCGAGTAGACATCCTGTGCGTACTAGAGACGAAATGGCGAAACACCGCTAATCGGGTACGTGTCTTGGACGTTAAAACAAAAGCCTACAAGATGTTTTACTATTGATTGGAACAAGGAAAAAACGGAATCGCCATCATCCTTGCGGCAGAGCAACTTGGCAACGTCTTAACCATTTCAAAGTCCAGTGACCGTTTGATGGCTCTCAAATTATTGATGCGTGGTGAGGTGTGGAACATCGTAAGCGCATATGCCCCTCAAGTAGGATGCGAACAAAAAGAAAAAGATGCATTCTGGCTAGATTTCCACAACCTTGTCAAAATCATCCCAAAGGAAGAGCTTTTGTTTGTTGGGATAGATTTAAACGGACATGTCGGGAAGACAAGCGAAGACTATGAAGACTACCACGGAGGGCTGGGATACGGCACCAGGAACTCTTCAGGTGAAGATATCCTAAACATGTGCAAGTCGTACGGTCTTATAGTGCTAAATACCATGTTCGTCAAACAAAGCCGGCACCTGATCACTTATAGCAGCGGCGGAAATGAAACTCAAATAGACTATCATTTGGTATCCAGTTTCATGAAGCCACGAGCTAAAGATTGCAAAGTGATCCTGGGAGACGCGATCGCCCCTCAACACCGTCTCCTCCTGACTGAATTTTTTATGGAGGCGAGTAAGAAGTCAAAGCAGCAAACGAAGGTGTCAGAGAGAATCAAGTGGTATAAGCTGGATAAAGGAAAAGGCGAAGCTTTTATTACAAACATGAAAAACTACCTCTTTTCCATTGTCGATGAAATCGGTAATGAGGAGGGCAGAGCACAAGATATGTGGGATTCCCTACAACAATCTGGCCTGGAGAAAGCCAAATCACTGCTCGGAACATCTAAAGGCCCCTGCCAACACGCAAAAGAAACCTGGTTGTGGACAGACGAAGCCAAAGCAGTGATACACAAAAAGAAAATGGCTTTCCAAGCTTGGTCAAAGTGGTCTTCTACTAATAAAGAGGAAAAAGCTCGCCGTGAAAAGGTATATAAATATTGCAAAGGTATCGCGAAGAAAAAGTGCGCCGAATTCAAAGCGAAAGCATGGAAGGCCTCTATCAGGAGTTGGAAGAAATATCTTCTTCCGCGTCTGACAGGAACCAAGCTACCCAGGAGCTTCGATAAAGCAATTTGAACAAAGGAGCAATTATCTTTAAGATAGCCGCCCAGAGAAGAAGAAATGCTCAGGAGATTCGTTTTCCAAAGTTTATTAACAATGCTGAAGGCCAACTCCTTGTGGACGACGAAAAAATTATCCACAGATGGCGATAGTATTGCGAGGAACTTCTGAACGAACAGTTTCCCCGAGTGTACTTTCCAAGAGCCGCCCCGAACCATGCCGAAATATCCGACATCACAGTCGAAGAAGTTCGGTACGCGGTTAAAAACTCCAAGAAAAGAAAAGCTGTTGGGCCGGACGGGATACCCTCTGAGTTCTGGAAAAAGATGGGAGACATCGGGTCTAGATGGCTCATGGTTCTTATCTCCAAACTTATGAGAGGCGACACTATGCCTAATCAATGGAGGGAAAGCTATCTTCTTCCTTTGCACAAAGGAAAGGGTGATACGCGAAATTGTGAAAACTACCGTTCTGTCAAGCTGATGTCGCACACCATGAAGATCGTTGAACGGCTATTAGATAGCCGATTGCGGAAAATAATACGACTATCTGATGACCAGTGCGGGTTTGTCTCGGGTAAATCAACCACAGATGCAATCCAAAGTATAAGGGTCATGATGGAAAAGCATCGTGATTATTCAAAGTGCTGTTTACCACCAAATATAAGATTCCGGCCTTTAATCTCCCTCGACTCAACAACCAGTCACTCTCCTTGTCTTCCGAGGCTGCTAGATACATAGGAATTATCCTAGACCCCAAGCTCAGTTGGAAGATGAACATTGAACATCGGGTACGGAAAGCATGTGTCGCTTTCTATGCCTGTAGCAGAACCTTCGGCAAAAGCTGGGGACTCCGACCCAAAATGGTGCTGTGGATGTACACGGCTGTCATCCGCCCCATCCTCACCTACGGAGCGCTCGTATGGTGGCCTGCCCTAAGTAAGGCATACAACATCAAAAAACTAAGCCGAGTACAGAGATCGGCCAGTATCGGGGTAACCGGTGCCCTTCGATCTACTCCGACCGAGGCACTTAACGTACTCCTAAACCTCCTCCCTCTAGACCTCTTCATCAGATATAATGCAGCCTGTAGCGCCATTAGACTCAGAGAATCTGGGTTCTGGTCATCTAAACCCTACGGTCATAGCAAGGTGCTGGACCTATTACCTAGTGACCTGGCCACGACTGCAACCGATTTCACGACACCCATACACAACCCAAGTAAAGCCGCCCATGTCCACTTCCCATCCAGGATGGCATGGAAACAGGGACTGCACTCTGAGAACCATCAGGTAGCTTTTTTCACCGACGGTTCGAAAATGGAGTGTGGGGTTGGCTCGGGTATCTTCTCAGCGGAACTGAATATCTAAAAATCGCTGCGACTTCCAGACTCGGCCAGCGTGTTCCAAGCGGAAATACTAGCGATTAAGGAAGCTTGCAAGTTACTCACGCGCTATCCTATTACCAAGAGAGATGTCAATATATATATTGATAGCCAATCAGCTATCAAAGCCCTCGACTCTCACTCCATAAAATCCAAATTAGTTGCACAGTGTAAGGATGAAATCAGCTGTGCAGGAGACTATTTCAACATTACTCTCATTTGGGTTCCTGGCCACAGCAAAATAGAGGGAAACGAAAAGGCTGACGCTCTAGCAAGGCACGGCTCTTCCCCCGACTGTTCTTTGGCGGAGGCAGTACTCCCCCCCATTAGACTGGTCAAGGCAAACCTTCTACTCTCGAGGGCGAACTCCAGATGGTGCAGTCTTAGCAACTGCGTCATATCAAGGAAAACATGGCTCTCCTATAACAGGAAAAGAACCCTCGACCTAACTAACAGACCCCGACAAGAGATTGCCAGAATTGTAGCCATCTGTACTGACCACTGGCCTGTCGGTACCCACGCTGCTAAGTTATGCATCCCATTCAATACCTACTGCCGAAGTTGCAAGAACCCACTGGAAAAGGAAACTCTCACCCATTTCCTGTGTGTATGTCCGGTTCTAGCTAGAACCAGACAGCGCCTACTCGGCAAAATCTCTTTCGACGACCTATCAGAATTCAGGGAAATAGGATTCTGTAATATCATCAAATTCCTTAATTCCACATGATGGATATGAAACTCTAATAATAGCACATTAGGTCACTGAGTGGTGGCATCAAAACGGCGCATAAGCGCTAATTGGGCCTGGCATCTTGATATCAGGCGGCCACTCCTACCTACCTACCTACCTACCTTCAAATAACTTGCATATGGTGTTGGTTGATTTCGAGAAGGCCTTTGACCGGCAACCAAGAGATCTTTTATGGGTAGCGCTAAGACAAAAAGGAGTTCCAGAAACCTACGTGCGAGTGATCATGGACATGTACAAGAGAGCAACGACAAGAGTAATATGCATCGCAGGAGTCACCGAAGAGTTCGCAATCAAAGTCGGTGTACACCAAGGGAGCGTCCTCAGCCCACTTTTCTTTATAGCAGTCCTTGATTGCTTGCTTGAAGGAAAAGTGACGGACCCCAATGTGCACCAGCTATTCTTTGCTGACGATGGAGCCATTATATGTGATGATAGGGCGTCCCTACAACGAGCACTGGATGTGTGGGTGGACATTTTTGAGGGACACGGGTATCGTATTAGTTCAAAGAAGACAGAGTATCTGTGCTGCCCGTTCTCTGACCCTCATCAGCCTATTTCAGACATTTACTTGAATGGAAGAGTGCTTCCCAAGTGTGAAAAGTTTAAATATCTGGGATCTATGATTAATAAAGAAGCAACTTGTGATGACGACATCAACCATCGCGTAAGCGTAGGGTGAATGAAGTGACGGGAAAACTCCGCCATCTTCTGTGATCGAAAAATACCTCCTAAGCTGAAAGGAAGGCTCTACACTTCAGTTGTACGTCCGGCGCTCACATACGGTTCACAATGCTGGACAATACACAAAAAGTATGAGAGCAAATTAACGGCAGCTGAGATGAAGATGCTTCGCATGACAGCAGGAGTAACGAAGCGTGACAGATTTAGAAGTTCACAGATCTGAGGAAGCCTCCACGTAAAAGAAACCATCACAAGAAAGATAGAGCACGACCGACTCAGTTGGTATTGCCATGTTCAAAGGAGAGATCCTTTGAACCCCGTCCAAAAGGCGATATCAATCAACGTTCCAATTTCAACACGCAAAAAAGGCAGGCCGAAAAACAATTTGTGCAAACAAACGCAAAAACACAAGCATTTGATTGGCCTCAGCGATGAAGTAATCCCAAACCGGGAAGCCTGCCGCTACTTTCTGAGGTCAAGCCGGCGCACAGTGGGCCCAGAAGATGTTTTGCGTCTCAAAATTTTTTTTTCAATTTTTTGTGAAAGCCTATATTTTTCTGAAAACTAATAGGGGAATAGTCAAATTATATATTACAATAAAAATTTTATTTCTGAAAATACTTTTGCATTATATATCTCTGGCTAAAGTGTTCGCTATTACATCAAACTATCATGAATAACCCAATGAAGTTACTATTTAACTGATTTTGTTAGATGATTTGCTGATGCGATTACACAAGTATTATATATTGCTGGAAACCTTGTACTTTATACTATTCGAAATATTGAAAATATATTAAAAAATTTCAATAAATATAATATATTTTAATTTTTTATAAAGGTGGTTTTTCGTTTACTCTTTTCAAATTTCGAAAGAAGTTTTAAACACTTCCGCTGTCCTCCGCTGTCTACTTCTATACTACAATTGGTTCACATGTGTATAAGTAAGAAAAAAAAAAATATTTGCTTTAGTCAGCTTCCTTTGATCACAAGCGATAAACTTAAGATAAAGTACTCGTACAATATGAACAAATCTCCAAAAGGATTGTTATTTTTGTTTGTTCTCCAACAGTTTTAAGTTTATTATTTTTTCTTTTATTTTATAACGGTTGCACAATTCCGTTATTCTTTTGGACTTCTACAATTCCTTGATGAGCTTGTAACATATGTAAAATTGAATTTGTCAGCATTTATTGAAAATTAAACAAAAGTGAAAACAAAAATTATTTGAAAATGTGTGAATTCGTGTTTTCTAAATATGACTTATGTAACTATTTTATTAACAATGGAAAGAATTTATTAGACCTTAAGAAATACTTATATCACAACTTCCAATTAACAGATATGAACCTTGATATTGCTGTGTCAAGTATCAGTAAGAACTTTATTTCAAAATTTAATGATCGCTGGATAAAAGCAGGCAGATCGAAATATCGCTTTGAAAAAAATAACAAACAGTGGTTGTGTAGTGAATTCAAAATAGTGTTTGATAATGACCAACCTTCTATATCTGGACAGTTGCAGCGAGGAAGACCCTCAAAAATGTATGAAGAATCGTCGGATAAAACACAAAAACGAAAAAATATGGAATTAGTTCAAGAGTATGGATTGGACTATTTACACGAAGCATATATGTATTCAAGGACTCAGATCTATTGGAGAGTCAGAACAAGCTTCGCTTGTGGCTATGTTGCCGAGTTCAAGTAAGGAAGAAAAAAGAAAACTTTTGAAGGAAATTTCAAGTGGGAAAGCAACTGTTACTTCTTATTCTATTCCCGTTTTAAGTATCTTTATCGATTTAGATCTATCAAAACACCAATACAAATACTTGTTTGGTTGAAAAAAATATTTTAATGTTTCCGTCTTATCAGACTTTAGCACAAGCAAAACAACTGTGCAACAGAGTCCAGTATTGCCATAACTGATATTGGAACTAAAGTTCAGTTACAAGACTTGTTAGATCATACTGCTACACGCATCTCGTAAACTCATTCTGTCTACAAGCCTGGGTCTCAAAACTTGAAACTCTTTACTAAATGGGGTTGTAATGGCTCTTCGGGGAAAAGTGAATACAAACAAATGTTACTAGGAGAAAATGAAGTTATATCTGATGCCAACTTATTTATAGCATCACTTGTGCCGATAAAACTCATTGATAAGGATACCAACATTGTCTTATGGCAAAATAAAACTTGTTCTTCTGTGCGTTATTGTCGTCCAATTTCGATAGAGTTTTCAAAAGAAACTCCTGATAAGACAAGAGCAGTTGTCAATGGCATACAAAAGCAAATCAATGAGTTACAAGTTACTCAATTAAAAATAAATGATGAAGTAACACCAATTCAGCATGAGCTGTTTTTAACAATGATCGATGGAAAAGTGGGTCAAGTCCTAACTGAAACGACTTCAAGTGCCGTATGTACTGTGTGTGGAGCAAAACCAAAGGAAATGAATGACTTAATGAAAGTTAAATCTAAACCCGAAAATGTAACTGCATACCAGTACGGCCTTTCTACCTTACACGCTTGGATCAGGTGCATGGAATTAATTCTGCATATATCCTACAATCTTTCTTTTAAGAAGTGATCTGCAAATACCCCCGAGGACAAAAAAAAATTAAAGAAAATAAGGAAAAATATGTTCAAGAACGTTTTCGAGCTGAGCTAGGTTTACATGTGGTTAAACCTCGACAACAGTAACAGTAACAGTAAACCACTGGCAACAGTAATGATGACAACACTGCGCGCAGGTTTTCCAGAACTATCTATTGTCTGCAGATATAACAGGTGTAGATGAAGAACTCTTAAAAAGACTTTATGTTATTCTGCAAACACTTTCATCCGGATTGTGTGTCAGTGCCCAAAAATTTGGTGACTATGGCTTTAATACTGCTCAACTTTATGTAGAAAAATATAGCTGGTACTTTATGCCACCTTCGTACATAAAATCCATCATTAAACATTTCATGGCAATGCTATCAGAAAATGCCCAGGAGGTGCGTAATAAAGATTACAAAAAAATGAGATTGACGCATTCCAGAAAGTGTTCAAGAGTAGCAACGAACGAGGATGTCTTTCATCGCCTATTATTGACATCAGATCCCCTTATGTCAAGCTTACGAGAGCAAGAAAAATCTGCATCCAAAGAGCTTTGTGAAGAAGCTATACAACTTCTGGAAAACGAATAATTCCATTTTTTTTTTGTAACTTATAAAAGCACATTTTTTAAGTCAGACATATAATTTTATTATGATAACCAACATTATGGTAAACAATTTTAGGTCCACCAGTTGTAGTATTTTTAATTTCGAATAATTTTGTAATATTAATAAAAAAAATATTTATACTAAATAATTATACTACTTCATACCCAATACATTCAAGATGATGTGTGGAAAATTACAGATTTTTGAGACGCAAAACCTCACTTGGGCCCATAGTGCGACTGGCTGATAAGCCATTGTGTGTGTGTGTGCATTGTTATATAGCCAAGTGAAAAAAAAAATAAATATGGAAAAGGAAAAAAGAACCATAAGATATTTCGACGGCAACAATTACTCGATCTGGAAATTTAGAGTCAAATCACTTCTAGCCGAATGTAATGTTCTCAATGTTATTGAAAAAGAAAAATCAGATATGGATACTCATCAGTGGAAAAAAGACAATAGAGTCGAGAAAAATTTAATAATAGAATATCTAGATGATTCTTTTCTCAGTTTCGCAACCACAGGGTGCACCGCAAAGGAAATTCTGCGAAATCTGGATCATCCCTCTTGAATCATTTTAATATTTTTGATAAATTGGTAACTAAACTAATATCCTCTGGTGCAACAATTGAAGAGATGGATAAAGTGTCACATCTGCTCTTAACACTTCCTTCTTCATATAATAGGATTATAACTGCGGTAGAAACTTTATCCGAGGATAGTTTAACTTTGGTTTTTGTGAAGAATAGATTACTAGACCATGAAATAAAATTAAGAAATTCCAGCAAAGATACCAGTTTTAAAGTTTTACAAGCCGTACGAAGTGATGAAAACTATAACCATAAAATGAATAAAAATAATAACAAAAATAAAAATACTTACAAATATAAAATGAATAAGAAGCCTAATCTAAAATGTCACCACTGTAATAAAACGAGACATTTTAAAAAGGATTGTTTTATTTTGAAAAGGCTTCAAAACAACAACAATAATAGTGATAATAACAAACAAAATGGCAAGCACGCACACACGGCCACTGCACAATCAAATACTAGCTTCGCTTTTGTGATGAAAAGAATGATAAATGCACCAAACAAAAATTCTGCCTGCATTTCATTTATTGTGGACTCGGGTGCTTCTGATCACGTGGTTAATGATTTTTTTTTTTTTTTTTTTTTTTTGTTGGAGGCTTCTACTATCTGCTGGAGCACTCAGACACAAGTACTGGTCCATTGTACTACCAGACAGACACCTTGTCTTTATTGTATTTTCCCCGTTATCTGGAGAAAAATGAGGAGGGGCTTCAGTGATGTTGAGCTAAGAGATTCGGCACCCACCACGTCGGCCCCAAGGGTGCGCCACCGTGCACGAGCGAAGGCGGGACAGTCGCAGAGAAAGTGTTCCGCTGTGTCGTCCTCCTCGCAACAAGCAGCACAGGTAGGCGTCTCACTGATGCCAAGCACGTAAAGATGCCAGGCAAAAGTGTAATGGCCCGTAATGACGCCCGTTAGCCTTCTGCAGTCATTTCTTCTTAAGGATAAGAAGAATGTTACGGACTTTTTACAGACGTCAGGGCGTACGCGCTTAGTCATCCTGCATCCTGGATATTCCTTCCATCTGCGACTGTGTACGTTAAATACCCAGTCATTGATGTCAGATTTAACCGTTGAAGCTGGTAGACCTAAGGCGGGTTCAGGCCCTGAGAAACTCTCCTCTGAGCCTTTTCTAGCGAGTTCATCGGAGATCTCGTTTCCTGGGATTCCAGAGTGACCTGGAACCCATACAAGCCTAAGTGAATTAAGTCTTCCGACTTTGTTCAAGAAGGTCTTGAGTTCATGCACTAGTTTGGAGTTGGACAGAGGATTGGATACAGCTTTGAGTGCAGCTTGGCTGTCACTGCAGACACATATGCTCTTTCCCCTCCATCTGTGTTTCACAACATAATGCATGGCCATTAGGATTGCGTAAATCTCCGCCTGGAAGACAGACGCATATTTTCCTAACGAGAAGTGCAGTCGAATGTTTTCGCGCTCGAAGAAAACTCCGGCGCCGGATCCCTGATCAGTCCTGGAGCCATCTGTGAAGATGCGAAGACATTCTATTCCAGGTTCAGTGTCTGGCCAAAGCCAGTCCTGACGCCAAGGAAATGTGACTGTGTAGTTACAGCGCAGTAGGATGGCAGGTGTCATTGCGTCAGAGGGCATATCCATGAGACAGTGATCGTAGGATATTTCTCTCTCAAGTACACTTTCACTCCACTGCGAGTTGTACCAAAGACCATTCCTCTTTAAGCGAGAAATAGTTTTCAGTGCACACCCTCTGATATATATGTCAAGGGGTGGAAGGTTCATCATAGCATCCAAAGCAGCTCCCGGTGTGCTGGGGAAAGCCCCCGTGCAACTGAGGCAGACCGCTCTTTGGAGTCCACAACGTGTTTTCGTGTCAGCCTGCTCCACCAAACAACCGATGCATATGAGATTATCGGTCTTACCATTGCCGTGTAGATCCAAAGGACCTTTTTCGGCGATAAGCCCCATGTTTTGCCAAAGGCACCTTTGCATTGCCAGAAAGCTGACAGCGCTTTGGTGGTTTTGGACTCAACATGTTTTGACCAGAGAAGTTTGTTATCTAGAATGACTCCCAGATACTTAGCTTCCTTGGATATAGGGATGGGAATGCCTTTTAGCACCAGCTGAGCAATGCCAGTTGTTTTCCTCCTTCTCGTGAAGAGAACGACATCGGTCTTAAGAGGATTAACCGACAGCCCATTTCTCGTGCACCAGTCATCGATCACGTTTAGCGCCGCCTGCGCTTTGAGACAGACATTCGCTAAACATGAGCCGACAGAGAGAACAGCAACATCATCCGCATAGGCCTGGGCATAGCTTCCAGAGGCATTGAGAGCATTTAGCAGAGAGTCGACCACCATGCACCATAACAGCGGAGACAAGACGCCACCTTGCGGGCAGCCCCTGTTTACTCCAGACTTGACACATTGTTCGAGGCCTGTATCAGCGATCAATGTCCTGTGCACAAGCATTGCTTTGATCCACAAAACCAGTGCTTCATCTACGCCATGCCGTCTAGCAGCGTTACACATGCTGTCGAAGGTAGCGTTATCAAAAGCTCCCTCAATGTCGACGAAAATGCCTAGTACGTACTCTTTCCTTTCGAGAGCGCATTCAATTTTCCCAACTAGGTTTTGAAGCGCAGTCTCGCAGGATTTTCCGCGCTGATAAGCATGTTGCATGTCCGACAGAGGATGCATTCGAAGGGCAACTTTGCGCACGTGCAACTCTACTAGTCTTTCCATGCTTTTCAGCAGGAATGATGTTAGACTTATTGGTCTGAAACTCTTGGCTAGTGAGTAATCCTCTTTCCCTATTTTGGGAATAAAGACCACTTTCACCGCGCGCCAAGGGATAGGTATGTAGGCAAGTGCCAGGCTAGCAGTGAAAATTCTTTTCAGTGTAGGAAGCAGCTGTCTTATACCTTTTTGCAGCATAACGGGGTATATCCCATCAGTGCCCGGCGACTTAAAGCCATCGAAGGATGCCACAGCAAATTCAATGGCCTCAGTAGTTGCCACGTGTGACACAACATACCAGCTACGCCGAGTTGTTTTCATCGCTACAGCCGCAGTATCCAATGAGGGAGTGTGCAACGAGCCGATGACAGTCTGATTTCCCGGAAAATGGGTCTGAAACAGTAAACTAAGAGTTTCTGCTTTAGACTCGGTAAAGGTACCATCAGACTTTCTGAGTACATCCAGCTTTGTCGATTTTCCTCGTTTGAGGACTTTAACCAACTTGCTGGTCGCGCTCAGGGATTTGATCTCTTCGCAGAAGGACTTATAGGAATCATTCTTCGATTTTCGAATAAGCTTCTTATATTCCTTCTGCTTCGATCGATATTTATTCCAGTCATCTTCCGAGTTCGATTTAAGCGATCTGTTCAGAAGACTTCTGGCTTCCCTACGAAGCCGTTGGAGCTCAGCATTCCACCAGGGAACCGGCTTCCTGTTGGGAGGTTTTTTGACAGGACATGCGAGTTCAAAACATTTGGTGATGGCGCTGTTCAGGTTATGAACTGCATCCTCCACCGATTGATTAGTTTTGAGTTTAGGCGGGGCTTGAGTGGATTTCTCAAGCTCCTCCCTAAATCGCACCCAGTCTGTTTTTCTCGGATTCCGCTTGGGCTGCGAGGGGGAGATCCCGCACTTCAATTGGAATTCGATGTATCTATGGTCTGACAGCGTAACATCTGGTGAGACTCTCCAGTTAGTGATGGCCTTCGCATGCCTGTTAGATAAGGTTAGGTCAATCACTTCCTGTCGTCTCGCCGTCACAAAGGTTGGTAGAGAGCCAACATTGTTGATGAAAAGGTCAGACGAAAGAATGAAGTTTAAAAGATGGTCTCCTCTCCGGTTGCATTTGCTGCTGCCCCAAAATGTGTTTTGAGCGTTAGCATCGCAACAGATGATGAGTCCAATCCTTCTGGCTTCACAGTACTCTACGAGTTCGGAAACCGCCTTAGGTGGCGGGGGTAGTACCGAGTCGTAGGGGAAGTAAGCAGACGCCACGACGAAGTGTTCAATTTCTCCGTGCGCCTTGTAGCTCACTTTCGCAGCTACCAGATCTTGACCACAGAATTGACCAAGTTTGGTTGCCGATAGCGTATTCGATATGATAAGGCAGACCCTGGGCCTTTCGGATCGCTCATCATAAAGGATTGTAGCATCACGTATGCCACCAAGACCACACAGGCGTTTGTTCCACACCCATGGTTCTTGAATGGATACAATGTGATGATTTGTACTACTGCATGCAATTCTGCTACTTAGAAGAGCGGTAGCAGCCTTGCAATGCTGTAGGTTGATCTGAGTAAAAATCATGGATTCATACTGGGGAACACGTTCCATCCTTCGACTACTTGACATCAAAATGGAATACAATCCTACCAAGGCCGAAGTAGGGACGTGAGTCGTACGCGGTTTTCAGGGCCTCAACAGAGCCATTGTCCATTCCCACTACCAGAGTGAAGCCCTCTTTTTTCAGAGAGTTCTTTTTCTCCTTGTAGGAATAGACAGTCCAGGCCCTCGTGTCGAGTCCCGGGTTCTGCGCACGTAGTCGCGTCAGCACTTTCAGCTTGTTTCCGGGTTTTCCCGGAATCCAGCAGATGGCGCGCGTTAGTTTCGGGAGACTAACTACTTGATAAGTGTTAGTTCCCAGGGGGGGGATTTTCGGCACCATGCTCCTGATCCAGGCAGATGTCTGCTGAGAGGAACAGCTCACCACGAAGGTACCATTCATCAAAGCAGACCTCTCCGCTTGAATACAGAAGCCTGTTGCTGAAGCTAGCTCCAGTAGATGATCCTCGCAGTGTTGGCAATCTGCGCTGGTCATTCTGCTGTCACTGCCAGCCTTCCCTATCCTGACCTTTTCGGAGAAGATGGCTGCCTCTTTGTAGGAGAGGTGCTTGTCTCGACTCTTTACGGTCATTTGTGTTGCCTTTCCAGAGGAAGGGGTTTTTTTGTGTGAAGTGCCCGCCTCCGATGAGCAGCCTTTGGTCCTCTCCGTCTTCAGGTTTTTGCTTTGATCTTTATTGACCGCCGCATCTGCCTTTGGACTCCGATTTCCCGCCGCCATATCAGAGGAGGAGACATCACGTTCTCTCTCCCCAGCAAGATTGTCCCCGGCGGCCATCTTCCGCTTGCAAGTGTTCTTACCTTTTTCGGTTCGAGCTCCTGCTCCCTTCCGACGCCGCTTTCGAACAGCTTTGCCAGCCTGAGGGTTGTTATGATCCAAGACCGCTTCGCCTTCTGCGATCAGAGTCTGTCTGCCAGCATCATCACCTTTTTCGGCGGTGGCACCGACCATGACAGGACCCTGAACATCTTCAGCTCCGTCAGTTTTGGAACTTGGCACGCTCTTATTGGGAGTTTGACCGTCACCAATAAGAGGAGGAGTGTTTGAGGCGCATGCCGAAAGTGCTGGCATGCTTGTGCCTCCAGCAGCAGCCTTTACTAGCCGCCGACGTTTTCTGCGCTGCGCGCCGGCAAGAAGTGCGGGATCTGCAGGTGAGAGGGTCGGATGGGCTTCGGTAGGGGATACCTCCGCCGATCTGATCCTCTTACCTGCCTTTCCCAGAGGTTCGCCCTCAATCTTCGTGCCTTCGGCTATGCCAGCCTCTTTGCACGATTTTCGGGCACGCCTCTTCCTCCTTCTTTTTGGGCACTTAGCAGGTTAATGATAAAAACCTACTAATAGATTGCATTGAGTTGGAGCAGCCAATTGAGATCGCAATTGCCAAATGCGATGAATACATACAAGCAAAAGCAAAAGGTACTATGGAGGTGCAGAATGAGTATCAATCGAAGATAACCCTCGAAAACGTATTGTTCTGTGAGCATATTCCCCAGAATTTGCTCTTCGTCAAGAAGATGCAAGATGCCGGCATGGAGATTGTATTTTCGTCAGGAGGTGTGAAGGGTACTAAGAATGGTCAAATAGTATTTAAAGGTATGTATGCTTACAATGTTCCTTTACTTGACTTGGAACTACGTCATCGGGCATATATTATAAATAAAAATAATTTAAGTATGTATCAATTGTGGCATGAGCGGCTTGGGCATATTAGCAAGGGAAAATTAATATAATTAAAGAAAAATAATATGTGTGAAGATATTATATAAATTTATTAAATGACATTAAATTTGATAAAGAGGTATGCTAAGCTTGTATAAATGGAAAACAAGCTAGATTACCATTTGAAAATTTAAAAAATAAAGAGTATATTCAAAAACCTTTGTTTATAATACACTCTGACGTTTGTGGTCCGATTACACCCGCTACAATAGATGGTAAAAATTACTATGTAATTTTTGTTGCCCAGTATACACATTATTGTGTAACTAACCTTATTTCACATAAGTCTGATGTATTTTCATGTTTCAAGGATTTCATTGCTAAAAGTGAAAATCATTTCAATCCAAAAGTTGTAAATTTATACACTGACAATGGCAGAGAGTTTTTGTCAAATGAAATGCGAGACTATTGTGTCGACAAAGGAATTTGTTATCATTTAACAGTTCCACATACGCCACAGTTAAATGGCGTAGCCGAACGCATGATAAGATCAATTACAGAAAAAGCTAGGGCTATGGTCAATGGAGCTAAGATTGACAAACGTTTTTGGGGAAAAGCTGTATCTGATTAATAGAAGCCCAACTAATGCTTTAATAGATAAAAAGAAAACACCATTTGAAATGTGGGATAAAGTTCCGAATAGTACTCACCCCCGATTTTTTTTAAATTTTTTGTACGTATAGTCTAATGTATCAAAGTTAAAAATCCAAAGCGGTTTTTAGCGCAAGTGACTGGAAAGGACTAAAAGGATGTGCTAAATTTGAATATCCTGCAGAAATAAAACTCAAATATCTTTAAAACTGCAACAGCTATGTTTGTAAATGATACTGCAAATTAAAGCAATAATTAAGTGCTTTTAACTGACATCAAAAGTATAGTAATCCGTTCACAAATATGGAAGATATGAAGAATTTTGAAAAAATAGGTAAATATTTTCAAGGGAAAAAAAAATTAAAAAAGAAAGTGTATTATAAAGGCATATGTTTTTTACGGGATTATAAAACTACATTTGAAGTCCTTTTCAATGGTACCAAACATGCTTTTCACAAAATATTACCTTACGCGAACAGTTTATTTCTTCAGAAGTAACATTCATCAAAGCTAAAAGGAATGAAAAATGCTCTTTTTTCTGCCATGAATACATATGTATATATGTGCGTCGCCGTTTTTATAAGTAAATCGCAGTGAAATACCTATGGGGGGGCATGCTGCCCCCCTGCAACCCCCCTGCTTGGGCTCACTGTAGGATTTGGGGTAGGTGCAAAGTTGGGGTAAGTGCAAAGTATGAGGTTGTGCATACATATGTGTATCAAAATATTAGAATGCCCTTTACCATATACTCAAATTTTATCAAAATCGGGCAGGAGTACTCTTTTGTTAATATTTATCATTATTCCATCTTCTCTTTACAAATTTAGTCCTGAATAATAACTTTTAAATATAACATTTTTATATCAAAATTAAAATTACAATAACATTTATTTCACATTTCATTATTTATATACAGTTTGATACACACACACATACACAATATAAATATTTATATAATAAATTTATATAAATAAATATAAATATAATATTTAATTTACGTCAATTTGACAATACAAATCATTGACCAGGGTAACAGCGCTTAATATTCTTCAGCAACTGATTAAAAGGATCTTATTTCAACTTTCTGACGCGACGACGCCACAAAAATTCGCATAAATGTTGCTCCATATTGTCGACACGGACACCACCACGAGATAATTGACGACGCATCCACCGCCACGACGACTCAATATTTTGGGTATGAGCCCCTGTTTCGGAATCTACAAATTCTTTGGAATGATTGACAGTAAAGTGATGATATCCGAAAGATTCTAAGTCCATATATCCCTTCCAACAATCTGTGTGGATAGTAGTTCCCAACTTCACATGTTTTTGTATTAGACTTATTAAAGTATTTTTGTCTCTTTTATTTTCGGGACAAATTTCGAGACGGTATTGGGAAGGACTCCCACGAAGTATAATGCCTAAGACCCAAGAACCCTCAACAACACGCCCCCTATGGTATTTACGACGACCAATTTTACATTCGTCAATCTCAACAACTTGACCAACACCTCCTATTTGATCCTCGTCCTCGAATTGTTCGTCTAACGCCAACATACAGACTTCTCGACAAAACGAAAACCGATCCGCAACTGTCTCACGGGAAACTTGCTTTCCATCAATAATTGAACTTTCCCGGATGGTTTGTTCAAATGACATATTTAAAGAAAAACAATAAGTACTTAATTAGTATGCAAACTTCAGGTGAAATACGACATCTCTCAAACCACGTATTATTTGCAACACTTTCACAATGATAGTATTTGCGTGTCTTACGACACTCAAATAATCCACATATTAATTTTAATTCATTTAATACCATATATTTTTTATGCTTATGACAATACTTTGTCGCTGGAATTAGTCCAAATCTCTTAACCACTGCAAAGTTTTCGAATGATCACTTAAATACTTGCTAATTGAAATAAATTATACGTTAAATCCATTGCAAAATACAAAGTATGAACAATCGCGGAAAATTTAGGTCTACCTTTGTGGACAGTTTCTACTCAACAAGAGACGAAAAGCTTTTTCATCATCGGTTGTCTTTACTTGGGTCCGTTATCGCCGTTATACGAGGGGAAAAACATTTGTTTATACAAATGTTACTCCCAGGGCTCACCCAAGCTTGATGAATGTCACTTCTAAAGAAAAAAACTCCTCTCTTAAGGTGATGTTTAACGAAAAGTATAGCATGTTTGGTATCGTTAAAAAGGTTTTCGAATGTAGTTTTATAATTCCAAAAAAAAAATATGCCTTCATAATACACTTTCTTTCAAAAAAAAATGTTTCCTTGAAAATATTGACCTATTTTTCCAAAATACTTGATATCTTCAATATTTGTAAACTATATACTATAATTTTATTATCAGTTAAAAGCACTTAATTTCTGCTTTAATTTGCGATATCACTTATAAATATAGCTGTTGTAACTTTCAAGATATTTTCTGCAGGATATTCAAATTTAGCACATCCTTTTAGTCCTTTCCAGTCATTTGCGCCAAAAACCGCTTTGGATTTTTAACTTTGATACATTAGGCTATACGTACAAAAAAATTGAAAAAAATCGGGGGTGAGTACTATTCGGAACTCCACCCGAAATGTGGCATAAAAGAAAGCCATATTTAAAATATTTGAAGGTATTTGGTTCTACAGTATATATGCATAACAAAACAAGAAAAGAAAATTTGATGATAAATCAATAAAAGGTATTCTTGTTGGTTACGAACCAAATGGCTTTAAGTTATGGACTATGGAACAAAAGAAAATTGTTGTAGCCTGAGATGTAATTGTAGACGAAATTAACGTGAAAAAGTATAGGACTGAAACTTCTGTAAGCGAATGCCCTGATAATGTTTTTGAGTCCCAGAATGAGAGTATGGGAAGTATGCATTATAACATTCCGAATGAGAGTACGAACGATTTTGAGTCCCAGAATGAGAGTACGGGAAGTATGCATTATAACATTCCGAATGAGAGTACGAATGATTTTTAGTCCCAGAATGAGAGTGCGGAAAGTATGCATTATAACATTCCGAATGAGAGTACGAATGATTTTTTGTCCCAGAATGAGAGTACGGGAAGTATGCATTATAACATTCCGAATGAGAGTACGAATGATTTTGAGTCCCAGAATGAGAGTACAGGAAGTATGCATTATAACATTCCGAATGAGAGTACGAATGATTTCGTGTCCCAGAATGAGAGTACGGGAAATATGCATTATAACATTCCGAATGAGAGTACGAATGATTTTGAGTCCCAGAATGAGAGTACGGGAAGTATGCATTATAACATTCCGAATGAGAGTACGAATGATTTCGTGTCCCAGAATGAGAGTACGGGAAATATGCATTATAACATTCCGAATGAGAGTACGAATGATTTTGAGCCCCAGAATGAGAGTATGGGAGATATTCACTATAATGTCCCGAATGAGAGTACGGATGGTAAAGACTTCCAATGCGGAATTCGAAGAAGTGAAAGATTGAGAGATAGGTCTCCAGTTCCTTACAGACTTATGAATAAGTGGCTACTACTCGTATATTCACAAAACCTTTTTAGTGACATTCCTAACTCGTTCAACGAAATAAAGGAAAGACATGCCAGTTTGGAATGGGAGCCAGCGATTAAAGAAGAATTAGGGGCTCATATTATAAATGAAACGTGGACCATTTGATTGTGTTTGACAGTATTTGATTGTTATGATGAGACATTTGCGCCTGTAGCAAGAATAACTAGCTTTCGTTTCATTTTGTCGTTATCAAATCAGTTTGATTTGAAGGTACATCATATGGATGTAAAAACTGCATTTTAAATGAACAATTGAAAGAGGAGGTCTATATGACTATTCCTCAAGAGTTGGATTGTAAAAATGACAAAGTTTGCAAATTAAACAAATCAATTTATGGTCTAAAACAAGCATCTAGATGCTGGTATGAAATGTTGGAGAACATTTTGAAAACTTTGGATTTGTTAATTCCGCTGTAGATCATTGTATTTATTTCCTTGATAAAGGAGACATTCATAGAGACATATACATATTTATTATTATATGTAGATGATCTTGTCATAGCAACCGCAAATTTAGAAATGCTGTCCAAATTGAAAAATTATTTATATGTGACCTGGTCTACGAAAAGGGGGCTTAGGTGTGTAAACAAGTTTTTGAGAAAACAGCTGTTAAAGATAAACACGTCATTTTATCAGTTTCGCTTTAGTTGTTCGCTTCTCCCTGCATCCCACCGCATCCTACTCTGTTCAAGGACATACAGTGCTGCTTCTGTTTCGAATAATAATATCGTATTTGATCGCGTAATTTCGTGGTTTTGCACATATAGTAAATTCAAAATCACTGACTTACATGTTTATACATGTTTATCAAGTTTAGGAAGCTATGACTTAATCTAAAACACTCAATTATATTTAAGTTTTGTATTTTTTTCTATTTTAACAAAAAAAAACCGCAAACAATTTTTTTTGAAACATTTGTTTTCTTTACTATAGGGCACTACTATTATAAGTAGAACTGATAGTAAACTGGAACTTAGTCAGTCTACTTATATTGATAATGTCTTAAGGAAATTTGGCATGGATAATTGTATTCCAGTCAGCACTCCATTACCAAGTATAGTAGACTCAATTATGAGGCCTTAAATTCATATGAAACATACAATGCGCCATGTCGAAATGTAATTGGGTGTTTAATGTACATAATGTTATGTACTCGACCTGATTTAAGTACATCTGATGGCAATTTAAGTAGATACACAAGTAAAAATAATAAAGAGCTATGGCAATGCTTTAAAAGAGTATTAAGATATTTAAAAGGTACAAGTAATCTTAATTTAACTTTTGAAAAAGGTTTAAATCATAATAATATTTTTACTGGGTATGTTGATTCTAATTGGGCTGGTAATGAAAATTATAGAAAGAGCACCACGGGGTATTTATTTCAAATGTTTGATTCTTGTCTCATTTGCTGGAATACGAAAAAGCAAAATTCAGTTGCAGCCTCATCTACTGAGGCAGAGTACATGGCATTGTTTGAAGCCACAAGGGAAGCTATGTGGTTAAAATCCTCAGCAAAAGATATGAAATTTGAACTTATTGAACCCATTAGACTTTTTGAGGACAACCAAGGTTGTATAAATATTGCTAATAATCCCACATGCCACAAGAGGACTAAACACATTGATATTAAATACCATTTCTCAAGAGAACAAATTGAAAAGAAGCTAATTGCTATTGAGTATATTTCCACAGAGAAGCAGCTGGCAGATATATTAACCAAACCATTGCCTGGAACCCGATTTATTGACCTGAGAGGCCAATTAGGATTGTTAAACTGACAAGAAAACCAGAGATCATGTATCCTTGACTTCATTTTTTTTTTTTTGACCTGGATATATCAAATGAATCATCAACTTTATAGCCTTTTGTTTTGAAATATACCAAATGTATAATGTTTAAATTCCTAACTGTATATGTATGTTGTTAAATTTATTTATATTAAACTTAATTCATGCTGGTCTGCTTGGGTTTTTATGGGTTTTCCCAATCCTTTGCAACCAATGTTGGACCACAATATGTAACACTCCAAGAATGCTCGACTTGTCATAATATTAATGATTAATGAATTTGTTTATGTATGTATATGTTTGTTTCTTTTGAGGAGGTGTGTTAATGTCACTGTAATTCAAAATAATGTTGCTTAACGTAAAAATTGCCGGATACAATAATTCCTTTAATTGTGAATTACATTGACAGACAAAAGAAACAAATATATCATGCCTGCATTATACCATTTTTAATGAAAGCGAAACCGCTCATCCCACACGCAAGATGAATAATGAACTCACCAGGATGTGTGGTGTGCCCTGACTCTGCCTTCTCCCTTTCTTTTTAATACGCTTTTATTAGTTTCACCTGTATGTTTGTAACTGACTCTTTGAGGTCGATTTTGCCCTACTTCAAGTGATCAGATTTGGTTTAAACTTTGCACACTTGTCAAAGACCGAGGACAATACAATAATTCGAACAAAATATCCAATTATCCTGATTAGGTTCGCCAGGATTCATGAATTTCTTTTGGGATCCTTTGCATGAGAGTAAGAGAGATAGAGCTAGAATCCGTTGATCCATCCTCCGTTGATTTCAATTGAGAGCAAAATAGAATACATACATACCTATACACATTCTTATGGGAAGTGGCCCATAGCCGACGAATGGATGAACTTCAACGAACGAAAAATTATAACGAAAATTATAACGATTGATATTGAGCAGGTAATTATATAGATATAAATAATTAAAAGTTATAATTTTTCACTAGTTTCATTCCGAAATGCAGAGTTAGTTTAAAAATGTAATACAAAGCACCCCACGCTTTTAGAACGGTGACATTAATTTCCTCGGCAGTAATTTTATTCCTATGATAAGAATTATTTGTTACTTTTTAGTTGATCATCTCTAAAAGCGTGTTTTTTAGTTTTTTTAAACTATAATTTTACATTACTTGGTTACGAACCTTTAGACCGACAAGTTGTGGCGAAATTTCAAATTAAAAATATAAAAACTAAAATATCAAAATAAATATATGTATATAACTGTTTTTCCATTATTGAAGTGTGACTGATTTATTCAACACATACCAATGGATATTTTTTTTCGTTTTCATTTTTATTTTATTTCTTTTTTTTCCCTTATACTATAAACTGCATCGTTAATTTAGTATCTAGTATATATAATCTAATGAAGTTTTGACTTCTTTTCAATTTAAGAAAGCTTAGTTTAATTGATGTTATTGTGCTGCTCCTCGACTCTGATTCCTCAAATTTTTGGGTACCAAAAATACTTGGTGGAGGAGGTGTTATATAATAATATGAACGGCACCTTAATCTTTCATCAAGGCCGTCTTTAATATTAAATTTTCTAATACACAGCTTTGACGAATTCGTCAAGCTCTCTTTTACTTTGTCTTTAGCAAGACGGAATTAAATACGAAGCTTGAGTTCTCGGTCTCTTTGATCTGCTAACCACCACTGAGGACAGAAGCCGAGGAGAAGTGCAAAATCAGTTCAAGTATAATATCAACCGGATAAACCATTGTATAAAATAACAAAATTAATAAAGTTACAATAATTAAAATAAAGACGAATAGTTTCATATTATTATATTGTACCACTTCTATATGCGGTGTTCGTTTGAGAGCCGTGTGCGTTGCGTGATATGGGCAACCCAAGCGGGGTTACACGTGTAGTAGATTTAAAGTTAAGCGGGATTTTCTTGCACACCATACTGTAGCTGCATCTAATATATAATACTATTTTTTAGCTGCATTTATGTATTAATAATGTCGATCATCCGATTAGGTGAATAACCTGAAGTCTCCAATGCAACTACATATATGTACTAATCTTTTATAAATACCCCGACCGCGATCAGCAGCGGCCTTCTTTTTTAACAGTATGCAATAAAGAACTTATCTTTCATACACCACAGTTCTTCTTTTATTTCCTCTCTGCGACAAATCTCCTCCTACAACTCTCAGAAGTGGTATTACGGCGAGCGAGGTAACAAGTGCTTTTTGCGAATTTAGGTGTTGGAACTGCTGTACAGTGCGAGTGTACGTTTATGCTAAAACCGCGTTTTTTTTATAGTCCGAAAAGTTAATTCGTGTGTGCTAGTTTTGACCATGTCGGAAGAGTGGGTAAATTTCTTGGAGTCTGCTACAGTCTCGAGACTCAAGAATATTCTTAGACTCTTGAAGTGTCAAACAACCGGCACTAAAGCCGAATTAAAAATCCGGGTGCAAGAAGCGGTTGAAAATTACACAGACGAAGACTTTACAAAGCTGTTTCAAAGGTTTCCATCGACAAGCAAAGAACTCAGTGTTGACGGTTTAGTGCCCCCATGTGACCATACTTCTAGTGGTGGATTCAGCAGCGAAGACGAAGAGACGCTCGACGCTGAACTATTGAAGGTTATGCAACAAGAAGGGGGAGATAAGGAAGCTGAAAAAACAATTACGTGAGCTGCAATTAGAGGAGATGGAATCTAATTCTCGACCAGTTTCTACCAGCAATTTTAAAGATTTTGAGGACTCGGTGTCACCCTTCAGTGGAGATGATAATTACAATGTGCAGTTTTGGATCGAACAGTTCGAGGAATGCTCCGAGGTCTTTGGGTTAGATGATCGCAGCAAATACATTTACGCCAAGAGGCTACTGAAAGCTACAGCCAAATTGTTTGTCCGAACAGTTAACATTCGAACCTGGACACAGTTGAAGAGTGCGTTGAAAAACGAGTTCCGGAAAGTTGTAACAAGATCTGACGTGTACAACGAGCTTCGTGAAAGAAGGAAACATCGCGACGAATCAATTCAACAATATGTCTTACACATGCATCAGATTGCATCGCACAGCAAGGTCGAAGAGGAGGATTTAATACAATTCATTATAAAAGGTATACCTGATTCCGAAGTAAATAAAAGTCTTTTATATAGCGCAGACAATCTTGGAGAGTTGAAATCAGCCCTTCGGAAATACACCAAGCTGAAAAACAATCACCGCGATAACACCGAGCGAGTAATCAGATCGACATCACTTACCACACACAACCGTCGCCAACCACCAAGCAAACCAAAAACACCTGCCGATAATCTTACGATGCCTAGACAATTTCCCGATGCGAAGTTTCAGAAAAAAAATATTTACTTGCTATAAGTGCGGACAACCTGGTCACATATCAACGAGATGCGAAGGCAAAAACCCTGTCATGACATTGCAAAAGGATGAAGAAAAGCATATCGACAACACCTCAACAGCAACAATAACGACAACAAGTGATAATGATTTTGAACGCAACATTCGATGCAAATGGAGCACCGATCAATTGGAAGCTTCGGTTTCGTTGTTATCACTATTGGATTCTGAAAGTCCCATCAGTTTTCTTCAAGAACGGTTCCTGCCATCAGCTCTGCTAACAACATTACAGAAACCTACACACAATTACTGTGGTGTCAACAACAGCCCATTGGAAGTGATTGCAAGTATCAACACGAACATAGAATTGGAAAGTTTAGTTATTAATTTGCAATTGTTAATAGTGAATAATTTTTCAATGACATATCCAATTATTTTAGGTAGAGATTTCATAAGGAAAACGGGCTTGGCATTTGGAAAAGTTAACAATCACATCAGCAGCAATCAAGATCTAAGAATAAAAAGCAACAATACCAGTTTCAAATCCTCATCTCTACTTTTACCTCATAGTCAAGATAACCTTGATGACGTCATCGAATAGATTCTAAACATCGATATAAGAGAGCCGGGTGAGTTCGATTTAAATATTAATCCTAATTTATGTGAGGATATTAAGAATAGGGTTAGAGAAATAGAAGGTCGTGCACTATCCAATCATGAGATTTCATTATGTGACACTGACTTTGAAATGAAAATATCCCTTTCGAAGGATGCCCCCTTTTGCTGTGCACCTAGAAGGCTTCCTTCTGTACACAAACTTTCGCTTCAAGGCATACTAGACGATTTATTAGCTAAGGGAATTATTCGGGAATCGAGTTCCCCTTACGTTTCACCAATAGTGCTAGTACATAAAAAGAACAAAGAACTTAGACTGTGCGTTGACTTCCGGGAGCTCAACAAACTCACTTTACGTGATAACTATCCTTTACCACTCATTGAAGATCATCTTGATCATCTTAAAAACAAAAAGTACTTCACTACGCTAGATTTGAAAAATGGTTTCCACCACGTGAAACTATCAGCTGATTTAATGAAGTATACCTCGTTTATTAACCCAATGGGTCAATACGAGTATACGAGGATGCCATTTGGCTTGAAGAACGCTCCTTCTGTTTTTGAGCGACTCATGAAACACATTTTCAAGGATTTTATTACAAAGGGAAAAATACTTACGTACTTAGACGATATTCCTATCGCGACGATTTCTATTGAGGAACATTTAGAGGTTCTGGAGTCAGTGATTAAGCTGGTTGTAGATAATAATTTGCAACTTAGATTTGATAAATGTATGTTTATTCAAACGGAAATTGTTTACCTTGGGTATAGGGTCACGGTGGATGGTATTAGGCCTAACGAAAATAATTTGAATACTATTCAGAGTTTTCCGATACCAACGTGCATTAAGGACGTGCAAAGCTTCTTAGGGCTTTGTTCCTATTTCCGAAAATTTATAAAGCATTTTGTTTACATAGCTAAGCCGCTTTTTGATTTGTTAAAAAGAAACACACCATTTGTTTTTGGTTTAAATGAAATGCAAGCTTTCAAAGCGTTGAAGGATAAACTTGTCGCATCGTCGCATCGTCCGAATAGTCTTACAGAGCTACACTGCGATGCGAGTTCGATAGGATTCGGAGCTGTTTTGATGCAGAAACAGATAGATGGAAAGTTTCATCCTATTTTCTATTTTTCGAAGAGAGCATGCGAAGCTGAAAGCAAGTACCATAGCTACGAGCTGGAGACTCTTCTATTATATATGCTCTTAGGAGATTTAGGATATATCTCGTGGGAATATCTTTTAAGGTAATCACTGATTGTCAGGCTTTGACTTTAACCTTAAAGAAAAAAAATTTAAATTCTCGAATCTCGAGATGGGCATTAGAGTTACGAAGTTTTGATTTTGTTGTTGAGCATAAAAAAGGTGATCGAAGGGCTCATGTTGATGCCTTAAGTCGATCCTTTAACATTTTACATGTAGATGACGAATCCTTCGAGTTTGTTCTGGCTGCGGCGCAAAAGCAGGACCCAAAGATTGTCGCTATAGCAGCTGACCTTGAACGAAGCGAAAGTCCTTTATACGAAATGGTAGATGGCTTAATTTATAGGAAATGCAAGGACAAAGTACTTTTCTATGTTCCATATCACATGGAGGAACAGGTGATTCGGACCCATCATGAAGCGATGTACCATTTAGGTGTGGAGAAATGTTATCAGCATTTGTCTGGTTGTTATTGGTTTCCTAACATGAAAGATAAGATCAAAACGTATATTAAGACTTGTCTTAAATGTATATATTTTTCACCTCATTCTGGCAAACTGGAAGCAACTTTGCATTCGATTCCAAAAGGAAATCTTCCCTTTTGTATATTACATATTGACCATCTTGGTCCTTTACCAACTTCCCAGTCGAGGAGAAAGCATGTCCTACTTGTGATTGACGGTTTTACTAAGTTTATTAAACTTTACCCCCTAAAGACAACTCAAAGCAAAGAAGCGATCAAGTGTCTTACATCGTTCTTTGCGAATTATTCCAGACCTAATCGAATTGTTTCTGATCGTGGAACCTGTTTCACATCAAAAGAATTCTCGGACTTTATCGAAGAGAATAACATTAAACACATTAAAGTCGCAACGCATTCACCACAGTCTAATGGACAGGTTGAACGTATGAATCGTATCCTGGTTCCAATGCTTGCTAAAGAGTGTGTATCAGATTCAACTAGTGATTGGGATAGACATTTAGCGAAGATAGAATTTGCGCTTAACAATACCGTCAACAGAAGCACAAGATTTACACCGAGTGTATTGCTTTTTGGAGTTGAGCAGAAAGGAGAACTCTCTGATCGCATTAAAGAGTATCTTGACAGCAAGTTTCGAGAATAAAAGGCTAGTCTAGAGGATGTTAGAAATAGGGCACTTCAAAACATAGAACGTTCACAAATACGGAATAAAGACTATTACGACTCTCGTCATAAAAGACCTATAAAATACAGGCAAGGTGAATTAGTTATGATTAAGAATACAGCGACCACACCAGGTGTTAATAAGAAGCTTTTGGCCAAGTTTCGTGGTCCATATGAAATTAAAAAGGTTTTAGCAAATGATAGGTATCTTGTTTCGGATATTGATGGTTTGCAGTTAACGCGATTGCCATACAAGTGTGTTTTCTCTCCTGATAATATGAGGCCATATAAAGTAGATGAAGCGGATTCGAGGTTGGATGAAAATTTTAATGTTGCAGACAAACATTTTGAAGATCTTGGTTCTAGCTCTGAATCGTGATATGGTAATATAAATAATGGTTTCTTGTTCTACATAGTATATAAGCTCTTTTTACTTATGTATCTTATCTATGGCTTCTATATTTTTGATTATTCTTAATTACTTTTATCTATCATGAATATATTGTTAGTTTATTCTCGAATTATTCATTATGTACAAAAATAATATGAATTCATACATACATATGTATGTATGTACTTTGTAATTATAAGCTATCAATTTTTTTATCTGTTGATTATTAATGGATGTGATCGGGTCGATCACTTGATCAGGATGGCCGAGCTGTAGTAGATTTAAAGTTAAGCGGGATTTTCTTCCACACCATACTGTAGCTGCATCTAATATATAATACTATTTTTTAGCTGCATTTATGTATTAATAATGTCGATCATCCGATTAGGTGAATAACCTGAAGTCTCCAATGCAACTACATATATGTACTAATCTTTTATAAATACCCCGACCGCGATCAGCAGCGGCCTTCTTTTTTAACAGTACGCAATAAAGAACTTATCTTTCATACACCACAGTTCTTCTTTTATTTCCTCTCAGCGACAAATCTCCTCCTACACACGTAGGGGCAGGTGACATGTGTCTACTTCACGAATTTTTCAAATTAAATTAATTAAGACTCAACACTTATTAAAAGAATGGATATGGTTGTTTCGGTACTTACTTATGTTGCTTACATAAAGTAGGACTTTGTATAATACATACTTTATCATTATCAATATTATTTTTATTTTTATATGGCTTTATTTTATTTACTTTGCGGTTCTCTGGCGCGGCGACGCTTATGTTAACAATATTAATAGGTTCTTTTGATGAAGTAAAAAGGCCGAGAGAAAAATTTAATTTTTTTAGTTTTTGGAATTTTTTTTTGTGTCGGGAATTACCTAAAATTTTTAATTTTATTTTTATCTCAAACTTTTTAAATTACTCCCACACCCTAATACTGACAGGCAAGCACTTAAATTAAATTTTCTTAAGTATTATGCAACAACGCACGGTTTTAGTTTTGATTTCGTTTTTTTTTTGTTTTGTATGTGCAAGGTGACCCATACACTCCTCCCCGTGAACGCCGCACCACACAGTGGCTTTAAGTGGATATAATGGCTCTTCGTGCATCACATGTAGATTTTCAGTACCCCAAAAACGAAGATTTTGCGTATTAACGTAACCGCTGAAGTGGAAATGCGCCTCGTCGCTTATGGTGATTTTCGACATAAAATCGTCCTCTTCGTTGCTGAGATTAAAGATGGCTTGACTAATTCACATGCGACTGACGGTCAGCAGTCATTACCTGTTGCACTGTTTACACTTTGCACGGCAATACGTGTCAGTCTTTCACTTAAATTTGCTGTAGGGTCTGTCTGGTGATGCCCAATTGCGTGACTCGTCGTCTGGTTGATGTTTCTTCGTTCTCAGCGACATCGGCAGCCACAGCCACAATATTCTCAGCCGAACAATCAGTCCGGTGGGGGCCACGCCGTGCATGGTCTCCTGTGGTTCTAGTCTGTCCAGTCGAACCGAATAGCTAAGCGCCGGAATGTTTGCCCAGTTGGCGCGACACGATCGGGAAATCGACGTCAAAATTTACGCTGCGCTAGCACCACCGACCGATTATTGATTACGAAGAACTCCATTGCCTGTTTGCTGTTGTTTTAAATAAGTTGTCATTAATGTCAATTATAATATGATTAAGGGATAAGGGAGCGCTGGCCGTGGCGCAGTGGGTAGTGTGTCGGCCGCTAACGCAAGATGGGCGAGTTCGGATCCCGATAACACCAACGCAATCGAATGATTATTTCGCGGCTTCCCTCCTCGGCGGGGTATTGGCAAAAGGCCCATCGGTATTAAGCTTTAGGTTCCGTTCACTAGTGTGAAAAACAAATCGCACACAACATAAATGAATAAGAAAGAAGCTTAGCTCTGGCTCTTCATGAACATTAACGCCATCTAAGGTGTCGGTCTGGCAGTACAATGGACCAGTATTTGTGTCTGAGTGCTCCAACAGATAGCAGCAGCCTCCCAAAAAAAAAAAAAACCTTACGCCATTTGCAAAAATTATAACATCTTCTGATAAGGTATTATTTTTGCGCCACTTATGAGCCCAAACTTGATGGGTTTTCTAATAGCAATCTAGGATTTCGTCTTCTATTCTCGAGTTCCATCATCAGAATAGATCACTGATACCAGCATGCATGGGTGTTTCAAACGTTAGGTCATATATATGATTGAAAGCAATGTAAATACCCATTATGCGTCTAAGATCCCTACCGCAGCTAATAAAAAGAGCTGATAACCTTAAAACGCCTGAACAGATCTTCATAAATTGCGGCTAAGAACCATCTCGATCACGTTAGCTTTCAAACAAAAAAGAAACATCAAAGTCGGTCCATTCGTTAATGAGCTACAATGCCACAAACAGACACAAAGATCCACAGACACCTCAAACTTGTAACACCCCTCTTTTTGCGTCGAGGGTTAATAGAAAAATCAATAAATAATATGACTTCTTCGATCGTTCACGACCAAATAAACGAGATTCTTTGTGCCTGAGTAATTATAAACACGGATGTTTGGAATATTCGCTTCGGCGGTTATTTCAGAAAATGCGAAATTGGAAATTGTGCTCAAGTAAACGAAATATGACTTCTTCGATCGTTCGTGACAAAAGAAACGAGATTCTTTGTGCGTGGGCATTCATATACACGGATGTTTGAATAATTGGATTCGGCGGTTATTTGAGAAAAAGCGAAATTGGAAATTGTGCAAAAGTAAACGAATTTTGACGCCTTCGATCGTTCGCGACCAAATTAACGAGATTCTTTGTGCGGGTTACATATCCTACACATTCATCAAGGCACCAATCTAACTTTTCTAAATAATGCACGATTGCAATCACTTGTAGCATTCGATTACATACCTACACATTCTTAAACGCGTCATACTATTTTTTCCAAATAATGCACGGCTGCAATCATTTATGTCATTTTCGCATTGTTGCTATTTTCCATTTTCCGGAGCAGTGTACATATATCACCCACCGGACGTTTTAAGTTACCGAAAAAGCTGAACAAGCCTCTCCCACTGAATGCAAAGTGGCCAATAGATATAAGGGTGTGGATGAACTCCACCCTATTAGTCTTAAGCTGAGTGTAAAGGCGACGAGTCTTGTTTGAAAAAAATTATGTATGTTTTAAAATCGATTGGAACGTCTTTTTTCAGTGGCGCTGTCGGTAGGATCCTTACTATATTTGAAGGATCGATATGAGAACGGACCAATAAATCGCGTATGAAAACAAAGTGACAGTAATACAATAAGTGAAATGAACGAGTACCGAGGCACAAATCAGTGAATATTCGACGTCGAACCCATTCCATTACCTGATTACAAATTTCACGAAAAAAAAGCAATGATAACAAGATTGAAAAAACCACATCTCAGTGAAATAACTAAAAACAACTTACTTTCTTTCTTGTGTTCTCGCCTTTAAAAAAATTTCGCGAATTGGAACTTTCGGGTATCAAAATAATAGTTTTTCTGTTCTTGTGCCACCAACTCTATTTAAACAAAATTAAAACCAAAAACTCTGAGATTTTGGAAAAAAAATCCCAGAAACGGAACAACAAAATCTAGATCGGTTAATATAGGCTATCGAAGCCTTAGCACCACGCAACCAAGAACAAAGTCGAATGGTGTAAATCCTTAAAGAAATTTCGGATATCCGTGAATTCAATGGTGATAGTGCGGCATTAACCCAGTTCATAAATGTAGGGAAATTGGATTTAAGAAGCTTTTAGAAGTTTAGAAGTTAGCAAGAAAAAGTGAACATGGCAATGGCGCAAAGAAAGGAGGGAAAGGTGTACGCTGAAAAGCAAGAAAAGCGAAAAGGCGGTAGTTGCCAAAAGATTTGAGAAGTAATCGGTCAGCTAAGGAGAAGTAAATTGCAAAGCAGTCAAAAACAGTAAACTCCTTTGTTCATTTTGTATTATTTTTTTTATCTTCATATTTGAATTAAAAAGCGGTTTGTAATAGTTGTTTCGGTTTTTTTTTGATTTATTGGATAACAATCCCACAACATTCGGTGTCAGAAGTGGATAGTACCACTTGTATAACATGGTTTCATGGAAAATTTCAATAAATTTACGACAAGACAGTTGAAAATCCTCTTAAATACTAACAGTGTAAAATATTCTTACAAAACAAAAAAAGACCTGGTCGAAGCTTGGCAAGAATTCCTAGAAAGAACACCGAAAGATATAATAAAAACGTTAGACGGCATGCCACCAAAAACCAATGAAGAGGATAGAGAGAGTGTGTCAACAACAATAATGACAAATAATTCTATCCCTTTCAGAGATGTTGACGAGTCTCTAGAAAAGTTCAGTGGCGAAGCGGGAAAAAACATCAAAACAAGGCTTAAGAACTTTGAGGACGCTGCTACTTTTTTTGGGGTGACGCGCAAAGATATTTATATTGCAGACGATTATTGAATGGTGCAGCGAAGTTGGCAGTGGAATCAGAGACCGGCGTACGAAACTGGCAGGCGTTAAGAACATTTCTCATCAACGAGTTGGACATTTCCCTCACCTCCATCTGTGTTCAACAAGCTCTACAAAACAAAAAAAACTGTTAGCGAAACGTTCCCCGAATACTTCTATGCAATGAAACAACTAGCAGCTCAAGGAAATGTCGATGACAAATCCTTGGTGACGTATATTGCTAACGGGATAATTGACGATCCAAGAAATAAAATTATACTGTACGAGGCCAAAACTCCAAATGAATGGAACGAAAAGTTGAAAGCTTACGAATTTGTTAAGCAAATGAGTGGACAACAAAAGAAAACGGGAAATTAAAGCGTAATAGATGATCCAAGTTTGGTGGTAGGTCGCACCAAACGGAAAATTGTCCAAATAAAGATAAAGGACCTAGATGTTTCGCGATTTTGGGCACATAGCTCCGAAATATCCAATCAACGCAACTTTGTCGATAGGAAAGAAGAATTTACAAGTGCGGTTGCATGCGATTCCCGATTACTGGCTGAAGCACGATTTCCTTTTGGGTAAGGATTTTATAAAACAAGTAATTTCGAACAGAGGAACAGTTTTCACCACAGGCGCTTTTAAGAGTTACTGTGAGGAGCAGGGAATGAAGGCGCCTGAACCGAGTCATCATTGCTGTGCTCTCAAAGACTGCTTCAAAAGATCCTCTGAAGTGGTACCTTCAAGTTCCGAGGTTACAGTAGATTCTCAATTAATCAACAAATCGAGCTATAGGGCGGACACCGTTCGAGCTGCTGCTGGGAGTAAAAATGAAAACTGCGGGAGGACAAGGAGAAGAACTAGCAAAGCCCCTAGAGGAAGAAGTAGTTGTTGAATTTGAAGCAAGTCGTCAGGATATGAGGCATCAAGAAAATATTGAAATAGAAAAAAATCAAAAGGAAAATGCCAAGTACTCTTAATGACGTCGTAAGCCAGCAAGAAAGTATGCAGTGAAAAAGTTAGTCGCGGTCCGTAAAACACAGTTCGCTCCAGGTGATAAGCTACGTGCCAAGTACTATGGACCATATGATGTAACTAGGGTAAAGGGGCAAGATCGGTATGACGTCAGGAGATTGGCAATGGCGAAGGACCGTACATTACATCATCAGCTGCCGACTACATGAAGCCGTGAACGAAATGGGACGATGAGTCGTCGGAGACCGACGAAGAGCAGGAGGGCCGAGTGTAGGAAATTTGGATTTAGGAAGCTTTTTATTAGCTAGCAAGAAAAGAGGAAGATGGCAATACCGCAAAGAAAGGAGGGGAAGGTGCAAGCTGAAAAGGAAGAAAAACGAAAAGGCGGTAGTTACCAAAAGATTTGAGAAGTGATCGGTCAGCTAAGGAAAAGTAAATTGCAAAGCAGTTAAAACAGTAGACTCTTTTGTTCATTTGGTATTATTTTTTGTATCTTCATATTTGAATTAAAAAGCGGTTTGCAATAGTTGTTTCGGTTTTATTTATTTATTGGATAACGATCCTATATAAATATAATTGGAAACCACATCAATGCAGTGAACGAGGCAGAAAGACCGGAGAACACCAAAGTAATTGGACCAGCGAAGGAACTACTACTACACAATTGAACACCAACGTGGGATAAAGCCAGGGACTTGCTCAAGCAACACTTTCGGCTTTCAATTGCAAGAAGAATAACGTATCTCAAAGTAAGTTCCATAACCGATCTACAACACCAAAGTAATTCGACCAGCGAAGGAACTACTACCACACAATTGAACAACAACGTGGGATCAAGCCAGGGACTTGCTCAAGCAACACTTTCGGCTTTCAATTGAACGTATCTCAAAGTAAGTTCCATAGCGGATCTTAATGTAAATATAAAAGAACTAATTCAGAATGCGAATTCAACGTATGAAAGCAATTGCAATCAAACAGAAGCTGATAGTAAATAGAATTAAACAATTAGCGATAGGGAACTTATCCAGGGGTATTAAAGATTTTTACGACCTCCACAAAATTAAAGAAGTTCTGTATACTTACATAGGATATGACGAAGGAAACATAGATAGGATAGGGACAAAATTTGACAGTCGGGACAATACAGACAAAGCAACAACGATAATTAACAACAATAGGAATAATCGACATGGCAAATCCGAATTGCAGTCCAATACCCAATACCAATGTCTGTCGGGCAAATCTCGAATCAAACGATTCACACGAGGAAAGATTTTTTTTATAAACTAGGCCTTGGAGACAAAATATTTACAGACTTAACTATTGACGTCATTAAGCTAAAAGTACTAATCGACACGGGTTCGACAATGAGTATAATAAACAATAAGTTAGACTGTAGCAAATATAAGCTAATTGACAAAATAAGAATGCGTTTACAGACGATAAATAATGTAACAACGGAGATAGTAGAAAGAATAGAGACAAGCAAACATACCAAAAGAATTTAATTACTATACTTAATAAAATTGTCAAAATTTTAGATTTTGATAATAAGTGTCTCGTATTAAGTAACGGCACCAAAATGCTCCTGTATTCAGCCACTCCCGAAAGAGACTTTGACTGCTTCGACCTTATCTCTGATGAAAAGGAGACAGACTTAAACCAGGAAATTCAAGGATTATTAGAACAATTTAATACTCTACTATGCAGAGAAGCGGATCAACTGACGAACACAGACTCTATTACACACGAAATTACTACAACGACAAGTCAAATAGGCCCGTATTCGCGAGTCGAACGGCCGACTGCTGTCGAACTCCCAGGCGAACTAAGCTGATCGAGGTATTACGGTTCGCGAATCTCCTCATTCGCCTGAAATTCACCCAAATTCACTCGCTGGCAATTGACTGACTGTCAATTCACTGGTTGTGTCAAACGTCAAAAGCAATTGTGTGTTTGAAAAACCAAATCAGATTTTAAAAATAAAAGGCAGGAAAATGCTTAGAAACGTTTTTTTTTTTTAATTTCATTTTTTTTTAAAGGCATTATTAGAAAGTCAAATAGCAGATACGCTTCCCACATTGTACTATATAGTAGCAAAGAAACCAGACGGCACAGGAAAACAGAAATTCCGATTGTGTGTAGATTACAGAAAATTGAACGATATCACGGTCACAAATATCCGCTACCGAATATCGATGTGATCGACAGTGATATCGATATCACTGAACCCTCCACATACGCGAGGGAAGCGTTCAAAAAAAACACCGCGTATGTCGAATTTGCGTATATCGAATTCGCGTATGTTGAAACTAGAAAATGTATGAAAATATGTACATACATATGTATATACATATAGAGATGCGTTCCAAGACCAGCATTTTTAAAATATATGTTTTATTCAGTTTTTTTTTCAACATTGGAAGAACAAAGGTAATGATAAAAACCATTCATAACAAAAAAAATAGAAAAAAGGCATACTTTCAAGCCCCAGCTTGGTGCTTATCGGTAGATTAAAAAAATTTAAGGATGCTCGGTTGTTTGATAGCTCTTCTTTTTTCTTCTAAAATAAATCGATATGGTGCAATCGTGCTAAGTAGTCCTGCTGTACAAACAGCCTCATTTATTTTGTTAGTCAATTTCTCCAGGTTTTTAACTGTCAGATCGTCAGTTTCTCGTTCTGCAATTATATCGTCTTCAACCGGTTCGCTCTCTTCTTCAAACAATATTAATTCTTGAGCAAATTTTCCAAATTGCAATCACAAGCATCCCCAACATCATCTTCAACACACTCTGGCCGTAATGGTCCCCGAACTGCATTCATTGTGGTATTTTTTATTTCACACCATGATGTCTTGAAATTTGCTATAGCATTAGCAATGTTTTAGTTTCGCCAAAACGCGCGAAGAGTGGGTTTATGAGGTCCATCTATGGCTTCTAACATCCTGCGAAAAGTTTGCCGCAGATACATCTTCTTAAATGTTGCAATAATTCCTGGTCCATTGGCTGAATTATTGATGTAGTGTTTGGAGGCATAAACACAACTTTTACATTTGGGTTGGAATTGCAAATGGCCGGAGGATGACTTGGTGCATTGTCAAGAATTAGCAGCACTTTGAAGATATGTTCTATTTCTTGGTGTACAGTTCAACTTCTGGGCAAAAGCATTTACTAAACTAGTCATTTAATAGTGACGAATCCATCCCAAGCTTTTTTGTTTGCCCTCCAACTCACAGGTAGTTCGGTCTTTGTGACATTTTTTAAAGTTCTGGGGTTTTCAGATTGCCTTAAAATCACCCTTAGCATTTCCACAAAATAAGAGGGTGAACCTATCTTTTGCGGCTTTGAACCCTGCTGCTCGTTTTTCTTCCTTGGAGATATAAGTTCGGCTAGGCATTCACTTCCAATAAAGCCCAGTTTCATCCGCATTGAAAATTTGTTGAACAGTGTATCCACCGCCTTTAATTATTCTTTTGAAGTCCTCTATGATTTCGTTGGAGGCTTCAGCATCGGTACTAGCCGCTTTGCCAGTGAATTTTATGTTGTGGAGATTATGACGCTTTCGGAATTTATCAAACCATCCCCTGCCTGCTACAAAATTCGTCTGTCCTACTCCTGGCTCAACTCCTTTTTCCCGCTGAAGATAATATTCTTTGCTTTATTTGAAATTGTAAAAGAATCGACTCCAATTTCCTCCCTGTTGTTGTCTTCAATCCAAGAGATTAGCAAGGTGTCCATCTTTTACATTATCGGATCCCTAATTTGCTTTAGTTTCTGTTAACTGATAAAGGTGTTGCATTTTTTATCGATGACTTTATTGAGTCTTGATTAGCTCTGATAATGCGAACCGTGGACTCATTTATATTGAAAAAACGTCCCACAGCAGAGAGTCCTTCGCCCTCTTCTAATCATTTAATAATTTCCCACTTAGTTTCTAAATTCAACACGACTTTCTTTTTTTTGAATATTTGTTTGTAAGGTTGTGATGATCGCTTTGATGTGGGCATCTTAATGTGTTGCGATCGCGATTTTTAATTTCAAAAAACATTTGGTTAAAAATATTAAACTGCAAGAGAATCATCATAAAACACATTTACCAAATTAGAAAAATTAACAACTAATAGTAACATATTAGATCACACAAGAAGCAGCATTAACAGCAGAAGTATTAGAACGAATGGAAAGAAATCTAGGAAATCTGATGCGCATACAACCTTTAAAACAAATGCAAAGCCTACTGTCAAACAGTTTTTTTGTTATTATTTTCCACAGAATTTTGGATGAATCGCGTATAAGCACCGTGTATGTAGAGAGATTTTCGGAAAAAACTTTATTGCGTATAAGCCAAATCGCGTATGCGGGGTGTACTTAACAAACTGGGACGAGCCCAACATTTTTCGTCATTAGATTTCGCAAAAGGCTATCACCAAATTAAGATGAATAAAAGGGATATCCCAAAAACGGTATTCATAACGGATTATACGAATACGTAAGAATACCGTTCGGTCTCAAGAATGCGCCAGCAACCTTTCAGAGGTTGATGAACGACATTCTCAGGAACCAAATCAATAAAATATGCGTTGTCTATCTAGACGACATATTGGTTGTCTCGACCACCCTTAAAGAATGTTTATGTTCTTTAAAGATTATATTTACAAAACTTTCGGAACATAACTTAAAAATTCAATTCAGCAAATGCTCCTTCCTTAATTTTAGTTACAATGGAAAAGTGCTATTTATTTCACAGAGCTGTATATGTATACAGTGGCTCAACATTATAATGGGACACTTACAAAAATGAATATTGTCAATTATTTTCTGGGAACTTATAAATGTTACAAACGAAATAGATAACGAATTTGAATTTTTAATTCCAACAGTTTATTAAGAAACAAAAATCATATGAAATCATTAACACAAATTAATAAAAAACTAAAAAAGTCAAATTTTTAAGCTCAAAGTAATAATGGGACACATGGCAACTCTAATTTATTTTGCTCTAGTTAACGGTAAATATTTGCTTTTATTTTATATGACATATGAATCCCTTCCGTGCAGGGACGGGTTAAGAATATCCCTGCAGCGATACCTCTCGCTTGTCGTAAAAGGCGACTAAAACAAAGGTAAACAAAAATCACATCTAGGCAATTTAGAAAACACCAAAGTGAGCCACATGTGAGGGACACATATACCACCATTAAACTGCCCCACAAGTGTACATGCAAATCAGTGGGTTGACACGATTGGAGATCACCGGTGTTGTAAGAGTAAGATCAAACAAAAAAATCTGGAGCATGCCCGTGTCACAAAAATAAAAAAAAAATCAGGCAGGCCGAAAAACAATTGGTGCAAACAAATGCAAAAACACCAGCATTTGATTGGCCTCAGCGATGAAGTAATCCCAAACCGGGAAGCCTGCCCCTACTTTCTGAGGTTAAACCGGCGGACCCCACAAGCGGACCAGTAGGAATGCAGTTAAGTGGGAAGGTTATGGTCCTACACTTCTGACCATAACGCCAGAAAAAGGAAAAGAAGAAGACGACATATGAATCCCATTATTTCATTCAAAGCTTCATATATTTCGATCAGTTAAGCACGCTTATTCAAACAGAATATCAGTCATGGCACCACGCGGCCCTCAAACTCCGGCAGATATTAGGGAACTAATATTAACGCATTTCAAATCTGGTAAATCTGTGCGAAATATTGCAGAAATAGTGAATCAACCTCGATCTACTGTGTTTAACATATTAAACGGTATAAAGATGCAGATAATTTTGCTAACAAAGCAAAACCGAGCAAGCGGAACATTTTTTCCGATATGGAAAATGGCTTTTAAGACAAATCAAGAACCGACCACACCTCAATGCACTGAAACTTGCTGCTGAAGCAGAAAAATACCTTGGTAAAAATCGAAAGCAAATACAAATGTTTTTCGATCAGATGGGCGTTCATACATACATATGTGTGAAGAAAACCAAGTGAACAGCTACGGGAAAGAAATTTGAAACTAACAATAAAGCACGGCAGCAGGGCCTGGAAATCTCCATATTATAGAAGGCATAATGGATCAGAAATATTACCTACACGTTTTAAGGTCAAATCTGTCGAAAACTGCCGGAAAGTTGGGCATTTTCGATTTCTATTTCTACCAGGATAACGAACCCAAACACAAGGCTTATAATGTCAGAAGTTGGCCCCTCTATAACTGCCCCCATTTGCTCGAAACGCAACCACAATCGCCGGATCTAAACCCCATAGAGCATGTGTGGAGTTTTTTAGAGGAAAAATTAAAAAAACACCAAATAAGAAATAAAAATGACTTGATTTCAGCTCTGAAGGATGAATGGGAAAAAATTCCGCAAGATTATTGCCAGAAACTAGTGAAATCGATGCCTAATCGCCTAAAAGGAGTAATATAACAAAACGGCCTCCCAACAAAATATTAAACCTTCAATAATGATGAAAGTGAATTACATTTTTTTTTTGTACATTTATGTTGTGTCCCATTATTACTTTGAGCTTAAAAATTTGACTTTTTTAGTTTTTTTTTATTAATTGTTTGCCTCTGTGTTAATGATTTCATATGATTTTTGTTTCTTAATAAACTGATAAAATGAACATTCAAATTCGATATCTACTCCATTTGTAACATTTATAAATTCTTAGAAAATAATTGCCAATATTCATTTTTGTAAGTGTCCCATTATAATGTTGAGCTACTGTAGATATTTTTTTACAATCTATTTTACATCAATTGATGATACGTAACGTCTGGTTGTTTCCTTGCCCGACGATCCACCGTAAACTACCCATCCAAGTCTTGTTTGGGAATAATAGGTCAATTTAGTTTAATATGAACTAAGCCTATCGACGCTTCTATGTGATTATTACCAAGACCAATAAGAATATCTGGCTTGGCATCGTTGTATTCAACCAAGGCTACTGATTTTTGACTGCATCCTATTTGATGGCGTTGAACGTCTAACGTTCAGTCTGTGACTGAATAAGTGGCGTCCTCTTGATCGGCACTTATCTTTATATTAATTGCGAAGGATTCCCTGTAAATTTCCTTACTGAATCATCTCAGATTCTTTTTTCATCCAACTCAATCGTAGTCTCTTATCTTGATTAGCCCTTTTCTTTATTTATGGTGCCGGTGATGGCGCTGGTTGGCATGGATACTTTCGTAGAAACATTTGCGTGCTTAAACCCCGAATCACTTCTGTTCGCTTATATGTAATGCGGCATATTGGTAGTGATAAGCCTGACCGTACCTGGCAATCGACTCAGACATTTTAAATACCACAAGGGTTGAGCTTTTGCAGTCTTGCCCAATCTAATCGCTTGCTTTTGGGCAATCCAGTCCGCTATAGTTAAAGGTTCCTGACCATATTCTTCAGCTGAGCTGCGTATACTATGCCTGCGCCTCAGCCTTGTTCGATATAATTTGGGGAATTTTAATCTCCTCAGAAACAAGTTTTTTCATAGTAAGAAAGGAATATTATAATCTAATCTTTTGTTTCAGCACAACCATGACATTTCTGTATGTGGCCATTGAGCGTTTTCTTTCCTTTTGTCTTATATTATTTCTGTCAGATATTACCGCATTGTTCAAATAATCCAACAGCACTGACAATCGAGAAACTACTATGTTTTCACATCCCTAAATATGCAATGGAAATATTACTAGTGTAACCAAAATAATTTATAGTTTTTTGTCAAGCATTTTATTCTATATTTGTTGTACCTAATTATAGTTATAAAAAATTAAATGTTCACATATACATACATACATTTCTTTGACGCATCAGTAACAGCGAGTGAAACGTTTTGACTGAGTTTTTTTTAAATCTTCAGAATTAGTTGTATGTAACAAGCCACCCGCTTTCATTCGGGCTTTGTTCTCTAATGACTTTCGATCGTCATTCCAATGCACTTCCTGGATGACGAAAAAATCGGCTCCATAGCAGCCAAGCGAAATCTCACATTATACGTACATACGTCTACTTTTCATGTTCATAGGTCAACAGTTAAACTGTATCTCATGCACTCGTGGGTGCTGTATCCCAATAAATTATACGCGCGTACGTATATTCATAAATTAAGATAAAAACACATTTGTTTTATTTTAATTAAGAAACTGTAATTTCAATAAACTTAAATAATTCTTTCCTTCTCATCATAAATCTGTTTTGGTTTTGTCTTTTGCTTCGTATAATTTACTGGACAGTGTTTTTTTTTAGTTTACATACATACACTGATGCATACATACATACATCGGATAGCATACATCGTAAACAAATTGATAAATACCTTCTCTCTTATTTAAAGGTACACATAAACCATACATCTATTCCGGACATATGCTCATATGCATCTGCAATATACAATGTACAAATCCTTTTTGATTTTTTCCTTTACTATTTATATTTGAAATAATTAATTTTTGTCCCTTTTGAAGAAGTATGATTCAATTTCAACATAAAGAATTTTTAATAGCTTACATTTTCTGGCTGTATTGGTTTCAGTTATTCAGTTACACATATACATAGATATCTTAGGCTTATTTTTTTTTAATGAGAAGTTAATATATGTTCAGCATATGTAACTTGATTTTCTCCTTACCTAAAGAGATGAATAGATATTGTAGAGGTGATTTTAAAATACTAAATCAGGTAATGAAACATAAATAGGATTATATTACAACCATAAAATTATCAGTAAAATATTTAATTCAGAGTGCAAAAACATGTAGTACATACACCTTTTCAGGCCAAAATCGGAAGGTGTTGCATCGTAATTGGTTAAAAATATGTAAATATGTTTATAATGTGGTAACATGAACAGATTTGTTTTTTTTTACCTGATACAGGTTGTTAGTTTGTTTTTTCTTTCTATTTACTGCATTGTATTTTTAATACAAGTATTTGATTTATTAAACGAGAACATATATTTAATTTACTTTTTTAAACAAATTAAACTGATTTTAATGAAACCAAATACTAGGACTGATAGTCATTAGTGGATGTTCAAGCTCTACACAAGCAATTAACACTTAATTTCTGCCAAAACTACGCCTCTGTAAACAAATCGTATTGGTCTACTTACCCATATTAAATAATATATTGAACAATGCATAAATATGGCAACATATTGCGGTAAGAACTCAAATAACGTTTAAGGAAAAACTTATAAGTACTAGGTCGATCACGATACGTCAAAGCTTTCGCAATTGTTATAAGTATTGAGAAGAGACAATACGTATATCCACATACATGAATATACTTTTGGTCACAACCGAGCCGAGAAATATGGTGTGTAAACTCGTCGTCTCCCTTCTAACTTATTAATTTTTCCACTTGACATTTAACAATCACGAGCAATACAAACAATTAAAATTTAGTGATAATTAACGTGCAAAATGTATAATTTGTGTAATTTTAATATGCATATTATTTGAAAAGGCATATCACACTTGAATTATAAACACCGTTTCTATATATCGAGTGAAACACATCATATGTATGCATACAAAAACACCTAGAACTTTCACAAAACATTGAACGAGGTGGTTTACCTATTCCCAATGCACATATTCTGGAATTTCACAGTCACAATCATTTGCATAAACGAATATATGGAAGTGCTCAAGATAATGGAACGTTCTCCCAAGGAATAATATATATGTACTTTTTGTTAATTTTATTTTGTTCCTTGAAGCTATTTAGGTAAATCCATCATATAAACAAAAAAAGGAAGAAGTTTCTATAATTACTATCAAGTCGACAAATGTACACCAGAATCAAAATAAATTATTCACTGCATTATTTTCCAAATCAATTTACTGCAAACGCAGTAATTGTGACTTTGGTAATAGACGCATATTGCGTTCACACTATTATCTTTAATGCTAGAATTTAAAACCAACATGCATATTTCATTTATTTATTGCGCACAATTTATAGCTTAGTAATCAAGTGTTGAAAATGTCAAATAAATATCGAATTTTTAAAAGACAAAAAGTACTTTGTTCCAGTTCTTTTTCCATCTGCTGCGTTTGCAAAAAAAAAAAACAGAAAACATTAACTGCTTGCGTTTCTTATTTATTTATTTAATTTTTTCTTTTCCGTGTATTTTTTAAGAGAAAAAAAATAAAAAAAATTCTTTAAGTTAAAGAATATGCGTTATCACGAGCATACCGAACAGAAGAATAAAAACAATAAAACAGATTTGTCCATCTTCGTAACAAATAAAGTAAATTTTGCCTGAAATAAAGAATGAAATGAAATTTTCATGCATTCCATAAGCAAACAAAACGGAATTACAACAGCTGTGTCGCAATTGAACATCCACATCAGGTGTATCGTTACGGTATCGCATACATTTACAAAATAAGAAAAAGAAAAAAAATGTATTGTTATAAAAACAAAAAAATTATTTATTACAAAATAATAAATAATGCGCTCTTTTCCAACAAATAGTAATTTCTGAAAACAAAGAAACATTACTTTTATCTGTTTTTTTTTTTTTGCTAAATTATTTTCGCAAGTACAGCGAACGAAGAGGAGAGAAGGAAACCGGACCTTTCATCAATTAATTTGTTCTTTTTGTAGCTGATTTATTTTTTGTAGTTTCTTTTGTTTCTTCTTTGATGATTTAGTTGTTTTTGTTTTAGAAATTATTTTATTCTGAATTTTTCTGTGTTATATTTTTGTTTTTGTTGTTTTATTTTTAATATTATTATTATTTTTTTTTTGCAAAGTCAAAAGGGAACATTTAGTTTGGTTAGTTGTCACCACCTTCTTGTGGTTCATCAGCATCCCCTTGCGTGTCCGATGTCCAGAGTGTAAGGTTATCTCTTAACAGCTGCATGATTAGCGTAGAGTCTTTGTATGAATCTTCATTTAGTGTGTCCAGTTCAGCTATCGCGTCATCGAATGCCTTATATCAAAAAGAAAAATCATATGTCAAAGAACAGAATAGAGGGAAATATGAAATTAGTAACTACATATATTACACGATACAAGAACTAAGATCTTTGTTGCAAGAGCAAGTCTCTTCGTCATTAGTTAATTTCTTAATATCCTGGCAATATGTCAGTTTTACTCTATTCGTTAAAAAGACGATCACCATTGGTTAATAAAGCTTTACTTTTAGATCTAAAGGAAAAGCGGGAGTTTTAACTTAATTGAAAAAAAAAAAACAAAAAAAGATTAATACAAAATTTAACATGAAAACATAAATATACATATATTCATTTTTAGCTCAAGACTGCAAATATAATTAAGAAAATCTGTTCTGTGCTTCTCCAGTTGCAACCTTCCGGAGATGGTTATAATATATATATATAATTTATATAAATTACATACAATTTTACCAGAGTTTTAGAAATGCATGATTGGGCAAAAGAGGGTGAATACTTGTTAACTCTTTCAGGGCGAGTGGTATGAAAATCGTACCACATATCTAAACAAAATTCTTTACGTTAATGTGCAACTGAATACTTCCTATACCAAATATCCATACAAATTGAAGCTTATATTTTCATTAAAAAAAAACTACTGTAGAAGTAGTAGTAGGATGGATATATGAAATAATTGGGTATTATGAGGTTACCCTCTTGAATTGCCAACACAGTCTGATGCTTTTTGGTATTTCACGACTCGTAATTTGTCGTGAAGTAAACCGAGTGGAAAATTAGTTATTTTATAGAAGTTCTGTTTGCCAGAAACGAACTTAGTTCAAAATAGTCTAAAATCGGTGAGCGTTGCAAATGTATGGTATAAAAATCATACCACTGGGCATTGAACAGTTGTTGTTGTTACAAAGGTTAAAACAAAAATTTAGTCGTGATTAATTTTTTTTTATTAAGTGCTTATCAGAACCATCATTCGACAATAATAATGAAGAAAACAATCTACATGCACTGAAATGTATCTCGAGAAGTTCTTCACGTCATATACATACATTGTTACTTGAACTGAAAGGAGAAAAAATTAACGCCTGTGAAACTGTTCAGCAAAATAGAGATTTCCTACCATAAAATATAAAAAGTGATAAAGAATTGAAAAGGGGAGAAAGTTACTGGTAAATCATTGTGACAGTGGCTTGGTTTTTATGAAGTGGATGGGTTAAAGAGCTGTCACAGTCTCGTCCAACTATCACGATCCAAGACCTTTCGTTCAGAACTATATTTGCAGCGACGATAAACTTGACTTTTGACATCTCAAAAAAATATTACGAAGTGGACCGAAGAATTAGGAAATGATGGCATCGAATTTTTTCAACTTTTTTTGACGAAGCAGTAGTAAATGCTTATATCTTACCAAAATATGCAGGATAAACCTTACCACTAAAAGAGTTAAAGTTATTTGCAAACATTCAGATTTACAACCAAAAAGAAAAAATGAAGTTGGTCTAATAGATAATAAGCCATTTGTTGACAAAAGTCTTCGATCCAGTTTTTCTCACCAACCGATAGGAACTTCATTGCGAAGATGTGCGCACTGTAGCATATCAAGGCTCCCAAGAAGAACATGATGGATGTGTTTTACTTGCAATTTTCCACTTCGTCTAAGTAAGACAAAATCCTGCTTCGAGGGATTCCATGCATAAAAATATATATTTTGTGGGCAGTGGTATAAATTTTGTACCATGTCCTTGCAAAAAATTCTCAAGGATATCTATTTTATTTTTTTTTCTTATTTTAATAATATGACATAAATAAAATAAATTTTGCAAACCAAAATTGTGCAATTTCCTTTGCTTATTAGTAGTGCCGCGAAGTGTTAAACCGTATTTTTTGTTCCCAACATCTCGCAAATATCCATCTGAGAAGAAAATGGCTTCGCATTTTTTTTTATTTATATACATTCACATAAGTAAACTATAACAAATGATTGCTTGGGAGGACAAAATGTTGAGCCTTAGAAATTACCCATAAACCAATATAGTGCTAAAATAAAATAAATAAATAAAATAACTTTGTACACATATAGCGTACATAGCTAATTAAAAAAAATCGTCAACCAAAATCAGGGTCTATGCGATCACATTAGTAATTGGAAAAGGCTTTGCTATAAATACAGAAATATGTGCAAGTTATTTAATTAATAATTAAACTTCCATAACTTCATAGAAAATTAAGCTCTAATTTAGGCTTTGCTATCCGGATAGTATTCCGCATCCGATGAACTGAAACTATTATCTCCTCGCACGTTATGTACAGTCGCTGCTTATATATCTTTCTTTATTTTACTTAGAATGTAAACAATGCATTATAACATGCGGTAAATTGATGTGATCCAATCAGTATGGATAAAAAAAAATCTGTTAGTATCCATATACTTATTTACTTTTGTATACAATATAAAAATGGTCAGGTAATGTGTTGAGTGAATTAATTACTGCAGAATTTAGTACTTAATGATGAAAAAGAACTAAGATAAAAAATGCCTCTATATCAGGCACATGATTAATATCAAAAGAAAAATGTTTTCTTAAGAACATATTTATCATATGTATAATAAACCACTCTTACAAGCGATTTCCTGAAATTGAAAAACTTCTTGACCTATTGAACTCTTTATTAAGTGTCCATTGTTCCGCTAAAGCTTAAACTTTACAACATTAACTGTTAGTTTTCACACCATCGTAAGTTTAAAGGTTAAAAAGAATTATTTATGACAGAATTGCAGAACGATCTCTGAACGTTGGCAGCGGAATAATTGAATGGTCAACACTGGTGTTGTTTTATATAATTATTCAGTAATACAGTAGTTTTTCTTTAAGGCTTTTAAAACAATTGGCGCATAAATATAAAATTCCAAACAAAAGAATAAAAAACATCAGCATACATTTGGGACAGATTAAAAAAAAAATGCATAAACCTGTTTAGCTAAATGGCAAGCCCTCGCTGGTGAATTTATGATTTCGTAATAGAAGACCGAGAAATTGAGTGCTAAGCCTAATCTGATTGGATGAGTCGGTTGCATTTTGGTCTTAGCAATATCGAATGCCTCTTGATACGCCTTTTGTGAATCCTCTACTACAGCTGTTTTTTTCATTTCACGATGTCACCCAGTTAATTATTATAATTGATTTAATTGTATCAACATTAAAACGAAATAAAATAAAATGTAAATGGTATAAATATTAAAACAAATAAATAGAAATGTGTTAATTATATTAAATTTTTAATAAGGCATAAAGAAAGTAGTAAAAACTCCCCAACAGTCAGACGTGAACTGTAGCACAAAAATAATGCCGCAACAATTTTAGATCACATTCTTATATCGTGTTCATTCGGTTGTAAAATATGTAATAATAACCTGTTTGGCCAATTGGCAAGCTTTATCTGGAGAGTTCAGAATCTCATAATAGAAGACTGAAAAATTGAGTGCAAGGCCCAATCTAATTGGATGTGTTGGTTGCATTTTACCCTTGCTAATTTCAAATGCATCTTGATAAGCTGTTTGGGAGTCATCTACGACGGCTGTTATTTTTGATTATTATTTTTTCCATATTTATGAAAATATTGATTACATGTAAGTATTGGTACGAATTAAAAATAAATCATGTATACATACTATTGCGCGCATCTCCTGTAGCCACTTCAGCTAAGTATCTGTAGTAATCTCCCTTCATTTTAAGGTAGAATACCTTACTTTCTGGATTACTTGCTTTGGGGATGAGGTATTTATCCAAAAGACCCTAAAATAGAGAGCCAAAAAAATGTGCACTTTTTTTTATTTAATTCAACTTTCTCGAAGTTATATTATGATGCCTTTAATAAAACAAAAGTGTACCTACTTTTAATTAACTTGAATTAAAGAAAATTAATTTATGTTTCAATAAATCGTATGAAACTGCTATGACCTAATTAAAAGGTGATTTTCCAATTTTAATTCTGGAGTTATATCGATTGGGATATTTGAAGTACCGCCATTGTCGCCTGTGTCCATAATCATTCTCTCTATTCATCTCATAACCAGGCTTGTTTTGTGAACAATGTCAAATTTTATTGAACAAAGAATATGCATTAGATTAAGTTTGCGGAATAAAACTTCTGTTGTATTAAGAATCGTGCACGATGTTGACCTTTGCTGACAAGGGCTTGTCAAAAACAAAAATTGTACAAGTGGTACAAACAATTCAGAAGCATCGGCGAAAAAAATCAACTGATGTGAACGACATTTGAAGGAAACCAAAAATTTTGTACACAAAAACTGGCACGTCAATATGGATCAATTCAAACGATATTAAAATAACATTTGAGCTACAGGCGCGTCTCACCCCGTTTGGTTCCATAAACACATTTATTTGAAAAATTACATCCCACACTGCATTGTGAAAAAATTCGGCCCATAAAATCTCAAAACCGCCATACTTGCTTAAATTAGCTTCTGTGCGATTTCTTCAATACGCTAAAAAGACCACTCCACTGACACTAGACCGATACCATAAAAGAATTAAGCAACGGTCAGGTACTAGAGTATTAGAAAATACGTTGTTATACGAGTAAGTTTATTTTATCGGGCGGGGAGGATTAATTTAAAGGAGATTTATAGGAGACATAGACATCTTTCAACTAGACCACAGTAGTATGTAATTCAATATTACCAAGCTCTGGGTACATTACTTTATATTTCACTTTGTACACTTACATTTGAAAAGATAGATTAATAACGAATTTTGATTAGATGACAGAACAAATCAATATTTTTGCTTTGATAGAAATTAATATACGTATTAGATTTATAAATAATTTTAAAAGAAACAAAAAAATATGAAACATATTCAAATCCATTTCACTTATTTCATGGAACTTATTTTTATCTGTACATAGCACATATAGAATGTATATATTCATATAGACTTGTCAAGATTGATTAGAATAACTATTTTCAACAGAAAAGTATCTCACCAAAACTTCGTAACATATTTCCCTAAGTTCCTTTTCCACGCGTTCTCTGTACTCTCGGGCGAGCTGCTGTTTTCTGGCGGAAGCTTCAGTTTTTTGTTCAATTGATGAAATGACTCTCCAAGACGATCTGATGAATAGATTATGTACTTTCCTAAAATACTTTTTTTTAAGAGGGATTGGTAAGTATATAAATACCTGCGAGCACCAACTACATTTTTGTATGCGACTGAAAGAAGGTTCCTTTCTTCATTTGAAAGTTCTACACCAGTTTCTGTAACTGATTTCATAGCCTGAGCCATGTCATCATATCTACATTTGAATAATATTTAAATTTCAATCTTTTATAATTATGCTTGTATGTATGCACTCACCTTTCTGATTGTTCGGCAAGTTTTGCCTTTTGGACCAATTCTTCTTTGTCAACTGTAGACATATTTGTATTTTTAGTTTAAGCCTTTTAAATATGTGAAAATATAAACGAGAAATTTCAACGAAATAATGTTAGAAATATAGTTTATATATGTTGGTACAGAGATTAGTGCGCCGCTTTCAGTAACCCCTGCAAAAATAAAACAGAAATTCAAATTAAACTAGTGATTATCGCACTTATCATTTAAAACAATAAACTCAAGTAAAGCGTCTTTACAAATTCCCTAAGAAAAGCGAATTATTTTTATTAAAGCTTATTATTCGTCCGACTGAAGAATTAAAGGGAGAATTGGTAAAATCTGCTGAATGGTCATTTTTAATTATCCATTAGTTATTTAATTCGTTATTTTTTTATGCTAAAATCAAGAAAACACCACAGAACCTCTTTTTCATATAAAAAAATAAAAGTTTAATAAATGAAAATTAAACGTAAATTTAGATTTAAATCCTTATAATTGTGATTATTTTTCCTTTTTATTGACTTCACTGTCCCATATTGCAACAATTATATACATATATGATATTATAATACATATAATATTAATTTACTGATTACGCGCATTTTCATGTATGAGTATGCCTTCATTTCTATCGAAGACTTGGACTATGTTATAGGAAAATCAATATACACTTTCTAATAGTTAACTAATAGTTACTCCCACGAATGTTTTAACTCTTATGGCGCAGCTGGTACAAAATTTGAACCACATTTTTTTGACCCATTACGCGATGGTGGTACAGATTTTGAACCAGCTACGTTTTAAAATTTTCCAACTGTTGATTAGGTTTAGAATTGTACCGTTTATTCTGTGAGCTTATATAACTGTTTTTGTTTGCAACTTCATTTACATCATGTTTTTGCGTTGTCAATAGGAGTCACAGTATCGCAGCCTTGCGAAAATAGTCAGACTGCAAACAAGGAAGTAATATTCTTTGCCATCAGACTGGAATCGATTAATCTTCGTCTCATCAGACCAAATTACTCGCTTCCAATCGTCAGTAGTCCAACTTTCAAGTTCCTTACAAAACTTTAAGCGTGCCTTAACATTTTCATCTGACAACGCTGGCTTTTTTTGTTTGACTGCGGATACCAAACCTATCCTACAAAAGTAGCAGGTAAAGAAAACCATGAAGCACGGTGGAGGAAGTTTGATGATGTGGGGGGTTGTTTCACATGGTGAAAACATCTAAATTCTGCAGTAATTAATTCACTCAATACATTACCTGACCATTTTTATATTGTATACAAAAGTAAATAAGTATATGGATACTAACAGATTTTTTTTTATCCATACTGATTGGATCACATCAATGTACCGCATGTTATAATACATTATTTACATTCTAAGTAAAATAAAGAAAGATATGTATATGAGTAGCAGGTAAAGAAAACCATGAAGCACGGTGTAGGAAGTTTGATGATGTGGGGGGTTGTTTCACATGGTGGAACATTGGCCCTTTAGTGAGGATTGAAGGAATTATGAAGAAGGAGCAATATCTCGATATTTTGCGGGACAATATACCGGAATTTGTTGACGAGTGCGCCTATCCTATTGAAGAAATAATTTTTCAACAAGACGGAGATCCTAAACATACCGCGAAAATTGTACAAAAACGGGCTTGGAGAGCAATTATTTCACACTCTTGAATGGCCCACACAAAGCCCCGATCTAAGTCCTATCGAGAATGTGTGGGCCAAAGCTAAAAGAAAGCTGGCGCAGTATGACTATCCTCCTAAAAACACGAGTGAGTTATGGATTCGGGTACAAGAAGAGTGGACGAAAATTCCTCATGAATAGGTATATCGAAAAATTAGTAGAAAGCATGCCTAAGCGAATGCAAAATGTTATCAAAAACAAAGGTCTATGGACGAAATATTAAACTCCAAGAAACACGTCACAAATAACAAACGTGCAAAAATGAATACATATGTACATACCTATTTCAACGTGAATGAGTGAAGTATGTTATTTTAATTAAAATGTACTTTTTTTTTAATTACTTTAAGTGAAATAATAAACTATTCATTAATTTTACTGTTATTTCTGCAACATGTACTCATTTTTGCTCGCCACTGTATGTGCATAATAAATTACAAGTGTTTCTATATTATATTTTTTCGACATATTCGTTTGAACTTGACATAATAAAAATTAAAGTGGGTCGGCTATGCGCAGGTGTTATTTTAGCGCATAAGGATAATCCTCTCGTTTAAAATAGGGAACATACATATGTATGTACATATATTAAGCGCAGATAACAATACCGACATTTTGAGCTTTTTTTATGTCTGGGCTCAACACGTTGTGTACAAATGTGTTGCGTGGTGGAATGTGTTTCGGTTGCTTTTATTTCTGTCGCAAAATTTATTACATAAAGTTGGGGAATACAACAAAATATGTAAAAGAAGAAAAAAACACCATGCTACTGGCTTAGAATCGATAAGAAATCCTACCGCGATTCAAGGATTTAATTGGTTACATAGATATATACATCAGTCTGTAACTCAAAGGTTATGCCCCTATTACGGTTGACGACTCAACTTGTGTCACGAAGACAACTCAACTTTAAGATAACCAAACTAAACTTTTGTATTATGGAAGGCAACTATTTTTAGTTGTCTTGAAAAAGCAAATTGCATACTTTTATCCGCATATTTAATGTCAGAATCAGTTGCTTGGCATCAAACGAAAAAATTTGACTTGAAAAAGTAAAACCAAAATACAAAAAGAAAACCAAAACAAAACAAAATGGAAAGTTGTGTTGAATTATTTTTTGACGATTATGAAGAAGGATGCGTTAATGTTGCAGTCATAAGAAAAAATATCCGGGATCACTCTAATCCACTAGAACTTCCAAACACGAAGTATGTTTCCAAGCATCGATTATGTGTATGAAATTTCATATTGCAAATTGTTTAATTTCGTTGCAGGTTTGTAAGTTATTTTAGACTCAACAAAGAGGCATTTGTGTATGTCTTAAATGAAATCAAGGATTTATTAAAACAACCACAGCGTTCTTCAGCGATTCTACCAATCCTCAAGCTCGCTACTACTTTGCGTTTTATCGTAGAAGGAAGTTACCAAAAATGCAGCGGTAACGATTTCAATGTGGGGCTGGCTCAACCGACGGTTTCCACAAGAAATGTACTACACAACTGATAAAGAGCAGTTGTCTAGTTTTCGCATTTATGACAACTCCAACACAACTCAACTGAGATACATAATACCCCCGAGACAACCATTTTGAAAGTTGTCTGCTCGTTGTCAACTGACAGACAACTTGTTGTCATCGATAATACCGAATGCCAGTAAAGTTGTGTTCGTGATCCATAATAGGGGCATTAAACTTACTGCAGCTCTTTGTATACATGATCTCTAATTATTTGAGGTAATGTTACGTAGCAGTACGTTGGTATAAGTTTGAAGGAATAAGTGTTAAAAAAAGTGCCTACATGCAATTGTGTTAGCTAAGATAAATACTTGTGATTGCGAATTATGTTCACTTACCGCGACTTAAGTTGACGCATTCGAAGAGTAAGAGAAAAATATGTATTTACATTGGTTCAAACGATTCCACCATTATAAGCAAGAACCATTATTCCCACCAGAACAAAATTTCTATGTTTTTTTGTTGATTATATGCCTAATTTAAATCCAATTTTATGATAACCTAATAGTGCAATATTAGGGGGCCAATGCGACAAATTTTTCCAGCACGGTCCGGCGTTAACATGATAAAATATATTGTTATTTTTCCATAGGTCGTGACCATTTATTGCTATTTTTTTTTACCCATTTGTTATTGGTACATTTAAATGTATGTAATAGCTCAACTGCTATTTACATCTTTTGGTACGCAGAGGTTATCAAATGAAATGTTTATGTACAAATGTTCATATGTATGTATAGTATGTTATTTCATGATAGGTTTTTTATAGTTCATTGTGAACGAGCCAGCTTTTAGCGAGGGTACGAAGCGCTCAGACGAATGCAGTAGATCCATCCCTGGCAGGAACGTAGAAACTGAATTTATCATTCATAAGCGATAAATTTTTAATACTCATGTTAATACTGAAACGGGGGAGACAATAATTGAACAAATTGGATCGTCACTTTTCCAACAACTAAGTCTAGCATATTTCGAACATATGTACAGCTGTGAACACGAAAATTGCAGTGTCTTTATAAATATAATTTAAAATGCTTATACTCCTGGTTCTGAACTCACACATTAGGAGCAATGGAAAGAAAGAGAAAAATTTGAAGATATTTCATGATGGTCGATCAATAGTTAATTTTTCTGTTGAGGATCGTACTTGAAGCGAAAGGTGAAATAGCTACATTTTAATAATCTTAGGAATTTTTGAGAAAAGAACAAGTTTTCATTGAAATGATGGAATGAGAATAAAAAACTTATAAATTATTTTACATGCGTGTATTTGATATTACATTTCCCGTTTTTTTCTTACATTACATTTCTTATTACTCTTTCCTGCTCTGCCATCTGAACATCTTTAAAAAAAAAAAAAAAAAAAATATATATCTATCTAGCACGTCTTTCACAATTATATCAGATCTAGTAACTTTTTTTAAAAATAATCAATTATTATTTCTAAACATTAACCAGCCAGCCATACAGTCAATCTCAGTCACATTCGTATTTCTTACTTAAACGTGATCCGAAAAGTGAAACAAACAGTTTGAATAAAAAACAGAAATTCATTAATTTTAAGTAAATAGTGATCTTTAAAAAAAAAACGAAAAATACTTTCGTGTTCAAAGCAATAACAACATAAACAATTCATTTAACAAGATAGTTTAAAATTAAATCCGACTTTCGTATTCGTATACTTCAAACTTTTGAGGTTATTTGAACAAAAAGGAGTAATAAGACACATTTGTAACATTTCCTTTCGTTTTTTATGACTTCTTTAAGCCTTTTTGGCATAGACTCAACCAATTTAGGGTAAAATTCGGCTCTATTGCATGCCATTCTTCAATTAATCGCTTTTCAAGCTCTTTTTTTCCCCCGTAATTTTTCTTATTTTTGAATCCAAATGGCCCGACAGATTCTCAATGTCTCAATGATTTATGTCTAGTGATTGCGGTGACGTTTGCAATACTTTTGGGCAGTTATATAGACACCGCTCTTAAAGCCGTATGTTTTGGGTCCTTGTCTTCGTAAAACAAAAACTTGTTATCTAGACCTAGTCGGGCGGCGCTTTCCTTAAGATTATTTTTTAGAATGGCGATGTACACATCCTGATTCATTATCCCATTTATTATTTCTAGGTTGCCAACATCCGCTGCTGCAAAACAACCCCACACCATTATGGAACCACCACCGTGTTTTACTGTGGGTGTTGTGTTTCGGATTCAGCTCCGTATTTGGTGTTCTCCAAACTCTCTGGCGACCATCTGATCCAAACAAGTTAAACTTGCTTTCATCGGTGAAAATAACGTACTTCCAGAACTCTGCTATCTCATTTTGGTACTTTCGTACTTCTTTGCAAACTCCAAACGTTTTTTTTCGTTTCTCCTCTGTGATCCATGGCTTTTTTCGAGCTATCCTACCATTAAATCCACTTCTTCTGATTGCTCGTCTAACGGTTTCGGGCGTTACTTTTTTTAAGGTCGGTTTTTGCCATTTCCACCAATTTCTTAGCACTTATCTTCGGATTTTTATTAATTTGTCGCAGAATAAACCGTTCGTCGGCATTGTTCGAAATTTTTCTATCCTACTTCCTTGGCTTATCAATCCGATTTTCTTCTTTGTACTGCTTTACAATATATTTTACCGTTGATCGACTTTTATTCACAATTGCGCCTTTTTCTGTATATGATTTTCCGTTTTTATGACATATGTAATTAATTTCTTAACTCAACACTGGATTCTTTCGATTTTCTCCCCATTTTGCCAGATAGAATGTAAACGCATTTGAACATTTCACTACACAGTTGACTATTACAATGGAAGAAGTTTCTTCACAAAGAGTAAAAAAATAACTGTTATTTTCCAAGAATATTTTGAGAGAGACACATTGTGTAAGTTTTTAACTGCAGGGTTTTTAGCTTTTTAAAAAAAAATTGATCTTTATTCTAGCTCGTCCGAGCAGCTACTAACATTTTATATCTTAAATCTAAGCGACAGTGAATAATGGAAAAGGGAATGGGAAAATGAAGGGATTCGGATTACTGCAAGTTGCAGCGACGATTTGGGAATATGTGCGATAAGCAGTCGGTTTCTGGTGACCGGGAAAAATCAGGTGAACAACCGTGGGAGCGATTGTAATGTGGGAACGCGTTTGGAGTGGCAATAGGCAAAAGTGCATAGTATGCGGATTACAGGGTCAATGCTTGGCCTTGGGATTTGTGGGAATGGATTTGGGAAAAATGTGGGGCAATATGTGTAACTCTTCCCCCTTTAAATTGTAGCGTCCTCGCGTCTCCAGAAATACGGGATGTCGAAAATACTTCCGTGATGCCGTGCGATCTTCTGAGGTGAATGCTGCATGATTGTCTGGACCGTAATTTGCTCTGCTGCTGGTGGGTTTGTAGGGGTTTGTGGTATGATCATTACGGTGGATTGTTTTTTTCCGGTTTCTTAGCGCATAGATGGCTATGGTGATGGTAAAAGCTGCTGCCAGGATGGAATAATTTATCCATTGGTGTATTTCTTTTCCTCTTGTTATGTGGGCGATCTGCTTAGTTGTATTGACATGAAGTTCCTTAATGAATTCAAGAGAGAGAACTTCTTCTAGTTCTGTTGTATGAGATATTGGTTGTAGAAGCGGTGGTAAAGCATGCGTATCACTGATTTTTTCTGATGCAAACTGTTGGCCTTTTAGGCTAAGCGCAAATTGAGACACGTATAGCGCGTGTGAGGTGACATGACACGAGTGCCATGACGCGTACGTGCCATGACGCGTACGTGCCAAACGCGTAGCGTGGTGATCCGCAAATTGAGACGCAGGTACTCGCAGATCGAACGCATAATGCCCGATTCGCGATCAAAACAATTGATATTATTAAACCTAAATTCCGAATCAGATTCAGATGAAGCTGAAGAGGATACTTTGTTGTATTGCTTAATGAACCGGAAATTTAAATCAATTTTAATACGATTTTTAAATTTTGTCTTCATGTAGTTGGCACATTGGGTATCATACAGCTCTTTATAAGCCCTAACTGCCTCTATTAATTTTTTTTCTGCCATGTATCCAAAACCAAGAACCACACGCGAGAGAATGGCACGTGAAACTGTGTCCCGACTACTGCGCCGCGCGACGGTCGGCTCGCGCGGGTCGCGACACGTCACACGTGTTTACCAATTTCCGCCGTTCTATTCAATTCTGTAGTTTACAAAAACACGCGTCGCGCTGCGCCACCTCACACGCGCTATACGTGTCTCAATTTGCGCTTAGCCTTATTGTAATGCTAGCGTCTTCGAATTTTATTAAGTAGGTCCCGTTCAGAGTTTCTATTGTGCCGTTTAGATTGACTTTGCCTAGGAAATTATTGAGGAGGAGTATTTCGGGGAATAGTTGTTCTACACTGGGTATATGTTGGTTATTGGTAAGGATACATGTCGGGTTTTTACTACGTAGAAGCTTAGGAATACACTCATTATTGCTTATATAACATTTTCCTTCTTACAAATAGTTAATTTTAGTGCCGTTTTACAGCTTTTAATAACACCTAGTACAGTTTTATTTTTCTTTAAAATATTCTCATAAGATATTGTGCTAACTACATTATTCTTTGTTTTGATAAGCTTTATTAATAGTTTATCGTATATAATCTCTTCTGTTTTTGGGATATTAATGATATACAAAAGTTGAGTTGAATTTGATAAAATCTTAACATCAGATAGTGCTAACGCTTCTTCAATATTATTAAAAGGAATGTTGGTCGTATTTAATTTTTTCATTATATTATTCATCTCGATTTTAGATAATCATGTCGATTATGGAAAACGGCGCGGATTGACTGCGGAGGGAATATTTTCGCATCCGCTTGTTGTCCTATTATTGAAAACGCAATAGAGAAAGTGAGCGGATGTCGGTAAAGAAGTGTATTATAAAAAACGCAACTCATCCGCGCTGCATACATTTTGTGGCGTTTTCAATCCGAATCATTTTCGTTGCGGATTTCAAGAAAGAAACATGAGTTGGTGCAATGAAAAGTAAGTTTCAGATTTTAAATGATCGTAATAACATTTAGTTTTATTGTTAGAAAACTGCAGTTCGGGGCAATGTTCAGTGCCATGAAATAAAATCCCGACATTGCCAAGAATTTCACTAAAAAATACCCTGAATTTGTGCAGAGGTTTTGGGAAGAATTAAAAGGGCAGCTTGATAGTTTGGGGCCTCTTTAAATTAAATAAATTCTTAAAATAGCAGAATTAATTCGGAATATTTTTAATTTAGGTTCAGATCATAAATCGGCTTTGCGAACAAAAACTGGCTCACAACCTGGAAAGATAAGCTACAGGTGGCGGTGAAAATAAAGACATTTTCTTTACCCCTTGGAGGAGGAAATAATTGAGCTCGTGTGCTTAAAGACTGTGCAGTGCGAGTTTCTGGAACAAAATCATTTTTTTCTCCTTCCAAGTCCATAAAAAAGCTAATTGTATCCATAATAAATTTTATTTTACACTTTTTATTTTTTTCAAAATTCAAATTTGACAGACCACATCTTGTTAAAGAAAGGATCGGTAAAAAAGTTGTGCGGATCGATAATGTGGTTTATCCGTCGGTTTCTGTAATAGGCTTGAACTGCGGATGCGGATTCGACGAACTCCCTCCGCAGTCGATCCGCCGTTTTCCATAATCGACATGAATATGTTTGAATTAACAATGTTTATTTTTCCTAATTCTATTGAATATATTGTATTTGTAAGTTCTTCTTTTATTAATCTTGCTTTTATTTGTAAACTTAAGGCTAATTCATTTAAATATGTTCGATCTTTTTTTATAACATTTAGGAGTTCATTGGTTACATTAGTTAGTTTATTCATTTTGTCTTTAAAGGCTTCGTTAATAAAAAATTGACTATTATTGTTATCTATGACGCTATTAATCTTGTCTTCCATCAGAACCAGATCGTCATGGTCGGGGTTTCCCGCGATCCATTTCCAAGCGGAACCGATGAAATTCAAGGATCTCTTCGATCTATGAATTTTAATGTTATCTAAAAGAGTTTGTATCTGCGAAAATTCGTGCTCTAGTAAAGGATAAAATTGGTAGGTTTTAGGAATGTGCTGGTTTATAAGGAGTGTTGTTTCGGTGAGGAATTGTTGGTATGGTTGGATATATCAATGGTGTGGATGAGTTTCAAGTTGCCATTTTGTATCATAGCCTTTCCAACGTTAAGAGCTATTATGTGGGAGTTCGAGTAGTCGATAATTTGGATGTCGGCCCGAAGAATGGGCAAAATTGACCTGCAATAAGAAAGTAGAGGAAAATGGTTCAATTTCTAATATTACTCTTGTGAATGACTATTCCAGAGTTAGTCACAACCGTCGTTGTCCGGTTTTCTTGGACAGTCTCTTCCTGGTAGCGTGGAGTTAGTTTGGAACCGTGTCGTCTGTTCTTTCTGACGAAAATCTTGTGTCCTGGTTCGTAGGTCTTTATTTGCTCTCTATATTTATTGTGATATTCAAGATCATTCTGTTGTTTTCTTTTGAGTTGTTCTATGGTGTCTAGCCTAGATTTCTCGAGGTCTTCTGGAGTAGCTGTAACAATTCTCCCATAGAAAAGATCCAGTGGTCTTTTACCCGTGGTTGAATGGATAGTAGCATTATATTCATACACAGATCGTTCGAGTAGTTCTTCAAACGAACGATGTGTTTCGTCGGCCTTTAAACATCGCATGATCTCTGACAGGGTCGAATGGAATCTTTCGACTTGTCCGTTGACCTCGCTTTTATAAGAAGGAGTCTTGAATACCTTGATGTTCAGTTGGTCTTCCATCATGAAAGTGATGGAGGCAGAGTTCAACGACATCTCGTTGTCAACCACAACGAGCTTAGGTACGCCGTAGAAGAATAACAGCTCTCTTAAGGGCTTCCTTATATCCTCGATGGATCTAGACCGGGTGATTTTCGCTTGGGCCAACTTAGTAAATTTATCGATTGCAGTTAGAACGAGATGTCCTTCCGTGGAATATATGTCCACGTGAAGAATCTCTCCTGAGAATTGGGGGATAGGTATTAGAGTTAAAATTGGGTTATTAGGACGGCGGTCATATTTATTGGTTTTACATGTACTGCATTGTTTTGTGATCTGCTTTATTTTTGAGTTCATTTTAGGGAAGTAATGTGTTTCTAGGATCTGAAGTTTATTTTCTTGAGCACTCCTATGAGCTCTCTTATGGCATTCAATGATTTTATTATCCTGTGCGGTCTCGTCACAGACATCTTCCACTAGTACTCTAGTGAACCTGATCTTATAGTTCTTCTTCTTTTCCTTTTTCCGGCGTTGTTATGGTCAGAAGTGTAGGACCATAACCTTCCCACTTAACTGCATTCCTACTGGAATGCTTGTGGGGTCCGCCGGTTTGACCTTTTGACCTCAGAAAGTAGCGGCAGGCTTCCCGGTTTGGGATTACTTCATCGCTGAGGCCAATCAAATGCTGGTGTTTTTGCATCAATTGTTTTTCGGCCTACCGTTTTTTTTTTTTTTTTTTTTTTTTTTTTTTTGTGACACGGGCATGCTCCAGATTTTTTTGTTTGATCTTACTCTTACAACACCGGTGATCTCCAGTCGTGTCAGCCCACTGATTTGCATGTATACTTGTGGGGCAGTTTAATGGTGGTATATGTGTCCCTAGGCTCACCTTGGTGTTTTCAAAATTGCCTAGATGTGATTTTTGTTTACCTTTGTTTTAGTCGCCTTTTACGACAAGCGAGAGGTATCGCTGCAGGGATATTCTTAACCCGTCCCTGCACGGAAGTGAACCTGATCTTATAGTTACTAAAGTAAAGTGGATAGATTTCTTGAATAAGACCCATGATTTGTTCCTCGGTTTTGACAGCATTGGGACTTAAGAATCTCTTGAATATACCCACTAAAATTTCCTTCGTGTATTTAGGTTCTGTGATAATATGCCTCCAGTACCTTGGAAAGGGTTTATGGAGTTCATATTTACTGGAATCTCCAATGCTGAGAATAAGCTGTGTTTTGAAAACATTAAGAGGGACTTCTACAAACGGTATCAGATTATGGGATGAGCTACGATCACTATGTTGCAAAGCTGTCATAGAATTTACCAAGGTGTGGTGTAATGGTGGTCTGGACAAAACGTCGGCGACAATATTTGTCCTACCGGGCTTATATATAATCTCATGATTATATTCTTCCAAGATGGATTTCCACCTTTTCATTTTAGCGTTATGATTTCGATTGCTGAGGGCATAGGTTAACGGCTGGTGGTCCGTGAAAATATTAACCTTCTTAGAACCGTTTAAGTGCCATCGGGTACGGATAAGTTTTGGAGTAGACAGGATCATTATTGGCCGTCCTAATCTCGCCTTTCACTACGGAGGAGTACGTTAATTTCTCGTCGGGATCAGTGAATAAATTGGGATAATTCTTAATGACGTTTTCTAAATGACTTATTTGATTTGAATTCAGATGCGAAGTTCTTAGGTTTATGTTATTAACTGATTGGGTGACATGTTGTTTTATTGGGATGCGGATTTGTTGTTTAGGATAAGGTAACTTCCCGCTGTATAAATTACGGCGTTGAGTTCCTTTAGACTATCGTTCCCGATTATACAGTGAAACGATTTGAGGGTAGGAAGAATCAAAAATTTCAAGGGTGTGTTATTTGAACCAAATAAATGTAACATGACATGGTGCGTAATCTGCACATTGCCACCAACTGAGTTTGCAAAGGATTCTCGTTTTGAGTTTTAAATTTTACGCAGTTCGGTTGGATATAATTTTTATTAGACCCAGTGTCTATTAAGAATTTTAGTATACCGCCGCTCCTCGTCCTATATTCAAAATAAGGAAGCGAAGAGCAGTTCATTCTAAAAAATTAACGTCTTGCGTTGTTTGGGAAATACTGGTATCTTCTTCGGTAATAGCTTCTGGTTCTTGATAATCATGGTACATGTCATACTCGTCGTTATATGTTCCTAAGTAATCATTTAAGGTCTGGTCATTGTTGGTGTCTTCAGTCTGGGTTGCTTCTTCATATTGTGCTATTTCAAGCAACGGCACCAGGCATCGTGGTAGTGTGGTATGTTCTCTGGAGTCTCTGGGGAGGTACATTCAGTTGTGAGCCTGTTGTAAGTCTCTTAGGTGCAGGTAGTTTTGGTAATTGATCTGATTTGTACGGACAGAGGGATCTACCTCCATAGGTGTTGGTCGTTGGAATGTCCGTGGGTGGAACTGGTTAGGATAATTGCGTTGTGGAACATGCGGGGGTTGATTGACTTGATGTGGGTTGAAAGACGATTGATTTCGGAAAAATGGTTGAGGATTTCGAACAAATGGTTGTTGGAAATTTGGTGGAGCATGTAATAATTCCGGATAGAAAGGAATCCTTGGAATAAGAGGGAGTTGGTAATGTGGCTGCCTTGGCACAGCGGAGGATTGATGATGTGTTTCTACCTTGCGAATTGGGCCATTGGATTGGTTTGCATACTGAATTCTGTAGTTTAAGTTTTCAAACTTCAAACAGAGATGCAGGGCTTGTGGGAGGTCTGTCGGTTCTTTCATACCGAGGAGTCTCGGTAGGTCGCCTTTGAGTCCTCTCACGAAAGTGTCAAGAGCCTTTTCTCTGTAAGTTCTGACCATGACATTCATCGCTTCGGTGCTCGTCTCCATGCAGGCAATTTTATTAAGTATTAACGAGAGATGGTGATAGACGGCATGATAAAATTCCTGAATCGTCGTGTTGCCTTGCACAAGGCGTGTCATCTGGTACTCAAGAGTACCAAGATCGCGCTTGTCGGCGTAATGGAGTGTGAGGCAACGTGAAATACGCTCCCAGTTTAGGAGAGTGTTGTACGATTCTAGTACATCTGCCTGACCCACTATTTTGCTACGGATGACGTTTAGTATTCCGTAAAATCTAGCCGTATATCTTGTAGGCTCGTAAATCTTCAGGATGCGGTCAACGCTCTTTTTCCAAGAGCTAAATTCTCCCGCTTGTCCTGAAAATTCCCGTAGGCTCCGCACTACGTCAGATATCTTGTCCATAGACGATAGATCTGCTCTTTGATTTTCATTGATTTCTTGATCTAAATCGAGGTTTGTGTCCACTGTAGGACTAAGAAGCGACCTTATGATACGAGGGCATTCCTGTGAAAGGACCTCTGAAACGATTTGTCGTATCTGATTTTGCAGGGAAACGTTCGCTGGTTCAGCTGTGGGAATTATGGGATTGGGATTATCTGTATTGTGGGGGAGTCGCGCTGGAGGAATTAAATTTTCGTTACGCGCCATTATTTTGCTCTAAAAATTATATAAATTTAATGCGTGGGAAAAAAATTGGTGCTTAAAAATAGAACAAATATCAATCTACCAATTAATGGAACCAATAATACCTATTATTAAATTCTTATTATATTCTCGGCTTGTTTTCTTCTATATTAAATATATATATACAATGTATATAATATATATGTACAATGTATGTATGTAATATGAGATTTTTCTTTTATTTCGTTTAATTCGCACTTGTTTTTTTTTCTTGCTTTAATTGGTTAAATTTCATTTCAATATTAAGCATTTATATAAGATTTTTCTTTTATTTTATCTAATTTGTACTTATTTTCATATTGCTTTAATTAGTTAACATTTTTTCGTTCACTTATTTCTTTATTTCCGTAACTTGAATAATAAAACAATGATATTTTTCACTCTTTCTTTATCTATGAATTTTTTCTTACAAATTTTTTTTAATTATTTCTTAATTTGTATAAAAAATTATTATATATCTTACATTAGTACGGGTAGCTGCATCTCCTCCAAGTGGCTGCCAGTTCTTTGCTGACTCCTGTTTGCGGTCGCTACTAAGGGGCCTCTCTCTTTGGGGTGGACTGGGTTGAGAAACACCGTGCACTTATAACAAATTTTTATTTGATTTTGGAACCGTCGCGGAGTTGTCACTTAATTACACTTTTATTGGTTGTGTTTTCGTTAGGACAATTTATGCGAACAATTTGTGCTTCCGATTTAGCACTTTTATTATTTATTCACTTTTTACACTCGCGACGGTCCCTGCTCGGGCGTCAGTTAATTTAAGTGCAGGGTTTTTAGCTTTTTAAAAAAAAGCTCGTCCGAGCAGCTACTAACATTTTATAATATCTTAAAACTACGCGACAGTGAATAATGGAAAAGGAAATGGGAAAATGAAGGGAGTCGGATTACTGCAAGTTGCAGCGACGATTTTTGGAATATGTGCGATAAGCAGTCGGTTTCCGGTGACCGGGAAAAATCAGGTGAACAACCGTGGGAGCGATTGTAATGTGGGAACGTGTTTGGAGTGGCAATAGGCAAAAGTGCAAAGTATGTGGATTACAGTCAATGCTTGGCCTTGGGATTTGTGGGAATGGATTTGGGAAAAATGTGGGGCAATATGTGTAACTTGTACGAATATGCATGAGATGTTTTATTTAGATATTTATTTATTATCTGTCATTAGCTTTGTTTATTTTCTTAAATAGTTAATAGTGACAAGAAACAGAAACAGTCGTCAAAAAAAGCCTTGGGTGACGGCTGAAATTATTTCTCTTTGCAAAACCAGAGATATATTATATAGAAAGTGGAAAAATAACCCTAAAAGCAAGTGCTATGAGTTAGAATACAAGCAATTCCGAAATCTGTTGAACAGAAAAATCGAATTCGTAAGATGTCAGTTTTACAAAAACCAATTTAACTCTGCAAAAAATGACCCCAAAAAGACATGGAAGGTATTAAACGAGATACTTGGGAGGAAGAAAAATTCTGTAGACGAAGTAATAATCAGTAATTTTCCCACAACCATGGATCAGAAAGCAATAGTCGAGGAATTCGCTGAACATTTTGCAAGCCAAGCTACAAAAATTGCACACAGTTGCAACCACAAGACGTTAAATCACCAAAACCTGTATCTTACACAGTCCATATACATGGAGGAAGCTAGTGAGGTGGAAATCTTTAACATATTAACCAGTCTTAAATGTGAAAAAAGTGCGGGAGCAGACAATGTAAGAGCGATTGATTTGAAACAAAACGCAGTATTACTGACCCCAATTATAAAAGCAATAATAAATCAAAGCCTTAGCCAGTGTCACGTTCCAACGTTACTCAAAACATCGCTTATAAGGCCAATTTACAAAAGTGGCAGAAAAAACAAGTACGAAAACTACCGACCTATTGCAATACTACCTGTCATAGACAAATGTTTAGAAGAAATCGTTGTGCGCCGACTAAACAAATTTATTGCAAAACACAATATATTACACCCAAATCAATACGGCTTCCAAAAAGGAAAAAATACAGGAAAACTGTTGGCAGAATTTACAAACACGGTGAACATGAGCTTGAACAAGAACCATCACGTGCTTGTAATGTTCATCGATTTTAGTAAGGCCTTCGACACAATATGTCACAAGAAACTCCTACAGGCTCTCGATAGGTTGGGAATGAGAGGCGCACTAGGTAAGTGGATGGAAAGCTACCTAACAGGAAGAACAACAAAGGTGAAAATCTTAAATAATATTAGCGATGAAAGGAAGAGTGTCTTTGGAGTTCCGCAAGGCTCAAAATTGGGACCATTACTATTTATACTTTTCACGAATGAGCTTCTTAGCGTATTTGAACGAGCAAAAACCTTTGCTTTTGCGGACGACATAGCTATCGTCGTTAGACACAATTGCCTAGCAACAGCAACAACGATAATGCAAGAGGAGTTCGATAAACTAACGAGATGGTGTCATGATAACGGCTTGGTAATTAATGCTGTAAAAACTAAATTAATGTATATTCGTAATCCACGTCAGCCGCAGACGTCCATTAAAATATACTTCCAAAACAATGATTGCCCAACAACCAAAAGAGGTCAATCAATCGAGATGGTAAAGACGATAAGATACCTGGGGATCACGATCGATGACCACTTCTTATGGCAGGATCATATTAACAAGCTCAGATCACAGCTAAAAAGCGCTATGTTTGCGATGGTGTACCTCAGGAGATATACACCTACAGATGTACAAAAACAGGTGTATTATTCATTGGTGGAATCTCGTTTGAGGTATGGGGTACTAGCATGGGGAAATGCATCAAAAACTCATTTAGATAAGCTGAGAGATCTTCAAAATAGAATAATCGAAATAATAAATGCTAACAATAATTTATTCAAGGTATTAGATGTTAGCTGTCTTTTTAGAATGGAAGTAGTTTTGGAATACTACAATGACCATCATTTCCAGCAACCCATACGCCACAATGTAAACACACGAAGACGAGCACGAGGGTTACTTGAAATTCCTGAAATCTTCAACGTTTATGGAAGACGACAACTCAGCTATGCCGTACCAACAATCTTCAATAGTTTACCAGTTAACATAAAAAACATCATAAACTTTAAAAAACGAAAAAAGAAAATTAAAGAATTTTTTCTAAGTCATAACCATGTAATCAATTAACTTCCTCCTATAAAAGTAATCTAAATTAAAACTAAAAACTGAATATTAAAATTTAAAGCAAAACATGTACTAAAACTTTTAAACAATGTACCAATAAGAATTTCAACCACCTGCAGATAAGCAATAAGCTTCGCAGGTAACTTAAACTTAAATTGTAACGTTTTCAAATTGTAACTTAATACTCCTAAAATAAAAAAAAAAAAAAAAAAAAATACCTATTCCCACCACAGCGGGTCTTTGACCCGACCTTAAAATGACATATACTGCTATGTATAGCGAAAAACATATCATTTAGCATATTTTGGTACATGAATAAAACAATTATTTTTCAAATAACGATTCAAAAGTTTTATTTATTAAACCAAGTGTTACCAACCAAATTAATCTACACTATTGGCCAACCAGGGTCCCGGCTACCCATATATTAATTTGTAAGTAAAATTCCAATGTAATTCAAAATTATCTTATACATTAGATGCATAATGTTTCATTTATGGTTACTCATTATAGTTAAAGAAGATATTCAGTAAATACAGTCATAGTCATAAAATAAAAACAATTACAATGCCTTGGTTCTGAAAATATGTTCGATCGTAGACCGATCGCTAGTAGACCGCTTTGGTCTGTTAATGAAAATTGTAGAATTATATAGAAAAGTTTCTAATTATATATTTTTCTTTACAACCCCGCCCGGTTTAAATTCCTCCGTTTGTAAATAAATATATAATAACGGAAATGAGGGTCTCTATATTCTTTTATACAAGAGGAACTTTGGAGTGTGTCTGTATGGATATAGTGCATATTGATGTAACAAAAATTGTTTTTCAAGTAATTTTAGCCACAAAGTACAACGTTTGTGGCTAAAGATAAAACTATTTGGAATAAAAGTATACAACGGAATCATCAAACTCCTTCAAGGAATATTGTCAAGCAAAGAGCTGGGCCTCACAGAAGTACAGAAATGTTATCGATTGCCGATACGTTCAAGAAAATCATGTCCATTGAAATAGTCGATTCATCGTACGTCACACGAACAAAAAAGCAGAAACTGTATATCAAGAGTATAACAGTAAGCATTCTGAAAATGAGTAAAGCACATGGAAGAAAGTAACACAAGGAGAAATGTTTTCCTTTTTTTCAATTTTGGATTGTGCTGGTGCAAATAAATTCAAATATCGATCATGTACAAGATATGTGGAAGAAAGCATCATTACCGTGCAACGATGGGACGCAACGATCCCAATCGATTATCAGGTTTATACGATTTGATGATCAGAACACACGACGTGCACGAACAGCTAATGATAAAGCTGCACCAATTACTGATATTTGGAATATGCTAAATGCAAACTTGGCTGGAATTTACAAACCAACAGAAAATTTGACTATCGATGAACAACTTTTTCCTTTCCGAGGGAAAACGAAGTTCACTCAGTATACACTGGTGGCCACATAATTAGAAACGATAATCTTAAGATAATGTAAAATTGTACATTTTTTTATAAAGTCGTCTGTTCAGTTTTATTTGTGGTTCTATTAGTTACCCTTGGTTTACAGAACATTTTCAAAAAGCTTTCATTAAATAATACTCTACTTATGTTATTGAAAAAGTGTAAATATTTATTTCACTTGGTCATATAATTAGAAACGAAACTAAAATGCTGATATTTCATGGTAATAATTTGGATTTTTTTTATAAAAAAGTTAGTATTTTGTAGGAAAACCTTTATTTGAAGAACTGCATCACATCTTTGTTGCATACTTTCAATTAAATGGCGACATCTTGATGGTGGTATGTTCTCCCAGATATTCTTTATGTTTTCAAAGAGCTCTTCGGAATTTCTGGATTTTTTTGTTTTCAAACCCCTCTTTACGTCTCCCCATAGGTTCTCGATTGGGTTCAAGTCAGGACTTTGAGCTGGCCAATCCAAAACATTAGTTTTTGTATCGATAAACCCGCGAAGTGTGTTTGGGGTCATTATCGTGCTGGAAAACATAAGTAATGGGCATATGCGCAAACGAATAAGGCTCCATTACATTGTGTAAAAATGTCTTTGTACATGTGTTGGTCCATTCGACCCTTTATTCTAACCAATGGGCCAACACGGTACCAGGAAAATGCACCCCAAACCATTACATTACCTTCTCCATGCTTAACGGTCTTGACCGTATATTGTCGGTCCAATTCTTTGTTAGGAGGACGTCTTACATAAACTTTACCGTCTGAGCCAATCAAATTACATTTAGATTCATCATTCTAAAGGACTTTCTTCCAAAATTCCAAGCTTTTTTCCGAGTGGAGCTTAGCAAACGATAAACGCTTCTTCAAATTTTTTTTTTGATACAAGTGGTTTTTTCCTTGCAATGCATCCACGCAGATTATTTCCAAGCAGTCTACGTCTTATGATCCTAGCCGATATTTCCTGGCTCAATTGTGGTGAAACAATCTCTTTTATTTTTACAGAAGTCAGAAAATGATCGGCTTTGCTTAATCGACATAGTATTCGGTCTTCTTTTGGTGTGGTTTTTCTATTTTTTTGGCTTCCTTTTTAGGGTTTCAAAGCTGCCAGTCTTTTTGAACACTTGAATCGCACCATAAACCATCTTTTTGGAGCATTCAAATCGTTTAGCTATGGTAGCCATTGACTCATTTTCGTTCTGGTAGCATTGCACTATGAGTCTGTGGAGCTCTGGAGTACATGACTTAATCTTACCCCTTTTTGCACTGTATTATATTAATTAATTCATAAATGAACCATACCAAATAGAAAAAACAACTTACATGTATAGTAAAATCTCTAAAATCAATAACAAATCACTTATTTTCTGTCGTTTCTAATTGTGTGTCCAACAAAAAAGTCGACTGTTTACGAATGCTTTAAAATAACGGCGTTTTGTAAACAGCTGGCGTTCAGGCAAATACATGATTCTTCTTCTTCTTTTCCTTTTTCCGGCGTTGTTATGGTCAGAAGTGTAGGACCATAACTTTCCCACTTAAATGCATTTCTACTGGTCCGCTTGTGGGGTCCGCCGGTTTGACCTCAGAAAGTAGCGGCAGGCTTCCCGGGTTGGGATTACTTCATCGCTGAGGCCAATCAAATGCTGGTGTTTTTGCATTTGTTTGCACCAATTGTTTTTTTGTGACACGGGCATGCTCCAGACTTTTTTGTTTGATCTTACTCTTACAACACCGGTGATCTCCAGTCGTGTCAACCCACTGATTTGCATGTATACTTGTGGGGCAGTTTAATGGTGGTATATGTGTCCCTAGACTCACCTTGGTGTTTTCTAAATTGCCTAGATGTGATTTTTGTTTACCTTTGCTTTAGTCGCCTTTTACGACAAGCGAGAGGTATCGCTGCAGAGATATTCTTACCCCGTCCCTGCACGGAAGAGGCAAATACATGATTAAAACATAAATATCAGACGTCAAAAAGTAACGGTACTAATAGAAGACAGTAGTGCTAAAAATTATTGCTATGGTTTATTAAATGCAACTGGAGCTGTCGTTTCTAATTATATGGCCACCAGTGTATATGTACCTACGAAGCCTGCTAAATATAGCATAAAAGTATGGTAGCTATGTGATGCAGATAATGGTTTTCCGCTCAAAGGAATTATCTATACAAGCAAAATAGGTAATACTCGAAATGTCAATCAAGGAGAAAGAGTTGTCAAAGAACTTGCAGTCGGTTTCAAAGGATCTGTCGAAACATATGTATGTATCGATAGATTTTTCACGACTTTGCCTTTAGCTAAAAGTCTTCTGTCGTGGAACCTCACTATCGTTGGTACTTCGAAAAAAACAAGCCACACATTCCTCAAGAAACGATAGCTTCGAAAACAAGAGAACCCCTGTCAACTCTTTTTGGCTTTTATGAAAAAAATTACGATATGTTCTTATGTGCCACAGAAAAACAAGGCTGTGACGTCTGATGCAGCACATAAAAAACCAGAAATGATATTGTTTTATAACAAATACAAAGCCGGCGTCGATACTATGGATCGTGCGCGAGATACACTACTCAACGACGAACATGCAGGTGGCCACTCGCTTTTTTCTATAATATCCTCGACATCTCCTCTCTTGCTGCCTATATTGTTTACCATGGAAATAATAAAATGATACCAAAGAAAACGAACCAAAGGCGACTTTTTTTGCGCCAGCTTGCGGAAGAACTGGCTGTGCCATTGATTGAAGAGCGAGCTTCGAATCAACAGATCATGCGACATCATTCAACAAAACTAAGGATCGAAAGCTACTATGACAAGCCGATTGCAGTTCAATCAACTGTTGATAATAATCAACCACGTGACAACACTGGCAGAAAACTTGTTGTTGGATCGTGCTACATTTGCAACAAAACACCTATTCGCAAACGAAGAAAGACCAGAAAGTGTTGCGTTGAATGCAAAAAGCCAGTCTGCGATGAGCATACTGTGAAAATAACAAAATGTATAGAATGTAATAATTAATTCAATTTTTTATTGATTTAAAAGCATAAGATTATGAGTTTAATAAATAATTAACCGGAAATGAATATTATTTATTTATTTATAGTTCTTTACTCCCTTTTTGCATAAAAATATTCAAATTTTATACGAAATCCACAATTTTTGTATGCGGGTACCCGGTTGGATTATATGAGTTTTAGTTAAAATAAATAAATTAGATCTGTTAGTGCATAAATCTATAAAGAATCGGTCAGATGATGGGGATCCGGGAGATTATTAGCAAATTATTTTTTAGAAAAAAATTATTCAATAAAATGTACGTCGATGGGTACCCACCCGGGTACCCGGTTGGTAAACAAGGGTTAAATAAAAAAAATAATAATAAAAAGAAAAAAAAATATTTTTCAATTTAATCCTAAATTTAGAAAAAAAATATAAATAATATGATAACTCTATTCATGTCCCCCGCATATTTTGCAATTTGTTAGGTTCTCGAAAGCACATTTTCCACATACATATGTATTTGCTGTATTTGAAACAGATTTTTGTAGTTTTGTTTCCTTCGCAATAACCTATTTGGCACCTTTTGCGTATTTGCTTACGAGAATCCGAACTTGAGTTTGGTGACGTTTTCTGTAGAATTTCTTTTTCTTCCTGTTGCTCATGTTGAAAATCTTCGGCAATTTCAAGACAATTTTTATTCCAATTAGCTGAAGTCGCCAATTGCTTCTCTATATAAAATCCATGAGATGATTCCAGCCAGGGCAAGAACTTGAAGAAAATCTGCGCAGGCGATTTTTGCGATTTCGATTGTAGAATCTGATCGTTTCAGGTATACGCTTATCGGGTTTTTCGATGTTTATAAATTTATGCTTAGAGCTTAGTAGAAGCACTTTTTTGCTTGGCTTGCCTTTGTAAATTGTAAGTGAACAATGATTCGATTTATACAGTTTTGTTGAGAAGCGTGACATACCATCTTTCGCCTGCTTGGCGAATTTTGGTAGTTCTCTTTTATTTACATGGATAGTTCCAATAATAGTGGTTCTTTTTTCTAGTAATTTGGCAGCTAGTGATGCGCTCGTAAAGAATTTATCTGTAGTGATGCTTCTTCCGCATCCTGTGAACGGTTTCAGTAGTTTGAGGACAACGAATTCCCCAAGCGGAGATGAAGGTCCTGTTTTCATCCTTTCCCAAATATGGAAATCCATTTATAATGTATTTGGTTCTGACGTCAGATGCCAGCCAGAATTTGATACCAAACTTATCTGTTTTGTTTGGCGTATATCGCATAAACATACACCTAGTTTTTGTTGGGAAAAGTTGTTCAGCAATAAATACATTTATTTTTGCCGATGTGAGAATCCATTCAGTCCCCAATACTCGAGAAGTTTCTTCTTCTGTACATTTTTTATTTTTTATGTGCTACGATTGTCAATAAGCAAAGAAAATGCTCACTTTGCCCTTCATAATATTTCGTTTGGTATATGCTGTCGGGCCTACAACCTCCCTAAAAATATTATAAATTGGCGCTCGTCCAGGTGTTGAGCCTTGTTCCATTTCTTGCCAAATTGTTCCATCAATTTATATATACAACTAGCTGACCCGACAGACGTCATTCTGTCTAAGCCAAATATGTTCGATAGGATGAGGTAGGAAGAAGTAGAAAAAAATAAGTAAAATTTAAAAATCAAGTGAAAATGTAATTTTAAACAAACTTATCTATCTGGATCCCCCTGCGGGAAAGGGGATAGAATATTCCCGCGGCATGGAATGCCAGTCGTAAGAGGCGACTAAATTCCAGAACCCACTTCTAAGCCAAGGTGTTGAGGTACCCGTGCCGATGGCTGCATGGTCAGTTAGTGGTTAAAGAGTACTGGCCGTTAACGGTCCCCTCCGATGCCCAGGCAAGGTCGGTTGTATAAGTGCCTTATCCCAGTATGTCGGCTCTGCTGGGACGGACCTCTCTTTCCGGACCTACTCGTGGGACCAACATTTTTTACACACATGGATAAAAAAAACAAAAACAAAACCAAAACAAGGAGGTCGCCTAGCCTTGGCACCTCATCCGAGGACGAGCTACTGGCTTCGAGCCAAGAAAAAGTAGCCAGTCCATCCAAGGAACAGGGTTCTTAGCAAAGTACCCCTATCCAACCAATTCTACCTCAACCTCAAAACATACCAACGGCTAAAGTCAGCAACAGCGACCAAAAGCCGGTTAAAAAGCAAAAATCCTCCGGCCAGATTATGAGAGAGAAGTACCTCAAGGCTGTATTCATCCTTGGCAAGATTGCAAAGAATGAAGCAGCTGGTACTCCTCATGAGAAAGACCTAGAGGATCGGCGCAAATACCAGGAAGTGGTGGATGAGTACACCCGACTCAAAACCACATCAAATCGCGAGGGAGCGAAAAGGAACAGGTCTCAAGACGAGACCTCAATCGCTCCTAAAAGAAGCAAGGTCACGACAGCAGCAGCCGCCGCGCCCTCCTCGCGTAAACCCCCCAGCAAGTTTTCCTCCTACGCGGAAACTGCGAGAGATCACCTCCAGGTCGCGCTGGGTGACGAAAACTCCTCCAACGGTAAAGCGGTGCTTGACAGATGGCCGAGCATCGAGGCTAAGCTTACCGTAATGACGGTGGATCATATCATTAATAACCCCAATAGCCAGATGCCTGGGTTTGACTCCGAAGAGATTGTTAGGGGTTTCCGGGTTATCAAATGCGCTGACCAATTCTCCAAAGACTTCCTTAGCGAGTGCATCGCTAAGGTTAACGATGCCTGGGATGAACTTAAGATCAAGATCATCCCCGCTAAGGATATCCCCAGGATACCAAGGGCACGTATTTGGCTACCCCGGACGACTATAGACAGCGGAAAGGTTCTCCAATGTCTCAAGTTGCAAAACCCCAACATCCGCACGGAGGACTGGGCCATCATAAAAGTCGAAGAACCACAGAACAACTCCCAAACTTACTTGCCCTCCATCAATGAAAAGTGCTTGGAAGCACTGAAGGAGGCAAACTACAAAATGAAGTTTGGCGTCAGGCAAGCCAAACTCAAAATCTTTCGCCCGACAGGCCCTGGTGACGATCTAGTTGAGATCGATGCAACTGACAAATTGCTGGAGGGCCTATCCATGGCGGAGTATCCAATCTAAAATCGTTTGCAGACCACAAATGGATACTCTTCAATGTGAATTTCAGTGCCGACCCCTCCATCCCCTTCAGAAATCCTAAACGTACTGATCCAGACATGGAATCTGTAGAACAACTGGACACGAAAGTTAGGATCTTTGAAAAGGCCATGGTCACGGCCTTCAAAGTTTCGTGCCCAGCTAAGCACAGCAAAAAAACCTTCCCACCGTGGTGGAATGAGGATCTCTCCGTTTTAAGGAAAATGACAAGAGACCTCTTCAACATCTGCCACAGACACAAATACTGGAAACCCTACAACTCTACAAAAAGGCCATTAGCAAAGCCAAAGCTCAGGCGTGGTCAGAGTACTGCCAGTCTATCGAAACACTAAAGGATGCTGCCAGGTGAGCAAAATCCTATCCAAACAACACCAGAATCCATCCTACATTAGACGTAACGACGGTGTTTGGGCAGATTCCACAGAAGAGTCCCTCGAACTTCTCTTGATCACCCACTTCCCCGGATGTAAAGACTACGGGACTACTACGCAGGTCCCTCATCATACGCAGCACACACCACGGGACGATGCTAATTTGATCATCAACCCCGATAATATATCTTGGGCCATCAGCAGCTTCCCTCCATACAAGTCACCGGGACTTGACGGGATATTTCCTATAATGCTACAAAAGAATTTGGGCAAGGTTATACCCTGGCTAACGGTGATTTATCGAAGTTCGCTGAAACTCAACTACATCCCCCTAGCCTGGAGAAGAGTTCGATGTATCTTCATCCCGAAGGCTGGCAAGCGCGGTCATGAATCCGCAAAGGATTTCAGACCTATCAGCCTCACATCCTTCGTCCTGAAGATCCTCGAACGCATCTTGGACAGGCACATCCGCGACTCCCTAGGAAACACAAAGTTTTCGAAGTCCCAACACGCTTACATTAAAGGCAAGTCCACTGAGACCGCCCTGCATGAAGTCGTGCAGACAATCGAAAAATCCATCCACCATAAACAATTTACCTTAGCCACCTTCATATATATAGAAGGTGCTTTCAACAACATTCACACTGAATCGATCCAAGAAGCCCTCACCACGGCAGGGGTAGAGGGACTTGTTAGCAGATGGATCATATCCATGCTCAGAACTAGGATCATTCAGGCCCAGATGGGCAACACCACTATAGTTAAGACCGTAGATAGAGGCACACCCCAAGGTGGGGTAATATCGCCTCTACTATGGCTCTTGGTTATCGATAAAATTCTGAAAGAATTCGAGAGAATCGGAATAAAGGCGGTCGCTTATGCTGACGACGTGGTCATCCTAGTATCGGGAATGTTTCCCTCGGTAATTAGCGAAATCTCAGAGAGAGCTCTGACTAAGCTAAGCGCCTGGGCCTCAGGATGCGGCCTAAGCGTCAATCCGAGTAAAACAGAACTGATGCTGTTTACCACCAAATATAAGATACCGTCCTTTAATCTCCCTCGACTCAACAACCAGCCACTCTCCTTGTCTTCCGAGGCTAGATACCTAGGAATTATCCTAGACCCCAAGCTCAGTTGGAAGATAAACATTGAACATCGGGTACGGAAAGCATGTGTCGCTTTCTATGCCTGTAGCAGAACCTTCGGCAAAAGCTGGGGACTCCGACCCAAAATGGTGCTGTGGATGTACACGGCTGTCATCCGCCCCATGCTCACCTACGGAGCGCTCGTATGGTGGCCTGCCCTAAGTAAGGCATACAACATCAAAAAACTAAGCCGCGTACAGAGATCGGCCAGTATCGGGGTAACCGGTGCCCTTCGGTCTACTCCGACCGAGGCACTTAACGTACTCCTAAACCTCCTCCCTCTGGACCTCTTCATCAGATATAATGCAGCCTGTAGCGCCATTAGACTCAGAGAATCTGGGTTCTGGTCATCTAAACCCTACGGTCATAGCAAGGTGCTGGACCTATTACCTAGTGACCTGGCCATGACTGCAACCGATTTCACGACAACCATACACAACCCAAATAAAGCCGCCCATGTCCACTTCCCATCCAGGATGGCATGGAAACAGGGACTGCACTCTGAGAACCATCAGGTAGCTTTTTTCACCGACGGTTCGAAAATGGAGTGTGGGGTTGGCTCGGTATCTTCTCAGCGGAACTGAATATCTCCAAATCGTTGCGACTTCCAGACTCGGCCAGCGTGTTCCAAGCGGAAATACTGGCGATTAAGGAAACTTGCAAGTTACTCACGCGCTATCCTATTACCAAGAGAGATGTAAATATATATATTGATAGCCAATCAGCTATCAAAGCTCTCGACTCTCACTCCATAAAATCCAAATTAGTTGCACAGTGTAAGGATGAAATCAGCTGTGCAGGAGACTATTTCAACATTACTCTAATTTGGGTTCCTGGCCACAGCAAAATAGAGGGAAACGAAAAGGCTGACGCTTTAGCAAGGCACGGCTCTTCCCTAGACTGTTCTTTGGCGGAGGCAGTACTCCCCCCCATCAGACTGGTCAAGGCAAACCTTCTACAACACTTTCTCTCGAGGGCGAACTCCAGATGGTGCAGTCTTAGCAACTGCGTCATATCAAGGAAAACATGGCCCTCCAATAACAGGAAAAGAACCCTCGACCTAACTAACAGACCCCGACAAGAGATTGCCAGAATTGTAGCCATCTGTACTGGCCACTGGCCTGTCGGTACCCACGCTGCTAAGTTAGGCATCCCATTCAACACCTACTGCCGAAGTTGCAAGAACCCACTGGAAAAGGAAACTCTCACCCATTTCCTGTGTGAATGTCCGGCTCTAGCTAGAACCAGACAGCGCCTACTCGGCAAAATCTCCTTCGACGATCTATCAGAATTCAGGGAAATAGGATTCTGTAATATCATCAAATTCCTTAATTCCACAGGATGGATGTGAAACTCCAATAATAGCACACTAGGTCACTGAGTGGTGGCATCAAAACGGCGCATAAGCGCTAATTGGGCCTGGCATCTCGATATCAGGCGGCCACTCCTACCTACCTACCTATGTACCTATCTATCTGGAATATAAAACAAAGAACCAATGTTGGTCAATAATTTAACTCCTTGTTGGCCAAGCAATCAAAAAAGCATTATAAGATTTTTTTTTGATTTAAGACTGTTATTAGAAGGAAAATTAATGTTTGGTTTCTCAAGGAATTCAAAAACTCAGTTGGATAGTTGGTTGCTTCGTCTTCGTTTGTTACACAGTCGATAGATTTGAAGGAATCCAGGGAACCAACGATTTGATTTTCAATTGTGCTATTTAAGTGATCCACATTCTTGTTCTTTGCCGCTAAAATTGCTCTTTCACTCAACCAATCGTAGTTGTTGTGGTTAGCAATGGTGTTCGGAAACACTTTGTTGATGAGCTCCTCTTTCGTTGAGATGAAATTGCAAAATGTATGTCATGTTGAACTATGATATTGATACTCACCATTCAATGGATTTATCATTTTGATATTAAAATAATATCCATCTTCTCCTTGCCAAAACATCAGCGGGTATTGCAACGTGTCATATGAACGATGTGTTTCAGATATTTGTTGCAGTTGCCCAGAATCGCGACGTGTAAGCACAATATCGCGTGTTTCCAAGTTTTCACCAACAATCAGGATGGCAACTTCGTTTCACGGGCTGCTTCGCTTTGCTCTTGTGATTGAGAAGCACGAAGTCGAGCCATACTAACGTGGCGCTCTTCACGGGCAATTTCTTGTTCTTCTTCAGTCCTTTCATTCGGAATGTTTCGTATCCTTCTTGCATTACGGCTTTGTCGGGGAAGATTCGATCATCTCGGTCGCGGCATTGTTAATGATGATTCAAAGAGAATACAAATTACTGATGATTATTGTTTTCTGACAAAATTTATAATCATCAAATTTTCAACCATACTTAACCATAGACAAAATTACGTTTAGCTGTCATTTGCGTTTTGTTATTCCATGTCAGATACTTTTTTATTACACCAAGTTTTATAGTGACTTATATTCTATTTGACGTTTTATGTCACGTCACACGGGAACGCGGTCGAACGGGATAAAAAGTATCCTATATCCGTTTCCTGGTTCTAGGCCACCTCCCCACCAATTTTCAGCCAAATCGGTTCAGCCGTTCTTGAGTTATAAATAGTGTAACTAACACGACTTTCTTTTATATATATAGAAGAAAAAGATGTAGATATTATACAAATATTACAAATATTAATTTGGCCGCAATTTCGGTACATTGATCTTCCCCATTACATCCACTTTCTGAACTCGATAACGGTCTTTTTCTCTTTTGCCCACTACGTCTGTTCAAAATATTCTCGTCTTCACTTTCTTTACCTGAGGACTCACATTCGTCTGTTATGTCAAATGAGTCGTCATGTTGTTCGTCGCTATCCACTTCATTTTCAGATAGTTTCTCTTCACTTATGTTACATATCCTTCCAATGATTTCAAATATCTTGAATTTTTCGACATTTTTGATATAAATTTAATTAAAATAAATAAAAGAAAAAAATCTTACTTTTGCTCGGAAAATAGCACTATAACTTGAAATGTTTGCTCGCTTGGAGTAGAATGCAACTCGCAATTCATTCATCAGCCAACAACTAATATATAGGTAACATAATACAGCAAAATAGTGGGGCGGACCCCACAAGCGGACCAGTAGGAATGCAGTTAAGTGGGAAGGTTATGGTCCTACACTTCTGACCATAACGACGCCGGGATAAAAAGGAAAAGAAGAATACAGCAAAATATATGATGAAATAGCAAAAATGTCTAATGCAACGGTTTTGTATCACAACCACACATAAATCTTCATATCACACAAATCTTTGCAAGGGTCAAATGACCCGTTGCGGTAGTTAAGGCAGATTACACATATTTCCCAGTAAAAAAAAATCAAGAGGGGAGTAAATATTAAAAAATAAATTCGAGATATTTTTTAATAAAAGTAGTAAAGACAAATGGCGATGTGAAAATGTTATTTACAAGAAATTCTGACAAAGTTTAAAATGGGTCATTTGACCCGTCCGGGTAGGTTTAGTGTTAAAGCAACAGAGAAGGTCGTCGTAGCACGTTCCTTAAAATTCCCCTCTTCCCCATAATAAATTCGTGGGGATAATTCCTCTGCATGCTCATCGAACGAAAGTGCTAGTGGTTGTTTACTCATTGTTGAAAATTAAATCAGCATCATATCCTCTGCCTTCATTGCATTGGTAAAGTAGTTCAATATTATTAACATCGACCAGGACATTTATTATAACACGAAAAGCTTCACCGAAATAAATTTGATATTCTAAAGCAATCAACAGTTTCCAATTTTTTCTTTATTTTTTTCTTACTGCTATTTTCTTGTTCGCAACTGTATGTCTATATTCATTGGAGAGCACATTGGTATACATCCCACTCAAGTCTGACTTCGAGTTTCTGTAAAACTGTCAAAACACAGATACATATTGCAATTTTTTTTTTCCTAAAAGCAAAAAAATATAAATCAAAACTTTAATCCAAAACTAGTTTTCAATTCATAAGATAAAAACCTTAATGTACCAACTTTTGCACGTTTTATTTCTTATCTGATAACAATTTATTGGTGAAAAGTAAATTAAAAACAATTAAATTGTCATCGAAATTGTTAAACTCCAAATTGCATTCTTACATACAGTGTCGGAAAAAAGTTTAGAAACATGTAAAAGTAGTTCATTTCAGTCTTAAAAAATAATTAGAAACAGGAAACCACTTGAAAATAGTATCAATGATCCAGGAAAATAAAGTTTGAAATCGTATTCAAGGCTCTTTGGTGTGCTTGCGTTAGTTTTATGAAGTTTTAAAATCTTAAACGATAAAGATAAGAAATGTGGAAGTGTAGTTTTAACCAATTGATCTTAAGAACGAAATGTTTTCAATGTATTATATAAAAATGGTATTAAACAAATTTAAATTTCTTGCGATACGCGTTAATTCGATACGATATTTTACATCAGTGAAGGATATGCGAGTTTGCGCTCAGGTCAGGTAGGACGAGAAAAACCACAACAGGCGCTGTTCTATACACGATCACACGTGGGATATCATAGAAAAACCCAACGAAACAACTGAAGTTTATAGGTTACAGACCGTGTCATTAGAAATCTTTTGAACGATAGTAGCTTTTAGGAAGATCGACATTGCTTTTAAAACAAAATAGAAAAAAAAAAGACCACCATTCGCTAAGCAACATGTTGCTGGTCAAAGTTGTATACGGTCTTGTGGAGCGACGAAAGTAAATTTCAACTCTTCGTAAGTAATGGTAAACGTTTTGTTAGAAAGCCGAAAGGTACAATGATAGGTCCCAACCGTTAAACACTGTGGAGGGTTGGTGATGGTTTTTTGGCATGTTTTTTCTTTTGTATAGATGGGATGATAATGGATCAGTTTTCGTACGTAAGTATCTTAAAAATATAAACATAATTCAAAAGAAGGAATGCTATTCAAATTTATAATCCAACATGATAACGACCCGAAATATTCCACACCGTTGGTAAGAGAGAGAGTGAACAGTCTGGAATGATCATCTCAATCCCGAGATCTGAATTCGATTGAGCATAATGACAGCATATACATATATGCTGACAGTAAAGCGTGAAACTAGTTGACTGCTAGGAAAGTGCGGAAACACAAGGTACTAAAAAAATGTATGTATTTGCTGGAAATAAAAAACAGTAGATACAATGTAAATATTGTTGTTGAGAATGCTTGAATACGCTTCTCCTTTTTTGCAGAGCTTAATTTTATATAATTATTTTTCAGAGTTAAAACGAAAATATAATACAACAATTCTAAGCAGTCTTAGGGCTTGTAAGCATGAAATACTATATGCAAACTTTAATATGCAAGCAGATGTTTCCAACCTCATTTCTGGCCCTGTATAGTATATTACAGTTTCATCAGTTATGTACATCAGTTTTCCAAACCTGAGCACTTACAAAATTAAATTGTTGAAATTACAAAAAAGGATGATTGAAGACGATAATAGTTGTTAGATATTTTCCATCGAATAAAAGGCACAATGTGAATGTGAATGCCTGAAGTAATGAAATCGGAACCAAAATTGCTTACCGATATACAGTTCAAAATAATAGGCAATTTCGCTGATAACCAATATGCTTGTTTATTTTGAACCCTTTTTATCTTCTTTTCGAAAAGTAATTAGCACAGCTGTTTTTCTTATGATCGTGTTATTCGTGCTGTGGTGCAAAGTGTGAAAGCATTATTTTAAAGTGTTCAAAAGCGTTTAAGGAAATTCGTTGTTTACATCCACTGGGCAGGTCAATTAATTTTGTTTACAATGCAATTTCAAGAACTCCAGCACAAGAAATTAGAGGTTGACCAAAAAAAAAACTACCAGGGATGACACTCATATTGTGCTGCTGGCGAAGAAGGATCTCTTTATGACATCAAGGACAATTGCCGCGGAATTAAACAATGCGCTTAGCTTCTTATTTCATTCTTCATTTTGTTCTAAAGATAAATTTCTATAAATTATTTTGCTTTGAAAAATCTAATTTTCTTTGTAAACAGGTTGCCGAAACTTTTATTATAGCCTTTTTTGCAGCATTTTTTATTTTAACCCTTTGAGTGCCGGGAGCCGATATATCGGCTCCTGCTACACTGGCGAGAAGTGCCAGAGCCGATATATCGGCCCGCGCCTCGTAGCGCTTAACTATTCGCATTGCGGGAGAACTCTATCTCAAAATAAATTTGTAATACGTTATAAATGATCTAATTTCATTATGAGGGAATTAAAAATAAATAGTATTTCGTTTTAACTCTTTGTGGACGACGACCTTTTCCTATCACTTGGAGGTACCGAAGTCTAACATAAACACCGATGGTCGCCACTCAGGCGATATTCGATCTGCGGCGTAAATCGCTGTGGCGTTGGATCCTTATCGGTACTTATCGACAGTGTTTTATATAACACAAAATAACATCGCATTGCCGCAGCGAAACTTCAACAAATGTGCCCCGCATAAGTGTACGGAAACTGCCTGGAAAACTGGAAAGGGTTTGCGTGGTGTGCAGCAGAAAGGATGGTGGCCCAAAGAGAAAATCACGCACAGTTTGCAATAAGTGCAACAAAGGATTGCATGGAGTGTGCATTAGTAGCCACGAATGCTAAATAAGTTATTCGTGTGAGTTGCAATAACAAAATTTGACACATTTGCAATATATAAATATAAATATTTATGACAACATAATTTTGTTTCAGCAATGTTATATTACCGATAACAATTATATATTTCGAAAGAGATAATCCGCCTGGCGCCTACCGTGTACCTTCAAGTTATGTTTTATTTTTGTTATGTAATATTGTTTATCTTGTTACAAAATATATTGGAAATACACAGTATATGCTTCATAATAAATTGACCCATATAAAATTATGGTGAAAAGATGGCTGTTTGTATGTGCAAATACGTTTTGTACGAGATAACTCAACTTTTACTTCATTTATAAACATATATACCTTTGTTTTTTCTAGAATTCTCAAATGAGTACAAAAAAACTAGTGTCATTGTGTAGTTCTGTATTTCATCTATAATACACAGCTTTTTGAATCATGTAAATATCGTCTCTCGTTTGGTTTTTATAAGCATTTTCCCGAACCCTTGTAAAACTATGAAATTCGGCCGGTTTTTCTCGCATAGGCACCTCTATTTCGCCCGGCACTAAAAGGGTTAATAATGCTTAGTCATAACTCATTACTGCGTTGACCAATGTCGTTCAAACTTTACATAAACCATCTACATGACCATACAAACAAACCAGTTATAAATTTGATCAAATTCGGTTTGACCGTTCATGAGTTATAAAGTCACACCAAAACTTGCAACAATTTTTTATATATGTTGGTAATATTATATTTGTTATGTTTGCGTGTAGTATGTACGTAATAAAAATTAAATACTTAACAGGGCCATTATTCCATACTTCTTTTAAAAAAAGCCGCGAAAAATTTAGCTATTAGCATTATACTTTTTATTATAAAATAATTTATTTGCCCGACTGTGGCGATTCACTAAAGGAGAGATATAGCCCAAAGTAATAAATAAATCATTGAAATAGTGGAGTTATGATGTCGAAATATTCCTTAAATTACATAGGTATTTGCCCTCGAATTAACGTATCAAAATATCTAATAATTAATCAAAAAATGTTTTATATTTCATTAAAATATTTCCGTGTTTTGTGAGAATATCTTATGGGTCTTAACGGTTTATTGCTTCTATTCCTATTCTGTTAAAAAACTGTATCCTGTTAAAATCGCCTTATGATTACTAAAACAATTTTTTTTTTCTTTACGGGGGTAGGTAACTGATATGCAACATGGCTGAATCTAAGAAAAAAGGTCGACAGTATAGTAGTGTTGATTATTTGAAATTTTGTTACATAAAAGGCATATAAGCAATCGTTTGCCTGCCTTTGAGCAATGGCTCTATGAAACCATCGAAGCTCGAATATCATCTAAGAAGATGTCATTCTGATAAAATAGGCAAACATTTAAAATATTTTCAAACATTGAAGGAAAAATATGAACAGACCCCACCGTGCACAGTATGTTCGCTTCAACGGCTCAAAGTACCGATGATGGCTTGCGGGCATCTTACAATAACTCATTACTTATAGCGACATCTGGAAAACCGCACACCATCGGAGAACAGTTAATTTTACCCGCCGTTGAAGAGATTTTAAAAACTGTTCTGCACAAACCTTGACGTATTCAATTCCTTTGAGTAACAAGACTATACAACGACGCATTGATGAAATGAGCTCTGATATTGAAAGCTTCTTGTGTAATTATCTGCAAACAACTCATATTTCTAGTCAACTGAACGAGTCAACTTTACCTGGTATGGAACATATTAAATGGAGGCTTTTATGTTATAGTTTTCCTGCAATTGTAATGTCTAATCTTAATTAAAAGAAAAACTGAAATGTAGACAATTGGCAACAATATGAATTTAACGGTTAAAATGGGTCGAAAGGGCAACGAAACTTCCAATGAAGAAATAAGGAATATTATAATCCATCATTGTAAACAAGGCTTCAGAATGTAATACTGCGGAAATTGTTAAAAGACCAAGAACTACCGTTGACTATATAATAAAAAAATTAAAGCGAAAAAGAATTTGACAGACAGTAATAAGAGATGGTGTGTGCTCGTTTTTACAAAAATTACGTAGACCATCGGGAAACGAGATTTCTCGTTTTTAAAAAAATTAAACATTGGGAAATTAAACATTAAGTAATAAAACCTTCTTAGAGAAAACCCCTTCGGTCTTTTTCTTTCAATAAAATGTATGCCTCAAAAGGACTTCAAAGATATGCGGAATTTTCATAAAACGTTTGTAGCCCACTCCTATTGAGTAGATATAGTAAATAGAGTAAGGAGCGAAACACGATACACATGCAAATCTTGTAAAGTACCGTTACACAAACGAAACTGTTGCACCAAATATCATACTAAAAAACAATACTAGTAATACTTACACTGCGGTTCACTTGATTACAGCCACAACATTTTTAATGGAAAATGCGACATTTGTCGCTTGTTTGTGAGAGAAAAACAAACAGAAAATACCGATATGAAGAGAAATTTGTTGTTTGTGCAAAAGCAAACATCCACAGATCATACGACCAAATTAACGGCACTTTCTGTTACCTTTACGAAAATGAACACAAATCTGCCGCAATGAAATTGGTTCATTTGATTAAAGCCAGTATACTCGTGCGCAGTGTTTTGGAAAACAAAGTGAGCTTTTGTTAATTTTAAAGTTAGATTTCTTTCGCGAGATATTGTTGCTGAAGTATTTGTGTAAAAATGGGTAAAAAAAGTGGTTTAACTGCAGCAGAAAAAATAAAAATAGATATTTACCATTCTGAAGGTCTTTCAAACCGTGCTGTAGCTAAAAAACTTGGTCGAAGTCATTATGTAGTTGACAATTATTTAAAAAATCCGGATTGTTATGGAAAAAATTATAGAGGAAGAGTTTCAACTGCTCTCACACAAAAAGAAAAGCGGAAAATAATTCGTTTAGCTTCCAATTCAAAATTAAGGATACCTAAAATTAATGTAATCGTGTAATTATAAATGCAACACATTTAAAGCGGTTGAAACTGAAGAAAAAGCCGCCATTGAATGCCACCCGCAAGCAGTTTCGGCTTAAATTTGCAAAGCAATACATGACTTGGGATGTGCAGAAAGGACACACTTTTGTTTTTACCAACGAAAAGAAATTTAATATAGACGGACCCGATGGTTATAATTTCTATTTCCACGATTTGCGAAAAGAAAGGCTATAATTAAATCGACATCACAGCAGAGAAGGTGGGGGGGTAATGGTTTGGGGAGCGATTACATTTTACGGCGCGATGGACTTAGTTTTTCTAAATTCAAAAATGATTGGAAAAAATTATAAAGCGTTACTGGAACCAAATTTTCCGAAGATAAGAAATTTATTTGGACCGTTGCAATGGATTATGCAACAAGATAATGCGCCTATTCATAATGCATGTGTTGTCAAATCGTTCATTGCAAACGAAAATGTGCAGCTTTTGGATTGGCCGCCATTTCGCCGGACCTCAATATTATTGAAAACGTTTGGGGCTGGCTTACACGAAAGGTCTACGAAGGAGGAAAACAATACTATAGTAAAGACTCCCTTATAACGGCAATTAAAGCTTCATGGGCCGAAATTTTATTAAGTTATTTAAGATCTTTATATGAATCCCTTAAGGACCGAATATTTGAGGTTATTGTGAAAAATGGAGGTTGTACTCATTATTAAAGATGTCCTAAAGAAGAAAATAACTGTAAAATAACCTAAAAATATGAATAACAATTATTTCATGTGTTTTTTCATAAATTAATTTTGTGGCTATAATCAAATGAACCAATTTCATTGCAGCAGATTTGTGCTCATTTTCGTAAAGGTAACAGAAAGTACTGTTAATTTGGTCGTATGATCTGTGGGTGTTTGCTTTTGCACAAACAACAAATTTCTCTTCATATCGGTATTTTCTGTTTGTTTTTCTCTCACAAACAAGAGACAAATGTCGCATTTTCCATTAAAAATGTTGTGGCTGTAATCAAGTGAACCGCAGTGTATGTGCAACTATTAAAAAATATTAATTAGAAAAATAATAACCGCAGTTTTAATTCACACGTCAAAAATGTTTGATTTCATTAGAAATACCCCGATTTATACGAAAGTTTGAGCAAAAATAGCCCGATGCGAATGTGTTGAGTAAGTTAAGTGGTAAGTTAAGAAAAATGCAAGACAAATGCTTCGATATTGCGGAAAAACCCAGAAAAGTATATTGGCGTGAGAGTAACCCCACAAACCATCAGGAACGTTCTGAGTAGTAACGATTTACATGCAAGATCAGCCAGAAAAAAGCAATTCAACTCAAAGAAAAACAGGCAACAAAGATTCGAGTTTGCGAGATCTTATATTAACAAGCCCAAGAGTTCTGGTTAAAAGTAAAATTTTCAGATGAAAGCAAGTTCAATCTCTTTATGTGCGATAGCACGTAGAACGCTTCACTGGTCTGAAACCGGCTTTTAAACAAAACAATCAGCTAACATAAAATGTACCAGGGCGCGACAGAAATTTCACAAAGAGGACAGGATCGGAAAGTATGGTAAATTACTGAAGAAGGGCAATGATCGACCAAAATCAACCGTTTTCAGTCCGACTGTAAGCAGTATGATTGGCATCAGCTGGGTCAAAGAAACCATGAAGCATATTAAAAATATTAATAAGTTCTTTTAATGAAGTCAAAAAACCGAGAAAAAAAATAATTTTTTTACTTTTTAAAGTTTTTTTTTTGTCGGAGTTACTTAAAAATTTTAATTTTATTTTATTCTTTTTAAAATTTCTCACGGACCCTAATTGCGATATGTAACTCCTTAAATTACATTTTTCTTAAGTTTTATGCAACAACGCATAGGGCTTCTTGTATGTACAAGATGACGGAAGATTTATCATCCAATTTTGTGTTTGAATAACTTTTTTACTAAATAAAAAAATTAAATTGATGAATTTTTTGTTATGTAGAAAAGATGATATCCGTCCAGTGGCTACATCAGTGTTGATACATATTTGAACCCGTTTTATCGCCTTTTCCATGATTTTCCGCAAGATTTCCGGTGATAATTGTTCGTATTTCTGTCGAACGCGAACGTCCGAGGCTTGTTGGCATAAGTCCACAACTTCTTTATTGGTCAAATAACCTACACAATTATTTCAAGCTCTTGCGAAGTATAACGCTCCATTGCTTATCTGTTTGTATACTGCAGCTGTCTAGTTCGCCAATGTCAAATATGATTGAGGTACGACGTCATTTGCAAAAATTATAGCATCTTCCGATAGGGTGATTAATATTGCGCCACTTAAAAGAGCTGATGGCCTTAAAACGCCCGAACAGATCTTCATAAAATGTAACTAAGTACCATCTCGGTCACGTTAGCTTTCAAACAAAAAAAAATCATTAAAATCGGTCCATTCGTTCAGGAGCTACGATGCCAGACAGATATACAGAAAAACAGGCACGCCAAACTTATAACACCATTCTTTTTGCGTCGAGGGTTAATAAAATAAAATTAACTTTAAAAATATTGGTGTTACCATCCATATCTTTTAATAGGTATCGCAATTTAAAAAAAAAAATAGCTGCAAAAACATTATCGTCAAGTATTGATGACGAAAATTAAAAACATAGTGACGAGCACATGTGGATACATCCTGTTGAAATCTGACTTCCTGGCTTAAAAATTCAGTTATCGCAATGAAGTTTTTTGTTAAATTCTTTATTTTTCTTGTAAGAAAAAATGTAAAAACATCTTTTAAACCGGTAATCCAAGATTAACTTTTAACTCATATAATAAAAACACTCAATGTATCCTGATCCAATGTATCTGGTAACAATAATTTAATAGTGCAAAGCGAATTAAAAGTTTACGGTTATTCATACTGTTATGAAATTCATCGAAACAGATATTGTGTTCAAATGACTCAATTTGACTAAAAGGTTATTGCTACAATACATACAATATATACAGGGTGTCCCACGAGCAGTGTGCCAAAAAGCTAGAGCGTGTAGGTCTGGTCAAGACAAGAAATAAATCGTATGGGTAGAGGGGGAGGGGCAATTTTCTAAAAAAAAATTACGAAAAAAAATTATTAAAAATCAACAGTTACATCCACAATGCCGTGATATATTTTTTTGTAAAGCCAGAAACCTCTTCTTTCATCTTGTTTTTAAACGAAGCTGTTTTAAGGAATAGTTTTTGAGAAATTAATTTTCAAACTCAAAATTTTGAAAAATAAATTTTCGAACTATTTTTTTTCAAAATTGTATGTAATTAAGTACTAATTTTTTTTCAAAAATTCAATTCTCTTATTAGCTTTTAGTTAAAAACAGGAAACCAGATGCACAAATGTCTTGTAGTTTTTGAGAAATTAAAAAAAAAAACCCGAACCACTTTTTTCTAAGAAAAACCTTTTTTTTTGGTTTTAACGCGGCTGGACTTGTAGGAAAATTAATGTATGAAACATTGACCTTTTTTTTATTATTTTTAAAAAAATTTAGAGTTTTATGAGGAAACAATAAAGTGACACAGTATTGGAATAACCCTGGATTAATACTTTTTTTTCGTTGATAACGCCTGAAAACTGACCTGCCAATTTCGTCTGGGTCCGCCCGCCGCCGATGGGTTCTACCCGCTAGGACCTTAAGACAATAAAACCGTAATTTTTCTTTATTGAAAAACAAAATATTTGCAACCCAAATGTAAATAAAAGGCATCGCATTTTTAATAAAAAACCATTTATTTTTCCATCCATTTCCAAATTGGATGTTAATCATCAACACATTACGATGTCAAACTCATACTCTCGAGAAGAATTAATGGACATGCACTTCAGCTACGGCTTAGCTAATGGTCGAGATCGTGAAGCCGAAAGATATCCCAATCGGGGGTGTCCCAGTCGTAGCATGTTTTCAAGAATCCACCGGCATCGAAGAAGCGAAAGATCAGTTACAGATGGATCAGGAATCAGAATTTTGGATTTGGTCCGACGTAATCCCTCCCTTAGTACAAGGAGGATAGCTATTATGCTTGGAGTGCCCAAATCTAGAGTATGGAAAGTGCTTCATACCGAAAACTTACACCCGTACCATTTTAGGCCAGTTCAGGAACTCACCTCAAACGACAAGTTTTTGAGAGCAGAATTTTGTCGATCATTACTGCTTCGAGATGAAACTGAACGAAACTATTTTGCAAGGATATTCTGGACGGATGAAGCACAGTTTACCAGAGATGGGGTTACTTACTTCAACAATTTGCATCATTGGAGTAGCACCAATCCACACAACAAAAAACAAAATAAATCACAACACCGCTTTAGCTGTAATGTTTGGCTTGGTATTGTTGGACAAACTGTAATCGGGCCCCGGTTTTTGAATGCCGTTATTAATGGAGAATCATACCTGCAGTTCCTACGAAACCTTTTGCCCGATTCGATGGAGAACGTTCCTTTGGCCATAGCAGATAATTTAATCTACCAGTAAGATGGAGCACCAGTACACTACAGCTTACGGATTAGAAACTGGCTGGATGATCATTTTAGTGATCGTTGGATCGGAAGAAGGGGCCCCACGGAATGGCCACCTAGATCACCAGATTTAACTCTAAATTTTTATGTGTGGGGATTCATGAAGAATTATGTTTACGAAGTGGAAATAGTATCTTTGGAACAACTGAAAGAACGGATTGAAGTCGCTGGAGTCAAATTGCAGAAAAATTTGTCGAGCATAGACTATGCAGCCATTAGAAGGAGATATAATCTTTGGCCCCTATTGCGAGTGTCGATCAGCGATCGACGATCGACATTTATCGATCATCGATCGTCAATTGCAGATGTTGGTATTGTGGATGTCGATTCTGATCGACCGTTGTCGATTTGACACTCGCTTGTTGTCGATCGCAAAATACTGATCGTTGCTTTCTGTTAGAGAAAAAGATATTTTGTTTGCGTACGAAATGAAGTTATTTTAATAAAAATAATGAATTTATGGAGTATTTATGAAATTCTAATACAGGTGAAAGCAAGTTACGAACAAAAAAACAATTAGAGCTCCTCGTTTCGTTCATGGAAGCAAATCCCTATATTGCTAAGCGAGTTTGTTTGAAAACACAATCAAAACACAGATAGGAAAGATTAAGTACTAAGCTTAGATATTTATTAATTTATTTATTTGTTTATCTAGTTTATTAAGTACTAAACTAGGATGACCTCCTATGTGTTCATGGGAAAAATGGGTGAAATTAAGAAAAAAAAAAGTCCAATTGGAATGATTTGGAGTATTAAGTTTCTTTGATGAAATAAATAAACGACAGTGAAACAACTGTCAAAAAACGAAATATTCACAATCGACACTCACAATAAGGGCCTTTGCCTTCTAAAAAATGGGGATCATATTGAAAATTTATTATAATAAAACTCCGAATTTTTTAATAATAATAAAAAAGAGGTCAATGTTTCATACATTAATTTGCCTACAAGTCCAACTAGTTCGAACTTTTTTTTTCAAAATTTTGAGTTTGAAAATTTATTTCTCAAAAACTATACCTTAAAACAGCTTCGTTTAAAAACAAGATGAAAGAAGAGGTTTCTGGCTTTACAAAAAAGTATGTATGTATGTATATCACGGCATTGTGGATGTACATACATATGTAACTGTTGATTTTTTATAATTTTTTTTCCAACTTACCACGTTCGCGGACGCTAAAAATGTCAGGGAGCTGCAAAAGATTGGAGCGTAGATTACTGGAAAAGGTTAACATGACTGGATGAAACCAAATTAGCCGTTTTCAATCAGACGGTAAGCAATATTATTCGCACCGGCCATATGAATCCTTACAAAAGTGTCAAGTGAAAGAAACCAGGAGCATGGAGGAGGTAGATTGATGGTATGGTGCGGTGCTCCTTCATTTAGTGCAACGTCAGAGCAAATCAATGGTATAATGAAGAAAGAAGATTATCTTCGTATTTTGGAAGAAATTTTGCTGAACTTCGTAGACGAAAGTGAGTACCCAGAGGTTGAAATCATATTTCAGCACGATGGAGATCCTAAGCTTACTGCTAAAATTGTTAAAAATTGGCATCGAAGAAATTGGACGAGTTAAGTTAAAGGTTAATTTTTTATAGGTATCTGTTTTAAAAAAAAGTTGAAAGAAAAACAAAAAATTTAACAAAAAAAAACTCCATTGCGATAACTTTATTTTTAGGGATTTTATAACCACTTAGATTTGAGCAGGATGTATCCAGATGTGCTCGCCACTGTACCTTACCCTTCGAATTTATAAAATTAATTTATTTTCTAATAAAAACACATCACAAAAATAAACGTGTTATTTTGCGAGAAAAAAAATTAGTAGTCCTATCATAGAAACTATCTTTCTTATTTCCAGGTTATCTATTTTAATATAATATGTACATTCAAAATGTACTGCAATTGATATCAAGTAATATGTAGGTATGTACATATATCTTTTTCAGGACAATTCTAAAATCTAGAGCCGCCCAAATATTTTGATACCTAATCTACTATCGTTCACTAAGTTATTTCTTTTCAGACGATTAATGGCCAAACCAAGATTATATGCATATCTCATAAGAAAGCAATGCATACACGGTGGCTATTAAAACAAATTACTTATGATACGAAACATAAGAGTAAGGATATGCAAGGGAAGTAGTGTCGTCAAATTACAATGTTCTTTAAAATTTATCAACCCAATACATTCCCGTAAAATTTAGTTGGTCATATTAAAATAGAAGAATGAACGCATTTAAGTTTTATCTGGATGTCACTGCAACCAGATTAGATAGTCTCCAGCATAGAATATATGGTTACACGAACACATGTACGCCGAAATATTTTCTTGTATTTATTTTCACATGTATGTGGGTAAAATGGCGGACGATAAAACGTTGCCGCAATTGTTGGGCACTCCTCAATGCGTCACACAACCTGGCAAATATTTTATAACCATATTTTATACGTATCAGGGTCTACACCCAAGCGCATGGCATGCGCATTAACATCCTACCGCAAACACATTCCTATACTAATGCATGACGATTTGTGAATCTTCTGTCCATATATTGCTACCAATTAGAGAAGATACCGCATTTCTTCTCTTTTCTATAAAATCCCTCAGAAAAATATGTTTGCCCGAGACAAATTGTTAATGCCTTTTAATATTCAGGACATTATTTTATATTATAGCAACCATCTATGCGGAAAAAAATATTTATGTATATGTATAATTTTTCAATTGAAAGCACTATCATTTTGCGTTGTATTTTTATCGATTTGTCCTCAAATAAACTTTTTTTTCATTTATATCACTAGGAAATAATGTATTAAATGCAACATTTATTGCAGAAACAATTTTATTTAGTAAGCATAAAGATAAAAATTTAAAACGGTTGCAATTTACTTACTTTTTAAGTGACGAAAGGGTCGAAACGAATTTAGCACGAACAACCTAATAGCACAATTCTATACACTTAAATATACACTCATCAAATTGAGATGACGGATCGTTGAGTTCAACAGAATAGATTTTCGTTTGAAAGAGTAAGAAAATATTTTTTTAAATTACTTATATCAATTCTATAGGAATAAGAGAGTTGAATAGTGGTTTTCTCGATTGTTGTAATAGATTGCTACCAAGCAACTTGTCAGTACTAGGGATATCTCACTTTACTACATTGCCAAACTCACACATTGTAATGGTGTTCGACAATGTACTCGTAAAAAGGAACTGCACATTTTTCCTTCTAACTTCCAATAAATCCAGGCTTTATTTACACTCTGCTTCAATAATACACAATACTGACAATCGTAAGTGATTACTGAATTAAGAACTATCGAGAATAGAGATCTAACCAAACTCTAAGTTGATTTGATAATCTGACAACCGGTCAGTTTGATTAGATTAGAACAATTCTAGTACTTTATTGACGGTTGAGGGGAAAAAGGATTACGTCACCTAGATTTACTACAATTTCCAAAATAATACATAGTAAAACTAGAAACTACCCGTCGCACTGCGCATTGGAGACTAGAATGGTGCAACTATCTTTAAATGCAACTAAAAGTGTTCCTCGACATACAACAGATTGAAATCTACTTTATATTAAAAAGAATCCATTTTAAAAGGAGCTATTATAAACTTGAAATGAAACACAAATCGAAAGTATACCCGGGGCCTAAACCAATGTAATCACACTGATTTATGAAATCCCATTTCTCCACAAAAAAAAATAAAACAAAACCACGAGTTTTAACTTACCACAATTAAAAACGATTAAAAAACACTTATAATATTTGACAAAAGTTTATCTCGAAATTTTACAGATTTTCACTGCAGGGAAAAACTAACTTACTTGCACACCTAACCAAGTAAATATAGGTTCAGAAATATGTTCCAAAGCATGAAAATTTCTACAGAATGAAGTTGGATGCTGTTTTCCAACTGAAACAGTCGAATTGAAACGTTTAATTTTATAAAAAGTTTAGATTTAACGAAAATAATTTGCTAAATAATATAAAACATTCGTTAAATTTAATAATTGAAAGATTCTGAAAATTAAAACTGAACACGAAATAAAAAAACACATAATACCATTTTGAGATTAAACGAATGTACATTATATAAAACAATGCCTGGTCAATCTTTAAAACCAAGCCGAGTCTTACATGCTGCATGTCTTCATTTACATGTTTTAAGATTTCCCTTTTAAAGAATCTCCTATGAATATAATTTGTCATTTGTTACGCACTACAGAAAACAAGAAAATTCGAAGAATGAGGAAGGAGAACTGATCGTCCGACGGTGTGTATTCCACAGATAAAAACGAAAATGTAGCTCGACCCAAATAAGGACCCTCAACAAACAAAAAGTCGTAAGGAAAACCCACCCGCGAGGCAGCTTATGGAATTTCAAAACATGTAGAGTGTCAAACCCGACTTTTGGACTCTGCCAAAAACCAATGTAGTAGCATATACATATGTAGAAACTAGGGACAAGGCGATGTGCGGCTTGCAAATAATTGAGCTGAGCGAGCATCTATTAAACCATTTTATTGAAATTTTTTTTGATACTCATCATTTCATTGACTCTGGTAATGTGTGTGGAGTGAATACTGATGGTGTCAAGTTTGGCATTTTTTATTCACCAATATTTCTTTGCTAAGAGGTTATTTTGTTGATTTCAAAACTTTTAAGTCGCTGTGGCCATGAGATTCGATTGTAATCAAGTTTGAACCAAAGAACTTTTTATAACCAGCGGCTTAAAATCTGATTTTTTTTTAGATGATTCTTTTAAGATGATCCCCTTTTTCCAACTGAAAGTTGATCTAAATCCAAGTTACATTTTTCTAAATGTGTGACATTGTACAGTTTTCTAAGTGTATCCTTTTCTTCAGCAACCTTTACATAATTACTGTTTCCCTTGAAAATTTTTGTTTTTTCGGGTGGTGGTACACATTTGAAGTTGAGGGTAGGCTTGTCTTAGTAGCTTCTCGATTTGAACTAACAACCGGGATGCGCACATATATTTCATCAAGAATATAAACTTTAACAGCATTCATCGACTCCTAAAAACTGCAATCCGACTCTCCAGCAAAATCAGGTAATTTTACACGTAAAATGGTTATTCGTAATGCCAAGTGTACTGTTTGGCCGTTGATGCTCGCTGCAACTCAGGTTGTTGCCACTAGTGAAACACTGCACCAGCACTGTGGTTCAACTGTTTTAATTATCTGAGAAATAAGGAGAGACTTTCCAGTTCCTGCAGATTGATAATAACTTTTCATTTGTTTCATTATTAAGCTGTCGTTGAAGATGCGTAATAACTTTGCGGATCCTCATTCAATTTCGACGTTGTATTCGAAACAGCTACAGTACGTTCATATGAGTCTTTCATACGTTTGATGAATGTCAATTCAGACGCGTGAATATTTTTGAAAAGTTGCATACCAGTCGTGTTGGTCGAGATCTCGGAAATCGAGGGCAACAGTTTCAGGTAACTCATGTGGCATGTTAGTCCTAATCCATCAGAAGGTTCGTTTTCAGGTGTGTCGATGTCTTCGTTCTCAACCGTGGGTACATCGTATTCAATGATTTCTCAAACACGAATGTTGCTGCAAATGAAACTCTCTTTCCAAGTTTTAATTGTTTTGAGTTTATCGATGCTGCGCCATGGCTTGAAGAGTACAAATTTTTGTCTGTGATAAATCTCTGACAGTTCGTCGGTCAAAGACGGCGCGACCTTGTAGAATTCTCTTTGATCGGCATTCACGAAGTTGCCCTTTGGAAAAATGATACTTCAGAGTAAATTGATTCAAACACATTGATTCGAGGGACTCGGGACGTGACGAATAATGGTCGAAAAGCGATCTTGGAATGATCTCTTCATCAGTTTCTCTATTAGCAGGCACTAGAGTTTAATCCTCCAAATAATGTACAGTTTTGCGAAGGTGCGACCACAATGTTCAAGCGGTTCACCCGTTATTAAATGCTTCACCTCAAAGGCACTAATATCGCGTTGACCGATAATTGTTATTATAAGATTGCATATAGCTTCTTTGCTAGCATCATCAGGCGAACGTGATTGCATAATCGACTCAAAGACTTCTCTATAATTTTGCAACTATGGTTGGCAGCGTATTTAGCGAAATAATTCACTATTGCATGTTCAGATGCAATGATTTGGTCAGTGTTTACTCGACAAATTTGAGCGACAAACGGGTTATAACTGTAGAATTCCAAACACTTCGCCTTTAGCAGGAGTTGATTCATGTTGTAAGTCTTTTGGAAAATTGAACCATGACCGTTAACGATGTACGCAGTAAGCGGAACGTTTGTATGACAATTGGCTCGATTCGGGAGTTCTGCTAATTGTACTGTGCCGTTTAAATTAACCTCCGAAAGATTCATAAGTGAAGGATGCAATACAGCTGGAGGTTGCATAGGAACTGACTTAACTGGAAACTATGTCATCATAGAAGGCAATATAACGTTCTGTGTCTTCAAAAAATGCCGCGTCAAAACTGCGAACGTCTGAGATATTAGCAGCCTAGAGGATAATATGTACATGGAGCGAGCCCCTATGCTGATACTCGAATCTGTACCAAAAGTCGACGATATTCAGTTATGTTTTTGTTTGAGTGTTTTCATGAGCTCCTGAAGCCGTTGAGAAAAGTAGTGATCACCAATCATAGGGTTCTTATTCAATTTGCGCCATATTATTCGACTTAATTCGTTGTCAGTCAAGCTACTAATTTCTTCTTCACTCAAATTGTAGTAACGACCAAGGTCACGTCACCAAAGATCGGCTGCACTAAGAGTTAGGAATGCGGTTGGGATGCCAAGTTGTTTAATCATGGCCAGTAATTCACATTTCTTTGATACCAATCTGCTGACGTACCGCGAATTTTCGCTCCTCAAGCAAATATTCTTTTTACAAGAGTCGGCTGCTGTCTAACTTTTTGAGCTCACTGATATTGTGTACATTTTGTAAATCTGCTGTTCGCGCCAGGACACCACTTTGACGTGAGGCAGCGTGCCTTTGCATTGGGTTAGGGCAAAAATGGAAGCCAGGATCTTGTGCAGATTGTTAATCGCCATATTTCATTACGAATTTGTACCACACTCTAAATGTCAGCGTAATGTTTCAAGAAAAATCAAAGTAGTCACATTTTCCGTCCGGGAATTATATAGCCACAATGACGACATTCGTTAATTGGTTCCGTATTTGCTGTAGGCCAGTTTAGTACAGATTCTACATAGGCTTCTTGACCGAGACGTGGTGCAAATGGTGCAGCATTTTCTTCTATGCATTCAGAGTCTACGGGTTCTTCCGAAATTTCACCTTCTTCGATGAAAGGTAGTGTGTCTGTAAAATCACCGTCTTCAGGTAAACTTGCAATCATATCACAGTCCATCGCTACATCCGAATAGAAAGGATTGTTGAGAATCAGATAGTTTCAATACTTTTGGTTTTCTCACACGAAAATCAAAAAATACTTTCATTCCTTCTTGGCGTATAATGACCATCCGTAAATCTGCAGGTGCTATCGGTAATGCTGTTACTAGTGGAGCAATGTCTTGTTCTACATTGATAATATTTTCTGAATAATGATACTGTCCAACTAAGCTGGACGCGCGTATTTGATAAATTCTCATGACTGAATGAACTCGGGCGATAAATAGTTGCCCCACCGTTGTTAAATTCTGGAGTTCTTGTGGTAAGTCTCTTTAACACAGCCTCGGCAAACAGAATTTTGAGTCGTTAGAGTATAATCCGATCATTGACAGTAGCTGCATATACAAAACGATTTGCTATCCAATTTTGCTTTAAACTCAGAGATGAGTCTATTTTTATAGAGTGATCATGTGTTGTATAGTTTGTGGGTATGTTTTTAGTCTAAAATTTCACCAATTTCGGTTTTGTCCTGAATTGCACACAAATTACGTCCACCTCATCGGGGCATATTTCTTGGATTTAATTTTTAAAATCAGTGTACCAATCTCACTGATATCGTATATCCGTATCGTATATCCTGTTTTTGTTAACCAGCAAAACTTTTAAATCAGTTCTGTTAACTTAATCATTCGCACACAAAGGTAATGATGTATTTTAACGCAGTTTTTATGTAAGTCTACGAGAAAAAAGAATCATTAAAATCTCTCCTGTTTCTGTTAAATTTTTATGAACCTAGGAGGCCAAAGAACCCATTGTGATTCCCTTCATTTGTGGAGTACACATACCTGTCCTATCACGTGGTGGCTGAAACCACCCCGCTCTTTATGAAGTTTAGAAGATCCGATATATCTGCATTTGCTACGTCCGCAATCTTTGTGAAGAATCTATGGCCCAGCGAAGCTAGGCACCGATTCTGGAGAGCTGGGCAGTGGCAAGGCAGATGTTGTAACAAAACGTGGTTTGGCGTGATAGCTACATCGTTGCAGGATTCCAGGGACACGAATATTAACGGACGGAAATTGAATATAAACTCAACCTCCCATAGTGCACACCATAAGGTTTCATCGTTGAAGTTCACTGAAGGCATCTGTATAGTATGTTCTTGTTAGATCGCATAAACCTCTCCCAGGCCCCTTCCATGTGTGGCGCTGCTGGTCGAATGTTAAGTGGAAAAGATAACTTCCGTCAAATAACTACCGCCAATGTTGATACACATTTGTACCCGTTCTATAGCATTTTCTATGACTTTCCGTAAGATATCTGGTGATAACTGTTCGCATTTGTGTCCAATAGTATCCTCAGGAGCTGCGATTATCTGCGACTTCAAGTAGCTCCAAAGAAAGAAGTCTGGGATGGTTAAATCTGTCGATCTTGCTGGCCGTGCCAAATGGCCAAAACGGGAGATTACGCGGACCGGAAACGCTTCCTTCACAATATCCATTGTTACTCGTTCTGTGTGTGCGGTTGCATCGTCTTGATGAAACCAAATGCTCACCAAGCCCCGCTCATCCAATTCCGGCAGTAAGAAGTCATTTATCATGGCCCTATAGCGTTCACCAGTAACAGTGACCTCATTGTGACCTCATTGCCGATGGCGTCCTCAAAAAATACGGCCCAATGCTCCCGGTGAACGCCGCAACACACAGTGGCTTTGAGTGGATGTAATGGTTCTTTGTGCATCACATGCAAATTTTCAGTGCCCCAGAAACGAAGATTTTGCTTATTAACGTAACCGCTTAAGTGCAAATGCGCCTCGTCGGTCATGACGATTTTCGACATAAAATCGTCCTCTTCGTTGCTGCGATTAAAGATGGCTTGACAGTAATTTACACGCGACTGACTTCGCTGCAAGTCTTTAATCTCCCATAGGCAACACGTTTTCCTCAAATGCAGACCAACAACCATACATACATACAATGAGAATTGTATCTGACATTCTTTTCATCCATCGACTCCTTTCAGGTACCATTGACTACCCTCTCTCTACAACTCTGTTTCTATCAACACTAACCCCCGCAATGTACGAAATCACCGTCTTTTCTATCTACCCACCCCCCTTACTGCCTATGGCTCCAATGAACCAATTCATCGCATGCTGGGAAGTGTTAATTCGAATCCTTACTTCGATTTCAACATCAGCACTCCATGCCTAAACATCCACCTTTTTAATCCCCCCCCTGCCCCCTCTACCGATAGCTTTCAAACAAAAAATAAAGCATTCAAATAGGTCCATTCGTTCAGGAGCTATGACACCACAGACAGACACACTGACACAAACACCCACAGACACGTCAAACTTATAACACCCCTCTTTTTGCGTCGGCGGTTAAAAGGAGAATTGGAACAAAACTGCATCATTAGATATTTTCATAATGCTTCTGAACTTGTCAGGTAGCAAGAATCGAGCTCGTACGTAGAACTTCATCCTATACCTAAAGTATACCTTGGCATACTATATACATTGACATCACCGGGAAACATTGTTCAGATAGACGCATTTACCAAATTTATTAATTTGTACCACACGGTTAGGTAACATTGACACAGATACATACATAGTTGCATTAGTCATTTATATCGTTCTTTGGGGTACCTACACGCAAAAAAAAACGCCCGAGGACGTGTGCTACTCGGGTTGTCCGTGTCGCGGTAGTCGATACACGTATAAAACATATTGGAAAAATGAAATACATTACATAAATGTATTGTCCAAATAAAATATAGATTGTCCTACTGTAGAATACTGTTATTTTCCATTTTTCATTTGGTTGATGACATTTCGTCTCTTTTCTGTTGTGGCAAGCAAGACTGAGTGGACACTGCTGCTTGTCTAGTGCGGCCGCAGCAAGACTGCGTGGTGGTAGAAAATCTACAAGCGTGTGTGTGTAGGGGCAGACGATTGCCGTTTTTGGTGAGGAATTGTAAAATTCCCGGACGACAGTTTCTGTGCGGTTTTACAAGGGAGAAGATATCCAGCTTGCAGACTCGCTCGGCTCGACCAACAGTTAGGGACGAGGTGACCGATCAAAGGCCATCTCAGGATGAAACTGTACTTCCGGCATATACATATCTGTTTATTGACAATGTCTTGAAAAAAGATACAACAAAAAAAGCATATTTTACAACTGCGAATAACACAAAACTACTTGATTTCCTTGATGGAAGTTCGAATTGTATATTCAAATTTAATTAAATTTGACTATTTCATGATCTGAACAATTTCATAATTGTTCATATGTAAACACACATGTTCTGTTGTAAATAACAATAGAAACAAGATATTTCTGTGACATTTATTGGAAAAATGAAAAGTACCAGGATGAAAATACAAATCAAACACAACTTATTTAGTTTTTTTAATAAAGAAATAACAAATGGTAAAAAAGGTCCCTTACCTGGAAAAAATAATTGGAACAGAATTATAGGTAAATTTTTTTTTTTTAAAGAAGCTACATTTCCCGAAAAATATCTTATAGTCTTGTAATACTTGGTCGCTACGCCTTTTCATACCAGCTTCATTGGATTCGATAGGTATGGGGTGCCATGTACTTTGGACATTTGTTTCATTTCTTGCCAGTCTCTCTGATCTTTCTCTTAAGAATACCTACCCCAAACGCTTTCTATGGAGTTCATATCGGGAGGCTGCAATGGTCACTTCACAACACTGATCTAATGTTGCCGAAACTATTTCCTTGCCTAATTTTGAAGTATGCTTAAGTTCATTAGAGGCTTTACTCTGCTCAACTCTGCTTCAGTTTTTTAATAACTGATGTGAACTGTAAAGATCCTTCTTTTCCTATTATTTTTCCGAGCAAAATAACCCCTCTGCTTGCATTTTTTGCTACTGCAAAAAAACAAAGTACGGATACATCAGAGCTACATCATTTCAAAGTAATGTTAGGTAGATAACATTTAGATATAGAAATAGTTTCGGAGAATGTTGTTATATAAGGTTTTTATATCTCAATATAATGCAAACTTTTGTTTCCATTCTTTTTTCCAACACTGTAAGTCACGGCAGGCTAACAGATATGAGTCAAAATGAATGCTGAGTTTGAGACTAGATTGCACATAACGGTTTTCGTTTGGTTTATAAAGGTAGTGTTCTTCGTTTAGTATTTAACTGATTTCTTTCACTTATTTATTATATTCATCCAATTCATTATATCCAAATAATGTACTAAACCTTTGTAGAGCTTTAAAAAATAGGAATGGGAATAGAAAAAGTACCTTTATAGGTACGAAAAAAAATGCAATTCAATATATTGATATTACAGAGAGGACAGAAGGCATGGAATCAAGGAGATGGAGAGATAATATCGCACTTATAATGCTCTAGAGTTTTACAATAAATTAAAACGAACATGCCTGCAGGAATGAAAATGGAGATCTAGTTTTAGAATCACAGTCGATGCTGAGAATATGGTAAGACAACTTCTTTAAACTATATAAAGGCGATGATAGACAAGATACCGCTGTAAGGCAGTACGGCCCATTCGCAACGGACGACGTAAGAGAATTCCATCCACTCAATTTAGACGAAGTCAAGATAGCGATATCGAGACTTAAGTATAATAAAGCCGCGGGCGCAAACGGCCTATCTACTGAGCTATTTAAGTCGACTGGAGATGAGCTGGTAAGGCGCATGCACCAACGTATGTAAATCATAAGGGCGGAGGAAAGTATGCTCGGCGAATGGAATCTCAAAATCGCTTACCTGGTCCACATGAAAGGTGACCCATATTATTGCGCCAACTACAGGGGAATAAGTCTTCTTAACATAACCTGTAAGATCTTCTCTGCCGTTTTGTGTGAACGCCTGAAGCCTATTGTGGATAACTTGATTGGCTCTTATAAGGGCGGGTTTAGACCAAATTCTAAATCGGCGGCCACCACCTTTTCGTCGATTTTAAAGCCGCGTATGACAGTGTGCAAAGAGATCAGCTATACGGAGCTCTCACTAATATTAACATGCCAAATTCGTCCGGCTGTGCAGGATGATAATGGAAAACTCTCACTGCTTCATTAACGTCGGTAACGAACTAATCGAGATGTCGATATTAAAAAAGGATTTAGACAAGGCGACACATCCAACTTTTCCAACATCGTTCTTGAAAAGTCATGCAAGAGTCGCTGGCCAACACAAAAGGTACAATCTATTTCAAGTCTGCACAATTGCTTGCGTCCGCAGATGATATCAACGTAATTGGAAGGACACAGCGAGACGTCAATGAAGCTTTCGTAAACATTGAGGTGGAAGCAGCTAAGATAAACAGACAACAGACAAACAGCTATAATTTATATATATAACCTGGACTTTAACGTAAGCGAATGAGTAGGCCCTTGATCGTTTCGAGAAGAAAACGGAGTTTGGAGGAGAAAATCTAACGAGGGGATTTGTACAGGCTGTACAGCGAAATCGGCCTAGTAGACGACCTAGGATCCAGCGTCTTAAATTAATCTAAGATCTGCAAGTTATGTGACATTTTTGACGTTTCTCTTTTCATTTCCGTATCATTTATTCCTTGTTGATTGAAAATCAGTAGCGCAGTATAAGCTCCTCAACGCAACATTAAAAATTGTGAGAAAACTATCAAATATGTGTCAAGTGGGTTGAAAGTTAAAACGAAAAGTCAAAGAGGCTTCACGAGGCTGCGTGTATGAATGCTTTTCTCACGGTATGGAATTTCAAAGAAGAAATTGGAATATAAACAGGCTTCGTGACGAAAGGTGTAATGAATAATCAAAGCGAAAATATAATTTAAATTGATATCCCATGTAGCAACACAGTTGCCCTCTGGTAGTAATTTAGGTTCGAATTTTAATTCACGTTATCCTACCAAGTATGTATGTAGTTTGAAAAGCTAAATGTATCCAGAAACCAGAACGAGACGTGCGTCTTTCGTACGTCTACCCCCGTGACCACCTGAAATTTTAAATGAAGTACAGGTTCGTAGCGACAAAACCCGTTACAAACAACCTCTATTCGTGAACACATGTGAGCTCACTTCATTTTACCGCAGTGGACTCCCGCCCCACACACTCTTGGAATTATAAAATGTGCGTGATTGTTTACATAATTTTGACAGAACCCCGGGTTCCCATATGCTCGCCGCAGCTTGTAGGCAAACGTCGGCGGCCATTTTAAGTGGTACGTCTCATTGGTGGTTTCTGAATGTATCCCGCTTAGAACTGTCACTTAAATTGTTTAGAAGTACGTGCCATTTATTTTTGGTCCTTTGATATTACCTTATCTCTTATTTCTTTGAAGCATAGGAGAATAAATATGCCCAAGTCGAAGAGAGCGCCGTGGCGCAGTATGTAATGTGTTGGCCGCTGACGCGCCATCAGAACTCAGAATGCGACGTGCGTCTTTCCCTGCAGCACCCTGAATGAAGTCCAGGTTCGTAGCGACAAAACCCGTCAAAAAAAACTCTTGAAATTATAACAAAAGGTGTTTTTTATTATGCCCACATGATCTGATCTGGATCATGATTTACATGCATTACAATAGCAACACGTGGGGAGATTACGATATCCGTGGCGCCGGGTTTTGAAGGTGTTTTCCTATAGAACTCGATGAGATAACCAAAAAAAAACATAAATAAGTAAAATTGTTTGATATTTTGCTTAGTTTTCGAGATAATGAGGTTTAAAATTGATTAATTTTTAGGTTTTTTCACTGGAATTTTGATAGAATAGAAAAGTAATTTGTTGAGAGTGTTGCATACTTTTTAGCTTATGTATGTAATTTCTTTACACGTTACGAAAGATGGATATAAAGAAATATTGGATGCACCCACTCCAAATCCTCTATATGGCCAAGCAGGGGAGTTGCAGGGGGGGCAGCATGCCACCTCTTACGCGTTTAGATTATCATACATTAATGTTTTTTTATTATCCAATCCAAATCTTATCCGGATCATGATTTACATGCATTACAATAACACGTTATCCAGCTCTTGATCTAGATCAATTTCAAAATCCGAAAATTAGTTTACACTATTCCAGACTGGGAATGATGAACATATACAATTGTGGCCAGGATTTGGTTACAGTTTTACCTTTCGCATAAAGTAATTGATCTCACAATACTATAAAATGTGAGTATTAACTAACATTTTTAAAACTCTTGATCGAATTGGGTAAATATTACCCCCAATTGGTGTATATCGACAAAAATTATTATCATCAGCTTTTTAATCACTCGTATCAAATTTGTATGGAAAGAAAAATTTTCTTTGATATGGCAGTTCCACAATTAAATTTTGTTTTCAAATGTTAGATATTTGAACAAGACGAAATGTCAAGCTGGCTATTCGTTGATCTGTACTGTTTTATTATGTCCCATGATCCAGATCTTACAGTCCTGTCAAAGATCTGGCATTTGAAAACAAAATTAAAACATAAATCGAGAGGAGCGCTCTGACAGAATTTTGATGAAATTTTGTTAAAAGTATTGCATAATTTTCGACTCAGGGGAAAACGTGTTATAGAAGTTGCATCATTTTTAGCTTACCTTGTTATTTGTATGCTTATCTAAACGGGTAAGGGAGGGCATGCTGCAACCCTTCCGCTTGACCAGGATTTTGAGTATGTGCCAGTTTGGGTGTACTTAATATTTCTTTATATACATCTTTCGTATAATGTAAAAAAAAGTACACACATAAGCCAAAACGTATGCAACACTAACATACTATCAAAATCCGAGTGAAAATAACCTAAAAATTAATCAATTTTAAACCTCATTATCTCGAAAATAAGCAAAATTTCGAAAAGGTTTACTTATTTTTTTGTTTATCTCATCAAGTTCTATAGGAAAACACCACCAAAAACTTGCACTACGGATATTGTTATCTCCCTCATCTGAGAAAAAGAAGGTTAAAGAGAGATGAAATGTATTGTTTTTCATAAGACTGTATGTTTTTAGTTTAGTTTAAGTATCTTCTTACAGTTTTTTTAACCAAGGCCAACAAAAGGATCTTGTTTGGAAACAGAAAATAATTAATGACATGCGTGGGCAAGTACACAAATTTATTTGCGTTTTCTGTTAAAAATATGAGAAACAATCTTTTAAAAGACCTCCGTAATGAGTGGAAACAAAATTCCAGATTTGCGTTTGGAAACTATCGCGTTATGCGAATAGTTTTGATCGGACTGTATCAGAAGAAATAGATACCGATTTACACATGGTGGGTAGAGTAAAATAACAAAGAAATTATTGAAAACAAGACTTGTTCGATCAGATTGCGAATAGGCTTATAACTTCTGGGCGATTGAATATGTCCGAAGTGGGTTTATCGCAACAGAGACTGTGTAATTGAGTGCTGGGCCGTTTGAAGTTTTACGAATTCCATAGAATCTCATTTACGATCTTTGGGCTTGCCAACAAAATTAGAAAGGAGTATTGTTATCCTTAAATAAAAATAAATACTTCAACTTATTGCCAAACCAATGGCCATATTTCATCTCACTATTAAATGTTCGTGGAATGAAGAGGATGGATTTAGAGCACATTCGCTTGCAGAGGATCTGAGGGACAGCAGTAATGAAGAAGGTATTAAAGATGAGAAAGCTGATGATGTAGATATCGAATCCGATTGAAAATAATATTGAGATATAGTTGTGTATTTTATTTATTTTTTAATATAAAATGTATACATAATTGTCTGTCTATATTTTTGTTACCAATCATCGCAAGAATTATCCGAAAAATTGTGTTGTCAGGCCAAAGAGACTGCTCCAGCATTTTTTTTAGTTGGCTTATAAGCAATAACATAACGTTGCGCTATAGGTATAGGTGGTGAGTAACCTGATGAATAAGTAGGGTCTTCAAACAATAGTTCGTATCCATCAATAGATGTTTGAGGCAAACGATTGACAATTGCCTTATAAAAGCAAGTAGTCTGTGGGTATAGGGCCATAACTAAAAGGTAAATACATTTATTTTGTATAGTAAAATAAACGATAATTTTCTTCCGAATAAAAAAAAGAGTCAATAAGATTGGGGACTTATTAAACGTACCCATGGTGTCTTTTGGAAAGAGTGCATGATAATCTGTTTCCGGATTTGCTCTCATAAGTGGCAGAGGTATGATTTTTCGCTTACTGAGCACGTGACGATCTTTCTGTTCCTCATCGATGTCGTCCACTTCATATTTGTTCTGACCGCTTAGAAATTGCACTACTTCAGCAAGTATCCAATTCTCCTCATCCTCAACGCCTTTAACAAGTGCAGCAACTATATCACCAGCTTTTGCAATATAATTACTTTCCGCAGGAATAGCGCCACATAGAGGTGGTACCTTTTCTCCTGGTTTGCTTATGAAGAGAGGAAGCGTTTGGGCTGAAACCTGTAACATTTTTAATTGCGCACCCCGACGAATCGCTTCTTTATTCCCAGCATTTCTAGCCTGAATGCGTCGCTCGTTTCTTATATTGCGGATCTCATGTATTTTTGCAAGGGCTTGTCTTATAACAGTTTCCTCTTGAACTGCGTCTTGCAGACCCGTCTTGTAAAGAGTTTTCAGTTTGTGAGTTTGCAAGCTCGATATTTGGGCACGTATTATTCCATTAAGATTCGTTTCACTCCGGCGCCTTTCTTCTTCTACTTCATGAATAAGTTTTTGGAGGGTTTTAAGACGATCCTTTCAAGCAATTTGAATAAAAATATACATATACAAATACAATTTAAGCAATGCTATTTTTTACATTTGTTTACCTGAATTTGTAAAGCTGCACTCTCAGCTGTTAATGGCATATTACAAAATATACGTAAACAGTAAACACAGTTATATTTTTCTTCTCTGAAAAGACTAAAGGAACAGAGTTATAAACAGCAAAATTTGACGTTCATAAAATTCAGAGACCGAGGAGACATTTCACCCCCTTTCCCTTCAATATTCTATATTGCGGGGAATTTTTTTATTCGAAATTTTATTCGTTATTTTCGAAATCCTCATAAAATTCGATTAACATTCTTAATTGCGGGGAATTTTTTTTTACAGAGAAAGCATTCCGAGGTTCTGGTTCAAATTTCAGCAAAAATTTACTACATGGAGCGCTAAAAGCGTTCTCATGGTTTGGTTAAAACTGTTTGGATTTCACTGCATTGCTTAGTTGTGCACAGGTTGTGCATCATATTCAAGAGTGTGCAGTAATGTTGGTGATTTTCCAAGTTTCTGATATATATGGCAAATTGTTAAGTACGTGTTTCAATGAAACGATAAATACCTAAACATTTACAGTGGTATATTTCCATCGAAATTTCAGCCAATGGCTCAGAGTGGTATAGCTTTCCACAGCTCGTAGGGAAAACTACCTGGCATTTTTAGTGCCATCTCGGTAAATGGTGGTAAAAGTGGAGAAAGTCTCGAGAACCATGGTGTTCGTTTTTGAAATACAATAAATTTTCGTCACAATTTTTATGTACTTTGTTGAATTTCGCAGAAAATATGGTGTCCGGATTGCTTAATATGTCACATCGATGTCGAAAAATCGAATTTTATGAGGTTTTCGAAAATAACGCAAGGTATCCCTATCTATACAGTACAATCCACGTTTTATTTGTCCGATTTTTCCTGATGCCAAGTATTTTTTACAATATTTTCTTGTCAAAAAGATATTTCATAAATACGTAGTTTAAGGGCTTTCTCATAGAATATTTCGTATTGCAGAAATTCATCTAAGATCTTCAAATTTTGTGACTTTTTTGAAGTTTTTTTTTTTCATTTCCGTTTCATTAACTGTTTGTTGAGTGAAAAAAAACAGATTAGTATCATAAATGGAAAATTGTAGAGAAACAAAATCAAAAATTGTAAGGAAAATATCAAAATTGTGTTAAAGCTTGAACCACACCGGCGGTAGGGGTACCGGTAGAAGCACGGTAGCGGTATACCGCTTGTCCGTTCAGACTGGCGGTAATTTCGAATGCGGTATTCATATTAGAAGTTGCTTGTTTTTCAGGATGGACGGAATGTATTCTTCAGATGACGAATCTTGGGAATCTGCACAAATTTCATTTTGACTGGGATGATTATCGGCAACGTTGATTTCTTTCCCCTGAATATGTGCATTTAAAGTTTCTGGATTTTTCTGGCATCACTTATATCACTACTCACTTCGATTTCATTAGAGCCTACGTTACTAATAGTATTTGCAAAAGGTAGAAATGACTTAAAACCTCCCATATGTGTTGCCCATTGCCAGTGCTTATAGCGCTTTGCACTTTGTCCAGTTGTGGTTTTTATACACCTTACATACTTTGCACATGAATCCCTCAGATTTTTCCATTTTTTCTTTACAGTGTCAACTGAAATAGAAGTGGAATAGAAGAAGAAGACGTTTTTTAATACGTTAATTTCTTTGAATTCACATCTCGTTCATGTTCAAAACAATTTTTTATTATCATGTTTAATTTGTTTAATCTCTCATTACAGATTTCTTGCAAAACTATTGGATACCGTTTTCGAATTGGATTTAGCACTGTTAGCACTATAGTGGCAGACGTTTGCGAAGCAATTTGGTTAAATATGCAACCAATATAGGTATATGCCTGAACCCACTGAACAGATCTGGAAAGAATCCGCTGAAAAATTCAACAATATGTGGCAGTTTCCAAATTGTATAGGAAGCATAGATGGGAAACATGTAACCATTAAATGTCCTGATAACACAGGCTCACAACATTTCTGCTATTTGAAAAAGTTTTCTATGGTACTCATGGCAATTGTTGGAGCTGACTACAAATTTCTATGTGTGGATATAGGTGCCTATGGGAAAAATAGTGATGGAGGCATATTTGAAAGATTTGCAATGGGCCACAAATTTGAATCCGAAACATTCAATATCCCCCAAAAAAAACCTTTGTCCGAACCCTAACTCCTCATGTGTTAATTGGGGACGAAGTATTTGCGCTGAAGCCAGAGAAGATATGCGGAAAGAAAATTACAACAAAAGGCTATGCCGAGCCCGACGAGTGGTGGAAAATGCCTTTGGCATCTCAGCATACAAGTGGCGTGTTTACCACAGACCTTTGGAAATTAAAGTAGAAACAGTCATCAAAGTTGTACAGGCAACATGCGTTTTGCATAACTATTTAAGAACAAAGACATGTGAAGCTCAATGTGTTGAATTTCTTGAAGCAACTGAACTCCAAATAGGAGCCTTATATGATATGAGAAATGACTCCAGAAGAGCAGTCCACACAGCTTTCACAATCCGAGAAGAATTTGTCCATTATTTTAACAATTGAATTCTCTTGTAACCACATAAGTTATTGTTTATTTTGATTTAATAAAACTACTACTATGTACAATACATTGTTTTGAACATATAAAACAAAATATTTGATTCACGAAGGTCACTTACTATCTTGGTTTAACTCTGCTATATTTTTCCATATTTTGTCCTTTTTTCCCGTATTTTTATACTCGGGATGAGTCAAATCAAATAAAATGGGATTTATTTTCACCAACTCAATTAATGTTTCAATAACCATTTTGATCTGCGGTACGCGGTACACGGCGGTCAACTGTGCTTGCTGCGGTACAAAATTGTATCGCTGCAATACCGCCGTACCGGTTGCGGTATACCCTAGCCAATGTGTGCAGCTACATTTACCGCAATAGGATTACGTACCGTTGTACCGCTACCGCGTACCGCCCCGGTGTGGTTCAAGCTTTAAGCGGGTTGAAAGTTAAAAAAGGAAATTCAAAAAGGCTTCACGAGGCTGCGTATGGGATTTCAAAAGAGAAATTTCAAATAGAAACAGACTTGGTGAGGCCACGTGTGATAGTTAAAAACGAAAAAAATATTTAAATTGATAATCCTTCTAGCAACACAGTTGCCCTCTGGCAATAATTTATGTTCGAATTATAATTCACGTTGTCCGACCATCTATGTAGTTCGAAAAGTTAAATGCATGCCGCTTAGAACTGTCACTTAGACTGTTTAGAAGCACGTGCTTTGTTTATTTATTGTCCTTTGACAAGTATTACCTTTTATTTCTTTGAAGCATAGGAGAATAAATATGGTCAAGTCAAAGAAAGATAAGAAAAGTATTGTTTTTATAAAATTGTATGTTTTTAGTTTAATTTAAGATCCTTCTTACAGTTTCTTTAACTAAGACCAACAAAAAGGATCTTGCTTGGAAACAGAAAATAATTAATGACATTCGACGATGCGTGGGAAAGTACCCAAATTTATTTGTGTTTTCTGTTAGAAATATGAGAAACAATCTTTTAAAAGACCTCCGTAATGAGTGGAAGCAAAATTCCAGATTTGTATTTGGAAAAAATCGCGTTATGCAAATAGCTTTGGGTCGGACTGTATCAGAAGAAATAGATATCGATTTACACAAGGTGGGTAGAGTGAAATAACAGAAATTATTGAAAACAATATTTGTTCGATCAGATTGCGAATAGGCTTTCGGGGCAGTGTGGATTGCTTTTCACAGAAAAGTCTAAGGAACAAGTTCTTGAATGGGCTGATAACTTCTGGGCGATTGAATATGCCCGAAGTGGGTTTATCGCAACAGAGACTGTGGAATTGAGTGCTGGGCCGTTGGAGAGTTTTACGCATTCCATGGAAGCCCATTTACGATCTTTGGGCTTGCCAACAAAATTACAAAAGGGGATTGTGACCCTTACCAACAATTACAAAGTTTGTGAGAAAGGTAGGGCCCTGACCCCGGAACAAGCAAGAATACTTAAACTTATTGCCAAACCAATGGCCAAATTTCGTCTCACTATTAAATGCTCGTGGAATAAAGTGGATGGATTTGGAGAACATTCGCTTGCAGAGAATTCGAGGGACAGCGGTAATGAAGATGAGAAAGCTAATAACGTAGAATCCGATGAGAGTAATATTGGAATGTAGTTGTATATTTTATTATTTTTTAATATAAAAATTATACGTAAATTTCAGTCTATTTTTGTTACCAATAATCCCAAGTGTTATCCGAAAAATTGTGTTGTAAAGCCGGAGATTGCTCCAGCATTTTTTTAAACTATTGTAGCTTATAGGCAATAACACAACGTTGCACTATTGGTATAAGAGTATCCTGGTGAATAAGTAGGGTCTTCAAACAATAGTTCATATCCATCAATAGATAATTGAGGCAAGCGATTGACATTTGTTTTAAATCTAATTTAGAATTAACTAATAAAATAAAGTGAATTCAAATAAAATTGTTTTGGAAGAGTGTGGTGGGTACAACTCACTGAGCACAAAGCAGAAAACTTTCGGACAGAAATTTTTCTCACTGAACAGCAAGGCGTATTTTTCTGTCCGGAACAATCAGTAATTACATTTTTTCCCCATTTTAATGGAAACTAAAACATATTGTTTCAAAACTAATTTTATTCTACAGAAACAATACCAAAGGAAGAAAATAGTCAATTTACTTGGCTTGCAATATTGTCGATAAAAAATAAAGTTACTATAAATTCGAACTCAAAAAAGTATTGGCATAATTTGAATCATGCAATTGGTACCATTATTTGAAATACCGGAGGCTTGTAGAGATTAGAAGTTAGTTGACTGCGATTTGTTAATTGGTTAGCAAGGTTTTAGATCGCAAAATTAAATTTAAAATACATAATGGTTCAAAGGTGTAAAGAGTTAGGCATTTAACTTAAAAACTGAGTTGTGTTAATGCACTAAGAAGGGTTTACGGACAGTGATCGGAAAAAAAGAATTGAAATTAGCTTATTCACAGTTAGTAGTGTTGTCAAGCAGAATGAAAGTACAGGAACAACAGAAAACAAAAAAGAATGGAACACCGCGCATTATGGAAAAATTTGATATTTTGATGAAAGTAAGAGAAACCCCAGAAGAAGTGCTCCAAGCCTTGCAGAAGTCGCAAAAACAACAAAAAAGTCTTTAATATGCAAAATATACTTACTCTTTTGCATAAACCAGAATACTACGGAAGAGCTGCTCGGAAAAAAACCCTTTATTTTGGAGGCTAATAGAAAAAAAACGCTTGGATTTTGGTAAACTTATCTAAACAAGCCAAAGGAATTTTGGAAATCGGTTATATTTTCTGATGAGCCGAAGTACAATATTTACGGAAGCGATTGAGCGCAATATTTTTGGAGGAAACCAAATACCGAACTAAATAAGAAAAGTGTTGCGCCGATTGTAAAACATGTTGGAGAAAGTGTTTTGATTTGGGGCTGCGTGGCAAGTAGTGCGGGTAATCTCACTTTCATTGAAGGTCATATGAATGCAGTTATGTACATTGCTGTGGCGTGGCCTGGATAATTTCAAAAGGGAAGTCGAAGAGAAATTAGTCACTCGATAACGTTAACTACGAATGTCTAAATGAAATTATGTCGTGTATTGCTGATCTGGTTTCCAGACCATAGAAGTAGATCAATTCAAGCAATTTTTTTTGTACGTCAAGTCATTAAACTTTAAATTTACAATGAGTTTAACGCATAATAAAATTCGCTTCGAAAGAAATCGTTTTTGGCAGATGCAAATACAACACTTTAAGAAAAATTTAAAGTGATGTAAGTAAGAATAAGAAGTATAACTTATACAGAAAATATCAATAAATGAAAGGTTTGGAAAATAATTTTGTAACAAATTTAAAAATTCCTTGTCGCGCTGACATACCAACACTTTTTATGTGATCTACCTTTTTGCATGTGTTTCAGATTTTGATAAATTATGAATATTGTTAATCCTATACCTACTTCAGTCCAATATAATTGTGAAATTCCAGTTTTTCCTAGTTTTGTTGATATGTAATTGTTTCTGTGTTCATCAAAATATCCGCAGTTTAAGAAATCCTCTTTTCCTAGCTCATATTGAGTCGTTCAAATAAAAAAGCCAGTAATAATTGCTTTAACAGTGTAGGAAAAAGTATATAATACATAGTAGGTACGCTTTATGAGTGCTATACTGTACTTCGGTATCGCACTTAACTTTTTTATACATACATATCTATACATACACGTCTGTACATACAAATCTGTACATACATATCTAAGTTCGATAATCTGACCCAGTACCATCTAATAAAGAATCTAAGTACAGTTGGTGATCATCAGTCGTTTTATTCCTACAATCTCTTAGAAGTGGGATTCAGGGAGCAGATCAGTTCTACCGCGCTCTTGTATGTACGTTTGACAGTTCGCGTATTGGGTTTGGGTCTTCTGTACAAAGTTGAGTGTGCGTTGCAAATCGGTTTCGCACGCGTTCAGTGTTTGAGATTTACTCTGACAGTCTTTTGGTGAACATTTTAAAATGCTCGAGGAATGGAAGAAGCGACTGTGCATAGACTCAAAAGCTTCCTTAGAGCATTAAAATATCAAATCACAGGGACTAAAGCGGAGTTGAAAATCCGACTTCAAGAAGCAGTGCAAGATTTGACGTCCGAAGACTTCGCAAAATTGATCCAGGAACTTCCATCGACCAGCAAAGGTCAAAGTGTAGATGATTCTGTGCCACTATTAGACCCAGAATGTCTTGATGACGAATTATCAAAGTTGAGAAGAGTGTACAAGAAGAAAGAGGAGATCCTTAGGCTAAAACTATAACTACGCGAGCTACATCTTGAAGAAACAACAAATATACCGAGCTCTGCTTGTAACTTTAGGGATATCGAAGACTCTATACAACCATTCTGTGGCGATGATAATTTTCCTGTGCAGTGCTGGATTGAGCAGTTTGAAGAATGTGCAGAAGTCTTGAATTTGGACGATCGAAATAAGTTTATCTACGGTAAGAGACTCCTTAAAGGAATCGCCAAGTTATTCGTCAGAACCGTGAACATTAGAAGTTGGGTGCAACTAAAACAATTATTAAGAAATGAGTTTCAGAGAGTCGTTACCAAATCTGACATCTACAATGAACTACGAAAGAGTAAGAAACACAGCGTGACAAAACGATGCAGCAATATGTTCTTCACATGAAGGAAATCGCCTCACATAGTAAGGTGGAAGAAGAGGACCTGATCCAATTCATTATAAAAGGTATAGCAGACTCGGAACTTAATAAAAGCATATTATATAACGCCAACAGCCTCGACGAACTAAAGATAGCTTTGCGAAAGTACGTCAAATTGAAAAGCAACCATAGTGAACACAACGAAAAAGCTACCAGGTCAGCACCTCTCACTACCCAAGCTCGGCGCTTCGTCCCAAGTAAGTCAACTGTAGAAAATCACAACGATGCTGAAGATCCAAAGAAAACATCATTGCGGAAAAGAAATGTTACGTGTTACAAGTGTGGACAACAAGAACATATTTCAACGAAATGTGAAACTAAGAATCCGATTATGATGTTGGAGCAACATACAGCGATTGGTAAATTCAATACTCCAGTGACAGCGGGGGAGAAACCAAAACGAAGTGACAATGACTTCGAATGCAACATTTGCTATAGTTGGATAAGCACTGACATGGAACTCGCCATTAATATCCTTACGTTTCTGGACTCTGGGAGTCCTATTAGCTTTCCTTAGGAAAGATATCTCCCGCCAGCTTTATGGCCGCAGCTCGAGAAGACGAGGGATATCTATTGTGGAGTCAACAACAGCCCCTTAGAAGTGATTGGGAAAATAAACACGAGTGTGGAATTCGAAAGTTCAGTAATTTTTAGATATTATTGTTGTTAAAAATGATTCAATGACATACCAATTATTCTATGTCATGACTTTATAGGAAAAACTAGATTTGCTCTTCGTAAAGAAAATCAAGACAACATCAGCAGCAAACAGGATTCTCAGATACCGCAGAATATCATCAAATCTCACATCTCATCATTAAAAAAAAAAAAAAAAGTATTACCTAACGACAGATGAGGCCTTACAATGTAGAGCGAGCGGATGCTGAGTGTGATGATGAGATAAATATTACCGAGAAACATCTTAAGGATCCAGATTGCTGCGCTGATACGTAAATGCTGGAGTTTAATGATATCTTCTCTTTCTATCAGCCATCTAGTTTTTCCTATATAACGTTATTTAGGTATTTTTTTAGATTTGTTTCATTCTTATCCATGATTCTCTATAAATGATTATATATATACACACATATATTTATCTAATTCATTGAATATGTTATATCTTTTTGAAAATTTGTACCTTTTGTATGTAAATTTTCAATTTTCTTATATATACATACATAATATTTCAGTAATTGTTGAATTTTTCATTATTAACTTTGAGTAGAATTTAATATACATATGTATGTATGTAGGTTTATGAGAGTGAAATTAGTACTTATAATATACCGGGCTACATGCTCATTAGCTGCTGCAACGAATCGTATGCGTCAGGTGGTGTTGCAGTTTACATCGACGAGAATTTTGCTCAAAAATCACTATTTAAAGTGCAGCGAAGCAGAATCTTCGAGTACTTGTATTGACCACATACAGAGGGTGGCCAAATTATTATACTCAAGCAAAATTTTCCGTATTTTTGTAATTTTTTATTGTGTGACATAGTTTTATTATTATTGTCACATTGTTTTATTATTTTAAACATATTTAGAATATATTTAAACATTTCAAACTTTGATTTACTTGTTGTCTATGCTAAAAATAATTAAAAAAAAAAATATTCTAATATTTGGTAACTCCGCCTTTTGCTGCTATTACAGCTTGGATGCGACGTGGCATGCTTTCAATGCATGATACAGCTACTTGTTGCAGTTTCGGAGTGTTGTGCCATGCTTTGATGATGTTTTCAATCAACTCTCTTTTATTGGTTAAAATTTTTTCTTTGGCTATTTCAGTTTTAAGTACTGCCCACACATTTTCGATGGGATTCATGTCGAGGGAGTTACCAGGCCAGTCTAAAGTGTTGATATTATTATCTTTTAAATATTTGGTGATAGTTTAGCCTTGTGACAGGGTGCAGAATCATGCATAAATGTGAAATTTCCATCTGGAAACCATTCTGCTGTCTGTGGGGCCAGCCTTTCCGTCAAAACTTTCATGTACTGGTCATGACGCATGGTTCCTTGAACGATGTATAGCCTTCCAGTTCCTTTAGCGCTTATGACGGACCATATCATAACTGAAGTAGGATGTTTAACACGTTCTACAATACAGTCTTCGCTAAATTTTTCGCCAGGCCTTCGTCTAACAAACTCAGTTTTGTCCTGAAGGATTTGAATAGACGACTCGTCTGAGAAGCAAACCTGCAATAAGAAGGTTTTTTACCAATAATCATAAAAATTTCACATTAGTTCCTTCCCTAGGTGGCATTACAGCCCATGAAGGACCAGAGCCACATTAGTAATTGTATTTTAATTATACCAACCCGTTTCCAGTCTTCCAGTGTCCAATGTTGGTGCTCTTTAGCCCAGGCTAGACGTTTAGCTTTCATGACAGCTGTAAGTCTTGGCTTCTTCTGTGGTCGATAGCATTTCAGTCCCATCTCCAAAAATCTTCTTCTGAGAGTCCTTTCTGATAATTGAACCCCAGAGTCATTTAAAACTTTTTGAATAACATGCCGAGGCTTTCGACGATTCTCTAAAGTAACACGACGAATTTCCCGCTCTGTCCGAGGTGTAGTAATCCGCTTTCTGCCACATCTTCCCATTCGATTCGTCTCAATCGGTTTTCCAGTATCCCATTTTTTCTTAATATTACGAACGCTGGACTGCGAAACTTTTAGTAGTTCAGCTATTTGACGCTGGGTATATTCACAATGCTCCAACATTGTGGAAATTTTGGCTATTTTCTTTGGTGTGAGGTCTGCACACTTCCCCATCTCTATAGGGCAAATTTTGAAATTTACTTCTTTATAACACCCATTAATAAAGTAATCACACAAGAAAACGTTAATAAAAATATGCAATCATACAAAGGTATCATAATTTAATAACACTAACCTAGTATTACAGATAAAATCGATAATTTTTACCAAAAATAACAGTCACAAGAAGCAGCTTGCAATTTGAAATTTTAACGCACACTGACTCTGACGTCTGTCACATTTAAAACAATTTAAAAACAGTGCTGCCAGAATACATAGAGTGTTGTCAGAGGTGCAACTAATCATTAAAAAGAAAAAATAATGTACCTAATAGTTTGTAAAATAAGTTATAGCTAGTACTTTCTAAATTATTACAAAAAAATCATTTGAGTATAATAATTTGGCCACCCTCTGTAATTTGTCGCTTTAACAGAAATAATAAGATAAACTTTGTCGGTGATGTTTCGGATTATAATAAATTATATTTTTCACTCAATGAAAAACATTTTTAAAAAGTTTAACACTTTATTTATACCGAACTGATCGGTTCGATCGCTGCACAACGAATGAATACATTTTCAATCTTAAACTAGCTACATTTCAATTCTTAGAGCTAGATGGATACCATACAATTCTTGGGACAACATAATTTATTGATAGTTGATCTAAAATGCTGACCCGCAATTCTGTGGTATTGAGTTGTTTGGTTAAGTGTCCCTTGGTCGCTAAGTGATCGGACGCATTAACTGCAGTTGGGTATTGGTTGTTTGGCAATGATTTTAGTGACTTTCGACATCCCATTTCATCAACAAGAGAGCAATATACCGTTGACTACACCTCTTTGCAAAATAATTTGAAGCACGAGTTCTGGGATCAGGTATATTCTGAAAAAGATCCACCTATTTGGTTTGCTATATTTAATTCAATATTGCATAATCATATCAAATCTTGTTCTTGTTTAACAACAAAAAGAACTAATAACGGAAAATGTTTAAAGCCTTGGATGAATTGGAGTCTACTAAATCAGATAAAGGAAAAAAAATACAGTGAGTTTAAGGCTTAGAAAACATCCGAATAATAAAAACTTAAAAAGTATTACCTTTTACTATGTAAAACAGTTATCTGGGAGGCAATATTATGGAAGAATGAAGAATTATTGGTAATATTTTAGGCAAGAACAGAAGTCCAATCACACTTGAATATATGGTTGTTGATGATTCTAGCTGTATTTCGAACAACTTTAATGAATATTTTACTAAAATTTCTGAAGTATATGTTCTGAATCCTTTACTGATTGTAACTGCTTTAAACAAAACAATCTAGAGACCGAATATCTGCAACCAAATAGCTTTGCTTTCGATGCCATTACCTCTTTTGAAACCTACAAAACTATCTCATTCCTGAAAAATAAATACTCATGTACTTCAGATGAAATATCTACGAGTAGTATTTTACTCAAACAAAAGTTACATTTTAAACTTAAGTGGTGAACAGGGATATTTTCCTGAGCAACTAAAATGTGCTCAAATTAAAAAAGGAGATAGAAAAGATATGGCAACCTATCTCTATCCTTTTTTTTTTTTTTTTTTGGAGGCTTCTACTATCTGTTGGAGCACTCAGACACAAACACCGGTCCATTGTAATACCAGACAGACACCTTGTCTTTATTGTATTTTCCCCGTTGTCCGGAGAATAGTGAGGAGGGGCTTCAGTGATGTAGAGCTAAGAGATTCGGCACCCACCACGTCGGCCCCAAGGGTGCGCCACCGTGCGCGAGCGAAGGCGGGACAGTCGCAGAGAAAGTGTTCTGCTGTACCATCCTCCTCGCAACATGCAGCACAGGTAGGCGTCTCACTGATGCCAAGCACGTATAGATGCTTGGCAAAAGTGTAATGGGCCGTAATGACGCCCGTTAGCCTTCCGCAATCATCTCTCCTTAAGGATAAGAAAAATGTTGCGGACTTTTTGCAGACATCAGGGCGTACGCGCTTAGTCATTCTGCATCCTGTATATTCCCTCCATCTGCGACTGTGTACGTTAAAGACCCGGTCATTGATGTGAGATTTGACCGTGGAAGCAGGTAGACCTAAGGTGGGTTCAGGTCCTGAGAAACTCTCCTCTGAGCCTCTTCTAGCGAGTTCATCGGAGATCTCGTTTCCTGGGATTCCAGAGTGATCTGGGACCCATACAAGCGTAAGTGAATTTAGTCTGCCGACTTTGTTCAAAAAGGTCTTGAGTTCATGCACTAATTTGGAGTTGGATAGAGGGTTGGACACAGCTTTGAGTGCAGCTTGGCTGTCACTGCAGACACATATGCTTTTTCCCCTCCACCTGTGTTTCACAACATAGTGCATGGCCATTAGGATTGCGTAAATCTTCGCTTGGAGGACAGACGCATATTTTCCTAACGAGAAGTGCAGTCGAATGTTTTCGCGCTCAAAGAAAACTCCAGGGCCGAATCCCTGCCAAGTCCTGGAGCCATCTGTGAAAATGCGAAGACATTCCTTTCCAGGTTCAGTGGCTTTGGCCAGTCCTGACGCCATGGAAATGTGACTGTGAAGTTACAGCGCAGTTGGATCGCAGGTGTCATTGCGTCAGAAGACATGAGACAGGGGTCGTAGGATATTTCTCCCGCAAGTACACTTTCACTCCAATGCGAGTTGTACCAAAGACCATTCCTCTTTAGGCGAGAAATAGTTTTCAGTGCACACCCTCTGATATATATGTAAACGGGTGGAAGATTCATCATAGCATCTAGAGCAGCTCCCGGTGTGCTGGGGAAAGCCCCCGTGCAGCTGAGACAGACCGCTCTTTGGAGTTTGGTGAGTGAAGCCACAGCGTGTTTGCGTGTTAGCCTACTCCACCAAACAACCGATGCATATGAGATTATCGGTCTTATCATTGCCGTGTAGATCCAAAGGACCTTCTTCGGCGATAAGCCCCATGTTTTGCCAAAGGCACCTTTGCATTGCCAAAAAGCTGACAGCGCTTTGGTGGTTTTGGACTCAACATGTTTTGACCAAAGAAGTTTGCTATCTAGGATGACTCCCAGATACTTAGCTAGCTTGGATATCGGGATGGGAATGCCTTTTAGCACCAGCTGAGTAATGCCAGTATTTTTCCTCTTCTTCTCGTGAAGAGAGCGACATCAGTCTTAAGAGGATTAACCGACAGCCCATTTCTCGTGCACCAGTCTTCGATCACGTCCAGCGCCGCCTGCGCTTTGAGACAGACATTCGCTAAACATGAGCAAACGAGAGAACAGCAACATCATCCGCATAGGCCTGGGCATAGATTCCAGAGGCATTGAAAGCATCTAGCAGAGAGTCGACCACCATGGACCATAACAGCGGAGACAAGACAACGGGGTATATCCCATCAGTGCCCGGCGACTTAAAGCTATCGAAGGATGCCACAGCAAATTCAATGGCCTCAGTAGTTGCCACGCGTGATGCAACTACCAGCTACGCCGAGTTGTTTTCATCGTTTCAGTCGCAGTTTCCAATGAGGGAGTGTGCAACGAGCCGATGACAGTCTGATTTCCCGGAAAATGGGTCTGAAACAGTAAACTAAGAGTTTCTGCCTTAGACTCGGTGTAGGTACCATCAGACTTTCTGAGTACATCCAGCTTTGTCGATTTTCCTTGTTTGAGGACGTTAACCAACTTGCTGGCCGCGCGCAGGGATTTGATCTCTTCGCAGAAGGACTTATAGGAATCATTCTTCGATTTACGAATAAGCTTCTTATATTCCTTTTGCTTCGATCGATATTTATTCCAGTCATCTTCCGAGTTCGATTTAAGCGATCTGTTCAGGAGACTTCTGGCTTCCCTGCGAAGATATTGGAGCTCAGCGTTCCACCAGGGAACCGGCTTCCTGCTGGGAGGTTTTTTGACAGGACATGCGAGTTCAAAACAGTTGGTGATGGCGCCGTTCAAGTTATGAACGGCATCCTCCACCAATTGATTTGTTTTAAGTTTAGGCGGGGCTTGAGTGGATTTCTCTAGCTCCTCCCTAAATCGCACCCAGTCCGTCTTTCTCGGATTCCGCTTGGGTTGCGAGGGAGAGATCCCATACTTCAATTGGAATTCGATGTATCTATGGTCTGAAAGTTAACATCTGGTAAGACTCTCCAGTTAGTGATGGCCTTCACATGCCTATTAGACAGGGTTAGGTCAATCACTTCCTATCGTCTCGCCGTCACAAAAGTTGGTTGAGCGCCAACATTGCTGATGATAAGGTCAGACGAAAAAATGAAGTTTAAAAGATGGTCTCCTCTCCGGTTGCATTTGCTGCTGCCCCAAACTGTATTTTGAGCGTTAGCATCGCAACAGATGATGAGTCCAATCCTTCTGGCTTCACAGTACTATACGAGTTCGGAAACCGCCTTAGGTGGCGGGGGTAGTACCGAGTTGTAGGGGAAGTAAGCAGACGCCACGACGAAGTGTTCAATTTCTACGTGCGCTTTGTAACTAACTTTCGCAGCCACCAGATCTTGACCACAGAATTGACCAAGTTTGGTTGCCGATAGCGTGTTCGATATGATGAGGCAGACTCTGGGCCTTTCGGATCGCTCATCAGAAAGGATCGTAGCATCACATATACCACGAAGACCACACAGGTGTTTATTCCACACCCATGGTTCCTGAATGGATACAATCATGCCGATCATTGAATACGGTGGATTGACTGCGGCGGGAGAATCTTTCACTTTTTCTGTTTTGCCATCATTGAAAACGCAAGTTAGTAAATGTCGGTAAAGAAGTCCAAAAACTAGCTATCATTGAATCCGCATACAATCCGCACTCCATACAAACTGTGACGTTTCTCATCCGCAACACAGTTGATGCGGATTCTAGTTAACAAAATGATGAAATTAAAGAAGTAAGTAAAATAATCGTAAATAGCTACAGGAAAATAACTAGAATAAAATATATTATTCAATCCAACATTGAAATCCTGTCCAGTTCCAGTTTGGTATCCACCCTCCGCTAAAAATCGTAAACATGTCGCCAACTTCAACTCTGGAGTCAATGATGATGACCTGACAACTGGTGGTAGCTTTGCCTTCAGCACGTCCAAAATGTATTTAAACCCAGCTTTGTTTATTCTGAACTGTTTGATAAATCTACAATTAAAAATACATATTAAACTCACGCTGAATAAGAAAATTGTTTTCAACTTACTGAGCATTGGGTAACAAAAAAATGTCCTTTGCCATACTTCTTATTTTGTGGCGAATATGTCGGCAATCACATAAATCTTTCTCCAATTCGAAAAAAATCGCAATAGTGTCCATAATTTCAATTTATTTTAAATTTAATTTCAAATTTTCTTGCACAAACAGTTCAAAATGACAGAGCACAGCTGATAAAATAGAAGATCGGTAATAAGGTTCTTCCAACTGATAATGTAGTGCATCCGTCGTTTTCAATGATAGGGTTAAACTGCGGAAGTGAAGTGATGCGGATTGGATGAACTCCCGCCGCAGTCAATCCGCCGTATTCAATGATCGGCATGAATGTGATGATTTGTACTACTGCATGCAATTCTGCTACTGAGAAGAGCAGTAGCCGTTTGCAATGCTGTAGGTTAATCTGAATGAAAATCACAGATTTGTGTGAAGTGCCCGCCTCCGACGAGCAGTCTTTGGTCCTCTCCGTCTTCAGATTTTTGCTTTGATCTTTGTTTGTCGCCGCATCAACCTTCGGACTCCGATTTCCCGCCGCTACGTCTCCCCAGCAAGGTTGTCCCCGGCGGCCGTCTTCCGTTTGCGAGCGCTCTTACCTTTTTCGGTTCTAGCTCCTGCTCCCTTCCGACGCCGCTTTGGAACAGCTCTGCCAGCTTGAGGTTTGTTGTGTTCCGAGACCGCTTCGCCTTCTGCGATCAGAGTCTGTCTGTCAGCATCATCGCCTTTTTCGGCAGTGGCGCCGGCCATAACAGGACCCTGAACACCTCCAGCTCCGTCAGTTTTGGAACCTGGCACGCTCTTATTGGGGATTTGACCGTCACCAATAAGAGGAGGAGTGTTTGAGGCGCACGCCGAAAGTGCTGGCATGCTTGTGCCTCCTGCAGCAGCCTTTACTAGCCGCCGACACTTAGCAGTGCAATCTACGTCCCAATTCTGGGGCTCGTTCAACCTTAGCGGTTTCCCGTGCCGCCCCATCGTCGGTGTCGCCTCTGTTGGTTGCACCACTCATGCTCAGTCCAATCAGGTGGTCGGGCAGTGAGCCGCAGGAGTCGGTGTCGTTCCGGGCTGCCGGAGAGTTTTGAATGAGTGGTGGGGCCTCCAGAATCCTTGCCCCGGCCGCGATCAGGGAGATCGCGCGTGGATTTCCGCTATTGCGGGTGCCACCTGGAGTAATACCATCCATTAGGTTGTTCATTCATCCATAATAAACTCGGTTCTCCGGGTCTTATTTCGAGGTCATTGACCTCTTAAGCCCCTCCGCCCCGACAAGACGCCCGAAGAGCGAAGGGGATTTCTATTCCTACAAAAGTTTCAAACAATGGTAAAAGGGAGAGCGCCGTGGCGCAATGGGTAGTGTGTCGGCCGCTGACGCAAGATGAGCGAGTTCGGATCCCGATAACACCAACGCCATCGAATGATTATTTCGCGTCTTCCCTCCTCGGCGGGGTACTGGCAAAACCCCCCGTTGTACACTTGCCAAGAAAAAGCTTCTCGGCTCTCGCCGTTCGGAATCGGCATTAAGCTTTAGGTTCCGTTCACTTGTGTGAAAAACAAATCGCCCACAGCATAAGTAAATAAAAAGAACCTTGGCTTTGGCTCCACATGAGCTCTAACGCCATCTAAGGTGTCTATCTGGCAGTACAATCGACCAGTATTTGTGTCTGAGTGCTCCAACAGATAACAGAAGCCCCCAACAAAAAAATAAAAAATAAAAATTGTAAAAAGGGATTGTTTTAAATAAAAACAGACTTTTTTGTGTGTTGAGTTCAGGTAAATCAACCAAAGATGCAATTCTTAGGCTATGTAGCCAGCTTTATGACAGCTTGAATAATAATAAATTTACTATGGCTCTTTTCATTGATATGAAAAAAGCCTTAGATATGGCAGATCATAATTTACTTGTAAGTAAATTATATAATGCAGGATTCAGAGGTGTTATTTTCCAATGGCTCAAGTCATACTTAGTAGGAAGAGTTCAAAAGGTTACTGTCAGTGGCAAAATTTGCGAAGCATGTTGTTTTAAAACTTGTGTACCACAGGATTCAGTTCTCGGCCCCATGTTTTTTTTTTAGTTAATATCGACTCCCTATTTTTATTCCGGTTAAATGATCTTTCAACAGCATTTGCGGATGATATATCATTAACCTACCAATCGAATACAGATCATACAAATTGAAGAGGATCTTGAAATTTTAAGAACTTGTTTTTTTGTCCATAAGTTAATCATAAGTGAAAAAACTGAATTTGATGAATTGTAAAACGTCTGGTCATCAACCTTGTCATTTTCATTTTTATTTCCACGGTTCCAATTGTAGACGATTCAGTTTTCCATAACATGTTTATGGAAAACGTGATTTCAAATATAACAATTCCTGTTCTGATTCTTGTTTCAAAACAGATACAGTGAAAAACTTAAAGTATTTAGGAGTTACAATTGATTCTAATCTTAATTGGAAAGACTATATTTTTTCTTCTTCTTCTTCTTCTTAGCTGGCACTACAACTCGGGGTGTGCCTGGGCCTCAACCATAATGCCTCTCCCTCTAGCGCGATCTTTTGCTAGCCCCCTCCAGTGCCGCACTCTCAGTTGGTTGAGGTCGTATTCCAGCTGTGTGCGCCGCCTTAGGTGCGGCCGTCCTCTTCTCCGTCGTCCCTCAGGTTTGGATTCGAAGACTCTCCGGGCTGGAGCTGAGATGTCCATTCGCTCTACATGGCCATCTTAGCCTATGTCAAAAGAGGATTTAGACAGAGCGATGCGTTGTTGTGTGACTTCTTCAACATTATATTAGAAATAATTGTGCGAAACTAGCTGGTCAACACAAGAGGCACAATATATTTCAAATCGTCACTACTACTCGCCTACGCGGATCACATTGACGTATTCAATGAGACGATTCAGCGAGATGTCAGTGACGCGTTTACGAGTAGGTGGAAGCGGCGAAATTTGGTCTAACGGTACATGAGGCCAAAACAAAATATATGCTGTCATCCAGAACGTCAGTATTGGCAGCTACCATTTCAAGGTAGTCAAGGACTTCGTCTACCTTGGCTCCGCAGTTACCTGGAACAACGACATCAGTTCTGAAATCAAACGCAGAATCAACCTTGCCAATTGCTGTTTTTTCGGGCTCAGGGGGCAATTGTGTAATAGAGCCCTTTCTCGTACGACCAGATCGACTCTATACAAGACCCTTATCATCCCAGTCCTACTGTATAACGCAGACGCATATATCTTATCAAAAGTGGATGAAGAGACGCTTGGCCGTTTTGAGGGAAAGATACTGCGTGAGGTTTTTCAATACAAAAAGGCCCATATTTGCAATAAAAAAATATTTGATATTGGTTTGATAAATGTATCTCTTAAAATCATTCTGGTCTAAAAAAGTTTTAACTTCTATGTAATCCGGTCTTGCGCACTCAAAACTACAATACGGTCTATCGAGTTGGGGTGGTTCATATGCAAATACTCTTAGGCCCTGTTTGATTGCTCAAAACAATATCTTGCGATAAAAATCGCTTTGCTGAAAGTTGGCCTTTATACAAAGATTTGCAAATTTTACCTATGAGACATCTTTACATATTCAAAGTGCTCAAAGAAATTTTCAAGCAATGTGGGAATATTCCCAGTAGAAACTCGCAGTTATACAATCTACGCATTAACAACAAGCATTTTGTCATTGTACCTACCGCCAACAAAACTAATTTCACTAACTTTTATACTAACGCAGCACCTAGATCATTTAATAAACTGCCTGTGTCTATTAGAAAAATTCAAATGTTAAATTAATTTTTGAGGAAAGTAAAAGACTGGCTATTCACAATTGATTTAAATTGCATCGAAAACTATTACTAGATAATAAAGGGTGGTTCAACGAAAACGCACGATGATAATTGTAAATAAAACAAAAAGTTTTCAGAGAATTATCTTAATATTCTTTATTATGATAGAAGGGTCTATGACAATTATGTGTGAAACAAAATATCGGCCAAATACTCGCAATGGCTTTAGTGGCATACCTCTATTCGATGGTCCATATTTTCATTGACTCTGAGACATAATTGAGGTTCAATGTCGTTAATGTGCCTAGTTATCTCATCCTTTCGCTCTTGAATTGTTCTTGGCTTATTGACGTACACTTTTTCTCTTAAATATCCCCAAAGAAAGAAGTCCAACGGTGTCAAATCACATGATCGGGGCGGCCAATTAACATCGCCACGACGTGAGATAACACGGCCATTGAATTTCTCGCGCGAAAGAGTCGTTGTTTCGTTGGCTGTGTGGCAAGTGGCACCATCCTGTTGGAAGCACATATCATCCAGATCCATATCCACAATTTCTGGATACAAGAAGTCCGTTATCATCTCGCGATAGCGAACACCATTCGCGGTAACTGCTTGGCCGACCTCATTTTCGAAAAAGTACGGCCCGATGACGTCGCCAGCCCATAAACCGCACCAAACAGTCACTCTTTGTGGATACATCGGCTTTTCAACAATCACTCGTGGATTCTCATTTGCCCAAATGCGGCAATTCTGCTTGTTAACGAATCCACTGTGGTGAAAGTGTGCCTCGTCGCTGAAGATGATTTTCTTTGTAAAGTCACCATTCACTTCTGTCTGTTCAACCATTCGGCGTATTGACGACGCTTGAAATGGTCAGTATGCTTCAGTTCTTGAGTCAATTGAACCTTGTAAGCGTGTAAATTCAAATCTTTATTCAAAATTCGCATCAGTGATGTTCGTGAGATGTTCAATTGTTGGGCACGACGACGAGTCGAGGTTGACGGCTCTTCTGCCATGCTGACCAAAAAAATCACGAAGTGCACGAAATGCATTTTGATTTGAACGCCCATTTTCGTATAGGGCTTCAACAATCTTAACGCGCTGCTCAATTGTGTACCTCTCCATGGTTGAATTTGTCAAACACTGAGACAAAGAAATGTCAAATTAAGTTGGGCAAAAAAACTTGACGTTAAGGTGTGACTCACAATTAACATCGTGCATTATGATTGGACCACCCTTTATATACAATATTAATCTTTATAACATGTATTGTATTTATAAAATATAAAAAAATGAATTAATGAACAAAGAATAAAAATAAACTTATTTGCTTGTAAGATTAGTTTATCATTGTACCATAATACTGTTTGTCACCCCACATCAGTTTGTAAACATTGTAATATCGTCGCCTGAATGTAAAAACTAGTTAATTCGATTTTTTTCATATTTGACATTTCTGGGTTTTCTGCTATCTTGAATAGCTTCGCATCGACTTCAATAACCAGGCATCTAGTTTTCTTAGCCTGCAGCCATCTATTGCGTTGTACAAATATCGGACAAACAGGCGTCTGAATTAGAGGCTCTTTTCTGCTCTTTTCTCTAAATTGTGAAAATCAAGTTAGCTGCCTCTTGCATTCAGGTGGCGATTTTAAATCGTATACGTATCATTTAACACAAATTTAAAGATAAAGAATGATAACTATTATTTATTCTATTACTTATTATATATAGTCAAATTATACCTAATTACAATATAACATATTATTGTAATACGTCTTATTTATTATTATAATACCTATTATACAAAGGTAATACTTTTCGTCACACTTGTGTGTGATCATACAAGTTTGATGGAAAAGGTTGTTGCAGACCTCGCCTCTATCTCCGTATTTTCGATAAGACGAAGGAAAAAGCCAAGCAGTCTTTCACGAGAATTCAACCAATAAAGACCTTTAAAAATCGAAGAAGTTGCAGAGTGTTTTTTTGATTTATTTTGGCACGATCGAAGTGCAACATCACTGGCGCAGTCGGTAAACGCGGAAACTTAATCAGATCAAAATCACAGAAGATTTTGATCGCATAAATAAACAAATAAACACGAGCAATACGAGTATATGTACCTTTAGTGATTCACAAAAAAAATAAAAATAAATAAAAAAAAAAAAAGTTTGTGCGAAAATTTAAGGAAAATTTAAGTGAACAAATGAACAAATAAGAAAAAAAGGTGAACAAATGAGCAAAAAAAAATAAAAAAAACTACATATTTGCAAGGAAAAAAAAGAAAGTACAGCGCAAAGCACAGTAACGAAAAAGGACGCCATTAAACAACTCTTAAGTAGTATCACCAAGCTACATATAACAACACAAGTGAAAAAAAGATACCATATGCAATTGCCTATTATATACAGTGGTAGCCACGGAATTAGAAACGATGATGTTCTAACAATTCTAAAATGCGTAACTTTTTTTAATGAAATATTTTAATATTGATAATGGGTATCATTAATAGTCCATGAAATAGACTACATATTTAGTAATTTAACAGAATAAAAACGTCACAAATATACATAAGAAAAAATAAACATTGATTTAACTTAAATTTTATCTGGCCATGCAATTAGAAACAGAAACGAAAAAATTAAATTTCACTAAAAATATTTTAAATAGCATTAAGAAACTTCAATATTTTGTGGGAAAACCTTTGTTTTTTATAACGGCAGCCAGTCTTTGTTGCATGCTTTCGACCAAGGTACGGCATCTTGAGGTTGGTATACCCTCCCAGACTTCTTTAATTTTTTCAAATAATTCGTCCAAATTTCTTGGATTTTTTTGTTTTAAACCTCTTTCGACATCTGCCCACAAATTTTCAATCAGATTCAGGTCCGGGCTTTGGGCTGGCCAATCCAAAACATTAATTTGCGTATCCGCAAACCATTGTTTCACAATCCGTGCCGTATGTTTCGGATCGTTATCGTGCTGGAATATGAAACTTAAGGGCATGTTATCAAAAGAGTAAGGTTCCATCACATTTTCCATGATGTCTTTATAAACGTGCTGGTCCATCCGACCATTTATTCGCACTAATGGACCAACACCATGCCAGGAGAATGCACCCCAAACCATTACATTTCCTCCACCATGCTTGACAGTCTTCAAAGTATATCTTGGATCCAGTTCCTTGTTCTGAGGACGTCTAACATAGACTTTGCCATCAGAACCAAACAAGTTAAACTTTGATTCGTCACTCCAAAGTATTTTTTTCCAGAATGCTAATGGTTTATCTGCATGCAGTGTAGCAAAGGTCAATCTTCTCTTCAAATTGTTTCTCGATACATGTGGTTTTTTTTTGCGATGCATCCACGAAGACCACCTTCTAAAAGTCGACGCCTTATGGATCTAGCTGATAGTTCTTGGCTGATTTGAGGTGCAACAATGTCTTTAATTTTTGTGGAAGTCAAGAAAGGGTCGGCCTTACTGATTCGGCATATCAGTCTATCTTCTTTTGGTGTCGTTTTCCGGCCCATCGGCTTCCGCTTGGGGTTCTCAAAGCTGCCAGTCTTCTTGAATACTTGAATTGCACCAAAAACCATCTTCTTTGAACACTTAAATTTTTTTGCAATACGATCCATTGACATATTTTCATCTTGATAGCATTGTACAATGAGCCGTCGGAGTTCTGGCGTGCAAGACTTATTTTTACCCATTGTATAACTATATATAATAACAAATATTGTAAAACAAATGGAAATGTATTGAAAACAATGAACTCACGTAGTAAACAAAGATCTATTTCAAAGATATTTTCTATCACAATCACTAATTCTTTTGTCGTTTCTAATAGTCTGTCCAGCTGAAATTTGCATTACAAATGAATTTTTCGAAATTATGACTATTGACAGCCGATGCGTGTTCATGCAAACACATGTTGAGATAACACATTCCAACCCTTATTTAATAACGGTACCCACCAAACGCAGTGGCGCTTGGAAAAAAAATTCTGATAGATAAGAAATGTTTGCACTTGTTGTTTCTAATTGTATGGCCACCACTGTATATCTATTACCTATTTAAAATATATTAACAAGTATTCATATAAACTCCGCCACCTTAATTTGAATTACGGGGTGCAGAAGATAAATCAAACAATTAAGAAGACAATCAAATTCAATATTAATACGAAGAAAAACACAGTCACTAAGTTGAACATTCAGTTATAGTTACTTATACTAACACGCATACATCACATTCATCATATAACATCAACAATAAATTCATCATCCAGAACTTTCTAGAACAAGCGAGACGAGTTCATGAAATTAGATTGTTTTTGAAAATATTCATTGTTTAATTGTAACGCTATATTTTTGTAAGTATTATATGAAATAAATTGAATTTAATTATCCACCTATTATAATATTCATATATCAAACTTTGTTGTAATGAAAATCTTCGAATTGCTAATTCACCGGGCAAGGGACACGATGGTAAAACATGGTCAAGTGGATATCTGGACAGAGCTTAAAAGCGTTTTAAAACGAGCTCATGGCGAGTTGACCCCAACAACAACGCTTCTTGACAAAATAGTATTATGTCGTTGCACTGGTACCATCGCGCAGTTTTACAATCAACTGAGTGACTTACTAATAAGACTAAACAACGCTTATTCACTAAATGAACAACTGACGTAAGAACAGGTAACATGCAACAAACGAATAATTTTAAACTGTTTCAAATCCAATTTGCCCGAACCAGTCAAAAGAATCATATTTGTTAGAGACCCTCCTACAATGGATGAGGCTTACAACATAATTTCAACCAACGGTTATTCTAAGTACACAAATACACATAAACAGCACCCAACCCCGTACGTTAATTATTATGAACAACAACAACGAACATCGAAAAGGATGAATAACTTTAAATTTAGACATAACAACCATCAAAATAATAACAACCAAGGACGCATAGAATTTCAAAACCCTAACAGAAAGCAATACTCGCATAGTTCAAATTATAATAATAAGAATAACTTTAACAACGGCAGTAACGGGAATAGACAAATATATAATACACATCATAACAATAACTCACAAAGACTAGGCAATAACAATGGTAATTACAGTAACACTGAAGCAATGGACTTTATAGCCCAAAGTCAGCAAACAAGTAGGTTCAGTAACAAACAATTTTAACAATCTTCGCGGAAATAACCGAAATGCTTTTATTCCCAGCCAGCAAACCAGGCAAATTCAACAATCTTACCAAACGAACAACGAAACACCAATGGATATTAATACTAATACTAAAAGTACAGAGACAAATCCAAATTCTCATCAGACCAACTTAGACAATTATCCTTTATAATAATAGACACAAAAATTAAAAGACAAAAGTTCATTATAGATACTGGGGCTGAATTCAGCATAATTAATCGCAATCTTTGTCATCCTAAGTGGAAAACATCTATAAAACCCCACACGCTTAAAATATTTACAGACTCATAAATTGCAATATAAAGTGCGAGTTTCCCTTATTTGAAATATTTAATTTGCAAAACAATTTTGTAGAATTTTTGGAATATCCATTCCATAAGTATTTTGATGGCATAATTGGAAATAACATTTTAGTTCCACTTTGCTCAATAATAAATTATAAAGATCGATTACTTATTACATCAAAAGCACAAATACCCCTCTTTCTAAACGCATACGAAGAATTTTATTACAATAAAAGCCATGCCGAGGAAACTATTAACGTATTTATAAATGAAATCGAAAAGTCTAACGATCAAGAATTTAATTTCGCTTGTCACCTAAATAAAATACCTGTTGAACTCTTTTAAGGACATCTTTTATATCGAAAGGGACAGACTAACCTTTACTAGTCACATTCACCAAGTCATTCTGGGATACAAATCTCTGATGAACACGCTAGAAGGGGCTTAGAGGAGAGTTTGTGAGGATCAGTACCGGTCATGCTTCTACCTGCTTCCACGATAAAATCCGACATCAACGATGAACACACAGAAGTCCGCAACATTCTCCCGATCCTTAAGGAAAACTGATTGCAGGAGACTTGCAGGCCTCGTTATAGGCTATTATCCTTTTCCTAAGAATCTCTGCACGCTTGGCATCAGTGAGAAGTCTAACTTTGCTGCACGTTTCGAAAAGGATGACACAGCAGAACACTTTCTTCTGGCGACTGTTGGGGCCAACGTGGTGTGCGCCGAATCTCTAAGCTCTTCCTCACTTTTCTCCGGACAACGGGGAAAATACATGCCTTCGATTCAACATCGATTTAAAAATACTGTGCTGAACTCACCAGCCAATGAAAAAGTTACGATGTCATTTACGATTGGATGGACGTAGCGGGACATCTATGTATAATACATAATTACAAAAAATGACATACCAATCTATACACGAAGTTATCGATACCCCGAAATACACCGAGAAGAAGTTGATCGGCAGATCCGAGAAATGCTTGAACAAGGCATTATCGTCGACAGCTCTTCTCCATACAATGCTCCCATTTGGGTTGTCCCAAAAAAATGAGACAACTCCGGAGAGCAAAAATGGAGAATCGTAATTGATTATCGTAAACTGAATGATAACACAATCGACGATAAGTTTCCTCTTCCTAACATCGAAAAGTTGTTCGACAAATTGGGCAGGTGTCAGTATTTCACCACAATCGCTCTGGCGAAAGGATTTCATCAGCGCCTCATGAACCTTGTCTTAAAAGATTATATAAATAAAATATGCGTCGTATGCTTGGACGATATTTTAATTTTTTCCACTTCTTTAGATGAGCACATTTGTGTTTGATCGTTTAAGAGAAGCGAATTTAAAGCTGCAAATAAACAAATGTAATTTCGCGGCAAGCGACAAAATTCTTGGGCCATTTAATTACAGAAGGGGGGATCAAACCAGATCCACTTAAAACAATGTCCATACAAAAAATTCCACTAACTCGTAATTTAAAAGAAATTAAGTCTTTCTTAGGTATAACCGGGTATTATCGCAAATTTGTTAAGGATTACGCTAAATTCGCGTACCCAATGGTAAAGTATTTAAAGAAGAATAAAAGTATTCCAAACAAAAACGATCACGAATATATTGAATCGTTTTACACACTTAATTCGTTGCTTATGTCCGAACCAATTTTACAGAATCCGGATTTTACTAACAGCTGATGCATCCAACTTCGCATTGGGAGCTGTTTTAAGCCAAAATACTCGACCAGTCTGCTACGCTTCACGTACACTTAACGACCATGAAATTCGGTATTCTACTAAAGAGAAAGAACTTTTAGCAATTGTTTGGTCTGTGAAGTATTTTCATACTTATCTCTACGGTAGAAAATTCGCTATTCAAACCAATCATAAACGACTTATTTGGCTTAATAGTTTACAGTACCCCAATATGAAATTACAGCGATGGAAAATACTACTTAATGAGTATGATTTTGAAATAAATTACATAAAAGGTAAAGACAATTATGTAGCTGATGGACTAAGGCGACCTTTATGCAATGACACAGCACATAAAATTATAAATCAAAAAGAAATAAAAAACAAACTAAATGACAACAAATTACGAATTGAATAATAATGAACGAGTTAATGACAAGGACCTCATGTCCACTGATGCCACAATTCACAATGCATTAGAAGACGCTTCGCATCACATACATATCACAAAAAATGCTGTAAATATTTACAAAAACCAAATATTTTTGGAAATTGGCCCAAAAGAAAAAATGTTCACAAAAATTATAAACAAAAAGTGCAAAAACTTCTTTATGTTACAAAAGATAGCAATTTGTTAGCGATAATGAAACGATTCATTATTGAAAAAGGTTTGATGTGTATATACTGTGAAGATACACAACTATTTCTTAAATTGCAGAACATTTATGTAAAAAGAATTGCTAGTAATAATAATAATTTGAAACTGCTTAAATCTTCAAAAAAATTAATTGACATGACAGATAAAAACGAAATGTTAACTCTAATAAAAGATGAACACTTAAAAAATAATCACACAGGTATTTCTGAAGTATTTTACGAACTAAAACTACTTTACTGCTATCCTAATATGTGGAAGTTAATACTGATTAACATCAATAATTGTGACATATGCAACATAGCAAAGTACGATAAGCATCCACCGAATCTACCATTCGAACATTCGGATTTAATGACATTGTACACATGGATATTTGGCACCCTTGCAGAGGTGTTATATACCTCACAATGATCGACAAGTTCTCGAAACATGCAACAATACATAAACTCGGGGATAGAAATTGGGTGTCCATCCTCAAAGGCATGAAGGAGCGATTCATTTATTTGGGTAAAAGAACAAAACTGATTTCTGATGGCGAAACATGCATTATCCACAACGCTGTGGAACAATTTTTGAAGGACAATGGCGTAACGTTTCATCAAACAACAGCGGGTAATAAGACGGGTAATTCTGATATTGAAAGGTTGCATGGTACTTTTAACGAACATTTGAGGCTAATTGATGCAACCAAAGATTAAACCGATTTAAACAACATAGACGACAACATTTTTAAAGCAATATTGCTTTATAATGCGGCAATACATTCAACTACGAGACAAAGACCGATCGACTTTATAAACAAGAACCTGAACAAAGACGAAATAGAACAAACGTTTCAAATGCAAAAAAAACTGAAAGAATCGAAAAATTGAACAAAAACGAAGACAACGACTATAGTATATATATAGTGGTAAATAGGGACATTTCAAAGAGTAAACCTAAATACAAAAGATTGAGAGAGTTTAGATTAGATGGAAATTACGTTACAGATGTAAATAATCCAAGATTTACCAAGTATTGTAAAAACCAAAGAAAAAGAAAATTTAAACAAATGAATTAATTAATTTAATTTAATTATTTTTATTACCTACCTCTCATTATATTTCGTAAATTCGAATTTCGTAACATTAATAAAAACAAAGAAAAAATATTAAGTTGTGTTTATTTTCTACTATTGTATTATGTTTTTGGTGGACCAAAAACTTAAAGGTGGGAGCAGTCATATTATACCTAATTATATTATTGTAATACGTATTATTTATTATTGTAATACCTATTATACAAAGGTAACACTTTTCGTCACACTTGTGTGACAGTTTAATGGAAAAGGTTGTTCCAGACCTCGTCTCTATCTCTGTCCTTTCGATAAGACGAAGATAAGAGCCAATCAGTCTTTCACGAGAATTCAACCAATAAAGACCTTTAAAAATCAAAGAAGTTGCAGAGTGTTTTTTGATTTATTTTGGCACGATCGAAGTGCAACATCACTATAATATATTAAATTTGTAACAAGTTTTAAGTATCTGAATAAATAAAATTATTTCTATTATAAAAAAATTGTAAAAAAGAGATTTGAGTACCGACACTGATTTCGGTCAAACCTGACCTTCCTTTGCATTTTTGGGGGTGCGAGGAAAATGCACTAAGTTGACCTCAACTGAAGGATTTTTCAGAATATCTGTTGCCAATTGCGTGGACTCATATGCAGTTAAAGTGTCTTCTATTTTACTTAAGTTGGGATTCTTGCGCTGAGGGGCAGTACTACGAACAGCATCATGGGGAACGTGAAAGACCAACATATGTAACAATCTCTGGCCAAACCTTTCAGATCAGCAATCACCTCCGCATATCACTAGTCCGGTGATATCTTTGCTCGAACAAATTTGCATCGAGGTGTCAAAACATGTATTTTTGATGAAAATACTTATGTAGTTAGCTTTTCCGTAACCTCTTTAAAAGTGTGCGTACTTTGTGCGTTTTCCGTTTCAAAAAGCTTCCTGAGCAACTCATTAATTGTCGGGCCACATTCTGGCAAAAAATGTGCTTTTCGTATTGTAGATTATCATCATTTAATGAATTTGCTGCATAAAGTTGTTGCAGTTGAAACAGGTAATTTTCCCAACTCTCTTTCTCTGCGTTGAAAAGAAAAAATCGTTGCACTAGCCGCTGGTGCTCTTAATAACCTCTCTATAAACTCGTTGTTTCTCTATACAAGTTTGCTGTTAAGTTTAAAAAGAAGTTATAATATATATACTATCCAAAACTTTTATTTATTCAAACTTAACCTACAAGTTCATTGAGTATACATATATAAAACGAGTATTGGACCTGAGAGGCAGATTTCGGCAGAGTGTCAGATGTCATTTTACCCATTTGCGGTGTTGCTAATTGCTATCACCAATATCTAAAACAGTGATTCCACTGTTGCAACATACACAAAACTTTATGACTCATAGATAAATTCGACTTTGTTCGATAGTATACTTAATTTACAACATTGTATCAACCAATTTGTTTATATGTCATTTACTTAACATCTGTCTTTTTGACATCTAGTTAGTGTTTTAACAAAGTATAAGGTAAAATATACAATGTAGGACCAATGTCCTCACAATTGTTTGATGTTTAACATGTAATTTATTTATTTTTTTTTTTTTTGTGTCTTGGCACAAATGGGTTTTAATCCACCCGAAGCGTTGGGTGTCATATTGACCCCGAGCGCCCCTTATCGCTTGTCCTATTTTTGTTTCACTTTTGCATTAAGCATATTAATTTTGAGACCTACCAGTATTCCCAGATTTAAGGAAAATCTATGAACTAAGTCATCGTCTGGTGTGTGTTTGTTCGTCACTGTTCGCATTTCATCGTTTATGTGTTGCAAGATTTTATGTCCGTGTTTTTTGCAACAATTTTTTGCTTCTTTTACAACGGTTGCAAGGTGAAGGTCCTTGTGAATTTCGTCATTTGGAATATACCACGCAGCGTTGACGATAGTCCGTAATATTTTGTTCTGTGTATCTTGTGTTATTTGGATATTAGAGATCTTTGCTGTACCCCACAGTTGCAACCTGTATGTTCATATTGGATTTATCATTAGCTTGTACATAAGCAGTTTATTATATCCAGAAAAATTTGCGGAATTTATCTTTTATTTGGTTTCGTTTTTGTATTATGTTCTCTTTCCACTTTAGTGTCAATAAAAATTCCGAGGTATTTGGCACAGTCGCTAGTTTGTATGGGTTTGCCATTAATTGTTAAAGCGGGTGTGTTGACAACCCTTTTTGTAGTATAGACCACCTGTACAGTCTTCTCTTCGTTTATTTGGATGCCCTATTTTATAAACCACTCGATAGTATTGAGATGTCTTTGAAATTTATAACTTGCGTTTCTTAGGTTTTAACTGGCGTGAAGAATAATAGTATCATCAGCGAATGTAGCTAGCATGGCATGTTATAAAGTCGGGTTTAGTATATCTGATGTGTATAGGACGCTTCCTTGGGGAACACCTGCTAGGACTGTTAGCAAAGATAGCTTTTAAGTAATAAGTACAGTGGTAGTCTAGTGGCAGTGTCCAAACTCGAATTGGTGGTTAGGTATAATTATTTTTTGGTCAAGTATTGGTTATAGTTTGACTTGAATAACTTTTCTAGTATTTTTGATATAATTGGTAGTAAGGAGATAGGTCGATAATTAGTAGTTTTTGTTGCGTCCTTGCCAGGTTTGGGTATGGCTTTCACTTTAGAAATTCTTATAAATACGGAACCATGGTTAGGAAGTTCTTTAAGAATTTTTACAGTTATTAGATCATAACCAGGACTTTTCTTTGGTTTTGTTTTATGTTTTATTATGTACTTAATTTCTTCTTTTTTATATATTCGGTTTTATTTGTTTATATTTTGTAAAAGTTTAGGTGGTGGGGGTATTCATCTTTTTCGTTTGTAAAGCTTTGGGCAAAATGGTTTACTAGTGTTGTGGCTTTTTGAAGACGTTGTCGCTTAGAATGGGTGGTTGATGTAAGATTGTTATTTTTATATTTTATATTATTATACAGTTATTACATTGCGGTGTATCCCGCTTTATATGTGGAGGCTCAAAAGTTATTTTACAATGTAATGATGTATGTATGTCATAGATCTCTTTATTGTTTTTGTTGGGTTCTGTTTCGATTGATAACATTAAGAGAAGTTCCTTAGTGTGTCTTTTTGTCATGTTGTAGATGTTAGTCACTCTGTGTCCCTTATCATATCTCTTCAAATTTCATCTGACCTGTTTGTGATTTTTAGTCGGTTCGTTGAGCCAGTATGTCGTTAGTTGTCTATGTCGCTGTTCTTTGTTTTTTGTTATTGTTGTTTCTGTTCAAAGGTTGTTCTGGGATGGCCCGGTTCTATTAAGGTCGTCGGAGACAGTTTCATCGCTAGGTTTCTCATCTGTGTCTTTTTCGGAAGAAACAATAGAGTTGCTAAAGGATGTGTTTCGTATTGCTGACTTGTTGATGGCGGTAATGTTTTCTGAGCTAGGGGGCGTTTGCTTCGTTTGCTCCCCGAGGAGGTCATCATAATGTGTGGAGGGTATGATGTTTCCGCACGCTGCTACTGATGCTGTGATTATTGTATTGGTTTTTGGTGGTTGTTGTTGTTTTTAACATAGTTGTTTCTGTATTTGTTGTTGTTTTTGTTATGTCCATATAGTTGTTTAATAGCTTCTATTGGGTAAGTATATTTATAAGTGACTCAGTTTTCTGCTGTGTTTGATGGAAAGCTTAGGTTGATTTGAATTGGTTGTAAAACTGGCCGGAAAATTATATTAAGAGGTTGGTGTCTAGGCAGAGTTTTAACTGGAAGAGAAGAGATATCCAAGTGTAATGGCCCGTAACGTCGCTCGCAAGCCTTTTGCTATCACTTCTCCTTAAGGATAAGAAGAATGTTGCGGACTTCTTGCAGACATCAGGATTACGCGCTTAATCATCCTGTGTCCTGGATATTTCCTTCATCTACGACTGTGTGCTAAGACCTATTCGTTGATGTCAGATTTGACCATGGAAGCAGGTAAACCTAGGGCGGGTTCAGGTCCTGAGAAACTCTCCTCTGAGCCCCTTCTAACAAGTTCAGTGGAGATTAATTTCCTGGGATCCCAGGGTAACCTAGAACCCATACAAGCCTTAATGAATTTAGTCCTTTGTTCAAAAAGGTCTTGAGTTCATGCACTAATTTGGAGCTGGATACAGGGTTGGACACAGCTTTGAGTGCAGACGCATATGCTTTTTCCCTTCCACCTGTGCTTCACAACATAGTGCATTGCCATTAGGATCGGGTATATCTCTGATTGAAAGATGGATATTTTCCTAACGAGAAGTGCAGACGAATGTTTTCGCGTTCAAAGAAAACTTCAGCGCCGGACCCCCGGCCAGTCTGGAGCCATCTCTGAATAGGTGCAGACAGTCCGTTCTAGATTCAGTGTATGGCCAAAGCCAATCCTGATGCCATGGAAATGTGACAGTGAAATTACAACGCAGTAGGATGGCAGGTGTCATTGCGTCAGAAGGCATATCCATGAGACAGGGGTCGTAGGATATTTCTCACGCAAGTACACTTTCACTCTAATGCGAGTTGTACCAAAGACCAATTCTCTTGAGGCGAGACATGGCTTTCAGTGCGCACCCTCTGATATATATGTCAAGGGTTGCAAGATTCATCATAGCAGGTAGAACAGCTCCCGGTGTGCTGGGGAAAGTCCCGTTCTTTGGAGTTTGGTGACAGAGGCCACGACGCGCTTGCGTGTTACCCTGCTCCACCAGACAACCGACGCATATGAGATTATTTGTCTTATCATTGCCGCGTAGAACCAGAGGACCTTTTTCAGCGATAAGCCCCATGTTTTGCCAAAACCACCTTTGCATTTCCAAAAAGCTAACAGCGCTTTGGTGGTTTTGGACTCAACATGTTTTGACCAAAGAAGCTTGCTATCTAAGATGACTCCTAGGTATTTAGCTTCCTTGGATATCGGTAATGCCAGTATTTTGCCTCCTTCTCGTGAAGAAAACGACGTCAGTCTTAAGAGGATTAACAGACAGCCCATTACTCATGCACCAGTTCTCGATCACACCAGCAGGGTATATGCCATCAGTGCCCGGCGACTTGAAGCCATCGAAAGATGCCATAAAAAACCAATGGCCTCATTAATCGCCACGCGTAACGCAACATACCAGCTACGCGAATTGTTTTCATCGTTACAGTCGAAGTTACTAATGAAGGAGGGTTTAGACTCGGTGAAGGTACCATTGCACTTTCTGAGTACATCCAGCTTTGTTGATTTTCATCGCTGAGAACATTAACCAACTTGCTGGTCGCGCTCAGGGATTTGATCTCTTCGCAGGAGACTTATTGCAATCATTCATTAATTTACGAATAAGCTTCTTATATTCCTTTTGCTTCAATCGATACTTATTTCAGTCATCTTCCGAGTTTGATTTAAGTGATCTATTCAGGAAACTTCTGGCTTCCCTGCGAAGACGTTGGAGCTCAGCATTCCACCAGGGAACCAATTTTCTGCTGGGAGGTTTTTTTTACAGGACATGCGAGTTCGAAACATTTGGTGATAGCGCTGCTCAGAATATTAACGGCATCCTTCACCAATTGCTTTGTTCTGAGTATAGGCAAGGCTTGAATGCATTTCTCAAGACTCTCCAGTTAGATATGGCCTTCACATGCATATTAGAGAGGGTTAGGTCAATCACTTTTTGTCGTCTCGCAGTCACAAAGGTTGGTTGAGAGCCAACATTGTTAATAATAAGGTCAGACGAAAGAGTGAAGTTTAAAACATGGTCTCCTCTCCGGTTCTATTTGCTGCTGCCCTAAACAGTGTTTTGAGCATTAGCATCGCAGCAGATGATAAGTCCAATCTTTTTGACTTCACAGTACTCTACTAGTTCAGAAACCGCCTTCGGTGGCGGAGAAAGTACCAAGTCGTAGGGAAAGTAAGCAGACTCCACGACGAAGTGTTCAATTTCTCTGTGCTAACTCTAGCAGCCACCAAATCTTGTCCACAGAATTGACTAAGTTTGGTTGCCGATAGTGTGTTCGATATGATGAGGCAGACCCTAGGCCGAAACTATCGCTCATCATAAAGAATCCTAGCATCATGTATACCGCCAAGACCACGCAGGCATTTATTCCAAGCCCATGGATCCTGAATGGATACAATGTGATGATTTGTACTACTGCATGCAATTCTGCTACTGAGAAAAGCGGTAGCAGCCTTACAATGCTGTAGTTTAATCTGGGTAAAAATCATAGATTTAAACTACGGAGCACGTTCCATCCTTTGACTACTTGAGATCAAAATCGAATAATATTCTACCAAGGCCGAAGTAGTATCGTACGCGGATTGCAGGGTCTCGACAGAGTCGTTGTCCAATCTCAAAACCAGAGTGCAACGCTCTTTTTTCAGAGAGCCTTTACTCTCTTTGTAGGAATAGACAATCTAGATCCTCGTGTCATGTCCCGGGATCTAGGTGCATTATCGCGTCAGCACATCCAACTGGTTTCTAGGTTTTTCCGGAATCCAGCAGATGGTGCACCTTAATTTTAGGAGACTAACTACCTGATACGTAGTAGTTCCCAGGGGAGGGATTTTCGGCACTATGCTCCTGATCCAGGCAAAGGTACCATTCATCAGAGCAGACCTCTCAGCCTGAATTGTTGCTAAAGCTAGCTCCAGTAGACGATCCTCGCAGTGCAATCTTCGCTAGTCATTCTGCTGTCACTGCCAACCTATCCTGACCTTTTCAGAGGATATGGCTGCCTCTTTGTAGGAGAGGTGCTTGTCTCGACTCTTTACGGTCCCTTGTATTACCTTTCCAGAGTAAAGGGTAATTGTTGTGTGAGATGCCCGCCTCCGAAGAGCAGTCTTTGGTCCTCTCCGTCTTCAGATTTTTGCTTAGATCTTTGTTGATCGCCGCATCTACTTTCGGACTCCGATAACCCGCCGCCACGTCGGAGGAGGAAGCTTCAAGTTCTCTCTCCCAGCAAGGTTGTGCGTCGTTCGGCGGCCGTATTCGCAAAACCGTTTTGTCTTCTGCGATCAGGGTCTGTTTGTCAGCATCACCGCCTTTTTCGTCGGTAGCACCGTTCTGGAGCTATAAAAGGACCCTGAACACCTCAAGCTGCGTCAGTCTGGGAACCTGGCACGCACTTGTTGGGGATTTGATCGTCACCAATAAGAGGAGGAATGTTTGAGACGCATGCCGAAAGTGCTGGCATGCATATGTCTCCTGCAGCAGCCTTTACTAGCCGCCGACGCTTTCTGCGCTGCGCGTCGCCAAAAAGTGCGAGCGTCGCAGATGAGAGGGTCGGATGAGCTTCGGTAGGGGATACCTAGGCCGATCTAATCCTCTTGACTGCTTTTCCCAGAGGTTTGCCTGCATCCTTCGTGCCTTCGGCTGTGCCAGCCTTTTCGCACGATTTTCGGGCACGTCTCTTTCTCCTTATTTTTAACCCTTAGCAGTGCACTCTACAGTACGTTCCAATTCTGGGGCTCGTTCAACCTTAGCAGTTTCCCGTGTCGCGCCATCATCGGTGTCGCCTCTGTTGGTTGCAACTCATGCTCAGTCCAATCAGGTAGTCGGTCAATGAGCCGCAGGAGTCAGTGTCGTGGCCTCCAGAATTCTTGCTCCGGCCGCGATCAAGGAGATTGCGGGTGGGTTTCCGTTAATGCTAGTGCCGCCGGAGTACTTCTATCCATATGGTTGTCCATTCATTCATGTTAACTCGAAATTCTCCGGATCTGAGTTCGAAGTCATTCCCTGTTAAGCCCCGCCACGACGAAGAGCGGAGGAGGTGTTTAGTGAGTGGAAGAGGCAATCGGAGAATTTTTGAGCTTACGCTCGAGAGGAGGCGAGCGTAAGACACTCATACTTCCTTTGTTGTAATCCTTGGTTTTATATTTTGTTCAAATTTAAATTTTTAAAAAGGAAAACAAAAAGAAAAAAAAAAGAAAAATAGATATCAAATAAAGCTGCATCAGTAGCGCTGTTTAATTAAAATTGAGTGTCTCTATCACTTGTTCACTCGGTGGAATTATACTAAACACTGCACTCGATGTAAAAACACGTCCCCCCGTTGTCGCACTTCACTTGAATGAAAAAATTTGAAGGCAAATTCGAAAAAAAAGATTTAAATTAGACATCCGTATACAACTGACGGGAATCGTAAAGGTCGTAAACAGATGAAATTTCTTCAGAGTGCAATTGGTTTGTTTTCATCGTTGGTCAATACGGTAGCTTCGAATTGCCTTTTTTTGCATAACGACCATGATGTGTGACCATCGAATATATATATGCATATTATTTCATTTTCTATTTTCAATTGAACTGACATGGTATTTAACTAAACCAAGGATAATGGTACCAATTTGCGATCCATTTCTGTTTACCAGTTAAATCATGTGTAATTAAGATTTGAGTTATTCACCACTAGAACCCATTCTGTTTCTTGACTGATGTTCCACGAATGAATGAATTACGTTCAACAACTCTCTCAACTCGATTTTGCACGTCATATTTCACCCAATAGGATTATTCTGCTGTTATATTCCATATTGCTAATATTAACCTATCCAGCATATGAATTACGGTCTAACGAATTCCCATCCCAATTTGAACCGACTGGACTCTGATTTTGCTATTCTTGTAGATAGCTTAACAACAGCTTAAATTCAAATGTTTTTGATAAATTTCGTAAATGTACGATCGTATTTGACTTCAACTTCATGCTTAGCACTGCTTTGCATGCCGTATATAGGATGCCCAGACAAGTTAAAGTTCTAAATACCTATACTGTTACTATTATATTTGGTGCAACTAACACCGAATAGGAAATTTGATAGAATGCGAGATATTCAATTCCTGCACTATCAAGCTGTTCACTGAGAGAAATTAAAGAGAGATGAGCGTGTACTTCAATGTATGCGGGTTAACTCCAATATGCAATATAGATGTGTCAAATGTAATAAGCACCACAATCACTTAGAATGTCCTCTAGGGAATAGTGGTCTAGAAGATATGAATTACATACAGGGTTACCAAGGTTCCAAGAGCTAAAGAAAAAGATCCGGGCTCAGCTGAAGAAAAGAGACTTCGAAAGAGGCGCCCGTTCCTCTCCATCTTGTCGCCGAACGTGTCTTTTACCCAAATGGTATCGGGAGTAAGCAGAACCAAAGCTCAAAATATACCAAAGTGTCCCGAAAAACTTTTGCTTTCCCAACATATCATCTATTCCAGTGAATGTAAATTCACTAGTCAGAATTGAGAGAAGAGCAACCATTTGGAATATGTTGCTAAACGAATATCCTGATGTGCTTTTGGTTCGCGAAACTAAGCGTAATCAGAAACATGAGCTAGGCTACAAATAACTACCATGTAGCTAGGAGAGATCGACCCCACTCCTCAAAAGGCGGTGGAGTTGCTATCTTAATCTTCTCTCTCTAAAGTAGGAGACAAATGTATGTAGTGGCTCTTTATGCACAATGGCATCTCAACCCATCCAGTTTATTACAGAGCTTGAAACATTTTTTCGACAGCTTCAATTGAATTCGGAAGAATATTATTATTTCTTGGGCGGGGACCTAAATGCCAAAGATGTTATACCACAAAAAACACCACCAAAAACACTAGGTGTTCAACTGGTTGTGTCGAAATACAACCGTGTACTCGAGTTGTACGTGACGGATTGTCCACCCTTTCTAAGCACTGGCTCTTTCTTGGATTTAGTATTAACAGACGAACGCCTTGGACTAACTTATACTAACACTACAATCGAAACTGTTTGCGAACCATCGAATACGATCGTAACCATTACGGACTCGTCACAGTAATACGAATATCCAACGGACTTTTGCAACTAGAACAGTACGAACCAGCATGCACCTTCGACTATCAAAAGGTACGCTGATCACTCTTCTCAAGATCTTGAGAAAAAAAGGTTCACCTGAGTGGAATTAACCCATTGGTAAGCTACATCCAAACGACGAAATTAACCAACACTTGCAACAAATGGACGTCGTCATAAAACGAATAATGGACTCATCTATCCGTCGGATTTTTCAGATGAGCGATCAAACCGACAAATACAGAACAGCAACAATCGACGCGCTTCACAGAGAAAAAAGTATTGATCTCTCCAGGCTTAAACGGCTATATAAAGAGACTACAGACCCACACAATCCACAGCTAAGGACATTTGTTTGTGAACAAAAACCTCCAACAGTTATTAAAATAAAATTGCAAGAAAACTGTAATTGCACTGGGGAAATAAAGTTTGTTCTATAAAATTCAATTGTACTAACATGTTTCCGCAAATAAATCAAATATTCAGGAAAAAAGATCATAACGATATCCCATATGACCGAGACCCCGAACGAAAGAAAATGTTGTGACACTAGGGAACGTGGGCATAAATCCTAAGAGTGTCGATACTGGCGACGGCTTTTTTGTGGTCGAGTATCTATAGGTAAATCAATTCAATCGGCGCTTTTTTTTGTAATTCATTCTTATTAATTTTTCACTTAGAGCTACGTTACGCTAGATAAAAATGCTTATAACTAGCTTAAATTACTCTTAACTAACTTAAAATACCTTACTTGTCCTATACAAACACTCTAGAGTAGACAGAACAACTTTAACTTTACCTTTCGACCATATGAAAAATAATCATAAAATAAAATAAATGAAAACATAAGCTAAGAAAATGTTTTGGTTGTAAAACAAACAATTCTGCTCACCTCAATCATAGGCTTGAAAATAGGGCCTTTTTAAACCATTCACATTTGCGGGCAAAAATAGTGAATTGGTAATCTGAGGATAACGGTTTCATCGTATTCAATGATAAAGCATTGCAGATGGCATTGTCGCTAACGACCGAATTTCTGTTTGTTTGTTTGTGGGAAGGGATGAATTCCATCCTGGATTAATTCAAAAATAAAAATTTGGCGGAAATAGATGGTATTCCAAATGTCGTTTAAAGACACCTGCCAATAGAAGCAGTAGATATTTTCACCACGTTGTTCAACAACGATCTAAATAACATTCATAAAAGGGATAGAGTTAAAACAATCCCTGATAATCTCCGCTCAACTAGTTTGCTTCCGAATGTTAGCAAGGTTCTTGAAAAAATAGTAAAAAGAGCTCTGATGAAATTGGTTCAGGAAAAGAAAATAATACCGAACAACCAGGTTTTAAGGCGAGGCATGATACTACTCGTATTCACGCTGTGTGAAAACTGGTTTTCGACATTCAGACTAAAGCAAAAAACCAATGTATGTGTGCTTGCCTGGTCGACTTTGAAAATTCTATAAACTCAGCAGGTTAGACATGCCAAATCACTTTCTCAATATGAATTACGTAATGTCTATGGGAAAGAAGTTTCTTGTTAATTGTGACTTCGAACAGCATCTTTGACATTAAAAACCGTTTCCAACAGGGAGCGCTTAATTCTCCGGTACTTTTTAACACCTATAGAAGCGATCTTATAGGTTTTCTCAGCCATTCAACAAGATATGCAGATGATTTAGTAGCGTACAAATTAGGTCCAAAAATTGAGGTCATCAATGCACAGTGCAGTGTGACTTTGATCATATTAAGAAAAATTGCAATGGTTGGAAGCTAAAAATGAATTCGACTAAAAGTCGAAAACGATGCTGGAACTCCAGAAAGAACTGGAGGAAATACGAGAATGTTAGTATCTGGTTTGACCAGTATCTATATACGGTCAACTTGATCGTAGGTTAAAAATCATAAGTTATGTGGTACTAATATGACCTAAATAGAACGTCAATAGCTTGATCTCTGGGGTTTACTTTCCCAATTGCATATAGAGATACCATGAGAGCACATTCCTATTGGGCTTTACTCCCCCAAGAGCATTGCTCCATATTGATTCCAAAATACTCCATCATGAGAATATCTTCAAATCTGTTTTTGAAGTCATCATGCAGGGTATTTAAATGCTGAACATCTGTATTAATATCCACATCAAGATATTCTGCCTGTGATAAGTTTGGAAACTGGGAGAGCTCGCGCCGACTAATATTTTGCTTCACAAATTTCAATTTTCCAAGTAAAGCCGAAATTACACCCTTTGTTTTTATTAAATTTAGGCTGTCTCCTTGCAACTGGAGTTTAATGTCATTAAATTTTTTGAACAAATCTGTCAAATACGCGATGTCTGCTTTCAATTTGATCAGGATTTCTTTTAAATCTGGATCTTTACTTTCCAGAAACTCTAAGCCTGATTCAAAAAGTGAGTAAGAACTTGTTAAGCATGCTCCTTTCGACAACCAGCGTACTTCAGTATGTAAGAGTAATCGTTGGAAGTCTTCATCATTTTCGTCGCACAATTGTGCAAACAATCGGGTATTCAACCCATTCCTTCTTATTTTTTTAACTGCTTTAATCACAAATTGAATTGATTGGTGCAATCTATCACTGAAATTTTTCGCTTTAAGGTGTTGTTGATGGATGACACAGTGAATTGCAGTTACTTCTGGTATAATTCTTTTAAGATGGCTTATAATCCCGCGGTATCGCCCGAACATGGCAGGAGCTCCATCTGCTGCCACCGAAATGATGTTTGTAAATGGAATCGATTTTTCTTTTAAAAAATCACTCAGGACCTTAAATATTGATTTGCCCTTAGTATCCGCCTCTAAATGTTCGCGAACAAAAGCTCTTCATGGATTTCTTCGCCCATAACAAATCGAACATATGCCAATATTAATGCTTCATTACCAGGTAAAGTTGACTCGTCCAGTTGAATAGAAAAATGAGTGGTTTGCAGATAATTACACAAGAAGCTTTCAATATCAGAGCTCATTTCATCAATGCGTCGTTGTACAGTGTTGTTATTCAAAGGAATTCTTTTGAGTACGTCAAATACATGTTTGTGCAGAACAGTTTTTAAAACCTCTTCAACGGCGGGGAAAATTAATTGTTCTCCGATGGTGTGCGGTTTTCCACAATTCGCTATAAGCAATGAGATATTGTAAGATGCCCGCAAGCCACCGTCGTTACTTTGGGACGTTGAAACGAACATACTGTGCACGGTGGGGCTCAGTTCATATTTTTCCTTCAATGTTTGTAAATATTTTAAATCTTTGCCTATTTTATAAGAATGACATCTTTTTAGATGATCTTCGAGCTTCGATGGTTTCATAGAGTCAAAATTTTGTTCCATAAAAGGCATATGGGCAATCGTTTATCTGCCTTTGATGGAAGAAAACCAAATTTCAAATAATCAACACTGTACTGTCGACATTTTTTCTTAGATTCAACCATGTTTCATATTAGTTACCTACCCGTAAAGAAAAAAAATGTTTGTTTTAGTAATCATAAGGTGATTTTAACAGGCTTTTTTAACAGAATAGGAATAGGAGCAATAAACCGTTATATACTCATAAAGAGGTTCTCACAAAACGGCTGGAACTATTTTAATGTAATATAAAACATATTTTGATTAATTATTACATATTTTGATACATTTCTGTTAGTTCGAGGGTAAATACCTATGCACTTTCGACGTCATAACTCAACGTTTTCAATGATTTATTTATTACTTTGATGTACTATACGAGTGGTACCTACATACATGAAGAAACGTACAATTTATGAAAATATTTTTAAGTCATCTAGTATAAGCAACTACGAGGGCTATATATCTAAAAAGTATAATACTAAAAGTTAAATTTTTCTCGGCTTTCTCCTATTTTAAAGAAGTATCGAATAATAGCTCTGTTCAGTATTTAATTTTTATTACGTACATACTACACGCAAACATAACAAATATAATATTATCTATATAAATAAAAATGAATGTTTGTCTGTATGTCCTTTATAGAATCGTAAACTATGCATTTGATCATATGATGATCTTTAGCAAAGTTGTTGTGCATGAACCCGCGAAGGTTTCTGAGTTGGTACGACCAATTTTCGACAGATGGCGCCACTCTTACGGGTTTTTTTTTCTTTCGTCCCTTATGGCGTGAAAACCGCTGGACAGATTTTAATGATTTTTTTTTTCAAATGTTGTTTAAGACTATGGGAAGGACATAGGCTATACTATTTTTGGCCAGGTTAATTTTTGGAAGCGTTTTCACCAAAAGTTTTATATCTTGCTAAATTTTTTTGACTTTTACCTGCTATAACTCTAATAGTTCTTGATCAATAGATCAAAAACAAGAGCCGTAACAGAGCTAACACTTTCCTTAACATTTAAAGCCATCCATCAGCTTTCTGCCTCTTCTAGAATCTGAGCTACAGACTAAAACACGATTAGATTAATTTTTTTTCATAAAATCGAAAACGATTGTTCTTGATCATTCTTCTGCTTTGGGGTGGTGGGCGCACAAAGAAAGCAAGTTCACTCAACGAACATTGTGCGTAGTTTTCTCCGTTAGATCGGAACCAGTCACCAACGACCGAGATCAAAATGACACGGCATACATACATATGTATGTACATATGGATTTGCTTATTAGCTGCTTCTAAGAATAGGTGTTTTTTATTATGCCATCCAGATCTTATCCGGATCATGGTTTACGTGTATTACAATAACAACACGTGAACCAGCTCTTTATCTGGATCAATTTCAAGATCCGAGTTTGAGTGGAAGTGAGTTTACACTATTTCCCACTGGTTTCGCATTCAAATTAGGAGAATCATTGCCTGATGAACATATAAAATTGTGGCCAGGATTTGGTTAAACAGTTTTCGCTTCCGTATCGAGTAATTGTACTCAAAATGCTATTATATGTTTATTATCTTACATTTCTAAAACTCTTGAGTCTATTGGGGAAATATTACCCCCGATATCGATAAAAATTATTATCATCAGCATTTAAATCGATCGTATCAAATTTGTATGAAAAGAAACATTTTCTTTGATATGGCAATTCCACATTTAAATTTCAAAGATTGTTTTTATTGTGAAGTGGAAATGGAGCAGGTGGACAAAAAAAGGTAAACATGTATATTAATTTAAATTTCGACCGAGAAATCTGGTACTTCTTCATGCAGCAATGAATATTCAGGTGCGCTGCTTTTTTCACTGTCCGTGTCACTTTCCAATAACCACTGTAATACAAATATTAACCTTTTAAATTCAACAAATAAACGCAATTTACCTCAATAGCAGCTGCTTCCATCTCCTAATAAAAACAATCTTTGAAATTTAAGTGTGGAATTGCCATATCAAAGAAAATGTTTCTTTTCATACAAATTTGATACGACCGATTTAAATGCTAATGAAAATAATTTTTATTGATATTGGGGGGACAACACATGAACCAGCTCTTTATCTGGATCAGTTTCAAGATCCGAGTTTGAGTGGAAGTGAGTTTACACTATTTCCCACTGGTTTCGCATTCAAATTAGGAGAATCATTGCCTGATGAAGATATAAAATTGTGGCCAGGATTTGGTTAAACAGTTTTCGCTTCCGTATCGAGTAATTGTACTCAAAATGCTATAATATGTGTATTATCTTACATTTCTAAAAGTCTTGAGTCTATTGGGGAAATATTACCCCCAATTGGTGTATATCGATAAAAATTATTATCATCAGCATTTAAATCGATCGTATCAAATTTGAATGAAAAGAAACATTTTCTTTGATATGGCAATTCCACACTTAAATTTCAAAGATTGTTTTTATTGTGAAGTGGAAATGGAGCAGGTGGACAAAAAAAGGTAAACATGTAAACTTAATTTAAATTTCGACCGAGAAATCTGTTACTTCTTCATGCAGCAATGAATATTCAGATGTGCTGCTTTCTTCACTGTCCGTGTCACTTTCCAATAACCACTGTAATACAAATATTAACCATTTAAATTCAACAAATAAACGCAATTTACCTCAATAGCAGCTGCTTCCATCTCCAATTCGTTTGTTTATTTTGTTTTCAAATGTCAGATCTCTGACAGGACTGAACGAGGCGAAATGTCAAGCTGGCTATTCGTTGATCTGTAGTGTTTTATTATGTCTCGTGATCCTGAGTGGATCATGTGGCATAATAAAAAACACCTAATATTTGTATTATCTTACATTTCTAAAACTCTTGAGTCTATTGGGGAAATATTACCCCCAATTGGTGTATATCGATAAAAATTATTATCATTAGCATTTAAATCGGTCGTATCAAATTCGTATGAAAAGAAAAATTTTCTTTGATATGGCAATTCCACTCTTAAATTTCAAAGATTGTTTTTATTGTGAAGTGGAAATGGAGCAGGTGGACAGAAAATGGTAAACATGTATATTAATTTAAATTTCGACCGAGAAATCTGTTACTTCTTCATGCAGCAATGAATATTCAGGTGTGCTGCTTTCTTCGCTGTCCGTGTCACTTTCCAATAACCACTGTAATACAAATATTAACCATTTAAATTCAACAAATAAACGCAATTTACCTCAATAGCAGCTGCTTTCATCTTCAATTTCCTTGTTTATTTTGTTTTCAAATGTCAGATCTTTGACAGGACTGAACGAGGCGAAATGTCAAGCTGGCTATTCGTTGATCTGTAGTGTTTTATTATGTCTCGTGATCCTGAGTGGATCATGGGGCATAATAAAAAACACCTAATAAAAACAATCTTTGAAATTTAAGTGTGGAATTGCCATATCAAAGAAAATGTTTCTTTTCATACAAATTTGATACGACCGATTTAAATGCTAATGAAAATAATTTTTATTGATATTGGGGGGACAACACATGAACCAGCTCTTTATCTGGATCAGTTTCAAGATCCGAGTTTGAGTGGAAGTGAGTTTACACTATTTCCCACTGGTTTCGCATTCAAATTAGGAGAATCATTGCCTGATGAAGATATAAAATTGTGGCCAGGATTTGGTTAAACAGTTTTCGCTTCCGTATCGAGTAATTGTACTCAAAATGCTATAATATGTGTATTATCTTACATTTCTAAAAGTCTTGAGTCTATTGGGGAAATATTACCCCCAATTGGTGTATATCGATAAAAATTATTATCATCAGCATTTAAATCGATCGTATCAAATTTGAATGAAAAGAAACATTTTCTTTGATATGGCAATTCCACACTTAAATTTCAAAGATTGTTTTTATTGTGAAGTGGAAATGGAGCAGGTGGACAAAAAAAGGTAAACATGTAAACTTAATTTAAATTTCGACCGAGAAATCTGTTACTTCTTCATGCAGCAATGAATATTCAGATGTGCTGCTTTCTTCACTGTCCGTGTCACTTTCCAATAACCACTGTAATACAAATATTAACCTTTTAAATTCAACAAATATACGCAATTTATCTCAATAGCAGCTGCTTTCATCTTCAATTTGTTTGTTTATTTTGTTTTCAAATGTCAGATCTTTGACAGGACTGAACGAGGTGAAATGTCAAGCTGGCTTTTCGTTGATCTGTAGTGTTTTATTAGGTCTGTTCCCGTACTTTTTGGGCAGAAATTCACAGATTCTCATTTTTCCAAGAGTGGGGATGAAATTCTCTCAAAGAGAAGTGGAAACACAAAAAAGTACGGGAACGCGTTGAACCAAAAAAGTTGCACACATTTTAAATGTCAAAAACATATGTTTGAATTTGATACATTCTTGGATTCGTTAGCAGGTGCAATATACTAATTTGCAAAAACATACATATTATTTTCAGATTACTATTTATTAGATGATTCAGCATATCCATTCATCATTTAATAACGCCATATAGAGACAATGCACATCTTAAAAATGCACAAAAGAATTTTAATATAAAATTGAGCTCTTGTCGTATGACGGAATGACGGAAATCAGCTGATTTCACAAAGCTGTGACAAACTACCCACATACATTTCTTGGGTTGAAATTCGCAGCATGGGGAAATTTTTTACTCTCTCGAGAGCGCTCTCTTTTGTCCAAAAGTGTGAATTTTTGGAGTACGGGAACAGACTTTCGTAGTTTTTCGTAGATTTGGACTGTTTTTGTCAGGTACGGGAACAGACCTATTATGTCTCGTGATCCTGAGTGGATCATGTGGCATAATAAAAAACACCTATTATTGGTTTCGGATCGGAGCGAAAGAAAATTACATATACCCATTCGTATACGAATTTGAGGTTGATAGCACAGTGATGATCTATACATCTATGTATATATAAAAATTATTTTTCTGTTGGATAGTCCATTTATCGAGGCAGGATAAAGGCTATGTATGTAACATTACTCTACGAAGAATAAGAATCGAGCATCAATGAAAAATGTTGCAAAAAACACCAAAAATGATTCGTCTTGAGAGCTTCCGTTGCGTACCCTGCGTAAACGGTTAAAGTTACGCAAAAATTATGTACGACGAAATTGTTCTTCTTTAAAAGTTCTAAAAAAAGTCCGTGGCAGCATACATATGTATATCTTTTAAGGTTGACTCACTATAACCCTTTTTATGAAATCAAATTTGTAATATATATAATAAAGCATTATTTGCTCGGGGAATGTTGTAAACAACCATCAGCCAACGGTCTGGTTAAAGATACATATACGACATGTGCACTTTTATTGCGGTTGCTTATCCTTCCCAAGGATTGCTTAAAGATGTATGATGTCTGCACTTTTATAACGGTTGTTGGTCCTTAAAGGCCTGCTTAAAATGTACTATATGTGCACTTTTATTGTGGTTTCTAATTGCTTTAAGTCTCATGGGCACGTGTTAAATGAGTCCTGCGGTCTATCTGCCTGTATTGCCACATTCGTCGTGTTTTGTCAGTAGTCCATGTATCTTTGTTCCCATCCTTACTCTTAACCCCAAGTTGCTATCAATGTAATACATACATATGTATATAAGCGAGCGAAGCCGCGCGGGTCAACTAGTTACAATATAAAATAGAAGAATGCATAACAAATGTACAAATAGGCAGGTACTTACCTTTTCCGGCACTGGCAAAAACTGACATCGATTCACTCACACTTTTCTTTTCAAAATTCAGGAAACAAATGGGCGTTTGTCCTTGGCAGCATTCGTATTTATATTGGTGAGGAATCAGATAAGTTCATGCAAGATTACAAGCACAGCACAAGTCGTATTTCGTCCCATTACACGTCTGAACAAGTATTGCGGGCGGGATGGCGGCGCTTTGTTTCTCTATTTCTACAAGTAACAGTCGCAAATCTTCTTAAAAAAGGGAATTCATGCTAAATAAACAGGCTATCTGTTCCATATACATATGTACCAGCCCAACCGAAAAAATTGTTCTTTAATTGTTCAAAATCAGATAAATTTTCGTGGACCCCCACTTACAACTGGTGGACCCCCTTTTTTTTCATGCCAACGTAGACCCCCATTGAGTCTCCCATAGATCCCTGGGGGTCCACCTGGACCACTGGAATCAATGCGTTAGACGAATGGTAACACACACTTGCTCGTGAGGCATGGCTCTTTTTCAATTTCCTCTTTCTTCCTCCTCATCCGCTAATTTCACAGTTCGCTCATTTTTTGTTTTGTATACTATATGAGTTAAACTATTTTTATTATTTTTAGGTTTTTAAAAAAAGTTTATTGTCGGGCAGAGGTTCCCCGTTCGTACAAAATCAACTTAATACTAACATAAAATCTGGCTTATTTATACCCTAAATACTAAAGCTAGTGCAATGCAAGTCATCCCGGTGACGGAGTGTTCTCACAGGTGAACTCGTATTACACCTGCCGTACGTGATGGAATGTAGCGGTGTCGTTTAGCCCAGACAGTGCGTCAGCTTATTCTGTTGATAGAGACATTGTATGTTGTGGGAACGTATGCTTCTGTGGGAATCTAATTTATTTGGTGTTAACTCCTCCCTCCTTAGAACGATGCGTCCTCGCGAACTTTATGCGAGAGGGATGTTGTAGATGCTAGGATATCTCCGAGAGGATGCTGGATAACCGATGTCGTTTTGGCTTGTTATTGCGACCACAGGTGATGTTGGTATTGGGTTAACTTGAGGAGTTGCGCGTCTGCTATGGTATCCTAACACAGCTATTGCAAAAAATACTATTGTGAGAATGGCGTATGTTGCTATTTGGTGCCTATCCTTCTCTATTTGGATTTGGGTCAGGTGTTGCATGTTTTTTGTATGCAGTTCCTTCATTAGTTCCAGTGAAAGGATTGAGTTTTCGGATGCAGGATGTAGTGTAGGTGGTAAAGCTTGGATGTGTACTAGTTCTTGTGAAACATACTGTTGATTGTTGATGGTTATTTTGTCATTGGTGAACTTGACGACATACGTTCCTTTTAGTGCTTGGGTCTTATTGTGGACTTCTATCGTACCGTTGAACTGGTTGAGTATGACGAGTCCTGCTGATATCTCTTCCACTTGGGGGATGTGTTGGCTGTTGGTTGCACTGCATGTCGCGTTCCTATTTTCTATCAAACCTATTATACACTTATCGTTACTTATATCTATGAGACTTGATCTCTTACATAAAGAAATTTCGTCAATTCTCTTACAATTATCTGATATTCCGTAAACATTATTATTTTTTCTTAAAACATTTCTGTTACTTATCTTATTTATCAATCCATTGTTTTTTTTTATTGGAATTAATATTATTTGTTCGTACATTTCTTTTTTTGTTTTGGGTATATTGATTTTATAAAGTAGGGTACTTAAATTGGAAGCAATTTTTACATCTGCAAACTTAAGTGCTTGCTTTGTGTTTGAAAATGGTAAAACATCCTTATCGATAGTCTTAATTATAACATCTAGTTCATTTTTGGATAAAATATTCGAATTTATAATATTGGCTTTAGCCAATTCTATTGCATATATTATATTTCTTAATTCTTCCTTTATTATTTTTATCTTATATAATAGTATTACATTGAATTGGTATTCTATCGTACTTTCTTTCTTTACATTGTTTATAATATCATTGGTTGTTTTTATTAAAGTATTTATTTTTTCTCTATATTGATCATTAATCATAATTTGGTCATTAATGTTACTAATTATATTATTTATTTTGTTTCTAAGGATCTCAAAGTCCTCGTGGTCGGGTGTACCCGCTATCCACTTCCATCCTGTGCCGATGAAATTTAAGGATCTTTTGGTTCTTTTAATTTTAACGTTTTCTATTAAGTTTCCTATCTGTTCGATGTCATGGTGTAGTAAGGAGAAGAAGGGATTCGTCTTGGGGACATGATTTTGGATGATGTGAAATGTTTCCGATACGAACTTTTCATATGGAGTTATGTCAATGGTGTGGATGAACTTAATATTACCCTCTGCGATTTTTGCCAATCCATTATTAAGGATGATAATAGGGGAGTTGGAATAGTCAAGGATGTTTACGTCTCCTCGACTGGTTGTTAGCCATCTGTGGGATATGACGGATAGGAAGGGATAATTTTGCTTAATTTCTAATATTGGATTTATGCACTACTTTTCCGGATTCGGTTACAATGGTTGTGGATCTATCTTCTTTTACTTTTTCTTTTTTGTATCTTGTTGATAGTTTCGAACCTAGTCTTTTATTAACCTTTATGTAAATAATATCGCCTGGGGAATAACTTTTAGTGGAAGGTCTGTTTTTATTGTGGTATGTTAAGTCGGCATCTTGTTTTGTCTTTAATCTGTTCATAGTCTCTAAATGAGCCTTACTAATTTCTACGGGATCTGTGCTAATGTTTCTACTAAAGAAGATGTCGACGGGCTTTTTATTTGTAACCGAGTGAACTGAGAAATTATACGCATTTACGGCCGCCTCTAGAAGTTCCGTGAAGGAATTATGGATTTTTTTGGATTTTAGGCATCTCATGATTTCAGCGAGTGTTGAGTGAAATCTTTCCACTTGGCCATTAGATGTACTTGCGTAAGGAGGTGTAGTGAATACTTGGATTCCAAGTTCGTTTCCTAGCATAAATGTGATTGAGGTTGAGTTAAAGGATTTTTCGTTATCAAACACGACGACTTTTGGTATACCGTAGCCAAAGATGATCTCTCTTAGCGGCTGCCTTATTTCTTCTACAGCTTTGGACTTTAAGATTTTCACGAGAGCGTATTTGGAAAATTTATCTACATATAGCCGTGAGAACTAATTTTCCTTCTGTAGAAAAAATGTCGATGTGTATGATTTCGCCTGGATATTTCGGGATTGGAGTGGACTGGATTTGGACTTTGTTTGGATGACGATCATATTTACTGTTTGCAGATTGAACAGAGATTTGTTACTTTTTTTACCTTTTTTGTCATTCCAGGGAAATAGTATTTTTGCAATATTTGAATTTTGTTTTCCCTGTCGTTTCGGTGAGCGCGATTATGGGTCTGAATTACAATATTGTCTTGTTCTTCTTCGCTTTTAACGTCCTCGACCTGTTTTTGTGTAAAGCGTATTCGATAAGCGCTAAAGTGTGTTTTGTAGATATTTTGAATCATTCCCATTATATTTTCGGCTGTTTTAATGCAATTTATAACTGTAGGATTAAGGCGTTTTTTAAGGATTTCAATTAACATGGTCTCATTATAAAAGGGTGAAGTGATGGTATGTCTATGGTAGGTTGGGAAGACAATTTCAAAAGTTTTGCTATGGGGTGTGCCTTCTTGGAGGAAAATCTGATTCTTAAAACAGTTTATGGGGGTGTCGATGCTGTAAATTAGGCCGTGAGATGAGCTTTCGTCACTGTGAATGGTTGGTGTCAAGGAATTAATTTGAATATGTTGAGGTGGTCTCGATAGAGCGTCAGCTACGACATTGCTCCTTCCTGGCTTGTACTTAAGCTCATAATTGTATTCCTCTAGTGACGCTTTCCATCACTTTAGCTTTGCATTGTTGTTTTTGCTGCTAAGGGCATGAGTTAAGGGTTGATGATCCGTATAGATGAGAACTTTTGCCGAACCGTAAAGGTAATTCCTGAGGGAGTTTAGTGCCCATATAATGGCTAACATCTCCTTCTCATTAGCAGCATAGTTCTCCTCTGTTTTACTCAAGGTTATTGAGATGAAAGTAATTGGCTTATTTTCCTGCGACAGGACAGCGCCTACGGCATAGTTCGACGCGTCTGTTGTCAGCTCGAATGGTTTTTTGAAGTCCGGATAGGTCAAGATTGTGTCATCAGATACTAGTGATTGTTTTATTTTCTCAAAGGCTCCTTGGGCATCATCGTTAAGATGTATAGCTTTTTTGCTAGAAAGATTTTTGGACAAACGTCCATCCTCCCTCCTTAAAAGGGATGTCAAGGGTTTTGCAAGTTTTGCGTAATCTCGGATGAATCTCCGATAATACCCTGACAGACCAAGGAAAGATCTTAATTCTTTAAGGGTTCTTGGAGGTGAAAAGTCTTTTATTGCCTTTACCTTTTCCGGATTGGTTTTAATTCCTTTTGAGGAGACAATGAAACCTAAAAATTCCACTTCTTGTTTATAGAATTCACATTTATCGAGCTGTACTTTCATATCGGCGTTGTTCAACGTTTCGAAAACCTTACGGATGTTTTTAAGGTGCGTTTCTTCGTCGGGGCTAAAGATGATTATATCATCAATATAAACCTAACATATCCTGCCAATATGGTCGCGAAGAATGTCATCTAGGGCCCTCTGGAAAATTGCGGGCGCATTCTTTAAGCCGAACGGTAACCTTGTAAACTCATATTTACCGTTATTGATCGAAAAGGCGGTCTTTTCCATATTCGATTCCTTTAGGGGAATCTGGTGAAACCCACTTTTTAGATCAATGACCGTGAACCAGTTATTCTTACCCAGATTGGCTAACACTTCATTTATTTCTGGGATTGGGTATCGGTCAGCGATGGTGACGGTATTAAGCTTGCGGTAATCTATTACAAGTCTGAATTTCTTTTTCCCAGAAGCATCTGCCTTTTTGGGGACAATCCACACGGGTGAATTGTAAGGCGATCTTGAACGTCTTATTATGCCATCCTCTAGGAGGCCTTGTACTTGATTTTCGACTTCCTCCTTGAGTGCCATGGGATAGGGGTAGAATTTTGAGTATACGGGAGTGCTTGTGGTTGTTCTTATTTCTCCCTTAACAACAGTTGTGCAAGTAAGTTTGCTGTTGGGATCGTCGAATAGTTGGGGAAATTCATTTATAATAGCTTGAATCTCAGACTTCTGTTGGCTAGTCATATGGTTAGTACGAATGTTTATGTTATTTACAGACTGTGCAGTAAGTTGCTTGATTTTTACTTTTACGGAACCGTTGACCATCATATAATTGTCCTTTACATGAATGACTGCTGAAAGGTCTTTGAGGCTGTCATTGCCAAGAATTCCGTGGAAAGATTTTAGTTGAGGCATTAGGAAAAATTTAATTTTGATATCTAAGCCGAAAAGGTTGATGAAGGTATGTTCACTAACTTTAACATTTCCTCCTAGGTAATTAGCGTAAAAGGGATTTTCGTTAGGTAAGGTATTTGGGACTAGGTTGGGTTGAATATAGTTCTTATTTGACCCAGTGTCGATAAGAAATGTTAGTATTTTTCCGCTCTTCGTTCGACATTCGAAATAGGGAAGAGAGGAACAGCTTAGTCTAAAAAATGGATGTCGTTGAATTCTTGTGGTTCGGTTTCGTACTGTTGCGATAGTGGGTCCGCGTACTCTTGTAGTGTCTGTTCGTGTTGGTCATTTTCGTTCTGTATTGCCTGTTCGTAATTGTTTAGGTCTTCAGGAGTTATTTCCACTTCGGTGTTCAAATGGAAGTTGCGCTGTATTTTTGATGGATGAATCTGCCGCGATGGTGGCGCACTGGTTCTTTTAGGCGCAGGTGGCCAATTCCTTTGTTGTGGCCTATTCATGTAGTTAACATTGTTCGTCTTAATGGTGGAAGTGTCCATCGGTTCTGGTGGTTGTTGGTGTCTTTGATTCGTCTGTTGCTGATTACCGTTCCTAAATGGTAGTGGGGGTCTTTGAGGAAACATTGGCCGCGGGGTAAAATTGTTCGAAGTTGTAGGTCTCGGAGCGAAATTATTGATATGTGGAACGGCCCACCGTGGTTGGTGCCACAGTTCTGGGAAGTAATGCTGTCGATTCTGGGGTTGCGCGATTTGAGGAATACGCCTAGGTGGGACAGGAGGCTGTGGTTGGTGTGGTCTTCTGGTATTGTTATGAGTTGCCATTGCATACTGCGCTCTGAAGTTCTGGTTTTCGAGCTTGAGACAAAGGTGTAATGCCTGAGGCAAGTCCACAGGTTCTCGTATGCCGAGAAGTCTGGGCAAATCACCTTTTAAGCCTCGTATAAAAGTGTCTAAGGCCTTGTCTCGGTACGTATGCATTAATAAATTTAAGGCTTCTCCCCCAATGTCCATACATGAAATTTTGTTTAAAATTAATGAAAGGTGTGAATATACTTGTTGATAAAATTCTTGGACTGAGGAATTACCCTATACCAAGGACGTCATCTGGTATTCTAACGTTCCAAGGTCTCGTTTATCTGCATAATGCAGAGTTAAAAAACGGGTAATACAATTCCAATCTAGCGGGGTATTATAGGATTCGAGGACATGATCCGTATGACCAATAATTTTGTTTCGAATAACATTTATGATGCCGAAGTACTTTGGCGATCCTTTAATGGGATCATAAATTTTTAAAATACGTTCTGCGCTTTTGCGCCAGGAGCTAAATTCTCCCGGTTGGCCGGAGAATTCGCTGACAACTCCTGACAACATCAGGGATTTTGTCGAGTTCTGCGAGATTTCCTCGTTGGTCTTGATTAATGGTTTGATCAATTCCCGTGAATTGATCTGAATTCGGGTTTATTATTGATTGTAGTGTTTGAGTGATTATGGAGGATATTAATGATCGCAATGCAGGGGGTGCTACAGGTAGTTCACCAGGATTAATTTGGTTGGGATTAGGTGGTGGCACATTTAATACCGGGGGCCGGATAAGATTGGGATTAGACATTTTTCTTCTCTTATTAAATGATTTATCGAAAGAGTAGGAAGAAATGAAATTATTTCCTATAGATCCTTATATTTCACACAGATGGGTTTGTTTCTTAAGTGTAGATATTAATGGAAATACTTAGATATTTATTATTTAAGTGACTATTCTTAGAGCTAATATCTATTACAGTTTTATCTATTTATTAATTTGGAGAGAAAAAAGCGATCTTAAAAATAACTTACAGTAAAATGATGAATATTAGCTGCATTCCTCCGGTCGAGCGGCTGATGGTCTCCGTCTCCTTTTTGCTTAGCTACTCAGGGGCCTCGTTCTCGCACACACAGGATTGGATTTTTTCTTTAACTGGGTTCTTAATTACTTGAGCACTCTAGTTATTATAAAAAAATGTTCACTGTTTGCTTATTCGTTATTATAAAAATATTCACTGTTTGCTCTTAACTTTATAACTATTTTAGTTAAAATTTTTTTTCTCACTCTTTGCTTATTCGCTATTTATGCTCTTAATTTTATGACTATTTTAGTTAAATTTTTTTTTTTTCACTGTTTGCTTAGTCACTATTTATATTCTTAACTTTTATAACTATTTTAGTTGAAATTTTTTTTTTCACTATTTGCTTAGTCACTATTTATATTCTTAACTTTTATAACTATTTTAGTTGAAATTCTTTTCCTCACTGTTTGCTTAGTCACTATTTATATTCTTAACTTTATAACTATTTTAGTTAAACTTTTTTTTCACTGTTTTCTTAGTCACTATTTATGTTCTTAATATTATAATTATTCTAGTTTCGCGGGAGGATTACTTTGGCTCCGCGGGTCGCGAGAGATTACTTAAGCTTCGCGGGGTTCCGGGACACAGGTGTTGTTACCAACGATTTGCACTACTTGAGGGCTTTATAACGTCGGAAAACAGAAGAGGATATTTTTTTACGCACTACTTGAGGGCTTTTTTCACTAAAATATCGCGAAAACCTGTGTCCCTGCTCGGGCGCCAGTTAAACTATTATTATTATTTTTAGGTTTTTAAAAAAAGTTTATTGTCGGGCAGAGGTTCCCCGTTCGTACAAAATCAACTTAATACTAACATAAAATCTGGCTTATTTATACCCTAAATACTAAAGCTAGTGCAATGCAAGTCATCCCGGTGACGGAGTGTTCTCACAGGTGAACTCGTATTACACCTGCCGTACGTGATGGAGTGTAGCGGTGTCGTTTAGCCCAGACAGTGCGTCAGCTTATTCTGTTGATAGAGACATTGTATGTTGTGGGAACGTATGCTTCTGTGGGAATCTAATTTATTTGGTGTTAACTTATGTACGTGTTCCTATTTATTAATGAAAATTAATTCAGAAAACTTACAAAAATGTCCACACTTGTAATTGATTCGTCTGTTTAAAATAAAAAAGAAATAAATAAAGTACAATTATGTACACATATAAATCAAAAAATAAATATCTTTACTTCTTGCATATTTGACTGAAAATACGTTTGGGGGAAGAGAAGCTGATCGAAATACTACAACTTTGGCCCAAGCCAAGTTCCACTTTTTTACTTTTTTCCACTTCCTTTAACTCTCAGGAGAACTGATATGAGATATGATATGAATCTTTTTTTTATCATATCGATAGTCATCGAGGGAAAATCTTTTCGGAGACTATCGAAGATTGCCTGGCAGGAGTCAAATCTTTTGGCTCTGTTTAAATACTCCCTACACGTTGTAACATAAAAGTTTGAATGCATTTCCATAAATCGTGTCCATAACTTTCTCCAGGAGAAATTTCGTGCCGACCGATGTTCACTCCACAAGCGACGAAAATGAATGAAAGAAAATTAAAATATAACGAACAAGAGAAATGAGAAACGTCAAAAGGAGCCTAAAACTCGGCTATCACACGCTGCCTCAGGCACAAACAAACAAAATCACAAAAATTCTTTACAACAATAATCAACTACCCAACACGAACACTTCGTATACAAAAAGAAAAATGAGCGAACTGTTTATGTATTTAGCGGTTGAGGAAGAGAGAGGAAATTGAAAAAGGCCATGTCTCATGAGCCAACGTGTGATAGCCGAAAAACAAAATCGCCCGCGACTCACCGAGAACTTTATTTTTCATCCCATTTCAGTTCATCTCGTGTCTCTTTTGCACTTGTCAGTTACGCCAATCAATATTGGTAAATTTTTTTTTTTTAATCAAAAAAAGTTTAGCGTGTGCGTGTGGGTAGATGAAGAAATTGTTTTATTATTTATCGAACCCGCAAACGCGATACAAATCAATGAGTGACACAAAATTATTAGGGCTGCAAATACGTGGTTTGAACACCTACATATAGGTACATATGAATATCACCGCAAGTATGCCTGATAATAATATACTGCGCATATTCCTGGGAAGGTATAAACGAACTATATTTACAAAGTAGCATTTCCAAACAGTATTGTTTCACCAGAAATTGTATCAGATAAATTCTGTTTTGTTCATGAAGTTTGCATACAAAATGTCACCCCCGGCATTATGGTTTTTTGTTTTTCGCCCAACATCCACTGTCACTCATGAATGTCCTTCCTCAGTTTTCAAGTTATTTTCCAACTGCGTTGAAAATGAGTAAAGCCTTAGCATTATTAGGTATTAGTAAGATTGTGAATGACAGAAAAAAAACAAACAAAACAAAAACATCAACATAGATATTGGATGAAGGAATGGCTACAAAAAAGGCAAAAGTTTACGTATGAAAACTGTCTTCGTTTACCGCCATTTGTCTCTCTTTTTTCATTCCGGGCACCTTTAACAGTCAAATGCAACTGACATTGCCATCCACCATCAAGCATGAATGTAGAATTAATTTTTTTTTTAATTCCACCGCGCATGAATGTGCACTCTGACACACAATGTCATCCGTCCACATTTTTGAGTGCGCTCACGTCGGGAGTGATATTCATGAGTGATCGTGGATGGCCAGCTTTATATCGCGAGTTCGAAAAAGAAAAAACGGCTGACCTGGTTAGCAACGTTCACCCTCTACGATTTGTTTGGCGACTAAAACAAAGGTAAACAAAAATCACATCTAGGCAATTTAGAAAACACCAAGGTGAGCCTAGGGACACATATACCACCATTAAACTGCCCCACAAGTGTACATGCAAATCAGTGGGCTGACACGACTGGAGATCACCGGTGTTGTAAGAGTAAGATCAAACAAAAAAATATGGAGCATGCCCGTGTCACAAAAAAAAAAGCAGGCCGAAAAACAATTGGTGCAAAATGCAAAAACACCAGCATTTGATTGGCCTCAGCGATGAAGTAATCCAAAACCGGGAAGCCTGCCGCTACTTTCTGAGGTCAAACCGGCGGACCCCTCAAGCGGACCAGTAGGAATGCAGTTAAGTGGGAAGGTTATGGTCCTACACTTCTGACCATAACAACGCCGGAAAAAGGAAAAGAAGAAGAAGACCCTCTACGATTTGTCTATCCAATTTGTTTGACAACTTTGCGTGATGGGCCAAATCGTAAGTGTGAACGGTCTTTCAACATGTCGTCAGACTTGTCGTATAGAAGTTTAATTTTTTCAACCTTTTGACTTGGTTGATCAACTTATCGTAAGGTGTGAACATTTGTCGTCCAAATGTTTTCACTTTTGCTTGTGACTTCAGAGAGTGAACACACTTTTTAAGCGGAATGAATGAAATGACGTCAAACAAGGAAAAATAATTTTGGGTTGATTTTTCTTAGGTATACCGGCAATTTCTAGAAGTATTGAACATTTGAAGTGTACTGCACAAAAATAAAGTACTGAAAAATAAAGCGTACGAAGAATTATTCGAAAAATACAAGCAAATTGATAAAAATGCATATTGCATCTCTTAATATTGTAGTTTCTTTTTTTTTAGGTGAACATATTGTTCTCAATATGTCTTCATACGTTATTGCTTCCATTTGCTAATAATTACGAAAATCCTCTGGCGAATCTTCTTTAAATTACATTAACAATGTTACTGCTGAGAATTTATTACGTTTTCTGACCCACGGTTTAAACCACATTTGCTTTTATCCTTTTTTTCTTGCTTTTTTCTTCATTTTCGAGTATTTCATCAATAATCATCTCTGTAACAAGAGCACTGGCCATCATGTTAACACTTCGAAATGAAATCGCAAATGAAATTTGTTAAGCAAGTTGGATTGACAAATCGTAGAGTGTGAACGCCGCTGTTGAGCAAAAGAAATCGACAGAACGAATGTTGGATAAGCGAAGACCGGTATTACATGCTTCAATAGAAGCCAAGATTCAAATGAGTGCGAAAGAGAGGGTCAGTGAAATAGAAATATTGGCACAGTGATGGATGTGTAGGCTTTTCCGTGCATATTTTTGACATTTTCTTAACTCATTATTCTTTTATTTGCGATGTTGCTTCATATGTCTTTCAAAGTTCTAAGCGTGCAGTTACAAGTAACAAACGTCGACACTGAATAACGCACTTCAAGTAAAACAGAAATGTCAAACAGATGGGTAACACTGCGAAATAAAGAGATGCTCCATGAATCATGCTCCAGGAAATCATCAAGAGTTGCGAGTCAAAAAGATGTGACATAAGTCTAGTTTTTTTTGGTAGAAACTATAAATGAAATATCATTGGGAATTAAAATTGAAAAAAAAAATGGCCATTAGTATTTTACATATGTAATTTATTGTCGATTGTACGAATTTCATTTTTAATCTAGTACATTTGCCAATTTATTTCTGGAAGGAAGCTATGTTCACGAAGCCAAAGACAAAAGAGCTGCGCGCTTTATTTTAACCGTCACCTACCTTACGTCTGTCAGATAATAGCCGCCAATTGTGCCAGTTTATTTTTATTGCAGAAGCCTCTTCCCGTATAATTGTATGTGATTGTTTGATTTTAAAACGTTCGCTAACATATATTTAACACATAGGAGAGAATAAATCAGTTTAACATCTTGTCGGTCGTGGTAAGTATTTTCGCAATTGATATGTAAACTAATTTTTTTTATTTTTTCTTTGATTTAAGAATGTTACGTATGTTCATGCGTAGATAAGATTACGATCTACGACTTCGCTTTTAGTTTCTTAACTCCTAGTGAAAGAGACAGTATATTATGGGTGATAAAATTATATTAAACATGTAAAATGTACATTACAAGCCTGTGCTTAGTAAATGTGTAACCAAAATTCACGTAGGGCTAACTCTATTCAATTATCACAGTTCTCTTCTACATTTTCATCTACTTTTGTGAACTATTGTTAACTGGTAAAATCCAAATATTCGCGCGATATACAAGGATCGGAATAACGGAGATCTGAAAAATCCTGATTTAATTTTGAATTATCATCAGCACAGAATAGCATTATGAATAATTATCAGCATTATCGTCGATTCGTCTACGTAAACATTTTACCAAATTAGAGTTGACGTTTTTTTTTTTTTTTGTTGAATACTGTGAATAAACTAATCTTTTTAAATACCCTTATATTTGCTCGACTACATATCCGCAAACTTCTTCGTTAGAATAACATAAATCTAGAAATAACTACCTAAAGTTAATGTCTTTTATTTGATTATTTCCCGGCCACTCAGCAATAGATGCTGATCCTCCTAATGGCGGTAGTTGTGTCTAGTGTTTCTAGCTCCAGACATATATTAGATAGTTTCGGAATATAATAATTTGAAGGTATTCTGATGAGTTGCAATTTCAATTAAAGGCAGTTACTTTTAATTTACCAAATCCTTCCAATTCATGTCGATTGGCCGGCGAATTGTGCGTTTGCTCCATTAAGATTTTTTATCTCAATGTTATAAAATTGAAGTTTTTTTCAAGTTATAAAATGACCAGTACCGTACTCGTATTGTAGAATACCGAGGGTAGTTATGTACTGTATTTTGTCCTAAAACAGCTAAAATAATCATTATTTGCGCGCTATAAAACCCCTGTAAGTTTTCTACGACACAGTTAAAAATAGGTATTTGCTTGGTGATTAGAGCTTTCTGGCCTAACGTATTTAAAATTTGCCCAACAAAATATCTAACTTTAGTTATATTTGTTTCAAAAAGCCTATTTATTTACGAAACAGTTTTTTTTTAATCTTTCTTTCAAAATCCTTTAGCTCTGACAAGAGAATAATATAATAGTTTAATAATATAATTATATAAGATAATGAAAAATTGAAATATTTGTACAAGAAAATAAAAGGCACATCACAACCGCTGGAAAATTAAGTTAAAGGAATATACACATTTATTTATACATATCTCACTCTATAATTTTGTTTTAAGTTTATAATTAATTTGTTAATAAATCGATAACAAATGCTGTTTTCATTTTTTACAGACTATGACCACAGTGAAGCTGAAAATTCAGATAAATAATAGCTATGAAAGCGAACCATCATCGGGAAGTGGTGTAAGTTAGTTATTACTAGGTGATTTTTTTATAATGCCTGTTCATTTATAGTCATCTATCAGTGAAGGCAATGAAAGCGAAAGCTCCGTGTATAAGGGCTCTGTTTCAGACCTACATCATATGTTTCATCCATGTCTTGATTCAACGGGCCGAATTCAATTCTTTCCGGCAGAAGAAAATTATCCTCAGTGCACAAATCGGTGTAAGGGACTGATTCATAGCAGTGATGAATCTGATTTTGAAGGATTTACAGATTCTCAGATTGAGAGACCAAATTCTACCCTAAAGAATAGAATGTGCTCAAATATTAACAATGTTTCTGAGCTTTTCAAAGAGGATTATACAGTGTCAAAAACCAAACCGCCATGTTCATCGCTTTATGATATCTTCATTGAACAAGAGAGTTGTAATGCTGTCGATATTAGTCTTTCACATAATAAGAGGGTGGAACTGTCAGACTTTATGTCTAATATTTCATTTAATGGAAAAATTTCAAGTTTAAACTGCGCAGATCAGCTGCCTAAATGCTCAACCAATTTAAATGTTAAAATTGTCGATTACAAATATGCGAACGAAAAGTCTCCCGATTTGTTTGAAGATTATGACGGAAGTTATGGTGGACGAAATAAGGCGAATTCTCCGAAAGAAGACCTGAAGGAAAAAAAAAGGGAAAGAGCATATTTTTTGGCAGATACAAATTCTCCAGAAGAAAATAATGAAAACGTTAACCACAAAGATGGTATCACATTGAAACAAAGCATAAAAAGGGAAAGAGAGTTGTTAAACCGCATTAAAAACTGCTTGGCTGGAATACCACCACCACCTTCGCTTACAATTCCTCAAATGGATGTGTTTGCTGCTGTTATAGGAAACAAAGATGAAATCTTACGGTTTAAGGATGATGTCAACGCAACAAAATGTGCTAATATTCATTATAATGGCACATCCTTTTTTAAACCCTCCCATGCTATAGACGAATTAAAAGCAATGTCATGGAGAGATTCCTTGTGCGTTCGTCAGCATGGCTTATAGTAAGTAAAAAGCGCCAGAAGACAAGCATGCAGGTTATAATATAATATTAATATTTTTAGCTACAATATATGCCGAGAATCAGAGAGTGTGGAATTACTAAGTCTAGCAATTATTGAGCGGTTCATTGGGGCAGAAACGTCTACGTCTTACTCTTCTTTTACAAGTTCACCTTCAAGTGCTAAGAAAAGAAGTTTGAGACAAAAGTAAGTTGCGTAAATAAGAAAATAATTAAGATTAATTAAACATATACCTTTGAAGAATGCTAACAAAATCGCCGGGTAACAGGCTAAGTCATTTGGCTAAGCGACGTGCTATATTCTCTTCAGCAAATTTGGCAACGTCACAAAAGTCGAATTGTTCCTTAGATGGAATGCAAATATTAATGGATAAAAAGTATGTATTTTATATTTACAACATCCTTTGACCCAGGGCTATATATTTTATTTCATAAAGGTTAATTAAAAGCCGACGCAGGGGCTTAACCCCTAGACGAATGACACCTAACGCGAAAAATTGGGGCGGTAAGTAGTATCCTAATTATATACCAAAAGCATGTGTTACCAATATGTAAAAAGTTTTCAGTTTTTCGCAATTATTTCCATTTCGCGAAATATTTTCAAAATGCAACTGCACTTCGTTCAGAGCGTGTTACACTATAACGACGAAGTATGGAGTTAAAATTCATTGAACGTGAAAACCAGATAAAAATCTATGCGGGTTCTGGTAGGACAAAACTGCTCTGTTTATTCTGCGATGTCAGAATGCAACTACAAGTTTTCATTCGTTTCCATCTAGGGTAGAAGAGTCAAGTATTCTGATCCCAGCTTAGATGCATCTACCTATACCAGAGATAAAACTGAGGCCTCTGTGCACCCCTCCAATTTTATGTTTTTGTTTTTTTATAATATAACTTAAAAATCTAAATAATATTTGAATATCTTAACAAGCTTGAGGCAATGCCCTGTGAAAAATATTTCATTACAAATGTCCATAGGTAATTTTCTTGCCAGTTACTTTTTCATCTAATGTTTGTTCCCTTAAATCTGGTTTTGTATTTCTTAATTCTTTGGATTAAATAACATTTATGCATATTTTTACAGTCTAAATGCTTTAGGTTTGACTTCAAGGATCAGAGTAAACAATTTCAGAGATCAGATTCAAAGCAAATGTAGTTTTTATAAATATTATAAAAGTATCTACGTTTATTTTCATTTTATACATACGGTCACAGTCAAAAGCGTTTTTTTTTTTTCAGTTCGAAAAACACCTTCATCTTCAGTACGTAAGAGACTGTCATTTCAACCGGATGTCGTCAGGGTAATTCCGTCCCGTGAATCATCAAAACGTGCTTTATTTCAAAGTCCAGCTAAACATAAAAAGATGCCGGTAGCGCCTGTGTCGAAACCTACGTTTAAGACGGATATTGCTAATCGTGTCGAAAAGTCAAAGAGAGCACTATTTTCTCCTATCAAGAAATTAAATGCTTCAGTAACTTCATTAAGTTGTTCTAGTTCCAGTGAATTTGTAAACCTTAGTCAGACGTCACAATCAAGCTTATTTGGCGGAGATTTCGATTCCCTGATATCAAAACGTAAACGTACAGATGATGTTCCATCTGATATAAACGAGAATCAAAGGAAAAAATATCGTTACGAAGCAGAGACTTTAACACCGCGTTCACTTAAAATAAAAAGTCAAAGTTTTTGTATTGGAACTCAATCCATAAGCAATAATAGTGGAGTCAACGATTTTTTGGGTAATAGCAGTATTACAAGCAATCTGTCTATGAATTCGCACCTCAGTGATACTAGAAGATCAATTTCGAGAACTTCATCAGACATGGTATTTTCTGCTTCTGGCCATCTTACTGAAAATCACAGAAAGGTTTCGATATATTCATATTATGAAGCGTTTCTAAATTTACTTTCAAATTACATTTCAGAAATTACTATGGGCTGTTTCCCAAGCGCTGCAAGCAAAACAAGTGGGCGTTACTCATGCAGACTTCAAAAAGTGGGCATCTGTTTTAGCTAAAGTTGTTAGACGCATATTTCAAGAGTTCTATCAAAAGAGTAACTGCAGCACAAGTGAAATAATGCTTAGGTAGTGCTTTTATAAAAAAATATATCAAAAAAATTTAAAACTATTTGTGTTTTAGGTTATCAAAGAAATATGTATATAGCGTAATATCAGGAAAAAATGCAGATGAAATATATCTTTCAGCAAAATCAAAAATAGAAGACGAAAAACGTTTGTCGAGTACAAGGCTATCAGGATACATTGCACGAGATGAATATGAGAGTCGCAAAACGATCCAAAAAAAATTAAACCCGTGTACTCTTGAAAATCAACAAGCCAAATTGTTTAGGGATCCACAAATGTGTTCAAAACAAACCACAACGGATTCAAAATCTACTGAGAATAGTATTCTGGTTGAACAAAACAAAAATAATGCACTCAAGTTAAGTATTCAACCGAATGCCAATTTGCAGAATAGTTCGTCGAAATGTAATCTTGGCGGTACAGCTCTGAGGGAGAATTTTGATTCCGAGCAACGGAAGTCAGCTCAAAAGAATTTTACGGGTAAAGATCAACGTAATGTTAGTCCATATGTAAATGTGCGGACATCTAAAATAACAACTGCATTTGGCAGCAGTTTATGTAATTTAAACCAATGTACTATTAGAGCAAAACGACAAATATCATTTGATAGTTAAATTATGAAACTTCCTTTAGCAAAATAAAATACATTAGTTTGAAATTGCTGATGAAAAAAAAGTGAACCTTTTTTATCAAAATATATAGAGCTCCATGGTAGAAAAAGATATAATTTTTTTACGTTATATTCGCTTTCGTATATCGTTAAAGTTGACTAAAAAACGATGCATCTAGGCGTTTCCGGATATTAGCGATTCTAGTCTTTGTTTTACTATGAAAAGCGATTGAGAAAGATTCAGAAAATTATTGCATTTTGGGGAAACATTGTTCCTCGTGCAATATGAACATTTCGGAGATCGATAAAAAGAAACTAATTTACCAGTGCATTTACAGTCCCTCAAAAGTGTTCGGAGTTAGCAGAGCAGCAAAATTGCTAACTCGATTCCTGGCCCCTGGGCTGAATGCGGATGCTGGTGGCTTATAATGACACTCCTAAAGTTATGCAACATCATGTTATGGCAAAAATGCTCATACATAAAACTATGCAAACAAAATTCTGTTCCACATCCACATGCTAAAAAAATAATATTCTAAGAGAAATCCCAGAGGAAAAAATAAATTTTTAAACCTCGAATCTCCTAAACTAGACGAAAACGAGAATTTTGGTACTTATATTTTGTGCTTATTTCAAAGAAAAGTACAAAACTTCCTTTTCAAAACGCGTTTCCACGGAAAATGCAATCGCGCCATAGAATAATCACCCCGATCACGAAAATGCTTTTATTAAAACGATACTAGGCATTTTGAGTACCATACTATGCATTCGGATGAAACCACCACTTAAAATGGCCGCCGACGTTTGCCTACAAGCTCGGGCGAGCACGTGGGAACCTCAAGTCAAAATTTTGTAAATAATCACCATAATAATTTTGTAAATAACCAAGAGTGTGTGTGGCGGGAGTACACGCGGTAAAATGAAATGAGCTCACACGTATTCACGGATAGAAGCTCGTTTGTAACGGGTTTTGTCGCTACGAACCTAAACTTCTTTCAAAATTTCAGGGTGTCACGGGGGAAGACGTACGACAGACGCACGTCTCATTCTGGTTTTTGGGTATCGTGAACATTAATGGCCGTATCACAATGTGGCGCCCGAACGCTCGGGCTTTTTACAGGCGTTATACCGACTAACGATAAGCATATGTACATATGTGCATATGTCAAACGCGACTTAAGTGTTTTCTCACCCCTTCGCTCTTCGGTCGTCTTGTCGCGGCGGAGGGGCTTAAGAGGTCAATGACCTCGAACTAAGACCCGGAGAACCCCGAGTTAGTCATGAATGAATGGACAACCAGATGGATCTCCCTGATCGCGGCCGGGGCAAGGATTCTGGAGGCCCCACCAGTCATTCTTAACTCTCCGGCAGCCCGGAACGACACCGACTCCTGCGGCTCATTGTCCGACCACTTGGTTGGACTGAGCGTGAGCGGTGCAACCGACAGAGGCGATACCGACGATGGTGCGGCACGGGAAACCGCCAAGGTTGAACGAGCCCCAGAACGTGCTGTAGATTGCACTGCTAAGTGCCCAAAAAGAAGGAGGAAGAGGCGTGCCCGAAAATCGTGCAAAGAGGCTGGCACAGCCGAAGGCACGAAGATTGAGGGCGAACCTCTGGGAAAGGCAGGTAAGAGGATCAGATCGGCGGAGGTATCCCCTACCGAAGCCCATCCGACCCTCTCACCTGCAGATCCCGCACTTCTTGCCGGCGCGCAGCGCAGAAAACGTCGGCGGCTAGTAAAGGCTGCTGCTGGAGGCACAAGCATGCCAGCACTTTCGGCATGCGCCTCAAACACTCCTCCTCTTATTGGTGACGGTCAAACACCCAATAAGAGCGTGCCAAGTTCCAAAACTGACGGAGCTGAAGATGTTCAGGGTCCTGTCAGGGTCGGTGCCACCGCCGAAAAAGGTGATGATGCTGGCAGACAGACTCTGATCGCCGAAGGCGAAGCGGTCTTGGATCATAACAACCCTCAGGCTGAAAGCGGCGTCGGAAGGGAGCAGGAGCTCGAACCGAAAAAGGTAAGAGCACTTGCAAGCGGAAGATGGCCTACAGCATTGCAAGGCTGCTACGCTCTTCTAAGTAGCAGAATTGCATGCAGTAGTACAAATCATCACATTGTATCCATTCAAGAACCATGGGTGTGGAACAAATGCCTGTGTGGTCTTGGTGGCATACGTGATGCTACAATCCTTTATGATGAGCGATCCGAAAGGCCCAGGGTCTGCCTCATCATATCGAATACGCTATCGGCAACCAAACTTGGTCAATTCTGTGGTCAAGATCTGGTAGCTGCGAAAGTGAGCTAGAAGGCGCACGGAGGTACTCAGAAAGTCTGATGGTACCTTTACCGAGTCTAAAGCAGAAACTCTTAGTTTACTGTTTCAGACCCATTTTCCGGGAAATCAGACTGTCATCGGCTCATTGCACACTCCCTCATTGGATACTGCGGCTGTAGCGATGAAAACAACTCGGCGTAGCTGGTATGTTGCGTCACGCGTGGCAACTACTGAGGCCATTGAATTTGCTGTGGCATCCTTCGATGGCTTTAAGTCGCCGGGCACTGATGGGATATACCCCGTTATGCTGCAAAAAGGTATAAGACAGCTGCTACCTACTCTGACAAGAATTTTCACTGCTAGCCGGGCACTTGCCTAAATACCTATTACTTGGCGCGCAGTGAAAGTGGTCTTTATTCCCAAAATAGGAAAAGAAGATTACTCACTCGCCAAGAGTTTTAGATTAATCAGTCTAACATCCTTCTTGCTGAAAAGCATAGAAAGATTAGTAGAGTTGCATGTGCTCAAAGTTGCCCTTCGAATGCATCCTCTGTCGGACATGCAACATGCTTATCAGCGCGGAAAATCCTGCGAGACTGCGCTTCAAAACCTAGTTGGGAGAATTGAATGCGCTCTCGAAAGGAAAGAGTACGTACTAGGCATTTTTGTCGACATTGAGGGAGCTTTTGATAACTCTACTTTTGACAGCATGTGTAATGCTGCTAGACGGCATGGCGTAGATGAAGCACTGGTTTTGTGGATCAAAGCAATGCTCGTGCACAGGACACTGATCGCTGATGCAGGCCTCGAACATTGTGTCAAGTCTGGAGTAAACAGGGGCTGCCCGCAAGGTGGCGTCTTGTCTCCGCTGTTATGGGGCATGGTGGTCGACTCTCTGCTAGATGCTCTCAATGCCTCTGGAATTTATGCCCAGGCCTATGCGGATGATGTTGCTGTTCTCTCTGTCGGCTCATGTTTAGCGAATGTCTGTCTCAAAGCGCAGGCGGCGCTAAACGTGATCGAAGACTGGTGCACGAGAAATGGGCTGTCGGTTAATCCTCTTAAGACCGATGTCGTTCTCTTCACGAGAAGGAGGAAAACAACTGGTCAGCTGGTGCTAAAAGGCATTCCCATCCCTATATCCAAGGAAGCTAAGTATCTGGGAGTCATTCTAGATAACAAACTTCTCTGGTCAAAACATGTTGAGTCCAAAACCACCAAAGCGCTGTCAGCTTTCTGGCAATGCAAAGGTGCCTTTGGCAAAACATGGGGCTTATCGCCGAAAAAGGTCCTTTGGATCTACACGGCAATGGTAAGACCGATAATCTCATATGCATCGGTTGTTTGGTGGAGCAGGCTGACACGAAAACACGCTGTGGCTTCACTCACCAAACTCCAAAGAGCGGTCTGCCTCAGTTGCACGGGGGCTTTCCCCAGCACACCGGGAGCTGCTTTGGATGCTATGATGAACCTTCCATCCCTTGACACATATATCAGAGGGTGTGCACTGAAAACTATTTCTCGCCTAAAGCGGAATGGTCTTTGATACAACTCGCAGTGGAGTGAAAGTGTACTTGAGAGAGAAATATCCTACGATCACTGTCTCATGGATATGCCCTCTGACGCAATGACACCTGCCATCCTACTGCGCTGTAACTACACAGTCACATTTCCTTGGCGTCAGGACTGGCTTTGGCCAGACACTGAACCTGGAATAGAATGTCTTCGCATCTTCACAGATGGCTCCAGGACTGATCAGGGATCCGGCGCCGGAGTTTTCTTCGAGCGCGAAAACATTCGACTGCACTTCTCGTTAGGAAAATATGCGTCTGTCTTCCAGGCGGAGATTTACGCAATCATAATGGCCATGCACTATGGTGTGAAACACAGATGGAGGGGAAAGAGCATATCCTCTGTCCAACTCCAAACTAGTGCATGAACTCAAGACCTTTTTGAACAAAGTCGGAAAACTTAATTCACTTAGGCTTGTATGGGTTCCAGGTCACTCTGGAATCCCAGGAAACGAGATCTCCGATGAACTCGCTAGAAAAGGCTCAGAGGAGAGTTTCTCAGGGCCTGAACCCGCCTTAGGTCTACCAGCTTCAACGGTTAAATCTGACATCAATGACTGGGTCTTTAACGTACACAGTCGCAGATGGAAGGAATATCCAGGATGCAGGATGACTAAGCGCGTACGCCCTGACGTCTGTAAAAAGTCCGCAACATTCTTCTTATCCTTAAGAAGAAATGACTGCAGAAGGCTAACGGGCGTCATTACGGGCCATTACACTTTTGCCAGGCATCTTTACGTGCTTGGCATCAGTGAGACGCCTACCTGTGCTGCTTGTTGCGAGGAGGACGACACAGCGGAACACTTTCTCTGCGACTGTCCCGCCTTCGCTCGTGCACGGCGGCGCACCCTTGGGGCCGACGTGGTGGGTGCCGAATCACTGAAGCCCCTCCTCACTTTTCTCCGGACAACGAGGAAAATACAATAAAGACAAGGTGTCTGTCTGGTAGTACCATGGACCAGTACTTGTGTCTGAGTGCTCCAGTAGATAGTAGAAGCCTCCAACAAATAAAAAAAAAAAAAAAAAAGTGTTTTCTCACTATTAATAAAAAACACTTTTTGCGGAACTTTTCTTAACATATTTTATTTTTAAACGTTTAGCTTCAAAATATCCCAAATATCCCAATATCCCAATGCTCCGTGCAGGGACGGGTTAAGAATATCCCTGCAGCGATACCTCTCGCTTGTCGTAAAAGGCGACTAAAACAAAGGTAAACAAAAATCACATCTAGGCAATTTAGAAAACACCAAGGTGAGCCTAGGGACACATATACCACCATTAAACTGCCCCACAAGTGTACATGCAACTCAATGGGTTGGCACGACTGAAGATCACCGGTGTTGTAAGAGTAAGATCAAACAAAAAAAAATCTGGAGCATGCCTGTGTCACAAAAAAAAAAAAAAAAGGCAGGCCGAAAAACAATTGGTGCAAACAAATGCAAAAACACCAGCATTTGATTGGCCTCAGCGATTAAGTAATCCCAAACCGGGAAGCCTGCCGCTACTTTCTGAGGTCAAACCGGCGGACCCCACAAGCGGACCAGTAGGAATGCAGTTAAGTGGGAAGGTTATGGTCCTACACTTCTGACCATAACAACGCCGGAAAAAAGGAAAAGAAGAAGAAGCTTCAAAATATCCCAATCAAAGAACAACCCGGTGACAAAAAGACATCTTGACATAATTCTATTTGACAATTGTAAAAGTGTATTAAGATATTTTTATTTAAGGTACTATTTATATCATCACAGTTTTGTTTCAAATTTTCTTGGATCGCATTTTTAACTAATACAGTTTCAGCATCTAAAACTTCAGTTTTTACTGACTTTTAAGTCTTTTAACATTTAGGTGGAGTCATAATTAAACGCCTTATTTTCTATTGTTACAATATGTATGTACATATATTCATCTTCCTCATCGATCTCCAAGTAATCTTTGTTAAGCAATGGGGTGATCAACTTTACATCTGTTTTCATATAATTCTTAGGAATTAATAATTGATTTTTGAATTGTAACAATCCTACTTTTATTGGTTTTAATTTATAGAAATTAATATTGTACATATGTACATATATATATTTCTTCTGTGGGGAGAATGCTAGGGTGAATTAAATTATTTTTGCCACCGGCAATATTATCTTGGATTTGTTCTACTTTACTTTTTAAATAATATAATTTCACCATTTCTTGTTTAATTTGGTTGAGTAAATGTAGCGTCTTTTTCCTACATATCTTCTTCTATTGCTCCTCTGAGTGTATTGAATGAATCATTGAAATAAGTGTTATTTGGAATTATATGCAAAAGGGTTGCTCCTTTCTTATCAGTTACGAGGGCTGTCGAAATATCGCCTAGAAGAATAAGAAAAAAGAAGAATAAGAATAAGAATAAGAAAAGTCATTAAGTTCTTATTGCCCATTGAAATCGGTTCCAGTTAGCCTTCTTTTTTTTTTTATCAATTCGGAACTAAGAAATCTACATTAAATGATATAATAATCGGGGCTAGGTTCACAAAATGCTTCCGGTAGGGCTAATTGACTTATCTATACATATAAAATTGAGTCTTAAAATTGTATTCGTTTATCGTCGATTCAGGGGAGATTACGATTACCGTTTTCGAGATAATGAGGTTTAAAGTTGGTTCATTTTCAAGTTTTTTCACTAGTATTTTGATTTGGAATCAAAAAAATGATTTGATCTTGAAGGAATTTTACGATTTGGCGCAAGAAGAGGTTTAGATTGTGTTTATTTCTAAGAAATAAGTTTTCTGCGTATTGTTTTTTTTTTCGGTCTAAAAATGAATGGAAAAAAACAGTGTTGACTTAATCGTCAAAAAATGGAAATAATAGAATTGCTTGACAAAGGATATTTTTTGAATAATCTAGCAAAAATGTTCGATGTCAATAAATCTACAATATCACGAATAAGTAAAAACAAAGCAAAATTAAAAACCTTTCTCATGAACACCGAGTCCGGTCCTGGCAAAAGAAAAACTTTAAAGAATCGGAGTACCCTCAAATGGAAAAAGTTCTATTCCAGTGGTTTGCTCAACAGAGATCGCGGAATATACCTATAATGTCTGATCTTTTAGGAGAAAAGGCAAGGCAACTGCACGCGCAAATTCAGGAGAAGCCGGGTGATTTCCTTGCTAGCAGCGGCTGGATAGCTAAATTTAGAAAGAGACACGGTATTCGGAAACTTGAAATATGCGGCGAAAAATTGTCAAGCAAAGTAGAGTTGGTGGATCCTTTTATAAAAGTATTTCAGCAAAAAATTAAAACTTTGGATCTGCAACCATCACAGATCTATAATGCAGATGAATATGGATTATTTTGGAAGATTCTACCGGAGAAAACTTTTGTACAATAAAAAGAAAAATCAGTCCCCGGGGCCAAGTCTAGCAAGGAAAGATTGACCTTTATGGCATGTTCAAATGCAAATGGCACGCACAAGGTAACACTTTTTGTCATAGGAAAAGCAGAGAATCCAAGAGCCTTAAAGAGCTTTGCGGATAAGCCAGTTGTATATAAAGGCAATAAATCTGCTTGGATGACCCTTGCTTTGTTTGAGGAATGGTTTCGCAAGACATTTGTTCCTGAGGTTATTTTATGCGTGATTTTTTAAATAAAACAGCTGATAAGTTAGAGCTCTCGATTTTGGACGTGTATTTAATTACACGTGTATTCGTGTCACGTGTACACGTGTACAAAATATCTATTGGCACGTGTACACGTGTATACATTAAATACACGTGTAAATAAAAATACACATTTGCTATGATATGCATTTTTTTCTACATCTGACCTTGGGCAGCTTCTGAGAAAAGTTTTATGTGATGACTCTTCGTCCTCTACACATTTACCGCTAGTTCGACGACAGCAAAGCCACTGTTTTTTCTTCTCTGTAGATTGTTGAGAATACTGGAACAACGAATGATGCTTTTGGGAGATGATTCTACTATAATAAAATCAGTTTTTCCAGCAATTTGCAAAAACGGTTTGATCTGCAGTGTAATGGCACACCTGACGTTTCTGTAAGGCAAGTAGCATCTTTACTTGACCCGCGATACAAAGACCTTGAGCATGAACATTTTCATGTAAGAGCTCCCATAAGAGACAAACTAAAGATGCTCCTAATGAAAAGTGTTCCTTCGAACCATGCTATTGAAGAAAAAAATATGAACTAAACTGGTTCACCGCATACATATTTTCTTTAATTACACGTGTTATTCTAAATACACGTGTAATATTAAATACACGTGTAAATATAAATACACGTGTTCCTACACGAAACTTTTAATTACACGTGTAACACGTGTACACGATTACACGCTCTATGATTAGTGAAGATTTAACTTTATTTACAGGTGAGAACATTTCTCAAATCAGAAGGATATCCACCAAAGGCACTCCATTTGATTGATATTGCGAACTGTCATCCTAAAGATGGCGAAATGTCGAGCTCAGATAGCTTAATTACAAAAATGTGCTCTCCTCCGAATTGTACCGCAGTTATCCAACCAATGAACTCCTCTTTCAATGAACAAGCTTTCTTGAGTATATCCTACCATCTGGTCTTCATTTGTGTGAAGCTACATATAAAAACTATGACTGTGAAGCATGCGATTTGTTTTCTGGCATTGGCTTGGAATAGAGTTGACAAATCGTCAATTGTAAAGTGTTTCACGAAACTTTTTGCAAAGGATTCAGAATGGGAAGACGATGACGATATGCCATTAGCAATGCTTGCACAGAACCTAAATGTTACTCCAACAGGTTGAATGTTCAGAATCAATTTCAAATAACGAGAGTGAAAATTGAATAATTGAGGACCACATTTCTGTGATCGTGGAAGAGATTGAAGCAGAACCAATAGAAGAAATTACTTCTTTACCAACGATGAACACTTGTTTCAACTGGGCAGAACAGCATGAAATTCCACTTACTGATGTGATGACTCTTCAAAGACTTCGTGAATTAGCAATATCTCACAAATTAAAATGCACGAAACAAACGAAAGATTTCAAATTTTTTCTTTAAAAAAGTCTGATTGAAATGACATGTTAATTTTTAACTTTTCACTTCACCTTTATAAGTTAGATTGAATAAAAGCCTTTATGTTTTGTGTGTTTCTTATATTAAATAACCCAAATATTCTTATCTAAATAAGATATTCAGTAGAAGCAACTTATCCAGTGAATGCAACAGGGTCGGTTTTAATTAGTTGCAAGAATCGAGTTCCTACTGTATACGGTTTTTGTGAAGTTTCGTTGAAATTGGAAAACGAGTGAGTGTGTTGTGTGTGGATGAAAAAAAAATATTAGTTTTCATTTATTTAGGGTTTTTTTCCACAAATTAACATTGTGTATACAGCTCACCGGTGTGAGCGTGATAAACATATGTAAGCGTTTGTTCTGTTTTTGCTCTTTTTGTAGCTTCGGAGATCGTATATGTGTTGTGCGTGCGTGAAAAAACACATAAATTTCAGTATATTTTTCCATGAAAATTAAAATTGTGTTCGTTTGTCACCGATCCACATTGGTTGAAATGGGAAAACGTATGTGTGTGTTGTGTGTGCGTGGAAAAACGCATACATACATTTTAGTACATTTTGGGTTTCTTTCTAAAAAAAAACATTGTGTATAAAACTCAACGATATAAATAAAAATTTGTTGTTGCGTTTGCTCTTTTTGTAGCTCTTGGTTTCGCGCGCTCTATTACAAAACATACATATGTACATATATGTATTCAAACCATTGTGATGCATGCAAGAAAGGAGAATGCGACTATATGATTCGTCACACAGTAGTTGTCTTCTTCTTTCTGCAATGCTTCACTATGCTTTGAATGTACATATGTATGTGTTACACATTTTTTATTGTTGCCATTTTTTTTATCAAAGCGAATCGAAGATGAGCTTTCTTTGTCTAGACTTCCAATGCACAATGTCAGCGTGTCTCTGCCGCCTGAACGGTTCGTCTTAAATCAACGAAATTTTTACTACAGCTGGAAGTGATAATTCTTCGTGTTCTTACGAAGCCGAAATTTGGATTTTCGTTATCCAAGAATTAAAATTAAATTAAAATAAATAAGAATAACATTAACTGTACTCGGAAGCAATTTCCTCTCTCTCTGGCATACGCTATCAGCATTCACCGTACGCATGGGATCACTTTGTCGAAAGCAGTCTTGAATCTTGGTACCAAAGAATTCAGCGCAGGACTTGCATATGTATGTAGCCTGTTCTCGGGTAAAAACTGCTGAAGGATTGATTTTTGAACCAGATTTTCCAGCAGAACGCATTTTGGGAATCAATTCAAAGGAAGCTTTCAAGTTGAAACGAAAAGAATTGGATCGTCTAACGAAATCGTAATTCATTTCAAGTCGTATTTCATCTGTTTTATTTATAAATTTCCTTATTTTACGTTTAACATGAATAAAGATTTTTTCGATAAATGACGAGTTTAGATGGTGTAATATTAGTAGACAACAGCCAACAATGGTCGAGCATTTGACAACTGAAATAGAAAAGGCGCCAAACCTGGGCATAACAATTTCGCGCCAAATGCAGAGAATTCTTTTTTCACTACAGTCACAAACAATTTTCGGTCACAAAATGCCTTCGACTTCATGGTGTACATTTTATCCAGTGTCACATCAAACTGAAATATTTATTTGCCTTGACAAACCCCGTCCGAAACTAAATGAAACAGACGCTAAGAAAACAAAGAAGATGAATAAAGGAATCGCAGAGTTCTGCCGAAGAACATCAAAAACCTTCCTTCAAAACTCACCGCGTTTTGCATAAACTGACAAAGATGAAAAAAGTCACTACAGCCAGATTGACTAAAAAACAAGAAAAGAAAGCAGCTGCGGATTTGAAGCAGAAATTTCAAGAACTCAAGGAGGAGAAAATGTTTAAAAAACCATTGATGTATCCTTTGAAAAATTGTTCTGTTGTACTCGAGCGTTTGGTGGTACCTGTTGAAAAAAAAGTTTCAACAGATGTGGTCGGTGATATTTTGAATATGATGAAAAAATAGTTTTTTTATTTGCATTTGTATGTTATTTTACATTAAACATTAGAACGAGACTTCTAGCAGATTCGCTTTGTTTAGTGAATTTAGTGTATAGATAAATCATCGTTTCAAAGTGAAAATTATTGGAATTGCAAGTAGAGGTGTCTCAAAAGCGGCGTTCACACTCTACGATTTGAAAAGACCGAGAAAAAAAAGGATAAAAACGAATGTGTGTTAAACCATGGGTCGGAAAACGTAATAAATTCTCATTGGTAACATTGTTAAGAGGATTGTACGAATATTCGCCAGAGGATTTTCATAATCATTTGCGAATGGATGCAGTAACGCATGAGGAGTTACTGAAAAAAATAAGGCATCATACATATGTATTAGAAAAAAAAATACAATATTGAGAGATGCAATATGCATTTTTATCAATTTGCTTATACTATTTCTCTAATAACACTCCGTACGCTTCGTAATAAAAAAGTAAAGGGTGGTCCAACCATAATGCCCGATTTTAATTCTGAGTCAGACCTTAACGTCAGGTTTTTTTGCCTAACTTAATTTGACATTTCTTTCAGTGTTTGACAAATTCAACTATGGAGAGGTACACAATTGAGCAGCGCGTTAAGATTGTTGAAGCCTTTTACGAAAATGGGAGTTCAAATCAAAATGCATTTCGTGCACTTCGTGATTTGTTTGGTCAGTATTATCGACCAAATGTGTCTACAATCGGTAGAATTGTGCGCAAATTTCAACAAACCAGGTCTGTAGGAAATGTGAAAACACCTGTGCATGCTCGCCCAGTTCGTTCTGCGGAAAACGTTCCTGTTGTTCGCGATAGTGTGGCAGAAGAGCCGTCAACCTCGACTCATCGTCGTGCCCAACAATTGAACATCTCATGAACATCACTGTTGCGAATTTTGAATAAAGATTTGAATTTACACGCTTACAAGGTTGAATTGACTCAAGAGTTGAAGCCTACCTACCATTTCAAGCGTCGTCAATACGCCGAATGGTTGGTTGAACAGACAGAAGTGAATGATGACTTTACAAAGAAAATCATCTTCAGCGACGAGGCACACTTTCACCTCTGTGGATTCGTTAACAAGCAGAATTGCCGCATTTGGGCAAATGAGAATCCACGAGTGATTGTTGAAAAGCCGATGCATCCACAAAGAGTGACTGTTTGGTGCGGTTTATGGGCTGGCGGCGTCATCGGGCCGTCCTTCTTCGAAAATGAGGTCGGCCAAGCATTTACCGTGAATGGTGTTCGCTATCGCGAAATGATATCGGACTTCTTGTGGCCAGAAATTGAGGATATGGACCTGGACGATATGTGCTTCCGACAGGATGGTGCCATTTACCACACAGCCAACCAAACAATGACTCTTTTGCGCGAGAAATCCAATGGCCATGTTATCTCACGTCATGGTGATGTTAATCGGCCGCCACGATGATGTGATTTGACAGCGTTGGACTTCTTTCTTTGGGGATATTTAAAAGAAAAGAATAATTCAAGAGCTAAAGGATGAGATAATTCGGCACATTAACGACATTGAACCTCAATTATGTCTCCGAGTCATTGAAAATATGGACCACCGGATAGAGGTATGCCACCAAAGCCGTGGCGAGTATTTGGCCGATATTTTGTTTCACACATAATTGTCATAGATCCTTCTATCACAATAAAAAATATTAAGGTAAACTGAAAACTTTTTGTTTTATTTACAATTATCATCGTGCGTTTTCGTTGGATCACCCGTTATAGTTCACTTTTAATTTTCCTTACCGGTACACCTCAAAGAAATCAACCCAAAATTCTTTCTCCTAGCTTGTCGTCATATCATTCATTCCGCTCAAAATGTATGTTCACTCTAAAGTCACAAGCAAAAGTGAAAAAATGCTCTGAAGTCCTACGACAACTGTTCACATCTTACGACAAGTTGATCAACAAAGTCAAAAAGTTGATCACAGACCAGTGAATTGGAAGGTGGTCTTTCGGCGTGTTTGCAATAGAAACAAACAAACAATAAAAACGTATAAGTGCGCGTTTGGGCGAAGACTCCCAAATCAGAAATTAGCGCGGTAGTTAAGTGTCCCTTGAACCGATCCCCAATCAGGAGCAAAAAGTTTTCTTTTTCGAATTTTTCCGTGCTCTTTCTGCTGCAGTACCTCCAGTAGCAGTAGAAGCGGGAAAAAATGTCGGGAGACGGCGGGGGAAGACCCGTTCGTCAGGCGGAGTCGGAATCGGATGATTTATCATCCGATTTCGCAACACCGGCCGCCGTCATCAAAAGGCGCAGAAGGGTCAACCAATTTAATTAAGCGCCCCTCCCTCACTACTTCGACCGAAAAGCTGCCGGTCGAAGCGAGGAAAGGGGCGCCATCACCATGGTGTTGTGTGATTGCAATCACCAATACTTTTCATTGATCCGATCAAAACGAACGAATCAATCATGATCGAATCATATCAATTTTGTCACTAAAAAAAGATCCTTTTTCGTTGTTTGTTGTGTATATCGTAAGTGTTTCATGTTTTATGTTTGGTAGGTTACGAGTATTTTGAAATAAAATAAATAAAAATCCTTTCATATTGAATACATGCTAAGATAAAGAGTAAAATCAAATAGTGCAACCAATTATGTTTATTATATTACTTTAAATCATTATTTTTATTTTGTCAATTTAAATTTGATTGCAAACATTTTTTTAAATTTTTTTTTTACAAAAATAAACACAATAAGCAGTCATATAATTAAACAGTCATAACTTGAGAACTGATAATATATACGGCAAAAAAAAATTAAATTTATTTTCAAGATTGGAGATAAGATAAATTGATTACTTATGATTTCATTGTTTTATTTTAGTTTGTGTCGAAAATGCCGCTTCAGCGAAGATTGGATATTGGTCGTCGGTCGCGTAGAACGCAAAATAGATCAGATGAAAGGCAAAATAAATCACAAGAAGAGCGAGGAAATCGAAATCGTATTCAAAGGGAACGTATCGCCAGATCACATTCAGGTCATTCATTTAAACAATGTGAACAACGTAATGAGCAAGATAGATGGAGAATGCAATCGCATCGCACAGCAAGAAATGTTTATGAAAATGTATAAAGACAACTACGAACTGCACGAATCAATGTTCAATGGTGCTGGATTTCGATATACATAATTCCTGATTCAATATAATATATACATAGATATAGTTTGCATAAATTGGTGGTTATTGGCGCAATGAACAAATTATGTCAATATTGTAATGCATTCAAATTTGTAAATGTAACTGTTGGAATGTGTTGTGCTTCTGGGAAAGTTCGATTACTAGAATTACAATATCCACCTGAACCATTTCGGTCATTATTTTCTGGCACAACACCTGAATCAAAACATTTTTGGATAACAAATTATTCCATCAATATGTCGTAGATACGTAAAAATAGAAACATAGCTTTTGAATTATATTAGTTTTAACCAAAGGAGGTTGCGGTTCCGTGCAGGGACGGGTTAAGAATATCCCTGCAGCGATACCTTTCGCTTGTCGTAAAAGGCGACTAAAACAAAGCTAAACAAAAATCACATCTAGGCAATTTTGAAAACACCAAGGTGAGCCTAGGGACACATATACCACCATTAAACTGCCCCATCAGTGGGCTGACACGACTGGAGATCACCGGAGTAAGATTAAACAAAAAAATCTGGAGCATGCCCGTGTCACAAAAAAAAAAAAACGGCAGGCCGAAAAACAATTGATGCAAACAAATGCAAAAACACCAGCATTTGATTGGCCTCAGCGACGAAGTAATCCCAAACCGGGAAGCCTGCCGCTACTTTCTGAGGTCAAACCGGCGGACCCCACAAGCGGACCAGTAGGAATGCAGTTAAGTGGGAAGGTTATGGTCCTACACTTCTGACCATAACAACGCCGGAAAAAAGGAAAAGAAGAAGAAGAAGAACCAAAGCGCTCAGAAGAGTATATCCATCTACCTATAGGTGACACTAGGCATTGTTACTTCAGTTTTTCACTTTTGGTCTTTAAAACTAAAAGATATGATGTTTACAAAAAAATTATTTATTCATAAAAAAATGTTATAAGTACATAGTATATGGTCTTAAAAAAATAATTATTTATTGTGAAACATGTACCAACACTTAAGGTGCAAACCAATATTGCATTTAGAGCACATTTTTCTTGTTCGTTGGTGACAAAGTCCGCAGCGTCTTTGGGAACAATCAACTTCTTGGGTGTTTTAGGCTTCACCTGCAGATCTCACTTCACTGGAGACCCTTGCCATATTCGGAGGCTTACCATAATTTTGCAAGTAAGTAGTAACTATATTTCGGCGAAAATCACAGTAGGTCCATTTATTTGCTGATTGCCTCTTGATACGGTTTTGACATGCAGCATCTATGCCAAATGCAAATAGAGGAAACCACCACTGCTTGCCACGAAGACCTACTCTCATGGAGTCGACATTTTCGTCAAAGCGGTCAACTCCACCCATATACTTATTGTACATCTTTATAGCAGCTGGGCAATCCACTTGAATTTTTTGTCGTTTCTTATTTATGAATCCGATTTGATTGACTTTGGTGATAGGAGTCAATGTGTGGCTGTTGGATGCAATGCTGACAACATTATTGTCATGCCACTTAGCTGCAATAATTTCAGCAGACATTTTGTGACACAACTCACCCCTCGACTTCTTCTTCATGGGTTTTGTGGTCGGAAGCGGACAATTTTGAAGCCGGTTCTCACAGTTCCAGTACCACCAACATTTTGTTCCCGCAAATACTTTAGCAATGGTAAGCTGGTAAAAAAATTGTCGAAGTAAATATTGTACGATCCTAATTCTTCCGGTAGTCTGGAATGGAGTTCCAAAACAACTACAGCTCCTAGACCCATATCAGACTGCATCTTGAGGGTAGGACCAGATGCACCTTGGTAAAATTCGCAACTTACCAAATATCCATAGCGAGTTGCTGCTGACCAAAGCTTATAACCAAACCTTATTGGTTTTCCGTGGATATGTTGCTTTGTTCCATGTCTCCCAAAGTACGGCACTATGGTCTCATCAATGGATATATGCGACGAACCAGCTTTTTTGAAATTCGTCGTAAAGTTCGTGTTTAACTTTGTGAAATAATCCCGAACTTTTGCAAACTTATCATGGGGCGGTAAGAACGTGTTGTCACAAAGATGAAGATATTGCTGAATTTCAAAAAATCTGTTTCGCCGCATGCTAGAAGCAACAAGCTCATTGTGAGTGTCACTTTTCATTTCTCAGAACATTCTCATATACTTTGGCCTCAGGTATCCAGTCAGCAGCAATATTGCAATATATACCCTTACCTCGTCCGTGGTTACACTTAGAGTGTGACTTCTCTGAAGTGCGTATACATTGCTCATTTCTGTTATGAAGCTAACAATTTCATCGCTATGCAGCAGTTCGAAACATTCAACGGGTGTCAGGTCTTCTGGTATGTTGCTTATAAAGACCTCTTCGTCACAGTCCCCTCTACCACAAGTAGTAAATGAAGCGTTGTTGTGCCATTTGCTTATGGTATTTTCTTTTTTCTTTTTTTTCGGAGCGGGAACACCAACTTCTTCAATCCTTTCGTCGTTTTCTCCAATAGCTGAATGTCTTTGTGTTTCCACCTGAGACCGAAGTATCCGACTTGGAAGTTGAAGAATGTTTCCATCATTTTCATCCCCACTGTCTTCATCAGTCACCACCCCATCATCTGGAGGGAATAAAATAATATCCCCTGGATCCGCCCCGACTTGCAACTAGTCAACAATCTCATCTAAGGTCAATCTGTAAAGTAAAAACAAGCTCAAAGTTTACATCACCATCAATTTCGAGTTATTTGTCTTTGTAGAGTACAATGCCCAGTGTCACCCTCAGTTGACACGTCATGATAGTGTAACTATCATTTTATCTTTTATTTTTGCCATAAAATTCGTTTATATACAAGCTTTTATAATTATTAATCGCATTCAACAGCAAACAAAAACATACTTACAGCTTTGACATTTTTATAATAGTTTATATTTCACAAGTTCACAAATTCTTAAAAACTTTCAAATACGTGCTACACAACGCAACGACTTTCACGAATGACTAATAGTCAGCCATTCAAAAAAAATCATGGCATACTAGAGCTCCCTTGCTTTCGGCGAATTAGAATCGGATGAAAAAAAAACCGTTAAATTCAACAAAAAAAAAAAATCAAACACCCGTCACCTAGAGGTGACACTGGGAGCCCCCGTCATATGCATGAGTATGCACAGGACGCTATGTGTTATGTTCGTTGTTATGGTCGGCCCGATTTGTTTATGACATTCACATGCAATCCGAAATGTAAAGAAATTAAAAAATATTTGTATCCCAGACAATATTTTAATGATCGCCATACATCACTACCATAATATTTCGACAAAAACTCAAGTCACTAATCGATTTTATCGTCAAACATAAAGTTTATGGGGAAGTGTGGTGTTGGATGTATTCTGTCGAGTGGCAAAAGAAAGGCCACACGCAGATATTTTAATATGATTAGTGGAAAAAATTACAAGCGATCAAGTAAATAGATGACGTAATCTCAGCTGAAATTCCGGATCAGACGACTGATCCAGATTTATTTGATGTTGTCATTCGTCAATTGTCAATGTCAATTCGTCATGCATACAAGATGTCAGATGTCAAGAATTGCATTTACTCAAGTAAACATGATAATCATTGGGATGCCACACATATGGATGCATCTATCATAGGCTCACCGCATCAAATATAAACATTTTTTTCAATTATTATCGCAACAAGTTTTCCATCAAATCCGGTGGAATTGTGGCAAACTATATGACTGAAGATATCTTGAATAGAAGGCTTCGTATATATAGAAATCAGGAATTAATGATTACATTGAAAATACATTTTTAATGAGGTATTAGTTATAATTGAAGATATGTGCTTAGCAATCGCAAATAAAACATTGTCACAATTAGGTTTGCAGCTCCTAATCGACCAATGCATGACACATTTAATAAAGAAATGCAACGATATAAATGAACTGAACACATTTATAAATTTGAATCTGCCGAAATTGAACCGAGAACAAATCGAGAAGCAAGCTGTACAAAACGAAAGCGGAAGAATGTTTTTTTTAGATGCGCCAGGTGGTACCGGAAACACGTTTTTGGTTTCCTTACTATTAGCGACTATAAGATCACAGAATAATATGGCATTAGCACTTGCATCGTCTGCAATAGTAGCTACATTATTGGATGGTGGTCGTACAGCGCACTCCGCACTTATGTTGAAAGTCATCCAATTTATGGAGAAATGTACAAACCCTCACTTTAAAAACAAATTTCAGAGTACAATTACAAAATGATCCATCGGCTGACGCATTTTCTAGGCAATTACCTACTGTCTGTTATCTCACGTCATGGTGATGTTAATCGGCCGCCACGATGATGTGATTTGACAGCGTTGGACTTCTTTCTTTGGGGATATTTAAAAGAAAAGAATAATTCAAGAGCTAAAGGATGAGATAATTCGGCACATTAACGACATTGAACCTCAATTATGTCTCCGAGTCATTGAAAATATGGACCATCGGATAGAGGTATGCCACCAAAGCCGTGGCGAGTATTTGGCCGATATTTTGTTTCACACATAATTGTCATAGATCCTTCTATCACAATAAAAAATATTAAGGTAAACTGAAAACTTTTTGTTTTATTTACAATTATCATCGTGCGTTTTCGTTGGATCACCCGTTATAGTTCACTTTTAATTTTCCTTACCGGTACACCTCAAAGAAATCAACCCAAAATTCTTTCTCCTTGCTTGTCGTCATATCATTCATTCCGCTCAAAATGTATGTTCACTCTCTAAAGTCACAAGCAAAAGTGAAAAAATGGCACATAAGAGATCGGTGGATGCTTTGGATAGGACTTTGGAAGATTTACGTAATAATCAAGAAATATTTGGTAGCGCTTTGATTTTATAGGCTGGTGATTTCCGCCAAACAATGCCAGTGATTCCCCGTTCAGCTTCAGCAGATAAATTAAAGGCATGTTGAAAGTCATCCAATTTATGGAGAAATGTACAAACCCTCACTTTAAAAACAAATTTCAGAGTACAATTACAAAATGATCCATCGGCTGACGCATTTTCTAGGCAATTACCTACTGTCTATAGGAAATGGACAAATTCCTATTGATGCTGTTACTGGATTAATCACTTTGCCAGATAATTTTTGCAATTTCGCACAAACAAAACAACAATTGTTTCCAAGTGTTTTTCCGAAATTGCGCTAAAATTAATTAAGCAGACTTCAATTCCTATATATAATCATATATATCTATAATCATAATAACATTAGAAACTAGAAGACGACAAATAAACATCTTAGTTCAAAAATGTTTCAATGGTGTTGCATTAGTAACATCAAGTTTTTTAGCAGCTTAATAATTTAAGAAAACCAGCGGTAAATGCTTAAAGGTTAATACAATTGTATCACATATTATTTATCCTGATTACACAAAAACTTGGTAATAATTTTATTGATTTTATTACCTTTATTAATTTCAATAGCATTCAATTGTATTATCATAGTGTTGCATACATCAAGTCTTGTAATCATTTCCATTAAAATTGTATTTATTACTTCCGTAGATAACAGATTTGCGCTCGATGAACCGTTAAAAATGTACAGCAGGATTCGACCACGGACGGTGTATTCACAATTGCATGATTTGATTTTCTTGCAGAAAGAGCGGGCAAGCCGTTCAATGATAAATGCCAAACTGTGTTTTGGGGAAAAACAATAACACGAATTTGATTTATTTATTTTTTTTTTACTCCGTCCCTTCCTCAATTCAATGAATTTGACTCAGCGCACGTATGTATGTATATGTAGTGAGCGTATTTGACATTATCCTCGTTGGCGAACTCTGTTGCTTTATGAATTCCAGCGCATATTGAACAATATGTCCTGATATGACAATTTCGCCCTTGAGACAGATTCTGTCTGTTCTTCTTCAATTGAATGCAAAGTCACGTATCGGGACAACAAATGAATATGGATACCCATAATATTGCCATAGATCACCCGCTGTCTTGGATTCATCTGCGAGGCTTAGGTGCACTTGCAGATTGCAGATAATTGATGTTATAATACTAATACTTTCTATGACATTTCGTACATCAGCGAATAGTCCTGTACCAATGTTATATCAATTAAGTATATCTGCAAATAAGTATTGTAAATAAAGATAGCCTACTAACCTACATTTGTATCTCATGCACCATTTAGAAAATCGGAAGCAAGTATACTTTATTTCCAATAACGTAAGGCAAAATTTCGAGAGTCGGAAACAAAAAATACGTTTGGCTTTTTCTTTGAATGTTTACCAGGAATTCTAACAACAGTGAATACTATGAATATTATTTATTGAATGTTTACTGATTGCCGACTCCGAAACTCTGTACTGTGACTGACATCGCTGTGTCAAAAAGTTGGCAAGTCTGAACAAAGGCAGATCTATGATACTGTCCTCCAAAATGTAAATCAAAATAAACGGAAACATTTTTTCTAACTGGAAAAGTGTTTGTAGATACATTTATCCTAGTAAAGGTGAGTAGGCAAGGGCAAATAGCACAGAAAACTGAATTGATACTGTTTACACCAGGTAATGCCATTTAAGCCTCTATGATAAGACTTTATCTTTATTCTTCAATGCCAAATAATGTTCTTGTGCGTCGTCCTGGACGTGAAACTTGGTTAAAACCCCACGTATAAAACAGGAATGTGAACGGATAGCGTAATTTTATATGCCTGAAGCAAACTTTTCGGTGTTTAGCTTCTACCCTTAGTTAATTTTGTAGACGCTCGAGTTACGTACTTGTACGACTGTACCCATTGAATATGATATTGCTGGCATTGGTGTACTTGGTGGCTTGTTTACAAGTTAAGCACAAGCCAAGCTTCACTGCTTAGATCAAAATCCAAGCTAAGCTCCTGTTATTAGCCGTGGTGGGTTTTATCTTCCTTTTGTGCGATATTTGTTTACGCCGTTGCGTAGCTTGTTTACAAGTTATGTTCAGGCCAAGCCAAGCCAGATGTATGAGAGTACGGTTCCTACATGCGATAACTCCACTGCTTAGATCAAAACCCAAGCCAAGCTCTTGTTACTAGCCGTGGTGAGTTTAATGTTTCCTTTTGTGCGATATTTGTTTATCCTAAAGTACTTGTAATCATTTATGTTCATTTTCTATATTCCTAAGCTAAGATATTCATTCGTGATTCGTCTACGAGAGGGCTAAGACCAATAATTTTGAATAAAAATATTTCTAAAAGAAGTCTAAGTGTTTTAATTACATATAATTCTCGCAAGCGATGTTTGGCTTTATCAGTAGTAGTTGAACTACCATGGCTGTTTGAGCAATGCAAGGAGTAAATTAAATGGACTGGAAGTAGGATCAAGATCAGTCTCCTCTGGGTTCCAAGCCAAGGAAACTCCAGGCTTATGAAGCGATTGCATTTGGATCAATAAAACTCACCAACCTCTAATACTGCCAAATTTCACCGCAGATCTTGGCAACGTCCCAGTAGTAGTCTTTCTTTCTCTCTTACTTTAATTATCCTAAGTTTTATCAATAAGGAAGATTGTCAGTTTCCATCGGCAATATCTTGTCTAACCCTTTGATTAAGGTCGGCAGCTACTTAGGCATGGCGCCTTGCCATCTGATAATTCTGTTCATTTTAAGTTTGTTTCTCGGAACGAAAAAAGTTCGCTTTATCATCGCTTCTCAAGCGAATGGAAACTACTGTTGGTAAAGTACTGTTTATATAAGATACTCACTCTGGTGACCGAATCAGGCCGAAATAATCGAATCAAGAATATCGAGTTCGTTGTGAAGTAATCGGCAATTGGCTCATCAGTGGTGATCGCTTGGCATTTTGAATACGATATATTTTGAATTGGCCTCTTAGTGAGTGAGTGAGTCAGTCTCGTTTACTGTTTTGGTTCCCCCAAATATCTATGAAAATTATCAATGGCCAAGTCCGTCATTCGATTAGCGTTTAAAAATCTGACGGCTTTCCTGTCTCAAAAAAGTGTTGTTGTAGCTGTGTTAATTCTGCCCCACATGAGATTTAGGCAATGATCGCCAAGGGAAAGTAAAAGCTTATAAATTTGACTACATTTTTAACGTGCGATTTCCTGCAAAGCGTGGTGACATTGGAGCAGGAGACGCCTCCATGAACTAGGCGATATATCAACCGTTCTGCACATAATTTAGGTTCATAACCCCGAACTGGTTTTAGTCATAGGTGTTGGCGATGAAAAATATTTAATATTGGCAAGAGTAAAAAAAATGTAACGGAATGTAACATCGCCATAAGTTGAGTTGTACTAAGCTCCAGTATAATCTGGAAGATACATATAAAAAAATTGGATGGAAAAATAAAGTACACGTTGTATTTAAAAAAATCCAAGGTTTCTTTTATTTTCGCTCCACACCACACCACACTTAACATTTTCGTCTTTCGAGCCGGATCAGGCAACAATCAGACAAAAAGACAAAACTATTATTTTTATCTATTGTGCTAACCGGATTCTCGCGCCGTGAAATATCACTTCAGTGAAATAAACTCTAAAAGAAGAATCTATACCCCACACAAACGTCTGGGTGCGAGCAAAGAACTGCTCACCTTAGATGAGGTCAAGAAGTTTCAGGAGACAAAATTAAGAACACTGGAGTAGTGGATCAACAACGGAAAAATATGCCGTCGGGACAGGGTCAGAAAATCCCATTATCACAGTCGACAAAACACACCTTTCACATTCGGCCAAAGACAAAAGAGCAATATAGTAGTGCAGTAAAAGGGGTAACATGCCATTCGACCGTGTGGGCGCTTCTTAAAAATAAGCATGAGCGGTCGCAGACAGTTGACAGAATAGAAGGCTGCCGAAATTGTCTGACTTACTGGATGGCTGTACGCCACAGTGCCAGAGCAATATTGGGTGCTACTTCTGTCAACAGATGCACAACTTCCTCCTACACACACATGCTCAAAGCGCAGAAATATGCATCGTTCCGACCAACTCAACATCAGCCGCATCCAACACACCACACACACAATTTCCACTAACATCCTGAAAGTAAAATACCATCAACAACTTCCACACACAAGGAGGAAACAGCCAGTAAGTTTTACTGGCCACGGCTGTGATAAGGGCTCAGTTGTCAACGGGGGAATATATACAATTGCGAGCCCTAATCGATCCAGAATTTGAAGCATCTTTTATCAGTGAAGAAGATGTTAAATTATTGAAGGTGCCGACAAAAACACCCACATCGAAGTGTCCGGATTAGGAAAGATCAACAGTGGGACTTGTCGCAAGTCAGTAAACATTGTATGCGGGTCTCTCCAGACAAATTTCATGACCACAACAAGGGTTTATATAATCAAGTCCCTGACAGGCCTTCTTCCGACCAAATGACTGCCATTTAAGACTTGGTGGCATCTGGGTGGTGTTTCATCGATCATAATGAACACAAATCGCATTTCACTAATTTCTATTTTGATTTTAAATTTTATAGCCGCAGCGATACTATGTATCAAATTGTTTTAAATATTATTTGAGAGACCAGAAAAACCGGATTTTGTGCACTGCTCAAAATGGGAGTCATATTTAGATAAGTATAAAATTGTTTTGACATAATTGCCACGATTATTGGAAGCAGGCTTTTCATCGTGACCCCGAAATGCTTGCTTCTGTCTACTTAAAAGAACTATTGTATCAAAAAGCGCTCCATTATTTACGGTGTCTATCGAATTTTTTGTTGTGAGCTGCAAAGAAATTACCTAAGGAGGTTTCAATTTCGTACAAAGATAAACAGCTAAGAATATGTTTTTCGGTTTTCCAAACACTAGGAGAATTTGAAAAAAGAACAGTTTATAACTACCAGTCAACCAAGTATATTTTTGGTATAAGTATTCATTGAAAGGAGAAACAATACCATACTTGCGTTTATAATCAAATTTCATAAAAGGAATAGAGCGTCCCGTCTTTATAATTTTGGTTTTTAAGAAAATTCAATTTACTGAAATCATTTTGTTATTCCAAAAGAAAATCTGTTCAGCAACAGTCTACACTTAATAATGCCATTTTCAGCTAACAGTAATTTTAAATTTAATAAAATAATTCCTTATTTTATATCTTCTTATATATTATATATTCCATAAGGATGAACAAGATTTTCACACTTTCCACTGTTCTTAATTTGGTCGTTTTTCTAATTAGTTTCACAATACCACATAAATTCACATCAAGTTACCCATCGCAATCTGCTTAATAACTGAATTTTTCAAAAAGAAACAGACCAGTCCTGCTCAAAAAACTTAAAACAGACGGGCAACGAAATACATACAAAATTCAACAAATCAATAGACTTGACACAGCAGCGCAACGAGTTACATACAAAATTCACCCACCAAATGAATCGAAGAAAAGTGTTATTTTTTTGCATAAGAAAGCGTGTATTGAACAGAGTCAAACACCGCGACTGCTAAAAGAAAAAAGGAAAGAAAACAAATTTGCTCTATCCAGCGAGAAATTTTATAACTCGACGTATTTCGGGTTACTTTTCTTTGCTAACGCTTTGGCTTTCTTGATCGGGTATGGTGTTGGAGAATATACAGATACTGATGTGTGGGTGTGTGCGTAGAAGTGAACACTGGGCAGTGGTTGACTGCTAGGTTGAAGAGTAGAATGTCGGTGTAGGAATACACATACATATTCATGTTTATTTAATATTTAACATGGTTGAAATTAGACTTTTAGAAGGTAATTCAGTAGGAATCGGATTATATGGACGCCGCCACGCCACTGCAACACAAGCTTTCTTTCTGCCTTCAGGCGTTTCACATCGAAAAGAGGTATCTGCAAAGAGATCTTCAGCGACTGTGGTATCGGCGAGCTGACGAGGAGCATACCGCAACCGGATGTAGCAAAACATCAGTCATGTTGATAGATGGCAGCGAGTTCAACGGATGTTCCAATCCTTCTGGAAGTGATTTAGCTTCCAATATCTCGCACGACTTCAACAAAGTGGAAGACTTCTGCTATCTGTTGGAGCACTCAGGCACAGACACTGGTCCCTTGTACTGCCAGACAGACACCTTAGATGGCGTTAGAGCTCATGAAGAGCCAGAGCCAAGCTTCTTTTAATTCACTTATGTTGTGTGCGATTTGTTTTTCACATAAGTGAACGGAACCTAAAGCTTAATGCTGATTCCGAGCGGCGAGAGTCGAGAAACTTTTAAAGGCAAGTGTACAACGGGGGTTTTGCCAGCACCCCACCGAGGAGGGAGGGGGCGAAATAATTATTCGATGGCGTTGATGTTATCGGGATCCGAACTCGCTCATCTTGCTTTAGCGGCTGACACAATCCCCACTGCGCCACGGCACTCCCTAAGTGGCTTACTAAGGAAGCATAACCACAAGTGGCGATTCTAGTACTCCTAAAGGGTAAATGTCTACCGCCTTCAAAATGGATGCTTGAACGTATCACACACGTTCGGACAACTTAATCCGGGTAGTAAGCGTGAACGCAAAGGGAGGAATTCAAACGGCCGAATACAAAAATTTGTTTATAGGTACTCCCGGATAAAAACACCAACGCGTATTAAACCATCCACCATAATATGAACAAAATGATAATATTTAACTCTCAGCATAAAATTATAAAATAAATATCATAATCAAAATGATTAGATTCATCGTAAAACAATTTCACACTAATTCTACATACTAAATGTCCTCGTATAATACCATCACCCTAATAGCTTCGCGTTAATTCGAAAAAACTTAATTAACTTCTCATTAATAAAACGCACAATTACTTCTTATAATACTAGACTCTTAATTAATTCTCAAATCAAAAATAAAAAAAAGAAATCTATTAAAATATACACAATTGAAATGAACTTAGGCCCCTATTGCGAGTGTCGATCAGCGATCGACTCGACAATTGTCGATTGCGTCGATTGATTCTGGATTTGGTATTGCGTAACTCAATCGACGAATAAATGTATTATCGTGAATAAACAGCACATTATTGTGAATGATATGAATTTGACATGCGTTTGACATATACATGACATTACACATTTCGTAAACAATAGCCGGTGTAGTTTTGATTCGTGAAATTTTCTGTGTGAATTTAATTAATAATACGATAAAAATGACATCGGTTGAGTTGTTTCTGAGTGATTCTGATTCCGAATCCAACGAGAGGGAATTATTAGAAGTAGCTCGCAGAAGGAGAAGAATCAGAGATTCCTCAAACCCTTTCGACCTGGAAGAAAAAATGTAAGCATTGTTTCCTAACAGAATTACATATGTAGTTCATATCCTTAATTTACAGGTTTCAGAGACATTTCCGGTTAAGTAAAGCCGCGTTTCAGGATTTATTCTTGGAAATTCAACCGATGCTGAAAAAGGGAGTGAGAAAAACATCCATCCCAGATGTCCTAAAGCTTGCTACAGCTTTGCGTTTCTGTGCCCACGGTTCCTACCAGATAAGTGTGGGCAATGAAAATTGCCTTGGACTAGCACAATCCACAGTATCTTTGGTTTTAAAAGAAGTTTTTCAGGTGCTGGAGACAAACACATGCCCGAAGTGGATTCAATACAATCAAACAGAACGTGAAATACGAAGGGCAAAGATGTATTTTTTTGAAAAGAAATCGCGTCTCCAGGGAAAGAATTGCAGCATCTATATTACAACCGGAAAGATTTTTATAGCATCAATGCTATGATAGTAAGTTCGTTAGTTAAGTGTATTCTGTTTTTAATCCATTTCAGTTTCAGGTTTGTGATGACAGAATGGTAATACGCTACATAGATGCACGGTATCCTGGATCGGCACACGACTCCCATGTCTTTAACATGTCAACCTTAAAGACAATTTTGGAAGAAAGGTATCACAGTGGGGAAAGACAAACATGGTTATTAGGTTGTCCAATTTTTCTTTTTTTGTTTGTAATAGCTAATTCTTATTTATTTTAGGAGATGCCGGGTACGCGTTAAAACCCTATTTAATGACTCCATACAGGGATCCTGAAGGAAGTTCGCTAGAAAGCCTATACAATACCAAACATGCCAGGGCCAGGAATATTGTTGAGCGGTCAATAGGCGTATTGAAAAGTAGATTTAGATGTTTACTAGGAGCCTAGGCGCCAACTACATTATAGCCCGAGAAAAGCTGCCCAGATCGCAAATGTTTGTGCAGCATTGCACAACATTTGTATTAGATATAACATCCCTCACGAGGAAGAAGAGATGCATGAAGGGGCGAACAGGCCAAACTCCGAAGATGTGCAGTATGAAGATAACCTTTCAGAACGAAATGAAGCGGCACTAATAAGGAACAATATTCTTTTTTCTTTAACATCATAGTTATTATTTGGTAATGAAAAAATTCTTACAACTAAAGCCTCTCAATTCATTTTAATCACATTTATTTCCGGTTTAAATAAAAGTTAAATACATAAATAAAAATATGATAAGTTCATTATCAAAAAAGGAAGTCTTTCAATTCATTTTAATCACATTTGTTTCTGTTATAAATAAAAGTTAAATAAATAAAAATATGATAAGTTCATTATCAAAAAAGGAAGTCTTTCAATTCATCTTAATCACATTTGTTTCTGTTATAAATAAAAATTAAATAAATAAAAATATAAATTCATTATTAAAAAGGAAAGAGCAGAACGAACTGTAAGAAAATATTTAAATATTGTTATTAATTTGGGCTCTCTGTAGCTCTAAAATTTGTTGCTTTAAATTTAATTTAAGCCTCCTATCTCTGCATTCAACTTCGTTTTTCAGGATTTTTAATTTCTCCTTTTTTATAGCTAAGCAATCCCTTTGAAAATTTTTACACATATAATACCTTTTTCTTGTGTATTCCTCAGTATTCTTGCAGCTTTCTCTGATTTGCTGCATGGTATCTAAAAGGCTTTGGTAAAATCTTCCTTGATTTTCCGTTTGAGCTCTTAATAACTCTAATCTGTCTTCTTTGGCAGCTTTGGTTTGGCTAAATATTTGTTTTCTTGCTGGTGGTGTTTCCAGTAGTTCAGGAATTGGTGTTTCGTTCTGGCAAAATTCATTACCAGTTGGTTCTGGCTCTCGTAATTCTTGGTCCCCTAGACCAAATTCTCTTCCAGGGGGGTCCATATATGTATCCATTTCCAGCAGGGAAATAACACTTTCTTCTAATTGGCTAAATGAGTGCAATTTGTTTGGTCCGCCGCCGGTTGATTTCATTTCCAACTTGTTCTGCGCCTTCTTCTTTCGAGTTTTGAATTTGAAATCCGTCCAAACCTAATTATTAAATTCAAATTACCACTGACATATAATTATGCATGTTTTCCGCCTACCTTTACCCATTTTTCCCAATTACGTACGGGAGGACCATGGCTATTTAGCTCAATTGTTAATAATTCCCACCGTTTTTTCGCCTGCGTTTTAATGCAAATACCTTTCGCCAAATCGGAGTTGTCTTCCATATATGATTATTGGAAATCATTATTTCCATTTGTTTCTTGTTTGTCACTAGTTTTGCCCTAAAATATTCCTAATTTTATTATTCGCTCATTTAAATGATTCCATTAAAACACTTCACATTTTTCTTTTCAAAATCCCTTCAATTGCCAAAACACCAACCAACGACCACAAATTTCCAATCGTTTTTTCCTTTTTTTGTCCGCAACCTACTTTGACTTGTATTGAAATTGAAAAATAAATAAAGTAAATAAAATGGAAAATATATATACATATACATCATAAGTAATTTTTATTTAAATTATTTACATTTCGCACGCACACAAAATATTTGCAATCCTCTCCAACGAAGCAACGATCAGTATTTTCTGATCGACAACAAGCGATAGTGAATTTGACGTTTGTCGATCACAATCGACATTCACAATACCGAAATCTGCAATCGACGATCGATGATCGATAAATGTCGATCATCGATCGCTGATCGACACTCGCAATAGGGGCCATTGTCTTCCATATATGAAACCATTATTTCCATTTGTTTTTTGTTTGTCACTAATTTTGCCCTAAAATATTTGTAATTTTATTATTCATGATTTTATTATTTTTCCATTTGACACTTCACATTTTCCTTTCAAAATCCTTCAATTGTCAAAAACACACCAGCGAGCGCACAGAAATTATTTGTATTCCTCTCAAACGAAGCAACGATCAGTATTTTCTGATCGACAAGAAGCGATAGTGAAACTGACGTTTGTCGATCACAATCGACATTCACAATACCGAAATCTGTAATCGACCGCTGATCGACACTCGCAATAGGGGCCTTAATCACGCACAATATCCTTAAAAATAAAAACAACACTACACCGTACCAACCCTATCCATTGATCGTATATCAAAGTTGCACCAACACTGGAATGAAAGGGACAACTTAAGAGTTGAAAGTGAGCTTTTGATCATGTTGTTTCTCTTCTTTTTAGCCCCCGACGCTAACGACACGTCTGTGTGTCTGTCCAGTGGCGTAGCTAGCATGGGTGGCACCTGGGGCGGCAATTATGGTGTCACCCCCAGAATGAAAAACAGTAAAATAAATGAAATTCCGCTATTCCATATATTATGACTTTTTTATTTAAATTCAAATAAAAAATGAAAAAAAAGGAGAACAAAAATTATACACACATTATAGGCATAAAAAAAACAGAATAAAAATTAATATACATATACACATTGTATAAAAAAAACAGAACAAACATTTATATAATATACACATTATAATACTTGTATTTAGAAACTTAAAACGTCTTCTTCCTAGCTTTTACAGCAGAAAATTCGTTGATAGCGTCATCAAAATTTATTTGCTGGGTCGCCTCATGTTCAATAGTTAAAATTCCCAGATTGTTGAGCCTCTTTTCCGTTATTGTTGCCCGCAAGTAGTTTTTAATTAATTTTAACTTACTAAAACTCCTTTCACATGATGCAACTGACACACATATTGTCATAAACATTTTTAATGCGACAATGAGATTCGGAAGAGATTCTGCAAAGTCCCATTCAACGATATATTTCATAAAGTCTAAAGATAACCAATTAGATGTTGTCACTTTAGACGATTTCAAATGACTTCTCAACCTTGGTATCTCTGAGAGAAGTTCTGACTCTGACACCTCATCATAAACACTAGCAAATATTGAAACAGCTTTTTTCAAATCATCAATATTTGCTAAGAGCAAAGTATTCGCCTGTACAACGTCAAACAATGAAGCCACCTCCTTAATAGATCTGTTCTTGTTCGGAGTTCAGTGATGAATCGATCAAGGCACTCGAACATGTCTTTCCGTAGTTCAGCGCTCAGTGAAAGTCCTGCATCGGTTGCCAACTCACCAGCCATTCGCTTTTTACGACGAATTCTTCTTTCTGTTGGAATGTCGTATTTCTCCGATGTTTTCATACCAAGGTTAATTGCGTCTTCCACGATTTTCGCCCGATTTTCTTCAACGTAAATGCGAAGGGCTTCTATTTTTTTAGCCAAGTGATCAACACTTAATCCCTTAGCTTGTAGTGCAATCTGAGTACAATTTATTTCTTTAAGGACATTATTCCAAAAGAAGAGAAAAGAAAGAAATGCGAAATCAGACATTGCAGATTTTAGGTTCTGTGCAGCACCTCTGGTTTCTACATTTTCTCTCGCATCACACAACTCTTCAACTGCAGCTAAGATTTCATCAAAATTTTCGGCCAAAACTTTCACTGCAGCATAATGAGCATTCCAACGCGTTGTTGAAAGTCTTTTCACGGTTGATTTGCTGTGCTTAAGAAGCACTTCTCAGCGATGAGTGGAAGCAGAAAAAATGTAAAAGTTGTCTCTACTGTTCCAAAAAATGTTACACAAGATATATTTTGAGCAAATGAATGTTGGCCACATAAATTAATTGAATGATCTATACATCCAAAGAAAATTGCTTTGTTGTTTTTTTTCTTTAATAATAGCTTGCACTCCCCCATGTACACCGCTCATTGTCATAGCCTGAGAACGACACATCATAATATCTAAACCGTCGTTTTCAAGATTCTTAAGAATTTCTTCACTTAAATCCGCAGATTTTTTCCATGTAAAGGAAAAAATCCCAGGAATGCTTCTTTGATTTCTACTTTTCTATTATCAATTTTAATATAACGGATCACTTCAGACATCTGATCAATATGTGAAATATTAGGTGTACTATCAAACATAATTCCAAAATATTTAGCTGATTGGATTTCATTGACAATTCTGCATTTGACTTGCTTCGCTAAGATATTAATGAATTCGTTTTGTATTTGTGGCGATAAATATGAGACTTTTTGTGATTTTCCTTGTTCCAAATTCAAGACGCGCTCTTTCAACACAACATCGTACTTTGACATAAGACTGACTAGTTCTAAGAAATTACCTTTATTTGAAGAGTCTTGTCCTTCATCATGTCCACGGAATGCTAAGTTTTGTTGAGCCAGAAATAATGTTATGTCTAATAATCTAGATAAAAGGTGCCTCCACTTCTGTTTTTCAGCATCCATTAATTGCAAGACTGAGTCATCTATTGTTTTATGTAATTTTAAACCCATTTCAAAAGTTTTCCACTTCTCAAAATTTTCTATGTGTTCATTTGAAGTCTCATGATCCGGTACTTTGGGGTTCAGTTTCCACCATTTCTGAAATCCATTCATGAATGCTGTTTTTGTATCAACATTATTGGTGGCAGCAAATAAACGACTGCAAAAGCAGTACAGGCTATTAGTTATAGGAGAATATACCATCCATGATCGCAGAATCTTGTCCCCGTTAGGCAACACTTTGTAAAACCATTCTTCTGTAAGATGACGAACATAACCTTTTATTTTTACCCCTGGTCTGGATACAGTGGTGAATGGTCCCTCCCGGTTTTGGAAATGTTCAAATCCTTTTTTCATGATTTCAATTCGAACTTTATCAGGAACGGGTATACTCCAATGTGAGATATCTTTCATGTTCTGAAATTCATCCGTGTAGGAATCCTCTTCAATACTTGATTCGTAATCAGTACCATTGCTGTCATTTTGAGTATTTTCGTTTGATTCGACTTTTTGAATTTTCAACACTGATGGCTGTTGCTTTCTGTAGATGAGCTTGTATTTTCGGAATCATTCTCTTGATCAACGTGACTGTCATTTGCTTTTGACGAACTTTGGCTATCGTCCATTTTTTTAACATATTTGAAAATGGATCCAGACATGCTCCGCAGAACGTTCATTTTAGCCTGTTTGGATTTTCTCTGCTGAGCACCACTCTTTCTTTTTGTTATATGAACTCCTCGAGGCATATTTCTCTTGTTTTGTACGCGTATTCTCAAAAATATATTGATCATGTAGGTATGCTTCGTCGATGTATTCTAAATATTTTTATATAAATATATACTTATTTAAATTAGAGTGGTCGTTAAAAAAAACTTCACTGTAGATGGGCATAAATCAGATCCAAATAATCAAAAACTTATTCTATATTTTATTCATATTTGTATATTCATCCCTTTTTATACCCTGTAAACGATGCCTTAGGTTATTATGATATCTTATTCAAATAAAAATGTATTCAATAACAATAATTATAGTAATAACATAGTAAAAATAGTGAATAATGTTTAAATAATTTGGATCTGATTAATCCCATCCAAACATAGAAATCTAATTAAAACAAAAAGGCAAACCTAATAACGATAGTGTACATTCATTACATACATTCATAAATGTTAACTACTAATACAATTAATTATTTACTTCAAACAATAGATACATATGTTAAATTTAGTTATATGTGTTTCCGACAAAAACAAAAAATAAATTTAAGCTTATTTTATAAAAATCTTGATCTATGCAATGAACTTACCTTGTTTTTTACAATATAAATTTTTCTTAATATATTTTCTTTACCAGCTATTTCAATTTTTACAAGACATTATTTAAATAAAATATCTTAAAGTGAACCACAACTCACGAATGATTATACGAAATGACACAGGCAACCTCAGGGCCCACGGATATACGAACTTCAATAACAAATGCAAAACAATGTGCACGTGCACTAAAAACCCAAAATAATAAAAAGAACTCCAAGAGCTAGATGATAGAAATCGCATTAAAAAAAACAGATCTTAACAACCAACCAAATAGAGCAAAATAAAAAAACAAGTAAGTCAATCGTTGATGGCGACCGACGCGACGGGACGATGGAAAGGATTTAAAAAAAAACAACAAATAAGAGCATGCTTTTCACAACCGCAGTGCAAAGTTCGCTGAAAAATAGCGGTTTCTCTTGCCTACCAAAAAGACTACCTATTGCAGCCGCGATTCACAACATCTTCATGATATCATATCCTCATATGTATATGTGACCGCGTCCGAGAAAAGGGACCTAGTGTGTCAAAAAAGGTGTTTTGAGTTAAAAGTGGATTCTGGTACCTAAAAGTGTGTAGAATAACATGAAATGGGTTAGATTCATGACAAAAATTTATTTATACTGCATCGCTTCTCTCAATTGAAAGAACATTCACACTAAGAATGCGTTGCGAAACTTTAGACGCGTTTATCTCGGAACTACGTTTTCGCACACTAGGTCCCTTTTCTCGGACGCGGTCACATATGTAGAGTAGAGCATGCTTTTCACAACCGCAGTGTAAAGTTCGGGGAAAAATAACCGTATCTAAGAACGATCCGAGAATTACTTTTCTTGTCGACACACTTGCGTGTGGGACCAAACAAATAAAGCAAAAACAAAAAACGAGTAAGTCAATCGTTGAGGGCGACACGTCGATGGACTTTATTTACAAAAGAAAAAAACTGGTAGGTAGGCAGGTTAGGTACAATGTCGCAATTTTTTTTTAATACTCTGCGATCTATAAGGCCATAGTATATATACTCCTTGGTAGTTTTGGGTGTCACCCCCAAATGGGTGACACCCGGGGCGGTCCGCCCCCATTTACTACGCCACTGTGTCTGTCTGTGGCATCGTAGCTCCTGAACGAATGGACCGATTTTGATGTTTTTTTTTTGTTTGAAAGCTAACGTGATCGAGATGGTTTTTAGATAGTCAGGCATTACATGTCGCATCTTTTTGACGTGTAAAACTTTCCGAGTTGCAGAGGTTATTACATGGTGCATCACTTTATTTCGCAATGTCGCGCATCAATTTGACATTTATTTTTTACTTGATATTCGCCATTCAGTGCCTGTGGTTGTTAGCGAAATTTGTTTGGAAATACATGATTTAATAAATATGAAATCGGAGGTAAATGAATTAGTGGACCATGGTGGGTGCATCTCATAATTATTTCTGAGCTCACATGTCAGTTCCTTTGTCCGCTTAAAATCATTAATTTCCTTAATTTTTAAAATAGCACTACGTAACTGTCCGCCTATATGTAGACTGCACACAGAAGTGTTAAGCCCATGTGAAGTAACATCGTAAAACAGAGAACAAAGAGATAAGGAAATGTCAAAATGATGCACGGAGAAGCCTACCCGCGCATCACTGTGCCAATATATCTCTTCACTGACACTGACTGTTCACCGGGAGGCGTGATTGGGCCGTATTTTTTGAGGACGTTTTTTGTTAACAACATTAATAGGTTCCTTTACTGAAGTCAAAAGGCCTAGAGAAAACATTTATTTTTTTAGTTTTTAGAGTTTTTGTCTTGGGTTGGGGGTTACTTAAAATTTTTATTTATATCTTAAATGTAATTAATGGGAACTAACTTTATAACCAACGATAGTGATGCCAGATCAGCTTGAACTTAAAGTTGCGGATGAGTCCATTGGGAAGAGTATAAAAATGTCAAGAACTGTAAAATCAACATAAGTCGGGTTGTACCAAGCTCTATTACAATCTGGCTTTGAAGGGATTGAAATGTCAATGTATGTGGATGGAGATATATAAAAAAATACGTGTGGCACTCGGGGACTGCCGCGGTAAAGCTATTGCATAGCTTATGCACTTATAATATTTATGCAATATTTTTGATCGTGGTGAGCGATAAGAAAAAATTTTTTTTCTTTTATTGAATAAATGAGAAGTTAATATTGTTTAAAATATTTTTATTATCTTACAATACATGTAGGTTATTCAGGAGTTTTTATCATTGAAACTATAGGTTTATGGTAACTAAAATAAGAAACATAAGTTTGAGACTTGATATCCTCTAAATATCTGGAAAATACCGCGTCAATGGTGGTCCCATATTTTGTTGTGGATTCTTGTGGATCATTATTCATTTTCAAATTGAATTTTTCCGAAAGAAAAGTTGTCAACCACTCTGATTTTTTATCAGCGAAGTTGATGTTGAAATCGCCAGCCAAGATAAGTGGAAATTTATTACCATTTGTACCAAGTATTTTCGACCCTTCTTCAGCGTACTCCAGTAAAGTGCGATGGATTTGGAGAAATGTAAATTGCTACCATGACTATGTGTAGGCCATTTCTAAGTTTGCATAAGCACGCACAAACATCTCCAAGAAATGAGTGCCTAACATTAACGTCGCTAACGTGTGCAATATTTATTTCAATATTCGGAGTCATAATATTAGTAACATTATTATTATTTTGGTAAATAGCTACCCCACCTTTTGGAACAGTATCTCGTTTGAATTGAACAATACAATTGAAATTAGGTATTTCAATCGGATTATCACGCGTCATGCAAGTTTCGGTAAGAAGTAACACATTTGTTTGTCTCGTAACTGAATCTTGTAACTCGTATTTGTGACTATTTAGACTTTGGCAATTGAAAGTCATTATTGAAATGCCATTTCTATTACTAATGAAATCTAAGACACTTTGAGCTATCGTCTGAACACTATTTAAAGACAGTCTTTTGAATTCTTGCAACAAAGATGCAGTCGATGCAGTTTGCCTTCGATTATGATAAAACTTGAATGTAGAATTATCGTTTTTTGTCGTGATATACAATTTTTCAATATTAGTCACCCGAGAAAGCGCAACATAAACGAGTTCCTGAGAATGTGCTTTACTATATTCATATACTATTTCATCAAAAGTTCCACCTTGCGACTTATGTATAGTTAGAGCAAGAGCTGAAGTTAATGGAAAATGTTTGCGTTTGGCTATACATTTTCTATCCGATGTTAATGAAATATTTGCTGTTCGTAATTCAATGGGAACAGCGAGATTGCCGACTCTATTTTGCACTGCTAGAGTGGCTGCTTTTTGCCTTTTTTTCGACCAACTTTATCTGAACCACAAAATTCCAGCCAAACTCTAATCAATGTGTTACTTTCATCAAATTCTAGATGTATCAATTTCCCAACAGCACCATTGCATAAACCATCAGTAACGTCGATGTTGGTTGTAATAACATAATGCTTTCCAACAACAAAAGTAATGTGATAAGGCAGTCCTCCAGTGTCAATAACAGATTTTTTATGTAATTTAAGTCTAAAATTAGCTTTTTGCTCAGTACTTTTAGCGCCAATAATGACGTCTACGGACGTTGAAAGAACTTTGTTTTCACATTGGCTCAAAATCAAATTGTTATAGGCGGCAACATCTTCATTTTTGAAAAATAAACGAACTCCATGAGGACATAATGTAGCAACATCCTCTTTTTTGAAAAATCTCGATTCAATAAGTTGAAACCCATGCTCATCTAGTACATCTCCATTACCTATTTTTGTCAAAACTTGTGAAAATGCAACATTAGCTTGTCTCATTATTATTGTAAGTTGATAAAATTTAAATTTTCTCCATAAATGCGGTCCAATCATGCTCGTTCTGATTGTCTTGTAAATTGGTGTCGATCTTACTGGTGGCAATTGCCGTAAATCTCCGATCAAAATAACATCTATACTTCCTAAATCTGTGTTTCTTCCTGTTATTTGTTTAGACGATTATCAATTTTATGTAGAAATTCTGCACTAACCATGCTAATTTCATCAATGATCAGTACTCTGACATATCTGAAAAGAGATCTATACAATTGCAACGTTTCTGATGACAGAGGCAAAAGTTTTGAAAGAGAAATTTTGAGAGCTGTATGAACAGTTGTACCATCAATAGCCACGGCAGCTTTGCCGGTTGAAGCACATGTAATATAGGCATTGCAGTAACCATCATTATCAGTGAACCTGTTGTAAATATCCATAATCAGTTTGATAACGAATGATTTTCCGGTACCAGCTGGTCCCGTAAAAAAAATTTGAAATGGTTCTTGAATTGAAGTTTGTAAATGATGAATTATAGTCATAAGAATATCTCTTTGTTGATCATTGGCCATTCGCATTAAATCATAGAACTGTTGATAATCCATTAAATCTTGTCTTTTTTTAGCTACAACGCCAAGTTTATGCAGAGATGCATTTTGTAAATCAACGTTAGCAGTTGAGTTTGGATCACGTAGCAATAAGTCATAATGATCTCTTTCATGCAATATATCAACCGCTCTTAATAATTCTTCGTCTTCTTGTTCTTCATCGTTTTCTCGGCACAACTGTCTACAAATTTCTAAAGTTTTCTCTATGTCCAATTTTGATTCAAATTCTTTCCTACGATCTAATATCGTATCTTTGTTGTCCTCGTATATTTGAATGAACTCATTTTCAGCAATAATATCAATTTCTTCACTTTGAAAAAGAACATGCAACAGAACCATCTCACGCCTATAATCGTTGTAATTGTCAGCCATATCGTAGTTCCTGTATCTTATTATTCTTGCAGTATCTCATTTAGTGTAAGTCCCCTTTTTATTTAGGTAATATTTTGCAACAAATTGTGCTAACGTAACATCGCGGAGTTCCGACACCGTGCCGAAGTCTGCCGAACTGAAACGACGTTAGACGATGCACGGCTTTCAACGCCGTACCGCTGTGCCGGTCGGAGTGGGGGGTGTTAGGTTTATTTTCGTTACGGAATTTCTTGATTCGGTCGCCGCGCTCAAAGCCCGAGATAAAAGCTATGCAATAGCTTAATTATAGTTTAATAAAACTTAAAAACACGCTTTTAGAGATAATCTAATCTAGAATAACTAAAAAGTAAGAAATAATTCCTAGCATAAGAATGAAATTACTGCCGAGAAAATTAATGTCACTGTTCTAAAAGCGTGGGGTACTTTGTATGACATTTTTAAGCTAACTCCGCATTTCGGAATGAAACTAGTGAAAAATTATAACGATTGATATACAAAGCATATAAAGCATACATGGGGTTCTTCCTGTAAAATTTGAGCAATCAAGCTCTTCAATTCGAATACCGTCCAACGATTTTCCACGTCTAAGTGCTACATAAGCTTGTCCAACAGCAAACAGTCGTGAGCCTAAATAAATTACTGCATGATCAACTGTACAACCTTGCATCTTGTCGACGGTCGATGCCCAACTCAGGATTAATAGAAACATTCGTTTCTCAACAGTTCCATGGCTGTATTTTGCTGGGACCTGTATCGATATTGGTTTAATTATGTGTAATTATCTGAACCAAAATCGATACGAACTGAAGGAATGTCTTCGGCATATACCATTTCAGCTGTATGCTGACGCGCTTGCTGTAAACGAGCTTCTCTGGCTTGTTCTATAATTTTCCATATAGAGCCTTCTTTTCTTCTTTCTCTCTTCTAATTCTTCGCTTGAGAGTTTTGATGTTCTTCAGTTGTCTTCTTTTCTCCAATGTCCTTCTCTTCTGTGTTTTGTTTATTTTAATTTGTTTGTTTTCCATAGTGTACCCACGAATAATGGACAAATATACGGTCCACCCCCTCAGAGGTCCGATAGAAGGGTAAGGCACTTATACAACTGGGTGGGCCTGGTTCCCTGAGGTTGACGCTAGCGACATGATATTTTTAGTCATCCTCTTGCCATTTATCCCTCGGTACGTTTCTCACCAGAATATTGCATTAGGTGAATTTTAAATACATATGTATATGGCTTCATAACACTCGTGTACATCTAAAAACTAGCTAATTTCCCTCTGATTTTCATAATACATTAAACGATGAATTAAAGTTGGACTTTGCATTCATCAAAGGAGTGCGTAACAACAATTACGTCGCGGAGATCCCAGAGTTGCGTTGGTTTCCTCTAATATGCAAAGACCGTAAAACTGTACCGATGTTACCTAACCCTTGACTTAATAGTATGCGTATCAGATTTGTCAGTACATTTATGTATGTATACGGAACAAACAAATTGAGACCACAACTACCTTGAGAAAGTGTCTGCTGCGTTTTGCTAAGCTGAGAGCCGGAATCATAGAGTAAGTCTGGAACTGCGCTCATGCGTAGTTCGCGCACTAGCTCTATCTCTCTTACTCTCATGCAAAGGATCCCAAAAGAAATTCATGAAACCTGGCGAACCTAATCAAGATAATCGGATATTTTGATCGAATTATTGTATTGTCCTCGGCCTTTGACAAGTGTGCAAAGTTTTAACCAAATCTGATCACTGGAAGTATGGAAGTATGGCAAAATCGTACAGAGTCAGTTACAAACAAACAAATATACAGGTGAAACTAATAAAAGCGTATTAAAAACAATAATAATAAAATAAAGTAAAGTACACGTTGCATTTCAAAAAATTCAAGGTGTCAGTTGACCACAGACCAGTAAAGGAGTAGGAATTGTCAGCTTGTGTTATGCAAAAGAAAATGAGTAGGAAATATAAGTGCGCAGTTGGGCGAAGAATTCGCGGAACGAAAGAGCGGACGAATTGGCCATGCAGGGGTTTGAATTGGACATCAGCGAAGTGGACACGTTATTGCAACCACCGATCAACCATTATACCGGATCAAAAATGACACAATCATAAAAGAAGCCAATTCGTCTTGGCTTACAAGAAACGACAGCTAGACAACAAGATCATCGTGGCCAGAGCTCAATATCGGAAAAACAAAGAAGCCTTTGGCGCTGGCCCGAAACTCGATCCGTATGCTCGTCGGAGTGATCATAGCATATTGTCCTATTGGAGTAATGAAATGGAACTCGGGATCCGGCGACCTCTGCCGGAGCTGCGGCGATGAGTAAGCAACTCAGGCGATCCAACATGGGCTTTGCCACTGCCCAGCTCTCCAGAACCGGCGTCTAGCTTCGCTGGGCCAAAGATTCTTCACAAAGATTGCGGACGTGGCAAATGCAGATATATCGGATCTTCTAAAATTCATAAAGAGCACGGGGTGGTTTCAGCCACCACGTGATAGGATAGGTTAATTATATGTGTACTCCACAAATGAAGGAAATCACAATGGTCCCTTTGGCCTCCTCGTGGAAGTGATGCTCAACCATCAGACTCCCCTTCTTTAATCTAACTTAACCGATTCGCGGAACCCGAGTTAGCACAGTGGTAAAGCGCCCGACCTGAAATCGGAAGGTTTTCGGCTCGAGTCCAATGTCGGGAAAAAAGTTTTTCGTGCCTCTTGTTTTTTTTTTCTTTTCCACGTTCTTTCTGCTGCTTCTAAAGTAAATAAGAAGTAGCAGGGAGAGATGTCGGGCGACGGTTAGGGAAATCCCGTACGTCGTCATCCGATTTCGCAACACCGGCCGCCGATATGAAAAGGCCCAGCCCAATTAAGCGCCCCTCCCTCACCCCTTCGACTGAAAAGCTGCTAGTTGAAGCGAGTACTCTCAGTACTCTACGTGGAAGCAGACATCGCTTACCTCTTCGATGGTAGGGAAGGCCGCTACACAGGGGACGACAACCCCTTCGCCACCCTTTCAAGTTCGGGTACTGGGGAGGGTACTGAGGAGGAACGTGTCCTACGTGCCAAACTAAAGGCCGTAGTTGACAAATCAAATAAGATGCGGCAGAAGGAGAAGAGGAGCCAACAGCAGCCAGCTTCAGTCACATCAACAGTAGCAATAGCAACAGCAGCCGCAAAAGAAGCTGCCGAAAAAAACGGCCGAACGAAAAAAACAGCAACAACAACAACAACCGCAGAAGCAGCAGCAACAACAACAGCCGAAACAACAGAAACAGCAGCAACGTCCCAAGGAGAAGGTGCCATCCATCTTTACTCACGGCCCTACGCGAAAAAAATAGATTTATGTAAGTACGTTATTGGTGTTGGCAATTTCGTCTTTAAAGGTGAGAACAGTTATGCTATCTAATGTAACACACTGGAGCAGCATAAGCGGGTTAAAGAACTATTAAAAGAGACCACGATTGAGTTCTTTTCATTTACCCTCAAGAACGAGAGGTTGCAGACGATGCTCCTCGATTACTGACCTGACTGACCAGTCTGTAAAATGGGAAAAATTAAGAAGAAACGGAAACATTTTACAATGCATCCGCTATCAAAGGTTCGGGCACGCCGCGTCGAATTGCGAGATGCAGCCTCGATGCGTTAAGTGTGCAAAGAACCACATGAACGAGGAACTCGATCTGACCCAAGTCAAGGCCGCGGATAGGGAGCAGCTCTGTAGAAATCAGGGACACCCTGCAAACTATTGGACATCCCCTAAGTTCCAAGACAATCAAGTCTGGCTCGTAAGCAGAAGGTGGAGGAGAAACGTCTCGCAGGTCGCTTACAAACATCAGCCGTTACACCCCAAATGACTTACGCGCAAATGGCGGCAGGTCCGAGGCAGACAGTACAAAAGCCTGTGACTGTTACTAAAAACTCAGTGCATGTTACTAAGGCACCGGAAACCGAGGGGGGTCTGCCTTCGATCTTGCTCGCCATCCAAGGGCAAATCGGCCAGCTCCAACAGCAGATCCATGAGCAGGCGACCCGAGTGGACAGAATCTACTCGCTTCTGTCGGGCCTAGCGCCCCTACAATAGTGATGGGTACGCCTTAAAAATCCTATCAGTAAATGTGAAATCACTGATTAGGATTGAGCGAAGAGCTGTACTTTTCAACTTGTTGCAGGACGAAAGCCCCGATGTACTTTTGGTTAGCGAAAAAAAGCTAAGCCAAAAGCACAAAATCCGGCACAGTTCTTATAAAATTATTCGAAGAGACCGACTCAACGCCACACGAGGCGGGGGAGTTGCGATCTTCATTAGAAATAACTTTAAACATGAAATCATATATAGCAGTGAAGTGCGGAGGTTCCAGGTACTAGAGGCTTGTATTGTGTGCATTCCTCTCCGAAACGGAAAGAGAATGTACGTTAGAGGATATGCACCTGAAGCACCTCAACCCAATGTTTTCATCGCAGAGCTCGAGACACTTTTTCGATCTCTGCGCTTAAACTCGGTAGAAAACTTCTACATTCTGGCCGGCGATTTAAATGCCAAACATAGTGATTGGGGAAATAACATTCCCAACACTAGGGGGAGCTTACAAAGCCATTGGTGGGTTCTGCAGAGCAAAGAGTACAGACTCATGATACGCGGCTCCTATCTGGATCTCGTGCTGCTTGACTCTCGACTGAGACTGGCTGACACGAACGACTGGTCTTCTAACTGCCTACGGACCTTCGTATACGACAGTGACCTTTGCGGACTAAGCGCCGGTATCAAATTACCAGACGAATTCTCAGAAATGGCAGAGTATGTCCAAACGCAACCCTACGATTACAGTAAGGCACGTTGGCCTCGCTTTGCCAATTCCCAGGATTGACAGGTACCTCTAACAAATGGGCGATATCATTAAACAGATAATGAACAGTACTATACCACGTCCACCACAGCACGATGCCACAAACGTATACCGAAACGCGATAATCGACGCACTGCGCAGACAAAAAAGTAGACTCCTGACAAGACTCAAACTTTTGTACAGGTGGCTTACCGACAGACAAAACTTGGAGGTCAGGACACTTAAGTCACTGATTAAAAATCTCCAACAGTTGATCAAAGAGAATTACAGAATATCTGTAAGTTTGTATTGGAACAGCAGAATTCGTGGTGTAAAATCCAATAGCACGAGTATGTTCCCGCAAATAAATAAAATATTTGAATGATGATTTCTTGGTGATCAAGGATCCCCAGGAGAAGCTGAGAGAGATGTATACGGTAAATGACAGCATTCGTCCAAACCGCGACCTGGAAAACAGAGTCCTACATCATCACTTTTACCTTCAAAATGATATCGATCATTGGTGATCACAGAATCTTGGTTTTATCGGGTTCAAAGACGATCTTACGGCCAACAATGCCGCCGCCAGTGAAGGGGCTAACACCCTGTTCCTTTCGACGGAGGATCTCCAGATGATCTTCGAGTCATTGAAAAGAAAAAAAAAAACGGAATATCTAATGTTATGCTCAGGCACCTCCAACAGTGGCACATATGTACACTATCCTGTTCAATGCACTGAATAATGCATATTATCGAGTGCACTGGAAGACAGCGGTGGTCCAACCAATCCCCAAGAGGGAGAACGACGCCTCTAACGAAGTTGGTTCATAGAGCCCTGTCTAAATGTGTTGAGAATAATGAAATCATTCCGGATAACAAATTCGGTTTCAAAGCGGGGCATGACACTATTCGTGGAATCAAATGCAAGAACCAATGCACGGGTGTCTGTCTGATTGACTTGGAAAAAGCTTTCGACACCGTATGGTTAGAAGGTCTTTACTACAAGCTCAGTCGGTTGGGCATAAGTAAACCACTGCCATATATGATTTTTGACATGTTATCATGTAGAAAATTCGTTGTGAAAATTGCCAACATGACTTCTACTCAAACATTTAATACATATTAACAATGGACTGCAACAGGGTACGGTTTACTTCAGTGATCTAATAGCTTCTCTTTAACATTCAATAGCATACGCGGACGATTTAATTGCCTACAGATCAGGTCCAACGATCGACATCATTGTTACTCTTCTGCAGCGTGACTTCGAAAAAATCCAGCAGTATTGTGATGACTGGAAGTTGAAGATCAACCTCCAGAAATCAGAATCAGTGGTAAATTTTTGTAGGTCAGCCTCTTCAAGGCAAAGCCCGTCAAACACCAATGGCAGGCTTACATAGGTTATTGTAGTTTGGGGTAGATTAGGGTGATATAAGATAGGCTAGGGTGGTGGCTAGGTTTAGTTAAATTTAGTTTCAAAAACAAAAAAAAAAAAAAAATATATAAAGGAAACGACAAAAAATATATATACACATGTACTTATGCACATATAAAAAAAACACAAAAAGAAAAAAAGGCAACAAAAAAAATTATAAAACACATAAAATAAGATAAAAAGATATATAAAGGGTCCGCCAAATAATTTTCTTTTTTTTTGAAAATGCTATAAAAAAAACTACTGAATATTTTCTCAAATTTCTTTTTTTATTTGAAAGTACAATCCTTCCGGTTAATAATGGAAAATAATTTCATTCAAATGGCTGCCTCGGCTGGCCATGCAGTAGCCTACACGATCGGTCCAATTTTTAAGCACATTATCGATTGTGTGCAGCTGTATTTCACCAATGGCTTCACGAATATTGTCCTTTAAAGCGTCAATTGTCTCTGGCTTGTCGGCGTAACACTTATCTTTGACGGCACCCCACAAATAATAGTCCAACGGTGTCAAATCGCAGCTTCGAGGTGGCTAAACGACATCAGCTCTGCGGCTGATAATGCGATCTTCAAAAACAGGACGCAAAACATCGAGTGTAGCTGTGTGGCACGTAGCGCCGTCCTGTTGAAACCAAATGTTGCCAATATCCTCCTCTTCAATTTTTGTGAACAAAAATTCGTTCAACATGGCCCGATAACGATCGCCATTGACTGTAACGGCCACTCCTTGCTCATTGTTAAGACTACTTGATTTATTTAAATTGTCAAAAATGTTTACTTTATACATATTTTATAACTTTGTTTTAACTGCATTATCGACATGCAAAATTGTATAATTTTCATAGATACCAACATATAGCATAGGATACCACTTTGTTTTAACTGCATTATCGACATGCAAAATTGTATAATTTTCATAGATACCAACATATAGCATAGGATACCAAGCCACAAGCGCACATTATTCCACATTTTATTTCCGGTTTCTCTTCTTGCCATTAGCCTGTCCTCCGAAGAGGTTGTGTTTTCTCATTATTACGCACATTTCTTTTTCACTTATAAACGCTTGGTTATTATTAACAAATTATTACGCACATTTCTTTTTCACTTATAAACGCTTGGTTATTATTAAGAAATTATTACGCACATTTCTTTTTCACTTATAAATAAAAAAATCTTTAAGTAATCAAAAACGCTTGGTTATTATTAAGAAACATTGGTGACCCCGACGTGATATAGTAATATATCACCAATCTAACAAAACATCACGATGGCAGAGCCAACGAATGCTGCGAATACGACCGCCATCAAGAAATTGGAAGCGCTTAAATCGCGTCGTATGGTTATCACCAAACAAATGGACCGTGTCCAAGATTTTCTATCGGAAGTTTCTACGGACACAATTGTCTCGGAGCTGGAAATTCGTCATGAAGCACTGGAGTCCAGTTTCAAGGCATTTCAGCAGATTCAAATGAAGGTCGAGGAGTTGGATCCCAAAGAAATCGTTTCCAAAATAGATGTTCGAGCCGAATACGAGGAGCTGTTTTATAAGACAAAATCGAAGCTTCTCTTTGAGATTCAATGTCGAAAATCTTCACTGCAGTCAGAAAATGTTGTATCTGTTCTAAACAAATCATCTAATCAGCTCAAATTGCCAAAGCTTAACATTCCTATATTTTCAGGTGAAGTTACCGAATGGCTATCCTTTTATGAAATCTTCAATTCCCTAATTCATAATAATCTCTCATTGAGCAATGTATCCAAGCTGCACTATTTGATTTCATCACTTTCTGGTCAAGCGGCTCGCACCATCCAATCCCTAGAGATAACGGACAGCAATTATGAATTGGCATTGAAGCTTCTCGTCTACACCTACGACAATAAACGATTGATTGCCACCGAGCACATTAAAAAAATAATGATGTATCCAGCTATTAAAAAGTCCTCATCTTCAAGTTTGCGTCAGCTCTGCGATGAGATCAACAGTCACCTTCGCGCACTTGCTACGCTTGGACGTCCTGTAAACCATTGGGATGATCTTTTGATTCAAATACTACTACCAAAAATCGATAGTACGACACTCAACAAATGGATTGAAGAAGGACCAACAGAAAGAATGCCGAGTTTTCAGGAATTCTTAAAATTCCTCAAAAAGCGTAGTCTAATACTTAGTGACGATCATTCCCAGGCAAGTACTCCAATTTTTACTAAAACTCACCAAAACTCTCGATCAAAAATATTTTCGATTCAATCTCTTAACAATAACATCACGCGAATAAATTGTTTATTTTGCAAAAAACAAGGACATAACATATACAAGTGCTATCAATTTCTCAGTCTACCTCTGGCACAAAAACAGCTCTTTGTGATCACTAATCAGTTATGCTCAAATTGCATTAAACCAAATCATGATACGAATTCCTGTCAATCTTCAAAATGTCGTAAATGCAGTAATTCACATCACACGTTGCTTCACGACGACGGTACAGGAAATCAATTTTCCCATAATAACACACCATCTACTTCAAGTATTCAAGGATCCTCTTCTAGTAATTTCGCTGTCGCAAGCTCTTCAAATAATCAGATTCCTCATACTTCTCCATGCTATCACATTAAGGAAAATACATCTTTCCCCATCAATCAGTGTTCGCATGATGTACAAGGCCCATCCTCGAAAATAATTTTAGCCACAGCTGTAGTATTTGTTCTAGACAAACAAAACTCTCCAGTGCCATGTCGAGTTCTACTTGACTCTGCTTCACATGTAAGTTTAATAACTGAGCGATTCGCGAATTTACTAGGTATTAAACGTAAAAATAAAACAATCTCAATTTCTGGTATCGGAGAAAACGCACTGATTTGTAAACATCAAGTTAACTTTATTATTAAATCACGATATAACGGGTACTGCGAAAACGTCGAAGCATGTGTTACATCTAAAATAGCTGAACTCCTACCCGATTCACCCATAAACACAAGTTGCATTTCCATACCATCGAATCTTAACCTAGCCGATCCATTATTCGCAACCCCGAGCCGAGTTGATCTTCTTGTAGGAGCTGAATACTTTTATGGTTTATTATCTGTCGGACAAATAAAATTGGGCCCTTATCTTCCGATTCTGCAAAACACTGTTTTTGGATGGGTCGTGTCTGGAAGCATCAGAGAAAAAAATTCCATTAACAAAGTTCACTGCTTACTTAAGGATCCTCAAAACGATGACACTGAAAGTATTGGTGCAATTCTTAAATCATTTTGGGAAATAGAGAACCATGAACCAAATCAATACCAATTTACAAAAAGCGAGCAAATTTGTGAAAAACATTTTCTAAGCCACGTAAAGCGCCTACCAAATGGACGTATTGAGGTTAGATTACCCTTTAAGCAGAACCCAACATGTTTAGGCAATTCATATGCAACAGCTCTTCGTAGATTTTATACACTAGAAAGAAAATTAAAGAGAAACCCAGATGTCGCAGCACAATATATTTCATTTATGAACGAATACAAGCTTTTGGAACATATGAAGGAAGTTGAAGGTCACGATTTTAATCAATCACATTATTTTATGCCACATCATTGCATAACAAAACCAGGAAGTTCTACGACAAAATTAAGAGTAGTTTTTGACGCAAGTGCTAAAACTGATAATGGTGTGAGCCTGAATGACATTTTACACGTAGGTCCAGTAGTTCAACCTGATTTATTCTCTTTACTTATTAAATTTAGACTTCACAATTACGTATTCACTGCAGACATAACCAAGATGTACCGCCAAATTCTCCTCAACGAACAAGATCGAGCTTTTCACCAAATATTATGGAGAGATAAGCCAGATGAAGAAATAAAGATTTTTCGTCTTTGCACGGTAACTTATGGTACAGCATCAGCGTCTTTTTTAGCCACAAGGGCGCTTCTCTATTTGGCGGAGAAAGAGAGTAATAACTTTCCAGTCGGAGCTTCTGTACTCAAAACTGATTTTTACGTGGATGATATTCTCACCGGAGCGAGTACAATTGAAGAACTTGAGCACATAAAGAAGGAATTGAGATGTGTACTGGAATGCGGTGGACTTTCTCTTAAAAAGTGGTGCTCTAATGATAATCGTGTATTACATGATGTTTCAACGGAAGACAGAGAACCATTCTTTCAATTAAAAAATAATGACGTCATCAAAACTCTTGGCGTAATGTGGGATCCAAATGTTGATAAATTCTTCTATAAAGTCAATGATCATGATAATAAGAATATTACAAAGCGAACTGTTTTAGCCGATATTGCACGTTTGTATGATCCTTTAGGACTTATAAATCCTGTGATAGTTTTAGCAAAAATATTTCTTCAAAACCTCTGGAAGCTCAATCTTGATTGGGATGAAGCTCTTCCCCAATCCCTTTATCATACGTGGCTTAAATTTAGAACAGAATTAAAGAATTTGGATAAAATGTCAATTGGCAGACAGGTTATGTTTGGCAAACTTAAGGATGTACAATTACATGCCTTTGCTGATAGTTCTGAGAAAGCGTATGGAACGTGTATTTATGTTCGCTCTATTCTTTCCAATGGAATGACGGCAGTTCGACTCTTGTGTGCTAAATTAAAGGTAGCTCCTGTAAAGAATGTTTGTTTACCACGCCTTGAATTATGCGCTGCTAAAATGGCGGTAGAGTTAGTTAAAAGGGTTCGGGGCATTTTTGGGGATAGTTTTGACAACGTTTACTATTGGACGGATTCCAGTATAGTAATGGCTTGGTTGTCTTCAGAATCGCATCATTGGCAAACCTTTGTTGCAAATAGAGTCTCAACAATACAGAATCTTTCATCCATAGATCAATGGCATCATGTTAGTACCAAGTACAATCCGGCAGACATTGTTTCCAGAGGGGCATTCCCTTGTGAATTAATCAATTCAAAGATATGGCTCTACGGCCCTGATTTCCTATACCTTCCTCATCAACATTGGCCCGCATCAAAACCTGATTCAATTGATGAAACAATGTTCGAGCGAAGATCTAAGATACACAATTTTTCATTACAAAAGGATAACGATTTCTTACTAACTATGAAATACAACAAAAACTACCAGAAAACACTCAAAATAACAGCATATATGCTTAGGTTTTTCAATAACATTATTGCATCACGTACTAAGAAACTGAAAATGAAGGGATCATTAACAGCAGCAGAAATGGAAGACGCCCTTCATCGTGTGATAAAGATGATACAACAATCAAATTATGGAAACGAGATATCGTTGCTAAGGCAAAATAAATCAATTTCACCTAGATCCAGTATTAATTCTCTTAACCCATTTCTCGATGAAAAAGGCATACTAAGAGTAGGTGGACGTATCAAAAGCTCAGACATTGGATATGAACACAAACACCCAGCACTTCTTCCTAACAATCATGCGTTCACCGAGGCTTTAATAAGACACAAACATATAAAATATCATCATGTAGGAGTACAAGGATTACTATCAATGATTCGTGAACAATTTTGGCCGATTCATGCTAAACCACTTGTCCGACGAATAGTAAAAAGTTGCATTCTTTGCACCAGGGCATGTCCGCGTTTTGATCATCCGCTAATGGGAAATTTACCAGATTACAGAGTATTACCCTCACGTCCATTTACGACTGTAGGAACAGACTTTTGTGGACCCTTCATGGTGCATTCTCGTCGTCGTGGAACTGCCGCCGTAAAAGCATATGTTTCAGTGTTCGTATGTCTTAGCACAAAGGCGATACACTTAGAGCTAGTGGGTGATCTCACCACTTCTTCATTCTTAGGTGCTTTGCGTCGTTTTATCAGCCGAAGAGGCCCTTGTCGCATTATATATAGTGACAATGCGACTAATTACAGTGGTGCTCGTAATGAGCTTCGAGCATTATTTGAAATGTTTAAAAATCAACAGTCTAATGCTGAAATTACGAAAGCCTGTTTGGATGATGGCATTGAATGGAAGCATATACCTCCAAGATCTCCACATTTTGGTGGTATCTGGGAGGCAGCTGTAAAATCAGCCAAATATCATATGAAACGCCTATTACATCTCGCCGCTTTGACTTATGAGGAGCTTAATACACTCATCATTCAAATAGAATGCATTCTCAATTCCCGCCCACTTTCTCCTCTCTCTGAAGATCCTAATGACCTCAATCCTTTAACTCCAGGCCATTTTTTAACAGGAACTTCACTAATTGCACTACCCGAACCAGATTTGTGCAACAAAAACATTTCCTATCTAAACCGATGGCAGCGTGTGCAATGGCTTATGCAACAGTTTTGGCATAGATGGAAGCAAGAGTATCTACACACATTACAACAACGAAACAAATGGAGAAAGAACAGCTCGGGCATTCAAATCAACGATATTGTAATCATCAAAGATGACAACCTTCCTCCACTTAAATGGAAGCTTGGCAGAGTTATAGAAACACATCCTGGCGAAGACGAAGTTGTCCGTGTGGTTACTTTGAAGACTGCTAGTGGGATTTCTAAGAGAGCAACAACGAATATTTGTCGATTGCCACTGGTTGAAGCACGAGAAGTCCTTCAAGAGGGGGAGAATGTTAAGACTACTTGATTTATTTACTTGATTTATTTAAATTGTCAAAAATGTTTACTTTATACATATTTTATAACTTTGTTTTAACTGCATTATCGACATGCAAAATTGTATAATTTTCATAGATACCAACATATAGCATAGGATACCACTTTGTTTTAACTGCATTATCGACATGCAAAATTGTATAATTTTCATAGATACCAACATATAGCATAGGATACCAAGCCACAAGCGCACATTATTCCACATTTTATTTCCGGTTTCTCTTCTTGCCATTAGCCTGTCCTCCGAAGAGGTTGTGTTTTCTCATTATTACGCACATTTCTTTTTCACTTATAAACGCTTGGTTATTATTAACAAATTATTACGCACATTTCTTTTTCACTTATAAACGCTTGGTTATTATTAAGAAATTATTACGCACATTTCTTTTTCACTTATAAATAAAAAAATCTTTAAGTAATCAAAAACGCTTGGTTATTATTAAGAAACACTCATTTTCGAAGAAAAATGGCCCAATTATGCCTCTGGACCAAAATCCGCACCAAACAGTGGCTCGTCTTGGGTGCACCGGCTTTTCAATGTATGCGTGCGGGTTTTCTGTGCCCCAAATGCGACAATTTTGCTTGTTTACATACCCGCCAAGATCAAAATGAGCTTCATCTGAAAAGATGATTTTTTTTGGCAAAATCGGCATCTTCTGTAAGTCGATCGCAGGCCCACTTAGCGAAGCGAAAACGCATTGGATGGTCAGTTGGCTTCAACTCCTGAACCAATTGGACTTTGTATGGCGTCATACCAAGGTCTTTATGCAAAATTCGTCTCAATGATGTCTCCGAAATGTTCAATTGTTGAGAACGACGGTGAATTGATGTTGATGGCGCTTCACGCACACTTTCTGCCGCAGCAGCAATATTCTCGGGTGTACGCACTGTTTTTGGCTTTTCACGCTTTGGTTTATCGATGAGGATGCCAATTTCTTTCACTTTTTTCACAAGATAACGAACATACGGAGCTGACGGTGCTTCTCTTCTTCCAAAATCCGTACGCAATTTTCGCACACATTCTGCAACATTACCATGATTTTCAAAGTAATGTCGCAATATTTCCCAGCGTTGTTCAAGCGTATACACAACCATATTCGTTCAGCGGAAGGATAAAACTAATTATCTGTCAAATCAGACATGAGCTAAGTGTTACCATTCACGAAATAAGCACTACTTGAAAAAAAAAACGTTAGATGGCGGACCCTTTACATATATAATATATATATTTTAGTTAATGTAGGTTATGCTAGTTTTTAGTTATGTTTAAGTTTAATATATAAAAAAAAGTAATCTGATGCTAAGTTTTTAAAAAAACAAACATTTTCTTAGCTTAAGTTTTAAAATATTTTAGTTATTATTTTTTTTTCAAGGCTCCAATCTTCTTCTTTTCCTTTTTGGCGTTGTTATGATCAGAAGTGTAGGACCATAACTTTCCCACTTAACTGCATTCCTACTGGTCCGCTTGTGGGGTTGCCGGTTTGACCTCAGAAAGTAGCGGCAGGCTCCCCGGTTTGGGATTACTTCATCGCTGAGGCCAATCAAATGCTGGTGTTTTTGCATTTGTTTGCACCAATTGTTTTTCGGCCTGCCTTTTTTTTTTTTGTTTTGTGACACGGGCATGCTCCAGATTTTTTTTGTTTGATCTTACTCTTACAACACCGGTGATCTCCAGTCGTGTCAACCCACTGATTTGCATGTACACTTGTGGGGCAGTTTAATGGTGGTATATGTGTCCCTAGGCTCACCTTGGTGTTTTCTAAATTGCCTAGATGTGATTTGTTTACCTTTGTTTTAGTCGGCTTTTACGACAAGCGAGAGGTATCGCTGCAGAGATATTCTTAACCCGTCCCTGCACGGGTCAAGGCTCCAATAAGACATGTAATTTCGAAAGAATCAAATTTCTTTACTCCGTAACTTCCTAACTATGATTTAAGAGCTATCTCGCTTTGGGACAAGTTTAGAGGTCGCCTTCCTCATTGTTGTGTTGGACTTGCGATATCGAAACGGGGCTACTGACGTCGTCTTTCGTCAATATTTTTTTCATTTCGATGATTTTTCATTTTCTTTCGCGTCTTTCAGGTGATTTTAAATATCTCCACCAAATGTTAAATAAGCTGGAAAACTTTGACAAAACGCGGGAAGTGAGATCCTTAAGGATGATAAAAGGTGATCATTCAGCCGAGTACCGAGACAAAATGTAAGCTTTTTTGTTACGGTTCCTACTCCAAATCGTAAAAAAAACTCCATACAGCTACAGTTTTCTTGTAAATACTAGCGCTGGTCTGTAGATTTAAATTATTCAATCAATCTCGTCTCAGGTTTTCAACTATGGAAATTAATTATTGTTTCAATGGTCCCCATAAATTGGCAATAATGTCGAAACTTTTCAGTAAGCTACTCTCTGGATCAGTAATTTCTCGAGAACGTGTAAGTCTTCTTTTTGTTTTTGAACAGGTTGCATGTTTCATTCTCGTACCGCCCAGACTACAATATTCACATTCAAGTTGGAGTAAGTTGAAAACTTACCCATTTATGCATTCAGTTTCTTTTTCATTTTAGAGTAACTTTTTATTATTATTATTTTTACTATCGACCATTTGGAACTCGAGCCTCCTTGTCATGAGTGGGTTTCACTATTTTTTTTCATTGTTTGTCCATTGCCCATTTGTTTTACGGGTTCTGCTCATGTTCGAGCAAATTAGTATCTATTCAAAATAACAAGTTATTTAATGAATATTCGTTCCCTGATTTATTTGGCTTGGAGGTTATAAATCGTTCTCAACAAATCCATTGCAACGCTTAAGTTGTCTAATTTGAAAGTAATCAATATTATACACATACGAGTATGAATATCTATCTCGTTTCATTTCGTTATAAATAAAAACGTATAAATGTAAATATGTACAATAGATCTAAATGAAGGAGGAAACAAAGATATATTATATTCACCCCAGTTAACATATCATCTCTTTCCCTGCTCTAGCAATTATATTGTAAGAGGGCAAGTTAATAGTAAGGAGAATAAAAACTATTACATACGAGTCTACAAATGTGGCAACAGATAATTCCCCTCATAATATGTTTAATGTTCAATAACCCTGGTAACTCTCAATATGTAAAAAACAGATGATTCTAACCCAATTCAGTTTGTATTGTAATCCAAAGCGACTTTTCCATCTTCCGAAAGATTATATATTTACATTAATTATTGAAATGCGTTGGTAGATATTTGTACATTTATACATATACAGCATTGCCGCGAGGAATTCTGGCGAGGAAAACGTTAGGGAACAAGAAGTCTCTGATGAATTATTCCTTGTCGACTGTAGCCCAAACATTGTGCAACAAAATTAAAAATGATTTGATTTCGAACGGGTAATTGATTTAATTTTAAATGAAAAATATTAAGTCATTCTTTATTTGTTATAATACACACATTTTCATTTTCATGAATTATTCCGTTGAATATAATCATTAAAGCAATTCATAAATTTGTCATGGTCCCATAAACTTAAAAAAAATACTGTCAAAAGTAAAGATAAAAAACTTATTTATACTATGTTATAATATTAATTTCATTACAACCCATTTTCTTATAAAGCTATACAAAAATTATAATATTTTTATTTATTAACATTTCTAATTATTATAACATTTTATTTTCTCCCTACCTTACAATATTAATTCTAACTATATGTATTTATTTTTACAATCATCTGAGCGGTTATATTATTCGGAGAATAGGAACATACTACAATGAATACGTAAGAATACTATTAACAGCGATATTTCTGCTGAGAAATGTTTTCTTGATATTAATACATAGATCTAATTTCCACAAATTATTTTATGTATTTGTTATATGAAATTCCAATATATTATACATTTGTAACAGGATGAGCTGAAGGAAACGTATTATTGAACTTTACAATCGTCACCGGCCGCATTATTTATTTGTTGCTTCGTTTTTCTTGATGCTCTTCGAATAAGTGATCTGAAATAAAAGTGTAAGAAAATTGGTTGTATTCTCTTTATTTTATGGTACTTTTTATTCAGATTATATTGCAGTCTCACTCTTCAAATTTTCTAAATAGATATAAAAATGGAACGGTTTTTTTTTGCAGACACGAAGATGGATGAAACGCAGCTATCTTTACTCCTTAGTACTACTTCCTTACTCTGTATTTTCCATGCCCCATTCGTAGTTTTTCGTGCACAAGTTTTTAATGAAGCCTATCATAATATTGTAGATATAGAAGTTATTGATAATAACTTATATATGTACATATAAATTTCGCGTTAAAACAACTGGAAGCATAATGAATCATCGATAAAATGTTTGAAAGATCGAAAAGAGTACTCTGTGAATTCATGTTTTACCGATCGGAACAGGTGGTAGTTGGAAGGGTTAATGTCTGCTGTGTACTGGGTAGGACTCAATTTGAAACAATAACCGCCAGCACGTCGTCGAGAACGCAAGCCAGCCAGCCGCATACCCAAATAAATAAACAACAACGATAAGGAAATTCAAGCCGTCACAATTTAGTGTTTCCCGGTCATTTTTAAAGAGCTTTCTGGGCCGGGGTATACTCGCCGGGTCCAGGTCCGTTACATAATTTTTTTAACACACACACTAGTTTTATCGGCGCAGCGATTACACAACTCTGTCCTTCTGGGCTATGACTGTATGGGACACTTGTCTGTAGTGGCGCCTTAGTTGTCTTATCGACATTATCGTGTTAACAGTGCCCGAAAGTCCGAGTCTTCGCCCCTCGAGTGCGTCTATAACGCTTGACTCGACTCTTCCGGGTTAAACGCCAAATCGGAGTTTTAGTCACGCAGTATTTACCTAGGAAGTAGTTACTGGAAATACATGATTAATCTCCTGTGGGAGTATTAATTTCCGTGTTAACAATCTGTACTCACTGCATATAAGCGGCGTGTTTATAAAAAAAGGAATTATTTTTCTTTTTTTTCTCGTGCAGTGTGATGTCGCCTTAAGATCAATACTGCTTTGTTGTTGTCGTGAAGCCCCACTCTGACAACATCGCATTATCTGTCGTATCGTTTTATGAGTCGCAAAAGGACAGTATACTTAATGAACATTTCATCTGAACTTATTTGTTTGTAAAAATTGGCAATAGCCCCAGAAACTTTTCTCATCTGTTTTTTTTAGACGAAGACTTTTGCTTTTGATGGGTTATATACTTAAATACAATATATATAATCGCTTACCGTGATCGGGGTTTAAGTTTTGATTCCTCTGTATTCATAGGATCTACGGCTTCAGCAATTGTCGACCGAGCAGCTTTTTTATCATTTGAAACAGATGGGCTTGCATTACGGTTTTTGTCTGTAAATTAAATTGATTTAATTAAATTTGTTAAAACCCAACCGTTATCTAAATGAGAATATGTATATGTATGTATATACTTAAATATACATAACCGTCTATTTATTTTAACTAATTTTATAAAAAAAATTAGCAATAATATTAGACAATTTACCGCCATTTTGAAAAGATAACAAAATACACATAAATAATAATTTGTAAGTAAGGGCTTATTTCAGAGTCTGTGATATACCAATTTTTTGATTCATTCCTCTTCAAATATAACTGGATAAGGTGAGTAGGCCTGATCTCGTATTTTCCGAACCAAAATTCGTAGATTGTGAAATTCGCTTAGAGATGTATCAAGTAACGAAAAAGTAAACTCATGCAGAACAGAAATGTATCCTTTTTTAAACGTTAAATTTAGAAGAAGCATATACGGATAGTTATTATTATTGTTTATACAGTTTCGACAGTGGAATTTCTTGTACTTAAATTTGTAACATGTGGAAATTTCTCGCGGAAGCTATTTCTTTTACGGAATACTGTGAAACTGTTTTTGGAGGATACGCAAACATATCAATTGTTTCCATTTACTTACTTCTTGATGATGATGCACTGACATAGGCTGATGACCTTCTTTTAAGTCCAGTGGAACAATCATTATTGCCAATCGGTAGAAATCTAGATAGTGATAACAACGTTTTAAACAATTCACTCGTATTATAATCGTCCTTTGCTGAACATTCCAATACTTTGGCCCTAGAATAAAACATTACAGTGTGTATTTGCAGAAACGATGGTTTATGATGTTTAACATATCATAACATATCATAACATAAGCTAATAGCCACAGCTATGACAAAAAAGTCATTCTAAGATATCCGGTTTTTACATCTCATTATCCGGAAAGTCTCCTGGTATATCAAGGATGTACTTGGACACTATGGAATTGAGCAACATCGCCAAAATTTGACATCAGAACACTGTAGTCGCAAGAGACTGCCAAGTCAATACGCACCATTTTATTGTTGACTTCCAAGCGTGTCTATGTAGATGAATTATACAGAGTTATGCCATGTTTTTGTAGGCTGTGCAATATGAAAATGGAGAATTCTCGAATTCGAAAAATAGTAGAAAAAGAAAAAGGAAACCCATAAAAAAATAATTTTGTACAATATGTGAGCCATAACATCAATTTTCTATGAGGGGCAAGGCTGGGTAAAAAATGCGGGTATATCTGAGCGTTTCCTAGCTTAATTAACATCTTGTGTGAGAAGAGTTAGAACGTAAGCTTCCAGGAATGAAAACCAACAACTTCTGGTAAGGCTGCAGTCAATGCTGCTGAGGTTGAAAACCATTCGACCTATTAATCCCTGTTAAACGCCAGATTGTACAATGTAGCCATTGAAAATTCTCGTTGCTCCATTAAAGTCGGTAAAACGACTTAGGTAAGGTTGTCCTAAGTTATATGATTTCGCCGATATCAAAAAACTTCGACAAACTAGCCAACAAAAGAAGCATGATTCACTTCAACTTCATTTAATTGCTTGCGGATCAGATTGGTGTAAAATATGTAAGTGGCCAAACGCAAAACCTACACCACTCGGCAGAACATCCATATTGCCGGACATACTTATGGTCATTTGCTGGCCAAGATTCAGAAGACAACTCGTTGTTTTTAGATTCAGTTAGAAAGTTTCCATCTACAGTTCCATTTTGCAGACTGTAGTTCTGCTTATCTTATTATTTTCCCTTTTTAATCAATAAATTGTTCTTACCGTAATTTTGGAAGTTCGCAATAAACCCAATCAGTAACGTCATCTAATTTAACTTCCCGGTGTGATGGAGCTAGATCAGATTTGTTACCAGCTATAACAATTGGAATGTCCTATATAAACGAGATTATTGTATTCTGGAAGAATAAATGAATAAAATGAGTAATTTAAGATTTACTTGAAAATCCGCTCTCTGTTCACGAATCTCTTCAAAACATTGCTTCACACATAAAAAACTTGATGAAGAAGTTGTTGCATATACAAGAAGAAACGCATGTGCAGTTGCAATTGATAGCCTTCGCATTGCAGGAAACTGCATATCACCGGAAGTATCTAAAATGTCTACCTGCGTGGTATATAAATAATTAGTGATATATACCTATAGATATACATATTAATATTTTTAATATACATACATAATTAATAAACAATGTTATATTAAATTGCAGAATTTTATTTATACATAACAAATTGGACTGACCTCTAGTTATTTTAAAACTTTATCTGCTTGTTTTCTTGATTCGTATGGAAATAGCATAAGACAACGAAACTTTATGCAGTTAAGGTTTGGCGCTAGAACAGCTCGCGTTTGTCGTTTTTCTTTTCCGGTTTAGAGAATAGTCTAAGTGTCAAAAAAAAATATCGTGTTTCATTTTTATTGTAGCTTCGGCACTTCAGAGAACCGAATGATTTTTCCTGTTTTAGATCGGAGTATGCTCCATACCAGTTTAGAGCTCTGAATAAAAAAAGGCCTATTATACATGCGCTTATACTGGATGTTTTGCTCGATTTGTGCTCGTAAGTGAATTTTTATAATTGGGCGGGTGGCACACACATTTTTTTGTTGTGTTGTCTATCTTTTCAGTTAGACTGCCGTTAATCCGTTAATTGTCAAAGCTCGGTGTTATGGTTTTTCCACAATGATGAAATAAGATCCAACGTCCTGCTTAGTTTTAGAAATGTTATATATACCATTGTTTTGTTACATTTGGTGAGTTTCATGTGGAATAGTTAAATCTTCTCAAAACCGAAGAAAGCTCGACAAAGGTGATAATAATACACGTTATTATCTAACTAACTAACGTAAAGCGATATATGTATAATGCTTATAGGAGTACAATGGGGTTTGAGTAAAAAAATCCGCTTTCATTTGCTCTCAAGTTTTTTTTTTATAATTTTATATTTCATAAGAATACTTGCATTATAACCTGTCTACATTTATGTATGGTGACGCAGTTTAGAATATTTTTTTATACAGACTTTCCGCAAATTTGTTTGAGGGCAATATTGTGGATTGATTCGCATTTATTGGTTTAAGCCCTGGAATTATATGTTAGGATTAGTCCACTATATATCCTTATGGAATATAGCTTTACAAGAAGACAAGTCTCAGGCATATATTTCAAAGGATTATAATATATTTTAGATATATATGTATATGTATAACTATAATCAGCAGTTTACCCTTGTCGCTAATCACACGGATTCCGATCCTGCGACAGTGTGTATACGAAATCATATTTAGCAGTGTTTTCGTTCAAATGGATATTGAATACATTTTCTTTGATATAATTGCCTTAGTTTGTAATAAACCAGTCTCTACACTTCATGAAAAATGGATTCCACAAAGCCGACCAACAAAACGAAACACCTCTTGTTTCAATTTCTAGTTAGAGAAGGCGGAAACAACTTATCAACTTGTGCCGGGGAAAAGAAAATTATTATGGCGCCCATCTATATGAACCCATATACCTATGAATTTATTTGGATCTCAATTAGAATCTATATATGTATGTATATAAAAATTGAGCCTTAAAATTGTGTTCGTTTGCCATCGATTTACACCTTAATGTATTTACCGATTTCAACCAAAATTTCACACATCTTTGGTATTGGTCTATGAATGGCATTTGCGAAGTTTGGTGTGTGTGAAGAAACAGATGAATTTCAGTAGATTTAGGATTTTTTCCAAATATTATCGTTGCATATATAGTTTAAAGGTATGAGCGACTTATATGCGTTTAAAAGCCGAGTTAATATAATCAAAACGTTATAATTTATTTTTTCTAATATTTGAAATATTTAGGAAGGGATCGTGAACTTGTCGTTCTAAATATCCGCAAGAGACTGGCAATTACATTGTCTTAAACTATTGCTTAAATATACAAAAAGATACAAGAACTGGGCCTCCGATGTTTTATGATGGAAAATTCCCAATATCCTTTTTGTCCTTTCCGGTCGTAAGTTTTATTATAGGAAAGTATAGGCTAAGGATTAGGGAAATCCAAATAAAACCTAATGAGGGCATACTGTAAAACAACTTATTGTAGATACTCGTTCCACTCCGGACCGGAACTATCCTTATTGGTTGGTTAGGGGGCGACGGGAATAGAGGTAGCCGCCGTAACTAGCGCGATACATATTAACGTTTGTTGTTGTTTATGTTTTTTTTAGCTTTGGAAAACGTATGTTTGGGTTGTGCGTGCGTGAAATAAGATATAAATTTTAATATATACATATATTTTCTTCTTAACGCATCTGCCGATTTAAACTAAAATTTCACACATCTTTGGTATTGGTCTGTATAAGGTTTGTGTGAAGTTTGGTTGAATCGGAATCGGAAATCCTATATGTATGTATGTGTGTTCTGCGTGCGTGAAAAAAATATAAATTTCACTATTTTCGGGTTTTTTTTTTTATAAATTGTGATTGTTTGTCGCCGATTGGCGGCTTAACGCTTTTGCCGATATAAACTAAAATTTCACACGTCTTTGGTATTGGTTTGGTTGAGATCGGAAAAAGGAATGTGTGTGTTGTGCGTGCGTGAAAAAAAAAATAAATTTTAGTACAATATACATATTGTGGGTTTTTTCTCTTTAAAATTGTGTTTGTTTGTCGCCGATTGGCACTTTAATTTTTTTGCCGATTTCAACTAAAATTTTACATATCTTTGGTATTGGTCTATGTACTACTATGGTTCTTGTGAAGTTTGGTTGAAATCGGAAAACGTATGTACGTGCGTGTTGTGAGTGTGTGAAAAAATAAAATAAATTTTAGTATATTTTGGGTTTTTTCTCCTTATTATTGTGTATTATTATATGTATCCATGCATACGTATTTATTTATACAATAAAATGTGAACTTGCCTTTAATGTTACTCCACCTATATCGTATTCTCTGTTATATAAATCTTCGACTGTTGCTCGGTATTTATCTGTATAGGTTTTGAATAAAAATCGTTTAAGAATACAGCTTTTACCAACACCAGCGCCCCCAAGAAGAACAAGTCTTATACGTTCCAAGTCTGACATTTTAAAAATAAGCCAAAATATCACTAGTTCGATTGCGTAGTTTTAATTTTCTGTTTTGATGAGATAAATTTATGTTTTTTTCCTGTTCCTTATGTTTTCCCTGCTTTACTTTCCTATTGTTTTCATTTTGCGAATTCTTTTGATTTTGCATTATTAATACTGTATTTATTTGTTAAATTATTATGTATAAATTAATAGATATAGAAGAAAAGTTAGTGCCTGAAACAAGAAATTGAAAAGAAATGGAGTATTTCGTAAATAATATTTTTATAAGTATCGAAATATGTACATAGTATTTTTTAAATATACATACATACATATATGAATTTAAATAAATAGCTAGAACTGAGGTACGCTGTGTATTCGTGAAAATTATTCCATGGTCTGACGTTCTTTGTGAAAATGCAAATTAAAAATAGAGCGGAAAATCGGCAAGAGTTAAGTCAGTTTTGGAAATAAAAATCCAAATAGAAATTTAAGTAAACATTTTTTAGTTTTAGGGAACTAATAAATATATACATATGTACATACGAGTATTTCACGTCGCTTTAAACTTTGCGCCAGCGAACAAACACATTGTATAAAAGCTGTAAGTTATATGCAAAAATATAACTATAGTTAGACTATAACGTCTAGCAAAAGCAATGAAGATACACATTCGATGACTTTGCTGTTGATAGCGTTGACCATATTCGTATCCATATGTATATAAAAAAGAGTCAGTTATTCGTTTTAGGAAGTTCCAGATCCAACAAGATATGTATTCACTGGGAGATTCCTAAGATACCGATTCAAATAAAAGGTTAAATCTAATTCCAACTCATTGATAATTGAAGTTTGATGCAGATTTAATTGGATCTAATGCATACCTTGAAGCTTGGTTGGAAAAAGGTAATTTCATGTGATCACAAGTCACAAGTTAAACGTTAAAGCAACTTTTGTTTCAATAAAATAAATTAAGTCTTCTTCTTCTTTTCCTTTTTCCGGCGTTGTTATGGTCAGAACTGTAGGACCATAACCTTCCCACTTAACTGCATTCCTACTGGTCCGACCTGGGGTCCGCCGGTTTGACCTCAGAAAGTAGCGGCAGGCTTCCCCGTTTGGGATTACTTCATCGCTGAGGCCAATCAAATGCTGGTGTTTTTGCATTTGTTTGCACCAATTGTTTTTCGGCCTGCCGTTTTTTTTTTTTTTTGTGTGACACGGGCATGCTCCAGATTTTTTTGTTTGATCTTACTCTTACAACACCAGTGATCTCCAGTCGTGTCAACCCACTGATTTGCATGTACACTTGTGGGGCAGTTTAATGGTGGTAAATGTGTCCCTAGGCTCACCTTGGTGTTTTCTAAATTGCCTAGATGTGATTTTTGTTTACCTTTGTTTTAGTCGCCTTTTACGACAAGCGAGAGGTATCGCTGCAGGGATATTCTTAACCCGTCCCTGCACGGAACAATAAAATAAATTAAGTAAATAAAGAAAAATATAATAATCAATATATATAATAAAAGAATGTGTACAAAACATACATGTTATAAGAGTAAACGGTCGAGCATCTTGACTTGTCCGGCAAAGTATTCATTCCTAGTAATCCCTGAACATAAGAACTTTAAAAAAGTGTTAAAAAATAGTGCTTCCTGTGTTTCAGCTCTACGTACCACCATTATGGTTAATAAAATTCACCGTGGTACCTCAAAATAAACTTTTCATTTTCGTCATTATCGAATACGTTTTCCTCAAAGGCTTAAAAGTACCGCACGCTTTAAACATGAGTTCAAACTCAAACAGCACTCCGCTTACGCGTCTACAAAAAAAAACAATAGAAAAAATTGGAGAATGCAGTAGATGCAACATCAATAACCCCAACTACACCAAAGGAAAACAGCGCATCAGAGTTTTTTTGTGCCATCAAAGCCCATAACCCTGGAACAGTTTTAGCAACACCTCAGTAAACATACGGAGACCATCATGTTTCGTTTATCTATGGAAATGAATGCGCTACGAAGTGATCTAACGCAACGAATATCTAGCATTGAACAAAGTTGGATTGCCCACATTGAAAAGGTAGATCACGCTTTAAACGACCTCTAACAGCGCGTAGAAAAACTCGAGAAAGAAAAGCACCCTTCTTCCCCACAATCCACTGTCGAACGAGATATCTGAACTCAGGAAAACCTATGATGCACTGGAGAAAAAGGAGCTCGCAGCACATGCTATTCTCTTTGGAATTCCGCAGATGGCTGAAGAGAACGTAAAGTTAATTTTCCACCATCTTTGCCACACGATCGACCATAAACCACCTACACTGCAAGCTGCATTTCGCACACATCAAAGAGATAACAACAACGACCCTTTAGGTGTCCCTTAGAGACCTGTATTTGGACCACTCTTATTTACAAGTTTTATAAAAGACATATCCGAACATATAACAACCTGAGAACATCACATTTACGCCAACGACGTGCAAATATATTTAATGTTTCCAAAATCGGACAAAACCTAAGCTATAAGTATAATGAATAGGGAACTGAACAAAATTTATGACTGAGATCTAGACAACCGCCTTAATCTCAACTCTTCCAAGACCAAGGCTATGGTAATAACCGGGCATAGAACTATTGATACCTTCCCACAGTTGTGTCTAAATGTTGATCCTATTGACTATGTGCATAGTATGAAAAACCTCGGAGATGTTCATTAATGGGCTTGATGAACTTCAGGACTATAATGACTTTGCATCGAATCCTGACCATCAGAAAACCCGAGTAACTTTTCGAAAAAATAAGGTTTGCTAGAAATCAAAGAACTATGCAACTAATTGCACCTAGATGTAAATATCTTAACACTTCCCGTCAATTTTTTGTTCACGCGTTTTTCAATATTATGCAGACAATTTTTAAGGCCAACTTTCTTCCACATTCCTTCTTCCTTTCCACGTTCCTTCTTCCACTCATATAATTTAAGTAATAGTTATTAGCCTTGTTTTTTTTATTATAATTAATAATTAAGTAATAAGCACATGTACATTTGTTTATTATACATATACTGCAGCTTCTACACGACATATATGTAAAAGATGTATCTTATCTTATGTGAATGAGGAATTTAATTATCAATAAATACAAATACAATATGCGTGCCGCTAAAATTCAGAAATGAGTCCCGATCAAGGGAGTTATATGGAGTGGTAACCATCTATCTCCCGTCCATGAAGAAGGTTCCCGTTTTTATCTAAAGGGCGTGCTTTTGAATATGTAAAGGCTGGAATTTTTGCCCCTCAGATATTTCTAACAGTCCAGAACATTCGCGAGCATTACACCACATTCCATAACCATCTGGAATGTTCAGGAACATCCTAGATCATTGTGGAACATTTCAGAACACTACCGAATTTTGTGGAATATTCTAGAGCATTGTGGACCATTCGAAGCTTTTTTTGTATGGGTTGAGCTACGTATTGGTAGGGGTATATAAAGAGCAAGATCCGCCGTGGGTTCGAACGTTCGGGAACATCCCCGAACATTCTCGAATGTTCGATTTTTTTTTTGTATGGGTGGGGTGCTCATTGATAGGAGTATATAAAGCATGATCCGTCGTGGGTTTGAACGACAGTTTCTTATTAGTGAAGTGCAGCGAATTATTATAATAAAAACAAATAGTGAAGTGTGAGTAATCAAAGTGATACAGTGACTGAATATAAATCGAAAATAGAGTGTGAAAGTTGTTTAAAGCAAGTACACGCGTATTTCTTAATAAAAAGATTTTATTTATATTCTATACAATGTCTAAATGTAAAAGAGAAGTAGATCTTGCCAGTTCTGAAGCAAAACGGCGGAAGCAAAAAGAACAGCGCAATAACGAAGGAGTCGAAGAGCGCGTCGCATATTTACGTTCCCGCAGAACGAGAATGAGTACCGTAAGAAGCAGAGAAACCGAAGAAGAACGCAAGCACAAGCCACTTATGAAAATATCACTCTAGAAGCGCGGACGAGGACAAGTAAACAGTACAACCTAACAAATGAAGCATTCCACTACGACCCGACGAAAGAATATATTGTAACAAACATATACATGTTGCAATCGGAACAATGGATAACATCTGCCAAATTTGCAATGCGAAAAAATTCAGTGAAGAAACATCAGGAATTACTACCACGATTACCACCATTTGATGCACCTCTGCAGGAATTTCTACATTATAGGACCGGGAAAAAATCAGAACCAAAGCACTTTCTTCAAAATTTAAAAGCGTACAATACCTGCTTCCAAATGAGTTCTTCCGGTGTCACTTCAATCAACACTAACAGTGATGAAGTCGATTATGTTTTTTCCATCTAAAGGCAAATCTATCACAAACTGGGATCATTACCACCACTACCCAATAAAGGCTATCAATTTCTGCAAATATATTTCATCGAAAATGGGGGAAGAGAAATTGATCAACTATGCACACACATCAGTGGATTGAGAGGAGAAATAATCCAAGATGTACAGAGGATCATACACAAATACAATCGCCATAATTCTAATAATATGTTATCCATCGAATCCAAAACAGCTATGGGACTTCTTCGAAAAGAGTATGAGTGATGAAATACTGTACCAAATCCAACAAGCTAATCCAGAACTGGCCATCGAATTGAAACGACGACATCTTCAATGAAACACTCATTCCTCTAGAAGATAAATGTTTAGCGATAAAAACCGGACCCAACTACAACTTGGGATGCCAGCACCACACGACAAGATGCTTTTAGTGTACAAAATTTTGAAATTACAAAGGAAAGAAGCTACATCATCAATGAACTACTTCAATACATTACTGACAACAAACCACTTCTCAATGAATATCAAACAAATTTACAACGTTATCATGGCCCGGATCAACAACAACACTGGTGGAATAATTTACTTGGATGCAGCAGGCGGAACGGGGAAAACGTTTCTGATAAATCTATTGCTGGCAGAAATACGTGCTAAACAACACATTGCACTTGCACATGGCATCATCTGACATTGCCGCCACACTTATGAAAGTAGGACGAACTGCCTATTCCCTCCTACAATTACTGAAGAACAATTCCCTGTACGGAAAGCCTCAAGAGCATCTGGACGAGGCGAACTTCTAAAACAGGCGAAAATTATCTTCTAAAAAAAAAAATTACTTGAAGCCATGGACAGAATATTAAAAGACTTGCGAGGAAACTCTGAAGTGATAGGAGGAGCTCTACTCATACTCTCAACAGTTTACAACTTTTACAAATTTATTCAAATATTGTTTATAAATATACCAACCCAGAGTATTTCAGAAGGCCATTTTAGAAACTACAAATAATATTGTCGGCGATATCAGCTTTAATATTCAAAACGAAATTCCCGGTGAAGAGAGAATATACAAATCGATCGACATGATGGTAAAAGTTGAAGAAAGGGTCAATTTCCCTATAGAATTTTTAAATTTACACTGCCTTTGACTGAAAATTGGATCTCTCATCATACTACTCAGAAATCTGAACTCACCAAAACTATTTAATGGAACAAGGTTGATGGTCAAACGGCTATCGATTAACATTATCGAAGCCGAACTTATGACTGAAAAGGACAAGGGACACACAGTTTTTATCTCCAGAATACCACTGATCTCTACTAAACTGCCTTTCCAATTTAAAAGAGTGCAAATTCCAATCTATTTAGCCTATAGTTTTACAATTAACAAAACGCAAGGACAAACTTTGTAATATTGCGGCATCAACCTCAAAGACTCCTGCTTTTTTCACCGCCAACTATATGTAGTTTGGTCTCCTACAGGAAATTCGAAAAATGTATACATATACATATACCCCGGCTAACTAACAAAATGAAAAATGTTGTTTTTAAACAAGTATTGAAAAAAGAAGTATTGTAGTTAGAATATATTTGCAATGAAATATGTGTACTACGTATGTATATTTTAAAATTTTTCGTTTTATTCCAACTGCCAAACAATCTCAAATTGACTCCCTGAGCGAAGCCTAATAGACATAAGTGGGTTTAACCTTGCGTTTAAATCGAATGAAAATCCGACTTAAATTTTAGCGAAAAATCAAATTATCCTTAACTTAAGGAAATTTTATGAACCATCAAAATGTTTAGATTTGGTTTGCTTACATTTTGTTTCTCATTTGAGCTGTTAAAGTTCCGCGTCGAATGTCTCATTTCATTTGGCCCACCGTAAAGGTAATAAGGCTATAAATAGATCGTACGAGTATAATTAAATGCATTTAACAATTTAAATTCAAAGAATAACCTTGAAGAAAAATAAGTCGAATATGCCAACAATTCAATATTTATAAGGAAGTTCGTTGCCTAGCAAAATAATTACTAATTCTACTTATTCAATGTATTCATTAACTTTGAAAATACTTAATACGCAAACTGAAAGAACTGCAACTCATGAGCATTTCTGCAGTTATAGCAATATAATATTGTTTTCTATCGAATAATTTGGTTTGCTTTCAATTCAATTCATCATTGCTTTAGAAAATTGTATACAATAATATATTATTGTATAATATATATATTATATATTATCGTATGCATTGAATAATCATCAAAACTCAAATACAAAGGCACTTTGTTATTTAATATATTTATTTTACAACCGCACGCGCTCGTCGTTTAAACGCAACTGAGCTGCCGAACGTATGTAAGTTAACGCAAAATAGATTGTCGTCACATAATCAGCAACAAACAACATGCTACGTGACGGAATCTGCTGAATTCACATCTGAACACCAACATCCGTCCAAGATTGCGAATCCGCTCCTAATGCAGACCATGAGAACCGCTGCCGATACCTGAGCTGCGCACTTCAAACATCCGGCACAATCCATCGCCGCCGACACCCGACCCAGTACGCCGGCGAACTATCAGTAGTATTTAATGTAGTGTAAAATTCGAAGTAGTTCAGATAAAGTTGTGAAGTGTAAGGGTAACCTATACCCAAGAAAATAGGAAAATATGTAAATAATACATTTTTTTTTAAAATTAATAAACACTAGAATTTGTTAATTTGTATGCATAACAGCATAACCAAAGCACAAAATAAAAATAAAGAGTGGCATAGAATTCCTGTAAGGAATGTCTTTGTATGCTATATACAATATATAATATATTATAGTATTGTATAATATATGTATTATATAATATGTTATTGTATAGTATATGTATATATATATAATATATTATTGTATTATATAATACAACGCGGGGAATAGGTTTCTAAAAAATTCCGCGTTGTAGGAGATATTAACTCTATACAAAAATCAGAGTTTGGTTCCAAACTGAAAAATTGGATTTTGTATATTTTATGTATGTATGTAAAATTTCAATTCTACGGGACATATTCAAGTTGAAAAATTTAATAAAATAAAACCAAAACAGAACCATAACTTTTTAACCCTCCTCATGACTTAGTATGATTTGTCTCGAACGTTTTTCTAAGCTTGATCCACTATCAGATTCGGGCATCCTCTCGACGATTATTTTTGAAAAAATCTTTGAAATAAATTTGTTTGCTCTTATTTCGTAAATCTTTATAAATTTCTTGATAGGGAGATAAGTCATTTTGAAGATTTCGTTTAAAATTCTCGGCTCTATCCCTTAGACGATCATTCTCTAAAATGTATTCTTCCAATTGCTTTGCCACATTTAAAACTTTCTCGATATTTTTTAGTGAAAAGTTTTAATTTTCTACATCGGAAAGAGCTATCTCCTACTGATTCATTTGTCATTGCCACTAAATCTACTTCGTTTATTTCGTCGTCCGTAATTAATTTTCGAATATCATCCATTGTTATTTCATGAAATCCATCGCCTTCCACTGCATGCGCTAATCTTACTATGTTCCTATATTCATCCTCTGTTGGTTTAGCTAAGGTTTCACGACGTCTATTTCCGGTAACAGTGCTTTCCAGCAAGATTTTAGTGTTAATTGACGAATTTCTTTAAGTGACGTATCAACAATTTCAACGCAGTTTAAAATTGAGAACTGATACCAGACTTGTTTGACAGTAATATATGCTGACTTCATCTTCTCTAATATTAGTTGAAATGATTTGCGTATGTAGTATACTTTGAATGTTGCTATTATATCCTGATCTAAAGGCTATAATAGCGATGTAGTGTTCGGCGGTAAAAATGCAATTTGAAAATTAGGATGACTTAAATCAGCGGCGCTATGGGACGGCGCCTTATCTAAAAGTAGTAAAACTTTAAATGCTAAGTTCTGTTTTTTCAAATAATTTTCTACGTCAGGAACAAAGCAATGATAAAACCAATCATTAAATAAACTAGCAGTCATCCATTTTTTTTTGTTGGCTCTCCAATACACTGGAAGGTTGTTTTTGTTACATCGTTTCATAGATCTTGGATTTAATGATCTGTTAATTGGCTTGGTCATAAAATCACCAGACGCATTACTGCACAGCAATCTTTCTTTATCGATCTTTAGAAACCTTAAAGCCAGGAGCTGTTTTTTTTATTTTTCGAAATAAGAGTACTTGAAGGCATTTTTTCCACCTCAAACCCGTCTCATCAGCGTTGAACACTTGTTCTGGTAAATAATCATGTTCTTTAATAATTTTTCCGAACTCTGCTGGATATTTATCGGCTGCAACTGTGTTTGCGGATGCGCTTTCACCCTTATTTTTAAGTTGTGAAGTGCATGTTTATTTTTGAATTTTTCAAACCATCCATTATTAGCTACAAATTGATGATTATCTTCATCCATTGACGATTGTCCTATTTCCTTTAAATGATTAAATAGTTTTAGTGCTTATTGCTTTTTCCATTCCCATCTAAAGGCAATTGTTCCATTCTCTCCATTATCTTTGCTCTAGGGCGAGCAGTTATTTGCGCGAGTGCAGAGGATCCAGACGCTACCGAACTTCTAATTTTTCCTTCGTTTTGTTTAATAGTGCTTATTGTTAACTCATTTAAGTTGAAATTTCTAGCAATATCAATTATCCTCTCTTGATTTTGAAGACGATACAAAATTTGTATTTTTGATTTAATGGATATAAATTTTCGTTTAAACGGCGTTCTTTTTATTTCATTCGGCATAAAGTTACAAATTGACTTAAATTATTACTTTAAATTAAACTTACTTAATCACCTGCAGATAAGCCCTAAGCTTCGCAGGTAACCTAATTATATGTAATTATTTTGTAATACATAAATAAACAAATAAATAATAAATAAATAAACAATAAAAATAATACTTATTCACTTATTCACATAAATGGAATTTGAATTTTTTCGCTTTTTTCTGACACGTGTTTTTTGTTTGATGTTCTTACTTGCAAAGGCGACAACAAACTAACATAAGAATTACTGCATCAAATGAAAACCGCGTAAAAAAAATTTTTATTGTATAATACAGTGGTAATCCGAAAAACGGTATACAGGGCGGTATTGGATGATCGAATTTGTCGGATTATTGAGTCCTTGTTTTATCAAGGCAGCAACAATAATAATAATACAATAATAATACAACATATGGTCTAAATTACGCACCGCGAATTAATTTTTTATACCATTTATACATATTTGAATTTTGCGCCCTACAGCCATCTTTTTTTTATTGTAAAAAAATTGACATGAGTTAAACAAAGGAATTTATAATAAACAGCACTTTGTAATTAACCACCAAGGTACCGTTTTTCCTACCCGCTGTAAATTTTTTTATCGTTAAAATATAATATATATGAATATAACATAAGGATAATATAATATAATGAATGTAATAAAAAAAACCATTTAAATTCAAAAGAGTGCGAAGTCAATCACGCACAAAAAAAAAACAGTGAAAGTGTTCCTCAGTTCCAGGTTTCAGTAAATCCAGCCACAATTTATAATTAACAATTAATAAATGCACAAAGCCTGAAGCCAAAGCTGGACGAATTTCGCCTGTTGTTTTCGGATTCTGGTGTCGATTTCATATGTGTAACTGAAACATGGTTCAGTCCAAAGTATCCTGACAGTGCATATGCTGTTGAAGGCTATAAAGTATTTCGAGCGGACAGAGCAGATCGAATAGGGGGAAGTGTAGCAATATACGTAAGAAATGAAATAAACTGCAAATTTGTGTACAATCAAACGCCGAGCCTTGCGAACATCTGTTCATCAATGTATCGTGTGGTTCAGACCGTGTTTTTCTAGGAGTGGTAATAGACCAAACAAGCAAACCAACATTTCTCATATCTTAGGTGTTTTAGAGGAAATATCATGCATTGCGCCGAGTATAATTGTCTGTGGTGACCTCAATAATGATCTTCTTGCTAATTCTTCGTCTAATCTGATTAGCAATTTTAAAAGTTTGGATCTTACACCAGTAAACATGACAACACCCACGCACTTTACAACTCATTCTTCCACCTTGTTGGATATCTTTCTTGTGAATGACATAACTAAAGCTTTACTCTATACTCAACTAGCCGCCCCAGGGTTCTCCAAGCATGATATGCTGTACCTATCATACGATGTGCACTTGAAAACAGATCAAATTAGTTTTAGGTATAGAGATTTCAAGAACATTAATTACAATAATCTATATTCAGATGTAAGCGCTATTGCATTGGAAGAAGTTTTTCACATGCCCTCGGCCAATGACCAACTCTTGTTTATACAAAATAATAGACAAAGGCTTTTCAATCAGCATGTGCCTTTAATTTCTAAAGTAATGAGGAATAAATCTCCACCATGGTCTACACGAACTTATTAGAAAACGTGCTTATTCTCGATGGAAGCGCTACAAATTGCAAGAGCATTATAACACCTATCGCCATCTCAGAAATTCAGTCGTTGTCCGCATAAGAAGTGCAAAGCGTCGCTACTTCGACCGTACTTTAAATAACGACTATCAAGATAGCAAAGTTTTATGGCGCAAGCTTCGGAAAATGGGATTTGGCAAAAAATATCTATCGTCACCAGTCGATATAGATTGTAATCTTCTAAACCAACATTTCACGGCAATCTCCAACTACAAACCCAAAGTGCTAGTTCACAGTTTGAATCCCTCGCATGGCAAAACAGGCACGAATTTGAAGGCGAGACATGCTTTAGATTCATTCACCTCATAGACGAGGACATAGTCGATGCCACTTTGACAATAAAGTCAAACGCGGTAGGCCTTGACGAAATTAATCCTCAATTTACCAAAGTCATCCTTCCTTACATACTTAAGTATATAACACATATATTTAATACAATTCTTACAACTTGCGATTACCCGCTAGTCTGGAAAATTGCCAAAATTGTTCCTGTACCGAAAACATCACACCACACTTGCACCGACTATAGCCTCTTAAGACCGTGGGTGCAAACATGTGCACCTTAATGTTTTTCAAATAATGGCTAGTAGTCCCATCTTTTGGCAACTAGTTGTATTTGTTATAGGATCTAAATGAATAAAAGTTGTCAATAGATGGCTCTCCGAGCAAAGTTCTGCTCCCGTTATTTTTCCTTGAATTTGAGAGTTTGGAAATTGTTCAACAAATTTGCGGTCGCTATCTTGAAAATTTGATAAAAAAATTAAATTGTGCAGTACAAATAAAATTTATTGTGTTTTTTTGTTGTTCGAACATTGGACTATTGTTTGAAAAGGTTAGTTTCTTAATTGTTATTCATTTTCATCTTGAAAAAACGCTAAGTTTTATTGGTGCACATATGTGTACCTTAGGACTAAAGTGGGATGGATGACCAAGAGATTGAAGATTTGCTCAATGATAGCGAACTTGACTTCTCTGAAGATGATGAGGAGTACCTGGCCCCAAATATCGCTAGAACAAATCGGGAACATCCCGATGAAATTGAAGAATGTAAATATTCGAGGCCGGCAGAGGAAGATATTGAAGAAGAAGCTGGAAGCTCATCGCGTTTTTTTTGGCGCTCTAGGGAAATGACTTCTCGTGGACCCGATATTGCGGAGGATGTGCTCATTTCCCAAGGTAGTTCAGACGCCAATGTGTTGTACTCTTTTTTTGAATATTTGGGGCTAGATTTTTGGAAGATTGTAGCGGAACAAAGCAACATATATTCGGCACAAAAGCGAAATTTAAAATCACTGGAGACAAATGCTAAAGAGATGATTAATATTGCCGGTATGCAATTGATGATGGGCACCTTGAAATATTCTCAGTCGAAGCTCTATTGGAACAGAGATCTTTGCGTTCCTGTTGTCAGAGATACAATGTGTCGTGATAGATTTTTTGAACTTCGCAATTATCTCCACTTCGTCGACGAAATTCACAAAAATCCTAATGACAAACTTTGGAAAATAAGACCACTGATAGAGCCAATTTTGAACAAATGCCACAGCCTGCCGAGATCCCAGCACATGTCAATAGACGAGCAAATGATCCCATTTTCAGGAAGATGTGAATACCGTCAGTACGTACCAGCCAAGCCTAATCCACTTGGATTGAAGAACTTTGTGTTGGCTGCCCGGGACGGACTAGTACTAGATTTTGAGATATATGTTGGAAAGGGTACGCTGCCTCACGATGTCATGAAAAATCTTGGACTTGGAGCGGGAATAGTGGAAAAACTTTCCCGCACAATTAACGGAAATTGTGTTTTGTATACAGATAGATTCTTACGAGGTTGAATCTGGCCAAAGCTATGATGAAATTTGACGAAGGAAGAGTTGACTCCAAATTTTTAATTGGCGGTTCAAGATATCCCAGCTCTAGATCCTCCGCGCCACCTAATTTCATCCCTACAGATGTGACACCGCAGTGCGCCAGCGAGCCTCCAGCAAAGAAACATCGCCCAGTTATACCACAACCACAACCTGAAATAAGGCTCGACAATGTCGGTCATCTGCCACGGTTTGTTGAAAACAAATTCGCCTCCAAATGTCGCCATCCGTCATGTTCATCGCGGTGCCGCACTATGTGTGTAAAATGCAATGTTTATCTTTGTATTTTGAAAAACAACTGTTTTGAAAAATATCATACTTTTAAAAATGTTGCTTAGTTTGAATAGTTTTAGTAAAAGGAAAAATTAAAAAAAATCCTGTGTTTCATTTGAACCCCAATTACTAAAAAAAATCCCTTAGAACACTATTTTTCCGTTTGCTTCGTGCTGAGGTCTTAAGAGGATAGGCCTATATCCATACTACCCTTTTTCTCTAAGGTATTTGAGAGGGCAATACTGAAACAAATGCAAGCTCATCTAAGTCGAAATGAGCTCTTCTGTAATAATCAGTCCGGGTTTCGCACTAAACGAAGCTGCAAAACCGCACTCCTCTGTGTGGTGGATGACATACGATTGGCATGGACTCAAATTATTTCTAACATTACCAGATTTTTCTAAGGCATTTGACACAGTAAATCATCAGGTGCTGTGTAGGAAACTGTTAACACACTACAAGTTCTCTCATTTGGCTGTAAAACTTTTATTTTCCTATCCATCTGGCCGACAACAATGTGTCTCAACTAATATCCAAACATCGTCATACCTTAGAATTTCGGCAGGAGTTCCTCAAGGA